>JAWZYV010001978.1:0-1301038 GCA_038373885.1 Cheiracanthium punctorium
TTAAAAGTCATTTCTGAAGAAAATATAAGTTTAAAATTATGTACTCCGATAACATAAGAATAAAAGTAATCACCGAGATTTAAAATAATTTCACTTATCGATGCGACGTGATTCCTGATTTCTTTTGCAGTTCAGAGCTCGTTGAACACCCCGCGATGCAACAAATAGTCATATTAAAATAAAGTTAATAATAAAAATACAAAAAAATTAATTAAACGCAATGAAGAACACATCTCTACTTATTATAAAAGAAGGTGTCTGTGTGTCTGTCGGCAGCGTTACGGACAAACGGCTACACCTAGAAACACCAAATTTGGTACTCTGGAAGATGTAAATATGTAGTTGTGCACCTCGAAGCGATTTTTTCAAAATTCGACCTAGATTTTTTTTATTTTATGTTTTATGCGATTTTTGGCATTTTTTCCCACCTAATTCGTAATGACGGCGGAAATTACGCTCGCAGCAAAACGGCATTTGTATCATCGGATAGAGGAGGAAATTTTCTTTTAAAAACAGTTTGTTATGAATACGTAACATGATTTACCGATTTTTAGGAATTTTTTTACTAAGCATCTGCTTCGCGATTGTTTTTCGTAAAATAATTTTAAAACTGTCGCATCTTGAATTCTATCCGTCATAACTTTTAGGTATTTTGACAAATCGTGAAACATTCTTTTCTCCCTCTTTTAAAATAAAAACGAAAAAATTATGTAAATTAGATGATTTTTTACGAATTTTAATGCAGCCTAAAGTTTAGAATTTAATACTAGCATCAACGCGATCTTACGCCATTCATTACATTGCGATCACGGCACGAGAATTTATGTTCAGTTGTTGCCACAGAAAGGATTAGAAAAAATGATTTTTTCAACCAATCGAGTTTTTAAATGGGATATCAGAATTTCAATTCGCATGTAAGGATCTATGACGTCAAATGCTTTAAGATACGTAAAAATTACTCCATAATTTTAACTCATTTATTCCAGCTCTATTTTCAACACAGGGAGACGATATTTTGATTAAAATTTACTGTAGAAATAAACTAAGAAATTCACGATTATTATTATTAGAAGTGGTATTTTAATCCGGTGCTTATTTAAAAATTGAAATGTTTTCACGGCGCTGAAAATGTTCATTTTAAAAGTTACAAAGTTCGTTTCAAAGCGCGATATATTAAATTTTTTCTATTTACTATTTTTATTTTTGGCATTTAATTTAGCGCAGGCGTTGCCTAACATACGCATGCAGGTTGCGAGTATAATTTTATTTTAACGTTGAATTACGTTCCTGCATAAAGGTTACAAAACGCAAAGTTTTAATGATACCGTTTGAAAACAATTATGCGAAATATCGAAATTGACTCCCTCAACCTACCGGGGTATCCTTTACGGCAGTCAAACAGTGACGGCATAAATTTAAAAAATGTGTGAAATTTGTAAGCTCTGCAACTCTAATGCCCCGTCGCAATTAAAGCGGGAATAAGTAGCTCCTCGAGATTACACAGTTTGATGTTTTTCAGGAGACAGGACTATGGTGGATATAAAAGATATCGCTATATTAGATACATGGAGAGTTAAAATGGCACCCCTTGGATATTTTCTTCCCACAGTAAGATGAAATGGTTTGCGGCGCTAAATACGGCGCATCTTATAAGACTATGCATAAATTAAATATATATGGAGAGTTTCCTTAATGGCAACCATTATGTGAAATGATTATTATTTATGCTAATGCGTAAATTGCAAAGAATCGCCGCAGAATCAAAAGATCCCATTGAGGCCAAATAATCTAAGCTGTTTCTTTTAGCCTTGAAGAGGGAGAAGCGAATATAGATAGTATTAATGTACGTAATAGGTAGTATTATTAGATTTGTAAAGATAATATGAATAAATCGCAATGTACCACGTTTATAAATATTTCACGAAATTAAAAGTGTTTATCCTGTTTCAACGGTTGTCTTACAACCAACTAAACGAAAAGTAATTCTAATTTGCGTTAATATATCCCGCAGTAATTTCAACAGAGGAGAACTTGAACTTTTTAACTTACTTGAACTTTTTAAAAAATGAAATTCTGTTTTGTCACATGCAGATATGATTTTAGTAGTAAAATATTCCCTTCTTCCCGTATGAAGAGCGGGTGCGCAGCTATTTTAAAAACATCTCTTGAAAATAACATAAATGAATTCAGAAGACCTCAAAACGTGTTAAATACACCAAAATCTCGAAGTCGAATTTTTTCATGATTACAATACTTTCCTTATATGGTACATGTTCGGAAAGAAATAAATGGTGCTCCATTTCATGTAGTGTCTTAGGTATTTAATGCTACAACTTGAGCCTAAAAAACAGTATGATGTAGAAATAAGACATTTTGAAAGCCAGGAGTTCTCAGCAAACCATTAAGCTTTCCACTTTCTTGATAGTGAATGACACTGACGTAGTTTTTTGAGTCATTATACTGCAATGATCAGGTTAGTACTCATGACACAAACTTTACATTAAGAGTCAAATGATTTTGCTCTTTTTTTTAATTCCAAATCACGAATAATTTCGAATTACACATGTAAGGAAAATTTTCGTTTCCTACCGTGCGAAGAACGGGCACGCAGCTAGTAGTAAATAACGCAAAAGCTGGGTTTAATTCGCAAAACGCGCGCTCTCTAGGGTTACTGGAACTGCAGACAGTTTTCGCCAAGGCGTGCCATCTTCTTCATATATAACCTCCTTGGGGGAGACGAACCGGTTTTCGGAGAAAGGGTTGTCCTTCCAGTCAGGTATCTGCAGAACTCCGTGACTCATCCGTTTATTTGCTTAATCCTTTTGCTCGCCCAAGGACGGGAAGAAACAGGATCCCTGACAAGACGGCATTTTGGCTCGAATTTGTAAAATTGCATTTTCTATTCGCAAAAAAAAAAATTGTTTAAATATATTTCGAAACATATCATTCTAATATAAACCTTTCTAGCTGATCTATCTGTCGTTGTTGGATGATGGGCGCCAGAAGGGAGGGGCAAGGGGGTGCACTTGCACCACCTGGAATTAGAAAAAATATAATTAACGTGAAAAAATGAAAGTAGTTTTTTAAACTTAAAAACTGTATATTTTTAAAAAAAGGCCAGCATGATATATTGAATTTTACACTTAAGTGTCACGTTAAATGAGCTTTTTAGGCCCTAGAAATCGTCACTTACTGTATCTCTCACTTACGGCATAAATAGTTTCGTCAAGATTCCATAGGAGTAATAAATGCCCTTGCGGAGGTATTAGCTTTTTAGCTGTTTTGTTTCTAAACTTCTGCATGCGGGTACCTACCTGATCAGGGTCCGATTATGACCCGGGCATTGATGAATCTGGGGGCCCCATCTATGAAATTTGTTTTCCTTTAATAAAATTTTGACTTATAAAAGAATATTTCAGAACAACATTTGAAATTGGGGGACCTGGGCAAAGTCCCGATTTGCCCAAGCGATAATAAGGCTCTCTACCTGATGAACGCGTTACAGAGATTATAAATTTCCAATCCACTTCCTTTTATTTGGCTTTTCAAAGTCAGTCCGTTGTTTGTCACATGGGCATCACGCATCGTGGGTGTTTCTGATACTATGTAATTCGGAGTGTGAAGGTATTTTTAAGCTTGCTTGTGCTTTCTGTATGTTTGCTTACAAACACACATACACAGGGACGTGCTTAGTATTTTAGCGGCCCTAGGGAAAATATAATTACAAGCCTTTCAAATTCCTCTACTTACTAAATTGTGGAACTTGGCCCCTCCGAGTAAAAACTCACTGCTGCTATTGCCTCTAATTAAAGTAGATTAAAATTTCAGTACAATACGCTTGCATAATATAAAAGCTGCATTCTAGCCGTTTAACATGCTGTAAATTTGAAAAAGAAAGCTATGCATGAAACTGCTAATTTTAAACATTAATTTCGCTCGTCGGTCGATTTAACCGTTAGGAGTTTTCCGTGGTTTTCTCCGAAACAGCGTAATACGGGTTAGGACACCTTAGAAAGACCCCTGCGGAGGGCACCCCACCCTTCGGCCTAGAGCCCACGCGTAGCTAATCGGCAGTAATCCCAAAAGCAAACAAACAAGCTAAACATTCACTTAATCAACTAGTATAAATAATGAAACAATGCGAAAATTGCGTCATTTGACTAACATCTAGGAAGGAGAAATCTTTATTTCTTTGTACCCTATTGCGCATGAGCATAGCCTTCCGCTTCCAATAGCGCCGGGAGTTCATTTATGGATTAAAATTTTTTTATGGAGTTGTCATGTTTTTTTTTCTTGGAATTGATTGTGGGGGACTGTTTGCTCCTTGTACGCCTTTTATCTTGAATTCCAAAATACAATATGCACCCAGAATGAATGCGCTGTTTTCAGTTTTAGGTAAAGAAGCTTATTTGACTATTTGATATCCATCAACTAAACAGTTTTTTAGCGGCCCTAAATTTTAGAGGCCCAGGGCGGTTGCCCACTTTGCCACCCCTTGAGCACGGATCTGCACACACAGTGTGCGTCTAATTTCCTTTAAGTTCCACAAGCAATGCGCTCTCCTCCGACAACTTCCTCCAGTTGAAATTACTATATCCTATTTTATGAAGTGCAATCTGCGAAAGATGCATTTGTTTTGGAAAACCGTGGTCCCAAAGTTTACTAGTATAACTTAAACTCTTCTTCTAAAGCAATTATTAACATGAAGACAACATTTCTGTTCCGAACCCCCCCCCCCCCCCATATTGCTATGTGAGTCTGAACAGTCTTCGTTTAACCTGTCCCATAAATTTGTTCCAATAATTTTGAAGCACCATATATATGTAATCTTATAAATAAAAATGAAATTCTGTTTGTTTGTTTGTTTGTTTGTTTGTTTGTTTGTTTGTTTGTGGATTTGATTCGTATACAAATCCACAAAAATGGACCTATCGGCCGGAAATATAGTACAGATATGTAAAATAATATAGAATAACTCATAGTCCACTTTAAAACTTTGAAAGTCCACCCGTTCCCGGAATTTAAGAGATTTTTTATGCTCTTCACGCAAAAATCTTTCCTTAATTGTAACCCCTGTAGTGAAAAAAGTGTGAAATAAGGATCGTGAATGCCATGTGTGGCGATTTTGCCGAATAAAATGTTGTTCGTATACAAATCCACAAAAATGGACCTATCGGCCTGAAATTTAGCACAGATATGTAAAATAATATAGAATAAATCGTAGTCCACTTTAAAACTTTGAAAGTCCACCCGTTCCCGGAATTTAAGAGATTTTTTATGCTCTTCATGCAAAAATCTTTCCGTAATTGTAACCCCTGTAGTGAAAAAAGTGTGAAATAAGGATCGTTGTTGCAATGTGTGGCGATTTTGCCGAATAAAATGTTTTAAATTCTCAAAGTAAAAATAAAAGAATAATAATGATTTTTTTTTTTTTTGTTAGTTTATATTCGTAAGGTTATTTTTTTTAATTATAATATCGTGTGCATGGGAAATCAGAGCAGGAATGTAATGCTTTACACGCAAAACAATAAGAATTGAAGATTTCCGAGGCTAATAGGTAAATTATTTTAGTTTGGCGAAAAAATAAAATGGCTCAAATGCCGATTTTGTGAAAGTGAGTTCTAGCGGTTTGCACAGATTTCGGCTTGGCGCAATTTATTGAGAGCTTAAGGAAATAGATTTTTGAAAACAAGTGCAAAGGTTTTATTAGAATACAGAGTTAAATTTTAATGATCCGTGAAGAAATAATGCAGTTATTAAGGGATTTCAATTGATCTATCTCCAGAATTCTCGCCAAATGAGTACATTGATTTAAGTTGGGGGAATTCCGCCAAATTTCAGAAAATTGAAATCTTCTCATTTAGTACATCGGAGTAATGATGAATAAAACACGTTATAGTTGATAATTTTAAAAAATTCGGCTGTATTAAGGGATTCAACTTTTCAAATAAAGGCTTGCTTTACTTTTTCGCGGTCGAACCATTTCCCATATATTATTGCTGCTAAGTCAATGCTTCGAATGATTTCCTGAAAAAACGCTTGCAAAATGGCGTATGTTGGCACTTTGGCGAGGCTTAGATTTGAAACTGGATTTTATTTGAGACTGGGATATATAATGACACTGGTTATAGATAAAAATGAATGTTGGTATGAGTGTATGAGGTTGAAAAACTCCAGCACCGTTGAGCACCGTTGCACCATGAAATTTGGTTCACCTAAGTCTTTTATCATGGAGAAGCTTTTTATGCTATCCGTTTTCCTCTAACTTGCCACCAGGTGGCGCAGCAGAACGTCGAATTCTATTCCGTTTAGCCGTTTGCTATGCGAATATCGTCCAACCGATTTCGATGAAATTTGGTACACGCGAATATTAGAACACGGAGAATATTTTTCACTATCCATTTTGCTGTAACTTGCCGCTAAATGGCGCTGAAAAGCATCAACTTCTATACCGTTCGACCGATCGGCATAAAATTTTTTATACTTACACATTTGAGCACGAAGAATATATTCTAACTGCGTTCCTTTTGATGTTACTCACCACTAGATGACACTGCAATGCATTATTATTTTAACTCGCCACTAGATGACGCTGCAGCAGGCCAAATTCTTGACCATGTCAAACGGTCGCTATGAAAATCAGTATACATAGCTATTTGAACAATGAGAATATTTTGGCGTTATCCATTTTGCTATAACTCGCCACTTGACGGCGCTGTAGCAAATCATTACTTTAATTAACCACTAGATGGCCCTGCAGTGTATCACTTCTTGACTGTGCAAATGATCGTTATGAAAATTGGTATACATAGATAGTTGAACACGGTCGCTATGAAAATCAGTATACATAGCTATTTGAACAATGAGAATATTTTTGTGTTATCCATTTTGCTATAACTCACCACTTGACGGTGCTGTAGCAAATCATTACTTTATTGAACCACTGGATGGCCCTGCAGTGTATCACTTCTTGACTGTGCAAATGATCGCTATGAAAATAGGTATACATAGATATTTGAACACGGGAAGAGTTTGGCGCTATCCATTTTCCTATAACTTGCCACTAGATGTCGCGTCAACACATGAACTTCAGGACTGTCCAGCCGATAGTCATGAAAATTCGTATACATCGATATCTGAATGCGAAAAATATTTTCGCCGTATCCGTTTTGCTAAAACTCGCCACTAGATTGCACTACGCCGTATGGCCTTCTGCACCGTACAAACGATTGCCTTGCAATTCGGTATGCATGATTATTGGACACAATATAACGCGATATCCACTTTGCTATATCTGTTTATTACAATGAATAGTAATCACCACAAATCGTAATATCAAGAAGTCCATTCATTCCCGTGCGAAGAACGGGTACTTCAGCTAGTGCATATATATATACTAGCTGACCCGGCAAACGTTGTTTTGCCATATAAATTATTCCTAGGATTATTTTAGTAGAAAGAAATGACTAACTTATTGTAAGTTTGTTAGGATGTGGTATATGAGTGGAAGAGGCATGGAGCGCTGTGAACAATGCTGGAATATAAAAATAACACAATACCAAACATTTATATTTTTAATTCATTGTAATTTATTCTTTACATTTATATATATCGCTAATTACAATAATTTTACTAAAAAATAATATCAATCCCTTAACGGAATAGAGTGAACAATATTTTTAGCTAACACAAACAAACTGCATGGTTTGCCCACTCGAGATCATGCCACGTATAATTGTCCGTGTGAAAAACATGGCGTGCTCAAATCTAAGCCACAAACAAACATAGTTTGGCCTTGAGACTTATTCATAGTCATTCCATAAAAAATTTTGTCCAAAAAAAAATAATAATAAAAGGATGAAAATCTGAAACATTTTCAGATTTTAAATACGCACTATAGCGCTATATATTAAAATCGTATCATAATTTATGCGTCGTCCCTATTTTTCTCTCATATTCCATTAAGTTGGAAAGTGTATATTATTCATGACTGTGCTGTATTTTTTTTTCTTGTTTCGTAAAACCCATCTTTGGAATCGAAATCTATCTTAAAATCGTCTACTAAAACTATTTTACAATATTCGCCAAGTATATTACAACTACACTTCATCGTTCTATATATTGTTTCGAATGCGCATCATAATACATGCGTATACCATGTATGTCTTTCTTGGGTTGATTCCTACTTTAACGCCTCGACTCTCGCCAAGGTGGCGATCATTAAACATATGCAGTTACAATGACAATTTTTTGCATTTATGTGGCAATCATAATTTAGAATTAAAATGGCGATTTGGAACAACATGTAAGCACAGCATGCCGTTACATTTTTATTTATTTTGGATTGCCAATTAATGTAGTTGTAATAATAAAGTGTCTTCAAATTCCTTAACTGGTGCGTTTATCGCTAATTTGTTTACTTTAGTTTTCATCTAGTTCTTTTGGGAGCGCCGAAACGGTACGTACGTATTATGCCGGCGGTCACTTCCGCCAAACTACTTTTTCGTCAAATTTGCTGGCAAACTATTGCCAATCGTATTCCAAACCATCAACAATTTCATGTGCCCGGCATTTATCTTGGTGAAAATTGCTTGTCTTGGAGGACCGCCGGGATAATACGTAAGTACCGTTGAAACTTGTGCATTACTCCCAGAGACCCATGACTGCAAAGCTCGCCAAAGTACGGGGATTTTTTAGGTTGGCGAGAGTGGGGGGCGTTAAAATAGGAATCAACTCTTTCTTGTACCATAAAACACATCTTTGGAATCGAAATCTATCTTAAAATCGCCTACTGAAACTGTTTTACAATCTTCGCCAGGCATATTCCTCCTATAGGCATATTCCAACTATGCCGCAAAGACATGAAATGGGAATCATAATCCATGAGTGTACAGTGTTTTCCTTTCTTGTTCCACAAAGCACTTCTTCAGAATAGAAATCAATATTAAAATCGCCTAATAAAACTGTGTTACAATATACGCCAGGCGTTTTCTAACTATACTCGAAATATATTTATAATAAATTGTCACGTTTTGGCTCCCCATTTAGCGATCCATTATCAAAAATTGCAAATCCTTGTGCGACTTTCAACATTTTATTAACGCCCCCCCCCCTCTCCACGTTATCTGGCAAACACATTTGAAAAGGGACTCGATGCGCTAATGCCTAGACAAAAATCCTGATTGAACTTATTAGCACTCTGGTGCTAAAAATTTTGAGGTGGACCGCCCTTGTGACTTAGGGGTATGAGACAAAATCATATTCGCAGACCTAACGAATATACATATAAAATTTCTTTAAAATCGGTTGAGCCGTTTTGGAGGAGTATGGTAACTAACACTGTGACATGAGAATTTTATTTATTAGATATACCCAATATGAGTTCAATCGAATGTACCGTTTAAACGCTAGAGCACTTTCAAGAATTTCCCCCCCATAAGCCATAATGTAAAAGAAATCTTTGTAGTAGCCCAGTAGAAAAACTATAAGTTCTATACACATCAAAATCAATGTCGGTCTTACGATGGTGGTTTATAACATATATACCCAATTTGAGCTCAATCGAATGCCCCGTTTAGGAGCTATCGTGTTCACTCACACACACACACACACACACACACACACACACAAACATACATTTCGTAAAAATAGCATAAATGAATTCAGAAGACCTCAAAACGTGTTAATACATCAAAATCTCGAAGTCGAATTTTTTCATGATTACAATACTTTCCTTACAGGGTACATGTTCGGAAAGTAAAAAGGATGAAAATCTGAAACACTTTCAGGTTTTAAATACACACTATAGTGCTATATATTAAAATCGTATCATTAGTTATACGTTGTCCCTATTTTTCTTACTTATTCCATTAAGTTTCAAAAGTGTATCATTATTCATGACTGTGCTGTATTTTTCTTGCTTGTTTCGTAAAACCCATCTTTGGAATCGAAATCTATCTTAAAATCGCCTACTAAAACTATTTTACAATCTTCGCCAAGTATATTACAAATATACTTCATCGTTTTATATATTGTTTCGAATGTGCATCATAATCCATGAATGTACCGGTTTGTCTTTCTTGGGTTGATTCCTACTTTAACGCCTCGACTCTCGCCAAGGTGGCGATCATTAAACATATGCAGTTACCATGACGATTTTTTGCATTTATGTGGCAATCGTAATTTAGAATTAAAATGGCGATTTGGAACAACATGTAAGTAAAGCATGCCGTTACATTTTTATTTATTTTGGATTGCCAATTAATGTAGTTTTAATAATTAAGTGTCTTCAGATTCCTTAACTGGTGCGTTTATCGCTAGTTTGTTTACTTTAGTTGTCATCTAGTTCTTTTGGGCGCGTTGAAACGGTACTTACGTATTAACTCGGCGGTTACTTCCGCCAAACTACTTTTTCATAGATTTTAAATACATTGCCAATCGTATTCCAAACCATCAACAATTTCATGTGCCCGGCATTTATCTTGGTGAAAAAATTGCTTGTCTTGGCGGACCGCCTGGAAAATACGTATGTACCGTTGAAACTTGTGCATAACTCCCAGAGACCCATGACTGCAAAGCTCGCCAAAGTACGGAAATGTTTTAGGTTGGCGAGAGTGGGGGGGCTAAAATAGGAATCAACTCTTTCTTGTACCATAAAACACATCTTTGGAATCGAAATCTATCTTAAAATCGCCACCTGAAACTGTTTAGAATTTCCTCCAGGCATGTTCTTCCTGTAGGCATATTCCAACTGTACCGCAAAGACATTTTAAATACTGTTTGGAATGGACATCATAATCCATGAGTGTACCGTGTTTTCCTTTCTTGTTCCACAGAGCACTTCTTCGGAATAGAAATCTATATTAAAATCGCCTAATAAATCTCTTTTACAATATACGCCAGGCATTTTCTAACTATACGCGAAATATATTTATAATAAATTGTCGCGTTTTGGCACCACATTTAGCGATCCATTATCAAAAATTGCAAACCTTGTGCGACTTTCAACATTTTATTAACTCCCCCCCCCCTCTCCATATTATCTGGCAAACACATTTGAAAAGTGATTCGACACGCTAATGTCTACACAGAAATCCTGATTGAAATTAATAGCACTCGGGGGCTAAACATTTTGGGGTGGACCGCCCTTATGACTTAGGGGTATGAGACATAGTTAAAAACCTATTCTATGACCTAAAGAATATACATAGAACATTTCATTAAAATTGGTCGAGTGGTTTGGGAGGAGTTAGGTGACTAACACTGTGACAGGAGAATTTTATATATTAGATATATATATACATATACATATATATATATACATATACATATATATATATACATATATATATATATATACATATATATATATATATATATATATATATATATATATATATATATATATATATATATATATATATATATATATATATATATATATATATATATATATATATATATATATATATATATATATATATATATATTTGTCTGCGCAGTTTGTCTTCACAAGCTTCAATATTACTGTGTTTGGAAATTAACTGCGTCAAGTAACCAGATGAACCGACTCAACTAGCAGGGTGTGTTTTACGGTAGTCGAAACCGTGATGACGTCACAATTTAAAAATCGCATTAAATTCATACACTCTGCCACAAACTTTACATCATATTTGCAATCTGTTAGATTCTAAATAGCTCCTGGAGATGATAAACTCTGATACTTTTTTTACGACATTGAGCCATAGAGGATTTAAATATTAAAATTGTGAAGTTAAGTGGGAAAAACGAAGATTGGTAGTATTAGCATAAGTAAAATGTAATATTAGTATATTTGTTACGATAATATGGATTAACAAAGCATAATATACAGTGTCACTAAATATTTCGTGGAATTAAAAATGTGTGTTCTACATTCACCATTTTTCATCCGCCGCCTTAAAACTAACTAAACGGTAAGTAAGAATACATAAATATACCGCTGTAGCTTCAACAGAGGATGTTTCCCCAGCTTTAGCGTGGCCGAAGACTCAAATACGCATGCGCTACTTGAACGAGTTCAGTGGCAAAATAGGGGTGAGGATACAAAGCATGGGGAATGTTTACAAGTTCTAGACAGTTAAAGAATCAAGGAAAAACGACAGAAACTATAGCAATGTGAATACGTAGAGTTGACATCAACTATCTGACAGTGAAGCCAAAACTGTAGCCAAGCCGACATATTACTTAGACCATTCATATT
Organism: Cheiracanthium punctorium; assembly: GCA_038373885.1. Taxonomy (NCBI): domain Eukaryota; kingdom Metazoa; phylum Arthropoda; class Arachnida; order Araneae; family Cheiracanthiidae; genus Cheiracanthium; species Cheiracanthium punctorium. The sequence goes on from JAWZYV010001978.1 coordinate 12,242, forward strand.
AATTTTAAATGCAATCAGTAACATATAATTTGAAATGAATATCGTGAAATGTGTAAAAAATGCTATTTCGCTTTTAACGGTAAAAGAAAAAGTCTAATTACTCCGTAAAATCGTGCATCCTTCACTGTTGTTTAACCCTTTGAGGCGCAACCCTTTCACAATGCTGAAAAAAGGGCAGCCGTTGCCATCGCTCGACTTAACTACCAGCAAGATTTCGGACGATCGAAACGTTCATCGCGTGCCACATATCTAGAGACCCTTTTTCTAAAAAGGGTCTCTAGATATGTGGCACGCGATGAAGGTTTCGATCGTCCGCCATCTTGCTGGTAGTTAAGTCGAGCGATGGCAACGGCTGCCCTTTTTTCAGCATTGGGCTATGCCAGCATTGGGCTATATCAGCATCAGCTATCCCAGCCGTTCTCGCCTTCTTCCATTTTTCAGCAGATGTCGGTGCTGTTAAAAATAATCGTGACAATTTTTTTTACGGGAAATGACGTGCTAAAAAGGAAGGAATTCTCGTGGAGCTATGTCACCCGCAACTATTTTTATAGAAATCCAATCTATTCTTCGTGACTGGCAACAGTCAAAACGTCAGAGTTGGGTGTTCCCAGACTGGGATCACTGCGCGTTAAAGGGTTAAAGTGATCAACTAAATGATTTGGTCTAAGTATTGTTACAATTTTTCTGCCTCCTGGCTGTTAAAAATAGTTTAAAAGTCGTATTCTAAGCGTCAAATACTTAAATTTTGTATTTTATTGCATCAAAATCGGTCAACTAGAACGCGAGATATGGAGTTTTGGGTTTACTTATTGGTTTGTATAGGGTTTTCTAGAAATCTCGAGAAATATTTGTGCTAGAGCTTCGTTGGCCTCACTTTTGGGGACTTATTCTTGGCACCAAGTTTGGCGATATTTCTCCAAAAAATCATCAAGCTTGGCGGTATTTCGGACATTTGGCGCGATTTTTCCAATGGGGGCCTTTAAAGTTTGTTTTACTACATTAATATCACATAATAATATTACTCTATTTCTCTTACATGACGCAATCAAAAAACGCTATTGTTCGGGGTCTTTCTACACATCCCGAATTTTCTAGAAAGTACGTCAGAGGGTATAAAAAGGCAGACAGGCCGAGGAATTCAAGTTAGTTGTTATCGAGCTACCGATGAGTACTCTGCTTTTTGAATCGTGCTGTATTTGCTTGCTTTTTGAAGCCTCGTTTTAAAGTGCTGTGTGTAAATTTTTCAATGCTGAGTTTTGAGGGACTGTTTACGATTTCCCTCGGAAGTTTCCACTGAATTTTTGCCTGTGGAAGTGTTTAATTTTGTGTGAGAAATACAGCATTTGTGAAATGTTTCTGTACTAAGCGGACTGTTATAAGAACTTGACAAGCTGACTGTGCTGTGAATTTTATACAGCTGATTGTTCGACAAAGTTCTAGAAGCAATAAAGTTCGTGTTCTATCCTGACAGGTGGACTCTTTACTAGAACTTTCTACACCTACTAGACTTTAGAATGACGAACCCAGAAATATAGCAGAGTTTTCTGTAATAGTATGGACGCCGGACCGCCTACATGTGGTTGAAGAACTTCTCTCACAGTTACCCCATTTAGTCCACTGCTGAAGATAGCTGATGCCACTTCCGCGTATCCATATTTCTACGATAGCCACAAAGGAGCATTTTTTTTTCCGATAAAAAGAAATGAATAGTGATGGTTTAATACTTAAAAATTGCTTTCCTTCACTTTAAATCGTAGCCCAGCGCGATTAGCTCTGCACATCTTTCCACTCTACCCATACCCCCTTCTGCGTTTGAACTCGTCCTTCGTAGGTGGGCGCGCTTAACGTGGGAAGTACAGTACCTGAAAGTTTTTTTTATGAATATTTTAGACGTATTGACGGAGAAACGTGGGTGGCCATATTGTTGTGAATTCCCCCCACAGATCTAATTCAGCTCTGCAAACTGGAAATAATCTCTATATCTCTTAAGTTTATTTGAAAGTTCTGCATGTTTATTTGTGAGTTCTTTGTCTCATGGTGGAAGATTGGTATAATCGACTTGAAATTTCATAAAGATTTGTTAAAAAGATAGATTTAAGTTTTAGATACTTGAAAATTATATAAATCTACATTACTCTGCGGTTTTTCGACTGACAGAGATTTGACATCATGTGAAGAATCGACACAAAATTTTGCGCATATATGCAATAATAATAATAATAACTGAAACACTTTCATACTTTAAATGCGTACAAAAGTGCTATGTATTAAACACGTATCGCAATCCATGCGTTCGTCCCTGTTTTTCTTCCTTATTCCATTAAGTTGGGTAGTGTATCATTATTCATGATTTTGGAGTGTTTTTCCTCCTTGTTCCATAAAACAAACACTTCGTTGGAATCGAAATTTACATTCAAATCACCTAATAAATCTGTTTTAGAATCTCTGCCAAGCATTATTCTGGGTCTTTATTCAGCTGAAGAACGAAAGTCTTTCTGCATTAACGTGCATCCTCATTGGTGATTACATTTTATGTGTATTATTTACAATTATATATTAAGTTAAAAATATATTTTATATTTTTAACTTAATATATATTTATAATATATATTTATAATATTATTTATTTATATTATAATATAATATTATAATATTATATATTTATAAGTTAAAATATATTTTATATTTTAAACACTAGTTTATTGAGAGATTTTTTGTTATTTGCTTCATGATCGGTTGCTTGACATGGTTAATTTTTACTTGTTACTTTCCGAACATGTACCATGTAAGGAAAGTATTGTAATCATGAAAAAATTCGACTTCGAGATTTTGGTGTTTTTACACGTTTTGAGGGCTTCTGAATCCATTTATGCTATTTTTACGAGATGTATGTATGTATGTGTGTATGTGTGTGTGTGTGTGTATGTGTGTTTGTGTGTATGTGAGTGAACACGATAGCTCCTAAACGGAGCATTCGATTGAGCTCAAATTGGATATATATGTCATAAACCACCGTCGCAAGACCGGTATTGATTTTGGTGTGTATAGGACTTATAGTTCTCCTACAGGACTACTACAAAGATTTCTTTTACATTATGGCCTATCGGGCAAAATTCTTGAAAGTGCGCTAGCCTTTAAACGGTACCTTCGATTGAGCTCAAATTGGGTATATATGTTATAAATCACCATCTTAAGACCGGTATTGATTTTAGTGTGTATAAGACTTATAGTTTTTCTACAGGGCTACGACAAAAATGTCTTTTATATTATGGCATAATGGCACATGGGGACAAATTCTTGAAAGTGCGCAAGCGTTTAAACGGTGCATTCGATTGAGTTTCAATTTGGTATATATGTTTGAATTATTCATCGATTAAAATTTATTTAAATGCTTGGTAATGATCTTAATCATAAGTGTTTGGAAAGTCGAGTGCAGTCGCTCCAGATTTTTTTCTAAGTGAGCATGCTTACATGTCTAAACAATATAAATGTCTAAGATATGATTACAACAGAATGATGATCGTTTCTTCAGTTAAGGTGCGAGATTGCCCCAAAATCCTTGTTTTGTGAAAATTTTCGAAATTTTTTAAATTTGCGTTTGTTATAGGTCATAGGATTAGGATTCCAAAATATATTTGTTTCTACGAGAACTAGAAGCTGCGTTATAAAAGAAATAATGAACCGGGAGGATGGTATGTTGTACAGTATTAAAATCTTTAAACTTGTTTTCCGAAAAAGTGTTTTTCGTATATTTTCTATTTCGTATAAATGTCATATCTCATAACGTGTTAAGATAATAACTTTAAATTTTAATAGGATAATTTAATCATTACTAACTGTGTTACGAATCAGAATATGATATTTTTGTGCTTATTTATTTATTTTAAGGTCACTTTTTTTCTTCAAAAACTGCTTCTTTTTAGAAAAAATACCGAGTTTTCATATAAAACTTGAAATATTTTCAAAACTATTAGAGGTTCATAACACAGATAAATATGTTAGTTATGCGCTGTATAAATACTATTAGAAAACATTCATTAGAATTGATTACAGGAGTTGTGGCGTAAATGCAATTTTTAACCAAAATTTCACTTAAATTCGCCAATATAATAAATTTTACATTGAATTTCTTTAAAACTGCACTCAAAATTTTAGTTTTATACCCCATTTTAATCAAAAACATGTATTTTTACTTTCCGAACATGTACCATGTAAGGAAAGTATTGTAATCATGAAAAAATTCGACTTCGAGATTTTGGTGTTTTTACACGTTTTGAGGTCTTCTGAATCCATTTATGCTATTTTTACGAGATGTATGTATGTATGTATGTGTGTATGTGTGTGTGTGTGTGTGTGTATGTGTGTGTGTGTGTATGTGAGTGAACACGATAGCTCCTGAATGGAGCATTCGATTGAGCTCAAATTGGATATATAGGTCATAAACCACCGTCGCAAGACCGGTGTTGATTTTGGTGTGTATAGGACTTATAGTTTTTCTACAGGGCTACGACAAAGATTTCTTTTACATTATGGCCTATGGGGGGAATTTCTTGAAAGTGCGCTAGCGTTTAAACGGTAGATTCAATTAAGCTCAAATTGGGTATATATGTTATAAACCACCATCCTAAGACCGGTATTGATTTTGGTGTGTATAGGACTTATAGTTCTCCTAAAGGGCTACGACAAAACTTTCTTTTATGTTATGGCATAATGGCATATGGGGAGAAATTCTTGAAAGTGCGCAAGCGTTTAAACGGTGCATTCGATTTGAGTTTCAATTTGGTATATATGTTTGAATTATTCATCGATTAAAATTTATTTAAGTGCTTGGTAATGATCTTAATCGTAAGTGTTCGGAAAGTCAAGTGGAGTCACTCCAGATTTTTTATTAATTTTTTTCTAGAAATACATACAAAACACAGCTTTGAGTTTAGACATATACTTAAAACTGACGGCCCCCCAAAACATTTTTCAAAAAATAAGACATTCACGCAACTCTTGGAAGACTGTTATTCGAATATTTTTTTCCCTCTTCTCACAGAAATTTACAAATTCCATTATAAAATGCTCTAAGGGTTTCAGAAACTATAGATTTCTTTTTTTAGATGCACATCACTTTGTTTTATGCAAAGTTCCTCCTCCACCCCCAGTTATCGAGCACCTTCAGAATTTAAACAGCTTTTATAATACATGCCTAAAAGTTATCTTGCAGTAAAGTATGAAATTTTATTGCTAAATCTAACAAACACAAAACAAACATGCGTTGCGCGTTCACAAATACGTTTTAACCATTACGTTTAGAAACATATTTTACCATTTAGATGAGATTTATAAAGAACACCCTTTAGACATAAACAAATCGAAATTGTGGGAAAACTTTAAAGTATATACACTTTCGCGTGCGATATGGGAGAGAAACTATGAAATATCTTCCAGTAATTTATCATAAGATTGTTTTTGAAACGTTTAGGAAGGTTTGCCGAAAGTGAAAATGCTTCGATCCGCTATAATGTGAATATGTGTGGCAGGAATTTGGAATAAATTACGCTTTGCACAATTTGTATTCTACATACTTGTAGTTTGATTTTATAAAGATTCTGCAAAATAAATTCCTGTTAAAGTATTTCTAGCAAAGCTGAGAAACTTATGATTTTGGACTTTTCTGTTTGTCCCTTTTTATGAATTCACAAGAAATGTAAAAAAGAAAAAAATATCGTTTGCGTATGTACAAATTATTTTTTAAGTTTTTGGGAGTTAAGGCTTAAAGTTCAAAACTCTTTAACTGAAAGATAAAGCCTGTTGTGGAGTCAATTACAACGGACATTAGATAAAACATTTGACGAAAAGATGTAAACACTCAATATTCCCAACCACACTTCCGTGATTCTGTTGGAACAATTGCAATGGGTTCTAGATAAAACATTTGACGAAAGGTTGTCTACACTCAATATTCCCAATCACACTTCCGGGATTTTGTTGGGACAATTATAACGGGCACAAGGTATAACATTTGACGAAAAGATGTCTACACTCAATATTCCCAATCGCACTTTCGGGATTTTGTTGGGAAAATTACAACGAGCACTAGGTAAAACATTTGACGAAAAGATGTCTACACTCAATATTCCTATCACACTTCCGGGATTTTGTTAGGGCAATTATAGCAGGCACTAGATAAAACACTTGACGAAAAGATGTCTACACTCAATATTCCCAGTAACAATTCCGGGATTTTGTTGGGCTAATTACAACGAGCACTAGGTAAAACATTTGACGAAACGATGTCTACACTCAATATTCCCAATCACACTTCCGGGATTTTGTTGGAACAATTGCAATGGGTTCTAGATAAAACATTTGACGAAAGGTTGTCTACACTCAATATTTCCAATCACAATTCCAGGATTTTATCGGGACAATTACAATGAGCACTAGGTAAAGCATTTGACGAAAAACACACTGAATATTCCCAATCACACTTCCGGGCGCTAGAAAACATTTGACGAAAAGATGTCTACACTCAGTATTCCCTATCACATTTCCGGGATTTTGTTGGGACGAAGATCATGTTTAAAAGAATCGATTGGCCCTCCAACTGTGAAACAAGAGCAAGCTTACTGCGATAAAGTTACAACGCGCGATACAGAAAAAAGGACGTTGACTACTGACTTCTGGTATTATGCATATGCGCATAAAAAGAGCACGATTGCTTACAACATTAGAAACGACGGCTCTGTTTGGTTCATTTTGCTGGGGAAAAATTCTTTCATCCTCCTTATTGCCCGCACCAAGCTCCATCCGACTTCCATTTGTGCTTCCATTCCATAATAATCCATTTGTTATCTTACCCGCAAGCAATTTGCAAGTGATGATGAGATCAAGGTAAGTGTTCAGAACTTGTTCAATTCTACGAAGCGAATAGGCTGCAATTACTGCTCAGATATGACGCATGGATTAGTTTGCTCGGTGAATATGTCGAGAAGTAGTTTACGGTGTGTGGATTTTTTATGCTATAAAATACAATGAAAGCAAATCGCTAATCTTTAATACTCAAACGCTATTTATTTTCTGGATCAGATGTATGCAATTCAGATACTATAAGATTGATTATTCATTAAACTTACGTATTTTTTAACACTTTCCAAGAAGGTTGAAAAGTGTTTATGATTCGAGTTTGTCTGTCTGTCCATCCGGGCTCTAACTGCCGTAAATATGCATCGATTTCTACGAAATTTACATATGTTTTTCTTATGTACTGAACGTGTACATTATTAAAAATGTTTTATGTACCATTTATAGTTCTTTTTACAGGAACACTGAAAAGAATCCCAATACATTACGTTCTATGTGTAATCATTTTTTACGGCGTTTTCTCAATTTGAAACATACCAAAATTACTATATATTATCAAGGATCTCATAATAATGCTCTGCGTCGAAAATAATATCTGCAGCATTTAGAGTTCTACAGGAGCACTTAAAAGAATTTCTATACATGACGATCTACGGCAGTTTAAAGACTAATCTATGTTAAACCCGATACAATAAGTATATAACAGTTTATAACAGTTTACCCTTAAGTTAAAAGATGGAAATAAATTTTAAAGTTCTTTAAAGAGGTGTCGCAAAATTGAATTAATTGTGATATACAGTTTTTTTTTTTTTTTAAGACCATCCACCAAAATCTTCATAGATTTGACAATACATCGCGAAACTGTACGCAAAAGTATTCTTGGGCTGGAAAGTGTTTTATAATCGATGCGTTTACCATGATTTACCTTGTTCATTTCATACCTTTGTTTAGTCTTCACTTTTTCTCTTGGGGGGAGTTATACTAAATAACTAACAATGGATCACTAACGAACAATATCGTGTTATACTAACGAACAATGGATCACTACTTTAAAAACAATATTTCTTTACAAAAGCCTTATTTTATTTTCAGTTTTGAATTCAGCGATATTTTTATGCTTTGAAAGTAATATAAGACTAATGGGCATGGTCCCCTGGGTCCAGGGCCCGGCTGTAGGGGGACCCTAGTCCATCCCTACACAGTTTCAATTTTAATTATTACAAACTAGAAAAAATATTTTGAATAGATTTTTTATTCAGTGAAATTTTAGGAGACTCTACAGTTAATTGTATAGCTTATATAAAATTTAAAATAACATATTTATGATAAACCGTTCATTATAAAAGTTTAGTAAAATTTGCCATTGATGCATGAGCTGCAGGGGCGTAGCCAGAAATTTTTCATGGGGGGGATTACGACTACTGCAACTCACATATATGCATACATGTATGAGGGAGTGAAGAATATACATTTTGTAAGGCAAAAAATTCCTCATGGGGGGACCCCCCATGAGGATGGGGGGTTCATGGGGGGCCATGGGGGGGACCCCCCCCCTTGGCTACGCCTCTGATGAGCTGTATGAATTTTTGTGCGTATTATCTCCATCCTTTCATCTTGCTAGATCGGCAGAGATAGGAGGGGCAATTGCCCCCGTGCCCGAGATTTTTAATGGGGTCTGTAACTGGATGGAAATTTTATCATGTATAAGGTTAGGTTTTAAATAAGATAAGTCAAATGTAATTATCAATAGTAATTGTAAAGTTTAGCTGTTCTAGTATGAAACAGAATACATTCAAATGGTACTTAACTCATGTCATCTTGGCAGTTTTAAGTAACATAGATTCATAAATATAGTTTGGACTTACAAAACTGTTACCGTAATTATTCCAGATATTTGCAGATCAAATTACAGTCTAAAAAGAATATGAAAAAGAAACAACAGTGCAATTTTAATGTATCGGGAAAAAAAGGAGTCTGTGTTGCGGGGGGGGGGGAGGGGTAAGAATGGGGCCCCGTCTCTGATCCTGTTTCCAGGGCCCGTAATCGAATGTGGGGGCCATGCTAAGGGAATTCTAAACTTACATAAACATCGTTAAGTCACGTCTTCACGTAAAGCTTTCGAATAACACACAGCATTCAAATAGCATTGACATATTTCTAGAATCTGAAAATACGAAAATGTAACGAACATTAGCCTCTAGGTTTATCATATCCTCGTATTTTCAGCGATTTCTGCAAAGTATTTTGCTGTTTTAACAGATTTAACCCTTTAACGCGCAGTGTTCCCGCTCTGGGAACACCCAACTCTGACGTTTTGACTGTTTGCCAGTCACGAAAAATAGATTTGACTTCGATAAAAATAGTTGCGTGTGACATAGCTCCACGAGAATTTTTTACTTTTTAGCACGTCATTTCCCGTAAAAAATTGTCACGATTATTTTTAATAGCACTGACATCTGCTGAAAAATGGAAGAATGCGAGAACAGCTGGATAGATTGCCCAATGATGAAAAAAGGGCAGCCGTTGCCATCTCTCGACTTAACCACCAGCAAGATGGCGGACGATCGAAACGTTCATCGCGTGCCGCAGATCTAGAGACCCTTTTTTGACGCAGCTGGCTGCGTCAAAAAAGATCTGCGGCACGCGATGAACGTTTCGATCGTCCGCCATCTTGCTGGTAGTTAAGTCGAGCGATGGCAACGGCTGCCCTTTTTTCAGCATCGGGAAAGGGTTGCGCCTCAAAGGGTTAAGTCCAGTCTTTACGTAAAGCTTTCGAACAGCACACAGCCTTCAAGTAGCATTAGCATATTTCTATAGAATCGGAAAATACGAAAATGTAACGAACAGTAGCCTCTATGTTTATCATATTCTCGTATTTTAAGAGATTGCTGGAAACCATTTTGCTCTTTTAACAGATTTAAAACCACAACTGTGTGACAAACAAATAGAAACAGAGAAATGAACAGCTTTCGTGAAACATATTTTACGTAAGCTTATCGAGAAAAATTCCCGAAATACGAAACATTCACCATTATAAATCATAGACTTTAACGTTTAGGATGGTTTGCTTTGAAGTGAAAATCTTAAAACAGTAGAATGAAAATACCAGAGCCTGAAAAGTGGAATAATTTGTTTTAAAAGTAGTAAATCGAGCCGAATAGTAAAATCGGGGTGATTCGTATCGATCTTGCTTACTTTTACGAACACGCAGCTGTAGGGTGCCCCGGATTTGTTCGGCACCCACACAATTTATGGCAATTACATTTTAATACTACTATGTTTAGATTTTTTAAAATTTAATTTTATAATTAAATTTAAATAAATCTGAACACAGTAGCATTAAAATGTCATTCCTAACTATAATTGCATAACAAAACAAAATAGCTTTCAATAGGAGGTCATACAACAGCTAAATGGTATTCGATTTCATTCCAAGTATTTGAAAACATCTTAGGAGTTATAGAATGAATAGCTGCTGTGATTCGCTGCTGGAGTACCCGTAAATTAGGACATCCGAGTCCTGTAAACAATATTTTTGACATAACCCCACTTGAAAAAGGCCAAGGGCGTTAAATCCGGCGATCGAGGAGGCCACTGAACTGGATCACCACTGGTTTGCGAAATGGTCATCAAGGCAAAAGCGCAAAGACGTCGACCCTTGCGGAGGTGAGCCGTCTTGCTGAAAAATCACATTGCCAAATTTTAACCACGGTCGCCATGTCCATTACGCTCTCCTGAATCTCTTGCTGAAATCCTTGACACCTAGCTCCATCTATCGGAGCTTTAGGTTAAAAATTGTAGGAAACGAAAATCTAGCACTTTTCACTAGCTTTTTCTAGCTAAGTATAGTCATTCTTTTGGAGGAGTTCCGGTAGATATAGTCTTTAAGTGTGCCACTCAGAAAGTAGTCGCAAGGAGTCAGATCGGGTGAATATGGAGACTGGCGATTACAGCACGGCCTTATAAGACGACTATCATTGAAGTACCCGGTTTGTAATATAGTTTTTTAAATTTAATATTGTAAAGTGTCCAACAATTCTCGGGCCCCTATAAAAACACCGCCGTAGCTGGACCGAGAATTTTAGTATGGCGCATGCGAAATTCAAGAAGAGAAAGGGGAAGTTTCTATTAACCTTCCAAGCAAGCGCGTGAGAGATACACTTGATGAATATGAGAAATACACTTGAGAAACTGGTGTTATACAGGGTGGTCATAGAAAAAGCTTCCAATATACAGGGTGATCCTAAACTACATGTCAAATATAAAGGCTGGTAGAGGGGATCAAGATGGTGCAGTACAACATAGCAATGTAAGGTCGGAAATATCGTCTTCATGTACCTGTTAATCCTTTAACGCGCAGTGTTCCCGCTCTGGGAACACCAAACTCTGACTTTTTGACTGTTGCCAGTCGCGAAGAATAGATTTAATTTCTATAAAAATAGTTGCGGGTGACATAGCTCCACGGGAATCCTTTACTTTTTAGCACGTCATTTCCCGTAAAAAAATTGGTCACGATTATTTTTAACAGCACTGACATCTGCTGAAAAATGGAAGAATGTGAGAACAGCTGGATAGATTGCCCAATGCTGAAGAAAGGGCGGCTGTTGCCATCGTTCGACTTAACTACCAGCAAAATGGCGGACGATCGAAACTTTCATCGCGTACCACAGATCTAGAGACCCTTTTTTGACGACAGCTGGCTGTGCGCGAGCTCAGCCAGCTGTCGTCAAAAAAAAGTTTATGAAACTTCATTAAGAATTTAAACCAACAGTTCTCCCAAAGTGATAATTACGAGGTCTGGGTCTCCTCTACCACATCTTTACATTCCGATCATATAGTTTAGGACCACCCTGTATATGAACCTCTATCCGTCGCACAGAGACGGATTTTCCAATATTCGCGGTCAAAACTCCATAATACGAAGTCAGCCATGACAGTCACGTTACTTATTTTTGTGATTCTTATTGGTTTCTTCAATCCACTAACAGATTGCATAATATTTGAATGTAATGTTTTAACGATCAATCCCTATTGAAAAATTTGTCTTCTAAATAACAATTGATTATTGTTTAAATTTGAAGTTATTAAAAAGGAAAGTTCTCATTTTTTATAAGTGACTGGGGTAACTTTTGTAATGGATTGTGAACCTGGGGGTATATATTTGTGCATTTAAAATAGTTATTTTCTTTAGTTCTTTTTTGCAAAAACCAAAATTAAACAAATCTTTGAGATAAATTTAATGTAATGATTGACTACATTGAGCTAAAAAGTTATAAATTCATTAGAATCAGGCTACGTTATAAAGATTATAATAAAGTTCTTCATCGTAGCTTAAAGTTTGTGTTAATTGTAGTCGCTAATGTTTGCTAAACTCCTCATTTTAGATAATTAATAACAAAAATTTAAAAACACTAAAATATTTTTATTTTTTAAATTTTTTTAGGTTTATCTTTTGGGAATGTCGTCATATGTCGTGCACAATTAATTGAATATTAGAGACTGTAATTCAAAAGATAATAATAAAAAATTTGAAAATCTTGTCGACAAAGTAAACCTTTTTTTGGATTTTTGGAATGACTTAACAAATGACTTTTTAATTGGTTTTAGTATATGACAATCATGGTTTTTTTTCGATTTCTTTAGCTTTTTAAATCTTTAAATCCATCTATAGGTTTTGAACAAAAAAATTTTAAAAATCCGCCAGTGTGCGCCGTTCCGTTCCATTCGAGAGATTTCAGATGTACTTATTCAGAGGGATGTGCTTGGGATTGGAATTGTTTAAAACAATAAAGCTCTTATGGTTACAGTTACCATGAAAAGGTTTAGAGGTTTTCCAAATGGCGTCACCCACTTTTTTTCTGGGAATGTTGATCAGCCCATTGAAAAATCTTAAATGGCGTTCGAACGATACACGTATGATAAAAATCGGCGGCGTAAGCATTTGCAAAAAGCATTCTAAAGAACTAATGCAAACACACTAATCGTCTTTAGCAGTCCAAGAATACATTCAATTCGTCGACACTGGTCCCAACCTTTGACAAGTCTCGACTAATTGAATGTATTCGTGAATAAATGCTTTTAATGGGCTTAGGAAAAAAAATAAATGCCGCCCTTTAAATTTCGCCGCAGTAGGCCACGGCCTTCTCTGGCCGTGGCCTGGGTTAGAAATACGGCCCTAACAGTTGTGGATTTTCCCCTTTGAAGGACAGCAGTGTCACTCATTAAAAAAATTTCTCAGACAGAACACAATAAACAACAATCAGTCAACAAGTTTAACAATAAAAAATCTTTATTCACTTTTATTTACAGGTTAATATGAACTGTAATATCTTCAGAATCTCAAGTATAAAAAACTGGAATGTATATATCGTCTGTTCTCGAACAACTATATACAAACTAAGGCTTTTAAAGAGATAGAAGGGGGGATTTTCCACAAACATTAAATATTGCTTTTTTACTTGTTCAGGTATAGAACAACGTGCACCTTAATAAAAGTCCCTTTAATTTGCATAGAATGAGAACACCACCTTCATCACCAAACAACCACACAAATATTGTAACAGTCTTTAAATTCGAGCTTTTCTAGAATTTTTTTTGGGGGGGAAATATACTAAATTGCTCGTTATTAATGAGGCTAGTGTGACCAGTAATGATGAAGAAAAATGTGTAGAATTTGAATAAAGGGGTTGTCTTCACATTTATTTAGCATTTCGAAGTTTGTTTTTAAATACAACATCAGGCATGGTCAGGGAGGGATTTAGGAAAGTTGAGGGCTGGGGGGGGGGGGAATACGAAGAATATAACTGTGTAACTGTGTAGGAAAGAAGGGCAAATATATCCCCCTAGGGTTTTTCAAATTCTACAGTCCTTCCTCTAGTACTAACATCGAGGTGTTTTTTTTTCTTTTCTTTTTAAGCACATTTCGTTAAAATATTTATCTAGGAAAGATGTTTCTCCGAGTTTTAAATTATGCACCCCCTTCCCTCCTGCTTCCAGTTATTTGCAAGCAAACATACGACAAATTCGGGCTTAGTTATCCTGAACGATACAGTAAATATCAAATCTTGTACATACTGTCTAATATTAGTTAATTATCATTGGCTTATAATTTAATATAGAATGCAAATCAGGCAGGCTTCCTACATTGTAAAACAAGACTGTCAAATTTACGGGAAAAAACTGTCATCCAGGACTACAGTTTATTTCGGTATGTTTTACAGATGTCTTCGGTGTTATTTTACAGATTCTCATTTTATTTTACAGAAATCTTCCGTTATTATGGAAGACTTCTATAAAACATACGGATATAAACTGGTGTCCTGGATGACAGTTTTTTTCTTAAATTTGACAGTCTTTTCACAGTGTACGGATATTGCTTGCTAAAATATGATTTATTTAAGCGATAATTTAAAATTAAATTAATTATTTATTGGATGATTCATTTATGCAATGTGAAGACAACCACTTATAAAAACAGATAACATACACTTTCCCGTATAGTAAAAATTTAAACGGAATCGTAAACTGACATGACATTAATAACGAATATTTTTTATATATTATAACCTAGAAAAGTGAAAAAAATTTACTTGATTGAAAATATAAAACAAAGCTTGAATATTTTAATTTCTCTAAATGTAATTTCCTTTGAAAGTAATTTTAGGTTTATTATAAAGAGATTATTTTTGTTTGAAAAATAATTTTACGTATAATACAATATCAACATAAAACGCATATTAACCTTCTGAGAGGCTTTCGCGTAAAATATCGTTCTATGACAAACCTGTACAATGTTGTAGTTAGCTCGTTTTCATGATTTTCAAGGGAATTCATACTATTCGTACACTGTCACCAAAACTAATTGCTTACTGACACAAGGCAGTTCTTCCACCTTCTGATGAGGATCCAAACTGTGCCGAGAATTTCCGGAAAGCACGTATGTAGCTCTAAACGACTCATTCAGTGACGTGAGCTGTCCTCTCCTGGCAAAAGAAAGGCTACACAAGAGCTGTCAGCCCACAGAGAAGAAATAAGAAAGAGAGCGCAATGGCAAACTTAAATTGAAGCACTTATCCCATCACGTGACTTGTGGCAGATTTTACGTGAAAAATTCTTGCGCATTCAACTCTCCTTAGTTTTCTACGAAGCATTTGTGGCTAGCGAGCTCATTTCCGCTTTCATGGTTCTATTTTAAGAAGAAATTGGTACACACCTGTTCTGCATATGGGTTCAATCCCTGATACCAAAAAGGTTCTCTAATAACATTTCACAGGGGTTTTTCATATATTTAAAATATACTTCTTAATATTTCAGTGTATCCACATCCACTAAGCCTTGGCGATATTTGTATATGCCAAGAGGGTTTGTAATTCGAATGTTGACAGTCAATTTCGCTTGTAGTTTACACTTAACCACTCGCCAAATGTTGCGATAAAGGAAAAGTCTAGCCTGTCGGCGTATTTACGTGCCACAAGTCACATGGTTCATCCTTGACTCACATTTCCAAGAAGTTTTGAATGGTGATGCGCTCTCTAGTATATTACTACACGTTACTACGTTTACTACGTTCTGTTGCAGCAAGGGGGAGAGGGGGTGCCTTGGTCAGAAGACTTTTTATAAGGCGTTCTAGCGCGTATTCAAGTCATCCAAGCTAAATAGTAGTCTTGGAATCAAATGTCAAACCCTTGGGCGCAAAAATAATGGGTGGCGTCAGGTGGTATATCTAGTATCCTTATTCTCGACTTACCAACGTAATGCATGTGCTTTATTTATGTTAACGAAAATGTACTCAAATATTATGAACTATCCTTCAACTCCGAATCCTGAAAATAATATTGAGAACCAATATATTTTCTAATGTTTTCCATAAAATAGTAATTCAGAAGAATTCCAGAATGAAATGTGTACTTTTTATCAGTGTACTGTCAAAACTGTCGGAACTCTAACAAACTGTAGCGGTAGCCCAGTTGTGAGAGGCGTCGGTCTTGCAGCCGAAAGGTTGTGAGTTCGATCCTGGGACCAGCCAAAAACCGCCTAACGATCAGTAGTGCTGCCATCTATCGGTTCCTGAATGAGGGAGAAATGAACTGCTCGGGAGTCTGTGGTAGAAATGAACTCACTTGGCAGGTACTGCCGCCATCGATCTAATCTGGATTTAGGGTTGGTACAAAATGCTATAAAAAGCAAAGGTGCCGAAGCCCCAAGGAAACAAGACAGAATAGAACAGAGCAAACTGTAACTTTGGCCAAATCTTTCTAAAAATTAGCCACCCCTTTTCTTTTGTTTCGTTTTTAATAACCAACCAAAATCTGACATGTTATATGTTATCGCTGCACAAAACGAAACTGCCGATATCCCTCTTCTATTCTCAGCATCCGACTCTCACGCGAGCATACGTTTTGCACTTTTTGAGGACGGACGGGGGTGGAAGGGGTAGGGGGGTGGTGAAACACCACTGGAAATTTAATTAATACTAGCAATTTATTTTCATGTACATTAAAAATTTATTTAACTGAAAATCTTGATTAAAATGAAATGATGATAAGCATAACCTAATAAATAATTATTTAATTTGCACTAGTTATTTTTTATTTAATTTTTCCACATATTAACACTTTGAGGTTCTAAGCCCGAATGTCATTGGGTTACCATTTTTTGGCTAAGCAAACTAAGTCCGTGAGGCTCTAGGGGATCAACTTTGAACTCTCGCTATATATATTTGACGCCTTTTCAAATATTACTTACGAACCTTTTAGTTAACCCATTTATGCCTAGTGTCCCTTTTTTGGGACGGCATTTTCGCTATTAGTCGAAAACGTTATTTATTTTTCCTAGCCTTTGTTCATGAGTATTGAGCCTCAACTCTACAAAATATTTTAACATGACCCAGTAGGATGTTGATATTTCGATTTTTATGCATAATGATTTTAAAATAAATCATCCCTTGTTCAAGAAGTTGACATCAGAAATTTATCTATTATTTCTGTTATCAGTAAAAATCGAAGAAAGTCACAAAAATATCCAGGCACAAATGGGTTAAAATTAAAATGTATAGATGTCAGCGGCTAACAGAATTAGAGTTTTTGTTGATGCTTATCTTCGAAATGTAAGCAAATTTTACTAAATTTTTATTTACAAACATAAAACTCATTTTCATGTATTTTTACAACAATTTGGTATGTTTTTCTTGGGCAAGTCCGTAAATTTCCTCTTAAAAATGAATTTTCTTAGGTAGAACTTTTACTTTAAAACATGCTTCTTCCAATACTTTCTCCATAACCGTAGTTTTAAATAGTTCCTACATTATGAATAAGAACACTTTGACATTGAAGTTTACAATTATAAATATTAAAATATATAATCTTCCAAAGACTTCTAAAAATCAAGAAAATTAACAAAAATCGTCAGTCAACAAAGAGATATGTTCAAAATAGTTCAGATTTGAATGCATTAATGTGATGACATCCCCTTCCCCAAATCTGAGTGCACTGCTAAAATTACATAAAACCAACTACAGAATTACTAGCATTAAATCAAGCTAACAGAACTTTACATTTTCACCTTTCCTACCCCAAACCTAGCAGCCTCTCAAAGGGTTAACTGCTTCATAAATGATGCAATAAGTACGTGATATAGTCGAATTTATAATCAGGAATTTTCTCATAAAATCATTACATACAAATTAATCTTAAAATGATATAGAAAGACAAAAAATGAAATAAAATAGGAATATGCATATGCAGATTTCAATTAATACAGTAGGAAATTTACTAGCTCAAGTATAAACATTCAAAATCACTTTACACAGCAGATTAAATACTCAAACTGATATGCTTGCAAAATTTTAATTGGCATACGTTAAACGTAAATCAACTCTCAAGTATGAGTCAATTTACATAGCAGATTAAGTACTCTCAATCTATTATGATTGCAAAATTTTAATTAGTAAACATTAAACGTAAATCAACTTTCACATTAATAGATTAAATCTTCATCAAAGACGCTAAAAACAAATACCATCAAGAACGTGTACATGCAAAACTATTGAGCAAAAACACTTAAATATTTGACTATGTAAATCAACATTTTTGTAACACTCCAATGAATTCCATTAATTCCATAGAAAGATCTTAATGCATCATAAGCAAAAACTTTCATAATTTATTGTTATCAATAAGTACCCTCCGTAAACATTGCCATGGAATTGCCCATTTTAATTATAATAGGCCTTTGATAACAGGAACGCACCAGAAATTATAACAAATTCTTCTAACCAGATATTTGAGAAGTTGGCTATACAACCAGAAGATTCTTGTTTCTTATTTTACCGTCTTGGTAATTTATACAGTCATTTAACACAAAACGACATCTAACGATAACTTAAACTATCAACTGTCTGAATGATTTTGAAACTTTACACTTTATAATGACAAGCTTAGATTGTACACGTAAGCATTAAATCAACTGAACACTTTGAAAGGATAGATGTTCACGAGATAAAAGCTTATAATTTAATTTGCAATACATTTCTACGTAATTTTTAAAAGCCAAATAGAAATATCTAGTTGAAAGGAATAAATGGTACTTATAATTACTATTGCATTACTACGTAATTTTGAGCAACTAAATGGAGAAAGCTGATTAAAACTTAATATATACATCTAAAATACTGAACAAATTCTCATGCATTTCTCAGAATGTTGCCTAATTGTTTCAAGATTAATGTACACTTACACAACTTACTATACAAACGCATATACATGATATAATAAATAAAACTGAATGTTAAATATAAGTTTTATTAAGTAAATTTGTATTCCTCTTACCAAATCAGTGAAGAGTTGATGAACCATTTTGCAACATTTTCAAGTGGAAGGCAAAGCGAATCAGCTTTGACCAGAGCTCAAAATATCGTTCATGATTCAAGCGTGGCTGGTTGTAATTGAAAATTGAATCCCGTTTAGATTTAAATTTCGCAGATCTTTCATTGATTGATGATCTTTTTAATGAACCGGATTAGTATAGTAATAAAATACGTGATTTATTTGCATCAAAGGAACATCAAAGAATATTTGCATCAAAGAAACTTTCATTCAGATTTAAATTGTGCGAATCTTTGATTCGAATCTTTTTAATGCACTAGATCAAAGAAACATCAGATTTAAATTTTACGGATCTTTGATTCTAATCTTTTTAATGAACTAGATCAAAAATATAATAAAATGAGAGATATTTTTTCTTTTTTTGCATCGGTCGAATCTCGTTCAAATTTAAATTCCGCTGTTCTTTTATTCGAATCTTTTAATGAACCAGATCCTCCACGAAACAAGCTTAAAGCAAGGATTGTTTACTTTAAAAAGGGAGGGGAGATCAAAAATTAGTTCATTTTCTTTTAACTTCGTGGGTCTTTCGAACATGAAATCAAACTGGAATATAAAAGCTCGACTCAAACGGTTTAGACTTTGAGATATAAAAATAACTTTGAGTTAAAAATATTAAATGGCTTTGGATCTTTATGAATACTTTCAGATAAACGAATGTTCGCCTTATCAGACTTAGAGTTACCGCAAGTTGACTGTAATACTTTTATTGCAAAATGCATTCATCTTCATCATATATGATAATTTCATAGACTTCTTTAAATAAATAAATTTAAAAAGTAAAGACATTAGATATACTATGACATATTTTCGAACGTAGGATTGAGGACATGTTCCCAATTCTGAAACAAAATTGGGGACATTTTATAATTAATTAAATAATTAACAATAGCCTAATTAAAATCATTGTAATAATTAAAAATTGCCCTCAATTGCTTCTCTACATTTTGAGGACAAATCGCCCCCCTCCCCCCAAAAAAAATTGGTGACTGTCCTCGAAAATTGAGGACGTATGGTCACCTTAGGTATAAGTGACGTTTTAATAAAATACTAGTTATCTCTATATATTCGAAACACATTGGATTTTACTATATAAAGCAGTAAAAAATATTTTAATTTGTTGTAAAACATATATCGGAATACGTCCAGATATTAATTTTGAAATAAAACTCAATATGATGAGGCATTTGTTTTCAAATACCACCTAGTACGTACACGGAAAAGTAATGCTCATTTTTTAGATAAACTCCAAATAAATACATTTTGAATAGGTATTGAATTACAAACAAGCTGTGTCTCAGCATAGGATATTTATTTGTTAAATTTTAGAGCGAGAATTTTATAGAAAATATCTTTTTTTTCTTTCGAGAAGAATGGCCACCCTCCCCCTTTCTTCACGTCTACCTTTCTTGGAGGATTCTATTCGAAATGTTTTGAATCGATTTTTAGGTATTCGTGAGTGATGTATTTTACAGCAAGAATTTTATGGATATCTCTTTTCTTCTTTGAGATCACGCAGGATATATGAAAATAACCTTCGCCCCCTTTCCTCCATAAGTTACGAATTCTAAAAAAAATGCTCTCCAAATCAATCCAATCTAGCATCTATGCTAAAAATATCACACGCGGATTTCGATAAATTTCGTATAATTATCTTCAGTCATGTTGGATAGGCAAAATATTGGCACAGGAAAAAATGACATTACTCTCTGGTACACCTAATATAAAAATGCATTCATATGACTTAAACCATGTAAAAATGACAAGTGTTACATCATAATCAACATTTAATACATTTCCTGTCATGCTATTCCTGATTTGTCCAAATTGTCCTTTGCGTTTAATGTCCCTGATTTGTCCTTTGCATTTGTCCAAACAAACAAATAAAGCGTTTAACTTTTATGCAATACTGAGCATGAACAATTACTCAACACATAATATTGTAAATGTCTACAAAAAAAACACAGGCTTTTTTTTCGTGGCAAATTGGCTATTACATGAAACGGTTCGACCATACTTTTCATCACTATTTAAATACATAATTTTTTTCAATATATTTAAGTGTATATTTATCGCATATCCCATTCTTCAAAGTAAACAAGAAATTTCCCAATTGTGTTATTTGAAATCAAGATAAACTTTGCATTTGCCCAAACAAACAAATAAAGTGTTTAACTTTTTATGCAATATTGAGCGTGAACAATTACTCAACACATAATATTGTAAATATCTACAAAAGAATTGAACACATGATTTTATTGACTGTTTCTAGAAGGTATTGTGAAATGGACTAGTAAAATTCATTGCGAAACAATAAAATTGCTGACTTAATTATTTCTGTCACAGTATAACAAAACATTTTGCGTCCTAGTTAGGCTCTATAGCGGGTTGCCATTCGTTTAACAGAAATAGTGAAACTTTATTCAAACAGACATTAAGTAAAAGTGTTATTAATGTACTTTTAATTTAATGATGCATTATAAATGGAAAAGTTCTAAATTCAGTTGTCAAATATTAGTGCTTCGAAAATAAATAAATACACATACATTTTAAGCAATAATATAAAACTATAATTTCATATTTTAATATTAGTTGTGTATGTAAACTTGCATATTTAAATAAACAAAATTTCCCAAAATAAATTTTGAGTAACAATAAAATGTATTGCACTTTCAAAATTTTTTACAGCAATTGAAAGTTTATAAAGAAATAGTAGTAATTATCGAGGGAATTAAGCAGAAAATATAAATACTTAATAATTTATAGGTTTAACGTAAGAATAGGAAGCTAAATATCATGTTTTATGAGACTGAATTCTGTGTTTAATAATACGTAAGTACATAAAAAAATAAAGAAGTAACATCTTTTTTTTAATTTAAACTTGTATAACAAATGCAATGGTAGGTTTACAAATTTATTTACTGCATAGAAATTGTTTAATGCTATAAACAGGCCCGACGACAGGATTTTTGGGCTCCATGGCAGGTTCGAGACGACCCTCCTTTCCTAACCCTCCCCCCCCACCACCACCAAAAAAAAAAAAAAAAAAAATCAGTTTTTCCGACCTATATTTTTTTTTAAACCGCGTAGAATTAGTACATTTTAAATGTACCACAGATCACATATACAAAACTTTATACATGATTAAATGTTTATCCAATTCCGGGCCCCCTAAAGCTGAGTCTTGGGGACAATTGTCTCTCCTGCCTCCCCCACCCCTCTCGGTGGGCCTGGCTATGAAGCATGCTTACTCTGCTGAATAGCCGGTAGAATATTGATAACGATAAATGCATAATAGTTATATACTAGTAAAACAGCTGGTTAAGAACATCAAATATCAAAGTATTTAAAATTGCATTTGACAGCTTAAAATTTTCAGAGACTTCATGGATAAATTGTGCATAGTTTATAGCATACATTTATTTTAGGGAAACATTTTAAACCAAATAAAAATGCAATAAAATACTAAAATAATAAATAAGTGTGAGTTACGAGGATCTCATTCTTAAATGTGATTGGTTGTGATGGGAAGGAATGATGAATGAGGTGAGCATGCAATTTTCCCTTTCATTCGAAGTATGACGGTGAATGAAATTTTGTGGAATCAGTCCTCTATTTTTTTATTGGTAACTATCGTAAATTTCAAACGTAAACCTGAGAAAGAGTTTTTATTTCTTTTAAAAACAAACCACGAAATATTGTAATGGAATTCCCTACGTAACTTTCTGTGCTTCTTCAGTTCTCAGAGAATTTTATTTATTTAATTCTTTTTCACTATGTCTCTAAGGCGACAGCAAGAAGATCCAAAACAAATGCATAAAATACATGTTTCAAAAGTAATTATTAACAGTTAACTATTAAAATAAAGTACAAGTTATTAATAGCATAAATGGCAGGTTGTCATTAAAATATGACAGGTTACTGTTAACATAAATGACAGACTATTGTTAACATAAAAAAGAAGTTATCATTGACATAAATAACAGTTAGTATTAACGTAAATGGAAGATTATAGACACAAATGACAGGTTAAAAACAAAATAAATCAAGAAATTGTTAACATAATGCATTAATAACTAGTTCTTGAACACTTGACATTCATGCAAAACTTATTTTTGAATCATACTACAATGGTATAGTAACTACCAAACTGAAAAATGCAGAAGACTATTACAGTTAAAATTCAGAAGCTGGATGGGGTCTGGGAAGAAAGTTGAAGAACGTTTCCTTAGAAAAATATTCTATATCTTACATGAAAAGGAGACTATATATACAGATAACACTAACGTAGATACTCGAGTTTACACTTTTGTTCATGCTGAAGGCTTTATATATTTATATAGGAGAAGAAGTATTCAAAGATTCGAATGTGAAATATTTTGTAAAAATATAATTTTCGCAATACTGTAATTTTCTGCGATATAGTTTTTCACGAAGCATCGTTTTATGTCACGGTATACTTTTTCGTGTGAATTCAAAACCAAAAATTATAATCTTTGCTTGAAAATGGCGAAAATACACAAGCTTTTTCGAAGATCTAGAAATATATACTATCTACTGTAAAGTATTTAGCTTGATCTATTATTAACGCACTTTAAATGTAAAATTGTATGTTTAATGACTTGCTTTTAGAGAATCCAAGCTTTAAAACCCTGAATGACTATGAAGCATTAGGCTTAACATCGACCGCAAGTGTAAGCTCAATCGAAACATTCGTTTTGAAAACAGTGACGTATTAAACTCACGAATATGTTCAATTGATTCTTCTTGCTATTCGCAAAGAAAGAAAATCTAATTTAAAACATTTAATGTGAGCTGAAAATGCCTCCAAAATAATACTATTTTAAAAGAAAAAAACCGTCAATTATAAATCCAAAATTCTCAAACTACATTTTAATTAATGCTGAAGCAAGGAAATAGAGCAAAAAGCGGACATCGTTCTATCTAGCGGTAGGACAAACGAAGCTGTTTTTACCGTAGCGCCATCTATCATGATTCGTGTTGTTGAAGAAAATGTAAGTCTTCCCTTAAAGCAGCACAGAATTATTTAAAGACAAATACCTTATTGAATCCTATTTTTCAAAGCACAGCTCTATTCTGATATCTCAAGTCAATTATTGCATCCTATTTTTCAAGCACAGCTTTATTTTGATATCGTAAGTCTAAATTAGGTGCCTAAGTGTTCTATAATAGAATTTGAAAGGTGAGTGTATGATTAAAATTTATATAGTTTTATTTACATATCATCTATGCAAAATAATTATTCATCAGCATATCAACAAATATTATTTACAGATTGATTTTTCTAAATCGGTGTAAAAATTTCGTTTGTGATTTCAACTCGAGTATCCACAAGTTTATTCACTTTGTTCTGAATTAATTGGTTTCCTCTGAGATACATTAAGATGTGCATTGGTATTTAAGCAACGAGAACCTACAAGTTCCCTTCAGTGTAAATGCACTTCTAATGTGGCCAGAACTCAACGTTCTCCCAGTCTAAACCTCGTATTGAATCTACGGGAAGTGAAACAGTTTATGTATAACATGAATAACATTAAATATATGATCAATGTACATTCACTTTTGTTTCCAAAAAGTTGGTGGAAAGACAGAGTTAAACCATAGGATTCAAAGTTATAAAACTATGTATGTTTCATGGTTATTTGTTTTCTTTAAATGAATGATTCTTACTTCATTTGACGAAACGAACAACAGTTAAAATAAGTACTGCATACATCAGTGCTTCTCAACCACAAGGATTTTATTCCAAACATTTTTTTAGATAAAAAAAGCAACTTTTTGCAATTGTAAAATAATTATCACGTCATTATATACATTTTTATTAAGAAAATATAGTTTATCTTTGTTATAATGGCATTCGTGGAAAGATACAACATGATGTTATCATGCTGTATCCGAATGACGTAATATGCGAGTTTATGACGGAAACGGTTTAGGACGACAAACTGAACCTTACAGGATATTTTGACGTTTTAAACGAACTTTTACTTTAAAAGAAGGTTCTTATAACTGAGTTCATTCGTGTATTTCCATTCAATAATATTGATAGGAGAATTAAAACTGAGTTATCGTGGCGCCATCTGTCGGTTTTACCTCTCGATAAAGGACAATACGACTTGTCTTAAGCACCAAATCATCTATGAAAGCAAATGATCGCATTTCAATGGTCGAAAAATACACTTTGTAAAGTTCATTTTCTACAAAAAAAAAAAAAAAAAAAAATATTTATTAAATGTCATTCTTTTTTCTGTTAATTTTAAGATCGGTCCGTTCAATCTGTGGTCGGGTGAGAATTTAACATGGCAAAAATATATTATTATTAATCAAATGCAGGTTAAAAATATAAACATAGGGCAAATTCTCTTTGATGGGAAAGTCCTAAAGACACTCCCATTTTATAAAGGATCGATATTTTTAATGTAGTTCAACCATTTTACACAAAAGATTTAAAAATGAGCATTCACTGCTATGCTTCCAAGCCAAGGAGTAATTTTATAAACTCTTTTAGCTAAAGCTGAGATTCCAAAGATTTGAGAGAGAAAAAGAGAAAAAATACCTGTGCAATTTTACAGATTCAATAAAAGTATTGAGTAATCTTGCATAATTCTCAGGAGCTTTTTTTTTTTTGCCATGACTCAAATTTGCACTAACTCTTTCGGTTCCGCCAGGATCAACTGGAAAATCATAAGATTTACGATTATTCATTTCAGTCAAAATCAGTTCAAATTTAATTTTCTATCCTTTTGTTTTGAATGCAAAATTGTATATATTTATTTCAAATAATTAGGATAAAAGTAAATAAAAGTTAGTGTTGAAACTGATAATTAAGTACAAAAAATACTTTTAATTTTTAAAAGTAAAATTGTTATCTTCTTTAAAATTTCTTGTCTGACATCATTAGTACATATCTGAATCATAAGTAACAAAAGCTTTTTTTTTTTTTTTTTTTTTTTTTGGTGGTACTCTTAGTCATCCTAAAGAACGCAATACTTTTGTTGAAAAATTGAAATTGCAAATATAAATTTCTGTCATAGTATGAAGTTGTGACGTACGAATTTTTAATACATGTTTCTACATCTGGAAAAGCTTTATAAGCAGTAAAAAATATATCAGGAAAACAGTATATTTTGCTTTGAAATAGATAATTAATGAATTATTTAGTAAGTTATAAGAGAAGAATAACAAAATAAATCCGTACATTTTAGTTTCATTCTTAACTGCTGCCTTGAAATAAGTGTTTCCAAGCTTCTGCCTCAAATCAGTTCATCAACAAATGAACTAAAACAGCTCAAGTTGTTTAATCGTCATTTATTAATTATATTAAGTGAAGAAACTGCCCCAAGTTTCCCCTTACATTTACAGTACAAAACACCATTACTGTAGCATATATGCTTGAGTAACTCTGTATTACTTTAGATAAGTTATCGCACAGGAATGTGAAAAGCCTCACTAAGCTAACTGTACTTCATATTAAGTACAATTAGAACTTGATATAAAGAAATCAGATTAGAAGCGACAAGTGAGAAAGGAGTTGTACTGGTTCAAGTAAGCCAAGCGTAACATAAATTAAATTCACCGACCGCATTGGATGTAAGTTTGACGACATTACTTTTCGAGAAAATAACTGCATAGAAAATTGTTTTAGCTGCAGTATTCCGTATGTTAAATTTAGTTAATAAAAAATAACTTCAAGCAATACATTGTAAACAGACCTCCAAGGAAGAAATCATTACGTTTTAGAACCATTGCTACATACTAATATACTTTTAAAAAATTCCACGAAATCATTAACAATTCTTGCTAATAAATGCGCAAGTTTGTAGAACTAACTACAACGAGAAAAAGCCATTTAAAATGAACAATCTAACAGCAAAACTATTTTGTTTATATTTTACTTTTAAGTTATTATCATCCGCTCAAATACCCAGCACCACTTTATTCAGAAAAAATGTAAATTCAAATCAAAATCTAATTTCCTGAATGCTGATTAAGCCAGTCAACATTTTTTTTTTTTTGAGTGGGGGGGGGGGGGTTTCTGTTTTCATACTTACATTCTGATTCTAGACATTGAAAACCCTTAAATTTTCATTTTTAGTTCTTAAAGTTTGCTTTTGTCTGATTTACGTCGATAAGTATATTTTAATTTATTTCATAAACGAAAGATGGCAGCACTTTGATTAACCCGAAAGTAAAGTGTATTATTATTTTTAACTCTGTAGTATTGCTTGTAATATTAGTATTTGTTTGTATTATTATTTGCTCATACGAACATAAAAGAAATATGGAAAATATTCACTTTTAGACATTAATTTCTTATTATTTTACATTTATATGTTATTGTTTATCACAAATCTTGAATAAAAAAGACTTTTATATCCAGCAAAAACTTTTCTGATCATAATTTAGAGTGGAATTATATAAAAAAAAAACATAAAAATCAGTGATTTTTGCCAAAAAAAAAAAAAAATGAAAAATTGCTTTAATTTCTACAAAAGCAAACTTTCATTTAAAAAAAAATTCTTTTCCTTAGTATTGGCGTAGGAGAAACTAAAATTTAACATGTAGAAGTCAGACCCCAAAATTGTGTTGACCGGTGTTATTTTAATAAAATGCTGTTCCTTTAAGGACTTTATAATTAGCTAATTTAAAACTATTAAAAGATTAAATAAAAAGAAAAGTGTTGCGGTCGAGAAACACTGGTATACATAACAGGCAATAAAGGCTTTCAACGGAGAGAGATGGCAACCTTACACAAAGTGAACATTTGAAGCACCTTTTAAATTCTTCTTCATGGCAACCATCTCCAGCGAGAGACAGCCTCACACCGAATGGCAGTCGACGTTCACTTCTCGGAACTTCCGTGCCACGCCGATAGAGGGAGTCACTTGCATCGATTGCGTCTGTCTTTGTTAATACTTGGACCGCGACAGGGAACTTCAATACTGCCCTCGGACAGTTTCGTTTCCGGGGAACTGTGCTTGTACAACAACACTCCTCCTCTGTGCTCAACTAACACTTCGTTTAGGCATAGTGTTGCGGTAATGATCTGGAATTATTACTGTATCGACGTGAGACAACGTGATCGTTCCCGCCGGTGTTTTCAAAAAAAAATGTTACTGATTGTGTTGGAACGAGGGATCTGGGCGTGTACAGGGTCACACAGGATTCACAGTACTATCTTTTCTTCTCCTCCGACTGCACTGTGACTTTCTCCTCAGGCTCGGCTATTCCGAAACAGCTGTCGAGGAAGTTCTCCATTGTTCTGTACAGATGTGGCTTGACGTTGATCAGGCCGTGAGCTTCATCTGGATAGACCTAGCAAGAAACACAAGCAAATAAAAATTGGGTTGATTTTAAATAACATGGATGAAGAATGACGTAATGCTAACTAGTTGGTCAGCATTTTGTTCGTAGAGGTACTAAACGAACACTCTTTTTTTTAAAAGCAGCATGTTATTTTAAAAGATGCTCAAAAATCTGAAAAATTCTTGCAGAAAAAATTTAAGAGAATAGTCTTAGAACTAATGCACTCTCACTTGTAGAATGCGAATGAAATGACATTCAGAAGCTCGCCAGGTGGTATTTGAAAGCATATCCCCCTCTATACGCGTGCGCAGTTTGAATGTGTTGCATTCATTCAGCGTATTTTGAGAAACGGCAGTATGGAGACGTGTTCTAGTACTTTGCCAACGCGAGTTAAACAGCGTACTGTTATCGAATTTTTAACTACTAAAACAATGTCTCCAACTGAGATTCATCGTTATTTAAGGTGACGATACTGTTCTTAGGTTTACTATAAATCAATGGGCAGTAAAATTTTGTCGTTGCCCCCCTGAAAAACCACAATATTTAACCCATTTATGCCTAGCGTCCCTTTTTTGGGACGGCATTTTCGCTATCATTCGAAAACGTTATTTATTTTTCCTAGCCTTTATTCGCGAGTATTGAACCTCAATTCCACAAAATATTTTAATATGGCCAAGTAGGATGTTGACATTTCAATTTTTATACATAATGATTTTAAATGAAATCATCCCTCGTTCAAAAAGTTGACATCAGAAATTTATCAATTACTGCTGGTGTTAGCAAAAATCGAAGAAAGTCGCAAAAATATCCAGGCACGAATGGGTTAATGAAACAGTCAGAGGACATCCGATCATTGCCACAGGCGGTAAGCATCGCAAACCTGTTGACGATTTGACTCAAAATGACCACCAAATAACTCAAAAGCGCATCGCAAAACATAATGGAATACCCTTGCGCTAATAATCTTGCAGCATGACAAAGCTCGTCCACACTCCCCGGGGGCAAGTGAAAAGAGGCTCTTCGAAACCTAAAGTTTGAACCGATTCCACAGCTTCTATACTCCTCCGCGTTTTGGAATTTTTCTTTCTTCCCTTCTTTTTTTCCCCTGCTCGAGAGATACATCGGGGGTGATCAGATGATGCGGTGAAGGATATTATCAAGTCCTGGCCTCGTTCAGGGACGGAATAAAAAAATCATTTATATGTTGAGGGAGATGTGTTACTGACGGACCTAAGGCAGTAGAACTGAAATGAACTGAGAGAATTTGGCTGTAAACTGGCTAACTCTGTTACCAGAAGTAATCACTTGAAATTAGTCAGTAATATACATAGGGCACCACCTGCCGGCAAAAACTACCAACTCAAAGCTGAGATTTCAAACTGCCAGCAAGTCGCGTCGTGTCGAATCTAATTTTACAATTCTCTATATCTTCTAGCGGCGCCATCTTTTGGTGCGAATTGGGTTAGGCTTACAACCCCCTGACATAATTATCGTCCTTTCACTTAGCCCGTGGTCTTAACAACGGTGACAACGTTGAAAAATAAGTATATGTTTTTGAAGCTTCAGAATTGCACATTGATGTTGTACGTTTGGAACAATCCTGCTGTTCGTTTTCGTTCGTGCTCTACAAGCATGTGGCTCTTATTTTTTAGCCTACCCTCGTACAATTAACGATTGGACTCACTTGAGCTTGATAGAGAACTCCAGCATCGGTTATGGCTTTCATCAGCATTAGAGATTGTTGAGCATGGACATTATCTAAAATACATGAAAAAACATCGATTTAGTTCCGTTGAAGAAATAAATAATTGCGCAAAAGTAAAGTAAGTTTATTTCGGTTTGTTGGGCATGGACATCGTCTGAAAGACATGTAAGACAATTCGTTGAAATTCCGTTGATGAAATAAACGTTTGTACAAATAAAATGTAAGTATATTTCAGATGGTCGAGAATGTACGTTGTCTGAAAAGCATGAAAAACGTCAATTTAGTTGAACCTTTGTCGATAAAGTAAGTATTTGTATTAGGTTGTAACGAAAGTTTCCCGCCACCGCAAACATCGTCAGCACACAGTTCTCGTTGGCGTATTTCCTCATATTTTGTCCAACGATTTTTGGCATTTGAAAGAAAGAGGTTTACTTTATAACACTGTGTTGTGAAATCTGTAAAAAATATAGTTATCATTAAGTATAAGGTGTCTCAAATGGAACTATCACTCTAGAGGATTAACCATCATTTACTTCCAGTTGTGTTGCAAAAAGTCAGGCTACATAATATCAACGAATTACGAGTACAGCTTTAAGTACTATTGTTGTATCATGTGACACTGTGCAGGTTTGGTACCGAAAGTTCAAAAACAGTTATCTAAGGAGTTAGAAGTTAGTTTTTCAGGCAGATATGGCGGAAAACTTTCGTTACAACCTGATACAAAGGTAATGTAAGTTTATTTCAGACTGTTGACCATGGATATTGTCTGACAGACATGTAAAATATTTAATGTAAATTTCGTTGATGAAATAGACGTTTGTACACATACAGTATACTTTTAAGTATGCTTCAAGTTGTTAAGCATGGGAAGCATCGATTTAGTTGCAGTTTCATCGGCCAAACAAACATTTGCGCAAAGATAATGTATGTTTGTTCTTAATATCGGTGAAAACATTTGTACAAAAAAATAAGGAAATATTTACGCAATATTCAAAACATAAAGAAATAAAAATTTAAATAATAGCTTCTATAAAATCATTTCTAATCTTAAAATTTTACTTATTTAACATCCTTTAAAAACGTTAATAAGCATGTACGTTACATACCTTATATGGTACATGTTCGAAAAGTAAAACAAATTAAGTCCAACTATCACCCTTCAAGTATCCCCTCCCTCTCCATTTATTCGCAGTTGACATTGGAGGCGTGACTTACCGTCGGCAGTCCCGTGTATCAGTAGTAGCTTTTTGTCTTTTATTTGTGCGGCCTTCTTGTTAACGTCAGCTTCCTGATAGCCGTTGTAGTTATCTTCGGGCCACGGCATCTGCATGTAACGTTCGGAGAACACGGAGTCTAGAAAAAAAAAAGAGAAGAAAGCCTGAAGATTAATGGCCTATAAAAGCAATATATTGCTTCCGAAGTCATTTTCTGTAAATAGCTTGTTGTCTGCGCGTTTATTTTGCGTATGATAAGATACTTTTTCATGAGATGTACTGCACACGAAAACAATCTATTTTTGTCTAAATTCCTAGGCTTGTAACATTCCAAACATGGATTAATATTTAAGGATAGGTAACATCTATGAAGCCAGGGGCGTAGCAATAGCTATCTCATTGTAGGGGATCCATTATAGTAGCACAACTAATTCAAAAAACGTTTAAATTACGTTGGAAACACGTTTTTTGACGTTAAAAAACGTGTTTTAAACGTCTTTTAAACTAATTGTGCTACTAGGGAGATAAGGGGACGGGGGCATTCTTACTATAAGATTTGATTGACAGTAGATTTTGCTAAACATATCTGGTAAAAATTTTCAACAGCACTGTAAAAATTTTTAATTCTTAACTAATTGTGTTTGCTACGCTCTGAACTATAAAAGTTACAAAATTAATATAATTTTTTAACAATTTTAATATAAATTTTTCAAAATTTATATTAAAATTGTTAATATAAATTTTTCAAAATTTATATTAAAATTGTTAAAAATATAAATTTTTCAAAATTTATATTAAAATTGTTAAAAATATAAATTTTTCAAAATTTATATAGGGTAATTCAAAATGAATATAACGATTACAAACAGCTATAACTATTTAATGAAAAAGAAATTATCGTTGAGATTAACATATAATGTAGACGTAACGTCAAAATTTTGTATACGTACGTCATAGATGTTCCGTGTGACTTCCCTTTGTTACACGGACAACATCTAGGCGTTAGTCCATTTCACGGCATACATTCTGAAGCATTTGTGCAGTCACCTACGTAAGCGCATTACAGATGCGTACTTTGAGTTATTCAATTGTTTTAGGCATGGGAAGCATATACACGCTGTTTTTCACATAATCCCATGGATAGAAATCGCAGGGTGCCAAGTCCGGAGATCTCGGGGGCCATGAGCAGAAGACAGGGCCAACAGCAGAAGACAGGGCCAACAGCAGAAGAGTGAAAGACAGGTGTATGGTAATAAACTTTTACACATTCAAATTCATGTATAACCCATGACCAGGCTTTGTTTAAAGATATCTCTCAGACGTTTTGTGATGAAAGTCTGAAATTTTGTAAATCACCTGATTACTGCATTTGGCACATTTTACTCATTGGAAATTTTTTTTATACGGGGGTCGTATAAAAATTTCAAAAGTTTCACTTTTTGAAAATTGACAAAAAATTATCTTTTTTTTAAATTACTTTTTTCCTGTCTTATTTTGAACATTTTTTTCAAAAGTTGGTCACTAATGGATCAAGAATTAAAGCGTGTTATCAACTTTTGGTACACCCTGTACATAAGGGCGCAAAAATTGAGCCAGCTATATATATGTGTGTGTGTGTGTGTGTGTGTGTGTGTGTGTACAGAATGATTCTTTACCAGACTGACAAACTTGCAGTGGGTGTAGGGGATACAGAGACGGTTCAGAATCATATAGCAATTCGGGGTCAGAAACGCCGTCTTCATGTACCTGTTACAAACACTTTAGAAACACAAGTCAAGTGTTGAAGTGTGCGTCTAATTTCTTAACCAAGTCTCATAAACAATGGGCTTTCCTCAGACAATGTCATATATGTAGTGAAATAAACAATTCTGATTAGTTATTTTCCCTATATGTTGGCAGCGATGTGTCCATATAGTTTTTGTTGGGGAAAATATTCT
Organism: Cheiracanthium punctorium; assembly: GCA_038373885.1. Classification (NCBI taxonomy): domain Eukaryota; kingdom Metazoa; phylum Arthropoda; class Arachnida; order Araneae; family Cheiracanthiidae; genus Cheiracanthium; species Cheiracanthium punctorium. Next base: position 45,156 of record JAWZYV010001978.1, read on the forward strand.
TTTTATTCACTGTATTCACGTGTAACGCCATCTATGTGCAAAGGTCGACAATTAAGCGGCACACGTGGAACTTCTGGCATAAAAAAGGTAATAATTTTACCAGCTAATTAACGACGTCAGCAGGAAAGGATTTTTGAGAGTACCTACCGTAGTATAGCCAGCTGGTGACTGGTGCCACGGCGATACCACAGTTGAAGACCTGGTGGTCTGTAGCTAGTGCCATAATGGTGCTGTAGCCTCCGTAATGCCAACCCCAAATGGCAGTGCGATAGCGGTCGATGAAAGGAATTTCGTTTTTTAGGAAACTAGAAAAAAAAGCAACTTTCTGTAAATATGTGCATATTATCGATTGGTACTTTAAAACTATTTATTTACAACCAGTACGCAAACTTTGTTGTGTGTGTGAGGGGGGGGGGGAGGTTATAAATGAACTTTTTACGTAGGCGATATGCGGCAGAGAAATAAAACTTGCAGACGACTGTCCGGATGTCGACACTGTTCATCTGATGTTACAATTCATTCCTTTAGGACAAACATTCCGCAAAAACAAGGCAAAAACAAAATTTTATTTTGTTTTTGGAGAAATTAATTTTTTCTCCAAGCTCGAAATCATTTTTAACTATTTCTAGCCACTTTTCGCTTTGATTCTAGCAACTTTTTTTCTGTCAAAATTGGAAACACCGAGTAGAGGAAGGTGGTGTACCTTGGAGGTAATTTCAAACTTTGATTTTTTACAAAAAAATAGTGTTTGGAAAATATCAGTAAAACATTTTTTCAAATAAATTTAAGGATATCAGGAGTTACATATATTTTTATAAAATGTCCAAATATATTTCTATACTCATTTTTAATTATTTAAAAAATAGCTTACAATACTTCCAAGGTACACCACCAGTGGTGTACTTTGGAAGTATGTACGGTGTACCTTGGAGGTATTTATTTTTAACAGATGGAGTATTACACAGCATGAAGAAAAGTTTGTTTATTATTTGTTTACAGTAATCTGACTTTGCATAGGCCTACTTTGGGCGAATATTAGTCTACTTAGTCTTAAATTTACAGTTTGTAAAACATAAAATTATTCATATAACTAAAATAAATAAGTTGGAATAGTTTAGGCATAAACTTAAGTTTAGTCAAATAAAAATAACCACTGTTTAATATCTTCTATTTTATGTGTAACCCATTTTGTTCTATTCCACGCTCAGGTGATCTAAACTTATGCCAAATGATAATTTTTCAAAAATGCTAAGCGCAAATTTTTCAAAAATGCAAAGTGTGAAAAATTGTAAAAAATATTATTCATGAAACAATAATATATAAATAATTATTAATATATTTAATGAAATATTTATTTACTGTCTAATACTAAGGTCAAATATCTTAGCTTTTGAATTTATATTTAGATTTACAACTTCAGGAATTTAACAGTCCTACATGTAGATTTAGGCCTATTTGACCAACACTTTGGTTATTAAAGTAAAGAAATACTTTCTAACAACTTTTACTCATAACTACAGTATTAATAAATTTTAGAAGTGTACCTTGGGGGTACCTCCAAGGTACGCAACATTAGCTACCTCCAAGGTACACTACAAGCAAGTGTTTTACATAATGGCTTCCATATCTTATTATGTTAAGAGTTAGCCATTTTCAAATATACATAAATGTAGTTGAAAACGTGCTTTTAAACTTGTGATTATTAGTTCAAAACAAAATTTAGTACTTACAGTTATGGAAGAAAAATAATATGTCCTTTAAATGTAATTTTTTGATGCTAAAAACAAACTTTGGTTTTTACATCGGCAACGCGTGTGCTGATCAGTCATGGAACAACTTCCCATGAGCCTCTAGTAATAAATGGAGGCAACTAATATTTTAGTTTAAATTTATCTCTGGTGGCTCCACAATCAATGTCCCTCCAAGGTGCACATACCTCCAAGGTACACCACCTTCTCCTACCTTTTACGTATGTTACTCATAGAGATATCAATACAAGGAGACGACATTAGCTATCTGATAGTGAAGCCGAAACCTCCGTGTTTAGACCACATTTGCAATATGACTGTGTGTTATTCTATGGTGACAGTTCCAATTTTAAAGAAGTCGCCAAAGTGGGCTCCAAAAATAATGACCTATTGGGCATAACTGTAAAACTTTTAACTACAGGATGATGAGATTTTGTATTTAGAACTATTGTAACATATAATCATGCGTCTTTACTTTTTAATCCGTAAAATCGTGCACTGTTATTTTAAGAGAAACCAGCAAAATGTTCCGCCAAACTTAGACGAACACAGTTACTTCATTTCGTCCGATGATGAAGATAGCTAATGCCATCTCCTTGTATTCGTATCTCTATGGCCTTACTTAACAAAGTTCTATTTGTTTCATCTTTTAAATACCAATTTATTTTGAAGATTTTTTTTTTCGATGAGGGAAGAGGTGGTGGGCAAAATTGATTGGTTTGGCAAAATAATGTTGACACTTACGTGATGCTAACTTTGTCATTTAAACCCTTTCAGATCTGACTATATAATTTTTCTTTGAATTAAATAATTTTTCTTTTGATAATAGGGATTAAAGCTGTAATAAAATAGGAAATCCTGATTGTTAAATGTTCGAGTAAAACTTGTTACTTTCCGAACATGTACCATGTAAGGAAAGTATTGTAATCCTGAAAAAATTCGACTTCGAGATTTTGGTGTATTGACACGTTTTGAGGTCTTCGAATTCATTTATGCTGTTTTCACGAGATGTATGTATGTGTGCGTGTGCGTGTGTGTGAGTGAACACGATAGCTCCTAAATGGGGCATTCGATTGAGCTCAAATTTGGGTATATATGTTATAAACCACCGTCGCAACACCGGTATTGATTTTGGTGTCTATAGGAATTATAGTTTTTCTACAGGGCTACGACAAAGATTTCTTTTACATCATGGCCTATGGGAGGAAATTCTTGAAAGTGCGCAAGCGTTGAAACGGTGCATTCGATTGAACTTCAATTTGGTATATATGTTTGAATTATTCACCGATTAAAATTTATTTAAATGCTTGGTAATGATCTTAATCGTAAGTGTTCGGAAAGTCGAGTGGATTCGCTCCAGATTTTTTTTTTCTTTACGTTCACAAATTAAGGCATCCATCCTGTACGGCACTATAGGTAATTTTTGCGTCTTCAGTTGAGGACGATCCTGTACGATAGTATAGTTCATTTTTGCGTCCTCAGTTGGAGACGCGAGATCTGAAAGGGTTAAAAAAACACTCTCTAATCCCATTGGTGCAAAGAGCAACGTTTTTCTCATTTGTTCCTTTTCTCAAAAATGAAATTCAATTTCTTCACACATTTTTGATGCATGGAGAGCAACCCTTACCTTGTAACTGCTATCTGGTCTTTCACTTCCGTCTTCCCTAGCTTCCGGTACACTTCATGGAGTCTTTTGTCTCCCTGGTTCCCGCTGCCTCTTCCATCAATCCACGAGTAGATCATGTTCTTCCGGCTTGCCAAATAGCTGCCCCAGTGGACGTAGAATTTGTCAGTCACCATCTGCGTGCCGGGGCCTCCATAACTAGAAGGTAATGGAAAAAATGATGAAGACGTAAAAGATCTTACACCCAGATTTTACCGAGCCGGTAAAATATTACATGGGCGAAAGAAATATACTACTATTTAACTACGCTGATCCTTGACTCACTGAATCTAGCAATAACGGCCAACCACTCCAAGATACATCTTTTACCACCATTGCCCCAAAAATATAAAAAAGTTAATCACAAAAAGCGTAATAACATCTTCGCCGTTAGCACGATCCGCTTGAATTTTTTCATAATTATGCATAAAAATATAGAAAACTATCTGCGCTACTTTAAAAATCTGAAGATCCACCCGTTCCCTGATTTGTAAGCGATTTTTCTCTATTTTCATCTCCATCTTATTTTCGAGAGTGAAACTAGTGAAGGGTTTACGTGACAAAATGAGCTGCTGCAATCGACATGACGTCCCATTGAAGTCGCGGTTATCAGGTTTTGAAGGGATAGTTGCGATTCCAGTTCGTTTAAAATAGTTTTTCCAGATTACATATTTTTTTTTTTGCACAAACAAAATAAATCGTCTGCATGAAGCACTGATATAAGAGGGGCTGTTTCCACAAAACGAAATCGTTCGTATGCGAAAAGTTTTTCCGTGTGTTTCCAGGAGAGCATGAAACTTAATTTCAGTAAGAAGTTATTTAAGTGGTCGAAGATTAAATATATTGGGTGTAGATATTTTTGTGTCAAATGTCTTTTCAAACGCCCGTTGTAATTCCCTTCACAACGGGCTTTATCTTCTAGTAAATAAATATGCTAAAAAAGCACACATAAGAATAATATACCGTGTTTTAAGAAGTCAAACGTATTGAATTAATTCAATGCTGATACTCCATTTCCATAAAGACATTACAGGCTGAGATGACAAATTTCAACATTCCTTTGTCACCTCTGTAAGTCGAAAGACAGAGACGTAGAGAGAAGAAATTTCGGCGACTCCCCAAAAATTAAAAAACGTAGAACTTCTCACAAAAATGCTTGATTTATTGACGTCTAAATAATAGAAATCCAAAATTTTGGGACAAACCTCGGCAGGGTCGTTGCTAAAGGGGGGGTTAGGGGGGTCTTCAACCCCCCCCTCCCTAACACTCTCAGAATTTTATTAAACTAGGCAAATTAGACACCTAGTTGCAAACTTGGTAAAAAAATTTAACGTAAACTATAATTTACTTCTTATTTCTGCTACACTTCGCATAATTACGCAAACCCAGTTGGAAAAACTAAAAAGTTGGTAATATAGTTGATAAAAAAAAATAAGTTGGTCAAAACCGATATTTAACATGGCAGTTTATCGACATCTTACCCCCCCCCCTTATAAAAAAAGTCCTAGCAATGGCTCTCTGCCCAGGGTCCCATGGCATCCTTCCTGGCTACGTCCCTGACTTACAGAGAAGGAATTTATACTTATCCAGTTCGATCGTCAATCGATTTCGGCGTGCAGCGCCATCTGTTTGCAGTGGCTACTCAAGGTGGTGTTTAAAGTCCCTAATCCTCTTAACGAAGATTTTTTATCACAAAATCCATCAAATTTTCTATTTTCAACATAAATATTACGTCCGTAATCCCCCTCCTCTGAAAAGTCTGTGTACGCCACTGTATGTTAGTGGCTGTTGCAGCTACTATTTCGAAACTTCTGTATAATTTTTAGATTACGCAATAAACATAACCCCAAATCTGGCGCCAAAACTAAATTTTGCTTGGCGATATCTTTTATATTTGGCAAGAAATCGCCAAAGACTACTGTTATTCAACCAGAATATTAATTAATGTATTTTAAATCGACTTCCAAAGCAATAACATTCTCATTCGTCGGATTTTTTTAAGTATATGTTCTGCTACAAATTTTTACTACAAGAATTTATTTTGATAATTCTATTTTTATTGGAAAGAGGGTACATTTCTAATAAAGGTGCCCCGCCGGTTGAGAAGATACAGCTCCCAGACAGCACATAAGCTTAAATCAAGCTTGAAATTTCTTTGAATTTGACGTATTAATACAAGCTTGACAGTTCAATTCATTTTAAGCTTGCAGCAAGCTTGGAAATTATTCAAAGTTGGGATATTCATTGCAATCACCCTGTATAATACGATCTCCATACAAAAACCCTTAACGGGTAAAAACTTTGTGACGCAACCTTTTACTTTATAGCTGTATGAATTCTAAATATGGATCTTAAAATAATGATATCAAATTTTGAATGACACCCTGGTTTGACTTTATAAGATTTGTTTTTAGATTCCAATACAATTACTTTCGTTTTATTTTCTAAAGAAGATTCACACATTCAAGCAATGCTCTTAAGTATCGAATGCACTGTCAAATATTATCACACTTCACCGAGCCTATATTATGTATTCGAATGAATTTATTTCACTAATTTGATTTGTCTTTTGCGTCACGCTATCCAAAAGGGCAAGCAAAATTTACGTAAATGTTTTCTTTGCAACACACTATGTATTTGAATACATTTCACTTAGTTTGGATACTATGATACTTGCGGAAAAAACACTCAAAATACTGGTGTTAAAAGTTAAAATAAATAAAAATTTTCTGTATGTTTTTTCACACATGAAAGTTTTTATTTATTTTGTTGATACTTAGTTGATATAAAGTTGATACTTAGTAAATATTTACGTAAATTTTACTTGCCCTTTTGGATAGCGTGACGCAAAAGACAAATTAAATTTGTGAAATAAATTCGTTTAAATGCATAATATAGGCTCAGTGAAAGTGTGATACTATTTGACAGTGCATTTGATACTTCAAAGCATTGCTTGAATGAGTGAATCTTCTTTAGAAAATAGAACAAAAGTACTTGTAATGGAATCTAAAAACAATACGATAAGTATGGTAAAAAGACCAGATTGGAAAAAGAGATTGACAAAAGAACTGGTATCATTAGTAGAATTGAGTAATATAACGTGTATATTTTACTAATGACTCAACACAAGCACATACATAGGTTTTATTGCTACCTGTCACTCTATCAAAATTAGACCCTATGCAATACAATGAGCGTAAGACTATGGCTGCAGAATAATGGAAATGCTGTTATGCCGTCTAGCAAAAGATCATTATGGCACATACATCATCGGTTAATTGTCAGTGCAGAAACTGATCGATAAAGACTAATGTCGAAAACAGTTTTGGCAGTCGGTCATTCTATCTATTTTGTTCCGAAAGGTGACACGTTTTTGCGCTTTAATAATTACGCCATTTTCACCAGAGTAGATAAATAAACCAGTAGAAAAAATATCTGAAACACTTACGCATTTTAAGCACACATAAAATGGCTATATATTAAAAGCGTATCATAATCCATGCGCCCTCCCTATTTTTCTTTCTCATTCCATTAAGTTTGAAAGTGTAACATTATTGATGAGTGTGCCGTATTTTTCTTCCTTGTCCCATAAAACACTTCTTTGGAATTGAAATCTAACTTGCAATCGCCTACTAAAATTGTTTTACAATCTTCGTCGGGCGTATTCTAACTGTACTTTTCCTTTCTAATAAACTGTAGGGTTTGCCAGCTTCTCCCGAAATATGGAAGATATCGGAAAGATATTTTCAGTTTTGAGGACTTATTTTTTGGCTCCAAATTTGATGATGAATCTTTTAAAATTGCAAACCCTAGGGACTTTTAACATTTTTCTCCCCTTCACCGCGCTATCTCGCAACTTAAATGAAAAATATAACGAAAACATATCGACGCAAATGGGTCTCCGAAAATTTGTCGACAAAAAATACCGGAGTGAATGAAATAGCCTTCTAGTGCTTAACTGATCACGTCTTATTCTCATGGTACGCCTACAATATAAACTCGTAAATTTATAAAAAAAATAAAAAAAACGTTAAGTCAATTCCTACTTAGGTCAACATAGAAAATTTTTATTTTAGTTACTTTTATTAAATTTAATTAATTAATTAATTATTAAATTTATTTATTTAATTAATTAATTGATAAAATAATAATTAATTAATGCAGGGCCGTTTGTGAAGCAAGGGTCGATACCGTTAATCCAGTTTGTTTAGTTTATTGTTTTCATTCATTTTTAATCCCACGTAACAGTATCTAAAATTATTTAATTAAATTTAATTAATGAACTAATATTTGAAAAATCTATATCACCATCAAGTGTCATCCACTACAAGTTTGAAAAAAGTGTGTTTGAAGTTGAGTGGATGAATAAAAAGTAGTTTATTAATGATTGAAAATTTGAACAAGATATAAAGTAATAATGGGGAGTTGAAATTTGAAAAAGACACCGAGTAGAATTTTAAATTAAGTGCAAGGTGGAGTATTTTTCTCTGTTTCATCATATTTTTGAGGAATTTGAAAAACTACAAATTTGCAGCTTCATTAAAATCTCAGTTTTAGTCTTTTGTTTTAGGAGTATTTCAGTTTCAGTTCTTTAATACTGCAGAGTGAGGAAGAGTCAAACGCATAAATAACAATAATAATTTTGTTTTAAATAAAATCGACTTCAAATTTCTGCACTATACAGACAACTTATTTCCATTCTAAATTAGTAGGGTTTGGCGAACTCTCGCCAAATATTGCAGATATGGCCAAGATGGGTTCAGTTTTGGGAACTTATCTTTTGGCGCCAAACGTGGTCAACTTTCTCAACTTTTGAGATATGCCGGTACCGGCAAACCTGTGTAAGCTATACTATTATTCCCACTGTAAAATAGTAAGATTTGACAAATTCTTTCTAAATATAGAAGACTAGCTGAAGTACCCGTCCTCGACGGGTTAGTGAATGAAAATTTCCAAAAAGCAAGAACTTTCGTCAGCATTGTAGGAGTACTCAGAATGGATGTAGTATGTTGCCAAAATAAAGAAAGCGAAGTTATAATTTTCATGTACTGTTAAAATATTACAGGTTAGAGAGTAACTAAGTAATATCATTTCATTCGCTTTAGTCGTCATTAAGTGATGCGCGAACGAATATTTACGCATATTGAAATAATTTTCGCAAAATCTCAAAATTTAATCAACATTTTTGAAAACTTGGAAGCCTAGAATTTAAGTTGAGTGACAACCTATCATGTCACCCAAATTCGTTTCATTCCCTGCAGTCTTTATTTCGTGATGCTGGAACAAATTTTCAGCATTTTAAAACGATTTTCGAAAAATCTCAAAATGTAAGCAAAATATTTTTTAAATTCAACACCTATAAATTAGGATTAGCAACTACCTATCATATCACTCAATTTCGTATCATTCGTATTAGTCGTTATTACGTGATGTTTGAAGAAATATAAACGTATTTTGAGAGAATTTTCACAAAATCTCAAAATCTAATAAAAATGTTTAAAACATTGGACTCCTATAGTTTATGTTGAGCAACCATCTATCGTGTGACCCAATTTCATATCATTCGCTTTAGTCGTTATTACGTAATACGGGAACAAAGATTCACTCAGTTTTAAACGATTTTCACAAAATCTCGAAATCTGATGGATTTTTTTTAATTAGATGCTTATAGTTTAAGGTGAGTGACCACCTATCATTTCACCCAATATCATTTTTTCACCTTTGCAGTTATTACGTGATGTGCGAACACAAATTTACGCAGTTTGAAATGATTTTCGCAAAATTTCAAAATCCAATCAAGATTTTTTTAAAGTTCGACGCCTATGTTTTAAGTTGAGTGGCCACCTATCATGTCACTCAATTTCATATCATTCGCTTCAGTCGTTTTTACGTGATGCTTGAACACAAATTTACGCAGTTTGAAAGGATTTTCGCAAAATCTCAAAATCCAATCAGGATTTTTTAAAAATTGGACGCCTATGTTTTAAGTTGAGTGACCGCCTATCATGACACCCAATTTCATATTCGCTCCAGTCGTTTTTGCGTGATGCTTGAACACAAATTTACGCAGTTTGAAACGATTTTCGCAAAATCTGAAAATCTAATCAAGATTTTTTAAAAATTCGACGCCTATGTTTTAAGTTGAGTGACCACCTATCATGACACCCAATTTCATATCATTCGCTTCTGTCGTTTTTACGTGATGCTTAAACAAAAAAAAGCGTCACGGACAGAATGACAGACAGACAAACTTTTTTTTGAGGGTCGCATCGGATTCCCGGGTGCTTGAAACGGATAGAAATCGCAAAATTTTTGAATTCCAAGAAATGTACAGACAAAAGTCTAATTTTATTTATATAGATATCGCTAAAAGAGTTCGGTTTTGAGAACTTATTTTTTGACGCCAAACTTGGCGATAAATCGCCAAAAATGGCTGACCTTAATGACTTTTTACATTAAGACCAGCACTGTTTCTCGCAGCCCCTTAAGCAATGATTTTAAAACACATTTTTTTCCAATTTTTGGAATGATAATATCACCAGAACATGACTAAATTAATATGGGACTACCCCTAAACTATCCCCTTTCCAGTAAAAAAAAGAACTTTTGAAATCGGTAAAAAAGTTATAGCTGTACATATAATATATATCAGCGATCTCACGGTTAGTCGAATTCCCGGGGACCGACGAGAAACTTCTACTTATCGTAACTTCGACTAATCGACTAATCTTAATTTCGTATTGGATCGGATTGGGACTGCGTAAAAAACTTCGACACAGCTGGATATTCGACTTATCACGAAATCATTATATATACGAACTGAACATAATATCTTGAATGCCTGAAGGTATAATTTGAAAAATTACAAATTTTCCACTTCTAAACAAATATTCATTAAAATATCAGTTTCAAGTCTTTTGTTTTAGAAATACTTCAGTTTCATTTTTATACAATTGCACAGTGACGAGGAGTAAAACGTATAAATAAAAATATATTTCGCCTCCTTTGGCTCAACAGATCACCATAAAAGGTTTGCGTAGAAGAGGCGTATTTCGACAAGTAACCGAATACCATCCCATTTCGAGTTCCTTTTGAAGAGGAAAAATGTTATCTATAGCCCATCTATTATTGCTCAAAGAAAAAAAAAATCTGCTTACCTAGGCTACAACACTCTTTGATCGATAACCCATGCGCTTTCAGAAAAGACTCAATTTTAAATGAGAATTCTGGGGGATTTTTCCTGCTGTTTTGTTGTGCGTTTTCATTACGTAACGTGTTCGAAATTCACAATGGAAACGTTTTGGTCATTGTGATTTTAAATGCACCTTAATCGATAAAAATTTATCGGAAATCAATAAGACATAACCGTAGATTTATACAGGGTGCCAAAGATACTTTATAAAATTAAATTTTAAGAAAGTTATACTTACGAACCGGGTATTTGAAAAATGACCTACTTACAAAAGTGCAGGTTTTCCTGTCCTATAATTTATAACCAAAAAAAATCCTGATAATTGGAGCTAGGTGTCAAGGACTTTTGGTAAGAGATTCAGAAGAGCGTAGTGGATATTGCAACTGCGGCAAAGATTTGGCAAAATGATTTTTCAGCAAGACGGCTCACCTCTACATCGGTCAACGTCTGTGCGCTATTGCCTCCATCGACATTTCGAAACAGATGGATAGGTCGCGGTAGTCCATTTCAGAGGCCTTATCGATCGCCCGATTTAACTTAATATTTTCGGAGTAATAATGGTGGTAAAAGTTTTACCTTGGATTGGTTACCCGGAAATGTTAGAGAATCAGTGTATCGGTGAGTCAGCGTAACTTTATGGTAAGGTTATCGATAGCATACATAGCCATTTGAAAAATTAAAATTTTGAGCACGTATTTTAACACCAGTGAAATTCCTTACACATTCACAACCATGGGATATTTGATCATCTCCTCGTCCCGCAGTCCAGGGGGTAACAAGAGCCGGACGTTGGCATCTGAAACGAAATACAGAAACATCTCAAAAACAATTTTTGCAAAACTCGAAATCAGTAGGGATATAATTTCGCACTTGCTTTTGTAGTGGGACAGCAAAAACCAAAAGCCTGTGAGGACATGTGCTTTTAGCATATAATTCATTGTTTTATATGTGTTAAAAAATATTTAATTAGTTTTTAATAACACTGATTTGTTTATAGTTGATTATTAATAAATTTCATAACGAATTAAAAAGTAATATTCTGGTTCAGTTCCTTAGGAAGGGTGTTTTACAGAGCACTTTATGTGGAAGCTAACGGTAAAGTAGGAGGGCGAGTCAAATGAAAGTGAGCCAATGCGAATATATGAGAAACAGAGTACTTTATTTAAAAGTAGTCTCCATGCAAGGGCGGCTCCAGTGAGGGGGCCATAAGGGCCATGGCCACCTCCGAAATTTTGTTTTACAACTTTAGATTCGCATACTTCACGATTTCACACGTTCAATTTGCATTTTGAACAATTTATAGACCTAAGTAAAAAGTTCGATGGCCCCCTCCGAGAATTCAGTGTGGAGCCGCCCTTGTCTCCATGTGCATTGAGACATTTGTCCCATTGAAAAACGAGCAGTGCCGGATCTAGGGGTGGGCAAGCCGGGGCCCCTGCCCCGGGCGCTGCTTGCAGACGGGCGTCAAATCGTCTCTGAGACAAAGAAAACTTGACAAAAAATAGGATGGAGGGCGCTAAAAAGGTATATTGCCCTGGGCGCCAGTTCTGCTAGGTCCGCTACTGAAAAAGAGCCGCATGATTCCCGTCTCATAAAACTCCGTAGGCTGCTGATTCAAAAGTCTGTATCTGACTCCTTCACGGCGGCATCCGACACAAATCTGGTACCCTTGAGATTTTTTTTGTTTTCAGTTTCCCCGAAAATGTGAAAGTCGCATAGTGACAAATCTGGGCTGTATGGCTGCTTGTCGAATCAGCTCATCAACCTGTGCAATTGTGTCGAGGGGTGATTGCGAGGTGGCTTTGGCCCAGTCTTGGATCGTCTTTGCAACTTTCATGTCCTTCTCTGAACTGTTTGCTTCAACGCTTCACAGCGGCCAATGTTATGCAATGTTCACCGTACACGCCAGTCATACGGCGACTAATTTCTTGTTGGAAAATCCCTTCAGCTGTCAAAAACCTGACCACACCACGCTCTTCCTCTTTTGGAGCGTCCATTATGTCATGCTACCGTCTTCAACCCAATGTTTGAGCGCCTTAAAGAACTTTTACCTCACACTTTCGCGCCACTTTCATAAATGAGTAATGTCTTTGCTACGCACTATGCGTGTGCGTCGCAGATGATGGACCAAACCATTCTTGTGCAGGAGGGATATGCTCACTTTCATTTGAATCGTCCTTGTATTTTCAGGAAGAGCAAGTTAGACAACTAGTCACGTGCCTTCCAATGATTTTCGAAATCGATTAATCGATTTCGAATAGTATCATTAGTCGAATAGTGAATATTTGCGATTTCCGTATTCGAATTGTATTCGAGATTCATCATTCATCGTTTCACTTATCGAATAATACTTGCAATTAACAGTTTGACTAATCGAATAGTATTCGCGATTCATCGTTTCACTATTCGAATAGTATTCGAGATTCATTGTTATTCTAATCGAATTGTACTTGCAATTAACAGTTTCTATAATCGAATAGTATTCGCGATTCATCGTTTCACTGTTCGAATTGTATTCGCAATTAATCAATCTCGCAATTAATTGTTTCACAATTCGAATTATATTCGCGATTCATCGCTTCACTATTCGAATAGTACTCGCAATTAATCGTTTCACAATTCGAATAATATTCGCGATTCATCGCTTCACTATTCGAGTAGTACTCGCAATTAATTGTTTCACAATTCGAATTGTATACGCGATTCATCGTTTCACTATTCGAATCGTATTCGCAATTCTCTGTTTCACTGTTCGAATTTTCGAATGCCGTGTGCTGTTGGAATGCTTTGCGCTGAGCGTTCGGATGGATTTTTCTCAATCGATTGTCTCGAATGAATTTAATAATCGACTGATTCAAATGGTTTAATTAATTCATGACCATCACCACCGACAACAGAAGAGGTGAAATGCACAGCACATGCTTATACCATTTTAGTTGCTCACTTCGCTCCCCAAAACCTGCACCAGAACAACAACGGTTAGGTAAGGGTTCTTTTTTCAGCTTATGTTGCCTTTTAGAGAAGGTTTGTTTAGATGACGCAATAACCTCAGAATCCATCGTAAAATCTGTATGATGAACTCTTTTAACTGATGTATAAGAATTGAACTTACTGTATCCACCCTCTATAGGCACGTTGAAAGTTCTGAGCTGAGGCATTGCAGTGTTCTCCACTGTAAACCGGACGTTATCGTTGTTTTCAAGCACGTCCACTGAGGGAGAGAAAGAATAAATTAGAACACAATTTTATAAAGAGCTTTAATTCTCTGAAGCACAATGATTTTCACATCAATATAGATAACCAACTGGATAGGCTGCCTAACCCTGTGCAGCCGTTGCCATCTATCCATTTAACTACCAATAAAAAGGCGGTCGATTGAAAATCGTTGATCCGGCTTAAAGAAGTTTTCTTACACAGCTAGGAATGAACACGAGACGGCGCGAGGCGAGAAACACAGCTGTCTCGCCTCGTCTCGGAGTGGCCAACCTCTGTCTCTCTCTACACTGCCCGAAAGAGAGAGCACTGCCCAAGCTGAAAAAGTTCAGCTGTTATTCATCCAGCTGTGTCTGAAAGCTTCTTTAGCTCTGTCGCCATGCTCGAGCGACGCCACATTGTTGGTAGTTAAATGAATCAATGGAAACGGCTGCACTTTTTCAGGGTTGGGACCATTTAACAGTATTTTTTTTTTAGACTAGATGTGAAAGCGCTGAAATAAGGTGTTTTCAAGGTTCAGCCATCGCGCGTCAAATGGCTAAAAAGAATCGAACACGCAATAAAAAAAAAAGAGATTGTAATACTTCTAGCGTGAAAGTTAATTGGTTACGGCAGTTTATAACCTTTTTTATAGCAGATAAAAATAAGCAAACTGCATAAAACGAACTATCGAACCGCATCTAACGGATTAGCGGAATACATCGCGGTGCGTTTTATTGCTGAATGGAACGCTGCCTATAAAAATGCTCTAAAGTGGACACCAATAAAAATCGTATAATTGTAAAAAAATAACGACAAAGAAATCAAAAGAAAAAATTTAATGACATTGTGTTTTACTTACAGTTTACTCTTTTAATAAATACACTGTAAGGAGAAAGAAAATAGAGACCACATAATTCGTTAGCTATTTTACGAGTTTTTCTGATTTTTTTTAAATTCACAATAAAGACTCCCTGAAAACAAAATAAATCTGAAGAAGTTGAGTTTATTCTGTAAACAATCAAAATGAAGTATCACAAATTTCATACAAATTTAGTGACCGCTCATGCCTTCAGGTTGTATAAATGAAATGGGGACCGGAGGCTTGGAGGTTAACCCTCTAGTGCCCTTTAAACGCTATTTTTTACGGGATGAATGTTCTAAATGTAATTTTGAAGTCATAAAACCATTAATTGTACCTTTAATTATTGATAGAAGTAGTTTAATTATTGATAGTAGTAGTAGGTCCACAGATGCCAACATTAATGGATGAAAAATATTTTAGAAGCAACACGGATAAAATCAACAAAGAAAACATGTTTCCAACGGTTAAAGTTTTTAATACTACATTTTAGTAATATTTAATATGAAGAAAAAGTTCATAATTGCGATTTAAATGTAAGAAAATATATGCTTTTCCATCAGATACAAAACAATTTTCTGTATGAAGTTTCATTTTTAATGTTTAGAAGAGCTATAAAATCGTGTTGCTGCCATTGAAAAACGTAAAAATAACTTTTTTCACAATTATGTATCATATTTACGTTATTTGACTTGAATACCATTTTAAAAAAATTTGTTTTTGCTAGGAAATTTCTCATACTGGACATCATAGGGTTAAGGGCTTGCCCTCCTCCATACCAATAGCCTAAACGTACCGCCGTATGGGTTCGATTCCCACTCAAATCCCTGGATGTTTAAACTTCCTTTCTCTGTGCTAGTAACACCTGCCTCTGTGTTGTCCATTTTATTCAACAAGGATTTATAAAAGAATACTTGGAACCAAGTACATAAATCCGAAAATAAATGTTTCTAAATACTACAACAACAATAACTGAAACCCTCCCCTAAGAAGTATGAATTCAAATAATTATTTTTCTTTGTTTGTTTGTGTGTTGTGGCAAGCTTAGACGAGGGGCATCTGCCTTCTGGGGGGTGGGTGCTTTGGACGGAATACATATGGGATTCTAAAGCGTATTCAAGTTACATCTAGTCCGACCAAAACTTCAGACCGTTAAAATCGACAGCCGAATAGGCCCGAAAGCGTGACTTTCACACCTCAGCCTTCTGTCATGTTCAGTGTCTCATGCAGGCCCCTTGCTAAAGGGGGGAGACTAGTCTCACCCCCCCCCCCTAAAACACATCAAAATTCTATTATAGTTGGCAAAATTAGTTTAAAACAAAGTTAACAAAAACTAAAATTTACTGTCTATTTCTGGTACACTTGGCAAAATTACACATACCCAGTTGGCGAAATTAAAAAGTTGGTAATATAGTTGATAAAAAAACAAAGAAGTTGGTAAAAACCAATCTTTGTCTTGGCAATTTATCAGCATCTCCTCCCCCCACTAAAACTCGCAAAATTCTGTTGTAGATATCTAGTTGGATTGTAGATACTACAATTAGATATCTAGTTGGCAAAATTAGTTAAAAATTTTTAACAAAAGCTAAAATTTACTGTCTATTTCTGGTACACTTGGCAAAATTACACAAACCCAGTTGGCAAAAGTAAAAAGTTGTTAATATATTTGATAAAAAAATAAAGAAGTTGGTAAAAACCAATATTTGACTTGACAATTTATGAACGCCCCCCCCCCCCTTAAAAAGAGTCTTCGCAATGGCTCTAGTCTTATGGTAGGGCCTTCAAATAACTATATACCCTAAGTTGCAATTGTTCCAAAAATTCAAATACTAGCATAATTTTTTGAAAAAGAATATGAGAAATTTATTCTTACGTCATCTATAAAATCTGAGTTTTCAGTTATGCCGTTGCAAATGTCCAGTAGGTGAGGTACAAATTACCAATACTGCTACTACAAACATTAGTTTGTGCAAATTTACCAATGTTGCCGCAAATGTTAACTTTTAGCTATAGTCGCGTTTTGTTACCTTTAGTACACAATTGTTTACATTAGTTCCTCTACTAGTACAAACGAATGAGAAGACGCGATAAAAATGTACCAGTAATGTTATAACAAATGTCTCGGCTAGTGAGCTCTCTAAAAATGTTCTAATTTGTCCCAGTGGGTTCGTTCATGTCATACTACTGACTAGCTGGGCAATTCCATTGTAACTGACGTAATACTCGGTGCTCAATTAGTGTTTTCGAATTTGTGTAGAAAATTTACAAATACAGCTAGAGCAATTTTTTTACAGTTTGAATTTTTCTTACTGAAATACTTAATAATCACATACCAGCAGATATATATATATACTAGCTGAAGTACCCGTTCTTCGCACGGGAATGAATGGACTTTTTGATATTACGATTTGTGGTGATTACTATTCATTGTAATAAACAGATATAGCAAAGTGGATATCGCGTTATATTGTGTCCAATAATCATGCATACCGAATTGCAAGGCAATCGTTTGTACGGTGCAGAAGGCCATGCGGCGTAGCGCAATCTAGTGGCGAGTTTTAGCAAAACGGATACGGCGAAAATATTTTTCGCATTCAGATATCGATGTATACGAATTTTCATGACTATCGGCTGGACAGTCCTGAAGTTCATGTGTTGACGCGACATCTAGTGGCAAGTTATAGGAAAATGGATAGCGCCAAACTCTTCCCATTCATGGTGATGTTCAAATATCTATGTATACCTATTTTCATAGCGATTATTTGCACAGTCAAGAAGTGATACACTGCAGGGCCATCTAGTGGTTCAATAAAGTAATGATTTGCTACAGCGCCGTCAGGTGGCGAGTTATAGCAAAATGGATAACGCCAAAATATTCTCATTGTTCAAATAGCTATGTATACTGATTTTCATAGCGACCGTGTTCATCTATCTATGTATACCAATTTTAATAACGATCCTTTGCACAGTCAAGAAGTGATACACTGCAGGGCCATCTAGTAGTTAATTAAAGTAATGATTTGCTACAGCGCCGTCAAGTGGCGAGTTATAGCAAAATGGATAACGCCCAAAATATTCTCATTGTTCAAATAGCTATGTATACTGATTTTCATAGCGACCGTTTGAATGGTCAAGAATTTGGCCTGCTGCAGCGTCATCTAGTGGCGAGTTAAAATAATAATGCATTGCGGTGTCATCTATTGGTGAGTAACATCAAAAGGAACGCAGTTAGAATATATTCTTCGTGCTCAAATGTGTAAGTATAAAAAATTTTATGCGGATGGGTCGAACGGTATAGAAGTTGATGCTTTGCAGCGCCATTTAGCGGCAAGTTACCGCAAAATGGATAGTGAAAAATATTCTCCGTGTTCTAATATTCGCGTGTACCAAATTTCATCGAAATCGGTTGGACGATATTCGCATAGCAAACGGTTAAACGGAATAGAATTCAACGTTGTGCTGCGGCACCAAGTGGCAAGTTAAGGAAAACGGATAGCATAAAAACCTTCTCCATCATAAAAGACTTAGGTGAACCAAATTTCATGGTGCAACGGTGCTAGAGTTTTTCAACCTCATACACACATACCAAAATTCATTTTTATCTATAACCAGTGTCATTATACATCCCAGTCTCAAATAAAATCCAGTTTCAAATCTAAGCCTCGCCAAAGTGCCAACATACGCCATTGTGCAAGCGTTTTTTCAGGAAATCATTCGAAGCATTGACTTAGCAGCAATCAATATGGGAAATGGTTCGACCGCGAAAAAGTAAAGCAAGCCTTTATTTCAAAAGTGGAATCCCTTAATACAGCCGAAATTTTTAAAATTATCAACTATAACGTGTTTTATTCATCGTTACTCCGATGTAGTAAATGAGAAGATTTCAATTTTCTGAAATTTGGCGGAATTCCCCTAACTTAAATCAATGTACTCATTTGGCGAGAATTCTGAAGTTAGATCTCTTGAAATCCCTTAATAACTGCATTATTTCTTCACGGATCATTAAAATTTAACGCTGTATTCTAATAAAACCTTTGCACTTGTTTTCAAAAATATATTTCCTTAAGCTCTCAATAAATTGCGCCAAGCTGAAAACTGTGCAAACCGCTAGAACGCACTTACTCAAAATCCATATTTCAGCTATTTTATTTTTTCGCCAAACTAAAAAAATTTACACATTAGCCTCGGAAATCTTCAATTCTTATTGTTTTGCGTGTAAAGAATTACATTCCTGATCTGATTTCCCATGCACACGATATTATAATTTAAAAAAAAATAACCTTACGAATATAAACTAACAAAAAAAAAATCATTATTATTCTTTTATTTTTACTTTGAGAATTTGAAACATTTTATTCGGCAAAATCGCCACACATGGCAACCACGATCCTTATTTCAGGCTTTTTTCACTACAGGGGTTACAATTACGGAAAGCTTTGTGCGTGAACAGCATACAAAAATCTCTTAAATTCCGGGAACGGGTGGACTTTCAAAGTTTTAAAGTGGACTACGATTTATTCTATATTATTTTACATATCTGTGCTAAATTTCAGGCCGATAGGTCCATTTTTGTGGATTTGTATACGAACGACATTTTATTCGGCAAAATCGCCACACATGGCAACAACGATCCTTATTTCACACTTTTTTCACTACAGGGGTTACAATTACGGAAAGATTTTTGCGTGAAGAGCATAACAAATCTCTTAATTTCCGGGAACGGGTGGACTTTCAAAGTTTTAAAGTGGACTGTGATTTATTCTATATTATTTTACATATTTGTGCTAAATTTCAGGCCGATAGGTCCATTTTTGTAGATTTGTATACGACTCAAATCCACAAACAAACAA
This sequence comes from Cheiracanthium punctorium, assembly GCA_038373885.1. Lineage (NCBI taxonomy): Eukaryota > Metazoa > Arthropoda > Arachnida > Araneae > Cheiracanthiidae > Cheiracanthium > Cheiracanthium punctorium. The sequence continues at coordinate 64,663 of JAWZYV010001978.1, forward strand.
ACAAACAAACAAACAAACAAACAAACAAACAGAATTTCATTTTTATTTATAAGGATATACTATATATTAATCTGTATTGAAGTCTGAAAAATTATTTCAAAAATCTGTAACTAGTGTAATATAAAATTTACAAACATATTTACTTCCGTCATTGAGGTGTAAATATTATCAAAATTATTCAACATAAAGAAAACGTTTTTTTTTAAACATCACTAAGCAATGACGTTATAATAGTTACTTTTTAAATTAATATATGCACAACAAAAACGAAAAATGGTATTCACATACGCAACTTTTATTATGTAACTAACGAAACACTATCCTTTACAAAGACAATGCCATTAAGCTTAGTCAGCGAATAATAATTTACAAAATGTCTTCTGAAAATTTAGAAGTACCCCAGGCATTAATTGACTGTGAGACTGAAATCTTTTTCACTATGTCATCAATGTTGTACCACATACAGGGTTTCCCCCGAATGAGACATTTACTGTGTAATGGACCAGCTTAAATCAGATATGCTGTTGAAAAATGCATGGTATTTTATGAAGGCATAAGTACGATAAAAGTTAACCGTTTGACTGCTATCCATCAAAATCCTCATACACCCTCCAACAAAAGTATTCGAGCAAGAGAGAAATTTCCTATTTTAGATTTGCGAAAAATAATTGAGTTTTTGAAAAACGCACAACTTAATAGAAATATGGAATGCCATATTTATGCATAGCCTAACTCATATTCTATGATAAATAATTTTTAATATACGAAATCAACCTAGGAAATTTCTCTCTTGCTTCTTTTGGAGGGTGTACATTCCAAAAGCGCAATAGCGCTGCATAGCAACTAAGGAACTAATCATCCGTCCATACTAGGAACTAAGGAAACTAAGGAACTAGGAACTAGCAACTAAGAACTAGCAACTAGGAACTAGCAACTAAGGAACTAGCAACTAAGGAACAATCATCCGTCCAACTAAGGAACTAATCATCCGTCCGGTTATGAAACTAATCATCCGTCCATAACTGAAGTAGTATACAAGATTTCTTGGCAACATGCGTTAGATAAAACAAAAGTTTAAGAAATTGACACCAAATTTGTGCCATAGCACTCACTGAAATGTTAAACAGATACAGTGTAACCACTGAAAAAAATTTGAGATACATTTTAACCTCGATTTCTCGAAAATCTTGTTATCGCGAATGAATGTGTTTACCCTTTTAAACTGATCCTTTTTTACTTCACTTCGTTGTCTTGAAAATCGATACAGTATAATCTCGATATCTCGAACTCGAAGGGGTACCGGAAAATTCGAGATATCGAGTTTTCGTGATAACGAGGTGAAATAAGAAAGAGGTCAGTTTGTAAGGGAAAACAAATTTATTCGAGATATCGAGGTTTTCGAAATATCGAGGTTACAAAGTACTTGAAAGATTGACACTTTTTTTGAATTGCACAAACCAATTATATTAAAAACGAAAAGCTATTGAAATTCCATTACAATGACATACATCGCACCATTAAAATATTGAATGAAGAGCTGTTTCCAATAATGGTTAAGTGATTTAGGAAGTCTTCACTTAACAATCAAAATAGTGGTTACTCACGCAAAGGTAATAGTTAGAGGGAATTGTCACGAAAGGATTACGAATGTAAGAGTACTTACCAGTTACGGTCTATTATTTCTATGGATATTGAAGAAAATGTATGACTTTTGAGACCGATTTGTCGGTCTGTTGGTAGGAATGATGACTTCAAAAATTATTCGTATTATATGATAGTTTACTGCCAAGTTAAATGTAAAAGTACAGACGCTGAGTTACTTTTTGTCAAAAAATACTTCTGTTAATATCAAATAAAAATAAACGATATTTTGATAAAACTCACAAGTGATAAGAAACATGTATACTGAAAGAACAATGTAACGAATTTCTGCGCTTGATATTGTTTGAGTTTGCATTTTATCGCATGCATGTCGGTTAATTAGACAGTTTGTTGCTCTCCGTCAAATTATTAGGTTGTCTCTCTAGTAGTGGATATCGGCAATTTTTCGCCATTTTGGCGATATTATAAAAACTGAAGCCAGTTCTGCGCAATTATTCTCGGGCTAAATATACGAAACTTGGCCATTCTTTCGTGATATTTTGGGCTGCGCTTTTGCGTAAGTGGACATTTTTGAAAAATCGTTGTGATTAACCCATTAGCGCCCAGAAATCTATTTTTAGACGGTCGTAGAATTTATGTCGCAAAAATATTTAAACATTAATTCAATCTGCCATTTTTATTTCTCGAATAACGAATCTGATTTCCACAAAATACCGAACCATAAACGTCACTATCTTATTCATATTTGCAGAAAAAGAATCACATTCTTCATATCACACAAATGTCAGAAATTTATTCGTTACTTCCGGCATCATGATAAAATGGTGAATGCGCTTGAAAAAGTTGGTGCTAATGTGTAAAAAATCGGCCACGGTAGCCCAGTTGGGAGAAGCGTCGGTCTCGCAGCCGAAAGGTTGTGAGTTCGATCCTGGGGCCAATCAAAGACCACCTAACGATCGGTAGTGCTGCCATCTGCCGGCTCCTGAATGAGGTAGAAATGAACTGTTCGGGAGTCTGTGGTAGAAATGAACACATTTGGCAGAAACTGCCGCAATCGATCTAGTCTGGTTTTGGGGTTGGTACAAAATGCTATAAAGCAGAGTTGCCGAAGCCACCATAATCCATGAAAACAAGACAGAACAAGATAGAATGGGTTAAAATCTTTTGAAATAGATAAAAACTTGAAAAGCTCGATCACATTTGGTGTGACTGTCGTGGCCCCAACGTCCTCTACGTTATCAAGCAGCACATCTGGGTGCGGCAATTCAAGTCTCTCATATGGATTTGGTTCAAAATTAGGAGACCACGCGTTACGTCGGCACATCGCCATCAGATATGGAGAATATCACGTCATTACGCGGTTGGGCAGAAAGCATTAGACACAACAGCAACATATTTAGCCCACTGTGTACCTACGGTAGCCTCAGATAATCCCCTTGCATACCAACATGATCACTTACGGGTCGAGTGTCCCATCGTCTCCCTGAGCTCTATCCAGGGCACCCCTGGCCCCAAGCACTCTAGGACGTAGTACTTTGCACCAGGGCTGAATATGGCGTTGAAGAAGGTGCACTCGTCGCCCAGGTCGCAAGTGATGCACTCGTCGGTCCTGGGCATTGCAGACTCCATGTCGGTGACGGAGAAAAGGTGCCTCTGGCTCGGCTTGTCCGACAGGGTAGTCAGGTAGAACCTGGGTTCGAAGAGAGATTGTCACATTCAAACAGCAATGAAACATTTGCTGACATGGCAAAGAAACACAAGTTATATGAAAGCAAAAAGTTCTTAATTTTTCATAGCAGCATCACGATGATATCAATTTAAGAAGTAAGCTACATGCATAACGACATCACTATCAAATGATTCTTTCCATCTGTTCTCTCGCGGTTACTCTCGGGTTCCTTTATTCGATTTGTAATGCAGTCGAATAAAATAAACTGATCATTACGGGCACAGACTAAGAGAAAGGGCGATAATCGTCTTAAGTGGGATGAAAGCCTAAGCCAATTCGCGCCAAAAGATCGCGCCACTATAAGCTAGATTCAGAATTTTGAATCTAGTGCTAGATTGAACTCGACTCGGCGGATCGGAGAAATCTCAGCTATTAGTGGATAGTTTCTGCCGGTAGGTAGCACCCAACGCATTTTACTGATGCGACTCAACTGATTATTTGAGGAAATAGAGTTTGCCAGTTTCCTGCAAAATCGACGCACTTCATTTCATATCTAGTGTCTTAGTTCGTGGTTAAGGGATGGTTTCGAGACTGCGGTAGCCTGATTGGGAGAGGCGTCGATCTCGTTGCCGATAGTTGTGGATTCGATCCTGGGACCAACCATCCCAGTTAGGTGAGGCGTCGATCTCGTTGCCGATAGTTGTGGATTCGATCCTGGGACCAACCATCCCAGTTAGGTGAGACGTCGATCTCGTAGCCGAAAGGTTGTGGGTTCGATCCTGGGACCAACCAAAGATCGCCATGCTCGCTACTGGCGACTGAGGCACGTTAAATATGTCGTGGCCGCAATGTCCTGCAAGTTCCCATACGAAAACGGTACCTCTGGATGTGACAAAACTAACCCTTAGGGGTCTTCTGCTTGGTTTTTGTTTTAAAATTAAGAAGTCCCGTTAGTGATCAGTAGTGCTGCCATCTATCGGGTCCCAAAAGAGGCAGAAATGAACTCTTCCTGAGTTTGTGTTAGAAATTAACACCCGTGGCAGGTAAAGCCGCTATTGATCTTATCTGGATTTTGGGGGATTTCGCGCCCCTAGCAGAACAATTCGAATTGGTCCTCCTCTATACCTTGAACAAGGGTAACCTCTATACCTTAAACCTTGAATGAGGTAAAAATGAGCTCTTCGGGAGTTTCTGGAAAAAATTAGCACCCCTGATTGGTACTGCTGCTATCTGACTAACCTGGATTTGGGATTGACACAAAATGCTGCAAAAGCAAAAGCGCCTAAGCCCCCCATAATCCATGACAACAAGACACACGGGATAGTTTCACTCGAGCAGTTCTTTCCATCTGCGAAATGTAATCCAATAACTAAACCAACTAGGCCAATAAACTTGCTTTTGCGACATAAGGATAACTCCAAGATCATATCTATGCTTGAACCGCAAGAGTCTACTTATAGGAATGCAAACGTTTTTACTAGATCTCCCACCCCACCTTCTTTGTGATATATGTCTTTCGGTTCTAAAGGTACTGGAATTTTTAGTATTTGGTAAAGGATCCTTTCTTTTTAAATTGGGTATTGAACTTCAAGTTACTTACACAGAATTATTTTCTTTTTGATGAGCCAAAACTTGGATCACATCGTACTGGCCATGCGTTAAGAAAGACTTCCTGCCATTCTGTAATGGATTAAAAGAACATAAACAAGTGTCGTTAATCTTAAACACAATTGTAGAAATATACATTTCAAGCTTAAAAATTGTAAAACATAAATGTTTTATTATCGTTGAGTTCGGCATAGTTATCTTCTTTTACTATTATGAAACAAATCCTTGATTTTTTATCCGTGACTAAGATAGTTAGCAGGAAAAAAAAAAAAACATACGTACGCTAGTGTTTATCATAGCGACGTGTTTGAAGTAACCCGCTTTTCCGTCCGCTAGGGGGAGTCGCATGTAGTAGTATTGCTTGTCCTCGCCGAACACAGGCTGATCATGAATGTCCACCCAACCTCTACCATGACCATTCCTTTGCAAGTTCTGAAAAGCATAAAGAAACCATTTTAATGATTGAATCTCAAAAAAAAGAATCCCCTATGTTTTAAATGCATATCATCAAATTGAGATGAGTTTTAAAAAATGTTCTCACTATTTGTAATCACAGAACTTTTAAACAAAAAGACATGCACTTATTAATCTAATACGTAGTGTAGTGTAAGGCAGGAAAAGTACTATAGTTGGTTGGCTATTCCCTTGCAATGCATTTTGCAATGGAAATTACAAATTCCCATGCTTTCCCTTGCGGCAATTCTACAATATCTATTATCATTAAATTACCAGTGGGATAATAATTTAGCTTTTGATGTTAAATTGAAATTAACAAATCTCTATATGTTTGATGTAGTGATGAATCAATAATCTATAGCTGCGTATGTATTGAACGCTGCTTTTAATAACATAGTTGTCTAAATTATCACCAAACCTTCTCACGCTGTAAGGTGAGGTGAGAGAACTTTTACTCCATCTGAAACCTCGACGAAACATACCACTTGTCACATGATAGGTGTGAATCATGTGACATCTATCATTGCTTTGCTTAAAGGTTGCCTTTCTTATTTCCGCTTAATTCTCTATGATTGGGATTCTTCCTGCAAAAGTTATGTTAGCAACAAAAAGAGAATAAAAAGGTGTATTTAAAATAAAAATAAAAATCATGGCATGCGGTTTTTACGTAATTGGCGGATTCAGTTATGAAAAAATACGATGGCTTACTTTATCACAGAAGTATGTGAGGCCGTCTTCGTCACAAATCGAAATGACAGATTCATTCTGGAACCGCTTCATCCACGTGACCGCCAGCCTCGAATAGCTTACCCACTGCAGTGACGTGAAATAGTAGTCCCTTGGAAAAAGAATGACACATTGTTAAACTAAATGCGTCCGAACACACAAAATTTTTCACTAATGCATAAAGCTGAAGAATTTGTATGTATATATTTAAACGGTTACATCTCATCAAATCCAGATTTAAAAATTCTTCTTGTAATAAATAGTCCGTTTATTGGGGGAAGGTTACAGGCTATATAACACAGCCCCTTTCGTCTTGGATATGTATTAAGACACTGTAGCGATCCATTAGATGCAGCTCATTTAAAAGATTCGTTTGTCTCGGATGATTCACTTATTCGGCTCATTCCTCCAAGCAATCATGATTCAAATCACCTTAACCCTTTATCTACTGCATTAAGAATTGCCAAGAATGTCAACTTGAAACTGCTTCATTTCCTTTGTTTTAGTCGGTCAATGAATGATTCCTAATAAATTATGTTGTAAGAAATAAAATTAAGAAGAAAATTAACAAATACTAGCGATACGTCTGATGATCGTTTCATAATCAAATAGTGAGTTCTTTAAAAAGAGTATAACACAAAAATTGAAGAAGAGTGAAGTAATACTTTGGCTGCCACACCTTTTGAAAATCTAATCTTTTAATCATAAAACCAACGTCTGAAAGTTCACTAATGCTCATTTTTTCTCTCTATGGTTTGACGTGATTAGAAAGCAAGCGAAAAGCTGCCCATTAAAAACAATTGTACTCTAATAGAACATGCTGTTTTGGTGTAAGCTGATTAAAGGAAGTATTTGGCGCTGATTTTTTGAAGAAACGATTCAATGAATCAATGAAATTTTTTCAAAAACAATTTTATTTTACGCTAGTTCTAAGTGCCGTCAGTACATAAAGGGTTAAATTCGAATACTAGTGAGAAAATAATTGACACTCTTGGCACAGTGATTATGTCGATAACCTGTCACACTTTTGTTCCCCAGTCCAAACCTACGGAATTTGCTTCTAGGGATGGACGCGAGACGACTTTTTGCGAGACGAGACAGAGATTTACAGCTATTTTGCGAGACGAGACAAGCATTTTCAACATTACGATATAGGGATTTTTGCGAGACGAGACAAAGCTTTTAGGCTGTTTTGCGAGACGCGAGACGCAAAATTTTCGTCTCGCGTCCATCCCTATTTGCTTCATTGAATTCAAAGTACCTCGAACACACTACCAGCTCTCTCTTCAGTCTACAACAGCAAAGAAATTGGTGGGGCTTGTGTAGTCATGGGACGGAAGATGAAAATAGGAATAGGTCAGTGAGCGTGTCACTGAATAAGCTGCATTTCGTCTTGAACACATTTTGTGACTGAAACTTAACAGGTGTGTGTCTAAATTTAAAGCGGGTGAGATCGTGAGAAACAAAAAGATTTCCCAATTTCTTTGGTTAGGGATGCAAATTTCAGTCATTGACGTCCAGTTTTAATTGCAGCACACTCTGCATCATTTGGTAATTAAAGAATTTTTGTTACATATTATTTTTAATACAACAGAAAATAGAGCTGATTTTACATTAAATAAAATTGAATTTAATACAAATTCTATTATCGCATGTTAGAACAAACTGCAATATGAATTATAGTTAAATATTTGCATGATACGAATTCAAGGTAATATGAATTTTAGGTAAATATTTTCTGGTAAAAAGGCTAGTAATGATGTCTCATTTAATTTTTTGAAATCTTTATTTAACTTCATAGAGTGAGACAGTAGTACCTGCAGATTATAACTATACAAAATTATTTCTACTTCTGATTTATAAATATTAATTTGTTTACGACTTTGCACTAAATTATGAGTGATATTAACTCTAGAATAGTACGTAATTACTTTTCCTGGCAAGCCAAAAGAATTGAACTAAATAAATAAAGCTATCGGGAGAATATCTGGGGGGAAAACTCCATTTAAGTTCGGCGTCTTGATAAAATTCAATTTTCCATCTCTGGATTAAATCCATTTCATTTCAGAAATAATCAAAAATTAAATGTAATACTATCCTTTTGAGTGAAATATTTCTCTTACGCTAGACCCCGAGTCTTCTCAAATAATCGATTCTACATTTAATCGAACATTTCGATACTGAAATTGATCTCAAGGTAAACGAAGATTACGTTTAATAACAGTTGCCGCATACACTGCACATCGTACAACAGATGAACTGAATTTTACATTAAACTTGAATTCTATCACAAAGTAAAGCTTATTTATCGCTTCATTAAATTGCTTATCTTAAATTGAAATACATTTTGCACATTGGCCATCTTATTTGAAGCAATAGCGCTGGAATCATTTCTCCATTTCGAGATGCAAAAGAGTAAAGCGAAAGTGGTCGATTAAGTATGCAAATACAAACGCTAAATGCATTAAAGGTGAATATTTCATGATTGCAATTTTAAGTTAAAAGGAGTAGCAGGAGAAACTGAATACTATATAAGTAAGGCATATCGTTTGCATCTGGAGCACTGAATAAAAGATGAAAATATTTTACGGAATCTCTAGAGATTAAAAAAAAAATACAATTTTCATTTTTCACCGTTTTATCCAACAATTGTAATACTATGCTTTAATTTAAAATAGCACATAATTTGGTTTTATTTGCAAATAGTGTCGGAAACCAGAACTGTACGTTTACACACCTTAACTCATATTAAAACAGTTTATATACCTTAACTCATAATAAAATAAACTTAAAATAGTCTTTAGAATTTCATCGAATATATAATTTGAAAAATAGCTTAAAGTCCAAAAGATGGCGACAACCGCATTCAAAAGTATAGGAAGAATTATTCCTTTGTAGTGAACAGCATCTACTGCATTTACTATCACATCTATCCCATTTTTTAAGCCGAATCGTACTAAAAATGAAAAATACATTTTGGTTTTCACCAAATTAATTTCAATCCAACAAATATATTTTCAGATTGAAGAACGTGCGAACTATCTAACGAGTTTCACAGGTATTTTTTAATAAATCTGTTCGCAATAGTAACATCGTCCAATCGGCTTAATAAGATAGTCTAATCGCTTCATGAAAATAGAAAAACGAATGTAGTTTTTAAACAGAAGTTTCCCCTATTATATTATATCCCCTATAACGAATTAGACTTTAAAAACAAATCTGAGGTTTCATTACAACGCTTTCATACTTTCATGATTAGAAAGCATTTACTTGAAATAGCAACTCGCAAAAGTCATCTTTCATTTCAGCTTAGTTTATGTTGTTTTATTCAATGGAATGAAAAATCGGAAATTGCTTGCAATTTCCATCTCTAAACATATTTTTTTGACATAACAACTCAAACATATTTTTCTGTAAACATAAATCTAATAAACCTTCTCTAAACATATAACTCTCTAAACTTTCTCTTAACCCTCTAAACTTCTCCAAACATTCTAACAAACCATCTCTAATCATATTTTTTTGACATAACAAATCAAACATATTTTTCTCTCAACATAAATCTAATAAACCTTTTCTAAACATATAACTCTCTAAGCTTCTCTTAACTCTCCTAAACTTTCTCTTAACTCTCTAAAATTCTCTAAACTTTCAAAAACCATCTCTAAACATATTATTTTGAAAGAGCACTCATCTAGATGTGTGATACAAAACACTTTTACAGTTTTGCATTAATCACACAGTTTGACGCATTTAAGGGAGAGTGCTGTACCCTGAACCAGTTTGAATATTTCTGACATCTGGAGGGGAAATACGATATTGAGTATATATAGTTAACGCTAGTAACACCAGTTACTATTTAATGTGTTTGTGGGGATATCGGAGTTTTTAGCCATGTGCAAACGAGAAATGTTTGTTTTCTTCGTTGCAAAGTGATTTTCAACTTCAAAGAAAAAACTACTACAGTGCTGTACATTTTGAAACAGAACCAAAGCAGGTAAGTACCACAATCTTATTCTCTATAAAACACTCAATTTTAAAAAAAACAAAACTTGTATTTGTTAGGCTTAATGAAATTACAAAAATGGCTATATGTTGTATCTTGGATCAGTGTCAGTATTTTACCTTGGACCGATCCAAGGTACAATATATTTAGTAGTCTGTTTGTAATTTGTTTTGATTTCATATTTAACTAATTAATTAACTTCATTTAACTAGTAACTTATCATTAACATCTCAACAGATGCTAAATAATTAATAATAATTAAATTGTTAACAAAATAAGCTTCTGTTTTTGCTATATAGCGTTGCTTTAAGTCGATTGTATGAGAAATTGGAACTAGTGTACAATTTTATAGTGTACATCTTTAAAACTGATTTCCGAAGATAAGATAACAAACGCCGCGCTCTATTAACTCGCCGTGCACAAAGATATATTTTAAAAAGCGGCTAAGCTTCAATATACATCCTACTTTTTTTGCGCCAAAATTGGTGATAAATAGTTTATTGTGGCAACCCTATCATGTTGGTTTGGCAAAATTGTAGGGAAGTTATTTATGGGTACTGTGATATTTTGATTTATTTTTTAGGGTTTTATGTTTAGGATTTCATCTTTTAAGTTTGGCTTCTAATTATGTAAGTAATTATCCAAGTGTTAGCAGTGTGGTGGAGAAGTTTCAAGCGATATTTGAGCAAAATTTAACTTTTAAGTTGGGTAACAAACTCACATGCGGGAAAAAAAGGTAGCCAATATAATTTTTGTTATGCGTATTTGTTAGTCAATCAGGATTTATTAGTACAGGGTTGTCCGAATTAAACTTCCCCAACTCAGAGGCCTGTGCAAGATGTTGTATGGGTCATAATGTGATGAAATTTTGAAAACAGATACTTCAGATCACGCGCTCGTGATTTATTTAAAAAAAAATTATTAGTACAAGAAGTTGCCAATAGTTGTAACACTAGTAATTTGCATATCGCAACAACGTGTTTTGAAGAAACAAAGATTCTGCGCAACGCATCCAAAAGACGAGCCCTACAAAAGTCTTACACAAAAGTAGAAGACAGGCGCTGCATAGGCAGTTGTTTCCAGCTCGCTGATGAAGACATATCTCTGTTAGTGAAACTTTCTACCAGAATGAAGAGAACTCCCGTGCTGTGATAAGAGCACTCCGTCGTCTGAAGAACTTAACGCCGAGAACCAATGACACCACGCGCTTTACGAGACATGATGAAGAAATTCGAAAGAACCGGGCAGCTTGGAATTTTACCAGGTAGAGGACATGTTGTGGATTCTGCACGCGTACAAGATGTTGCTTTGGCGGTCGTGGACGCCACTAGCCTATCGTCACATGGTGTTGTCAGTGTGCCAACTGTTTCTCGTGCTGTTGATATGCCCTATTCGACCACGGCACACATACGGAACATCTGTAGACAACTTGTTGATCTACAGCGCCACCTATCGGCAATTTCTTATACTAATATTTTTTAATAAATCACGAGCGCATGATCTGAAGTGTCTGTTTTCAAAATTTCATCACATTATGACCCATACAGCGTCCTGCACAGGCCTCTGAGTTGGGGAAGTTTAATTTGGACAACCTTGTACTAGGCTGCTATTTCGTTCAGTCCCAGTTTTTCGTCGACATGATTTTTAGATTTTGTAGACATGACCTTTACTTTAGCACTTTTGGAGCATTTTAGTGCGTATTTAAAATCTGAAGGTGTATCAGATTTTCTTACTTTTTATAATTTTTTTGTGGGAGACTGGTGGGTCTATGTTCCGTATCCGGTGCCCCTTGGTTCTGGCGACATCGTGAGCGATGTTCAACGTTAGTAAAGTACCCTGCCGATGGTTGTTTGACTGGCAACCATAAAGAAATGTGTAGAGCTTGGCGACTTTTTTTTTTTTTTGAAGGAATGATAATGCGTCAAATATTGTAAATTGGATAATTTAGAACTATTGAAAGATGCGAAATTTCTTGCACTTTCGGGCATGCGTAATAGTTGTTTTTTAATCTAGCTACTGTGTGACGTAAGCAGATGAATGTAACGAATTCGCTTGCTCAATTTGACATCACTAAGCTGTTAATTTGCATTTTGCGCATGCGTTATTGTTATTTTTCGTTTTTTCCTGTTCTTTCGTCTACTATTCTAATTTGCTTCAACTTGTACTAATGTTTTTTTTTCGGTCTCGCAAAGGGGCCCGCGTTAGCATATTTTCGAATGTATGTATCGATGAATGTAACGAATTCGCTTGCTCAATTTGACGTCACTAAGCTGTTAATTTGCATTTTGCGCATGCGTTATTGTTATTTTTCGTTTTTTCCTGTTCTTTCGTCTACTATTCTAATTTGCTTCAACTTTTACTAATGTTTTTTTTGGGGTCTCGCAGAGGGGCCCGCGTTAGCATATTTTCGAGGGGGCCCTTCCCACTGATGTTTTTTTTTGGGTCTCGCAGAGGGCCCGCGTTAGCATATTTTCGAAGGGGCCCCCTTGAGGCGGTGGCCGGACCCACTGATGTTTTTTTTTGGGGTCTCGAAGAGGGCCCGCGTTAGCATATTTTCGAGCGGGCCCCCTTGAGGCGGTGGCCAGACCCACTGATGTTTTTTTGGGATCTCGCAGAGGGGCCCGCGTTAGCATATTTTCGAGCGGGCCCTTTTGAGGCGGTGGCCGGACCCACTGATGTTTTTTTTTGGATCTCGCAGAGGAGCTCGCTCGGACCCACTGTTTTTTTTGGGTCTCGTAGAGGGGCCCGCGTTAGCATATTTTCGAGGGGGCCCTTTTGAGGCGGTGGCCGGACCCACAGATGTTTTTTTTTTGGGGGTCTCGCAGAGGGGCCCGCGTTAGCAGATTTTCGAGGGGGCCCCCTTGAGGCGGTGGCCGGACCCACTGATGTTTTTTTTGCGATCTCGCAGAGGGTATCCGCCCGGACCCACTGATGTTTTTTTTGGGTCTCGCAGAGGGGCCCACCCGGACCCACTGATGTTTTTTTGGATCTCGCAGAGGGGCTCGCGTTAGCATATTTTCGAGGGGGCCCTTTTGAGACGTTGGCCGGACCCACTGATGTTTTTTTTGGGTCTCGCAGAGGGGCCCGCCCGGACCCACTGATGTTTCTTTTGGATCTCGAAGAGGGGCCCGCCCGGACCCACTGATGTTTTTTTGGATCTCGCAGAGGGGCTCGCGTTAGCATATTTTCGAGGGGGCCCTTTTGAGGCGTTGGCCGGACCCACTGATGTTTTTTTTGGGTCTCGCAGAGGGGCCCGCCCGGACCCACTGATGTTTATTTGGATCTCGAAGAGGGGCCCGCCCGGACCCACTGATGTTTTTTTGGATCTCGCAGAGGGGCTCGCGTTAGCATATTTTCGAGGGGGCCCTTTTGAGGCGTTGGCCGGACCCACTGATGTTTTTTTTGGGTCTCGCAGAGGGGCCCGCCCGGACCCACTGATGTTTCTTTTGGATCTCGAAGAGGGGCCCGCCCGGACCCACTGATGTTTTTTTGGATCTCGCAGAGGGGCTCGCGTTAGCATATTTTCGAGGGGGCCCTTTTGAGGCGTTGGCCGGACCCACTGATGTTTTTTTTGGGTCTCGCAGAGGGGCCCGCGTTAGCATATTTTCGAGGGGGCTCTTTTGAGGCGGTGGCCGGACCCACTGATGTTTTTTTTGGATCTCGCAGAGGGGCCCGCCCGGACCCACTGATGTTTTTTTGGGTCTCGCAGAGGGGCCCGCGTTAGCATATTTTCGAGGGGGCCCCCTTGAGATGGTGGCCGGACATACTGATGTTTTTTTGCGATCTCGCAGAGGGGCCCGCCCGAACCCACTGATGTTTTTTTTGGATCTCGCAGAGGGGCCCGCGTTAGCATATTTTCGAGAGGGCCCGTTTGAGGCGTTGGCCGGACCCACTGATGTTTTTTTGGGGGTCTCGCAGAGGGGCCCGCGTTAGAATATTTTCGAGGGGCCCCCTTGAGGCGTTGGCCGGACCCACTGATGTTTTTTTGGGTCTCGCAGAGGGGCCCGCGTTAGCATATTTTCGAGGGGGCCCTTTTGAGGCGGTGGCCGGACCCACTGATGTTTTTTTGGGGGTGACGCAGAGGGGCGCGCGCCCCCTCCAAGAAAAATGTTTTTACACTACATAAATGGGGCTTTTACCAATATTTAGCAGGCTTTACACTAGATAAAATGAATATTCACAATTTGCGCACTCCTCCGAAAGAGTTTCTGGTTCCGCCCTTGGAGAACATATGTAAAACTGACGTCATAAACTTGAAAATCGTCTGGATTTTTTATCATATGTTGGTATGGAAAATCGTTTTTTTTTTTTTTTTAATCAGAATTTGACTGGCAGTTCTGAAAATTAAACGCGGTGCATTTGAAGTATAGAATTTTCATTTAGTGTTAATTGCATGAAGATTGAAGTTTGGTGTTCTTTGATTCTGAGTGAAATAAGTTTGTGTTGGATTTTCCTTGTGTTTTTGATTCCGTTTTACGGACCCTTTCTCGTAAGTTAGTGAGCCTCTCGGGGAATTTCGTCTTGGGGAATTTCATCGTTATAATGGATGTTCCCGGTCCTTCCATTAAAAAATGAGGTGGGAAAGGTGAGGTAAGTGCTTGTTTAATCTACTTTTTCTAATGTTTTGTTGTGGATTTGACTGTTTTATATAGTTTCATTTACTTAGAATTAGTGTTTCTTTGTAAAAATTTTAGTAGTAAATACTTGTGTTTATTCGTCACAAGAAGGCGATAGCCGTTGAAGCTTGGCGGTCGCCAGGGTGGCTTGGGGCCATGGCTGGAGCTTGGCGCCAAGATCCGTAGCGCTCGCACTTGGCGATCGCCAAGCTCCAGCGGCTATCGCAGTGTTTACATGAAGGGCACCGTCTTGTATGATTTTACCGACTGGTGTATTGAGAAGGGATATGACTTACACAAAACGTTAAAAAACGCGAATTCGCGGTCATCAATTCTTAGTTAATTTTCTTGAAATTAATGTTATTTAGATTATTAAAGCTAAATTATTTTAACAAATATTCAAATTTTATTAATGTTTCTGGTTGGAAAACACGTTTAGAAACGTGGTTTCGTGGCCACTTTTTTTGTCTTGGGACCTCCAAACCGGCATTTTTGGCGCCAAGAAAAGGTCGCCAAAAATTTAGGTAGGATATGTATTGAAGGTGCGCTTTAAAAAGAACTTTTCATTATACATCTCATTATGTGCCAATAAGGATTTTAAATAATGCTAATACAAATAAGAAGAATCTTACTTATCATATCATTAGATTACTTCCATTAAATTGAAATTTATTAGCAAATTTACATCTTATTTGAAGAAATTTACCCTAATGGCAAAATCAATCTTTCTCTTTGTATGCTAAAGATTCTCGAAATTGGTACATTATGTATGAATCAATACTAATTCACTTATAAAGCGTATTTTTCTCATTACACTTTAAGATTGGAAGAATAACGCTCAAAACAATCTAAGTTATACCCATAGATTTCCAAATGCAATTTCCAGGAAAAATGATTTTATTGAATTATTTTACAGCCTCGCATATTTTCTTTAAAGTAATGCACATTTTCCAACAGATTCCTGACTAATTATTCAGATTCTAAATGATTCATTAAAAATATTGAAAAATAAAATTTATAATAAAAACATTCGTATGTTTAAACACTTTCTAAAATGCTGAAAAATGCTGTAATTTCGTTTTGTCTGCCGTCTGCGTTCTAGCATGCGTAAATATGCACCAATTTCTATTTTTATATATGCTTTGTTATGTCTTGTACCATGTACGCTATTAAAAATTGTGTACAAAACGCTTATTGAGTTTCCAAATGCAGCCAAACCTCGGTAATACATCATTCTCGGGACCCCTTAAAAATGACTTAGTAAGCGGAGTGACTTCCTAAACGGATTTTATATTAAATTCAAAATGAAATTCTAAATATTTGTATAGTAAATGTGCATATAGTCAACTTATATTATAATTTATATAAATTAGTGGAATAAGAATTTAAATTAATAAAATGGATGACAAATTAAGGAAATTTTGTAATTAAAGACGGTACGTAGTACTGATAATGTAACTGTATAATGTGTCCCATTTAATCTGCAATCGTCCAAACGAAGACTAGTCCTGGATGAATTCCTAAGATTGGTTGATGAGGGAACCATCTTTGTAAGGAAAAATGCTGAGAGTCCTTCTCAACAAAAAATAATTGTTTTTATTACATAACATTGACAAAGAAATAGGATCGAGTTTTTATATGTTTCTTTACAATAACGTCTTAAACGGGTTCTTTAAAAAATATTGACGCAAGTAAGCGGAATACAACATGTGAAAAACCTTATTAAAAAGTTCGGGACTTGTGAAATGTGATGTAATATGCGAAGTGTCACTTATCCAAGTGACTTACTACCGAAATTTGAGTGTGGTAGCATATATATATATATATATATATATATATATATATATATATATGTGTGTGTGTGTGTGTGTGTGTAATGTATAAAAAGGTAATTTGGGTTTTACTATAGTTTGGGTATTGTTCAAGCGGGTACTTTTACTGTAAGTTTTGCTTTCCTGTCATACTTGCTACGCGCGCTCTGGAGCTATGTTTTACTTATTTTGTTATTTGTCAGACATCAGGCCGTCGATTCCGAGTTCTTTAGATCTACACGTGTCCCCACGCCCTTGTAGCCCCGGATGCGGGTCATGTTGGTAAATGTGTGTGGTTCGATCAGAGATAAGAGAGAGGCGGAGTTATGTCTTCGCAAACCACGTGGTGTGGTAAGCGTAAATACTCCCGCACATCGGAAATCGAGAGACTTCTGCCACTGGAACTGCATAATGAGTCCACGCTGGTTCTTGTACCCGTCTCCCCTCCCCTCTTCTCATTCTAAATTGTAACTTAAATGTAATGTTCAATAAACCATATTACCTGCCTTAACTCTGAAACTTTACTTGAAATATCTGACGTCTCATATATATATATACCAGGTGATTCAAAATAGATGTTAAGGCGATTATTTTTTAAACCGTTATTGATCATAACATACTTCCCATTAGAAAAGTTCGTCAAGTTAAGAGTAGCTTTCAGATATGGCATTTTTTACTGGGGGTTGTATACATATTAAAATACGAAATTTAATTTTTATGCGCTCCCTCCTTTCCTACCCTTTATATTTAGAAGAATGTTGCTCTTTGTCTAAGAAAATTAATAAAACAAATCCCGTGACTCTTAAGTGAAATAGTTAGCAAAAAATTTATTTTTTAAAATGATGACTTACACCACTTTACGTACTGCGTTGGCGTTGGTTTTCAAGCGAAAAAAAATTTTACTTTGGGGACCAACTACAAGTTGAGAAAAGTTAAATAATGATCCCATTGTTGGAAAGGCAATTAAGAGTGTTCAAATGTGTGAAATTAGCAGGTGCAGTTTTACCTAAAATGATCGGTACTGTTTTATGAAAGTAGCGAAAATCTTGTCTTTTTTTTTGGGGGGGGGATGGGGTCATCCACTAATTATGTCAGGTTTCTAGAGAAGGGATTTTAAAGTGTAAAGGAGAATGACAAAATAATGGTGTGGGTTACTATGGTGTGATAGCTATCACTAGAAACTGCGAAGCATGCGTTATAGGAAAATGCTTGCTTAATTTCGATTTGAGAAGGCAACTGTGTCTATCGAGTGACTATTAACATAAATTAACGTCAGTTGAAAAGTAATTACAAGTTTCTCACTTTGGAGACATCCCCTTATTGCTTGGCGACCAATGCCAAAATTTTCAAATTGATATATCTCAGATACTATTCCACGTAGACACACGGGGTTTGTTTTATTAATATTCTTAGGCAAAAAGCAACATTCTTCTAAATATAAAGGTCAGGAAAGGAGGGACCGTATAAAAATTAAATTTCGTATTTTATTATGTATACAACCCCCAGTAAAAAATGCCTTATTTGAAAGCTACTCTTAATTTGACGAACTTTTCTAATTAGAAATATGTTTCAATCACTGACGGTTTAAAAAATAATCGCCTTAACATCTATTTTGAATCACCCTCTAGATACAGTGTCACAAAAAGGAGGTAACGGCCTTTAATTCTTTATCTATTATAGATAAATGGGCAGTGTAAATTGAAAAAAAAAATGTTCAGAATAAGGTCAGAATAAGATTCGTTAAGAAAAAAAAAATTCTCTTGTTCATTTTCAAAAAGTGACACTTTTTAAATTTTTACACTATCCCCTACAAAAACATTCCCATTAGTAAAATGTGCCCCATACACTAATCAGAGGAAGTGCCAAATTTCAGCGAAATCGCAGAGATATCCTCAAAGAAAGATGATCAGGTACATACATGATTTTATGTGTAAACGTTTAATCCTAGAGTGGAAAAAATATTTTCTTTCGTAATTTTTATACTATCCCTGAAATGGGATCGTTCCACGTGATTTTCTCCTTTCGAGAGCCATTGAAACATGGTTTAAGTCAGCGCTATATTTATCTTCATATCTCTGACACTTTTTAAGGTATAGCTCTCACATTTTGTATGATACCGCTTCAGTGTATGGGGCACATCTCACTAATTTGGAATTGTTCCGTACGGGGGTCGTACACACATTTAAAAAGTGTAACTTTTTGAAAATAAACGAGAGGATTTATTTCTTAACGGAGTCTTATTCCCGACCTTAATTTGAACATTTTTTTCATTTTACACTGTCCACTTAACTCTAATAGTTAAGAGAATTAAAGCCAGTTACCACCATTTTGGGCCATCCTGTATATATCTATTTAGTAACGTGTTCTCTGCAAGCGAGACGTCACAACTGACTAAACCTGGCCGACGAAAAGACAGGCTGCAGTGCAGACACTTGATCACACCCCTTTTGCCCTCTCAGAGTCATGTGATTTAGGAGGTGTGGCTAGCTTGGACCGAGAGAGCCACAGTAAGATGGCCACACCCCCTAGGTCGTTTGACTCTTCGAGAGCAAAGGGGGTATGACCAAATGTCAGCACCGTAGTCTGTCTTTCTCGTCAGCCAGGTGACTAACGGTGGGTTACCTGCTCGCATTTATAAATTTGGGGCTGAAAATAAGTTCCCGGAAACTGAGCCAAGTCAAGCGATACGGGCAACATTGGGCGTGAAACCGTCGAAGCAAATGCTGTTCTATGGTAAACATAAAGTCGATGTCTCAAGTCCTAATTGATCAATTTGTATGCAACAAAATTCAGAATTTAATCATTTCACTCATGGAATACGAATTTTAGTCTAAATTAATTGTTGGAAGAGCAGATCACCCCAAAAATTCGTAAAATTCTAAAAACACACATGAAATACTTGTGAGTAAGAGAAAATAACCCAGGGAGCACACACAGGTTGTCAGAACGAGATTACCATGTCTTACCAGTGCCATATTACCGGCAGGGCAAACGGGGCAACTGCCCAGGGCCCACAGATTTTAGGGCCCAAAAATCTTACATCTTGTACTTTTCGAATTTTACAATAAAATTACAAAAGGATAAAAAAATTTCAAAAGTTAAATGATTTTTTAATTATAAAGTATGAACAATGAAAAAATCTTACATCTTGCACTTTTCGAATTTTACAATAAAATTACAAAGGATAAAAAAATTTCAAAAGTTAAATGATTTTTTAATTATAAAGTATGAACAATGAAAAAATCTTACATCTTGCACTTTTCGAATTTTACAATAAAATTACAAAGGATAAAAAAATTTCAAAAGTTAAATGATTTTTTAATTATAAAGTATGAACAATGAAAATAATTCAAATTTACATTCGTATAAATTTATTTAAACTTATTCTTCGAAATGCTCTACAATCAATATAGCATACCAATATGTAGGAAAATAACTAATCACATTTTGTAAAAAGTATTTTTAATGTTAAAAAAATTGCAAAATCTTTGAATTATTTATTATTTTAAGAAATATTTACAAAAATGATTTTTTACAAAAAGTGGTTGTATTCCGTACATGTTAGCAACTGTGATATAGCATTTTGATGTAACGAACTCCTGTTTCTTTGACATCATGTAACTATATTCGTTTACTTCAGATTACTTAAACCAAAATTTGTGTTTCTAAAGGGTAAAATATTCAAAACTTTCAGTATAAACCAATCAACATCTGTTTTTTACTTTCCGAACATGTACCATGTAAGGAAAGTATTGTAATCATGAAAAAATTCGAATTCGAGATTTTGGTGTATTTACACGTTTAGAGGGCTTCTGAATTCATTTATGTTATTTTTACGAGATGTATGTATGTATGTGTGTATGTGTGTGTGTGTGTGTGTGTGTGTGTTTGTGTGTATGTGAGTGAACACGATAGCTCCTGAACGGGGCATGCGATTGAGCTCAAATTGGGTATATATGTTATACACCACCGTCGCAAGACCGGTATTGATTTTGGTGTGTATAGGACTTATAGTTTTTCTACAGGGCTACGACAAAGATTTCTTTTACATTATGGCCTATGGGGCAAAATTCTTGAAAGTGCGCTAGCGTTTAAACACGGTACATTAGATTGAGCTCAAATTAGGTATATATGTTATAAACCACCGTCGCAAGATCTGTATTGATTTCGGTGTGTATAAGACTTATAGTTTTTCTACAGGGCTACGCCAAAAATTCCTTTTACATTATAGCCTATGGGGAGAAATTCTTGAAAGTGCGCTAGCGTTTAAACGATACATTCGATTGAGCTTCATTTTGGTATATACATTTAAATTATTCATCGATTAAAATTTATTTAAATGCTTGGTAATGATCTTAATCGTAAGTGTTCGGAAAGTCGAGTGGAGTCACTTCAGATTTTTTTTTAAGTGGAAGGTTATTGCAAGGGGCCAATTTTTTGCTTCTGCCCAGGGCCCACAGTTGTCTTGATCGGGCTCTGTGTCTCACACTGTGCAAAACGCGTTCTGGTTCAAAATTGATGCTACGGCTCATTGAGCTTCACGTTTTACTCTAGCACTCTCAAGTACCTACTATGAAAGATTTTCTTATTGGGATTGCTTAACGCGTAGACAACAGATTTTACAATCCGTTCCACAATCCACGTTCGCTATCACGCACTAAAGAGGTTCAATGTAGTAAAAAACTACGACAAAAATACCCGCTAGAGGGCCACTACCGAGATTAACGCCGTGGCTTAATCCTTTAACACACAGTGTTCCCGCTCTGGGAATACCAAACTTGACGTTTTGACTGTTGCCAGTCACGAAGAATAGATTGGATTTCTATAAAAACAGTTGCGGGTGACATGCTCCACGAGATTCCTTTACTTTTTAGTAGGGATGGACGCGAGACAGAAAATAAGCGTCTCGCGTCTCGCAAAATAGCCTAAAAGCTTGTCTCGTCTCGCAAAAATCCCTATATCGTAATTTTAAAAATGTGTGTCTCGTCTCGCAAGAAAGCTGTAAATCTCCGTCTCGTCTCGCAAAAAAGTCGTCTCGCGTCCATCCCTACTTTTTAGCACGTCATTTCCCGTCAAAAAATTCTCACGATTATTTTTAAGAGCCCTGGCATCTGCAACAAAAATGGAAGAATGCGAGAACAGCTGGATAGATTGCCCAATGCTGAAAAAAAGGGCAGCCGTTGCCATCGCTCGACTTAACGACCAGCAAGATGGCGGACGATCGAAACGTTCATCGCGTGCCACAGATCTAGAGACCCTTTTTTGACGACAGCTGGCTGTCGTCAAAAAACGCGATCTGCGGCACGCGATGAACGTTCCGATCGTCCGCCATCTTGCTGGTCGTTAAGTCAAGCGAAGGCAACGGCTGCCTTTTTTTCAGCATTGGGAAAGGGTTGCACCTCAAATGGTCAAACCAGCGAGAAGTTTAAAGTACGCAACCAAATCAGTGTTGTTGTTTGCCGCTAAAGATTTGTGGTTTAACATTTTGCTGTGCTGTACCTCAACATAGCAGGTGTTTTGTTTATTTAAAATATATGTATACGTGATTAAATACTTTAAGAAACATCAATCCTATTTTGAACAACCCTACTAGCAATTTTGCTCGGGCCGTCATCGGCTGGCTGTGTGGCCGGTGGTAGCCCGAGCAAAATTGCTAGTAGGGAAGTTTGTGTTACTTGGGAATAGTCTGACACATTTATGATAGCGCTTCGACAACTTTAACTCACCCCACCTACCACTCCCATTTAATTCGTTGAAGAGCAAGCATTTTCACATCAGTGTACAAGACCAACTGGATAGACTGCCCAACGGTGAAAAAGTGCAGGCGTTGACATCGATCCATTTAACTTCCATCAACATGGCGGGTGCGCGACCACACCGCCAGCTGTGTGAGAAAAACTTCTTTAGCTCTGCGGCGCCAGACGAGCGATTCGATAGACCGCCATGTAGTTGGTAGTTAAATGTATCGATGGTTGCACATTTCCATCATTGAGACCAGGCACGTAGCCAGGAAAATTTTTCGGGGTGGGGGATATGCGCCTGGAAAATTTTTCGTGGGGGGGGGGGGGGAGATATGAACTCATTTGTGTATAAATAGACGGAATTTCATCACTAATTCAAAAATTTCGGGGGGGTATATATCCCGATATCCCCCCCCTGGCTACGCCCCTGATAGGGATGGACGCGAGACGAAAAATAAGCGTCTCGCGTCTCGCAAAATAGCCTAAAAGCTTGTCTCGTCTCGCAAAAATCCCTATATCGTAATGTTAAAAATGGGTGTCTCGTCTCGCAAAAAAGCTGTAAATCTCTGTCTCGTCTCGCAAAAAAGTCGTCCCGCGTCCATCCCCAGCCCCTAATTGAGACAATTCAAACGTATTATTTTGAGACTAGATGTGAAAGTGCTGAAATAATGTGGTTTCACTACGCAATCACCACACGTCAAAGGGTTAATCGATCACTGTTACTTATTCACGGGGGAGAGATGAATACTGCCCTGTTAAATATGCAACGACTTTATTAACACGCTCGCATGTAAAGATTAGAATCTTCGTTTTCCTGAATCATTGAGCACGACCTAATGAATAAAGTCAATTGGTCTCTCGATTAGCTTACACGTTTTCAGCCAAGTAATCTCGAAAAGTGGATTACTTAACACTTCCTACGAATAAAGCATAAGGAAAGGTTTTCTGTCTGCATATTAAGTGAAATTATTCATGCGATAGACTGCCCTCTAAAATTTCTCGTACTCACGACGTATGTATTTATTATTCACAAAATAACAAAGCTTTAAAGGATTGTTCTCTAATGCTAATTGTTAAAAACATCACATAGAAAAAAAAATCTGGAGTGACTCCACTCGACTTTCCGAACACTTACGATTAAGATCATTACCAAGCACTTAAATAAATTTTAATCGATGAATAATTCAAATATATATACCAAATGGAAGCTCAATCGAATGCGCCCTTTAAACGCTAGCGCATTTTCAAGAATTCCCCCCCCATAGGCCATAATGTAAAAGAAATTTTTGTCGTAGCCCTGTAGAAAAACTATAAGTCCTATATACATCAAAATCAATACCGGTCTTACGATGGTGGTTTATAACATATATACCCAATTTGAGCTCAATCGAATGGACCGTTTAAACGCTAGCGCACTTTCAAGAATTTCCTCCCATAGGCCACAATGTAAAAGAAATCTTTGTCGTAGCCCTGTAGAAAAACTATAAGTCCTATACACACCAAAATCAATACCGGTCTTGCGACGGTGGTTTATAACATATATACCCAATTTGAGCTCAATCGAATACTCCGTTTAGAAGCTATCGTGTTCACATACACACAAACACACACACACACAAATACACACACACATACATACATCTCGTAAAAATAGCATAAATGAATTCAGAAGACCTCAAAACGTGTCAATACACCAAAATCTCGAAGTCGAATTTTTTCATGATTACAATACTTTCCTTACATGTTACATGTTCGGAAAGTAAAATGCTGAACTTGGATTCATTATAAATGTTCAAAATGTCCATCTTTTCAGCATATGGAACTGATTAATCGATGTTAATCTCAAATAAATATCTATTTCGAACTGTTAATCATTTTTAAATAGATACTTTATTTCCTGAAAGCACTAAACCCAGAAATATTTGATACAATAGCATTTTACAAACTATACTATCAAGCAACGACACTTAAAATACGGATAATAGAAGTACGAGCTGCATCAGTAAATTTCTGACTCCGAAATTTCCTAAACGTAAAATTTCACTTATGACTTTTTCTTTTTTTTTGGGGGGGGGGGGGAACTAGCATAAACTAGCCGCCAAAGTAGCCAGCTTCGCTGCCCCAAACTTTACTGTTGTTTATTTCAGTGCAGTGTTGAATCATTTCAATGAAAACCACGTTTCTTTGTTTTAACAATATTTCTCATTCAATTTATTTAGGTTAGGGCTGCTACACATTTTGGGTGTCATCCTAAAAGTGGATGTTTGAAACAGCAAATGGCTAAAATGTGCTTTAGCCCATGGCGACGTTTTTTAGATGAGCGATGAATGCTCCAAGAACTGCAAATTCGATATTTAGAAAGCTGGCAAAAGTCCGAAAGATCTTGCATTTTTGTGTATCCATTATTCTTATTTTATAATCTAGCTCCTGCGTGACATAGGCTTGCTCCATTGGACGTCATTGAGCTGTTCATTTGGATTTTCGCGCATGCGTTATTGTTATTGTACTCATGTTTACATCTAGCTGTTGCAGTTCGCAGCGTGGAAATATCGCTGATTTTGATACCGCTTACGTATTATAAGTAGACATACTTACTCCATTTGACGTCATTGAACTGTTAATTTGGATTTTCGCACATGCGTTATTGTTATTGTACTAATGTTTACATCCAGCTGTTGCCGTTCACAGCATGGGAATATCGTAGAGTTTGGTACCGCATACGTTAGCGTATTATATAACTAAATACGATTTTTAAATAACTATCATTTACATATTCTTTCTTTGAAATTCACATAAACGAAACATTTATTGCGTTAAGTATTGCTTTTTTCCCTTTAGAAGAAGCCCATTAGAAGACACATTACCAATTCCATATCGAACCCACCTACGTAATTGATAAATTATGCGCCAAGTTAATTCTGGCGCAAAATCTATTAGCAGCTAAGTGGAATTACATGTTCATTTATACCCCATGGAAGAATTTCCAATAACTCTGCTAGAAGATCAACGTAGAATTCGATCAATTAAATAGCTCCCATATGAGCTCGAAATTGATAACTCTGAAGAATTAATAAAAGATCTAAAAAATGCTTTTAAGTTGTGACTGTATTAGCCTCGTTTTCAGATATGCGATCGGTAAATTAAAAGCTGAAATTTTTTACGAATTTTAATTTTTAAGTGTATGATGCCATTAAAGAATGTTTAATATTCATTAGTTTGATACCGTATGCAAATTGTGGAAAACTGAAAATTCTAAATTTAAAGTAATTACTTTTTGTTTCAGTTATTTTTTCTTGGAGTTTTTTAAGTGGTTATGCTTCATCTTCGTCAATGAAAAAAAAGATAACTGATAATCAAGTAATATTTTCTTTAAATGTACATTTGGATTAATTTTATTGCGGGAGTTATAACAAATAACGCCCGCTTCTTTTTTTAAGTGATAAAATTTTATATCAGTCGACATTTTTAACTTTAAATAAACGATAATCTGCGTAGGAACATGCGCAGTTGATTAAGTGAGTAACGTAAGCAGCGTATAACGCCAAATTGTAAAAAGAAATTTCTATAAAAATACACTGGAAAATGCAGATTTCAAAAAATAACACCCTGTTTTCAAAGTTAAAAAATCTTAAAAGCAAAGATCAGTTGAAGAGTTCAGTAAACGGAATGTTGTGAGCTGTAAAAATTTTGTACAGAAGTTACGAAATAGTAACAAAAATTGCTAACAGATGTCGCTTTAATTGCAAGCCTCCGTATTCTTCCAATCTGACGCCTTCTGACTACTTTCTGAGGTGCACGTTGAAAGAAACTGTCCCAGAACCATCCCAAACATGCTAGTACAACTTAAGTCGTTGATTTGTGAGGCATGTGAATCCATTTCCGTTGCGGCACCGCCGGCTGTGATGATGAACTTCATTATTCGTTTACGTCTCCTCTGTATGGGTGGACATTTTGAAAATATTGTGCTGAATGGTTGCAGAGAACGAATTTATACCTATGCATTATGATCGTCAATCGATTTTGCCGTGCAGCGACGTTTTTCAGCAGTGGCGTACGCAATTTAAGGTTTGGGGATTCTAATTCCCCCCCCCCCTTGTCAAAGATTCTTTAATGTAAAATCATAAATTTTTAATTTTCAACATAAAGATAAGCCTTTTAACCAATAGATTGCGTGAAATTTCACCCCCTCCCCCTTAAACGAAATCTGTGTAAGCCACTATACTACAATCATACAATATAGGGAATGCAATCCCGATCCCGCGGGAATGGGATCCTGCAGGATCCCGCACAAGTGTTTGCAGGATTGCGATCCTAATCCTAATATAGTGGACTGACACTGAGAAATAAATTACTTTTTATCACAATTTCACACTGATTTTCCCAATCAATAGACCGAAAAATTTTGCATATTTATGTCTCTTGTCTAACAATAAACGAATCAATAACTACAATTTTTAATTTAAAGTTTTATTATATTTTTTCAATTATCTTCCAATGGGAGTCTGGATCAAACATCTAAATGTAAACATCGTAATCTAAATTTTTTGTACACTTCCCAATTTCCAAATGAACTGAAATATTTCATACTAATTGATCTCTTATCGAACATTTACGAATTAATTATAAAAAAGTTTTCATTTTAGTTTTTAATTTTTTTATAATTCATACTTTTAATTATTTTACTAAAATTAAATCTAGACTAGGAAATGATTCATTGGATTTGTTCGATTTTGTACGTTCGGATGTTTTCAGCAACTAAGAAAATAACGAAAGTATATGAATGTATCTATAAATTGTATATTTCTGTCAATTCCTCATTTTTAGCAACTAACATAAGACATAACTTAGTTCATTATTCTGAATATCATGATTATAATTTTCATATTTCTGTAAGTTATTGTATTAATTATCTCATAAGATTAATTATTATTATTAAAGTTAAACTTCATAGTGCTTAAAATCTTACATTTCTCTGCTGAAATAAAGTCCTAGCTAAATGAAATGTCAATCCCACGGAATTGCGGGATCAATATATCACAATCCCTAAATCCCGCAGGCCGAAAAACAGTGCGGGATTGGATCAACACCTCCTAGATATACAATGCCTGAGAACAGAAACTTTTACGTCATCACTAGGTCCACTAACGTGACGTCATCACACATTTATTTTCACAAATTAAAACTATTCAAAGTTTAAGTTTAATTTATTCCCGCATAAAACATTTTAATGATTTAAGATAGAAAATTAAATTTTATGACAAATAGGAAATTTTAACTATCACTAATTACATAATATGATATAGAAATAGGTCATAATAAATTATTTTTTATCTGAAAGGTATTTTAACCCATTTATGCCTAGCGTCCCTTTTTTGGGACGGCATTTTCGCTATTAGTCGAAAACGTTATTTCTTTTTCCTTGCCTTTATTCATGAGTATTGAGCCTCAACTGTACAAAATATTTTAACATGACCAAGTAGGATGTTGATATTTCGATTTTTATGCATAATGATTTTAAAAGAAATCATCCCTCGTTCAAGAAGTTGACATCAGAAATTTATCTATTATTTCTGATATCAGTAAAAATCGAAGAAGTCGCAAAAATATCCAGACACAAATGGGTTAATTTTTATCCTTAACTAAAAATATTTTCTAAAATTTGTATCATGCACCAGAAATTTTAAATAGTTTTATTTTATTAAACTAAAACTGTAATGCCGTCTTAGACGACCTAGTGATGACGTAAAAGCTTCTGTTCTGAGGCCTTCTGTTTCTAGGAGGTTTTGGAGGAGGAGGCATTCCCTAATAAAATATATCTCTGTTGAGTATAATTCATCAATAAATGTGCTTTATGTTTCATTTATGTCTTTTCGTCAATTCAAGAAAGGTTAAGTCTATTTTTTGACAAATTTACCTGAGTATTATAATTTTATATAATTCATATCACAGATTTTTCTAGAGTCAGCAAATTTCTGTAATTAGGAGTTAGTAAAGTCCGAGTCATTTGAGAAGTTCTACTGTACGATAATATAGCAAGAAAATATACAGGATTTCCCAAAAAGGTGGTAAACTCGCTTTAATTCTTTATCTATTTGAGGTAAGTGAGAGTCATACAAATTGAAAAAAAATTCAAAATAACAAAAGGCTGCGTTAAGAAAAGTTCCTCTGTTTGATTTTTTTTTTTTTGGAAGTTACGCATTTTGAATTTGCATACGACCCTCGTGAGAAAAAATTTCCAATTAGTAAAATGTGTGCTCCGTGCACTTATGAGGTGATGTACAACGTTTCATCCTTTCATCACACAACGTCTCAGAGATATCTTTAAACAAAGATAATCGGGGGCAATACATGAATTTGAATCTAAACGTTTATAGTTAGAGTGGAAAAAATATTTTGTTTCGTACTTTCTGTACGACCTCTGAAATGCGATCATCGGGCGTAATTTTTTCCTTTCGAAAACGTTTGAAAAGTGGTTTAAGTCAGCATATATTCATCTTCATACTTCTAATACTTTTTAGGATATAATTCTCAAATTTTGTGCACCATTTCATTGGCACATTTTACAAACTGGGAATTTTTTGTACGGGGGGTCGTATACAAATTTAAAAAGTGTAACCTTTAGAAAATTACCAAGAGGAATTTTTCAATTAAAATTCGTCTCTTATCTTTAATGCATAAAGAATCAAAGCCTTTTCTGGATACCCTGTATATTTCTGGATCTTTAATGCATAAAGAATCAGAACCTTTTTTTTTGGATACCCTGTATAAACTCTGCATCAATCGATACTTATTTAGGGCAGTTAAAGTACTCCGGGTGGACAGAGAGATAGACAAACCGAAATCATAAACACTATTTAACTTTGTTGGGAGAAAAACAATCATCAAACCCTATTCAATAAAGAAATAACTCTCGCTGATAACCAGTAATAACAAACAGTTTAGAAAATAATCAATTCATAAGCTCCTTAAATTTACATGCAATTTCCGAAGTAGGGCGCACCTGAAATTAGTAATTGAATTATTTGCATAAATAATCATTTTTTAAGATAATGGAATTTAGATCGCGTCATGCTAATAGGTTTGAGCAGTTTTTATTAGCCTGGAGGAAGAAATTATTTATTTTCCATCGAACTCATCTAAATAATGGATAAATTATGAGCATCTCATCTCCGAATCTATTAAGAAGTAAGTGAATTTACTTGTTTATCTACCTTAGCCTTAGATCGATTGTTAATTTAATAAATTAAATAGCTTTCATAAAGATGCAAATAACATAACTGAAAAGCAATGTGAAATAATCTTAAAAGCCTTTTAACTGTGAGTGAATCTTTTGATTCGGAGGAATTAAGCCTGCACAAATTAAAAGTGGCATGAATTATAGATTTTAATTCTGAAATAAATGATACCATTAGAGGAAATTCCATTAATATTTCAACATTCACAATAGAGGACTGAAATATATAAGTTTTGGTTAACTAGTATATCACACAGCTCAGGCGGTTTAGTTAGTATAAATGTTATAACTAAACCCATACGTTATACAAAATTTAATTGACGGTGCAAATTATAAGGAATAATTAACATTTATTATTTTCATACAGTATATAAATTACGAGTTGTAAGCTATTGTATTTTTTAACTTACTGTATAGATGCTTGCTGATTATGAAATATAAGCAAATAAGTAGATGATTTCTTATTGTATTGTATTGTATTGTGCATTAACTTCAGACCCAATATAAATTTCACATCCCAAATTAAAGAACAATCTCTTTATTGTTTTTAAAAAACAGTTACACTTAAAAATGACAATTGGAAGGAGTATTTTAAAATAATTTTGAATAAAAACCTAATGCCTAATTTATATTTCAGTAGTGAAAGTTGTGATCCATAAACGAAGATTATAAAGAAACTTTTAAACATAAATGATGGCCTACAAGTTCTTTTCAGCTAAATGAATTTTGAAAATCACAAAAAACATTCAAAATTCAACTCAATAATTCAACTCAAAATTCATTCAATATTTTTTTTGTCTAACAGACAGACGCGTGCGTGAGCGTGCAGAATTTACATAATCATTTTATTCAAAATTAAAGCATCCAAAGATGTATACGCCAGTTTAGAATTACGGGCTACCTGTCTAAGAAGGGTTGACTAGAGTGGACAACTTTTTAGGTCGTCCACTCAAGTCTCTAACGCATATTCACCTTATATCCGGTGAAAACCACTCAAAACTCCAGACCTTTAGCAGAACGATAGCACACTACTACCATCTACCATGTTTAGTATCTTTATCCACCCGGCTAGAATGGGGTCAGATGATTTTTTAAGGAGCAGAAGAAATAATAATTATTAATGCTAAATGGTAGCATAGTTTCAGGGTAGAGCAACTTGCACTAACAGTAGTTTAGCAAGATGCTTAAGTCATGAAGTTGCATGAAGTCATGAAGTTGTAAGTCATGCAACAGTCATGTTGTTGTATCATGAAGAGTAAGTCATGAAGTTGCGATAAAAATGGTGAAAGCTGAAACTAACGCTTATCTGCACCTTTTTTTTAAAAAAAAAAGAGAGAAAAATAGTCAGGGTTTTTGTACCCAGCCTTATGATTCACCGTTTAACTCATACGTATACAGAGGGAACAGCTTCTCGCCAAAGATAAGCCAAAGATCTTGCCAAATATGAAGGATATCGCCAAGTTAGGCTAAGTTTTGATGACTTATTTTTTCGCCCCAGACTTATAGATAAATTATTAGAAATTACGAGCCTTGGCTAAATTCAACATTTTATTCTCCCCCCCCCCCCACGCCTCTGTCTGGCAACCCTATTGGAAAATGCAACGAAAATGTGTCGACGCAAATTGGTCCACAAAAATATGTTCACAGTAATGTCCCCAAATTACGCCGACAGAATATACCGGTGTGAACGAAATAGAATTTCAGAATTAAATAATAATCTTGCAGAATACTCTGCTAGTTCCGTGGATTCGTCGTTCTTTAGTCCAGTAAGTGTAGAAAGTTCTATAATAAAGAGTCCGCTTGTCAGGATGGAAAACGAACTTTATTGCTTCTAGAACTTTGTCGAACAATCAGCTGTACAAAATTCGCAAGCACCAATCAGACAGTAACATGCTTTCAACAGTCCGCTTTGCACAGAAGCTTTCACAAGTATTTTCACACGTGCTCTCGCAAGTGCAAAACGCTGTATTTCTTACACAAAATAAAACACTTCCACAGGCAAAAATTCAGGGGAAGTATACGAGGGATATCGCAAGCAGTCCCTCAAGACACAGCAATGAAGAATTTACGCGCAGCACTTTAGAGCAAGGCTTCAAAAAGGCAAGCGAATATACCGCTTCTACAGCGTCAATATAAAGCCTTAAGCTTTCACGGACATCTGCTCTCTGATCAAACAGAAACACGACGGAGAGTGAACTGGGCAACCAGCTCTGCTTTTATAAGTTACGACGAACACCCTAGAAGGTTCCAGAAAGAACCATCCGTGGAATATACTAGAACAGACTCGATCATGATTGCGTAATAGAAGGGCAATGTTAGGCAATTATGTGATGTTAATGCAGAAAAACTAACTTTACAAGACCCATTGGGAAAATTGCGCAAATGACCAAACAGTCGCCAAGCTTGGCGACTTTTGGCGAAATATCACCAAATGTGGCGCCAAAAATAAGTCCCCAAGAGTACTAGGACCAATATATCCTCACGGTAAAAAAAATTCGGAAACGTTACCCCAAAAAATGGGGCAGCTCTTGTAGTTTAAAATTGCGGAAACGTTTCCGAACCATGCGGGTAAAGTATTTAGAAACGTTTTTGCATATGTCGGAAACATATTTACCTATTTTCCTGCATTTTAGGTAAGGTTTCTGGTAAAGATGGGTAACGTTTCTGTATATTTTGGTAAAATATTGAGTAACCTCTCTATGTATTTCGGAAAGGTTTCCGAATAAACGAGTAACCTTTCCGAGTTTTTCAGAAAAAAGTAACATGCACTAGATGAAGCGTTTTGAGTATCTTAAACTAGACGGCAGCACCAAACTCTGTTGGAAGGAGCGGTGAGGTCGCGGACTAGAGAACAGAATCGAACGCTGGACCTACGTATCCGGAAGAAAGCACGGTACCACGGCGCTGCGGTTTTCTTGCCGATTTTTGCTTTAAAAGTAAACTGACTCCTGCAAAAGTTATTTGTGGTACGGCTTGTTTTGGAAATTAAAAATTTTTTTGAAGTATTTTGTAAATGGAGAGAAAATACCATAATTAATAAATATAAATTAAAAATCTTAAATCTTTTTTCTTCCACATAAATTATTTTCAGGAGATAATGTGCTGTTTTATTTAAGTAATCATCCGTTTTATTTAAGTATTCATCCGGCGACGTCACCTGGTGACTGGTCACAAATAAACTTCACAGTGACCACACAGTGAAGTTACATCACTCACAAGTTACCAGACCCTTATTATCACATGGGCAAATCAAGACTTTGCCCAGGGCCCCCAAATATTGTTCTGAAATATTCTTTTATATGTCAAAATATTATGAAAAAGAAAACAAATTTTATAGATGGGGACCCCCAAATTCATCAATGCCCGGGGCCCCTGTTGGTCATAATCGGACTGTGCAAGAAGTTACAATGTGACAGTCCTGTGACAATTGTGACCCTCTGTGACGTCACAGCGACTCTTTTGTGACCATCTGTGCTATTAGGGAAGATGCGTTCACTGTTATCCCTCTGTCTCTTGGCACTTGGCGCATGCGCGCGAAGTCCCAAATAAAGATTTCCTTTCGCCCGTAAATACTTTACCCCGAAATATGGGTTATGTTTCCGAAATCGTGAGTTCGAGTAGAGCATCGGTAGGTTACGCTATACTTTCGGAAACCTTTCCGCTGTAAGTATGTAACGTTTCTGAATTTTTTTACTGTGTAGAAAACGCTATGTAAACAATGGGGAAACCCAAAACTCCTTATCTAGCGTTCTAGTTCACCGATTTTGATGCAACAAAAAGCAAAATTTAACTATTTGACGTGCAGAATACGAATTTTAAACCCCAGAATAGCGGGTTGCCCTAAAACTTCTTGACAATAATAATAGATTTAAAAAAAAAACTTACTTTCCATTGTACTCGTCTGGAGGCACAATTTCTTTCTTGGCGTAGTCCATTCTGGTCAGATCTATCACCCAGAGAGTGACCTTCGGGTTGTTCCTGCCGGCCTGTAAAAGGAGGGGACATTCTTGGTCACTGAAAGCATTCCATCATTACGTTGGTATTAAGGCCGGCACTCACAACTGCGTTTTCCCCAGTAGAACCAACACCTCTTAAATATAGAAAGCCTTACAACTCGAAGCTTGACGTCATCACTAGGCCTACATTTAAAAATTTTATTTTCACAAAATAAAGCTATTAAAAATTTCGGGTGAATTTACCCATGAATAGCAATATTTTAATAATTAGAGATAAAAAATATAATTTTAAGACAAATGTGGCAGTTTTTAATCATGACTAATAAGATAATATGATAAGGAAATAGATCACACAGAATAATTTTGTATGAGAAAGGGATTTTAATTTTAATGTTCAATTTAAGATATTTTCTAATATTCGTTGCATTCACCAGAAATTTTTAATATTTCTATTTTGTTAAAGTGAAACTTTTGAATGGAGACCTAATGATGACGTCAAAGTTTGGTGAAATAGGAGTTTTAAGGCTTTCTATATCTAGATGGGGAATCTATATCTTTCTATATCTAGAAGTAGAACAGGGTAATCAATGAGCTAGAATGAACCAACCATAGAGATTTGAATACCAGGAGGTGGCATTAGCTATCTTCAACACTGGACGAAAAGAAGTAATTGAGTTGGTCAAAGAATGGCGGAACATTTAGTTTGGAGAGTTTTCATTGGAGCGGATATAAAAGGACCGGATCCTCAAAAGAACCGACCACAATTTGAGAAAATATTAAAATTGTTGGTACAATTGAAGGGAGAAATTGGAACTATCACCATGGGATAACAATGTTTTGGTCAAAGCAATATGGCGGCTCGGTTACAGTTTCGGCTTCACTATCAGATAAGTAATGCCATCTCCCGGTATCGTATCTGTATGGTACCAACACCTCCTAGATATAGAAGGCCTGAGAACAGAAGCTTTTACGTCATCACAAGGTCTTCTAAGATGACGTCACCACAGTTTTCCTTTCACAAAGTAAAACTATTTAAAATTTCTGGTGAATTATTCAAATTTTAAAACATATCTGAAGATAAAAATTAAAATACCATTCTGGTTTGAAAAAAAAATTATTATGATCTAATTCTATATTATATTATATAATTAGTGATAATTATAATTTCCTATTTGTCGTAAAATTAAATTTTCTATCTGAAATCATTAAAATGTTTTATGCGGGAATTATTTCACCACATACTTGGTATAGTTTTAGTTTGTGAAAATAAATGTGTGATAACGTCATTTTAGTGGACCTAGAGATGACGTAAAAGTTTCTGTTCTTAGGTATAGTATATCTAGGAGGTGTTGAATGGATGTAGGCAGGAACGTTCCCTCTCCTCTCCATTGTGCTGGAGGCGGGGTTTGCGGTTTAGCGCATTAATCTTTCGTCGGTGGATCCCGACTGGTCATTAAGAAGTCGTAAAATTCGCCAGAAGAATGCCATCTTATTCCCTGTTGTGACGGCAGAGACGTGGTTGTTAGTGCCTGCCTCTGCAGATTTTAAGGGCCAAAGAAATAAAATCTGTCTTGGTACACAAATTATAATAAATTATTTGCACTAAGGACGCGAAAAAATTCAGGGTGATTCTTTAAAAACTGCAATACGCCCTGAGAAAAGCGATAAAAATTCTTGAACATAGAATTAACCTGCAAAAATTTTTAACAACTGATACTTTCTGCAAAATTTTCTAATCTATTTTTTTTTTCTGGGAATTTCGTAACTGATACAGGTTTATCATTGATTATACTATACAGAGTGTCCCAAAAGGTTGTAACAAGCTTTAATTCTTTCTTTATTAAAGATAAGTGAGCAAAGTAAGCCAAAAGAAAATTGTTGAAGATAAGGTAGGAAAAAATAATTGGTTAATAAAAAATTCCTGTCGTTTGTTTTCAAAAAGTGACATTTAAAAAGAAATTATCCTATCCCGTACGAATAATTCCCAGTTAGCAAAATGGGTCTCGTACACTCATGAGGTGATGTACGAAATGTCAATCGTTCATCGTAAAGCGTCTAGAGATATTTT
The DNA here is from genome assembly GCA_038373885.1 of Cheiracanthium punctorium. Lineage (NCBI taxonomy): Eukaryota > Metazoa > Arthropoda > Arachnida > Araneae > Cheiracanthiidae > Cheiracanthium > Cheiracanthium punctorium. The sequence continues at coordinate 100,156 of JAWZYV010001978.1, forward strand.
TAAGCAAAGATGGTCTATAGCTATACACATATTCGAATGTAAACGTTTATTGCAAGGGTGGAAATAGTTTTCTTTCATAATTTTTGTACAGCACCTGAAATGCAATCATCGGACATAACGTTTTCCTTTCGAGAGCCATTGAAAAATGGTTTAAGTCAGTATATATTTATTTTCATATTTCTGACACTTTTTAGGATACAATTCTCAAATTGTGTGCGTCGTCTGATTACGAGTATGAAGCATATTATTGGAATTTGTTTGTACGGGACCGCATACAACTTTTTAAAAGTGTCACTTTTTGAAAATTGAGAAAGCTTTTCTTAAGAGTCTTATTTCCGACCTCATTTTGAACATTTTTTCAATTTACACTACCCACACTTATCTCTAGTAGATAAAAAATCAAAGCCCGTGTTACCGCCTTTTTGAGACACTCTGTGTAACGAAAAAAGGTCGATTTTTAAAAAAAATGATTATTAAAAAACAGTAAACGTTTTTAGTATTGAAAAAGTTACGCTGAAGACAGCCAAAAAGTGCATTATTTTACTGCCGCAAAAGAGCAATTTAAATGCACTTTCTGCCGCTTTTAGTTTTAACGAACGTAACGACGTATGTTTCGGTGGATGATGCCGAGGAAAATGATGTTGCCAGTCTGCACAAGCATAATTTTAATAAGCGAAATGTTTACATCATTAAATCCTATCTCTCTTAATAGTCTTTTGAAGAGAGCTGAGGTCAGCAAATTTAACATGGATAATAATCAGTGCATGATGAGGATGCAAGAATTAAGGGTTCCCAAATACTTTTGCGCAATAGCCGCTCAAAGTATACTTTATATTCATTTTACATTCTTATAATGCTTATAATTTACTGAAGGCACTACAATATCGTCTTTCAGAAGGATGTCTAAAACTAAGCAATGCCTCGAGTTCTAATAGCTGCAGGATATAATAGCTGTTCAGACCTATGCTTATTACAAAAACACTACAAAAAACTGGTGTTAAAAGGAGAATTAATTAAAAACTTTGTAAAATAGCACACATAAAAAGATGCTTATACATCTATATATTTTTTTCATGGGTGTTATTTTACAAAGTTTTTAATTAATTGTCCACCTATTTTTATGGTTAAATGCTTATTATCTAAATATGTAAAGCTAACCAATTTTCTATCAATAACAGTACACACACAAAAAAAATTAGTTGATTACAAAGAGTTTTCTAGGAATCAAGATTGCATGAATATTCTTAGTATTATTACAAAAGAAGGTCAATATACCAATAGAAGTGTACTTGACTATATTTTAATTTCGTTACTAATATTACTAAGAAAGTACATGGAAGTCTTGTTGTTTAGAGATTTTTTAGTAATGGGATGATTTCTTTTTTAGAGTGTAGTTTTATGCAAATGTAGTGTTTTGTACAATATTAGAATAGCAGGAAACCAGAGAGTGAGCAGAATTTTTTTAAGTGAGTAGTCCGTACAATTTTTTTAAAATTATTTTTATAAATTTTAAATCAGAAACAAAAACATTCATTGGCTTTTTGTGAGTGAAATTGTGGGCGAAACAAACAAACATTAGTTTTTTTATGAACATTTCGCAAAGAAAAAATGCGTAGTTACGAAGTTAATAAAGGTCGGTTATGTTGACGAACAAAGATTTTGCATGAAGAGGTGCATGAGCAATACTACAAAAGTAAATTTTCAGGAAGGTAAAGCACGTTAATTACTTTGGAGAAGTAAAACTCAGACCTTGGGGTCAATTGACAAGAGTATTGACAGAAAAAACCTTTCAGGAAATAAAATCTGTTTGGTACTTTTGGGAAAATGGTTAGTCTGTCGGAAGCAGTACCTATAAAAATAACTTTTCAGAAAGTAGAAGCTTTTCATTTCTTCAGCCAAAGCAAAAGACAGACTTTCGATTTATTTAACAACATTATTTAAAAAAAAAAAAACCTTTTACAGAAGTAAAAGCTTTCCGGTTCTTTTGGAAAAGCAAAAAACAGACTTTGGAGGACAACAAAAACAGGAAGTAAATGCATTTCAGTTTTTTTGGGGAAGCAAAAAGACAGACCTTGGGGTACCTGAACCTCCTCATTCTAGGATAGACGTTGTTGATATCGTGGTAGTCACCATAGGTTGGTAGATTGACAAGATCTACTCCGGAGTCGTTGAAACTGGCATAGGCAATTTTAGTTCCGTCGTCGGACCACCAGATGGCATGATTGGTGCTTAGGATTTCTTCTGCAACGAAAAAACAAAAAAATAGGTCAGATTGTCAAGCTTTTTGAACTAAAAAAAAAAAAAAAGAATCTTTGAACGCATCTCGTGTGCGATCCATATGCGCAAGTTGATGGCAATCTGTTCACCCTTTACAGCAGCAAAAAGATGTTTTAAGGGAATTACAATTATTTGCACTGTAAAAAAAATAACAAAAATGCACTCTTTTAATGTAATATTATATATAGATGCACACAATCTAGTCCAGGAATGACCAAATCATAGCTCATGCTTCAAACTAAACACATTGGTTGATTTTATATAGTGCATATCATCTTTGCGCCTAGTTATTGTTTTGAGACAGATTGAAGACATTCGAAATAATTTAGTAACCAGAAATATTTTATTTCTTATAATTCATGGAGCTATTTCAAAAGGAAGAATTTGTGCATTCCAAAATACACCACCAGAAATCCAAGAATCTTCGCCCCTTACTAAATATCCGAAAAATTAATTCTTGAACTACCTTCCTCAGAAAAAATTTCATCCTCCCAAATGTTGTAGTGGCTAGAGAATCATTTTATGCCACCTTGTGTCCAGGTTCGATTCCTGGTTAGTGCTTGCATGTCAACTTGTGCGTCTCTTTATACAGGGTGATCAGCGAATAAGCCCTGATTTCAAAATTAAATATCCCTACAACAAAGATCGATAGAATTATGCGGTAAACTGTACGTTTATTAGCAAAACTGTAAACATGGTGCACAAAAGTTTAGAAAATTTAGTTACAAAAATCGTCAACAGATGGCGCTCTAATCGCAATGACCTATCAATAGCCTTTAAAATGTGCTTCGAAGTCTAAAGCGATCAGTACGACTGTTGGATAGTGAAAAGAGGCTAGCGTAGAAAGTGAAATAATGTATTTCATTGAAAGACGTGTGTTTTTGGTACTGGAATTTCACCGATTACAACACAGTCCTACGGCAACACGTCGCAGTTTTAAAAACCGATTCAATGTTCCAGTTGGACTCGATGCGAACGGTGGTGTTTCGAACGGTTGTATTCTGATTGCAAAGACTGCGTCACTTTTTTTTTTAAACTCCTTTCAGAGAAAGAATTTTCAGAGCAGAGCGCCATCTGTTGATGATTTTCGTAACTAAATTTTCTAAACTTTTTTGCACCATTTTTACAGTTTTGCTAATAAGCGTACAGTTTACCGCATAATTCTATCGATCTTTGTTGTAGAGATATCGGGGATAATTTTGAAATCAGGGCTTATTCGCTGATCACCCTGTAAGAATAACGTTGGCCGCCCACTGGGTACCTCCATAATGAAATGGCAAATAGCTAGGGCCTTAGGAGCGGCGAATGCTTGATGATAAGTGCCCACCCCTGGAAAAAAAAATATTCAGTCTCATGTTCACACGTTATCACTTATCTTCCCCTACCCCAAAGCCTACCCGTCTTCATTTTCCCCAACTCAACTCGTGTACATAAGAAAGTAAAAAGGCGCTTCAGTTGTAGGGCACATCTGAACTAATCTATGAAAAAAATTGACGCATAACATACATAAGGTTGGCCACCGAAAAAAAAAAATATATATTTCTCTCATAATAAAATGCTTGTAATTCATTTTACCCGTTATTCCATTTTTACACTGCTTTCCGAAATATCATGCAATATCATACAAAAAATGAATACCGACACAAGTCAAAGCTTTCATAAAAAGTCATTACACTTATGTGCCTGATCTGTGATGGATTACCAAACACAAAAATACATTCAGGATCATATTATTAATTACAAGATGATCTATTTTATGAAAATCTAATACAACACTAGATGAAAAAAAAAATCCCTTATGAATCAAATTACACAACAGTCAGTAGACGTAACTTATTCGAGAAGGATACAGATTTAAAAAAAAAGAAAAGAGATAAAATACAGCCAAGATGCACAAAAATTGAAGAATTACAAATTTCTTGGAATTTAATAAAAATGATAAAGAAGGCACAAAGGAGGAAAAAATTCCCTCATTTATTTTTCTATACATTCTCTCTGAAAACCTTCCTGGATATAATAGGGACTGCATTCTCATTTTAAATTGAAGAGCCTCCTCTCTATAAAAAGACTAGGGTCATCTATCAGGCGGATCTGTTTAGGTCAGGAGAAGCAGCTTTTCCATAAACAATAATAGACACCGGTTGTAAGGAATTTCTCTCCTTCACAAAAAATAAATAAAAATAAAAGGTTGAAGTGGGAAAGTATATATTTACTTGTTAAAATACGGCTATTTCTCTTTTTTTTTCTTTTTGTACCGATTTTCCTATGATGTAGTGTAGTGAATGAGATAGCGAGAAATATAGGCACCATTTATTTTAATCCTACTCTGTTTACCATCAATGCATCTTGGATATGGATATCCCGGGAAACTTATTCGCTTATCATTTTAACCCTTCGCAGTCGTATTAAATTTGAACATAGCTGTCATGCTGGTCGGATTGAACCCTTTGAGGCGCAACCCTTTCCCAATGCTGAAAAAAGGGCAGCCGTTGCCATCGCTCGACTTAACTACCAGCAAGATGGCGGACGATCGAAATGTTCATCGCGTGCCACAGATCTAGAGACCCTTTTTTGACGTCAGCTGGCTGTGCGGCACCGGTCTCTAGATCTGTGGCACGTGATGAACGCTTCGATCGTCCGCCATCTTGCTGGCAGTTAAGTCGAGCGATGGCAACGGCTGCCCATTTTTCAGCATTGGGCAATCTATCCAGCAGTTCTCACATTCTTCCATTTTTCAGCAGATGTCAGTGCTGTTAAAAATAACCGTGACCATTTTTTGACGGGAAATGACGTCCTAAAAAGTAAAGGATTCTCGTGGATCTATATCCACGAGCGGTCACCCGCAACTATTTTTATAGAAATCAAATCTATTCTTCGCGACTGGCAGCAGTCAAAACGTCAGAATTTGGTGTTCCCAGAGCGGGAACACTGCGCGTTAAAGGGTTAATTTTCTTTGAACAAACAGTAATAAGGAAGGAAAAACAAATTTTATTGCATATTCATTACTTCAATGGAAAGAAGCACCTCCCCACATTGTACGGTGGCTAGCGCATCATTCTCTACAATCACTGGCCCGGGTTCGTATCCCGGCTTCGGTTGTTAAATGGGCCGCTCTTTCATAGATGCGACGTTAGTCCGCCTATTGGGTAACCCCATAGTAAAGTGGCTAACACTTCCTGCCTTTTTATTGTCCAATGCTCATGGACAGCAAGTACTCGCCATTCGAATAATATTAATAACTAGCTGAAGTACCCGTCCTCGACGGGTTAGTGAATGAAAATTTCCAGCATTGTAGGACTTTCCAGCATTTCCAGCATTGTAGGACATTGTAGGACTGTTGCCAACTTTCGTCAGCATTGTAGGAGTACACAGAATCTACGTAGTATGTTGCCAAAGTAAAGAAAGCGAAGTTATAATTTTCATGTATTGTTAAAATATTACAAGTTAGAGAGTAACTAAGTAATATCATTTCATTCGCTTTAGTCGTAATTATGTGATGCGCGAACGAATATTTACGCAAATTGAAATAATTTTCGCAAAATCTCAAAATTTAATCAACGTTTTTGAAAAATTGGAAGCCTAGAATTTAAGTTGAGTGACAACCTATCATGTCACCCAAATTCGTTTCATTCCTTGCAGTCTTTATTTCGTGATGCTGGAACCAATTTTCAGTATTTTAAAACGATTTTCGAAAAATCTCAAAATGTAAGCAAAATATTTTTAAAATTCAACGCCTATAAATTAAGATTAGCAACTACCTATCATATCACTCAATTTCGTATTAGTCGTTATTACGTGATGTTTGAAGAAATATACGTATTTTGAGAGAATTTTCACAAAATCTAAAAATCTAAAAAAATTGGACTCCTATAGTTTATGTTGAGCAACCATCTATCGTGTGACCAAATTTCATATCATTCGCTTTAGTCGTTATTACGTAATACGGGAACAAAGATTCAGTCATTTTTTAACGATTTTCACAAAATCTCGAAATCTCATGAATTTTTTTGATTAGATGCTTATAGTTTAAGGTGAGTGACCACCTATCATTTCACCAAATATCATTTTTTCACCTTTGCAGTTATTACGTGATGTGCGAACAAAAATTTACGCAGTTTGAAATGATTTTCGCAAAATTTCAAAATCTAATCAAGATTTTTTTTAATTCGACGCCTATGTTTTAAGTTGAGTGACCACCTATCATGTCACTCAATTTCATATCATTCGCTTCAGTCGTTTTTACGTGATGCTTGAACACAAGTTTACGCAGTTTGAAAGAATTTTCGCAAAATCTCAAAATCCAATCAGGATTTTTTAAAAATTGGACGCCTATGTTTTAAGTTGAGTGACCACCTATCATGACACCCAATTTCATATCATTAGCTTCAGTCGTTTTTACGTGATGGCTGAACACAAATTTACGCAGTTTGAAAGGATTTTCGCAAAATCTCAAAATCCAATCAAGATTTTTTTAAAATTGCACGCCTATGTTTTAAGTTGAGTGACCACCTATTATGACACCAAATTTCATATCATTCGCTTCAGTCGTTTTTACGTGATGCTTAAACAAAAAAAGCGTCCCGGACAGAATGACAGACAGACAAACTTTTTTTGAGGGTCGCATCGGATTCCCGGGTGCTTGAAACGGATAGAAATCGCAAAGTATTTGAATTCCAAGAAATGTACAGACAAAAGTCTAATTTTATTTATATAGATGGAGGAACAATATTAGTTCGTGAACAGTTTCCTCAGCACTTAATGTTCTTTCATAGGAAGTGCAAACTGATATAACTCGGAACAAATAATATAAATCGAATATAATAAGATTAGTAAGGTTCTTTTCTGTGGTGGCTGACAACAGGGCAGACATACGACTGGAATTGTAAAAATGTCTTGGTAACTGAAAGTAGACATATGACTGAAACGGTAAAAATGTCTCGGTGGTTGACAGTAGGCATACGACTGGAACGGTAGAAATGTCTTGGTGGCTGAGAATAGACATACGGCTGGAATTGTAAAAAAGTCTTGGTGTCTGATAGTAGACATATGACTGGAACAATAAAAAGTCTTGGTGGCTGAGAGTAGACATACGACCGGAACGGTAGAAATGTCTTGGTGGCTGAGAATAGACATACGGCTGGAACTGTAAAAAAGTCTTGGTGTCTGATAGTAGACATATGACTGGAACAATAAAAAGTCTTGGTGGCTGAGAGTAGACATACGACTGGAACGGTAGAAATGTCTTGGTGGCTGAGAATAGACATACGGCTGGAATTGTAAAAAAGTCTTTGTGTCTGATAGTAGACATATGACTGGAACAATAAAAAGTCTTGGTGGCTGAGAGTAGACATACGACTGGAACGGTAGAAATGTCTTGGTGGCTGAGAATAGACATACGGCTGGAACTGTAAAAAAGTCTTGGTGTCTGATAGTAGACATATGACTGGAACAATAAAAAGTCTTGGTGGCTGAGAGTAGACATACGACCGGAACGGTAGAAATGTCTTGGTGGCTGAGAATAGACATACGGCTGGAATTGTAAAAAAGTCTTGGTGTCTGATAGTAGACATATGACTGGAACAATAAAAAGTCTTGGTGGCTGAGAGTAGACATACGACCGGAACGGTAGAAATGTCTTGGTGGCTGAGAATAGACATACGGCTGGAACTGTAAAAAAGTCTTGGTGTCTGATAGTAGACATATGACTGGAACAATAAAAAGTCTTGGTGGCTGAGAGTAGACATACGACTGGAACGGTAGAAATGTCTTGGTGGCTGGAATTGTAAAAAAGTCTTTGTGTCTGATAGTAGACATATGACTGGAACAATAAAAAGTCTTGGTGGCTGAGAGTAGACATACGACTGGATCAATAAAAAAAAGTCTTGGTGGCTGAGAGTAGACATACGACAGCAGAGGGCTAATTTTCTAAGAGCCTTTCTGAACATAGAAAGACGAAAACAACTTTTTTATTTTTAAAAAACTTTCAACAAAATTAAATGTATATACGATTTTGATTTGTGTCAATGCTCTAATTTCAATGGATAGACAGCGATTACAAAGCACGTTATTGATGTATACGATCGAAATATTGTACGTATCGTACTAGTTCTCTCACAAAGGACACAAAAGGACTGTCTACCGGAAGCTTTTTGTTTAGATACATTCACTGTAAGTATTCACTTTTTTTTTTTTTTGTTTCCAACAGCTCAGCTTAAAGTCACATAAGCACTAGGAAATTTGCATAACCTACTTGGCATTTTTTATAGCATATGTGATATTTTTGAAGTTTTAACGAAACTTTTGAAGCACTCCGAGTATTTCAAACTAAAAATTCATAAAGTAATGGATAAAAAATTAGTTTGCATTATTGGCTAGAGAGAGAGATCGAAAACTTGCTTCAGATTATGCATGTCTTAGGCATTGTTTTGCAAAATTTTGAGCTACTTCTTTTTTTGTGTGTGCGTGTATGTCACAAAAAAAAAACCAATCCAACTCCCTTTAATCCCATTCGAGCAATCTGTTTTTTTTTAATTAAAATTTGTTCTTTTTTTCTACCATTTAGAAAAATGTCTTGCTCTAATCTTATTCGTACAATCCGTGTTTTTTTTTAAATAATTTTCTAAATATTTCTAATGGCAGAAAACTTGACAAAAAATATCATGAAGAAATGCAAGGAACAAGAAACAGAACAAGAAAGTCATTGTCTCATTCGGCCTCTAGCCTCCGAATATCTTCCGACCAACGAGGCCCCACGAAGAGCTCTGCAGAAGGTCATGTGGTGGCCGTCCATTAGGACATGGTCCCCGCAGAATGTGCTATAGGGCTTCGGGAAGACACCAATTTCAAAATGGTGTGCATCCAGGCAGTCATGTTTAGTATAAAGTCTAAAAATTGCAACAGCCTCACGGCAGGGAAAATCTGGTATACATATTTGGTCTAGATATCTCCAGCTTTTGGAAGCAGTCCTAGTCCTTATTTCTTCATAAAAACGGGAAGACACAGAATTCTTGATGAGGCGTTTCATCGTGCAGAAAGGAACTCTACCATTCATAAGCTGCAACAGCCTCACGGCAGGGAAAATCTGGTATACATATTTGGTCTAGATGTCTCCAGCTTTTGGAAGCAGTCCTAGTCCTTATTTCTTCATAAAAACGGGAAGACACAGAATTCTTGATGAGGCGCTTCATCGTGCAGAAAGGAACTCTACCATTCATAAGCTGCAACAGCCTCTCGGCAGGGAAAATCTGGTATACATATTTGGTCTAGATGTCTCCAGCTTTTGGAAGCAGTCCTAGTCCTTATTTCTTCATAAAAACGGGAAGACACAGAATTCTTGATGAGGCGTTTCATCGTGCAGAAAGGAACTCTTCCATTCATAAGCTGCAAGACGCCAGCACTCCTCCTCGCCAATGCATCAGCCTGTTAGTTATCAGTGAGTTCACAGAGTTCAGGAATCCACTGGAGTACAATGGACTTTTTCATTGATTCCAGATTTTTAATGGCTGATTGGCAGTCCAAAACTTCCCAGGAAGGTGGATTATGAGAAGAGAATATGGACTCTATAGCAGCTCTGGAGTCAGTCAGAGAGAATGACAGCCTTCTGAAATTTATCGGAGAGAACAACCAGCTGCTGCAGAGCTTGTATAGCGCATACCTCAGTATCAAAAGCCTTTAGGAAACTTCCAATAGGCGAGCTAAAAGCAAACAAGTATCTGAAAACTCCCGCTCCAGCATTATTTTTAATAGTTATTTGACTATTTTTTTACCGTTAAAAAAAATCCAATCTCCCTCTAATCCTATTCGTGCAAATCGTTTTTTTTAATAATAATTTGTTCTTTTTTTTTAGTTATTAAAAAAAATAATATCCCTCTAATTCTATCCTTGCAATCCGCGGGTTCTTTTTAATCATTATTTGTTCTTTCTTAATTAAAAAATTTGCACGAATTTATGGCGCACTTGACGACTACAAAAGTATTAAAATTTAATAAAAACAAATGAGAAAAAAATACCATTCCATTTTTATATATTTTCAAAAAAAAAAGCCTACGTATGGAAGTAACTGGAGATCTATTTTTACTTCAAGCTGAAGAGCTCTTTTTTCATATAAAAGTGCAACTGGGGGGTTATCCATCACAGGTATCTGTTTCAGTCAACGGAAGCAGTTTTCCCATGAACAGAAATAGATGGGGCCATCACAAATTCCTTTCTTATCAAAGGAAAATTTGAAGTGGGGGAGGCATACTGTTTCTTGTTAAAATGCGCACGTGAGCGTTCTGTTAAGAAATTTTTTTTTCTCAATTTCCATATGATCTATTGAGCAGGAAGTGGAACTGTGTTCTGTTTAATATCCATCATGTGTTGTCTTTTTTTTTTTTTTTTGCGCGCAAGATATTTTTTGCATGGCGGATGAATTATATAAATTTACATCAGAAAAATTCGGTGAAGAGCATTAATCTATTACAAATCTTATTAAAAGGATTGATCACTTTCACGTAGTTCTTACCTTTAAGTTCAATCTTATTAAAAAGGATTGATCACTTTCAAGTAGTTCCATCTTTGCGTTCAAAAGGTAATTTTTACTTTTTAAGACAGTGAAATTCTCTTTAGATGAGTTTCTAGAATTTTTATTTTTAACTTTTGAATGTAACACTTACAGCCGTGCCATGATTCTTATCCTTGTATTCTGTTTTTTATTTTTTATTTTTTTTTTTTCCTTCAAATATTGACAGCAGAAAAATAGCACGATAAGTCATACTAAACGAATCGATTATAAAACATTTTCCAACATAGCTGTCTTTTTTTTTCCCCGCCAAACTTGGCAATTTTTTCTGTTTGTGGCCAATATATCGTTGTCAAACTTAGCGTGATTTTGGCGATAATCTAAAAAAATATCACTATTAGCCTCGACTTTTGAGACCATGTAAAAGAACTTTAAAATTTATTTCTATCTTTTAACAGACGAGTAAGCTGCTATGAACTTTAGTAAACTTATCAAATTACACTTGAAATGGATGAATGTTTCTTAACTGGCATAGACCGTAGTGTACTGGAATTATTTTATGTGCTTCTGTAAAAGAACTATAAATGCTGCATACGCTATTTCCGATTTAGAATCTTATTTTGAAAGAAGAATCGCCACCATTTGCCGTTGTTAGACTGGAAGAAGTTCAGAAAACAAATATTACATTTTATCATTCACTTGCTGTGTTGTCAAAGCGAATCACTTAGAGCTTAGCCTCAAATTATACGTGCGATCTCCTCGCTATGCAGGAAGCACTAAATCAATATATTAATCTCCCAGAAACTGAGAGAGATGAAGAACTAATTATTATCAGTGACCCTAAACCTGCTCTTTAGGCAATCAAACCGGGCTTGTACGAAAAATACATAGTTATCTCGATCAAGTCCTAAACTCGAACAAGAAATGTATCATGCAGTGCATCCCAGCACATCATACCGTCATTAATAAAGAGATAAATATTAAACTCACAAAATGACATTTATTGACGGCACATAACGAACACATACAATTATTAGTGTTTATAGAATTGGAATTAAACACAGTCAGATAGCGGGTTCGAAATCAGGCTAGCAAGCCTACCACCACAGAAAAATTGCCTCTGAACTTCTCACTCTCAGATGCCGATCTCTTCTCTCTTGAGCTGCCCATCTCGGATCTGGGTTGGAATCTCAAGTGGATTTCGATCACGTGGGATGCTTGAAGTGAGTGTTCAAAAGTTATGAGATTCTTCATGCCACTCTATGTCTAATTCTGGAGAGCCCTCAAACACTCAGGGATTTATTCGGGAACTGCACATTATCAAAGATATATAGCTTCTTATCGAAGACTTTACAAGACCGCTCAGACCAAAGGTCGTGGGAGATATTCAAATATGGAGGGTTAAGAAAAAAGGAGCATAGCACATATAGCTATATGTACTAATTGTTTGTAATTATTCGGACAACGTCACAGCATGTTGGTGTTGGAGAAAGTGAGGCCCCTGACTCGGCAAAGGAAACGATTAATCTCAATAAAGAATTACTCCCTCAAGTTATCCTAAGTGATACACTATCTGGCCAAAAGTATCCGGACACCCCCTAAAAAAGTGTTTTTGGTGGGTGACGCAAATTTGATGCGTAATCGAAAGCTATTAAAGTGTTGGTAGTGGTTTGTCCGGTTGTATGTATGCGTTTGTGAAGCAATGAGTAAGTCAAAGGAGCTTAGTGAGTTCGATCGTGGCAGTACAGTGGGATGCCACTTTTGTGGGAAATCAGTTCGTGAGATTTCGGACCTTCTACAGAAGCCTAAATTCACTGTGAGTGATGTAATTGTGAAGTGCAAACGTCGAGGCAGTGAAACTGCAGAAAAACGGAGTAGTAGAGCGTAAAAACTTAGTGAACGCAGCCGCAGAACTCTGAAAAGGGTAGTGGAAAACAATTGAAAGTCCTCGTTGGTGGAAATTCTCAGGAGTTCCAAAGTTCATCAGGCGTTAGTGTTAGCAGCAGGACTGTTCGTCGAGAGTTAAACAACTTGGGATTCCATGGTCGTGCAACCGCTCACAAGCCGAACCCATCACTCCACAGAATGCGAAGCATCGATTGCAATGGGGCAGAGCCCACCGTTATTGGACTGTGGACTTGTGGAAAACTGTTCTTGGAGTAATGAATCTCGCTTCATAGTCTGGCAGTCGGAGGGGCGCGTCTGAGTTTGGCGGATTCCCGGCGAACGTTTTTTGCGTGACTGAATTGTGACGACTATGAAGTTTGGTGTTGTCAGTGTAATGGTGGGGGGGGGCGTTTCTCGTAATTTGGCCAGGGTCCGTTAGTTCCTGTGGTTGGAAACATGAACTCTGCGCGACATTCTGGACAATGCTGCATTTCCAAATCTGTGGCGATATTTCGGGGAAGACACATTTCTCTTCCAGCAGGATAACTGCTCCATTCACAAATCGAGTGTTTGCACAGATGTGGTTTGACGAAATGGACGTTCAAAAATTGGATTGGCCATCTCAGTGCCCGATCGAAATCCCATAGAACACCTTTGGGACGAATTAGAGCGCATATTGCGTAGTCAGCCAAATCAACTATCCTCATTGCCAGCACTGATTTCAGCTGTGATGGACGCCTATTGGAAGTCAATTCCTATGGTCATCTATCAAAGTCTGGTGGAAAGTCTTCCCAGACGTATGCAGGCTGTAATCGATGCAAAAGGGGGACGAACATCATATTAATATGTGCCTCAGGACGCTCAAAGTCCATACCACTGCGTGTCCGGATACTTTTGGCCAGATAGTGTATAAACTCAATTACAAAACTGAAATTCATGAAAATAACTATAAAGATTAAATACCAAATCCTCGAAATAAACACAAACAGAACTATTGCAAAGTCTTTGAACAAATTCAAAATGAAATACGACAGAAGGTTGAAAATCCAGAGAGATGGCACCAGAACTTAACAGAGCTGCAGGAACTATCCTGATATTTAACTGAATCCAGGACACATCTTTGCTTGTTCTGTCATTCTGGCGAAATTGTAACTAATAACTAACAATACCCATGTTGACCTTTATGGGGTTATCACACTAGAGCAAAATCCGAGGCACTTTCTGCTGGAACAACTTCTCCGCCAGACTTTTTAGGCGGGATTATCGTTAAGGGTTGTAAAAGTATACAATCTTTCTCCGACGCCAAATAGTCATCGCATTTTAAGGTATCGTTGATTTGGCGTTAAGGTTGTATCGGATCATAGAATCTTCTAGCATTGCTATTTTTTTTTGGTATATTTACATCGGATCGGCGAGTAATTGTTGATGATTGATCAAAGTAATCAATTTAAGTAACACAAAGTAATGATTAATTCGTCAATAAAATCGACTTCAAATTCCACACTTCACTTACGCGTCGCCATACTTTCATCACTTCGAGCCAAATTTCGAAGCGTAGTCTATGGCGTAGCTGGAAGAAATACTCTGATAGGCCGAAATTTCGGCCGACTCAGATTTTTTCGTTCGGATATCAAAAAGTTGCAGATTGCCGTCGTCAAGGTAACGATAAAGTCGATCTAAAAGTTATTCAGCAAGAAAGTTGCTCTGATTTCAAGCTAGTGTAATAACCGTATTACGGGGATAACTGTCTCGATATCGCCAAGGCTGTGTGGATTACCTTTGTTCCCATTTAGTTGGACACGACAAGACAAGTGATTTAAACACAGAAACATTTCTTTAAAGTTTCGATGTTTTATATCGAGAATGGTAGTGTGTTTGATCACTTTTTTTTCGCCATAGCATTTTCATAGCAAAAACACTTAATTTTGCTGAATTGAAAATATTCAGGAAAATTATCAGTCATTCAAAATTCAAGAATTTTTACGTATCTTACGGAATCAATAATTATATCATGTAATGCTGGGCATCCGTAACTATCAATGATATATCATTTCCACTAAAAGTCATGCTACATATTAAAAAGTTGTGTAATTTGCGTGGCAATCAATGCATTAACTATTACGGCAGATACAGCATGAATGAAGAACAGAGACATAAAGAAAACCATAAGCAGTTCCCAACTTTGTAAGAAAGCATCATTTAAAAAGTGTACTCTAATTTTTAAAATGTCTTATTTACCTAATTTGTTTTCATTTAATTGATAAGACTGCTATTCTTCGTGAATTTTTAAAAAATATTACCAGAACACATTTTTGTACAACCAGATAATTTTAATAGTAATTAAAAAATTAATTTCGTTAAATGATTACAGTATAGAAGATAAATACTCTAATATTTTTAATTTAATTAGATGTAGTAAAAAATTTCTAATCTTGTATAGTTTAAAAAGACGTATATAAAAACTCTGTCAAAACGACAAAAAATCCACAATCTTTTTTCAATTATGTTTAAACGCAGTATGTAAAAGTTTAATTTTAACATCGATTTCTTTTCAACGATTTTAGATAATCGATTTTTAGTGCACGCATAGAAAACCCATTAAAAAGGTATTTTTTTCAATATCGATTTACATTTTAGTAATAAGCAACAGAAGTAGACATTCGGAATCTTTACATAATCGAAATTAATTAACTATGTAGACACAGTTTAGTTGTTTTCATAATTAAGTAAGTCTTTTTTTAATGAATGAACAATTATTAAAAGGAAACAGTCATATGAATTTTACGAAAGGTAATCAGCTAAATTTACCGTCTGTTTAAAAAAAAAATCACTAGGATGTTAAATTAATCACAACTCTCTCAACTGTAGACAATTTTGGTTTCTATCAAATAACAAATTCTGTCAAAAATCTTCAGAAAAATACCAATGCTCAAATGTTCAAATTAATTTACAAGGAAAGGGAGATTTAAAAAAAATTGAAAAAAAAAAGATTGTACTGCCATCAGACTATTTTTCTGGATCAGCCACAGTTCACGGTTCCTATTCGACTATTATTCAACCTTTTTTTCGACTATTATTCGAGCGTTTTATTCGAATACTATTCGCGATTTCTTTTCGTATGCTCTTCTAGGCTTCAAATGCCGTATGTTATTCGAATGCTACATACAGAGCTCATCCACCACCTCCTAGATATACAATGCTTGAAAAGAGAAACTGTTACGTCATCACTAGGTCCACTAAAATGATGTCATCACACATTTATTTTCTCAAAGTAAAACTATTCAAAGTTTGTGGTGAATTTACTCCCGCATAAAACATTTTAATGATTTAAGATAGAAAATTTAATTTTACGGCAAATAAGAAATTTTAACTATCACTAATTACATATGATATAGAAATAGATTATAATAAATTATTTTTTATCAGAAAGGTATTTGAATTTTTATCTTTAACTTAAGATATTTTCTAAAATTTGTATCGTTCACCAGAAATTTTAAATTGTTTTACTTTGTGAAAGTAAAATTGTAATGACGTCACCTTAGAAGAGATAGTGATGACGTAAAAGCTTCTGTTTTCAGGCCTTCTGTATTTATGAGGTGTTGGCTCGTGTGATCCAGCTGATTTTTGGCCCCCTCTTCTGCTTGTGCCCTTGACGAAAGCTACCCCCCCCCAGAGCCATGGCTAAGACTTCTCTTTTGGAGGGGGGGGGGGGTCAATAAACTGCCAAGGCAACGGATTTTAATAACTTACTTATTTCTTTTCATCAACTATATCACTAACTTATTACTTATGCCAACTGGATTTGTGTAATTTCGACAAGTGTAAACAGATAGCAAATTATAGTTAATTAAATTAACATTTTTTTACCAACTTTACCAACTAGGTATCTAATTTTGCCAAGTATGATAGAATTTTGCGAGTGTTGGGGAAGGGAGACTCCCCATTCACCCCCCCCTATAACCCTTTAACGCGCAGTGTTCCCGCTCTGGGAACACCAAACTCTGACGTTTTGACGGTTGCCAGTCACGAAGAATAGATTTGATTTCTATAAAAATAGTTGCGGGTGACCTAGCTCCACGAGAGTCCTTTACTTTTTAGCACGTCATTTCCCGTAAAAAATGGTCGCGATTATTTTTAACAGCATTGACATCTACTGAAAAATTGTAGACTGCGAGAAAAGCTGGATGAATTGCCCAATACTGAAAAAAGGGCTGCCAGCTGCGTCAAAAAAAAAAGGGTCTCTAGATCTGTGGCACGCGATGAACGTTTCGATTGTCCGCCATCTTGCTGGTAGTTAAGTCGAGCGATGGCAACAGCTGCTATTTTTTTAGCATTGGGAAAGGGTTGCGCCTCAAAGGGTTAACAGGGGAGCTGGCTACCCCATAGCTACGACCCTGCCCACGTCACTGCGAGAAGAAGAGAAACGTCGCGCAAACAATGCACTAAATCAGCAGGTCGTTGAAGTACCGTCCATAGACAAAGACAGTTAGAACGCTACAAACCTTCGTACACCCAGTCGGGAATGCCGTTGAGTATGACGTCATTTTCGCCATCCTTCGTGAGAGGCCTCGGGTACGTGAGCAAGCTGAACTGTGGCATGTAGAACATGTTGCCATCCCTGACGAACACCTAAGAAGAATAACATACGTTCAAATGTTTGAGACTGAAAAGTAACATTAAGAAATTATGCTAGTCGAAATTACTAAATGTTTTAACTATACTGTTATTTAATTAGCTATTGGTCCGACTCTGTTGTTGGTCGTTTGGAGATTTTTGGCGGTATATCCAACACATGGCTATAAATAACACTTTTGTGCCGAGGGCACTTTTAAAATTTTGTGCCTCTACATATAGCTGGCGCAATTTTCGTGCCCCGATACATAGCTCTAAACGTAATTTTTTCACCTATTTCTGCGTGTGTGCCAGAGCTGGAACCAGATGCCTGTACGATAATCAGGGCCTGAGTATTTCATCAAATGTGACTCCAGGAATAAGTCCCCAAAACTAAAGCCAGCCTAACGATATTTTAATTATTTGGCGAGAAATCGAGAAGCCATACAGTGATAATATTAAGACTTGGCGTATTCATTGGGACTTTTAAATATTCGTAACCAGCACTCTAATGAACCGATTGCCATGCAATTAGTAGCGAGATGCTCTGGTTTAATCTAATACACTCAATACATTTCCTGTTTTTCTTCTTCCCTATTTTCTACTTTTAAAATTATACTTATCACAGGAGCAAACTCAGTGGTCTCCACTTACGTGTGGCTAAATTCAGCAATTAAACGAAAAATAAAGTTATTTAGAGAGTTCTTTTAAACCAATAAAGAATGCTTAGTAGTAAATTTATCAAGCTAAAAATAAGGATACAGAAATATGTGACAAACAGAAGATTAAATTACTGGTGCTTTAAAAATATTCTGATCTTCAATGCTTTGTTGCTATTTTGCAATTTATTTTTTTCGTGTATGTGGGGATAAAATTTTCAAATTCGCGTTTAAATTGAGTTTCCGATCAATCTAAAATCGAAAAGGATTTCTCTATAAACTTAAATTCTGTACGTCACGTAAAAGAATTCCAAATTTTATAAAAGTTTAAACGAATACATTCTCGCACAAGGATTCCAGGTCAATACTCATCATTCTTTATCAGATAATTTAAAAAAATCAAGAATGAAACATCT
This sequence comes from Cheiracanthium punctorium, assembly GCA_038373885.1. Lineage (NCBI taxonomy): Eukaryota > Metazoa > Arthropoda > Arachnida > Araneae > Cheiracanthiidae > Cheiracanthium > Cheiracanthium punctorium. The sequence continues at coordinate 118,506 of JAWZYV010001978.1, forward strand.
AATTTTTAACATTGTATCGAATAAAAGTATAAAATCAATGTTGATAATTCGGTAACCGATATTTTTTCTGTTAGAGCACTTCCTCTAGACTATCTAAAAAGTATCTAAAATCATTAAATTTAGTAGGGTATTGCTGTGTAAAAAAAAAAAAAAAACTTCTTCTTCATCATATAAAAACTAACTATGGTGAGAGGTAACTTTTCGCAATCAATTTTCCTATTCTCAGCTCCTCCATATCTTCAATCTTTTTCATTTTGGACAAGATCATAAAAAGTTACTCGTTTGTCAAAGTATTAAAAAATATACTATAACACAGAAAAGAATTTATTAAAAGCAAAATCAATCAAAAATTTGAATTGATTTGAAAGAAGCTTTATAATTTTCTTGGATCACCGAAAAGAAAAAATATATTGACTTTAAAGAAAATACTATGAAGGATAGTAGTATTATAAAAGTGTGTTGTAATTTATTGATTATGCTTCGAAATTCATTGATTTTTTCCCCTTTCAAGCAGTGTTCTTAAAAAAAAATTAAGTAAAAAAGAGTCGATACGAATTTTCAAAATTTCATGTCTGCTTTAATATATAGATGACTCCTTAATACTAAAATTTACCGTATACTGTAACATAAGACATTTATAGAAGAAAAACGGTACCTTTTTCTTTCTACAGTACTCTTTTAAGGTATTATATACCAGTAACTCCCACCTTTCAAAAAAAAGTTACTATACACTATAACAGAAAACATTCACGCTTAAATCTATTGATTAAAACTAACACTCCTTTATTGATTAAATTTCTTATCGGCTGATTTAAATCCTTTTACGCTAAAAAATACTCATTAAAGACAATAATTTGTTATCTCCTCAATTCCCCTCAATGCTCAGGATTCGCTAGTTTCTATTATACTCCATTTTTCACTAAAATCTTGTCTATTTGAGAATTCTGTCTCTCCCCCACGAAAGATGCGTAGTAGCTATTACTATCACGTGACCAACGCTCTAACGGAAAACGGTACAGTCACCACGGACAACACAACACGGGAAGCGGGAATCGTGCCTTGCGGCGAGCACCGAAGAGCAAACATGTCGTTATCAAAATATGAATTAAAAGAGTTTCTAAAGAAGATACCCGATGATGCTTTAGAGCGAATGTGTCCGCTGGTGATAATTTTATTTTATATCCGAATACCAAATGCATCATTTTCATATTCAGAATTGTGAAATAAATTCAACCTAAATGTGGAGAGGATGCTTTCGGTAAAAATTTTGTTTTAATGGACATAGTTTCTTACGATTGGATTAGAAAAATCTCGTCGCTCTTGTAAAACAAATGAAGTTATGATATCTTCAGTCAAGTGAGTAAGTACTATATTAGATTTTTCATGTCAATAAATTGGGTTGCTGCTTTCATTAAATCTCACAGCTCGTTTAACCATGATTGCATTTGTGTATTCTGACTGTACTGTGAATTCGTTTTATAACTAGAGACTATTGTGAAATTATATTCTATTTATTAAAAAAATACTTTTTATAGTGTATTAAGATATATGTAATGTATTTGCCTTGATTTAAAATTTATTTTCTCGGGCTTATAATCATAGATTACAGCTCTGATAATAAAAAATGAAGAAAACGATTAATTCAATATATTAATCAAAAACAGCAAATTTTCATAAAACACCCTTTTTCTAGCTTAAAATAATAATCTTAATTGAGTACAGATATATTAATTAAAATAGGACTAATTTTGTAAAAACGCTAATTCTATAGCGTAAATAATAATCATAACTGAGTACAGTTATATTAATCAAAAACGGACAGACACTGCTCATTTTTTATTATTATTTAGCCTAAATGGAGCTGTTGTATAATGCTCAAAAATTGAGAATTTTTCGCTCCAATGATTTTTGTCGATTAATGGAGCAAATTTTACTCAATCGGGAGAATGGCTGTTTGAAGTCAATAATTGAGTAAAAATATACTCCGTTTGATTATCATTTTACTCAATAGATTTAAGCGTGTTTATCGAAGGAAAACGGTATTTTTCTTTCGACAATACTTTTATGGTACTGTGCCAGTAAGTTAAAATACTGCACACTATAAAAAGGACATTTAAGAAAAACGGTATATTTCTTTCGGCACTTCTTTTATGGCAGTGTACCAGTAACTTACCCTCTCTCTCAAAAAAAAAAAAAAAAAAAAAGAAAAAAAAGAAAAAGAAATGCTGCACACTATTGCAGCAGATATAATTATCTGCTGCACACTATTTAAGACATTTATTAAAGGAAAACGGTATCTTTCTTTCGACAGTACTTTTATGGTACTGTACTAGCGCCTCACTACGGAACTTTCAAAAGTTCACCTCTGCTTTAATGACTCCTACTACTAAAATTTATTGTACCTTTTAACAGAGGACATTCGTAGAAGGTAAACGGTATTTGTCTTTCGACAGTACTTTTATAGTACTATAACAGTAACATCCCCATCTCAAAAAAAAATAATAATAATTAATTAAAAATTACTGTACACTATAACAGAGGACATTCATCGCAGGAAAACGGTATATTTCTTTCGACAGTACATTTAAAGTACTATACCAGATACATAACCCTTTCATAAAAAAGAAAAAATTACTGTACACTATAACAGAGGACATTTGTCGTAGAAAAACGGTATATTTCTTTCGACAGTACATTTAAAGTACTATACCAGATACATAACCCTTTCATAAAAAAAAGAAAAAATTACTGTACACTATAACAGAGGACATTTGTCGTAGAAAAACGGTATATTTCTTTCGGCAGTGCATTTAAAGTACTATACCAGATACATAACCCTTTCATAAAAAAAGAAAAAATTACTGTACACTATAACAGAGGAGATTTATGAAAGAAAAATGGTAACTTTATTTCTACGGTATTTTTATGGTACTGTACCAATAACCCCCCTCCCACTTCGAAAGAGAAGAGGGTTCTGGATTTTAATCGTGCAGTATAATACTTAACTTCAGCAATGTTCTACATTCAAATTTAGTTTTACAGAAAAAAGTCACTAATAAAAATCAAATTATAAGTTCAATTAATGCAAGTTCAATTTAAAATTACCAACTGACTGCCTCCTCGGCCCCATTGTGCGAATTGCAGCATGGCATTGGAGTCATCCCTTAGGAGAGGAACCACGTGCCTGCAAATGAAAAAAAATAAATAAATAAATAAAACAGAAGTACAATTTATATTTAAATACAGGGTGGCCGAATCAGCCTTTAATTTCAGAAATTGACTTGTAGATGACGCTACACACAAATAAGAGTAAATTAGGAAAGACTCTTTTTTAAAAAAATACATTTTTGACTAGAACAAACAAGATTCTCAAACAAGAACATTTCGATAATTTTTCTAACACTTTCCTAACTGAAACAGATTTCTTACTGATACAGATTTGGGGGGATTTTGGTAGTAAGACTTTCTAAGGAGTTCTAACGCGTTTTCACGTTACATCTGGAAAAAAAAAACCTACCAAAACTACAGACCGTTAGATCGACAGCCGCGCGATGGGACCCGAACGCTGGGCCTTCACACTTAGGCCGTCTACCGTTTTCAGTGGCGTAATCACTGTGCCAATTTCAGGCGCCCGTTCTCGAAGGCAATTTTCGTGCTTATGAATTTTTTCTGAAAATTGCCAGAGGCCTGCAGCTTTACTATTAATTTTATGCCTACAGTGAATTGGATGAAGAAGCATCATTAATTTTTTCACGTGTTTAGCAGCAGTGGTTTACATTTCAAGCTGTTCAAAAATCCTGTGTGGATGATAGTTTTTCAAAAAGAACACCCTTAAGTACCGGGCGACCAAAAAGTCCGTATAAAGTTTAAAAATTCATTGAAAAAGAACAAATAATGATAGAAAATTGCGGTTTGCACTAATAGGTTTATAGCAAGTGATCGAATTTTTTTAATGACAATACAGTTTGTAGTTCTAAATGTTGCCGATAGGTGGCGCTGACATGGACAATGAGAAGCAAGCTTCCAATAAAATAAAAAAAAATCTGTAATCGCTCTAACATTATCCATGCAAACCGCAATTTCGTATCGTTATTTGTTCTTTTTTAATGAATTTTTAAACTTTGATGCACCCAGGATGCGTCAGAAGCTCGTGAAAACTTCAAAAAATCGCAAAAAAGAACAATTCATGATGCAAAATTGCAGTTTGCATGGAAAAGATTAGAACGATTTCAGATTTTTTTTTATTGGAAAGTTGCCTCCCATTGTGCATGTCAGCGCCACCTACCGGCAACATGTGGAACTACAAACTTTATTGTCCTTTAAAAGAATCCGATCACCTTCTAAACCTATTTGTGCAAATCGCAAATTTTCTATCATTATTTGTTCTTTTTTAAATGATTTTTTAAAGTTTATACGGAAATTTTGGTCACCAATTAAAAGCAGTATCGCCCAATCACCTTAATCCCCGTATCCTATAATGGCGGTGGTAAGAGATGCGTAGAATTATCTTTCAATGTCTAATAAAATGGATTCCAAGGCCATACTACTAGAGAAAGAAAAAATAAAATAAAATGCGACGATCAATAATAGGTATATCTATCTAAAAAGTATTAATCGATGATATATTGTTAGAGGAAGAATGAATTCCCAGATCCATTTGTCTTCGAACTTTCAAGTTCAGATCGTGATTAAAATACATTAGGATGCCATTCCACAGAATATATATCTATATATATATTGAAAAAAAAAAAGTAAATTGAACTCCATTTTGGATTATATCTGTAACCGTAGCGTTATTGATCAGGGTTGAATTTATTTCTATCCATAACTGTCAAATGTTATTCTATCTTCGAAGGATTCTTCTTTTTTTGTTTTTAAAAAGAATTCTTATGAAATTCTAGAACAGAAAGCATCACTTACGGATTTCTCCAAGGCAAGTAAAGTGGAAAAAGCTGACATTCTAGATAAGGTTTCAAGCAGTGACGTGTACAAACATATTTTAAAATGGGAAGGGCGGGCAGGAGGTAAATGTAACCTTTATGTTAGGAAGCGTAATCGTTATGTTAAAATTGAAAAGTATGGACTTTGATTATGTATTAGGGAAAAGGGTGTATTCCAGAAACTCTCTCTACTACTAATAATATTATCAGGCTGTAACGAAAGTTTTCCGCCAAATTTGCTTGAGTCAGCTCCTGCAGTACCAAGGGATTGACCTTATATGTTAAGTTTATGCGATGCCTAGCGCGACTAATGGACATGGCACTAAAGTCTAACTCTTTTAGCTAGCTCTCGAGTGGATGAATACTTTATCTCCTTCCACAAATTCTCGTAGCCGGTCCTCATCAGCTTCAGTAGGCCGGCCAGAGCGCTCTGCTTCTTAAATGTCCTAGTCCTCGTTTTTGAACTTTCGGTACCAAATCTTCAGTGTCGTATGATTCAACAGTAGTACCTTTAGCTGTACACATGATTCGGTGTCATTCTGTAGCTAACTTTTTGCAACAGAACTGAGAGTAAATGATGGTTCAATCTGGTAGCGTGATAGTTCTATTTCAGACACCTTATACTTAATCATAACGAAATTGCTTTACAGATTTCACAACACAGTGCTCTAAAGTAAGTCTTTTTCTTTCAAATAACAAAAATTGTTTAACAAAATATTGGCAAAGACACCAACGCGAACTGTCTAAAACAGACAATACTTGCAGTGGCGGAAAACTTTCGTTACAACCTAATAAATTGAAGAATGAATAGGTGTCGTAAGGTACAGCTATTTGGGGAAAAGCCCAACTTGTCCTTTATTTGCCTGTTGTTTGTCATACAGCAAAGTTGCATATACCAATCGCTTACGAACAACGTATGCTATAACTTTCTATACATACAATTTGCGATATACCGGGTGGTCCAAAAGTCAGGACAAACTTTAAAAATTCATTAAAAAAGAGCAAATAATGATGGAAAATTGCGGTTTGCACAAATAGGTTTAGGGTATGATGGGGTTTTTTTTTTTTAATGACAAGAAAGTTTGTAGTTCCAAATGTTACCAGTAGGTGGCGCTGACATGCACAATGGGAGCCAAATTTCCAATTTAAAAAAATCGGAAATCTCTGTAATGCTTTCTGTGCAAACTGCAATTTTGTATCATGATTTGTTCTTTTTTAATGAATTTTTGAACTTTTCACTAGCCTTTGATGTATCCTGGGTGCAGCAAAGTTTAAAAATTCATTAAAAAAGAACAAATAGTGATAAAAAACTGCAGTTTGCATAGAAAGCATTACAGAGATTTGGGATTTTTTTAAAATTGGAAATTTGGTTCCATTGTGCATGTCGGCGCCACCTACCGGTAACATTTGGAACTACAAACTTTCTTGTCATTCAAAAAAAAAACCATCATACCCTAAACCTATTGGTGCAAACCGCAATTTTCTATCATTATTTGCTCTTTTTTAATGAATTTTTAAAGTTTGTCCTGACTTTTGGAGTACCCGGTACATAGAAAGCCAGTGTTTAGGAGGGTGACAACCTCTCTCGGTTGGGCTAGCGTTGAATCGTGTACGCTAATGGGAGCCAGTGCACGTAAAATCTGTTCGTGGCTCCAATGGTCTTCAGGTTCAAACGATACCTCTGGGAGTGCGGATTCCAGGTGCTAGGTCTCTCATTTGGAGGGGGTTCAAAATTTGGAGACCCCAAGCAAAGTCCGCCTACTCCCACTGGAGCTCATTAAAATGGAAGTTGTCTCTTTTCGCCCATTTTCGTTCTATATGGAGGATCTGGCATCGCTTCGCGGTATGCCAGAGGGCATAAGAAACAACAATACAACACAATTTGCGTAAGGGCCCATCTTCATATTTAAATACATACCAGCTTTTATTTTTTCTAATAGCAACATCTAATTTTCACTTCATATTCTAAAAATTTAGCTAAATTTATCCCGGATACCCATTTTCAATGTATGTGAACAAAAAATTAATAGATTCTGAACTCCCAAAGTATTATTCCCCCTCTGTTAAAATGTTTTTTTCCTACTTTAATTCATATCTCAATATAACATTGATATTAAAAAGGAGCATCAAATTAAACTGATTTATCATTTTTCCATGGGATGAATCAAAATTAAAATAACGTTATGTGTGATTTATAGACTCTACTAATAGGGAAATAAGCATAATATGAACTTAAAAGCCGCACACGTTTTAAAACTTTCAAATCGCGACACTCATGTTGGGCAATACTGGCCAAAATCAAGACAAACGACAGATTTTGAAATCAATTTCGTAGTATAATTGTATTTTATTTTGAAGAATTTCCATATTTGGAAATATAGAATTTTTTTTTTAATTCTATGGTCAAGTACATTTATGACTGATGATAAATTATTTGTCATGTGGATGTGACTTTCCAAATCAAGCAGTAATCAAGTTGTATTCAAGCTTGACAGTTCAAATGACTTCTCCAAGCTTGCTGCAAGCTTAAAATGAATTGAACTGTCAAGCTTGTATCAATACGTCAAATTCAAAGAAATGTCAAGCTTGATTTAAGCTTATGTTCTGTCTGGGGTTATGGTTAAATTCAGATTAAGATATTTAACACCGTCTATATAAAAGTAGTTTTCATATGGCACGAAGTAGTCTTCAGAAGTAATTTCCAGTTAAGTAGTTTTCAGTTAAATTAAGTTAAACGTAGTTTTCAGAATGGAACACATTTTTTAAGAGTTGGAAAATTTTCTGCTGGATAATGTTTGATGAATTAAAAATAATCAAGTAACATCAAATTAAACTGATTTACCGACAGTGATAGTATAAACAAAAATGGTTGCAACTTCCCTTATAAGGCGAATTGTGACAGTGACTAGTTTGCACATTGTTGCGATAATCGTTAACTAAAGTATGGAATTTTCCCCCAAATTTTGCGCTTTTGAATAATATAAAAATATCTATCGTCCCACTGTGTCACCTCTCATCTGCTATCATCACAATTTCTTAACCCATTTGTGCCTGGATATTTTTGCGACTTTCTTCGATTTTTACTGATAACAGAAATAATAGATACATTTCTGATGTCAACTTCTTAAACAAGGGATGATTTCTTTTTAAATTATTATGCATAAAAATCGAAATATCAACATCCTACTGGGTCATGTTAAAATATTTTGTAGATTTGAGGCTCAATACTCATGAATAAAGGCTAGGAAAAATAAATAACGTTCTCGACTAATGGCGAAAATGCCGTCCCAAAAAAGGGACGCTAGGCATAAATGGGTTAAATTTCAACACGCATTACACATCTATCCCTGCGGATTTTTGAAACTTTTCAGACGAACCGAATTAACGTTAAATTATGCACAGAAGTATCAAATCCTTGCCATTAGGGATACAACGCCCCCACGTTATTTCGTCGGATAAAACGTTCGTCGCTCATGCATGTGCATGTCGCCGGAGTCTATATCGCGAAGAGCTGATTTCTCTTTAGCATATACATACAAACGATTAATCGATATTATGTACGCAACGCGCATTTCGAATTCCCGACCGTAATGAAATTCGATTGAATAAATTATGCTTTGTGTTCTCGTGTTCCTGATATTTCGTAGCGCAAATTATTATTAGGCAATGAGAGATGAAGTTTGAAATAGGACCAATCTGTTAGTAGCTTGGATGAAAGGAAAGCGTCAGTGAGTGTAACTGTCGTAAAGGGATTACAGTTAAACCCGCTTAATAGAATAGCCAATTTACTACAGAAAATTCTAATAAGCGGAATATAAAATATTCTAATAAGCGACATCTTCCGCGATGACTTTATACTTACCGTTTGGTACATTGAAAATTTAACACAATATCCGGGGTATTCTTTTAACCGATATACTATTAAGCGGGTGATAGAGCACCAATTGTGGGCGTGTTGTATTGCAAACCTACACGCAGGATATCTACCTACGGAGAGAAAGGGGGGTTGCCTCGGTCGGATGACCTTTTTAATGATTTCTACACATATTCACGTTACATTTCGAGGAAAACCGGCATAATCTCCAGGCCGTTAGAGCGGCAGAAGCGCGATAGCACCGAACGCGGGACCTTCAGAAGTCTACTATATTCAATCGCTTACACTCGGCCATTGTAAGGCCATAGTGCACCAAAACAGTTGTTGTTGGCAGACATGTAGTTGCAGAACCGCTGTGTCTTTCATACACACAGCGTAAGTAGTTAACCCATTTATGCCTAGCGTCCCTTTTTTGGGACGGCATTTTCGCTATCATTCGAAAACGTTATTTATTTTTCCTACCCTTTATTCACGAATATTGAACCTCAAATCCACAAAATATTTTAACATGAGCAAGCAGGATGGTGACATTTCAATTTTTATACATAATGATTTTATAAGAAACCATCTCTTGTTCAAGAAGCTGACATCAGAAATTTATCTATTATTGCTGGTAATAGCAAAAATCTAAGAAAGTCGCAAAAATATCTGGGCACAAATGGGTTAATAATCATTTGCGTTTGAAAAAAAAAATAAAGGCAAATTTCACTTACATAATTTTCTTTCAATTTATTTTTCGAATATTATAATTATGTCCCAACAAACACCAATAGCTGTGAAATCTTCAAGCCATTTCTTTTTCTGTTTTTTAGACAGCGTAACCCACTTTGACTCAAGCACTGGTCAATTTATGATGTGGACGAAAAAAGAAGAACCATTAATAAGTCCACTTCTCTCTGAAGATGTCGAAGCCAAGTTTTTCACGTCACAACAGTTCTTTGGCAAAGAAGAATATCGATAGCGCCGTGTATGACTGATGAAGTATATGGAATTAGAACTTAATAAGATGGACACGATAACTTAAAGCCAGCGAATTCTGACATATTTGTCGTGTCCGAGAACTTTATCAATAAATTCAAGGGAAGATAAAGGAAATCGAGTTGAAGGAGACAGGTTAAGGGAAAGGGTTCTTCCTTTTTCTTCAGCTTCCCATAAATCTTAAAAAATTAGACAAAAGTAAACTGAAACATGAGTTTGTTACCAAAAACATTTTGCCCAGTGTTTTGCTATCTCAATCCAGTTTGCCCCCCACGTGCTCTAGTTCCAAGAACTCATTATCTTCAGAAATATATTTTGTTAGATAACCGACCCTTTCAGAGTCAGTATTAGTATCAGTATGTCACCATGCTACTAAAAACAAATAACACCTTTAAAACTGGTAATTAAAAAAAGTCTCACTATTTATTAGTGTTTGCTACTAACAGATGGCGCCACTATAGTCTAAGTGCGTTCTAGCTCGCAGGGAAAGAATAATTCCTTTTTTCATTAAAAAAAAGGCTGAATAAAAAGTATCATACTGCAGCTAGCTCTTAAACAATAGAAGAGACGAAATAAATAAAAGCTTTGTGTAAAAAAAAATAATAATAATAATAATAATAATAATATTTTAATGTGTGTTTTTTACACAAAGATTTTATTTATTTCATATTTTTTAACAACAGTTTTTTGAGTGTCTTTTCTGTGATAGAAAAGATTTGGCGTCAGCTATTGAACTGCTGCAGCATTAGAAGGGCATATGTTTATTATTTTCAAATGAACTGTATTTCCAGATCATCGGATGAGTGTTAAACTTACACCCTTTTGAATGACAGAAAATTCAAACAAGGTGATGTGACACAGGAGATATGTTCGTATATTTATGCATTAGTTAACCACGCCCGTCGTTGTTTATTATTCTATGTTTGTTACTACTAATGTTTATTATTTTATTATTAACTAACAGTACTATTAGATACTACTAATGTATAAAATAAGTAACAACTTTGTGAAAAAAACACACATAAAAGGTTACTTCAAGGCGTAACGATCGTTTCGACCGAAAATTCGTTCGGTCTTCGTCAGACAAACCCTTCCGTCACGCAGAGCAGAGGACCTCCCTCTGCTCTTTATGACCTTGAAGTAACCTTTTATGTGTGTTTTTTTCACCAAGGTTTTTTATTTTAGCTTTTAATACCAGTTTTTTGAGTGTCTATTTTCACTACTAATGTATCTTTATTATTCCATTTTTAATATTTTTGGGGGGCGTGTGTCTTTCTAGCTGCTTGAATGGGTGTAACAAGTTCATCCTTAGTTTTAGAAAGCCTATACGAGGGACATTTGCCTAGAGGGGGGAAGAGGCTTGGGCGGGGGACGTTTTAAGGGTTCTAAAGCATAATCAGGTTACATATGGAAAAAACTGCCCGAAATTCCAGACCGTTCGATTGACAACCTCGCGATGAATCACCATGGCACAGTAGTTATGTCACTGAAAATGGTTGACGGCCGATGTGTGAATATCCCAGGTTCGAGTCCAATCGCGCGGCTGTCGATCTAACGGTCTGGAGTTTTGGTAGGTTTTCTTCAGATGTAACGTGAATACGCGGTAGAACCCCCTTAGAAAGTCCTCCATATAAGAACCCCCCCCCTCCTAGACAGATCGCATTAGCGTAACGTTGTAATAATCACAAACAAATAAACGCACGATAGGTCCGAATCCTCACACAGTGGGGTCACAGTGGGGCCATCATCTTCATCCATTCTGGATCCATTGCGTTTTTGTAACTAAAGTACCCAACTTTCTGTCATCAAAAGAAATAATCCGATTTGTGACTTTTTTATAAGTGAATTGAAATTAGTCTGCACTCCACATTAAACTGTTTCTAAAGTAAATGAGAAATTGACAAAATATGTCGTAAACGATAAAAGTAGATGATACTTTTTTTAATGTATTATTTACTTACTCATTGCTAATGTTGTAAATACGATATTTTGCGAGAAAAGAATGCCTGTACATCTGTAAAAAAGAAACAAAAAATTAAAACTACGCTCAGAAACACAATTCAGTGTTGAACATTCTCTAGTTATGAAATACTTTATTAGTTAGAAAGTTACTTACTTTTTTACAATCGATAGCAAGGAGCATGTATTTTCTATCTGGCGATATACTGTATTGATAAACATTCATTTGTCTCTGTAAAAAAGAATAATAACAAATTTTTAAATACAAAAGGTTTTACAATTATATAGTTTACGTTACCCATCAGCACATTCTATTGTTGATGCGTCGTACTCAAAGAAAAAAGAAAGAAAAAGAAAGAAAGAAGAAGAAAAGAAAAGAAGAGAAAAGAAAAAATAAAGTTCACAGTCATAAACCCGCGTTAATAATCATATTGGAAATAAAAAAAAACTAATATTAAATCTTTTAAAACTCCCTAGAAATTGACAAATTTTATAAAATTGTTTGCACTTCATAATAATTTAGCTAAAAGTATTACAATAGTCACCATGAAATGATACATTTAATTTAAAAACTAAAAGGGGCAAAAATCAACCGGTAAACCTGGTGTGCTATGTTTATTTGCTGTTTAGTTATTAAAAATAGTTATACATGTATTGCGATGAAAAGTAGAGGTCAGTCAATTAAATCTTACTTCACAGAGGACTAAATTTTAATTACCCAATTTTAATGAATTCAGCAAGAAACCCCATTGAAATCTTTTATTCGAGGTCGACGCACGACGAAATTAAAGAACAAGGATTTTATTTATTTTTTTTTAAATCGTTTTTACACTTACATTTTCACCTTTTCTTTATATTTCGTTACTTTTAGGCAGCCTCTTTTTTTTTTTTTTTTTTTTTTTTTTTTTTCCACAAAGGAGATTTCGAATCACTGAACCAGAAAATGCTTTTACGCTTACAGTCACAACGCCTACCATTTAACTATTTTTAATCAAAGAAAAACAATTACAAAGCGAGAAAAAGCCTTGTAGCCATTAAAGAACAACAAAAGAAAAATCATGTAGGCTTTAAAAAAAGATTTTGAATCTCCAGGGCATTTGAGCTGGATGATTCTATTACATGTATTTTTTATAAACTTTTGGATCGGTTTTATTGCCTTTTTTGATAAAAAGTTAAGAATCTTCATATCAAAGTTTTGGTAAAGTATGATTCGGTTCAATTATTACATATAGTTTTCTTTACCTTTTTAAATTTTTGAACTTGTAGGTATTATTTTAAGACTAAAAGGCAATTAAGTGATGACACCGTTGAACTAGGATTGTTAATTTTTTTTTAATTTTTAAGAAAATTTTATTTTTTAAATTAGACTGTGTTTATTTTTTTATATAGACAAGATAAATATTTATGGTACACAAACTTCCCGCGGTTTAGGTATGAATTGAAAAACACGATATCACTGTTAATGTAGTTTTGCGAGAACCTTAATCTTTAAATGTTTATTGCATCTTTTAAATATAAAGAGTAAGATTTCATAATCGACTACAGTGTGTATCTAAATTTCTTCAACAAAGTATTATGGGAGATAGGGCACAATAAAGGAATCAGAATCACAAAGCAATGGTGGTCAAAACATTGCCTTCATGTATCTGTTAATGATCACTTTAGAAAAAGTGTTGAAGTGTTTGTCAAATTTCTTATGCAAGTTCCTTATACAATGGGCTTGTCTACAAAAATTTCGTCCAAGAAATAAAGTAGAATTTTTGAACTACGAATTTTACACACATGAGAAAAATACGTTAGTTTTTAACAAACAATGGTCGGAAAGTTCACTTTTCTTTCAGCACCCGCTCCAAAGTGATTATTAACATCTACATGAAGTCAATGTTTTTGACTCCGCATTACTATGTGATTCTGGTTCCTTATTATGCGCCCTATCTCCCATAATATTTGTTGAAACAATTTAGATAACACCCTGTATATGCTTATAGTACCGTGCTTGAATTGGATGAAGTCTCTAACCTGTCATAGGCTGTAACATAATCACTGTTAATGGAAGTTGTTCAACTTTTCAACTTTTCAATGCTTCAGATTTTTATAAAAGGGTGTTAAACTATCTGCAACCTTTCAGAGGAGAAACATTGCACCATAATTTGTTGCAACGTTTGGTGTGGAAAAAAAATAGTGAAACATGCTTCGTTCGAAAGGTTGCAACTAATCAAGCATCATTTTATTATTCAATATTGAACTACTTCCATTAACAGTGTTGAGCTCTCTAGAGTTCTCCTGTAAAAGAAATATAAGTACAGCACACTCTATTTTAGAAAAAGAGCTGTGTATTTTTAACCTTTAAAGACATATATAATATTTGCTTTGTTTGAAATAGATTAAGGTCCTTAAACGGTGACATAGGCCGTAATGTATTGAAATTATTCTGAGTGCTTCCGTAGAACTATAAATGCTGCATTCATGTTTTCAATGGGAAGGTTCTATTTTATTTTTTGAAATCCTTAAATCCCCTTTTGAAATGTCAGTTTTATTTTATTTTGCTTTAAATAGCCGAATATCTCTAGAATAAGCTTTGAAGAATGTCTGCCCATAGAGCGTTATATATTGGAATTATTTAGATTGACCTGTAAAAGAAGTATAAATATGATTCTCAGAAAACGAGACAAAACTAGTATCTGCTAGTTTTCTAGTTTAAGTTTTTCAAGTTTAAACATTCCTGAAGAAGGTATTTTTATAAAAGACATAATTTATTGTGTATTCATGATTTTGTTCTACATTTTTAGAAGCATAAAAAAAACGTATTTGTCATCTCTTACATTGTCCCTTTCATTTCTGTACCATATGTATAATTACTGTTACACCAGGGCTGGTGATGACCTGGTGTGACCAGTGCTGAACCAGAGCAATTTTTCATTAGATATCAAGTATGACATTTTGAATCAAAAGAAGTAAAAAGAAAAATAATTTCCCATTCAAAACGTGGGGCAGTGGTGACGCAAAATTAGCCATTTTATTTTGCCCGGTTTCGTGAGAATCACCAGTGAATGATATTTACACCAGTTTCAATAGGGCATATGGTCAGCACCTTCTAGATATAGAAGGCCTAGCAACTAAAGTTTTGACGTCATTACTAGATCTTCTTATATGACGTCATCACAGTTGTTCCTTCAAAAAGTAAAGTTATTTAAAATTTCTGGTGGGTGCTACAAATATTAGCAAATATCTTAAATTAAAGATAAAAATTAAAATACTTTTCTGATAAAAAACAATTCATTGTGATCTAGTTCTGTATCATAATATACAATTAGTGATGGTCAAAAAATCGGCATCTGTCCTAAAATTAATTTTTCTATCTTAAATCAGTAAAAAAGTTTATAACCGAGAAAATTCACCACAAATTTATAATAGACATATTTTGTGAAAATAAAACTGTGATGACGTCATGTAAGAAGATCTAGTGATGACGTTAAAACTTCAGTTGTAAGGCTTTCTATATCTAGAGGGTTCTGATATGGTGCGATGCAGTTACATAGCAAATAACATAAACCGATCCCGTAGCAGTTTACGGCATTTAGAGTAAGAACAGAAAAACCGAAATCATTAACGTCTTCGTTAGAAAATGTGAAAAACAATTAAAAAATAAATTAACTCTGCAGGCGATCAAAACCTAATTGGAAAACACCAAGAAAAATAAAAGAAATCACAAATGAACGTACAAAATCCTTTGTTCCTCATGGGGATTTCATGGTTAATCATTCTACTATCTCTTAGCTTTTCGTTCGACTTTAATTTCTTTTGGGAGGTTAAAAGATATTTTTTCCCCCTTTCAATAGATCTCTCGGGAAGCATGGTATAATTCCTTCCTTGGGATTTGAAGCTCTTTTTCTGCTGAAATTTTAATGATCCATGATCTGCGCAATTAGTGAATTTCGGCTGAAATGCTGAAACTAATTACAAGAATCTTATCATACTGGTAGAGTCAAGTTGAATTGATCCTTTGAAATACGGTTTTTTTACGGGTTTTTCAACAAACTCGAAAAGCGTTTATGATTTAGTTTGTCTGTCTGTTTGTCCTTGATCTAACTGCCGTAAACATCAATCGATTACTAAGAGGTTTATGTACATCTGCGGAAAAAAAATGTCCCACTTGCTCTTTATTTTGCCATCGTTTGTCATACAAGAAAGTTATATATAGAATTCGTTTGCAAATAACGCATACTTTAATTTGCATAAGGGGCCGTCTTCATATTTAATTCTGCATCAACTTCGTTTTTCTCAATGGCAACACTGTATTTTGACTTTATTAAACGAAAGAAAACCTTCAAATTACCCTGAATATAAATTTTCACCAATTTTCTACGATAATTTCCGGAGATATTGCGAATTATTTTTTTGCGCGTTTTTAAGGGACTTTCTGCAAATTGAAAAACGGTATTTGTAGGTTCTGAACTTTTCGCCTTTCATTCATTTCGCTCAAGAGAGTTAAAAGAAATAAATATTATTTTCAAGGAAAATATTGTTTGCATCTCTCTGAAAGTTTTCTGTACTGAGAATATCAAGGGTAGAAATTAGAATATTTAGTCTATGGTCCAAATGACCCGTGAGTTCATAACTTCCTTGCTTCGTACACATGATTTAAAAGAAAAATGCAAAACAACTGTTCACGATTTTGAAAATTTTTCTAATTTTGAAATTGTTACTGTGTATTTTCCTTGATAGTTAGTTCTCTTGGACAGGTTGGCGGGAGTGAGAGGCTGCTCTCTGTTCTTCTCACTACAAGCATGAATGTTACTTAGCTACGCTCGAACTTAAAGAATGGTTTCATGATTGAAAATTTATTTGTTTGAATTTCATGTAATTCGTATTTCATGCAATTACTTTATCGCCGACCCAATATTATCACTTTGTTTGTTATTTCACTTTCTTCATTTAATAATATCGTCTGCAATGTGCAATATTCTTATGACTTTTGGCGGTATTTTAATTTATATTCAGATGAAAATTTAGACAGAAAACGTGATTTTGAATGTTTTATTTAAATTGTTTTATTGTTTGATAAAGTATGGGGAAGTCCAAAGACCTAATGTTTCCAATATTGGGAGTCACGTGACCGTGGTCGGACCATTACCTAACTTATGTGGTAGGACGGCATTGTGCTTGAAATGGATGAATCCCCCTAAAATTGCCATTGATCGCAATGTATTGGAAATCTTTTGAGTGTTCCTGTAGCTGAACTATAAATGATAAAGACACTTTTTTTATTGGAGAAATTAATTTTCTAACTCTTTACAGCATATATCACTTCAGAGTCGTTTGAAATAGCCCAATACCTCTAAAAAACGCTTTGATGAATTTCGGCCCATAGAGCGTAATGTATTTCGAATCTTTTGGGCGGTTCTGTAGATAAACTATCCAGTCGAATGGAACCGAAAGGGGAGGTGCACAACTAGATGTTACAACGTTCCTAAATATAAAGTTTCAACATTCTACGCCTAATAGTTTTTGAGATATGCGAGTTTAATGAATTTCGGCCCATTGAGCGTAATGTATTTCGAATGTTTTGGGCAGTCCTGTAGATAAACTATCCAGTCGAATGGAACAAAAAAGGTCAAATTCATGCCTGGAATGTATAGGACGTTGTATTAGGAGACCCACATCTACTACATCTAATTCTATACCTGGAAAATATTTTATTTGTGGGAATATGATAGCGGATGCAACAATAGACGCTTTATAGAATCCCCATCAAACTGTAAAAACCTCTCATTTATTTGCTTCAAAATTTGATATTTTTAATACCGCTATCTTTTACTGTGTTTTTGCACATAATAAATCTAATTTACGTTTATTTTAAGCAATTTTCAAAAAACCGTCACTTAATAAATTTATATATGGTCCCTTAACTCATGAAAATAGCATATTTTATTTAATATAAATTAAACTACTGAACGTAAAAATTTGAAATTTTGCACAGTCATGTAATATTACTTTCTGCATTCATTTCCTTCGAAATTTGTCTAGGTCGCTATTCATGATTTTTTTCCGAATATTAATTTAATAATTCATAATTCATATTAATATTTCATTAAAAATCATAATAACATTAAATTATGTTTTCGTCGTTTAGTTCTAATAGTACGTATAAAAATCAGCTTCTTATTATCAATATTATATGAGATATGAATTGAAGTATGGAATTTTTTTTAACACATGGGGAGGGGGATTTGGAAAGCCCACAACCCACCCATTTTCAGTTGAAATTTATTGAAAACGGGTATCCGGGGTTAAAATGAGCTAAAGTTTTTAAATATGAAGTGAAATCTAGGGTTTGCTATTGGGGGAAAATGTATATTCTTCAAAGTTGAATAGTTGGTGCGAATTTTAATATGTAGATGGCCCCTTATGCAATTTTTATGCATAGCAAATTAAAGTGTACGTCAATCGAAAACGATTGGTATCTGTCACTTTGCTGTATGACGATCGACGGCCAAAAAAAGTATAAGTGGGACTTTTTTTTCCGCAGCTGTACGTTTATCCTTGTGCATTGTATCTTGCACCCCAATGAAAATGTTCATATGGCATTTTCTTTTCTACTAGCTCCCCCCCCCCTCGAAAAAAAAAAGAGTAAAAGCAAATGATGGAGGATCACGGAGTTCGATGGAGGATCTAACGGCCGGAAACATGAATCGATTACTAAGAAGTTTATGTATGTTTATCCTTTTGTACTGTACCTCGCACCCTATTGAAAATGTTTATATAGCATTTTCTTTCCTACTGAAACACACACACACACATCCAAAAAAAAAGAGAAAGAATGAAAGTAAAAGTAAATGATGGAGGATCATGGGACACGCAATGCAGCATGGGAAAGGGCTGTCATTTACTGTCTTGCATTTACCCTTCCCTCGACTGAAAATTTTCTTACATTTTTTTAGGGAATCATGCAAAACCTGAACAGCCTTTTCAAAGAATTCAACTGCACTAGACTTGAAAAAATTTAGACTATCTTTTTACAAGTTGTACTGTGTAGAAAAATATCCTAAATTTTTGCAAGACTACAAACAATGAACTTTAAGGAGTCACAAAACCCAAAGAAAAAAAATGGTTAACTCTCGATTTCCCTAAATTGAAGGCAATTTTTGTGCTTACGAATTTTTTCTGAAAGTTGTATGAGACTTATACGCTGACTATTAATATTAATTTATCGTGCAGTTAGTGAAGAGGCATTATTGATTTTTTCGAGTGTTTAGAATCATCAGTTTGGTTTTTTAAAGCTACTCGAAAGTCCCGTGATGCCTATATCTTTTTAAAAGTAACACCCTTAACCTTTTTTTTTCAACTCCATATACCAGTGGTTCCCAATCTTTTTCTTTCTGCCAGGGGCGTAGCCAGAAATTTTTCATGGGGGGGGAGGGGTTACGACTACTGCAACCCACTTATATGCATACATGTGTGATAAGGCAGTGAAGAATATACATTTTGCATGGCAAAAAATTCTTTATGGGGGGGGTTATGACCCCCCTAATCCACCCCTTGGCTACGCCCCTGCTTCCTGCGAATCCTTTTTAAAATCTGAAAATTATTGTATATCAATATTATTATTTTGCGAGCCCTCTTATAAACATCCCGAACCCCCAGGGGCTCACGAACCACAGGTTGGGAACCAATCCCATACACGTTAAGGATATTAGAAAGCGTGAAATATTTCAGTTTATACCCTGCATTTTTACACATGTAAACAGGGGCCACAATTTATGCTTTCATCCAGATGGTTTGCTTTAACTTCAACACCATATTACACGTGTTCAGAATGTCAGCTTTGGAAGGCGAAAAAAGAAGCACAATCTGAAACAGATAATTACTTTTACAATCAACATTTCAATTCAACTTTCTAATTTCCACTCTTTTAATCAAAGAAACGGTTTCAAAACTAAATGAACTCCACATCCAAAAATCGCCAACTAGAAACGCGAAAAATAAATCCCCAACGAACTCCGCAAAGCCTTACGTTGTCCCGAGGGTATTGCAGTTTAATCGTTCTATTATGTCTCTCTATAAACTTTTTGTTTGTCTTTGGACCGACTTTCACTAAGGATTTTTGTTATCCACAATCAACGTTTTTGATAAAGTCAGATTTAATTTCTCCCTTGTGGTACGGGAATTTTTCTTCAGCTGGCTGACAGAGTAACTGGAAATCCGATGATCTATGAAGTATAGAAACTGAGATTTCAAGGTAATTTTTTTTCCTTGGATAGTATTCTTTGATTGCAGAGTAGAACTAGTGATGGGCATGAATGACTGAAACTACTCGGATTAATCAATTATTTAATGCATTCGAGATAATCGATTTTGAAAAATTCATTCCAGCGCTCAGCACATAGCATTCGAAGTTTCGAATAGAAATCGCGAACACTATTTGAATAGAGAAATTGCGATTACTGTTCGAACAGTGAAATCGCGATTACTATTTGAATAGTGAAATTCTCAATGTTATTTGAAAAGTGAAATTGAGAATACTATCCGATAGCGAAGCCACGATTACTATTCGAATAGTGAAATCGCGATTACTAATCGATTAGTGAAATTATGAATGCTATTCGAATAGTGAAATCGGGAATACTATTCGAATAGAAACGGTGATTAGTATACGAATACTGAAATCGCAATTACTATTGGAATATTGAAATCTTGAATGCTACTCGAAAAGTAAAGCCACGAACACTCTGAGATAGTTAATTGCAATTGCTATTCAAATAGTGAACCCCGGATTACTATTCGAATACTGAAATCGTGAATGCTATACGAATAGCGAAACTTCGAGTACTATCCGAAAAGTAATCGCGACTACTATTCGAATAGTAAAAATCGGAAATATTCACTATTCGATTAAGCGATTATTGATTCTATTCGAATAGTAGTAATCGACGACTGAAATCAATCGAATGGCACATCACTTAACAGAACCCTGTTTATCCGAGGTGGTCGGGACCTAGCATACCTCGGATAGTTAAAATCTCGTTTAGCTCGGAGTGAAATCGTGATTACTTTTAGAATAGTGAAATCTCGACTCTTATTTGAATTCTAAAATCGCAAATTTTATTCGAGTTGTGAATTCGTGAGTATTATTCGTATAGTGATATCGCGATTACCATCCGAACAGTGAAAGCACGAATACTATTTGGACAAAAACCGCAAGTATATAATATTCGATAAATAGATTACTGATCATGAATAATAGTAATTGATTGCAGAAATAATTCGAATGGCCCATTACTAAGCAGAACCCCGTTTATACGAGGTGGTCGGGCCCGAACATACCTCGGATAACTGAAATCTCGGCTAACACGGACAATCTTTAATCACAATATTTTATTACACTGTATTACGTATTTGGGGATCAGACATTGATACCGTTTTCTCAAATATGTCAATACTTCGACTAGCCAAAACTACTGACGCTAATAATACGAAATTTGGTATGTATGTGAGTTTTTTTTTTTATAATTATATTATACCAAAGCGTTATTAGAGTGTTTTTAAAACAATTAACCTCAAAAACCTTTCAAACGATAATTAGCAGTTATTATTGTATGAAATTATGATATGAAAATATGACAGTAACTATGAAAACACGAAATCAGTGCTTCAGTCATCATTAGCAGTGTTGCCATAGGTTCAATTAAAAAATATCATTCATTGATTACCAACAAGTATCATCATCAACATGAAATACCACCAATAAGTGAGCTTCCCCAAAATTACTCGAATACTTTTATTTTACAGGCTGTCCCAAAAAAATTTGGTAACACGCTTTAATTCTTTATCTATTAGCAATATGTGAGCGATGTAAATTGAAAAAAATGTTCAAAATAAGTTAGGAATAAGGCTATCGAAGAACAAATTCTTCTCGTTCATTCTCAAACAACTAAATTTTTAAAATTTGTATGTGGCTCCAGTGCAGATTCCAATTAGTAGGAATGTGCCCCATACACTCATTAGGTGCTATACAACTTTTCAGCTTTTCATTATAAAATGTGGATTGGGAGATATCTTATAACGAAGATGGGCAGGGGCTATTTATGAATTTCACTGCAAACATTCATTTCGAGAGAGTATAAAAGTATTTTCTTTCGTAATTTTTGTACGACCCCAAAAACGCGTTGATCCGACGTGATTTTTTTTCACTTCCAGAGCCAAATCAGCATATATTTATCTCCACATTTCTGACACTTTTTCTCACATAATTTTCAAATTTCTTGCATCGCCCTATTAGTGTATGGGGGCACATTTTACACATTGGGAATTCTTTTATACGGGGATCCTACAAAAATTTAAAAAGTGTAAACTTTTAAATATTAACAAGAGGATGTTTTTCTATTTTATTTTTAACGTGTTTTCAATTTACATTCCCCCTCCCCTTACCTCTATTAGGTGATGAAATAAACTTTTTTGGAACACCCTTAGCGCCAAACTTAGCTACAGTCGACCTAAATTAACGATACTGATGACTAGTGCAATCGGTAAAGCCCAAAATACAGTTCCGTGGTAAAATATTGTTAAGAATTTTCGGGGCAACCCGCTGTCATGGGGCTTTAAATAGTTTAAAATTCGTGTTCGACGGGTCAAATAGTTAATTTTTGCATTTTGTTGCATCAAAATCAGTTAACTGGAACGGAGATTTTGGATTTCTTCAATGATTAGTATAGCGTTTTCTAGAAATTTCGGGAAATTTTGGTCCTAAGCCTTCTCTAACCTCACTTTTGGGAATTTAATTTTTGGCGCTAAATAAGGCGATATTTCTCCAAAAAGTTGCCAAGCTTGGCGATATTTCTGACATTTGGCGCGATTTTCCCTATGGGGCTTGTAAAGGTGTTTTTCCTGCATTAACGTCACGTATTAGCCTTGTATTCATTAATATTTCTATGATGTAATCAAAATGCGATTATTCGGGGACTCTAGAGAGGTCCCTGGTTTTCTGGAATGTACGTCGGAAAGTATAAATAGGTGCGGGTGGCCCCGATTCAGTCAGTCTTGCTTCTGCTTTGTGCCAGATGTCCGTGAAAGCTTAAGGCTTTGTATTGGCGCTTAGAAAAGCTATGTTTAGCTTGTTTCAGAAGCTCTGTTTTTGAGTGCTGTGTGTAAATTCTTCATTGCTGAGACTTAAGGGACTGTGTACGATTTCCCTCGTAAGTTTCCACTGAATTTATGCCTGTGGAAGTGTTTTATTTTGTGTGAGAAATACAGCATTTGTCAAAGCTTTTCTTCAAAGCGGACTGCAATAAGCGCATTACTGGCTGATTGTGCTTGTAAATTTTGTACAGCTGATTCTTCGACGAAGTACTAGAAGCAATAAAGTTCGTATTCCATCCTGACAAGTGGATTCTTTACTAGAACTTTCTCCATCAACTGGACTTTAGAAAGGCGAGTCCAGAAACATGCAGAGAATTCTGCAACAATATTAACCCTTTAACGCGCAGTGTTCCCGCTCTGGGAACACCAAACTCTGACTTGGCGGTTGCCAGTCACGAAGAATAGATTTGATTTCTATAAAAATAGTTCCGGGTGACATAGCTCCACGATAATCCTTTACTTTTCAGCACGTCATTTTCCGTAAAAAAAAAAATTGTCACGATTACTTTTAACAGTACTGACATCTGAAGAATAGAAGAATGCGAGAACCGCTGGATAGTTGCCCAATGCTGAAAAAAGGGCAGCCCTTGCCATCGCTCGACTTAACTACCAGCAAGATGGCGGACGATCGATACGTTCATCGCGTGCCACAGATCTGACGACAGCTGGCTGTGCCGGCACAGCCAGCTGTCGCCAAAAAAGGGTCTCTAGATCTGCGGTACGCGATGAACGTTTCGATCGTCCGCCATCTTGCTGGTAGTTAAGTCGAGCGTTGGCAATGGCTGCCCTTTTTTCAGCATTGGGAAAGGGTTGCGCCTCAAAGGGTTAATAAAAAGACAACCGTTTAATAATTATTTGATTGATATGTCATTCTAGTAAGAAAGAACACGTAAAAATTTTTAACGCACTGTCATGAAATAAGGACATTTTAAAGTAATTAAAATTTTTTTAATTACTTTATCGTTTAACACCAGTATTTTGAGTGTTTTTTCAAGGACATTTTATTGCGTATGCTAAAGATATGCACCCCGGTGCTACAAGGGTTAAAAAAAATACCAATAAAAGCAAAGAAAATCTCCGATAAACGTAGAAAAGCTGCAGTGGCTCCAGGCAATTCCGGTTTAATCTTTCTTTTACGTCTCTCTTTAAACTGTTCCTTCGAATTGAGTGCCTCTTGGGGCAGTCAAGAATTTTCTTTTCCGAAAATCTCTGATAAAGTAAGACTTGATCCTTCCCTGGTGTTTTAAGATGCTTTTTTTAAACTGCCAACGGCTCACTGCAAGCCCCAATAGTATGAAGCCTCTATGCAGTTTAAGATGTTAATGTAAAATTGTCAATCGCTAGATTGTATCTTAAAATATTTTCAAGAGGAATCATACTTAACGCATCAATTATAAAACGCTTTTCGACACTAACAATATTTCTGTGCCAACTTTGGCGATGTACTTCAATCCGGTGAGATTTCAGTTTAGTGGTTAAAGCAAGGCTACACGAGGGCTATCGACCAAAGGGAGAAGGGTTGCCTTGGGCTGAGGACCTTTTAGATGTTTCTAATGAGTATTTCCGTTACAGCTGGAGAAAACCGCCCCAAACTCCTGACCGCTAGATCGTCAGCCGAGGGTTTGGGCCAGAACCCAGTCCCTTCATATTTCTACGAGATTTTAGAGATAATCTCTAGAGAGGAAAAAATCTGTATATCACTATTAATTTTGTTTTCCGATACTCTGTAAACTTATTTCCATTTTTTAATTGAAGAGTAATCTCTTATAAACTGATACTTATTGCAATGTGCTTGAAATGGGTGAATGTCTCTAAACCGCTACATATGCCGTTATGTATTGAAATTGCTTTGGGTGCTTTTGTAGAAAAATCTCAAATGCTGCAGACATTATTTTCAGTGAAAAGCATTATTTTGCGATCGAATTTCATTTTGTTTGAAATAGCCGAATAACTCTAAAATACGCCTTAAAGAATGGTTACCCATAGAGGGTAATGTATTAGAATTCTTCTGCGGAAAATTAACTTTTAACCCTTTGAGGCGCAACCCTTTCCCAATGCTGAAAAAAGGGCAGCCGTTGCCATCACTCGACTTAACTACCAGCAAGATGGCGGATGATCGAAACGTTAATCGCGTGCCACAGATCTAGAGACCCTTTTTTGACGACAGCTGGCTGTGCCGCACAGCCGGCTGCGTCAAAAAAGGGTCTCTTGATATGTGGCAATCGACGATCGAAACGTTCATCGCGTGCTACAGATCTAGAGACCCTTTTTTGACGACAGCCGGCTGCGTCAAAAAGGGGTCTCTAGATATGTGGCACGCGATGAACGTTTCGATCGTCCGCCATCTTGCTGGTAGTTAAGTCGAGCGATGGCAACGGCTGCCCTTTTTTCAGCACTGGGCAATCTGTCCAACTGTTCTCGCATTCTTCCATTTTTCAGCAGATGTCAGTGCTGTTAAAAATAATCGTGACCATTTTTTTTACGGGAAATGACGTGCTGAAAAATAAAGGATTCTCGTGGAGCTATGTCACCCGCAACTATTTTTATAGAAATCAAATCTATTCTTCGTGACTAGCAACAGTCAAAACGACAGAATTTGGTGTTCCTAAAGCGGGAACACTGCGCGTTAAAGGGTTAAAACCGGTCCTAGCTCTGCGATATCTCTATTTAGCTGTCGATAAATCGCTAAACGCTTAACATTACTGAGATATTGTATAGCAGTCTCAAATAAAATAAATGTGAATGATTTGCGTCGAAAAAATATATAATATAATAGACGTACAATGAAGTCACGTGGTGTCCAAATCATACAGAGTGATTCAAAAACTTTATGTCAGAAATGTAAAGGGTGATAGAGGAAGCCAACACAATTCAGAATCACATGGCACTGTTAGGTCGGAAACGTCGTCTTCATTTACTTGTTAACCCGTTGTCTACTGACGGTACTTAGAAGTACCGTTAAATTAAAATTGTTAAAAAATAAAAAAATAAAAATCTATGCATTGCAACCATTCCTTTGAAAAATCACTACCCAATACTTCACTGAATCAGCTTACATCACGATTGCACGTTCTATTTGAGTAGATTTGCTTTAGATAGACAGCTTTCCGCTCACTTTCTAATCATGTCGAGCCCTCTCCTCCCCAAAAAAGAGCGTTAGGGAATTTTCAGACGTCTGTTTTATGATTCAAGGATTTGATTTTCTAAAAGTGTGTCCATCAAAGTATGACTTGACTCCTTCAGGTGGGTGGGTCTTACACCCGTTTGAAAAAGACTCCTTAACTTTTTATAAAAACAGTCATCCAACGTATAGCTTATGCTTATTAATTTTTTCGTAGTTTTCTTTTTTATTACATGAATCAGTATTTATCATTCATTGCCCAACTATAACACGAGAAAACAAATAGATTCAAGGTGATATTCTTTGCAATTCTTAATTCAGTAGATAAAGGGTTAATAAAGTTTGGGAGAACTCATGGAATATTTGTCTAAATTCTCAATCGAGTTTCATAAGCAACGAGCTTTTTTCCGACGCTTTCAACAATGAAGTGAAATAGAATTTGTTAAACTACCAATTTTGGTTAGGGGTTGTCTGTGAAATATCCTTTAGTATTTGACATACGATATAGTCGGAATGTTCACTGTTACTTCAGCACTTCTTCCAAAGTGCTTTATTAATTCCGACCCCACATTGCTACGTGATTCTGAATTGTCTTGGTTTACTCTACCGCCCTTTAAATTTCTGACTCAAAGTTTTGAACCGCCCTGTATATTTTTTAAATTTTATTTTCCCTTCATCTTAGAGATGACTCGATGAATATTTCATATCCAGCGTTACTTTAACCCTTTAACGCGCAGTGTTCCCGCTCGGGAACACC
The DNA here is from genome assembly GCA_038373885.1 of Cheiracanthium punctorium. Lineage (NCBI taxonomy): Eukaryota > Metazoa > Arthropoda > Arachnida > Araneae > Cheiracanthiidae > Cheiracanthium > Cheiracanthium punctorium. The sequence goes on from JAWZYV010001978.1 coordinate 145,271, forward strand.
AAACTCTGACGTTTTGACTGTTGCCAGTCACGAAGAAAAGATTGGATGCCTATAAAAATAGTTGCGGGTGACATAGCTCCACGAGAATCCTTTACTTTTTAGCGCGCCCTTTCCCGTAAAAAAATGGTCACGATTATTTTTAACAGCACTGACATGTGCTGAAAAATGGAAGAATGCGAGAACAGCCGGATAGACTGCCCAATGCTGAAAAAAGAGCAGCCGTTGCCATCGCTCGACTTAACTACCAGCAAGATGGCGGACGATCTAAACGTTCATCGCGTGCTACAGATCTAGAGACCCTTTTTTGACGACGCGTCCAAAAAAAGGCCTCTAGATCTGTGGCACGCGATGAACGTTTCGATCTTCCGCCATCTTGCTGGTAGTTAAGTCGAGCGATGGCAACGGCTGCCCTTTCTTTAAGCATTGGGAAAGGGTTGCGCCTCAAAGGGTTAAAAATACATTTGACTTGGTTTTTATCCAGTTGTACAAACACAATCTGAAGAATTTAACCCATTTATGCCTAGCGTCCCTTTTTTGGGACGGCATTTTCGCTATTAGTCGAAAACGTTATTTATTTTTTCTAGCCTTTATTCATGAGTATTGAGCCTCAACTCTACAAAATATTTTAACATGACCCAGTAAGGATGTTGATATTTGGATTTTTATGCATAATGATTTTAAAAGAAATCATCCCTTGTTCAAGAAGTTGACATCAGAAATTTATCTATTATTTCTGATATCAGTAAAAATCGAAGAAAGTCGCAAAAATATCCAGGCAAAAATGGGTTAATTCCGCAATTCTATACTCAACTATCTTTATCAAACAAATAGTTAGAGAAAACGAGATAACTCGGCAGGCACAAGTTAACAAAAAAAATGCATCCAAGTTACTAAAAAAAAACTTTTTTTTTAAGACTGAATAATTGAAGTCTAGGAAGGACTTTCAGGATACTTTACTTTAATCATTCGTTTATGCTTATTTTTTTTTAACTTTCGGTTTACTTAGGGAGCCGCATGTTTAGCCAGAGGGTGTTTTATACAGGAAAGCTTTGATAAAGTTAAGTTTAATTCTTCCCTTAGCTATTTCAAAAGTTATCTAGCTTTCAAGAGTTTATCGAAAAATCTAAATAATTTATGTTAAGTTCTGTGCAATTTAAGAGAAAATTTCTAATTAATTTATTAGGCATAAAATGTACGAGATTTTATTTTCAATAATGCTTCGTTCACATAAATACACACGTAAATTTGAGTAATAAAAGTGCAAAATTTTATGGTATAGATTAATATTATCAGGATATTAAGTCTAAATAAACTCAAAATTTAAATTTTTATACTGCTCTCGTACCAATAAAACCTCCCAATCCGTAAAATGCTTCCATACTCTAATGAGGGGATGTGCAAAATTTCAACCTTTCGTCATGAAAAGCCTTGGATATATGTTTAATAAAATTTGGTGACGGGCTACACATTACCAATAGTAGCAAAAGTGGTATTTTGTGTTCAAGTAATCACTGTATGCTTTCGTAATTTGCAAGTTTAAAAAAAAAAGAATTAAATTTCGCTCCGAAGGAACTAAAGTAGCTCTTAAGGACTTAAAACCAAGAAAAATTTGTCCCGGTTTTAAGTCCTTTAGAATAATTTTAGTTCCTGCGGCGTGAATTTAGTTCTTTTTTTATAAGCGCGTGTGTATGACTGCTGAAACGTGATCATCCAACGTGATTTTTCTTTTAAGTGTCCTTTACTTTGTTCCTTTTCTTGTGTTTTAACCCCTTCGCTCCCGTCAAAATCACGGGCTAAGCTTTCTCCCTCTATTTCTCGTGCCCGTCAAATTTCCGGGCAATACTGTTCAAAAAAATTCGCCAGAAAGATAAGAGCGTTCCAATTCTGATGCACGGATTTTTTTTGTAATATATAATTTTACACAACAGATGACAATACCAGAGTATTTTTAACTTAATTCGGAGATAGTTTATTTTTAAATACATGGTAGCAGTACTCAAACACACGTGTATTTGTGATATGCATTATGCAATCTTAGCTTACTTTTTTTTTTTTTTAATTTATGTTCAAAGAAAATTTTAGAAATGTTTACTTATTTTACGTAGTAAGTTTAATAAAATTTTCTAGTGTTTAAAACATATATTTTTAATGATTCCCTGCTTACTACAAAACACACATTCAGTCACAATGACCCTGAATGTTGGCTTTTCCTAAAAATTATTTTTTTTTCTCTAGTGCTTAAAATCTCCAAAACCTTAAAATGAATAAATATACTATATATGCACTTGTTTTATACAATTTTCTGGAATAAAAGAAATAAGCACTTTTATGACCGTTTTCTTGAAAATAATACGACGGTTAAGGGGTTTTAACGCGCATTCATGTTACATCTGGAGAAACCCGGCCAAAACACCAGACCGTCAGACTGACAGCCGCAGGAAGAGACCCGAACCCGGAAGCTTCGCACGTCAGCCATCTACGACGTTGTGTGTCTTATACACTTGGCCACTGGTGTGGCTTGATGGTTTTAACCCTTTAACGCGCAATGTTCCCGCTCTGGGAACACCAAACTCTGACGTTTTGACTGTTGCCAGTCATGAAGAATAGATTTGATTTCTATAAAAATAGTTGCGGGTGGCATAGCTCCACGAGAATCCTTTACTTTTTAGCACGTCATTCCCCGTTAAAAAAATGGTCACGATTATTTTTAACAGCACTGACATCTGCAACAAAAATGGAAGAATACGAGAACAGCTGGATAGATTGCCCAATGATGGAAAAAGGGCAGCCGTTGCCATCGCTCGACTTAACTACCAGCAAGATGGCGGACGATCGAAACGTTCATCGCGTGCCACAGATCTAGAGACCCTTTCTTGACGCAGCTGGCTGTGCCAAGTCGAGCGATGACAACGGCTGCCCTTTTTTCAGCATTGGGAAAGGGTTGCGCCTCAAAAGGTTAAAAGCACGAACATACGTAAAACACACCATAAAACTACACACAAAAATCCCTTCAAAAAATGAACGAATAGAAATAAAAAAATAAATTGTGCTAAACTAGAAAGAAAATATCGCTTATACACATATTTTATTTATGACGAAAAACTATACAAGCATACATCGCGTCATTAAATATTCATTTCTGCAATTCCTTCTCAATAATGACTTACACACTGAAAGCGATATTGAAAATATATACATCCCCCGAGGATTAAAATACGAGCACCATGCAAATTTCATTCCCTTTTTTATGTTTTAAAATGTCACACAACATTTAATGTACGGCCTTAAAAAGTTCGCTGTAATTCTTTTGTTATCTTGTTATGTTCATATAGCACTGTTTGTTTACTGAGACAGTTCAAATAAACGCCTGGCACTGATAAGCGCAGGACAGTTTTCTGTTCAGCTATAAATTCTGTTTTCCCTAATGCATGAAATGAACAAATTCATAAAAGTTGTAAAGGTATCCATGGTAACGCTGAGAAAAAAATTCGGAATTTAAAAGTTACATACGGAAGAAGGTTTTTTTTTTTTTTTTGTATTTTTCAATGCAGCTTGTGAGTTTTGTTGAGTTGAATTAAAAAGATAAATTTTTTGAGAAATGCACTGAGTATGCGAAATTCTTTTGCAAAAATATATTTGTGACAGTCTCTTTTCAAAATTTTATTTAAGAAAAGAAGAAACCCAAATTGTGCCGAATGTATAGATTAAAATGTTCTGTTCGTTTCCACAGCCTGCATTAGTTTATGCGTCATCACAAATCAAATTTAATTTTTCGAAATACACTCTAAAGCTGTTTTATAAGCATATATTTATACGGTTTTGCTATATTTTATATTTCACGGAATATGCAACAGTTATATATTTATCGGATTTAGCCTTCGTTCTCTTCATTTTCAAAATATATTTCTATTTCAACTTAAAACGAAAAAAATCTGGAGTGACTCCACTCGACTTTCCGAACACTTACGATTAAGATCATTACCAAGCACTTAAATAAATTTTAATCGATGAATAATTCAAACATATATACCAAATTGAAACTCAATCGAATGCACCGTTTAAACGCTTGCGCACTTTCAAGAATTTCTCCCCATATGCCATTATGCCATAACATAAAAGAAAGTTTTGTCGTAGCCCTTTAGGAGAACTATAAGTCCTATACACACCAAAATCAATACCGGTCTTAGGATGGTGGTTTATAACATGTATACCGAATTTGAGCTCAATCGAATGTATGGTTTAAACGCTAGCGCACTTTCAAGAAATTCCCCCCATAGGCCATAATGTAAAAGAAATCTTTGTCGTAGCCCTGTAGAAAAACTATTAAGTCCTATACACACCAAAATCAATACCGGTCTTGCAACGGTGGTTTATAACATGTATACCCAATTTGAGCTCAATCGAATCTACCGTTTAAACGCTAGCGCACTTTCAAGAAATTCCCCCCATAGGCCATAATGTAAAAGAAATCTTTGTCGTAGCCCTGTAGAAAAACTATAAGTCCTATACACACCAAAATCAATACCGGTCTTGCAACGTGGGTTTATAACATATATACCCAATTTGAGCTCAATCGAATGTACCGTTTAAACGCTAGCGCACTTTCAAGAAATTCCCCCCATAGGCCATAATGTAAAAGAAATCTTTGTCGTTGCCCTGTAGAAAAACTATAAGTCCTATACACACCAAAATCAATACCGGTCTTGCGACGGTGGTTTATGACATATATATCCAATTTGAGCTCAATCGAATGCTCCGTTCAGGAGCTATCGTGTTCACTCACATACACACAAACACACACACACACACACACACACACACACACACACACACACACACACACACACACACACACACACATACATACATCTCGTAAAAATAGCATAAATGGATTCAGAAGCCCTCAAAACGTGTAAAAACACCAAAATCTCGAATTCGAATTTTTTCATGATTACAATACTTTCCTTACATGGTACATGTTCGGAAAGTAAAAAAGTGACTGACAGAAAATTTTATTACAGCTTTAAAATTCATAAATACAAATATACTTAAGTGTCTTTTAAAGTCGATGTAACGTCCCTTAAAAATTCCATAAATTTTGAAAACATTTGAGGTTGTGCAGGGAATAACTTTGGAACAACTTTAAATACCATGGTAAAACAGCCTCGATTGGTTTTAACATTGTTTTGAAGTTTCCCTAAAATTTCATTTTTAGAAGCTTCCATTGAAGTGTCCACGGGAAGAACGATGAGAGAGTCCAATACAGCTGATTTTCAAAAAAAATCAAAAGGCGCACGGGACTTTCCACGTTCCTCCCCAGTAAACTGTATCTTAGGGCTATTTTTTCAGTGTATTCTCATCGTTCTTTCCCCTTATGGGTTCGGATATTAATAGTGCCACTCATGAGCAACAGAATGCAGTAGAAACCTCAACATTGACGAAAAGTGGACTCTCATCGTTCTTCTCGTGGACCCTTCAATTATTTTCTTACTTTTTAGAAGGTTCAATAAAATTTTTATAAGCTTTTTTTATCTTGGTATTCTTTAACAGAATCTCACCATACAAACTCACACACATAGACAAAAAGAAAAGAAAAAAGAAAGAAAAAAAAAAGATGAAGAAATTATTTAAAAATTACACACCTAAATAAAAAATCTGGAGTGACTCCACTCGACTTTCCGAACACTTACGATTAAGATCATTACCAAGCATTTAAATAAATTTTAATCGATGAATAATTCAAATATATATACCAAATTGAAGCTCAATCGAATGCACCGTTTAAACGCTAGCGCAATTTCAAGAATTTCGTCCCATAGGCCGTAATGTAAAAGAAATCTTTGTCGTAGCCCTGTAGAAAAACAATAAGTCCTATACACACCAAAATCAATACAGGTCTTGCGACGGTGGTTTATAATATATATACCCAATTTGAGCTCAATCGCATGTACTGTTTAAACGCTAGCGCATTTTCCAGAATTTACCCCATAGGCCATAATGTAAAAGAAATATTTGTCGTAGCCCTGTAGAAACACTATAAGTCCTATACACACCAAAATCGATTCCGGTCTTGCGACGGTGGTTTATAACATATATACACAATTTGAACTCAATCGAATGTACCGTTTAAACGCTAGCGCACTTTCAAGAATTTCTCCCCATAGGCCATAATGTAAAAGAAATCTTTGTTGTAGCCCTGTAGAAAAACTATAAGTCCTATACACACCAAAATCAATACCGGTCTTGCGACGGTGGTTTATAACATATATACCCAATTTGAGCTCAATCGCATGCCCCGTTCAGGAGCTATCGTGTTCACTCACATACACACACACATACACACATACATACATACATCTCGTAAAAATAGCATAAATGAATTCAGAAGACCTCAAAACGTGTGAATACACCAAAATCTCGAATTCGAATTTTTTCATGATTACAATACTTTCCTTACATGGTACATGTTCGGAAAGTAAAAATAAATACTTATATTTCTTATTTGTGTGTATTATTTTACAAAATTTTTAATCGGTTTTACCTTTAAGGACCGGTTTATTTAAAGTGTTCTCATTAAAAATATAGTACATTTCTGTACATTTTAATTTCAGCTAAACATGAAATTAGAGATAACAAATCTCACTAAAATACACTTTGAATAAAAAAGGGGGGATAAAATTTACTTCCTATGATCGAGATATTGTTAATTCCCAATGCAAATCCTCTCGGAACTTAGATTCTGACATTCTAATAAACAGAGTTCCATTTAACGACCTTCTGCTTTACAGGGTGACCCATAGACGGGGGTGCGATTATGTTCTAGGGGAGGTAGAGCACATCATAAGGATTCAGATTAATCACAGATTAATGTGTGATCAAAAGCGCAGCTCTCGTTTACCTGCTAATAATCACATTTGAGAAAGTTCTGAAGCTTCCGTCTAATTTATTACCCGAATTTCATTAACAATGAGCTTGTCTCAATAAATTTGTCGCAAAGTCTTTAAGTTTGTCGCAATATCTATAGGACACCCTGTATATTCAAATATCGACAGAATATGAAGATAAATGGACAGCTACAAACGGCATTGATAAAACGTACAGAGAGACAAACAATCATAAGCAAATTACTTCAACTTTGTCGTAAAATTAATAAGAATTGAAATAAACATTTGAAAAACGCATTTCCTCTCAAAAACGCGAAAGAGCTCAAGTTAACAAATATATATTTTTTTTTTAATATAAAAACTTTACAGTTCATAAATCCAACATTAAAAATTCATCGCCACATTTCCCGCGAATCGAAAGTGATTGTGATATTCAGTGATATTAAATTAAATGCACCCTTGAGGATTCACAGAAGAATCTAGAAAATTTTATTCTCCATTTTACCGTTTAAAATTCTCGCTCGATTTTTCGTTTAATGTTTTCGCAGTGACTTGTATTATTATCACGTACTAGAAACGTTGAACTTTTTTTGTTGTAATAATATTCGTAAACTATCATAAATGTATGCTAAATGCGTAATTCATTTTTTAAACGCCCCCTGGTGGCGAACATTTGAACTAATTTTTTTTTTAATCCTCTCAAACAAATTCCCACACCTTCATTATGTCCTACACAAAATTTAATATTTGTCTCAACAATACACGCTTAAACCCAAAGAGCGAAAAAAACGATATATTGCGGAGCGCTCCGTTTCCATGGAAACCTACCGGTATTTCCGCGAAAGTGCTCTTTAAGTAGTCTTTTTTTTCTGAGAATTCTCGTCCTCGCTTCCTCTCTTTTCGGAGAAATCTCCTCCTCGCTTATTGTTATATTTCGCTCCGCTCTTGTGATCATAAAACGCTCTTAAAGGAGAAGCTAGGGAATGCAATCCCGCACTGTTTTTCGTCTTGCGAGATTTCGGGATTGAGATTCATTGATCCCGCGGGATTGACATTTCATTTAGTTAGGACTTCATTTCAACAGAGAAAAGTAGAGAAAATAAGATTTTAAGCACTATGAAGTTTAACTTTAATAATAATAATTAATCTTATGAGATAATTAATACAATAACTTAGAAATATGAAAATTATAATCATATATTCAGAATAATATAATAAGGTATGTCTTATATTAGTTGCTAAAAATGTGGAATGTTCAATTCATAGATATGTTAACATACGTTATTTTCTTAGTTGCTGAAAAAGTAACGTACAAAATCGAACAAATTCAATGAATCATTTCCATTTGATTTAATTTTAGTAAAATAATTAAAAGTGTGAATTATAAAAAAGATTAAAACTAAAATGAAAACTTTTTATAATTAATTCGTGACTTTTGGATAAGAGATAAATAGTATGAGATATTTCAGTTCATTTGGAGATTGGGAACGTTACGAAATATTTATACTACAATGCTTAGATTTAGATGTTCGATCCAGACTCCCATTGGAAGATAATTTAAAAAATAAAACTTTAAATTAAAATTTGTAATTATTGATTTCTTGATTAATTGTTGATTTCTTATTGATTTGTTAATGAGAGACATAAATATGCAAAATTTTTAGGTCTATTGATTGGGAATGCAGCGTGAAACTGTAATAAAAAATCTGGAGTGACTCCACTCGACTTTCCGAACACTTACGATTAAGATCATTACCAAGCATTTAAATAAATTTTAATCGATGAATAATTCAAATATATATACCAAATTGAAGCTCAATCGAATGCACCGTTTAAACGCTAGCGCAATTTCAAGAATTTCGTCCCATAGGCCGTAATGTAAAAGAAATCTTTGTCGTAGCCCTGTAGAAAAACTATAAGTCCTATACACACCAAAATCAATACCGGTCTTGCGACGGTAGTTTATAATATATATACCCAATTTGAGCTCAATCGAATGTACCGTTTAAACGCTAGCGCATTTTCCAGAATTTTCCCCCATAGGCCATAATGTAAAAGAAATCTTTGTCGCAGCCCTGTAGAAAAACTATAAGTCCTATACACACCAAAATCAATACCGGTCTTGCGACGGTGGTTTATAACATATATACCCAATTTGAGCTCCATCGCATGCCCCGTTCAGGAACTATCGTGTTCACTCACATACACACAAACACACACACACACACACACACACACATACATACATACATACATACATACATACATCTCGTAAAAATAGCATAAATGAATTCAGAAGACCTCAAAACGTGTCAATACACCAAAATCTCGAATTCGAATTTTTTCATGATTACAATACTTTCCTTACATGGTACATGTTCGGAAAGTAAAAATAATTTATTTCTCAGTGTCAATCCAGCGGGATTAGGATCTTAATCCCGCGGGACTAGTCCCGCAAACATTTGTGCGGGATCGGGATTGCATTCCCTAGGAGAAGCTCACTTTTGAAAACTGGCCCAAAAATCGCTCCGACTGATCTCGTATTTCACTCGTTTGGTTTACGCGTGTAGTTTCGTCTGTATAGACAACGTCAAAATAGGCGCAACCCTTTCCCAATGCTGAAAAAAGGGCAGCCGTTGCCATCGCTCGACTTAACTACCAGCAAGATGGCGGACGATCGAAACGTTCATCGCGTGCCACAGATCTAGAGACCCTTTTTTGACGACAGCCGGCTGTGCTCGCGCACAGCCAGCTGCGTCAAAAAAGGGTCTCTAGATCTGTGGCACGCGATGAACGTTTCGATCGTCCGCCATCTTGCTGGTAGTTAAGTCGAGCGATGGCAACGGCTGCCCTTTTTTCAGCATTGGTAGTTAAGTCGAGCGATGGCAACGGCTGCCCTTTTTTCAGCATTGGGCAGTCGATCCAGCTGTTTTCGCATTCTTCCATTTTCCAGCAGATGCCAGTGCGGTTAAAAATAATCGGGACCATTTTTTTACGAGAAATGACGTGCTAAAAAGTAAAGGATTCTTGGGGAGCTATGTCACCCGCAACTATTTTTATAGAAATCCAATCTATTCTTCGTTGCTGGCAACATGTCAAAACATCAGAGTTTGGTGATCCCAGAGCGGGACCACTGCGCGTTAAAGGGTTAATATAAGGGGCCTTCCAAAAATTGAGTATACAATCGCAAGTCACTTACAAAAGTCGTGTTGGCCATGACTACAGTTCTCTTGAGCGTTTCTGCATCATATATGGCCGCCGCCCCGTCGGCGTCTCTGTATAAAAACTCGTGATCTGAAAAGAGAGACAGAAAAATATATTTATATAAAACAAACGAATCGAAATTCCAGAGCAAAATGCTACAAATACAGAGTGATCAATTTGAATGAGTGTAAAGAGGATTTTCTTTTACCCCTTAACCCTTTGAGGCGCAACCCTTTCCCAATGCTGAAAAAAGGGCAGCCGTTGCCATCGCTCGACTAAACACGTTTCGATCGTCCACCATCTTGCTGGTAGTTAAGTCGAGCGATGGCAACGGCTGCCCTTTTTTAACTACCAGCAAGATGGTGGACGATCGAAACGTTCATCGCGTGCCGCAGATCTAGCCAGCTGTCGTCAAAAAAGGGTCTCTAGATCTGCGGCAGGCGATGAACGTTTCGATCATCCGACATCTTGCTGGTAGTTAAGTCGAGCGATGGCAACGGCTGCCCTTTTTTCAGCATTGGGCAATGTATCCAGCTGTTCTCGTATTCTTCCTTTTTTCAGCAGATGTCAGTGCTGTTAAAAATAATCGTGACAACTTTTTTACGGGAAATGGCGTGCTAAAAAGAAAAGGATTCTCGTGGAGCTATGTCACCCTCAACTATTTTTATAGAAATCAAATCTAATCTTCGTGAATGGCAACAGTCAAAACGCCAGAGTTGGGTGCTCCCAGAGCGGGAACACTGCGCGTTCAAGGGTTAAATCTGACGGAGGTAGCGGCCCCACCATGGCCGAGTGATAAGGCAGTCAAAACGGTAGACAGCTGAAGTGTGAAGGTTCCGGGTTCAGGCCCGTCAAGCGACTTTCGATCTGGCGGTCTGGAGGTTCGGTCAGATTTCTCCAGATGTAACCTCAATAGGCGTTCGAACCCCTTAGAAAGTCCTCTGACCAAGGCACCTCCCATCCTACCCCACATACAGGTTTTCCCTTAATACTGTGGCATCATAAGTAAAGAGATGGGGCCCTTTTGCTCACACAAAACACTTTATTAGATGCCACATACAAACACATAAAATTTGAGTTGGAACTTATACAGTCAGATGGCGAGTTCGGGCAAAATTCTGGCCGTACCGGGCCCAAACCAGAGGAAAGTACCTCTGCACTGGTCACTCACTGCCTTGATCTGTTCATTTCGGCTCTCGGCTGCAATCTCGAATGGATTGCGATCACGGTTGATGCTTGAAGTAAGTGTTCGAAAGCTATGAGATTCCTCATGTCGCTATAGCGTCAAATTCTGAAGATCCCTTGAAACACCCAGGGATTTATTCGTTCTGTTATGTCAGAACTGCACATTATCAAAGATCTACAGCTTCTTGTCGAAGTCTTTACGATACCGCACAGATCAAAGGTTATCGGAGAGACTCAAGTATTGAGGAGTAAGAAAAAGGGAGCATTACAGATATATCTCTATAAGTTCTAATTATACGGACAACGTCACAGTAGACGCAATTAAACTGACGGATGTGGCAGCTATTCTAACACTGACATATATTATTTAAACTTCCTTTAAGTGTGGGAGACAATTTCCAAAGCTGTGTTGGATTGCTACAAGTTTATTTGTGAGATAAAACAGACATGGAGTTGTACAATGTTGCTTAATCCTGTGACAATTTCTTTTTTGAAAAACATAATTTAATTGAATATTTTTTACTTCATCATTCCTCACAGCAAATGTTGAAAATGTTCAACACCATTTTGAATGAAACCATGAACACGTCGCTTCTTTCTCAACATTGTTTGTTATTGACGATATTTCTACAGTTATGGTTTGTTTTAATTCATCGATGTTTGCAGGATTTCTCTGAAAGACCCAAATTGTTTGCATGTTTGCATTCAAAATGGTGGCAAACATTTTCAACGTTTGCTGTAAAATATGATATTCTAAAAAATTTGAATTAAATTATGTTTTTCAAAAATAGAATTATCATAGGTGTGAATTATAACAGTTTTAAAAATTGCCTCCCACACTTAAAAAAGATTTAAAAAATTATACTTGAGTGTAAGAATAGTTGCCACATCGGTCAGATTTAAGGGTTACAAGAAAAAAACCGTCGGGTACTCTTTTAAATTGATCACCCTGTACTTATGAATCTAATAGGTATTTTAATTTACGAACTTGAAGAATTATACATGTAATGCAAAAATCCGAAAAGCCTGAATTTTTGTCAGAATTCTAGGAGCACAAAGAAGGGAATCAGGATATTGACAATAATGGGTGCATTCGTAAACGACAAACTCGTTGCACGAGTTTTCGTAAGAAAACTGGAATGCGTGTGTTTAGTGCTATCAGTAGCTATCAGTTTCTTTTGACTTAACGAACAACTTCAGTTTATTTAGTTTCGTCGCCTAAGAGAGGTGTTTGTTTACAATTCGCGAATGCGTTATTTTTGCTGAGGAGAGTTTTTAGTACATACTCCATATAAAATCAACAGGATTTTTAAAAGAAAGAGTGGCCATCATTGAAGTGCACAGATCAAAATTTAGAAATTTCAACTTAAACTTCATTTATCAAAAGTATTTAGCAAGAGAAGTTCAAATTTCGCTCATAACGGTTTAAATCAACTTCAATCTCAACACGAAAATGTGCATTTTTGAATTTACTAAAATGAAAAATACGAGAAAATGATTACCTTTGAAAAATTATGTACCTTCGTTGCAGTTTCTAACGCATGCATGAATTTCCTCCTCGAAAAAATAATATTTGCAGCTTCAGCAAACGTAAAAAACTTTTCATAACAACATACTTTTCCATAACAACGGACGACATTTGTAAACAGCAACAACGTGCAGCAAGTGTATCTTCTCAACAACTGAAAGAACCTGCTCTGGGCTCAGTTTACTTCGTTTGAAACTAAACGCACTCAGTTTCGTATATGAACGCTCTAGTTTTTAAACCGAATGCACTCAGTTTGTTTTACGAACACCTCAGATAGAAACTCGTTGCACGAATGTAACTTGTTTGGCGTTTACGAATGCGGCCAGTGTAGAAAGCAAAGTTGCAACTTCTGTGTATTGTTGAAAGATTGCAGGTTAGAGAGTAACTGTGCTGAGCAAGATTAACTTTGCAAATAAACGATTTCATTATTGTCAAAGTTCTATTCTATGGTTGAATGAGCTTTTCAAGTCAAGAGGTCATTCCAAACCTGTAACTGAATTTTATTTGATTCACCGTGGGTATTTTAACATTATGCCTCGAAGAAATTTTTCATAATTTTTAAAAACTTTAAAAAAGAAATAACAATGTTACAAAAAAAATTATTAATTTTTTTGAAAATTCCAACTTTTTTAGTTTCAATTGTTGCTGATCATGTTGCTGAACTTAATTATATTCTCTCAAGCCATTTTTGAGGGATGAGAGAACATTTATACGATTTTCACAAAATCTCAAACTGTATGTAATATTTAAAAGAATTTTGACATGTATAGTTTGAATTAACTTGCCATCTAAAATAATTCCAAGCTTAGTTCTATTCCATTGCCATTTTTCAGGAATGGAACAAACAATTATTCAATTTTCTCAAAACTATAAGAACTTTTGAAGTACTTTGATGCTTATGGTTTGTAAGCACCAATTACTATTCTAAGTTGTATAATAAATAATCTTAACTATCATTCTAACGACGATACTGCATTTGCATATTACCTATGTAAATGAGCTGAAAATGAGCATTCGCAAATTAATACATAAAAACGGAAAGGAATGTTTTGAGGTACTGGTATTTGGGTTTAAAAGCGTTCAGCCCTAAAAGAACGCTTTTTTTAAATCGAAAAATACAACAGATTTTTATGTTCCTTTTAAATAACCGTTTCACAATTTATGATAAGAATGTTTAAAATAATGAGCAACGTAGGCGAAATTATAAAAGAATAACGAGCAACGTAGGCGTCCAATTATCTAGAGCTCCTTAAAGAAAATGTTTTACAGAAGAATTGCAAAACGCACTCTTCGCTGCGTTGCAATATATTGTTTTGTGTTTGCAATTAGACGCTTTAAAAAAGAATGCATATACTTATAGAAAGCTTAGAAAATATTGCATGCAAAATTAACGTTCATTTCCTAATGAGCGAGTATTTTTTAAACTCGCCTCTTACGAGAAAAATAATTACAAAGATTTCTGTTGGAATATTTGCACGTTACACGCAATTATTCTACGCAAAACAAATAAAGCATTGAAAAAATGGATTACTAAACAATCTTATAAATAAAAATGAAATTCTGTTTGTTTCTTTGTTTGTGGATTTGATTCGTTTACAAATCCACAAAAATGAACCTATCGGCCTGAAATTTAGTACAGATATGTAAAATAATATAGAATAAATCGTAGTCCACTTTAAAACTTTGAAAGTCCACCCGTTTCCCAGAATTTAAGAGATTTTTTATGCTCTCCACGCAAAAAGCTTTCCGTAATTGTAACCCCTGTAGTGAAAAAACTGTGAAATAAGGATCGTGGTTGCCATGTGTGGCGATTTTGCCGAATAAAATGTTTTAAATTCTCAAAGTAAAAATAAAAGAATAATAATGATTTTTTTTTTTTTAGTTTATATTCGTAAGGTTATTTTTTTTTAAATTATAATATCGTGTGCATGGGAAATCAGGGCAGGAATGAAATGTTTTATACGCAAAACAATAAGACTTGAAAATTTCCGAGGATAATGTGTAAAATTTTTTAGTTTGGCGAAAAAATAAAGTGGCTGAAACATCGATTTTGAGTAAGTGAGTTCTAGCGGTATGCACAGTTTTCGGCTTGGCGCAATTTTTTGAGAGCTTAAGGAAATAGATTTTTTAAAACAACTGCAAAGGTTTTATTAGAATACAGCGTTAAATTTTAATGATCCGTGAAGAAATAATGCAGTTATTAAGGGATTTCAAGCGATCTATCTTCAGAATTATCGCCGATTGAGTACATTGATTTAAGTTGGGGGAATTCCGCCAAATTTCAGAAAATTGAAATCTTCTCATTTAGTACATCGGAGTAACGATGAATAAAACACATTATAGTTGATAATTTTAAAAAATTCGGCTGTATTAAGGGATTCCACTTTTCAAATAAATGCGTGCTTTACTCTTTGGCGTTCGAACCATTTCCCATATAGATTGCTGCTAAGTCAATGCTTCGAATGATTCCCTGAAAAAACTCTTGCAAAATGGCGTATGTTGGCACTTTGGCGAGGCTTAGATTTGAAACTGGATTTTATTTGAGACTGGTATATATAATAACACTGGTTATAGATAAAAATGAATGTTGGCATGTGTTTATGAGGTTGAAAAACTCCAGTACCGTTGAGCACCGTTGCACCATGAAATTTGGTTCACCTAAGTCTTTTATGATGAAGAAGGTTTTTATGCTATCCGTTTTCCTTAACTTGCCACTTGGTGCCGCAGCACAACGTCGAATTCTATTCCGTTTAGCCGTTTGCTATGCGAATATCGTCCAACCGATTTCGATGAAATTTGGTACACGCGAATATTAGAACACGGAGAATATTTTTCACTATCCATTTTGCTGTAACTTGCCGCTAAATGGCGCTGCAACGCATCAACTTCTATACCGTTCGACCGATCGACATAAAATTTTTTATACTTACACATTTGAGCACGAATAATATATTCTAACTGCGTTCCTTTTGATGTTACTCACCACTAGATGACACTGCAATGCATTATTATTTTAACTCGCCACTAGATGACGCTGCAGCAGGCCAAATTCTTGACCATTCAAACGGTCGCTATGAAAATCAGTATACATAGCTATTTGACCAATGTGAATATTTTGGCGTTATCCATTTTCCTATAACTCGCCACTTGACGGCGCTGTAGCAAATCATTACTTTAATTAACCACTAGATGGCCCTGCAGTATATCACTTCTTGACTGTGCGAATGATCGCTATGAAAATAGGTATACATAGATATTTGAACACGGGGAAGAGTTTGGCGCTATCCATTTTCCTATAACTTACCACTAGATGTCGCGTCAACACATGAACTTCAGGACTGTCCAGCCGATAGTCATGAAAATCCGTATACATCGATATCTGAATGCGAAGAATATTTTCACCGTATCCGTTTTGCTAAAACTCGCCACTAGATTGCGCTACGCCGCATGGCCTTCTGCACCGTACAAACGATTGCCTTGCAATTCGGTATGCATGATTATTGGACACAATATAACGCGATACCCATTTTGCTATATCTGTTTATTACAATGAATAGTAATCACCACAAATCGTAATATCAAAAAGTCCATTCATTCCCGTGCGAAGAACGGGTACTTCAGCTAGTTTCTTATAAAAATGACTCTTAGAATTTAAAATTTTAGAGATTTCTGTCCATTTTAATCAGCAAGTAGTCCAAACTGATAATTAGAAAGAAGGTCGCATCTCTGTTCGCCATACTCTGTAGTTATAATTAAACTTCCCCAGCAAACAGCATTTTGCAGCTGCAACCGGTGAGCAGATTGCTACCAAATTTAGCATTTCGATTGTACACACTGTAAAAACGAGGTACTTAGAAATAAGCA
This sequence comes from Cheiracanthium punctorium, assembly GCA_038373885.1. Classification (NCBI taxonomy): domain Eukaryota; kingdom Metazoa; phylum Arthropoda; class Arachnida; order Araneae; family Cheiracanthiidae; genus Cheiracanthium; species Cheiracanthium punctorium. Next base: position 161,936 of record JAWZYV010001978.1, read on the forward strand.
AAATGTACTCATTTCTGAGTACTTTTTTATCTTATAATAGCTCCGTGTACTTTACTCTTAAATTTAAGCAACGCGTACTCATTTTTTCAAATTGTATTTATATTTAAGCACGTCATGTACTCATGTTTTCGAATTGTATTTATATTTAAGCATGTCATGTACTCAATTATGAAACTAATGTACTTAAAAAATACGAGTACATTAAAATAATCATTTTAAGTAGATTTGTTTTAACAGTGCACGAGATGCGGTCAAGGGAATTTTTAGAACGTTTAGTTAAAAAAATGTCCACTAGATGACACTTTGCATAGTGAAATCGACTCAAATATTGCCCAAATTCGTGAATAAATGCCGAAAAACTATTGAATAAATGTTGAAATTGTTTGAATATTTCGAATTAGCCATTTCCCTCATTAAATGTGCCATTTTTTAATGCAAAACGCCACCTAGTAGACATTTTTTGAACTATTTATTTTTCGAAATTCCTCGAAGCAATTAATTTCCTAATCTCGAAAAGAAAAATTATCAGCAGTTTTTCAGGATACAGCAATGAAGAATTCACAAACAGCTTCCAAAAATATGCTTCTCAGAACAAGCAAAAAAAATCGCTTACAAAAGCACACAATACAAAGCCTTAAGATCTCAGCAGAACCAACGTCTGCTTCCACAGCTGACTACAGCAACTGAACTGAACTCAGGAGTGACCCTGTTCTTTTATACCTTCCTCCTACGTTGCTCGAGCATCCTACGAGATTCCATTTCTGGAAAAAAACCAAATCAACTGCGGACCTTGATTGAGTAATAGAAATGCAGTTGTGTAATACTAGGCTATTGTATAATACTAATGCAAGGAAGCAAACATTACAGACCCCCATTAATAAGATGGAGCCAAATGTCACCAACCCTGGCGACTTTTAGCTTCTTTTAAATTATGCATCAAATACATACGTTTCTTAAAAACTTTAACCTATTATAGAGCATGCAAGCACAAAATTTAGTATACATCAAGTACTTCTTGAAGCTTTTCATTGTTTTCATTACAATTGCGATACTTCTTAGATAATTTCCCAATGTTGAAAATTAATATTAATTTTTTTTAATCATCTATACATAATTGCTTTTCTGTTTTGTAGGACTAATTTTTGAAGACCTTTTAAAGCTTGAAATGTGTTGTGTGTTGTGTTATGGTAAAGCTACCAAGGACTGTCTGGCAATGAAGGGACAGAGGGGAGGGGTCCTTGTTCGGAAGACTTTTTAAAGGCTCTGTGAAGAAGTTAATTAGTTAAGGCCGTTTTAAATTTAAAGACTGCGTTGTGATACATGATAATCCAGGTTCGATGCACTTATAGTTGCAATATAATAAAAAGACGTTACATACTGAAAAACTATTTTATTAAACATATACTTTGGAAAAACATTATTATAACGGGCGGTGGTGGCTCAGCGAAAATAAAATGACGTCCTATAGGGACAGTGAAATTAAGGTGGAATCAATTAAAAATTACGCCAGCAGAGAATTACACATTGGCGAGAACAATAACTTGGCTGAGATCAATAACGCCAATTCCAGAGCAACCCTACAAGTTAATCCAATAAAATTAAAATGACATAATCGCGAGCAAATAATTTTGAAGATGTCGAAGGGCAACAAAATAATAACTGCCAGCAGGATGCCAAGAGGAGAAGTAGAAAGTACGTTGATTTTGCAGACGGACGTAATATAATCTATTTTTAGCACACCGGTCCGAAGAGACGAATAACGAAAAGAATAGTGCATACGGGAAAAGCGAAAATACAGATTTAAAAGCCGAAATGGCAGAAAAATGAAAACAGAAGTGATTTAGAATTCTTGAATGTTGGATAGATTACATTAAAGAAAGCCAAAGTAAATGATTATTAAATTAGATATGTGATCTCCATCACAGGCTCTGATACGTATTCACTTTTACATCAGCAGAAAACCGACCAAAACTCCAGATCGTTACAACCGACAGATAGGCCACCAGGCTGAACCTTCACATCCTGTCTAAGATTTTCAGCATCTTCTCATTCACCCATGGTGGGGTTTCTCGCCTCAAATGACGCTCTAGGTGACGAAAAGGATTAACCCATTAACGCGCAGTGTTCCCGCTCTGGGAACACCAAACTCTGACGTTTTGACTGTTGCCAGTCACGACGAATAGATTTGATTTCTATAGAAATAGTTGCGGGTGACATAGCTCCACGAGAATCCTTTACTTTTTAGCACGTCCTTTCCCGTAAAAAAATGGTCACGATTATTTTTAACAGCACTGACATCTGCTGAAAAATGGAAGAATGCGAGAATAGCTGGCTAGATTGCCCAATGCTGAAAAAAGGCCAGCCGTTGCCATCGCTCGACTTAACTACCAGCAAGATGGCGGAAGATCGAAACGTTCATCGCGTGCCACAGATCTAGAGACCCTTTTTTGACGCAGATGGCTGTGCGGCAAGCCAGCTGTCGTCAAAAAAGGGGTCTCTAGATCTGTGGCACGCGATGAACGTTTCGATCCTCCGCCATCTTGCTGGAAGTTAAGTCGAGCGATGGCAACGGCTTCCATTTTTTCAGCATTGGGAAAGGGTTGCGCCTCAAAGGGTTAACAGCAACTACATAATACCTTATATCGATTAACTAAAATACCATTAACAATAACATTACTTCGTCACATTCCTTTCACTAATAGATTTTATTTACATCGAAAATTAAAATCAGTTCCTATTTTCGGTAACTGAGTTTCAAAAATTACCTTTTATGAAACTTTGGTAGCAGCTGCAGTTGACGCTGTAACTGTAACTCGCGACAGAAGCAGAAATGTAATTTTAAAACACTCCGAAACTGTTTCAAAAATTTACCCAAAACTTTCAAAGGCAATTTCCCAATCTAAACAGAAAACAAATTACGAAACTGACTGGGCGTTCAAGGAGAAAAGAAGCAATTTTTTTATGGGTTTTTAAAACTGTGATTGTTAAATAGCGTTTTATTGACAGGTTTGTCTGGGCCTTCCGAAACGCCAATCCTGTCTGCCATTTTGATTCTATGAAACAGTATCTCGTCGAATTCCAATCGATCTCGCTTGCTGAAAACCACCAACGGCGAATTTTAATTCTTTGTTGATTTACGTATATGCATAATCGATGATCAAATACCGGGTGATCCGAAAGTCGGGACAAACTTTAAAAATTCATTAAAAAAGAGCAAATAGTAGATAATTGCGATTTGCACAAATAGGATTAGGGTATGATGGGATTTTTTTTAATGACAAGAAAGTTTGTAGTTCCAAATGTTACCGGTAGGTGGGAACCAAATTTCCAATTTAAAAAAAAATCCGAAATCTCTGTAAGGCTTTCTATGCAAACTGCAATTGTTTATCATTATTTTTTCTTTTTTAATGAATTTTTAAACTTTGGTGCACCCAGGATGCATCAAAAGGTAGTGAAAAGTTCAAAAATTCATTAAAAAATAACAAATCATGCATAGAGAGCATTGCAGAGTTTTCGGATTTTTTTAAATTAGAAATTTGGCTCCCATTGTGCATGTCAGCGCCATCTACCGGTAACATTTGGAACTACAAACGTTCTTGTCATTAAAAAAACCCCATCATACCCTAAACCTATTTATGCAAACCGCAGTTTCCTATCATTATTTGCTCTTTTTTAATGAATTTTTAAAGTTTGTCCTGACTTTTGGATCACCCGGTACATTCGGTTAGTATGAAAATAGTTCTTTATATAGAGAGTGCACGAAAATTGTTGGATACTTTAAAATATTAAATTTAAAAAAAAGAAAAAACTGTTCGCACAAACCGGGTATTGGAATGATGGCAGATTTACCAAAGTGATAGATTTTCGTGCCACTATAGTTTTGTGCCAAAAAGTCTGATAGATGGAGCTAGGTGTCAAGGACTTTGGCAAGAGATTCAGAAGAGCATAGTAGACATAGCGACTGGGGCAAAAATTTGGCATTGTTATTTTTCAACAGGACGGCTTACCTCGACCTGGATCAGCGTCTGTGCGCTATTCCCTCAATCCAAAATTTGCAAACAGATGGATAGTTCGCAATGGTTTAATTCAGTGGAATTATCAGTCGCTGGATTTAACCCCTTGGCTTTTTTTATGTGGGGTTTCGTCAAAGATATTGTTTAAAGGACTACATGTCCTGATGTACAGCGATTCCAGCAGCGAACGACAGCTGCTATTCATTCCGTAACTTCAGAGATGTTTTCAAATACTTCGACTGAAATCGAATATTCGTTTAGATGTTGTACAATCCACCAAAGCATCTCGTATTGACAGCTATTCATTTTGTTATGTATGTGATTAGTTAACAATTACATATTAGTGTTACCGTGATAAGAACTTTTTAAATTTAATTTTATAAAGTATCCAACAATTCTTTAGCACTTTGTACTTCATGCGTAGTCACTTTAGTTTCAACGTTTCAAACTCCCTACGGCATTATCGCTATCAGTCGAAAACGTTATTTATTTTTCCTAGCCTTTATTCATGAGTATTGAGCCTCAACTCTACAAAATATTTTAACATCAACAAGTAGGATGTTGATATTTCGATTTTTATGCATAATGATTTTAAAATAAATCATCCCTTCATCAAGAAGTTGACATCAGAAATTTATCTATTTTTTCTGTTATCAGTAAAAATCGAAGAAAGTCGCAAAAATATCCAGGCACAAATGGGTTAAAAAGCGTGGCGCAAGGCAGTTAAAATGAATCTTGCTAATGAACCCTAGAATGGATAAAATAAATAAAAACTTTGTGAAAAAAACACACATAAAATGTTACTTATAGTACGATACGATCGCTTCAACCAAAAATTCTTTCGGTCTTCATCCGTCAAAGCTCTTCCCATACCTTACTGTTTTTTATACTCAGTACAGTATTGACTCAATTTCTGGACTCATTTCAATAAAATCATGTTTCTTTGTTTAAACAGTATTGTCATTGAATTTATTTAGGTTAGTGTTGCTACACGTTTTAGGTATCATCCTAAAACCGATGTTGAAACAGCAAATGGCTAAAATGTGCTTTAGCCCAATGAATGGTGACATTTTTTAGATGGGCGATGAATGCGCCAAGTATTGTCAATGCCATATTTTAAAGCTGTGAAAAAGTCCGAAAGATCTTACATTATTGTGTATCCATCAATGTTATTTTATGATCTTAGCTACAGCGTGACAGATGCTTGCTCCATTGAACTGCTAATTTGGATTTTTGCACATGCGTAATTGTTATTGCACTAATGTTTACATCTAGCTGTTGCCGTTCACACAGTGGAAACACCGTCGATTTTGGTAACTCATACGTTGGCGTATTATATAGGGAGCAGGCGCGTAGCCAGGAAAAAATTTCGGGGAGGGTGGGGGGGATATGCGCCTGGAAAATTGTTCGGGGGGGGGGGGATATGACCTTATATGTGTATAAATAGACGGAATTTCATCACTAATCCAAAAATTTCGGGGGGGATATATCCCGATATAACCCCCCCCCCTGGCTACGCCCATGATAGGGAGAAGGGTTGAAAATAAAATTGTACCTTCATTTAGGCTTACTTATGCTAGGATTTTTTTTTTTAATTCAGCATGTAGTTTCCCAAAAAATATCCTGAAAAAGTTATGATTCGAAAAATTTGAATGTCCACCCTAGAGCTCTCAAAAGACAAAAAAAAAAAAAATGATAAAGCGTAATTTTACGTTATTTAGTCCTAACACTACTATTTTTAGTAGTTTTGTATTCATTTTCATTTAGCAATAAAAATTAGAAGCAATCAAAAATTCGGGCAAAAATTTGTTCTGCGAACTGGATTGCCCAAAAAATAACGTTGCCGTACATTTTTAAAAACTAAATTTTATTTCCATAATAGTCTTATTTATTTTAAATGCATATTATAGACAAAACTACAAAAAAAAAAAAAAAAATTAATTCGGAAAACTGAGGGTGTAGCCAATTGGCTACACTATGAACTGTAGTATGAAGGGAGGTAATCTAACAAAACACTAAGCATTTCGTGACGTCACACTATAGAACACAAGTTGTAGTCAAAAAATATGTAAAGATTTTTTTCTTTTAGAATAAAATATCTGGTCTTCTTCAAGAATTAAGAGTCATTTTTAATAAAGAGGAAAACTTAAATTTTATAAAATGTCTTTTATTTTTAATCAATGAATATAAAAATATAATTTCTTATGTTCATGTCGAACCATCAAAAAGTTTACAAACATTTATTTTAAAATTTTCCTGTAAAACATTAATCTACTATTGAAACATCGATCCCAGACAGCTTGCTTTACTCGGATTTAAAAATGATATTCGTGTTTCCAAAGGCTTTCCACGTATCTTGTATGAAGATTTAAGTACCAAAAACAAAGACACTAAACATGGTAAATAGACGAAATGTTAACCCTTTGAGGCGCAACCCTTTCCCAATGCTGAAAAAAGGGCAGCTGTTGCCATCGCTCGACTTAACTTCCAGCAAGATGGCGGACGCTCGAAACGTTCATCGCGGGCACAGCCAGCTGTCGTCAAAAAAGGGTCTGATGAACGCGATGAACGTTTCGATTGTCCGCCATCTTGCTGGTAGTTAAGTCGAGCGATGGCAACGGCTGCCCTTTTTTCAGCATTGGGCAATCTATCCAGCTGTTCTCGCATTCTTCCATTTTTCAGCAGATGTCAGTGCTGTTATTTTAACAGCACTGACAAAATAATCGTGACCATTTTTTTACGGGAAATGACGTGCTAAAAAGTAAAGGATTCTCGTGGAGCTATGTCACCCGCAACTATTTTTTATAGAAATCAAATCTATTCTTCGTGGCTGGCAACTGTCAAAACGTCAGAGTTTGGTGTTCCCAGAGTGGGAACACTGCGCGTTAAAGGATTATGCGATGTTAAAAATCAACGAAATCTAAAAACCCTCTGCCTGGTCGGACATTTTGATTCTAAGTGTTAAGAGTTTACAATCTAAGTGTTGCCAAGGCGACAAATCTAAAACATGCGTGCTTCAAAAAAATTTATCTTTTGGACACCTGAGATCTTTTTTTTTTCTTCGCGTTGAATCTGTATCAAGAACCGCACAATTTTAATGCACGTTGCCTGATAAAATGAGTAAATAATTAGAATGTTTTACAGTTTCTTTATGCGTTTCTGCCAAGGATTAAACAAATGATGGTCTTTGCACGAAATCGAGATGACACTAAAACTGCAGTTTATTCAGAAAACGCCTTTTTCTGCACGTGGTAGCATATACATGCATCGCAATGCACATGCATCGCAATGCTAAAAAAAAAAGTGGGGGGGACGCTCATTTTTGACGAAGTTTAACCTACACTTATCGGATTCATTAATTGTAATTATTCCTTAAACAACCAATAAAACTAATTTAACCATCATTTGTTTATTAATTAATTAAAATGAACTCATTGTTAAATTATTGATTACTTGTTAATAAACTAAACTAAGTCTTTTTGATCAACCGTGTAAATTACTTAATTTGTTGTTGCGAACATGTAATCAGATTTGTATGCTTGGCTCGAAGTCCTTTTATAAATCTTCGTCAGAAAAACAGCACAAGGGGGCGGGTGCCCTCCGTTTAGGTCTTTCTAAGAGGTCTTAACCTGTATTTACGCAAAGCTTCGGAGAGAACCACCGAAAACTCCGAACGGTTAGGTCGACTTACGCGCCATGGGACCCGAGCCCGGGACCTTCACACTTCGACCGTCTACCATTTCCAGTGACATAACCACTGCGCCATGGTGAGGCGACAATCCAATGTTAAAGTGACAGATTTTCTTTTGGATTGGTACGTGACTATTCGCTACCCCGATTTTTGTCGCTTTTTCGGCCATTCGGAAAGACATTTTTTACCAAGGGTGCGTTCGGAAAGATTATAATCTGATCTATTCTTATGGATATGTTTTCACTACTGAAGTGTTTAAGAACTTACAATCCCATTTGTAAAATCGATTCAAACAGTCAAAAGTTTCCTTTCGATTTTTATACCGATGTACTTGCTCTCGCGCGAACAAAACGAAAATTTTTAGTTTCTTCGCAGATTTTTTAGAAAAAACTTGAAAATGAGCCTCCCCCTGAATAAAAAGTGGGGGGACGTATGGGCTGAAGTGAAAAAGAAGGGGAACGGCGTACCCCCGCGTCCCCCTTCGACTACACCACTGAATTGGGGTATTTAAGGTTTTTTTTTTTCCCACGTTCGTCATGTCATGACTCACTGGGATAAGTACAGGCTGTCCGAAAAGCTCCGTTTTTGCGTACGAGAAAAGTTTCGCTCCCTCACCGATTTGGCGCTGTTACCCGACCGTATCACTGTTGCCCACTCTGCCGGAGAAAATGTGGCTCAAATCAAAGTTAAAAGTAATCCTCAAATGGCTAACAATATTTTCAAGCTGAGAAAAAAAAAAAAAAAAAATTTGGCGTTTACGTGCTTGTGCTGCTGAAATATGCTTATCTGCTAATTCTCTTTGAGACATTTGGACATTCATTTCCGATTTACAAAATACTTCGGTATTGCCAGTTTGCCAAGATCTTTTTCTACGACAAAGTTGACAACAGTGATACAGTCGGGTAACAGCGCCAAATCGGCGAAAAAGCGAGAGTTTGCTCGTACGCAAAATCCCATACGACAAACTGTTTTTCGGACAGCCTGTACTTATCCCAGTGAGCCATGGTCATTAGAGATGAGACGGGCTCAGCCCGAGCCCGAACCGGCCTCGGGCTCTGTAATTGACAATTGCGTTCGGGCTCGTGAAAAATATCTCATTTATTGAAAACTAGCAGTCCCGCACGGCGTTGCCCGTGAACCCCTTAAATTATGCGATTTACAAAATCTGACATGTAAACTGCAACTCCAGATTAGTACTCTAGGCCGCAATTGTATAACAGAATGTGCAGATAATGGTTCCAGAGTTTCAGGTACGTACTTACAAACGCACCACTAAAGACAACTCACTGCCGTGGCCGTCACACATTTCCCCCAGAAATATCGTGTAATTTGCATTAAAGTTGCTGGAGTTATTAAATATTTCATCCAATTAAGCAAATTATCTTGTAAAATCCACAATATTCGATTTAAATTTCTTAAAATTAGGAAATGTTAGGTCATTAAACGTATTAAATACCATAAAAAGTACCATAAAAAATTTCATGAAAAGGTCCCATTAGGAAAAACGCGCCAAATGACAGAAAAATCGTCAAACTTGGAGAGTTTTGGCGAAATATCGCCAAAATTGGCGCCAAAAATAAGTCCTCCAAAATTAGGTTTCCGAAGACCTACGACCCATAGAACCCGAGATTTCCAGAACATTCCATATTGATGCAACAAAAAGCCAAATTTAACTATTTAACGCGTAGAATACGAATTTTAAACTGTTTTAAACACCAGAACAGCGGGTTGCTCCCAAAATTCGTAACACAGGGTAAGAAAATTTACGTTTTAGAACGGTTTTTAATTAATAATTAAAAAAAGTAATTAAAATTTTAAAATTCTGATTCTCAGGTGCACATTATCGGCATTCATGGGCTTAAACACCGCCATTTTGATGTCGTTTCACTGCGCCACATAACGTCCCCTTTGTATAAATTTTGAATCAGAGAAGCTAGAACGTTCGTTTTGCGTTTTGATCGTCAGCTGTCGTCAAGATCTATCGATTGCGTATCTAAAATATTTACGATTTATTAGATTTAAAATAAAAAAATCTGGAGTGACTCCACTCGACTTTCCGAACACTTACGATTAAGATCATTACCAAGCACTTAAATAAATTTTAATCGATGAATAATTCAAACACATATACCAAATTGAAACTCAATCGAATGCACCGTTTAAACGCTTGCGCACTTTCAAGAATTTCTCCCCATATGCCATTATGCCATAACATAAAAGAAAGTTTTGTCGTAGCCCTTTAGGAGAACTATAAGTCCTATACACACCAAAATCAATACCGGTCTTAGGATGGTGGTTTATAACATGTATACCGAATTTGAGCTCAATCGAATGTATCGTTTAAACGCTAGCGCACTTTCAAGAAATTCCGCCCATAGGCCATAATGTAAAAGAAATCTTTGTCGTATCCCTGTAGAAAAACTATAAGTCCTATACACACCAAAATCAATACCGGTCTTGCGATGGTGGTTTATGACATATATATCCAATTTGAGCTCAATCGAATGCTCCGTTCAGGAGCTATCGTGTTCACTCACATACACACAAACACACACACACACACACACACACACACACATACACACACACACACATACATACATACATCTCGTAAAAATAGCATAAATGGATTCAGAAGCCCTCAAAACGTGTAAAAACACCAAAATCTCTAAGTCGAATTTTTTCATGATTACAATACTTTCCTTACATGGTACATGTTCGGAAAGTAAAAATTATGTCGATATGATGGTTAGAATGGCATTTATGAGTTAAATATATGAACAAACAACAGTTGATTTCATATGCTCTTTTCTCAAGAGAGATTTTTGAAATGTTCAAAGTGTTCCATGCGCATTAATTTTTGTTGAATCTTGCTGAAATTCCGTAAAAAAGATCCAAGATAACTTTCCTTGATAATTTTATTAGATTTTCATTTTTATAATAATAATTTTTTAAACATTTCTGCATTGTTTTAATTGGAATTTTGCAGAAAATGACATGCTTAGCAAAATATTTTTTTCTTTGACATAGCTTTGATTTTTAGTAAAAGTTTAACACTAAATTTTATTGTAGCTGCATACAGAGATAGCTTAACCCTAACGTCAATGACCGAGCGCTTCCCGTATTTTCAGTACACCGCGGTAATCACATCGAATATCTATGCTCCCAGTCTGTTTCATTGCCTGTTACCGATTTTATAATTAAGTAAACATTTGCACGATGGAATAATATCAGGTTGTAACGAAAGTTTTCCGCCAGATTTGCTTGAGTCAGCTCATGAGGTACCGAGCGATTGATCTTATATGTCAAGTTTATACGATGCCTTGCGCGACTAATGGACATGGTACTGAAGTCTAACTCTTTTAGCTAGCTCTCGAGTGGATGAATATTTTATCTTCTTCCACAAATTCTCGTAGGTGGGCTTCATCAGCATCAGTAAGCCGGCCATAGCACTCTGCTTCTTAAATGTCCTAGTCCTCGTTTTTGAACCTTCGGTACCAAATCTTCACAATGTCGTCTGATACAACAGTAGTACCTTAAGCTGTACACATGATTCGGTGTCATTCTGTAGCTAACTTTTTGAAACAGAACTGAGAGTAAATGATGGTTCAATCTGGTAGCGTGATAGTTCCATCAGACACCTTATACTTAATCATATTGTTTTACAGATTTCACAACACAGGGCTCTAAAACAAGTCTTTTTCTTTCAAATAACAAAAATCGTTTGACAAAATATTGGCATAGACACCAACGCGAACTGTTTGTGCAGACAATCCTTCCAGTGGCGGAAAACTTTCGTTACAACCTAATAATAATTATAATAAATAATTAAAAGTAAAATAAATAAGCCATAATTATAATTACTATTATTATGTTTGATTTAATTAGTCATAATGATTAATTACAATCTGAATCTTCGAGAGAATCAACAGAGACAACGTACGGAAGTACCATGTATAAAAACACAACGATAATTTTTTCCCAAAAGGGATCAAAATTACATGCTTAGTTCAAATTCATATAAAAAACGAGGATTAAAAGCGATTTTTCCAAGGCTTAGTTAGGAATGATCAAAATTACGATGACACTCTAAAAAAAGATACCCGGGTACCCGATCATTGACGCTAAGGTTAACCCTTTAACGCGCAGTGTTCCCGCTCTAGGAACACAAAACTCTGACGTTTTGACTGCTGCCAGTCACGAAGAATAGCTTTGATTTCCATAAAAATAGTGGCGGGTGACATAGCTCCACGAGAATCCTTTATTTTTTAGCACGTCATTTCCCGTAAAAAAAAATGGTCACAATTATTTTTAACAGCACTGATATCTGCTGAAAAATGGAAGTATGCGAAAACAGCTGGATAGATTGCCCAATGCTGAAAAAAAGGGCAGCCGTTGCCATCGCTCGACATAACTACCAGCAACATGGCGGACGATCGAAACTTTCATCGCGTACCACAGATCTAGAGACCCTTTTTTGTCGACTAGCTGTGCGACACAGCCAGCTGTCGTCAAAAAAGGGTCCCTAGAACTGTGGCACGCGATGAATGTTTCGGTCGTCCGCCATCTTGTTGGTAGTTAAGTCGAGCGATGGCAACGGCTGTCCTTTTTTTTCAGCATTGGGAAAGGGTTTAGCCTCAAAGGGTTAAGGAAAAAAATCAGTTGTCACGGACAAAAATTGAAGGGCATGGAACGTTTTAAAGATATATTGTTAATTAGCATATTTCAATCAATGCCTTAATTAAATTCTGATACTAACCTGAATCTAATATTTTTCACTGGCGTCATATTTATACAAAATTGACGAATGATTGGCTGATAAATATAGATTTTTTTATACAGTCCTTTATCGCCTTAATAATTATTTGTCGCTCATTAAATCCCACCAAATAAAGTCAGATTAATGCCACAAATCCCCCGAATACTCGGACAATGCCCTGCAATCCTCAATGTCCTTTAATGCTTTTCCTCCCTCGCTGGAATTCAGATTAAATATTTTCATTATCTCCAGGGGGCAAATTTAATTAAAACTTTCCCGTTAATGAAAATTAACATTTCATGCTTTCACTTGCTCAGAAATGGCCAGGCATTGTCGCTGGTTTGCGAATTCCAGAAAGATCTGGATTAGACTAGACTGGAGTCTTTAAAACCAGCCAATCAATCGAAATACCGGATGCCCGAAATTAAATGACCCTATTTTAAAGTTGTCTACAGACGAAACTATTTCTGAGAAAGTTATGAAATTTTGTGTAGGACATAATGAAGGTATGAGAATTTGTTTGAGCAAATAAAAAATAAAACTCGGCTGTTCGAGCCTCGTCAGGGGGAGACCCCCCACTGAACTCCCTATTTTTTTAGTTTCATTATTGCCATATTAAAACGATATTAATTGACTATGTCATTTTATCTGCCGTCTTTCGTGTATTTCACCTGGTAACCCTATGTTGAAATTTTTAGGATTGTAACCTATTTATAGAAAAATACATGGGATACATATTCTACATCTTACGAAATATTGTAACAATAGATTAAAGTTGTGAGCTTATAATATTTAAATATATGTAAAATTATGTCGCATTTTTATGTCGCTTATTTGGGGCACATTTTTCGGACAATTTCAAAAAAAAATTAGTTCGAATATTCGCCACCAGAGGGCTCCCAGGTCCCCAAACTTCGATCCATGCGACTTTTGGCTTTTGGTAGTTTGAAACATTTGGTAGCCTCGCTATGGCACAGTGGTTATGTCACTGAAAGTGGTAGAAGGTGAAGGCTGAAAGTCCCGGTTTCGAGTCCCGTCGTGCGGCTGCCGACCTAACCGTTCGGAGTTTTCCATGGTTTTCTCCGAAATTAGCGTAAATACGGGTTAGGACCCTTTAGAAAGTCCCCCACGGAGGGCAACCCCCGTTTTGTTGTCCTTCTGGAGTAAATTTATAAGCGGGGTCCGGACCAAGCACACAAATCCGAAATACATGTTACGCAAGCAAACATTTGGTAAGTGTGATAATTCAAGAACTTGACCTGATCTTAAAGACAGCATTTCACAACATGTTCGTAATATTTACACGAACACACTGAGGTCAGCTGCGCAGCTGCGGAACATGTTTTCTTATGATTCCAAACAGTAACTGACAATGATGGCCGCCATGTTGAACCTGTTGTGTTGTAATAATACAGTCGAACCTTGATTTATCGTACTTGATTTAACCCTTTAAAGCGCAGTGATCCCGCTCTGGGAACACCCAACTCTGACGTTTTGACTTTTGCCAGTCACGAAGAATAGTTTTGATTTCTATAAAAATAGTTACGGGTGACATAGCTCACACGAGAATCCTTTACTTTTTAGCATGTCATTTCCCGTAAGAAAAATGGTCACGATTATTTTTAACAGCACTGACCTCTGCTGAAAAATCGAAGAATGAGAGAACAGCTGGATAGATGGCCCAATGCTGAAAAAAGGGCTTGCGTTGCCATCGCTCGACTTCACTACCAGCAAGATGGCGGACGATCGAAACGTTCATCGCGTGCCACAGATCTAGAGAATCTTGTTTGACGCAGCTGGCTGTGCGCGAGCACAGCCAGCTGCGTTGGGAAAGGCACGGAAAGGGTTGCGCCTCAAAGGGTTAACGAATTCTCCAATTTAACGAATATTTTTTCTGTCCCGACAAAAAGGATGCTAAAATGCTCTGATTTAACGAATTTTTAGCTTTGATTTAACGAACAACAATCGCTGAAATAAAATTCGCACATAAAACTACGAATTCTTCGCACACAAAATTAATATCGACAAAGAGCTTTGAAAATTCCAAACAAAGTCATACAACACACTAAAACAAAGCACTATGAAGGGTTTCTTTCCAAAATGCCAATAAGTATGTATGTATTAAGTTTTAAGAACGAGTAACATTAAAGAATTTAGATAATTTTATACAGGGTGGCCATAATTAAACTGCAAGTGATTAAGGGGCGCTGGAGAGAAAACTACGGAGAATATTCCAGTGAAATTTGGTATCTACACGTTTCAGAACATGCGCAAGTCAAATATGTAAAAAAAAAAAATCGTCATTTTCACCCGATAGATGGCGCTCCATTGTATTTCAAAGCTCACCGGTGGCATATACAGCTTCCAAAACCGATAGACAGAGCACAGTGACATTCTAAGAGGCATTTAAACAATAAAAACATCATTTACAGTTTATCAAAATTCCATACAATTCGCTTCAGTAATTAAATTTTTACAGTAACATGTAATCAAAAATTAACGTAAATTAAGATCACAAATTAAACAATTCATAAAGACGCTTTGGAAAACAAACCATTATTTATTCTCATTGACACTCATTGGACCTCTTCTTAATCGTTTCATACGCCCGTATTCTTTCAGAGTAGCTGAATAATTGCTACCATTCTGATAGAATATCTTCACTAACAATGCACGTTCCTTCTTATTCAGAGTCATGATTGACCATTACTCAATGGGGTCTTGTTTTTACACTGTTCGGTGAGCTTAAAACCTTAAAATTTGCATATATGACGTCCACAAGCATTGAAACACGATATAGCGCCATCTATCGGGTGAAAAATGACGATTTTTTTTACTGCATATTTGACTTGCGCATGTTCTGAAATGTGTAGATACCAAGTTTCACTGGAATATTCCTGATAGTTTTCTCTCCAGCACCCCTTGAACACTTGCAGTTTAATTATGGCCACCCTGTAGTTGATCTCCTAACATATAATTTATAAGTTTTAAGCTCCAGTAAACGATCATCATTCTTTTTTTCATATCTATATCCAAGAGTATTTTGCATTGATATTTTTGTATAATCTCTTAACAAAAAATGATATTCGATTTAACGAACGAATTTGTGGGTCCCAATCAATTCGTTAATTCGAGGTTCGACTGTATTTCAAACTATCATAAATGTCTGCTAAATGTGGGATTAATTTAAGAAAGCCTTTGGTGGTGAACATTTGAACTGATTTTTTTTATTTATTCGCTCAAACAAATTCCCACATCTTCATTATGTCCTTCACAACACAAAGAGTTTGTCTGCATACAACTTTAAAATAGGGTCATTTAATTTCGGATAACCTGTACATTAAGGTGAATACAATATGCTCACTAAAGTCTCTTGCCACAACTTTGGAACGGCTTCTGCTACATTCATAAAAGGGACGCCTATGTACAGTAAAGTTGCCATGCGGTACACAAGGATACCGCTTACAGCTCCACCTGTCTGCTTAATTGGGAGTTAGTGTTCTTATCTCAAAAACGGCTAGAGATACATGAAAAAAATCAATTACGAAGTTTTTCAACAACATCGATTTAGTATGAAAAGATACCTAATTTTGCACATGATGCCCATTAATTCCCACAATAATGCTACAGATGGAAGGGACAAAGTGCACATATGTTTGGTCGAATTTTCCAAAACTGCACTTTACCAGACATTAAGCTCATTTATCATTCATGGTCAGTGTTTTCCGTCAGCAAGAATGTTCACCTGGACGCTGACTGCGCTGCACGTTGTTCAGACAATATGGCTGCTGATACGTTGGCAAAAGCATCAATGTTACGTTTTTAAGCCTTGCACTTTACGCTTTCAATTTTTAACAATCACGTGCTCAAGATGTCTATCAATGATGCTGTACAGCTTTGTAAATCACTTTTTTCTCTATCTCGTTCCATTTTCGAGATGGGAATGCTAACTACGCAGTTTTCCACCAGGGGGAGCCGTAAACGGTTTAATTCAGCAGCGCATGGCTACTGTATGTTTTAAGATTTTTTTTTCCCTGGATATTTCGTAGCTGTTGCAGGTGCACCGTTTGTAATCGTGCATACTACAGCTTGTAAAAGAGACGGCCTAAATTTTTTTCACTTGTCTATTGCAATAGGATCCAAAAAAAAAAAAAATTCTTCGAAAGTTGCTTGATATCTTTAAAAAAGAACAACCTTAAAAGAACAGCCTGGCTGAATTTATTCTGAACAACTACAAGGTAATTTTAGGATACAATTAATGGAATGACGTCATTTATATAAGCCGAAATAGTTCTACAAGAAAAACCCGACATTCTGCGTTGGGTCTTCAAATTGACATCATGCTTCAACTGAAAGATGTCGGCATTAGTCAAAAGCAGTCTTTTAGGGTAATCTACTTTAATTTGGCGGGGCTTATCTTTCACGCTGCACCTTTTAATGAAGCCATCTTGTTACGGCGGTCGTCCAGTTTAATTAAATGCGTCGAATAGCGAAGTTGGCATTTTTAATTTCTTCCGCAAGTACTAGATTATACGTTTTTTTTTCCTTTATCTTTTTTCAGTCAAGAACATCGTCAGTACTTTAAGCAGTTTAAATTAAAGGGAAAAGTTACTTAAACTGGTTGTTGGATCTTTAGTTAATGGCATTTCAAGTGAAAAGTTAAATTATGTTGGAGGTTTTTTTTTTTTTTCCGCTGGTGAAATATGCTATCTTTGGAAAGGTGTATCACTGTATTAAATATCTGTAATTTTACAACACAATGTGCTGTATCTAATTTACAACACGTGCAGCAAAATCAAATTCAAGCACTCGCGCTTGGTTTTTTAAACTTAGGGTGGCTCTTCTGGTGGTCACATGACATTCATAGCGAATCAGAATATCGTGCCATTATCAGTGAGCTAAGCTAGGACTCCAGGCAAGAATATGTGAGTTGAGTGAGGGTTTGGTTGCCATGCCCATGTTTTTGTAATCTGGTATATGTAAACCGACGTGTTGTTTAACCGACTCTTGTTGTACTTCAACGGCTGTTAAAGATTTCAATAAAATTGATTATGGGAGGGCGGTTGTGTTCAGACGTTAATTGTTGAAGTCGTTCCAGATTGAAAAGCAAATGCGTAAATTTCCAAGAGATATTGAACGAAGAAAACAGTGTGGATAGTGAATTGCCGATGTGTTACAATGGAATCCGGTTACGGAAGTTGGACTTTGCAGTGTAAGTAATTCTATCATAATATTTATTTGGTTCAAATTTTGATATGTAGTAAAAAGTTTAGGTTCCAGATAATCGTATAATGTTGTAATTTAGTCTTCCAAAGCTTCTAATAACGTATAAAGTATGTGTTTATTGTACGATGTTTGGATATTGGCGGTGTTCTAAACGGTGCCAAACGGAGTTCCGGTGTGCATTTGTTTAGTAAACAAGACTGCTGAACTGAAAAATTTCTGCAAGGTTATTACGCGTTAATGATAGTAAACTATCAAATTGTATTAATTAAATAATAATATAACTTACATACTGCTTTTATTTTTATTTAAAAAAATCTTTTTAAAGTGCTGTTTCTTCATTTTATAAAACCAAGTTCGTATACATATACATATTTATAAATATTATTTCTTCGTTTCAATGAGCTAATGGAACATCGATTCGAATATAATTATTTTGAAACATTAACGTCTTGTAGACAAGAGTTATTGTATTAAAAACTTTTCATCTTAAAGAATATGTAAATAAATATAAAAATATAGTTATAAAATTTCTGTAGTCTCTATTACTTGCTTCATTATTCTATTAATATATTTTAATGACAATATTCGTAAAATGTATTTCCAGAAAAATATTGCTTTAAATTCTGCATTAAGTTTTGTCTAACTCAAAAAAAAAGTTTAAATTTATTTCGTTTTTAAATTGATTCTGACCGCCACATTAAAATTTTCGAAGGTATTGAAAATTTTAATGTGCCGGTCAGCGAAGGTTTTGAAATTTGTAATCTGCTGGTCCATATTTGTAAAATGCTGAGAAACATTGCTCTATACAATATACTACTATTAAGTTATATTTTATATAAAATGGATTTTAAATGTCAAAATATCAGGAGTATTCACTGTTATTTTAATATTTTAGTATGAAGTATCAGGTTTTTGAAAGCATTCTTTTGATTTAATTCATTTATAATTTTTTTTTATTTATAATACTACTTAAGTTTTAATCCCATTAAACCAATATTGGTAAAATGTAGTTCCAGAAAAATAGTACTGTTTTAAATTCTACATTAGTTTATGTCCAACTCGAGCTTAAATTTATCTTGTTTTATCACATTTTTAAATTGTTTTTCAAAACTGAAGTATATTTATTTATTTTCAATAATTAAAGTTCCCCCTATACATTTAGCAAAAAAAAAAAAAAAAAAAAAAAAAAAAGTTGAAGTAATTGCTATGCGTATTTATATATAAACTATTTATATAGATGTACTGTTCTAAGTAATTTTTAAATTCCAAAATATTAAGTGCTCTTTGTAATTACATTAAACTAATTCAGAACTGAGAACCAGTCTTTGGAATCATTCTTCTTTCATAGTAATACATTTATGAATTATTTATACTGAATATTTTTAAAAATGTTGTTTATATGGAGACTTTTAAGAAAAAAATATTTTTTATTAAAACATGTACATATTAAATAAATCACATAGTTTATGTCCAACTCCAAAAATAGTTTAAATTTATCTTGTTTTATCTCATTTTTAAATTGCAAAATATTAAGTGTTTATTTTATTACATTAAACTATTTCAGAACTAAGAAACATTCTTTGGAATAATCCTTCTTTCATAGTATTACATTTATGAATTATTTATACAGAATCAATGGCGCACCCAGGATTTTACTTTGGTAGAGGGGAGAGAAGGGCTACAAATACTGATGAACTCGGTTATAGTGATCTCGATTGTAGTTATAACTCTTTTATCACGTCAAAATATTCAGTATCACTTGCCCATGGAACCCAATCCCACTATCAAATTAACTCGTTATAGAGTCATAAAAAATTATCTGATCTATTCAGTGACATTAACCGAGTTTAAATGTATTTCATACACTAACTGTAAGTATTTATATAAAAATCAATTTTTTCCCTAAAAGATATTTTAGAAATAATTCGAAGACGATTTTTTAAAAATAAAATATTTTAACTCATTAATGACAACTTTTAATTTTTAAAGTTTTTTGACATCTAACTCTCCAACTTTAGGGGGGAAGGGGGTTCTGCCCCCATAGCCCCCCTCCGTGGGTGCGTCCATGTACAATTTTTTTTCTTTTTAAATGTTTATAGGGACTTTTAAGAAAGATATATTATATTTCGTGTAAATATGATATAGGTAAGTAATTTTTTAAAATAAAATTATGCAAAAACAGTTTAAGTAATAATCTTGAAACTGAATTGTTTGATTTGTACAGATTTATATAAATATATTTATAATATTGAATTTTAACATTACAACCTTTATTTTAAAGATGTTGAAAATTTCTGATTAATTTAAAAGAGGATATTAATCAAACCATGGAAAAAACACTACATTTAATTTAATATTAGCACAATTCTCAATCGGCGGCTTCTACAGAACTAAAATGGAGTTATTTAAGTTGGAATAGTCAAATGAACAGTCAAATCCATTTTTGACACGATAAAGGATCCAATAGAAATGTGGGTAAAATTGACAGAGACTGTTTCAGCCCCATGTAAACAAGGTGGCAGCCGCTGGAAGTTGGTGGTCGCCAAGCCTCCACCCCCTTGCTTAAGGAGCTTAAGGAGCTAAGGAGTATTGCTTAAGGAGCCGAACCAATTGCCTCTGGAACTCATCAACTGCTTCAAATTCAGGTATGAAATTTCGCTGTGAGGCTTGCATATTTAAAGAAGAGACCATATTTATTATTAACCCCCCCCCTTTTTTTTAACCTTAAGAATCTGATGAGTGTTAATGCATGGTAATACATGTATATTTAATATGTTGAATTTTTTAATAATTTATTTATTGTTTTACATCAAATTAAATTTCATTAAAATCTTTTAAAAGAGGATTTGATTACAGTGGTATTATTGTGGTTTCAAAATACTTCAATACACATAGATGCTGGGACAAGACACAGAAATCAAATTAACATTACAGATTTCTTTAAGCAATTAATGTTAAAAGAAAATTTTCTAGTTTAATGTTATGCATCTTGAAAATGTAACTAAATTGTATGTTTTTGTACTGATGTTGATTGTTTTTCTTTTGGAAAGGGTTTTCGAATTGATTGTGTTCTTTTATTGGCCGTGCAAGCATTCTCAGTGATTAACATAATAGATAATCGGGAGTTTCTCTGTATAATAATGTCATTGTATAATAATAAGACACTAACAGTTTTTCTTTCAGAAATAAAATTTTAAGAACATGCTTATTATTTATAAACAAAAACACTTTATATTTAATATACTTCCTTTTCAATAATTAAAGATTTTTAATTGAAATAATTGAAACTTAAAATGTTCTTCAGTAAAGAATAATATTCACATTGATTGATTTAAATAATTACTGTGTCAGAAAAATACATTTTAAATGTTTTAGAAGTGACATCAAGTTTAAAAAAGAAAGAAAAAAAGGGAAGGAAATAAATTTTATATATGTATGTATATGCATACAAGGTAAATGATTGACGTATGATTTAAAAAAGTCACTGCAAAGAAAGAAAAGGGGAAGCAGCTTTGACCACCACTGTTGTCAATCTAGAGTGTGGAAAATAAGTTATGGAATACTGGGTTGGGTGAGCAATGCGTGTGTGCCTTAAAAGCGAACTAAAGGAAAGGCAGTCTTGTGCTTTCAGTGTTATAAATATAATTTGTGACTGTACCTAAAACAAAGAATATTTTAAAGTAACCTCCCAAAGACTTTTCAAGCATTAAAAGAAAGGATTCAGCATGCTGTGTCCACAATAACGCTAAAAATACTGTGCACTTTATAGGCAGCTTTGCAATGAGTCTGCAAGAATGTGTGTGGGAAAATAGAGGACTTTTTGGAAATTATTTTCCAAAAATGAACGATTCTGCACCTACACAATATCTCCATTCATGTAGATTACGCTGCTTCATCACTAAATTTTACAAAAGATGATTTTTAGAATGTTATTAGTTTTAAAAAATTATTTCATCCCATTGGCTCACCTTGTATATACAGTGGAACATCAAAAATCCACCAAATATTACAGATGTATTTTCGCAGTTTAATGCCTTTATATTGAGGAATCTCAACATAGTACATATTTTATGCATTCTTTTAAAAAAGAAACCAGCATAACACCTGATTTTTGCATGACGTTATATATTGTTATTTTGTATTTAATAATGATAAAATTTTCATAGTTTAACATTTTTAAATATTTTATTTGGATAAAGATTTTCAAAAGTATCGATAAGTGTTTATATTAATAAATTTCAGCTAACCCATTTATGCCTAGTGTCCCTTTTTTGGGACGGCATTTTCGCTATCAGTCAAAAACGTTATTAATTTTCCCTAGCCTTTATTCACGAGTCTTGAACCTCAATTTCACAAAATATTTTAACATGACATAATAATTGAACATGGCATAATAATTGAACAACATCCCTAGTAGGATGTTGACATTTCAATTATTATGCATAATGATTTTAAAAGAAATCATCCCTTGTTCAAGAAGTATACATCAGAAATTTATCTATTATTGCTGGTATTAGCAAAAATCGAAGAAAGTCGCAAAAATATCAGGGCACAAATGGGTTAATGAAATCAGTTGAAATATTGAAATAGTAGCCAAAAAAGAAAAGAATGGCACATTTTTGGGGATTTATTTATTTGCTGATCTGATGACGTGTTTTTGTTTTATCCTAGGCATCTGAAAAATATTCCTTTATTAATGAAAGTTTGATCAAAGAGAAGACTGAATAAGTTATGTTGTATGTGGCGTAAAATAGAGATGAAATATAAAAACCTATGTAGCTTTATATACTGTATATGGAAAGTCAATAAAATTTCTAATGTTTTAAATTTCATTTGTTATTTTATGCTTTTTTTCAGTTTATTTAAAAGCTAACATTTTATTAAATCAAAAATAATTAAGAACTTTGTGAAATAATACACATAAAAGGGTATTTATCCAGGACAATCCCTTTGGTTGGTACAAAAATGTGTACTTTTCTACAGCATCAAGAAAGTCAACCCCAGTCAGAAAGAATAGCCTTTTACTTGTGCAGATGTCTGACTTTTTGTAACTGAAGAAGAGTGGACTTTTTTTGTATTACTCAAAATGATAGACCTCAGTTTGTATCTTTTATGAGTCATTTTACAAAGTTTTTAATTACTTTTACCTTTTCACCACCAGATTTTTGTTGAGTACTTTTGTTATTTTATTAAATTACTTTAGTTGTGATTGTTTTGAATATATTAATCTATATTTAATTAAAAAAAATCTTATCGTAGGCAATTTTAATAAATATGACTTTTAATTTGAAACTACCAAAATTATTCTAGATAAATAATTTCAATGCAATTTTAAATTAACTACTAATTCATATAATGATAAGTTTTATTCATCTATTAAACTATAAATTAAAAGCATTATACTGACTTTTTCAAAGAACAGCATGAAATTTTATTCTGCCATATCTTTATATCTTTACTTTAGAACTTAACTGCCTGCATTTGTTCCAAGAAAGTAAAATAAAAAATAAATAGCACATTAAATCATTGTATATTACCATTATGCTTAATTTAGCTTTTCAACAAGTATTCTTTAAATATCTGGATTTGTGGAAGAACATATTAATAAGAGAAAGTATGTATAAATGTAGCTGAGTGGCATAGTAAAAAAACAAAACACTGAAGCAACTTAACTCTACAACGGGCCTGCCTTTTACGGGTATGTATAAAACAACTCCATACAAACAAATTTTTGAAAAAATCTGTTTCCATGATCTTAACTTATAATTTGGCCCTATGAATAAGAGGAACCTTAGTCCCTTTACAAGTCAAGAATTATTAATCCCCCCCCCCTTTTCAAGCTTGGATGTAAGTTTGCTTACTTAGTTATTAAAATAAATTAATTTCAAAGCTATGTTCACGAGACTTTAATTTAACGTTTTTGTTAAAAATATTGCCATATTTAATTATCAAGCTATTACACACTCACAAAAGTTCTTTTTTAAAGTTATAGTCTCCTATAGCTATGCATCACTATAACATTAACATATTAGGCATAGAGGTGACTGTGAGTTTGAAAATATTTTATTTTAATAGCAAATGGTCTCAGTTTCAAGAATGAAAATCTCATTCCGAAATTTTCCACTGCCACTTGCAATGCTTTTGGTTAAATTCACATTTTGTAATTTGACATTAGTGCTGTTTCAAAAAGTTTCAACAACAAAAATATTTATTGCAGATCTTTTTGGCTTTTTAAAGGAGCAAGATTTTTCTACATATTTTAAATGGTCGTGCAAAATTTCTAACTATTTCAGAGTTAGAGAAAAAAGTTTTCATTTAAAAACAGTGTAAGTTTAGTACTGCGCAAATCGGGGTAAATTTGTTTGAAAATTAATTGTAAATGTGTAGGATAAAAGAAAATTATTTAAAAACCGTGTAAACACGAAACCGTATAAATTGAGTACCGGGCATTCCAAAGAATAGCCATAAATTTGTTTTAAATGTAATTGTACATTGTAGGATCCAATAAATAAAATTTAAAATAAAAACCCTCTAAAATAAGTTTTTATTTAAAAACAGTGTAAATTGAATACCGTGCTAATCGAGGGATAAGTGTAAATTTGTTTAAAAATTAATTGCAAATATTAGGATTTAACAAAACTGAAAAAAAAAATTCATTCCAAAACCCGTATAAACACGAAACCGTGTAAATTGAGTACTGTGCATATGAAAGGATAGCTGTAAATTTGTTTGAAATGTAATGTTAAATTGTATAAGACCCAATAAATAAAATAATAAAAAACTCTAAAATAAGTTCTCATTTAAAAACAGTGTAAACTGAGTACCGTGCAAATCGAGGGATGGGAGTAAATTTGTCACAAAATTAATTGTAAACTGGAGGATAAGGAAAAAAAAACCATTTAAAAAATCATTTTGAAATCATATAAAACTGAAACCGTGTAAAACTGAGTACCGTGCATATTGAAGGATAGTTCTGTAAATTTCTTTGATATGTAATTGTAAATTGTAGAATCCAATAAATAAAATTTAAAAAACCTGTAAAATAAGTTTTCATTTAAAAACAGTGTAAATTGAGTACCGTGCAAATCGAGGGATATGTGTAAATTTGTTTGAAAATTACTTGTAAATGTGTAGGATTAAAAAAAAAAACATGTAAAACCGTGTAAACGCGAAACCGTGTAAATTGAGTAAAGTGAATATAGAAGATAGCTGTAAATTTGATTGAAATGTAATTGTAAATTGTAGGATCCCATAAATAATATTAAAAAAACTAAAGTTTTCTTTTGAAAACCGCGTAAATTGAGTACCGAGCAAATAGAGGGATAGCTGTAAATTTGTTTGAAAAGTAATTGTAAATGTGTATGATGTACACACACAATGAAATAAAATAAAAAAGTTTTCATTTAAAAATGTGTAAATTGAGTGCCGTGCAAATCGAGGGACAGGTATAAATTTTTGCTCGAAACGTAATTATAAATGCATGTGTACAGAAAAATTGCATCAGGCTAAAACTTACACAGAAGAGCAGTACAATTCCATGAAAGTACTTGAAAGTTCAAGAACTGTGAAAACACGTTACAGTGCTTGAAAATTCAAGTGCTGTAAAAATACACAACAGTGCTTGAAAAACCAGGCTCTGTAATTTTATAGCATGGTGTTGTAAATTTACATAAGTGCTCGAAAAATGAGGTGCTTTAATTTTACAACACAGTGTTGTAAATTCACATAGATGCTTGAAAAATGAAGTGTTGTAATTTTACAACACAGTGTTGTGAATTTACATAGGTACTTGAAAATGATGTGCTGTAATTTTACAACACGGTGCTGTAAATTTACAGCACATGTGCTGTTGTGCCACCGTGCCATCGTGCCAACTATTTACAACACGGTGTTGTAAATTTACAACACAGTGCTTGAAAATTCAAAGTGCTTGAAATTTACAGCACAGGTGTTGGCGTTATGATTACCAGCACACTGTGCTGTAGTTTAGCATGGTTTTTTCTTATAGTGATTCGGATTAAGCCATCCGTACATGGCTGCGTGAATGTCTTAGGCTGTTTAAACCTTTTACTTATTTCAGCGCTTTCGCTGCTAGTCGCAAAAAAATATATGGCTAAATAGTCCCGACGCTGAAAAAGTGCGGCCGTTGTCATCGATCCATTTGACTACCAATAACATGACGGTTGATTGAATAGCCAATGTTAGGCTTCGCGCAGACAGATGTATCAGAAAACTTTTGGCTCTGTGACGCCAGATGGGCTATTCGATCTCGATCGTCATGTTCTTGGTAGTTAAATGGATCGATGGCAACGGTTGTACTTTTTCAGCGTCGGGCAATCTATCCAGTTGGTCTTACAAATTGAGGTGAAAGTCCTTGCGCTTTAACCCTTTAACGCCCAGTGTTCCGGCTCTGGGAACACCCAACTCTGATGTTTTGACTGTTGCCAGTCACGAAGAATAGATTGGATTTCTATAAAAAATAGTTGCGGGTGACATAGCTCACACGAGAATCCTTTACTTTTTAGCACGTCATTTCCCGTCAAAACAAATGGTCGCGATTATTTTTAACAGCACTTACATCTGCTGAAAAATGGAAGAATGCGAGAACAGCTGGATAGATTGCACAATGCTGAAAAAAGGGCAGCCGTTGCCATCGCTCGACTTAACTACCAGCAAGATGGCGGACGATCGAAAAGTTCATCGCGTGCCACAGATCTATAGACCCTTTTTTGACACAGCTGGCTGTGCGGCACAATAAAGAGTTTCTAGATCTGTGGCACGCGATGAACGTTTCGATCGTCCGCCATCTTGCTGGTAGTTAAGTCGAGCGATGGCAACGGCTGCCCTTTTTTCAGCATTGGGAAAGGGTTGCGCCTCAAAGGGTTAAAGTGAGAAAAGGAGACCTATATTTGAGTTGTTAAGGTAGCTGTGTAGGCAAGCACCTTAACAACAAAATGCATACTTTAGATAAAGATGCAATTTTCTATTTTTATCTTAATATCACAAATCCGAATGCCTTAGCTTTCTAAATTACGCAATTTCAATTTTGCTTCTGTCCATAGGAGTTTTGTTATCAGTCATCTCATAGGTAAAGCTTATCATTTACGCTTAGATTCTGCTTTTCCTCAAAATGAGATTTTTTTAAATTTGGCCTCATCGCAAAGCATCCTAACTCAAAAAATTATCATCTGACGCTATGAATTTTTGGTGGAATATTCCGAAAAAGTTTATGTAGGGAATGAACCTCTACAAAGAAGGTAGTGTAATTATTTTTCATTTTTTTTTATTTTTGAACTAATGAATTGTGATATATTTACATGATTTTTCTGAGCTTAAAATCGTCATTTTCTCTAAATGCGATATCTAAAGTTGTGAGAGTGGTTCATCTCTTCAAGGAGGTTTCAAACTTTAAAATAAAATTTACTTTATAAATATCTTGCTTTTGAGTTTTGTTGTTCAGCAAAATACATATTTTCATTTTATAACAATTGTTGTGTATGTTTTAAACCGAAAAATCGAAATATTTAAAAAAGTGCATATTTTCGTTTTTTTCTATTAACAGTTTTTAAATCAACATTTTTTTATTAAACATTTTTTATTAATAGGTATGCTATGATCCACATAAATAGGCAATTTTTACATGAAAATACATATTTTCATTTTATAACAATTTTTATGTATGTTTTAAACCGAAAAATCGAAATATTTAAAAAAATGCATATTTTCGTTTTTTTTTTTTTTTATTAACAGTTTTTAAATTAACATTTTTTTATTAACAGTTATGCTATGATCTACATAAATAGACAATTTTTTCAAACATTAAGAATTGTTTGGCAGTTGAAATTGGGATATAGGCCGAGGGGGTGGGGCTGCCGTCCGCAGGGGGTCTTTCTAAAGAGTCCTAACCCGTAAAAACAGAATTTACATTATAAATATCTTCTTTTACATTTGAGTTTTGTTGTTCAACAAAAAAAATTTTTTCATTTTATAACAATTTTTATGTATATTTTAAACCGAAAAATCGAAATATTTAAAAAAGTACATATTTTCGGGGTTTTTTTCTATTAACAGTTTTTAAATCAACATTTTTTTATTAAACATTTTTTATTAATAGGTATGCTATGATCCACATAAATAGGCAATTTTTTCAAACACTAAGAATTGTTTGGCAATTGAAATTGGGATATAAGCCGAGGGGGGGGGGTTCTTTCTATAGAGTCCTAACCCCTATAAATATTAAGATATCATCAGATGGGACACAGATGACAGTCATTTAAAGCAGTTCTTTTAAGAAACCACGCAGCTTATCACCCGCTGTTAACCTTTTTACAGACCGCATTGAGATCAAAAATTTTTAATGAGTTTTAATGAGTATGTCATTTTATCTCTCACCCCCTTTATTGAAAATTGTCCGAAAAATGTGTCCCCAAAAATGCGACATAATTTTACATATATTTAAATACTATTAGTTAACAACAGCT
This sequence comes from Cheiracanthium punctorium, assembly GCA_038373885.1. Classification (NCBI taxonomy): domain Eukaryota; kingdom Metazoa; phylum Arthropoda; class Arachnida; order Araneae; family Cheiracanthiidae; genus Cheiracanthium; species Cheiracanthium punctorium. The sequence goes on from JAWZYV010001978.1 coordinate 190,106, forward strand.
TTAACCCTTTAACGCGCAGTGTTCTCGCTCTGGGAACACCAAACTCTGACGTTCTGACTCTTGCCAATCACGAAGAATAGACTTGATTTCTATAAAAATAGTCACGGGTGACATAGCTCCACGAGAATCCTTTACTTTTTAGCACGTCATTTCCCGTAGAAAAATGGCCACGATTATTTTTAACAGCACTCTCACATCTGCCGAAAAATGGAAGAATGTGAGAGCAGCTAGATAGATTGCCCAATGCTGAAAAAAAGGGCAGCCGTTGCCATCGCTCGACTTCGCTACCAGCAAGATGACGGACGATCGAAACGTTCATCGCGTGCCACAGAACTAGGAACCCTTTTTTGACGCAGTTGGCTGTGCGCGGATGGAAACAGACTAAAATCACTTGAAATTTCAGCGTAGAGGGAGAAATGCGTGGAAATAAAATATATGTGGAGAAAAATAAAATGTATGTGGGGCGAGTTCGCCGACGGCCATCACAAATACGGCTCCGTGTATTTGTGAAATTTTTTTTTTAGGAAAAATTTTTAAGCTTGAAATTAAGCTTGCTATGTCAAGCTTAATGCCAGCTGGGCAAGTGTAAACTAGAACACTTGATTCAAGCTTGCATTAAGCTTACACGCTTGAAATTTTCAAGCTTAATTCAAGTTTATTGACTTGATAAATCAAGCTTGCTGCAAGTTTAATGCATTTGCTGTGCAATCTGGGATTAGTTCACAACAGCTTTAATCTAATTTTGCAATATTTCGTAAGCTGTAGAATATGATCACATGTATTTTTCTATAAATAGGTTACAATCATAAAAATTTCAACATAGGGTTACCAGGCGAAATACGCGAAAGATGAGGGATAAAATGACATAGCCAATTAATATCGTGTTTTAATATGGCAATAATGAAGCTGAAAAATTAGGGGGGGTTCAGGGGAGGCCTCCCCCTAACGAATCTCGACCAGGAGAGTTTATTAATGACATGTCTTTTTATCTCTCACTCCCTTTATTGAAAATTGTCCGAAAAATGTGCCCCAAAAAAGCGACATAAAATGTGACAAAAAAATGCAACATAATTTTACATATATTTAAATACTATTAGTTCAGAACAGCTTTAATCTATTGTTAAAATATTTCATAGTCTCTAGAATATGTATCACATGTATTTTTTACATATATTTAAATACTATTAGTTCACAACAGCTTTAATCTATTGTTACAATATTTCGTAAGCTGTAGAATATGATCACATGTATTTTTCTATAAATAGGTTACAATCATAAAGATTTCAACATAGGGTTACCAGGCGAAATACACGAAAGAAGAGACATAAAATGACATAGTCAATTAATATCGTTTTAATATGGCAATAATGAAACTAAAAATTAGGGGGGGGTCTCTCCCTGACGAGGCTCGAACAGCCGAGTAATATATATATACATATACATATATATATATATATATATATATACATATATACATATATATATATATATATATAATATATATATATGGTCATGAGTCATTTCTGATTATAATTTACATTGGTTTCAAAAACGGAATATACTGATGGGTAGTTTAAATAACACGTGGAATATTAAGAGTTAATGAAAGGTTTATTTTTAAATTTCAGTAAAGATATAAATTAAATTTGAAGGAGGGTAGGGCGTATCAAGGTAGGCGTGTAAATATTTATGAAAATGGCTATTTTCAAGGTTTTTTTTTTCCAGCTTCTCACTCGAAATTCAACTTCTATTTCAAAAAGTTAAGTCAACTTTATCTGCTAGTTTTTCAAGTCAATATTGATAAAATTTTTGAATAAATTTGTAATTCGATGTTCCCAATTTGGAAAATATAGGGCTGTAAAAGGTTAAAAGAATCAAGTAACAACAGAAACACCAAAAAAAAAAAAAAAAATTTGAGAACGTCCACTCATAAATCGTATTAGTACTATTATGAAAACGAGACCTATAAGAGATAAAGAACATTCAGTAAAAATCTTAAACATGCAGTAATTTTTAATGTCTTTTGAAATGAAAGATGAATCAGAAGAATTTGTCGTGCTATTTCTGCCCTTCTCAGAGGGTTTTCTGTACTCAATATATATATATATATATATATATATATATATATATATATATATATATAATAGCTTACTTACGTAAAGTGAAATCCCAAGATAATCCATTGATAAAGAGAAAAAAATATTAAAAAATAGATAGCATATGGTGCCAATTAACGAGCTTATACCGGATAAGTGTTTAAATATATCCTTTTAAGGCAATGAAAGAGTGGATAAATTGGATATAAGCGCCAAATTAGAACTGGTGTGCTTTTTAAGCCTAATCACATGTAACACCAAGAGACGGAAAATGGAATTGATATTGAAATGGTGTGCTCTATCATCAGGCGCCACCGCACACACATTTCAATTTAATCGAAAAAAACAATAATAGCTAGGTTTCTGCAAGTTACCTGACCAAAATTAGGGTCCTTTTGTAACTTGGGGGCGCGACCGTAGCTATTAGAAATAAACAACGAGGAAGTGGACCGACAAGAAGATCAAAGGTCAGTAATGGAGGCAGTATTAGTGCATGTTGCCATCAGAGAAGGCTTAATGCAATCAATAGACAAGTAATGCCATGGAGTGTGAGAAAATAAATGATATATTAATAATACTTTGGAAGTATGGAAAGGAAAAGAATAAATAAAAAGTAATAATTTAATGAATAAATAAAAAGAATAAAAATGGTAATTATTAAATGAATAAAATACATATTACACTAGTATAGCCAGCCTATGTTTTACGTAGTACTTGCTGCAGTAGCTAAGAAGTACTTAGTTGAGGTTGTGGAAAAGGAGATAAACTGTAGAAATAATTTTAACAGTAATGATATTGATAATAATTATACTCATTTATTATTGCTATTTATGCTAATATGATTGTAAAATATTTAGGTAGAACAGTACTCTGTATGGCTTCATTGGTTACAGACTCACATATAAAGGAAAAAGTACCAGTTATCAACCATTCTTAATTATAGACTTTTATTTTAAAAAAAATATATATATATAGATATATATTTTATGGTTTTTTTTTTTTTTTTTTTTTTTTTTTTTTTAATATAGAAAGAACCAACAACCAACCAATATTCTGAATATATATTGGTTTGCTTCTATGAGTCCAAGAGTAGAGCTTGTATAGTAACATTGTCTATTCTTTCGAGTATCGCTCTTAACTAAGTTTATTTTTGAAATTATATAATTGCAACTCGGGTATAGTTACCTCGATTATAGTTATAACTCTTATAACGTCAAAATATTCATTACTACTTGCCCATAGAACACAAATCCACTATCAACGTGACTCGTTATAGAGTCAATAATAATTTTCAATCTTTTTATTGATGTTGTGCCCCAGTTTAACTTATTTCATACACTAACAGTAAGTATTTATTTAAAAACCAACATCCCCTTACAAAAAAAAAAAAAAAAGAAAAAAGAAATAATTGGAAGACAATTTTTAAAGTACTTTGTGAAATTCGTAAGTGACAAATTTCAATTTTTATAGCTTTTCGTATCTAACTCTCCAGGTATAGGGGGTGCTTTAGCCCGCATAGCTCCCCCTCCCCCCCGTGGTTACGATTATGGTTCAGTTAAATACTATTATGTACCTTCATATAACATGTATTAAAATCATAAAAACTTATCGTTATTTTAAAGTTTAAATCCTACTTTAATAGATACATGGATAGACTAAGCGTATATTCATTTAGCATATTAGTCGATATATGTAATGACTTTGGTGAGTACATCTTTTCAATAACTCTCTTAATATATCTTGAAAATGATGACAGAAAGCATATATCAAGGCTTTATGAATGTTTGATAAATTAATATTTACTTGACTTCGATGCAAGCTCTACTTTTCGCAAATGAAATCGCATTTTGAAATAAATTTGGATCTCCAAACTCGAAGAAAAGATAGAACTTTTAAACGAAATTTAGTTTTCTTCCGAAAGAAAACGCATTATAGAAAACATTCAACACAAACCTCTTTTTCAGTGAAACTGCTTCGAGTCAACAACTGCCGTGCGTGACCCCGGAATTGACCCCCGCTGGGTTCCCTTTCTCCTTCATAAGGGACCACCTATGAGATATCTCTTGCCCATGTCCAAACAGCATTCGGAGAAAAATGGGGGAATTGCGGAGAAATCTGGGGGTATAAGGTGCAAGAGCTTTTTTGACAGATTGATTGACGCGTTGGCTACTCAAAGAGTGAGACTAGACCGTGTGGCTCATAGTTTCAAAGGCTCACAATTTTGAATTCACCTACCGTACCGACAGGTACGACAGACTTCCCGAACTGTAAGATGCCTTTCAAGGGTTGCGTTAATAAAGGCAAACTGACATATTTTCTATACTAAAAATAACCAGTATAATTTTCTGGTGAGGTCTAGTATATTTTGTCACTTCTGTAGATAACTTTCATTTTTTTTTAAATTTAGCGCACATAAAATAATTAATTAGTGCCAAGTAAATATTCTCATCATACTTTCGCCTAATTTTTAAATCTTACAAACTAAATGTCACATACAAACCACTTCCCGTTATTTTCATTAAGACTAGTATCTTAACTTATTTACTAAGCTAAAATGGAAGTACTGCTGATTATCGATGATATTTAACTACCATTTGGAATTTCCTGAGAATAATCTGTGTAAAATTTTACTAACTGTTAGTCAACTGTGACCGTCTATTAATGTACTTACCAAAAAATTTTATTTAAGCTGTTGAAAGTTGTTTGAAATAGTATTAGTATCCCCATGAAGAACAGATTTAGCTGTTATAGGTTCAGTTTGTAAATGTGCATATGCTGCAATTTGTAAAAGTGACAGTCTTCTATATTTTCAAGTCTCTATCGCAATTAAATACTATTCTTAAAAAAAACTTCATTAGCTGCATGATTTATTTAAAAGAACAATCTTAATACACGATGATTTTCTTACTCCTGCAAGTTTAGATAGTAGGGGCGTATCCACATGAAAATTACGGCCACAAACCAACAAAGGTCTTCTGATAAACAGGATAATTGTGGAAAAAAAGGGGAAGGAAAATCAACAAAATTTTAAAGATAGTAAAATCTCGTTCTAACGAACTTTACATTTATGTGTATTTCCCCTGAAAGCAAATCACATAATGCAAATTCAGCTACCGTGAAATTTCATTTTGAAGAATTTGTCGGAATAACGAATTTGATCCTCTCCCTTGAAATTCGTTATAGTGGAATTTTTACTGTATTACGTGACTAACTTAGCGTGAATACGGATTAACACCTCTTAGAGAGATCCTCACCCCACCTATCGGCCTAGATCCCACATGTAGATAATTGGCCGTAATCCCACAACACAACACAGCAATTAAAGACCTACAGACCTTTAATTTTCTGATTTTACCACATACTTTTTCGTTGAAACAGAATATTTCAGGGAAACTTTTTCTGGTGATAATTTTCTCTTTCGTACATACATAAAAGGTCTTTTTCCATTATTTTCTATCCCACAACAAGAAAATAACATGGGGACAGAGATGGGAAGGGGATATAGGTGGAGCATTCTCCTTTATTTCCGCCTCTGTCTACGCCCATGTACGACTATGTACGCGTTTGTGTGCGCCTCTGTACGCCTATGCTGTTTAAAAACAGGCAGTGGTGTACCAACTCTCTAGGCTTTCATTTGATTTTATACATCCGTCCACTTTTTATTTTCATGAAGACTTTTAAATTAGTTTAATTATGTTTTACTTTTTAATTGAGCATTTCTTTTTGCAGGGTCGTATCCAAGGGTGGGTGATGGGGCTGCACAAATCCCGAAATAAGTAAACATAGCAGATGGTAAAAATTACGTATTCGTAGATAGATTTAAAAGTTCACCTTGAGAAATGTGAGGTTCAGCTAAAACCTAAGACAAACTTTTTTTTTCCTAATGTATGTTTTTCCAACTGCAAAGATTTAAACTCAGTTTACGTTTTATTTATTTATTAATTTTTATATGCGAACACTTTTATAAAGAGCGCTCACCCCCCCCCCATTCAAAATAAATGTTTCATTGATTTTTATAAGTTATATTACATACCAGTTTTTCGGTTCTCGGCCACCCCAGGAAAAAAAAAATTCCCGGCTAGGCTGTTGCCTTCTTGTTCCTGTCTGTGGGATGAGTTATTTGGTTAACAACCCAGGCTTTAAATGCAGCAGAAAATTTTCACGTATAATCTAACGCTCTTGATGATTTTTTTTTTTTTTTTTTTTATCAGGAGAAACTAAGTGCTAGGAATTAATCTATGCAAAATAACAGGTACTAGGAATCAATCTACGCAAACGAAAATTTACACACTTCTCTTATCGTTCCATTTTCACATACTTCTTTGTTTTGGACAATACAATATTTCTGTGAATTTTTATGATAATATATTTTTCTTGCACACACACACATACATACATAAATTCTTTTTCCCTTATTTTCGTTCCAATTGTTTGAGAAAAAGGGCGGAAAGAGAAATGGGTGGGGCATTCTCTTATATCCCCGCCTCTGTATACGCCCATATTGTTTAAAAAAGCAGTGATTTAGTTTGCATTTGGTACTGATTTGTGTGGACATAATTTCCGCTTAATACAATGCCTTATGAGCGAAGTTGAGAGCGCTATCGCCCAGGCACTTCGGAAAGAAGATTTAGATCGGATCGGATCTTGAAAATTCCGTCTGTCTAGGTTACCACTTGCGCTTTTATATTCCTCCACATTTTATTTTCGAGAAAGGCAATATTTGTCGAGTTTTTTAAAACTCAAGCAGCCCCTTCAGTTCATTTTTTTTCCTCATTAAATACCTCATTGTGTGATTTTCTGCTTAAAATCAACAAAAAAAAATATCGTTTTGGTTAAGGTGATCAGATTTTCGAACAGAAAATTGGAGTTATATCAGCCTGGTGCCCAAAGGTAAGTGTGCGGCATTTTATGTCTTAAAAAAATCTTTTATATATTTTTTTATTAGCTCTTGGCAAACTATCTTGTATTTATTCAACTAATGCATTTTAATTTTAAACATACATAAAACAAAGGAAACAAAGGAATTCTTTAATTGTGAAGATATAACTATTTTAATTACGTTTCAATTGTAAGTTAAATATCGAATTGTAAGCTAAGTTCGTAAATGGGCAAAGTTCGGGCCTATGTCCGCATAATGAATTATTTAGTTAACATCCCTGTTTATTTTATGCATTAAATAGTATTCTTGAAAAAAAACTTCATTAGCTACACGATTTATTTAAAAGAACAATCTTAATACACTATCATTTTCTCAGTCCTGCAAGTTCAGTTTAGATAGTAGGGGCGTATCCAGAGGAAAGTTACGTCCCCCAACCAACAAAAGTCCTCTGATAAACAGGATAATTGTGGAAAAAAAGAGAAGGGAAATCAACAAAATGTTAAAGATAGTAGAATCTCGTTGTAACTAACTTTACATTAATGAATATTTCAGATCAACGAATGAAATATTTCTACTGAAAGAAAATCATACAATGCAAATTCAGTTACGGGAAAATTTCATTTTGAAGAATTTGTCGGAATAACGAATTTGATCTTCTCCCTAGAAATTCGTTATAGTGGAATTTTTACTGTATTACGTGACTAACTTAGCGTGAATACGGATTAAGACCCCTTAGAGAGACCCTCACCCCACCCATCGGCCTAGATCCCACGTGTAGATAATTGGCCGTAATCCCACAACACAACACAGCAATTAAAGATTTCTAGACCTTTAATTTTCTCATTTTTAACACACACTTTTTCGTTGAAACAGATTATTTCAGGGAAACTTTTTCTCATGATAATTTACTCTTTCGTTCATACATAAAAGGTCTTTTTCAATCATTTTCTATCCCACTACAAGAAAATACAAAGGGGACAGAGATGGGAAGGGGGGATATAGGTGGGACATTCTCTTTTATCTCCGCCTCTGTCTACGCCCATGTACGACTATGTACGCGTTTGTGTGCGCCTCTGTAAGCCTATACTGTTTAAAAACAAGCAGTGGTGTACCAACTCTCCAGGCTTTCATTTGATTTTATACATCCGTCCACTTTTTATTTTCAAGAACACTTAAATTAGTTTAATTATGTTTTACTTTTTAATTGAGCATTCCTTTTTGCAGGGCCGTATCCAAGGGTGGGTGATGGGGCTACACAAACCCCGAAATAAGTAAACATAGCAGATGGTAAAAATTACGTATTCGTAGATAGATTTAAAAGTTCACCTTGAGAAATTTGAGGTTCAGCTAAAACCTAAGCCAAACTTTTTTTTTTTTTTTCCTAATGTATGTTTTTTCAACTGCAAAGATTTAAACTCAGTTTACGTTTTATTTATTTATTAATTTTTATATGCGAACACTTTTATAAGGAACGCTCATCCCCCCCCCCCCAACCTTCAAAATATATGTTCCATTGGTTTTTATAAGTTATATTACATACCTGTTTTTCGGTTCTCGGCCACCACGGCAAAAAAAATTCCCGGCTACGCTGTTGCTTTCTTGTTCCTGACTGTGGGATGAGTTATTTGGTTAACACCCCAGACTTTAAATGCAGTAGAAAATTTTCACATATAATCCAACGCTCTTGATGATTTTTTTTATCAGGAGAAACTAGGTACTAGGAATTAATCTACGCAAACGAACAGGTACTTGGATTTAATCTACACAAACGAAAATTTACACACTTCTCTTTTCGTTCCATTTTCATGTACTTTTTGTTTCGGACAATAGAATATTTCTATGAATATTTATGATAATTTATTTTTCTTCCACACACACACACACATACATAAATTCTTTTTCCCCTATTTTCGTTTCAATTATGTGAGATAAAAGGCGGAAAGAGAAATAGGTGGGGCATTCTCTTATATCTCCGCCTCTATATACGCCCATGTTGTTTTAAAAAGAAGTGGTGTAGTTTGCATTTGGTACTGATTGGTGTGGACATAATGTCCGCTTAATACAATGCCTTATGAGCGAAGTTGAGAGCGCTATCGCCCAGGCACTTCGGAAAGAAGATTTAGATCGGATCGGATCTTGAAAATTCCGTCTGTCTAGGTTACCACTTGCGCTTTTATATTCCTCCACATTTTATTTTCGAGAAAGGCAATATTTGTCGAGTTTTTAAAAACTCAAGCAGCCCCTTCAGTTCAGTTCATTCCCTCATTAAGTATCTCATTATGTACTTTTTCGCTTAAAATCGACAGAAAAAAATAGCGTTTCGGTTAAGGTGATCAGATATCCGAACAGAAAATTGGAGTTAAATCAGCCTGGTGCTCAAAGGTAAGTGTGGGGCACTTTATGACTTTAAAAAAAGCTTATTTATATTTTTTATAAGTTCTTGACAAACTATCTTGTATTTATTCAACTAAAGCATTTTAAATATACATAAAATAAAGGAAACATGATTGGTTTTCTTTAATTGTGAAGATATAACTATGTTAATTATGTTTCAATTGTGAGCTAAATATCGAATTGTAAGCTAAGTTCGTAAATGGGCAAAGTTCGCGCCAATGTCCGCATGATGAATTATTAATTAACGTCCCTGTTTTTTTAATGCATTATAAAATTTCAGAAACAAACTACGGTCTAATTTTTTAATCCAGTAAAAATATATCAAAAATAAAGTTACACACACACTATTACCTTTATACCTCACACTTATTAACTTCAAAGATTTACACAATTTTTCTCTCATTTTAACACATACGTTATTTTTTCAGAATATTTCAGTGAATCGTTTTTATACAGTCGTCGCCGTGTATTTCGGTCAATGGATTATGGTGTGAGCTACTTATTCCGATGAAAATCGGCCTGAACAGAACAGAACGAAATAATCAAATTGCACTGGTTTTCTCCGGTTACCTCGGTAGTGAGTGCGGAACAGCTTTAGTATGGTCCCTTTTTGGCGATTTTTTGATTTGGCGACAAAATCTTGTCGCCAACCCAAGTTTGCCTTGCCGATGCCAATTGTAAACAATATGGCGGATCGGATGGCGCTGGTTCCGAGATAATTAATCGTCGCCGTTAATTTTGCTATGATTTATTTTAATGGCTTTTAAATATTTTTATGAAAAAAAATTAAACAGATAACAAGCTTACATGTACATATAGATTCGGTTTAATAAAATTTAATAACTTTTCTCTTTGTGTGAGGGGGGGCTGTGCCCCCCCTCAACCCCCCCCCCCCTTTCTCTTTTTAGTTGATTAAATTAAACAATGCAAACAAATAATATTCTAAAGGCAATACCTCACAAAATAACAAAAAAAAATTAAAATACATCTTAGCATTCTGACAAAAGACTACGTAAGCAAAATAAAGAACTAATTCAAATCATAACGAACAATGCTTATCTAGTACCTTAATTAAAATCGCTAAATTGTTTCAATATTGAAATAATAAAATCAAAATATCAAATATTATATTAATAACGGAATTATTTGTTGCTCCTACCATTAACAAATAAACAAAGGTAATAATAACAAATAAAAACAAACAATGCTTATCACATACCTTGATTAAAATATCTAAATTATTCCAATGAATATGGAAATAATAAAATCAAATTATTTCACTGTATAAAATATTAATAACGTAATTATTTGTTGCTTCTACCCTTAACAAATAAACAATGGAAAACGCAAATATTAATCTGAAACGTACTATCAAAAGAATGCTTATTCATACAAAACTGTATGTAAACAGTCAGTATGAACCTGAACAGCCGTTTTAAATTTCAAAAATAATTAAGTAATAATAAAATTTAATGTAAAATAAAGCCATTAAAATAAAACCATAAAGCACATGGCAGATCAACCATTTGAACGAACCTCCCGCGCTAAGAAATACACAGGGCTCAAAAAGTTCATGAAAGGAACAAATGATCACGATTTGCCGGACGAACACGAGCGCATCCTTGGCGTCACGGAAGAATCCACTTTTAGCCCGAGGTTAGGGTTACCGCTCCGGAACATCCGACGGCGGGGTTACCATATTGGCATCCTTTATCGCGCCAAAAAAAGTCGCCAAAAATAAAGCGCGCCAAAGGGACCATACTAAAGCTGTACCGTGAGTGCCGCTTTATCCAGTCAGATAATCTTTGGAGATTATGAAAATTTCGACGTAATTAGCTTTTAGGGATTAGTGAAAGCCGGTCAAAGATTAATCATATTTGTGTGGAGGTGTTACGGTAATTCCATCAAAACAGTTGATAATACACTTAATAGAATTTTAATAAAAATAATGATCAATCCTACGCCTGTAACCAGTGAGACACCTGATGATGATGATGATGATGACGACGACGATGTGCACCCGAACAATGTTTAATCATCGCATCCCCTCTTTTCAACATTAAGAGAGATTCAATTTGCTTTGCCCTTAAAACAGCCTTTAATTTCGAAGCGAGGGATGGGAAGGGGAAATAGGCGGGGCATTCTCTAGTATCTCCGCCTCTGTATACGCCCTTGTTGCTTTAAAACACGCAGTGGTGTAGTTCTGGAATGTTCCGGAAACTCGAAACATGCTGTTTAAAAAGTCAAGCATCCCTTTCAGTTCAGCTGTCTCATTGTGAAAATTTGCGGTGGAAAATGGAAAGAAAACAAGAAAGTTTCGTTCGAATTAACTGATATAACGTTTCATACATCCCTTTGTAAAATACCAAGTATCATACACAGCCTTAAAAATTAAATTCTTTCAAGCGATATTTGTTAAAGCTGCTCTCAACCATCTTCTCAACCCTAAAGGTATGTCAATCAGAAACAATATTACTTTATAAAACAATTCTTCGACCAATTCTTCTTAATGCCTCATCTGTTTGGGGCTGCATGGCAATGTCGAACCTTCAAAAACTGCAAACCATGCAAAACAAATCTCTTCGTTCTATCTACAGAGCTCCCTCGTATTTCAAAAACACACTTATTCACTCCGATCTTGCGATGGAGCCTATAAGAAAATTTATTAAGAGAAAATTCGATAATCTCTACGAAAATATCTATACGATTCCCAACGAATTATTCTTTGATCTATCCGAATACGACAGTAGAATGTATCACAAAAGACCCCGTGCTATCACTCATCTTCCTGATGCAATTCATTATCGATCATCTTTTCAGTGCTAAGAAGCTCTTATTTATTTCGCCAATGCGCACTCCCTGGCACTGTCAGGAAGCTTGGATGCTTCCTTTCTCCTCCCCCTTCCCTTTTTAAAAATATTTTCAACTTTTTTTAAAAACTGTACTTAGCTGTAATCTAGCAGGGATAATTTCTATGAGGTGGCAATTCTAATTTCCAGTTACTATCTGAACCCTATCATGGTACCTATCATGGTACCATGGACCCTATCCTGGTACCCTATCTACCAGAGATAAGACAGAGGCTTCGCCTCAGGTGCTCCAAAATGTGCTTTATGTTATGTTATGTTGTTAAAAATGTTGCCAAACTATTTACAGCAGAAACATCTACTAAAATTTAATGAGAATTTAAATGTCTAATTCTCAGGGCTGTAGCCAGAAAAAAAAATTTCGGGAATATTTCAAGTTTTGTGTGCCAGTGTGGTAGAGTTTTCAATACATTCTATAAATAGTAATATGTGTGCTATGGGCGTCATAGTATCTGTCTTCAGCAGCAACCCCTGGCTTGACCCCTCTCCTAGTGCTGCAAAAATGAATATCAATAGAAGAAAATTATAAATATGAATGTTTACCTGATATCCACGTTCCGTTAAAAAGACGGGGGACATAAACTCCCTCCATTACGTCATCAAGCTTCATTAGCGGATGCCTGATCCTTGGACCTTCGTCCTCTGTGAAAACGAAAAACGAAATGATTAGTGGGGGGGAGGAAACGGCGAAACATCAGGCAAAATAGTAAAAGTATTTCAAAAATACTTAAATTTTTAAAATGTAGAATGTTAGAAGACTTACAACAGAACAATCATAATGAAACTTATTTCAAGCATCACTTAAATCACAACATTTTAGAAATTGCAATCTTATATTATTATTAATATTATTATTATTAACATAAGAAAAAAAAATACTGTGTTAAAAAAATCGTCACAACATTTCTAAAATCTCTATTTTTATTTTATTAACATAAAAAAATAATATATCTGTTCAAAGATAGATCGTCACATCATTTCTCTAATCGCAATATTTTTACTTTAATTAAATTAAAGTAGGAAATAAAACAATGTTGTTTTCTTTAAGAAAAACTTTGAAGTTACACTCAATTATAATTAACTGAATAAATTGACATTTGGCCACTGAAATGAATCTATACCTCCCCACACAAAGAAATAATTCCTTAACTAATTTAATTGAATTGTTTATAGATACACTTAAATTATTAGCACAAGATAAACGTCTTTGAATCAATTTAAACTCATGTAAAGCTGATTATGTATGACATTGAACAACCATTAGGAATTTTCAACGAATAATATGCGTAAAATTTTTCGAAATGTAAATCAACTGTGATCGTCCTCTAATGCGCTTTTTCGAAAAGGAAACTGAAGCGATGGGCGGGAAAAGTTCCGCCCTCAATCTGAAAATAGAATGTTGTCTGAGAAATAATTTCTAATCCAGTTTAGTTTTTAAAAGAAAATCTAAATTACAAAAAAAAAAAAAAAAAGAGTGACAGGAAATACAGGTGACAATTCCAATAATCGGTTCACATAGAATAGGCAGTTTGTGTTAAGATAATTACTGAGCAGTCGGAGTTACACTCAAGGTAGGTGGAGATATCTCTTCAGCTGAATTTTAACCAGGGTTTTTCGCTTAGCAAGGTGTTGATTTCATTGCTATTAGATACTATGCGGTAGATTGTATCGAAAAAACCTTTTCTCCGAAATTTGCTTACCCCTAGTGCTTTATTTTGGCCATATTGGCTCAATAAAAAGTGTGCCAAATTTCAACTCGATAGGCTAAGGTCTTCAGTTGCCGCTTTGGACAGAGGTTTTGCAGGTACAGTCAAACTTATGATATGCATAATGAATTTATCACTTAATTGATTTGCAACGTACCGAGGTACGATTACTAGATACAGCTTTAAAAATTAGAAAGTAGTAAAACACAAACAAGAGTTTTTATCATAAAATTATCTTGTCTGACATTCTGGTGTGTCTATTTTGTTACTTTTACAGATAACTTTTATTATAATGTGCTTAAAGGGGGAAGGGGGGGGGGTAGAGGGGGGACTTTCTAAAGTTTCGGTAATAATTAACCCTTTGTTTGAGAATTACGTAGAAGTACCTTTTCCCGGAGTAAAACTGGAGCGATGGGCGGAGTAACGTTCCGCCCTCACACCGAGCATACAATGCTGACAGAGAAATAATTTATTTTACAGTATTAGGAAAAAAATCCTAAATTAAATAAATTGACAGCAGTTTATTGACATAAAAACAGTAATGTGAAAAATGAAATTTTATGTTAAAACTGTAAATCAACTATAACCGTCTGCTAATGAACTTATGAAAAACTACGATTGTATGTAAGATGTATAAAGTAATATAGTATTTATCTAAAGAATAGATTTGGACTTAAAAAAAAGGCAGGGGAATTGTTTTAAAGTTCTTCAATACACATTGTTTGTGAATTACGTAAAATTACCTTCGCCAAATAAAATTAGAGCAATGGACGTGTAAGCTCCGCCCATCATACATTAGAGAAAGTGGAAATAGCACTTCAATTTTGGTGATTTTTGTAGAACATCTTTTCAAATGTGTTTGCCAGATAATGTGGAAGGAGGGGGGGGGGAGGGACGTTAATAAAACGTTGACAATCGCACACGGTTTGCGATTTTGCATAATGGATCGCTGAATTTGGTGCCAAAACCCGACAATTTACTATAAATATAGTACAAGTATAGTTAGAAAATTTCTGGCTAATATAGTTAAACAGTTTTAGTAAGCCATTTTAATATAGATTTCAATTCCGAAGAGGTGTTTTATGGAACAAGAAAGGATAACACAATGCCCTCATGGATTATGATGCCAATTCCAAACAGTATTTAAAATGGCAGAGCATAGTTGGAATGTGCTTGGCGGCAGGGGCGTAGCGTCCATGGATGTAATGGAAGCATTGCTTCCCTTCCAAAATTTAACTTACTTTTTACTGTCAACTGTTTTTCGTGTATCAAAAAATATTTCTAACCAACAAGTTAAGTTTAAAAGCGCTTCACCCACTAGAGAAAATTACGAGGAAGCAGAAAGTTTGTTTGAGGACTGCGCAACAGTCACACGCGCTGGAAGCGATATATCTTCAACCTCTTCCAGTTTTTCTATAGGAAAGAGCAGTCGGAGAAAGGGGAAAACCGAAGCAGCTAGCTACAGAAGTCCGGGAGGGAATAAGCAATAGGTTCAATTGCTTCCACAGCTATCCACCAATCAAAGAAGTACAGCTTGCCTCGAAAGAAAAAGAAAAGGGAAAATGGGGATGCGCAATGGGGAATTTTCACTGACGGTGCATACAGAGAAAAATTTACTGGGATTTTTTTTGGACTTATTCTGGAAGTGATGTCTTTTATTACAGTTTCAGCTTTTAACCCATTTGTGCCTGGATATTTTTGCGACTTTCTTCGATTTTTATTGATAACAGAAATAATAGATAAATTTCTGATGTCAACTTCTTGAACAAGGGATGATTTCTTTTAAAATAATTATGCATAAAAATCGAAATATCAACATCCTACTGGATCATGTTAAAATATTTTGTAAAGTTGAGGCTCAATACTCATGAACAAAGGCTAGGAAAAATAAATAACGTTTTCGACTAATAGCGAAAATGCCGTCCCAAAAAAGGGACACTAGGCATAAATGTGTTAAACACCGTTGAAATAAACAATAGATAAAAGCTTTTAGTACAGAAATTAATGTACATCTTTTTTTCAAACATATCTTTGTAGTTTGTAAAACTATTTAGTTATTTAGAAATGCTTTATCTTTTTTTCTTAAAATAAAATTTTTGCTTTGAAAAAATTGTGTATGTGTTATAATAATCATATAAACAAATGTTTCTGGATTAAAATAAATAAATAAATGAAGGACTTTTTCTAACAATTGTAAAGTTATGTTCGAAAAAAGGAAATTGTTTTGGGGTAGTTATGTCTGTTCTTTTTATGGCGTAGATATTTAAAGACCAGAAAATAATATATATAATTTTTTTAAAATCGTGTTTTAGAAATGTCTGAATAACCATTGAATATTTGCATCAAAAGTCACTGTTTTTTTTCCCCTTCAAGCAACAGTAATTCTGTGCACTATTAGTATAATTCAATAAATGTGGACTCCTGTAATGAGTAACTGACTGAAATGAACTTATTAAAATTTGTTCTTTTTCCTCCTGTAAAAAAAAAACATACAAAATTTTACCATTTCAAGATGTTAAAATAAACTAAAAAAATTTCTTAAAAAATCAATCTTCTATTTACAATTACAAAATTGTAATACATAAGAAATTGTACATACTGTATAAGCTTTCACGCATCGTCGGTAGTTGGTATATTACTTTATTTGCAAGATGCTACATTTATACTTTAACTTTCTATAGCTTTTCTGTATAAATGTTAAATGGTTTAACTATATAGACTAAATGTTAAACACATACCGTCAAGTACAAATTGCTGAAGAACAAATAGCCGCCCAGGCCCAAACATGCAAGGCTTTGCATAAACCAAGGACGTACCCAGGGGCACACTCATGAACAGTATTTAAAATGGTGAAGTATAGTTGGAATATGCCTGGCGGAGATTGTAAAACAGTTTCAGTAGGCGATTTTAAGGTAGATTTCGATTCCAAAAATACAGCACACTGATAAATAATGATACACTTTCAAACATAATGCAATAAGAAAGAAAAATAAGAACGACGCATAAATTATGATACGCTTTTAATATATAGCACTTAGTGCGTATTTAAAATCTGAAAGTGTTTCAGAATTTCATACTTTTTTTTTAACTTTTGAAAAATGGCAAGTTCTTGCTCTCCAAAATAAATAAAATTCTACGGATTGCCAAATAAACGATAAGCCTGCTCTCCAAGCATCTCGAGTGTAGATGCTCTGATCGACTGACTTAAGGGGGCTTTTAAGAGAGCACCTGCGCCGAGCGCGTATCTCTAGAGTGAAATTAAAACTTGCAAATTAACATCACGACGTAAAAGCCCAAACGGACCGGGCGAAAAATTCACACAAGTCAGCAAAAAAGCAAGACAATCAGATTGTAACTAGCCTAAAAACATGACAAGACGAGAGAAAGAGCAACAAAAAACTGCGAGAATGGTCAAGAGATGTACAACTGACCCGCCCTCCCAACCGCGAACAGGCTTCGCAGGACGGGTTGCTCAGTTTAGAACTAAAAATGCATGAAGCAAAGCAGTGTGACTCTCAGACAAATCGAAGATTAAAAAAAAAATAAATAAATAAAGGAAGATCCACGAGGAAAAATCGAAAAAAAAAAAAAAGGTTCAATTCAATAGTAGGAGAGAACGGAGAATGGCGTAATGCTGTTAAGACAATGCACGGCAGACAGATGCCGATTTCAGGGGGTGGTCCCTCCTCTTGAATTGGTTCAAAATTACGGGACCCCGAGCTAAGTCGGACTTCCTCCCACTGGGGCTCATTGAAATGGAAGCCGCTCCTTCGGCCCATCGCCTGCCTATATGGGGGGATCTGTCACCGCAGCGCGGTTGCCAGAGGCATTAGCAACAACAACAACAACAAGCAGACAGATGAGGGCGGCGCTCTACGTCACCCCAGAAGGGTTGCCACATCCGCGAAGCGAAGATCCACCTTCCCCCAACGAAGGCCCCAGCTACGATCAGGCCCGGACTGGGAGGGAGGGGCCCGCCCGTCTCAAAAGAAGGAGGGGTCCCGGCTTTATTGTGCAACCGATAAATAATAGGATGTGTGAATTTTCGGGGTATGGGGGAGGTATGGTGTTATTCATATTAATGAATCCCTTGTTCATTCGGGAACCCTCACTCAAAACATTTTGAGAAGTACATTTAAAATGAAGTGTTTTGAAGCCTTCTGGGGCGCAATCGCAGCTGCAGAAAATGTTTTATGTGTCAAACTTCATTCAAGTGCTATCAGTATAGCACTTTTTTTAAAAATTTTCTTTCTTTTTTCTGTTTGGGGCCCGCCAAGGACGGGGGCCCACCCGTCTGCAGACAGTCGGACACACTGGCCAGTCCGGGCCTGACTACGATATCATGTCATCAAGCTGTAGCTCTTCTTTATCTAACGCTCCATCAGCTTTCGAAGTACCGCCACACCGTATGTTGGCTGCCACCTGCGAGCCGCTAAAGGTGGATTCATATCTGCCGCGCCGCACCGCAACCATGCCGTACTGTTTCGCCGTTTTGGACCGTTGGCTGTCCTCGCGGCGAGCTTGCGGTGCCGCAAGTAAATACACCAATGCTCTTCTGTAATTGGCTGTAGCTTTGCGGTCGCTGCGGAATATCTATTCTCGCCAGATAATGCGCAAACCCTCGGCGATCGCCGCGCGGATGCCGTGTTGCTCCGCCACGTGACGTCATTGCGGCGTCTTAGCGGTGCGTTACGGCCAGTATGAATCCGGCTTAACAGCTGCTGAGGTGACACAGTCTTAGTAGCAAAAGGCCGCCTCTCCTATCAGTAGAAGGACCTGTTCTGTCTGCTTCTCGCCCTCATCTGTCTGCTTGTTGTTGTTGTTGTTGCTAATGCCTTCTGGCAACCGCGCTGCGGTGACAGATCCCCCCATATAGGCAGGCGATGGGCCGAAGGAGCGGCTTCCATTTCAATGAGCCCCAGTGGGAAGCGACGGCGAGAACAGTATCCTATGCTGATACAACCAATGTGAAGATTACAACCAGCATGAAGGTAAAATTAGACAGGCAGGAAACGTTTTCAAAAGATGACAAGAACTTCAAAAAAGTGTGACTGAATAGCCACATCAACCCACCATCCAAGCACGAGATAGCAGAACGCCACTAGTAGCCCAACCAATAAAAGGCCCTGGGGACTTGCGATCTTACACACGGCTATTCAAACGGGACGAAGAACGTGAACGCAGAGAAGTTCCCTTTTCTGCCGCTTGGCGCTTCTAACATGCACACCAGATTCCAAGGGACAGTCCATGCCATTGAACAGGCGTTCCAGCTGTCAAAAACTGATTTCTTGCCTTTTTAAATTGTTTAAAGAAAACTTCACTTCATCTATAAATATTACGAAACGCTTTTTCATCAGTGCACATTTTTGAAAAAAAAAAAATAAATAAATAAAAAAATAAATTTAAGAAATGATTACTATTAAATCTGCAGCTGAACGTCTCAATTGATATATGCATGGAACAAAAGCCTTATTCATATCCTTCAAGATATCACTTACAGTTTCTTAGGGGCGTTTCCAGGGGGGAAGCTCAAAGGGCTGAAACCCCACCAATATCTAACCCATTATTCAGATTACAATTTAATATTTTGCTTACAATTAGAACTTGGCTTACAATTTGATACATTTTTTCTATACTTATTGAAAATTTTTCTTTTTGTCGAGCTTAAAAGTGTGCGGTACTCATCCAATAAAAATTATAACCATTCTTACAATTTAAGTGGGTGTAAACTTCAGATGCAGGTTTCCTCCTGCATGCGCAACTACTTGCTCTCTTAAACAGCTCGTGATGGAGATTTCATTATTTTGATAAAACTCATTATCATTTGAAAGATCACAATGCAGTATTTAATTTTTTAAGGAATTCTTTTGTTTACTGTTTGCGGAACTCAAAAATTTGTCTTCAAGGAAGGATTTAGGTCCTGTATCTACAGGCAAAATTAATATCATCCGCCCTCATCATTCTTCTTTTACTTTTATATCATCATGCATACCATTAATGAGATGTCATATTTAAAAAAAATGTATTCTACACAAAAACAGATTAACAGTTAAGGGTTTAAGTACTATTTTTGGATGTGCTTCAATGTTTTTATAGAGTACATTTTTGAACAAATAAAATTCATGTTCACTTCATATATTGGGAGCTGCATCCATAGTCATACGCCCAACCAAATGGCTTATGATATTGAAAGTGACCAAACTGGACGAAATAAATGTACTCGGGATAAATACTTTGATAAAAACTTTTTAATAAGAACGAAAGAAAAAAAAAGTATGCATCAGCTGAATTTCGCTTGCGATAAAATAAGAAAAAAGAATAAAAAAAAAAGAAAAAACAGAGAGAAACGAAAGATAACGAAGAAAATGACCCTAGGCCAAATCAAAAACACAGTTCTGCCTGTTTTTCATTCTTATTGAAAGTCAAATTTTTATTTACTTTTTGTGGAGCTTAAAAAGCAGTGTTTCTTACCCACCGAAAGTCTTAACTTTCTTACATTTGATGTGGGCGTAAACATCAGGAAGAAGGTTCCACCTACATGCACAAACGGTTGTTCAAATTGTTTATCATAAAAATTTTCATGCTTATTGCCCTTTCAATTTAACTTAATCTTTTTCTCTAGAATACATTTTAAAAGAAAGACTGAGAAAGCATTATTACAGTATGCAGTACTATAGAGTTGAAGATATAAAAGTAAAAGGACCACGAGGGGCGGATGATTTTAATTTTGCCTATTGATGCAGTACTTAAATCCGACCCTGAACGCAGATTTTCTAGTTCCGAAAACACTAAATAAACGATTTTCATTCAAACATTAAATACTGCAATGTGGTCTTTCCAAATAATAATAAGTTTTATTAAAATAAAATGAAATTTTATTATTACAGTAGAATTCATCATTGCTTTTAAAGAACAGGATGGATTATTTAAATTTTTAATGAAATTTTTTATTTACTGTTTGGAGATGTTAATATTCTGCGTTACCCACCGAAAGTCATAACACCTTGCTTACAATTGATTGGGGCGCACACACAAGGAAAAGGTTTCCTCCTACCTGATTAATCGGTTGCTCTCAAAATCTTCATGATGCGGATTTTATTATTTCAGCAGAATTCAAGATTACTTTCAAAAGGTCATGCTGCATTACTTAAATTTTTTGTTTACAATGTGAAGCTTAAAAGTGTGTTTCTTACAAACCGTAACGGATGTTCCTTCTTAAAATTAAAGTGGGCGTAAACCCCAAGAGAACGTTCCCGCCTACAAGGTGCATCCACTTGCTCTCTTAGAACAGTTCTGTTTAAAATTAATAGGCAGGACTTTTGAAGAGCTTTAAAAGGAAACCGATAGTGTTAAACACCCATTCTCTTATTTCTTTAAAACCTCCCTACTTGCATGTTTAAAAAGATATGAATTTTTTTTCCTTCATTAGATCGAAACACACATGTATTTTCGTTGTCAAGATAATTAAAAAGGAACAACAAAGCGTATGGGTGGTTTTATTGGATTTTAGTGGCTTTTTAAAAGGCAGCAGTAAGAGGATACTACATAGGAATGCTTTCGAGAAAAGAAAGGGCGTTAGTTGACTTAGGCTTGTCATAGTAATTCGCTAGAATGGTAATTTTCTGCATTAGTATAATATCGCCAACAAACAATTAAGTGGGTTCCGAACATACCGCTCTCTCCTTCCCACACCCAACAGTTTTGTTTCTGTTAAGAATATAAACGCATTATTTCAGAAAAGTTTAATAAAACAAAAATACTCGAAAAGTATTTTTTTAAATTTTTTCAAAATTAAAATTGGCGTAAAAATATGTTTGTTTCTAATCTTAGAAATTCCCCCATAGGGGGCACGGCTCCCTAGATCCCCTGCTGGCGCTACTTTCGATTACTTGAATAATCCGTGAAACAAATGATTGAAATTTATAATTGTCAAAGTTATTCTTCAAACAAAATACATTAATTCGAGCAAACGTATATAGGGAAATAGAGGGAGATTGCTGTATTAATACATTAAAATACGCACTAGTTTTGAAAAACAAGTCTTTAAAAAAGCATTATAATTTGAAGATAAAAATAAAAAATAAATTAAAAAATATTTTTATTATTAATTTTTTACATCTAGAAGAAGCGCATAAAAATGCATCAACGAATAACTTTTTAAAAGTTGTTTAGAAAATGTGCATGGATGGAAAAGCGTTCAAAATTTACATAGAAGATACTTCCTGTTTGAAAAAGTAATACTAATAATAAATACATAAAAATTAAAACAAAAAAGAAGTTTCATGGCTGTTTAATCCTATATGCCCTTTAAATCTCTCTACGGTGTGCATGATGCTAGTGCCAAGGCGGAGAAAATGTCAACTAGAAGGTTCATGGTTTCCTATTGTTCGCAGCTTCGTCTGGACTCGAAATAGGAGTTGTAAGGGAGTATCTGCAGCCATGGGCGCCGACAGCGTAGGGCAAGGGGAGGGGCAATGGCCCCACTTGGTTTTGGTAGGTTTTCTCCAGATGTAACGTGAATATGCGTTAGAACTCTTTAGAAAGTTCTCCTACCTAGGAACCCCCATTCTTGACAGATCGCCCTAGCGTCCCCAAAAATATGGCGTGGGAAATGCTTCGAAATCGAAGTCATTGGCAGATGCATGAAGCTCTGAGAGTCATCGGGAATGGGCGATCAGGCGGGAAAACGGACCAGGATCCATTTTCACCGGCAGGAGGCGCAGCGCACCGCTCCAATAGGGATTTAGCGTTGTTTTGATTGTGAACGAGCTATATTTTTTTAATAAAATAAATTATTTTGATAGAATATGGGTCGAGCGAGTCACTGCTTTGCACCTGGATGTGACAGTGGATATCCAGAAGCCAGAAAAAGAAATGTATCGCTCGGGAAGAAAAATCCAACGTTATTTAAAGCTCCAAACAGCATCAATATAGCATCACCATAATATTTCTTTAAATATGGCCCTTATAAATGTATAACATAAAAAGTAACACTATGTAAATAGAAAACCTTTTGTACATGTTAGTAGTAGTATAATGCTAATATGAACACTTTAAAATTGGCATTTGGCCCAATAATCAAATTGAAACAGCAGTATAATACTTTGAAATTGTCCATTTTAAAAAAAATAATAACAGTTTTATGAATAATATTTTTCTGTTTATTAATTTAATTAGGGTGGGGGAGGGGATTTTATAATATATAAGAGATACACAAATGAATAGATATTTTTGGCATAAGTCTGCAAAACTTATACAGAAACAAATATTTTCAATTCAAAGTCTGTTTTTTTTTTAAATACAAAATTTTTCAAAATTAAAGAAATATTAGATTTTTTCTGATATGTGAAAGCTTGCAAAACTGATGCAAAAGAGTCAATCACTGAATATGCGTGTATTTATTGAATTAATATTTTTTTTTCCTTTATGCTTTTTATGAAATTTTTTGTAGTATTGAAAAATGATATTGAAACTGAAAAGACATTGATTTTTATGTAATTTTTTTTAGTAAGTGGTACTCAGGTCCTTATTATCGCACGGGCAAATCGGGACTTTGCCCAGGGCCCCCCAATTTCAAATCTTGTTCTGAAACATCCTTCTTTATATCAAAATTTTATGAAAAATAAACCAAATTTCATAGTTGCCCCCCCCCAAATTCATCAAATCCTGGGGCCCTTGTTGGTTATAATCAGGCTCTGGTGGTGCTGAAAAACGGCGTTAAACGTTTTTCTCTTTCCATATTTGTTTTGGTTTTTTTGGTTTAACTAACCAACTTTAAGACTAAAGACAAAAAAAAAAAAAAAAAAAATAATAATAATAATAAATAAAATATAATGTGGAAGAGCGGGTATATAAGAGGAATTTATAGCCTGAAAGAAGGCAGGGAATATTTTTTAATTTTTAGCGAATTGCTACCAAAAATATTTGTCAAAAACTGATCTATTATATCGTTCGCATGCAGTTTTAAAGAGAATTTATTTAAATTATTAATTAATTTATTAAATTTTCAAACTGATGTTACATCGTTGTAACTAAGTAATATAGAAACAAAATTATAATATATGCATATTAATTATCATATTTATTTATTCAAATGTTAATGTATACTTCATGAAATTTCAGCATAAATGAATAAATCCCAATTAAAGAAGCATTAAATATTGCATAACAACATCGCGCGCGCGCGATGTTGTTTTTCGCTACCGCCAATAGATGCCGCAATCAATGGTAGCCGCAGTTTCGTCGGCAATTCTCATACTGCGTAGTTGGTCCAAGTTGGATAACAAGTCGATGTTTCTCCTCCCGAGCTTCATGGGCAGATGACACACCAAAATAAAGGAAGCAAGTGGTAGAGCTGAAACAAGATGCATGATTCTCCGTAGCGGATTCAGACGAAGGGCTAGGTGCTTAACGCCCCTCCCCCCCCAAAGATTGCTAAAATTTAGCATTCGGCTTCATTATGCACTTTCATATGTAATGTGATCCTTTTTAATCACTTAGCCCCTCATAAAAGTTTTTACATTATTTTAGACTAAAATTTTGCTTTACTGTATATATTTTTTTTTAGGTGAAATAAGCTGTTTTCAAAATGTAGCCCCTCCCAAAAGAGAATCTTGGATCCGCCTCTGACGAGAGAACGTGACTGATGAGAGACCGGCCTGCGTTTCCACCACTGATCATGGATATTAATATATATTCGACCTATATATAAGTCGAATTTTCGAGAAGATACCACTAATTCGGATGTTGACTGTCACTTCTTGATGATTTTTTTTTATAAGTACAACGGGACAATTTCAAATTTTTGGTGGTAGAGATAAATGTGACATTCGTTAAAATTACAGTATATGTAGGAACTGAGCAAGATATATTTAATCATACCAAACGCATGCAATGTCTCATTTTAGAACACGGAGTATAAGCATACGTAGTGTTTTCAGTCATTCCTTTTTTTCTTTTTTTTTTACGTAAAATAATTCTTACGGAAATGACATTTAAACAATGGTTTTCAGGTACATCATTTTACAGGTAACCTTTTTGAGGTTTATTGGAGAGACGGATGTACTCACTATGTCCAAGTGGGCGGAGTGCAACTTTAGTGTTTATGAAATTAATAGCTCTATTACACGATGATCCCGGTTGAAATCAACACGATAATTGTGGAAAATTGGGATGGTTTTTATGCGAGTGTCGAATAAAAATTTGAAAAGTGTTTTGAAAATTAGCGAAGAACTTTTTTTTTTTTTTTCAAACCTTATTCTTTTTTTTTTTTCTTTTCCCCTATTATATTTTGAACTTTTAATTTTTTTTCCTTATTTACACAGCAAACTTGTACCTAATGGATACAGATTTGAAGCTTGATACCATTTCTTTGAGATACCGTCTTTATATATCTGTTTGCGCTGCCTTCTAGGAGGTTTGTCCTTGGTTACAAAACACAATGTATGAAAATCTTAAAAAAAAAAAAAAAAAAGAGAGAGAGAGAGAGAGAGAGAGAAAATTATTGAAGAAAATAGAAATTCAAGTCTTTTCTGTCCTTCTACGGGAGAACTAAATTTGTAGTACATAAATAATTTGTTACTCTTATCTGAAATGCAAGTTTAGGGAAATCATTATTATATGTAGTGCTTTTTTGCTTAACACTTTAGCGTCGGGAATGACGTTGTCTCGCTTCTCCTCCCCCCCTCCCCACACACACTTCCACTGACTAGCAACCCTATCGAAAAATGCAATGTAATCCAGTCTACGCAAATTATGTCCATAAAAATATGTCGCAGAAAAACTCTGGTTGAAGAAAACAGCACTCTTGTTTTAAACAAATCCTTTTCTGGATATTAGTTAGATTCAAATCTAAGCTGAATTTGAAAAAATGATTTAAGCTTTTAATATAAAATAGAAATATATTATAGCCAGGCCGTAACCAGGATGAAATGTTAGGTAGGGCTTTGAATCTAGTTAGGGGGCTGACCGAATATAAGTATTAGTAATCGAGGGGCGAGGAAAGAGACTGTTTTTCAATTTGTACATTTCTTTTTAGAGTATTTGTTTCGCAAAACACCGTATTTTAAAAATATTTAACATTCATTATGTTAATAAATTTTTCATTGAGATTGCATGAAAAATATTCAAATGAAAATTTACTGAAAAATCCATTTTATTTACCCTCATAATAATAAGAGAACGACACCTTCCACTTTCTTCCATTCTTATAAACAGAAAGCGTCTAAAATAAACTTAGTTTATGTGCATGAAAATTAAGTCATGGAAAGTATTATTTAAAGCTATAGATATCCGGTTCAAAAGTTCCCCCCCCCCCTAAAATGTCGAGAACTATTTTCAAAATGGAAAAGACTTTCGTGGGAGGGATTTAACTACGGCGGGAACACATAGGCCTAGACCCCTTTTATAATGTAAATTTTTGTTTTCTGGATGTTGATGGCAGTCACAAGCGTGTCTATAGCTTTCACATGGGAGGTGTTTATTCCTACTACAAAATTTGATTAATAATAAATTTTACTATAAATATTTTAAAAAATATTTCAGTATAACTAAAAGATTTTCCTATTAATTATAGTAGATTGCATTATCAGTCAGTGAATTGTAGAACTTATAAAATTAATTTTTACTTAATATAAAATTCAAATTTTTTTTACAGTATACGTATTTTGAACATGGGTGCAAAAGGCGAATATGGGACTATAGTTAGCTTTTGAGCGTAGACATAGGGGGTGTCCAGACCCCCAGTCTCCCCTTCCCCCTTCCACACACACCTTATATACGTCCGTGATATCCAGTCAAGAAGCCTTTCTGTGAGAGCTCATTGAGTGACTGAATTAATGAGCACAGTGGATCTTTAAGGCGCTTTTGACAAAGTTTTCCATTATCTCCAGTATGCAAGTTTAACGTTTCTGTATGGCAGAATGCATTGTCATATTTTGGCAGCTAACATTCGGGAGGTGTGGAGGCAAAATATTTCCTATTGTAGAAAATATTTTCAGATTTCTTACGTCTGAATTTTTTACCCTCCGCTAAAGAGGGTAATAGTTTTGGGCAGACGAAAAAAGTCGCGGATGATAATTGATAGTAAATAAAATCTTACAGATCTCACGGAAATTTGAAACACACCAAGATCCGACACATGATTGGAATAATGGATACTTGAAAAATTTCAAAGTAACGTCAGATGAAACAAAAGGGGAAACTGTAAGATTTTGTCAGAGCGTCTGCGACTGGCTGTCAAGTTCCCGAGGTTCCGATTTCATTTTTCAGAACTTGGATTTGTTTCCAGAGTCGCGTTCAAACTTTTGTCCCTCCTCGGAGCAAGTGGTGGTGTTCTGTCGTGGCATTTCTAAAATTTTCATTTTTGCGGGATCAGTGTGAAATAGCTCGTAGGCTTGGTATTTCACGCTCTACTGTTCAGTATTACATCGTTAAATATCAGAAGAATATACCCGGGACTGTTGTTCAAGGCCGCGCTGGCCGTCCTCGCCAGTTGTCTAATCCGGAAGAAAGTCATCGTGAAACTAACCGTCTATTTATGCAAAGAAAAAGGGAAGATCCAGATTTTCGTGCTCAAGAAGCGGAATCCAAATCCAGAAGACAAGACAGAAAACGTTTACGACTCTGTCTAGATATACCATCGAAAAGACCAAGAACAGATACTGATCTAAATGTAAGGTGTGAAGAACTAGAATTTCGTAAATTAGCTGAGAAATTTTTCGAAGCTGTTGCTGATGGTCCAATCCACCAATGCTATTGTTGTGATCGACTGTGGTTCAAAAAGTCAATAAGAACCCATTCCAAAACAACTTTACTGTCCAAAGGAGCGACAACGGACTTTATAAAACTAGTCTTTTACAAAGATATCGATGATATTGGCAAATTTTGCAAAACATGTTACGATTGTTTGATTAAATTGACAATACCAGAATTAGCTATAAGCAATGGCTTCGAATTCCCCGAAATACCGGATTGTTTAAAATACTTGACACCACTGGAAGAACGGTTGGTTTCTCCCCGTTTGATTTACATGCAAATACATCCTGTACATGGCTTCCAATACAAATTAAAAGGTTCTGTCAAAAAACCTCTTTAGCGGAGGGGAAACTAATTTCAGCTGAAGGCTGAATATTATAATTAATTTTTTTTTTTTTTTAATTTTTGGGAGAGCTGTTACCACCACCTTTCCTTGCTCCTAGTATATTAAGCCTATGGCAGAATCATTGCGAAACTTAAAGAAATGTAATAACGTTATAATATTTCACGTAAATTGTCTGCGATACTTAGTTAAATGTCCATTAAGCCATGCAATTAAACAAAGGCTCTGCACAGTTTTTATTGTGCTAAATAATTCTTATGACCTTTTCTTTCACCCTGCATGTACACCTTTAGAAAAGAACAGCAGATTCAAAAGAATTCCCGAAAGTTTCAAATCTTTCAGAAGTAACGGCGATTTCTTTGAAATGCATCTGATAATCCAATATAAAACAACATGAGTAGCAGAATAAAAATTTATGGATAGGGGAATCTTAGCGCTTAGTTCAAAGCAAACAATTGTAAAGAGAAACATATTCAAAATATGTTACTGCTATACCTGGATACATTCCAGGAAACAATGTTTATCGAGGAGAAATGCGAATAAAATTCCGACAATAAATACAGTATCTCTGAAAAACTGTATATCGGTTTTATTTTGCATTATAAAAATAGCTCGCATTTGAAAAACTGCTTGTCGTTTGAAGAATGAGGTAACATATCTCTTTTATAGATTATAAAGACTTCGCACCTTCCTCTTAATTCCTCCAAGCTTCGCACCGTCCAGGTAGTGGTTTAGTAGCTAAAGAACCATTCTATCAAACCATGGTTACGGGTTCCATTTCCGGTTCGGAGTTGTGTAAACTGGCATGGCTCCCTGCGATCTTCATACGACTCTCCAGACGAAACTTGACGAATAGGAAACCACGAAAGTTCTGTATTTGATATTTTCCCCGCCATAGCGCTAGTATCATGTACACCGTAGAGAGATTTAGACGGCCTGCACTTAACAATTAAACGGACATTAAAACTTGACAAAAATTGATATTTTATTCTTTTTTTAAATTTTTATTTATTGATTGATTCTTTTTTATTATTTTTAAACAGAAAATGAATCTTCTATTTATATTTTAAACGCTTTTTCATCCACGCACATATTAAAAACAACCTTTAAAAAGTTATATGTTGGTTGATGTTTTTTTAGGAGCTACTTCTAGATGTAAAAAATGAATAATAAATATATACTTTAATTTATTTTTTATTTGCATGTTCAAAAGATTCTAATATATTTTTTAAAGATTTGTTTTTCAAAACTAGTGCATATTTGAATGTATTAATACAGAATATTCCCTATATACGTATACTCGAATTAATACATTTTGTTTGAAGTATAACTATGACAGTTATAAATTTTAAACTTTTTGTTTCACGGATTATTCAAGTAATCGAATGTGGCGCAAGCAAGGGGTCCAGGGAGCCATGCCCCTATTGGGGAATTTCTAAGATAAGAAACAATCAAATTTTCACGCCAATTTTAATTTTGAAAAATTAAAAAAAATTACTTTTCAAGTACTTTTGTTTTTTTAAACATTCGTGAAATCATACGTTTACATTTCAATCAGAAACAAAATGGTTGGGTGTGGGAAGGGGAGAGAGGGATGTTCAGAACCCACTTAAATGTTTGTTGGCGATATTATACTAATGCAGAAAATTACCATTCTAGCGAATTACTGTGACAAGCCTAAGACAACTAAGGCCGTTTCTTTTCACAGAAGCATTCCTATGCAGTACCCTCTTTTTAAAAGGCATTAAAATACAATAAAACCATCTTTACGCTTTGTAGTTCCTTTTTTATTATCTTGACAACCAAAACAGATGTGTGCTTCGAACTAATGATGAAAAAGATTTCCATATCTTTTTAAGTAGGGTGGTTTTACAGAAACAAGAGAATGGGTGTTTAACACTATCGATTTGCTTTTAAAGCTGTTCAAAATTCCTGCCTATCAATTCTAAGCAGAACTGTTCTAAGAGAGCAAGAGGATGCACCTTGTAGGCGGGAACTTTCTCTTGATGTTTACGCCCACCTCAATTGTAGGAAGGAACATCACTAACGGTTTGTAAGAAATATACTTTTAAGCTTCACATAGTAAGGAAAAAAAAATTTAAGAAAATACATCCTAACCTTTTGAAAGTAATCTTGAATTCTGCTGAAATAATAAAATTCGCATCGTGAAGAATTTGAGAGCAACCGATTACTCATGTAGGCGGAAATCTTTTCCTGATGTGGACGCCCACATCAGTTGTAAGAGAGGGTTATGAATTTCGGTGGGTAACGCAGAATTTTAAGCTTCCCAAACAGTAAACAAAAAATTTTATTAAGGGTGTATCTCGAAAAAATAGAACTCTGTTTTTAGTCTTGGTACACAGATTGAAATAAACTAATAGCACCATGGTCTCCAAAATATTCCAGATGGTTCTTCATAAACTGCTTTACAGGCTGCAATAAGCGAAAACGCTGTGATGTTTGTGAAATTTTCAGAAAAATTCTTAAACATGGATCTGAGCTGCAAGATTTTACGAAGAGTGATACGTTTTTCGAAAATTTCCGATTTTTAAGAATTTTTTCTAAAAGTTTTGAAACTTATTCAAGTTTATCGTTTATTTCAGTATGTAGTACAGCCTGTAAATGACAGTTTCAAAATTTTGAAGTGACTGGCATAATTAGTTTATTTGTACTTATGTACCAAAATAACCTGATTTTTTCGAACTACACCGTTAAAAATATAAATAATCCATTCTGTTCTTTAAATGTAATGATGAATTCTGCTGAAATAATAAAATTTCATTATTTTTATAAAACTCATCACTATTTGGAAATGCCACAATGCAGCATTTAATTTTTTTAATGAAATCTTTTGTTCACTGTTTGCGGAGCTTGAAAATCTGAGTTCAGGGTCGAATTTAGGCCTATTTTGCCTATTGATACTGCATCAATTGGCAAAATTAAAATCATTCGCCCCTCGTGCTCCTTTTACTTATAGTATATTCATTTATGCTATTAATGCATTGTCAGTTAAATATATATATATATATATTCTACAGAAAAACATTAAGCTAAATTAAAAGGGCAATAAGTAGGAAAATTTTTATGATAAACAATTTGAACAACCGTTTGTACATGTAGGCGGAAACCCCTTTCTGATGTTTACACCCACATCAATTGTAAGAAAAAGTTAAGCCTTTCGATGGGTTAGAAACACTGATTTTTAAGCTCCACAAAAAGTAAATGAACAATTAATTCATAATTGAAGTAACCCATCGTTATCGTGAAGGTTATAATGAATTTTGCTGAAATAATAAAATCTGCATCACCTGAACGGTAGTTCGGCGTGTAGTTGGAACCGTTTTCACGATGTTTACGTCCACTTCAATTATAACAAAATGTCGTAACTTTCAATACGAAAGAAAGACCAACAGGGCCGTGTCTGTTATTTGGACTAGGGTCGTTTTCTTCTTTCTCTTTCATTCCTATCTCTGTTTTTTCTTTTTTTTTTTTTAATCTTTTCTTTTTTTTTTTATCGCAGGCGGAATTCAGCTGATGTGTACCATTTTTTTCAATTTCGTTCTTATTAAAAAGTATTTATCCCCGAGTACATTCATTCCGTCGAGTTTGGTCACTTTCAATGCCAAAAGCCATCATACGGCCCTGAACACAGGTTTTTAAGTTCCGCAAACAGTAAACAAAAGATTTCCTTAAAAAATTAAATTCCGTATTGTGATCTTTCAAATAATAATAAGTTTTATTAAAATAATGATATTGGCATCACCAGCTGTTCACCACTTTAATTGTAAGAATGGTTATAATTTTCAGTGGGTAAGAAACGCACACTTTTAAGCTCGACAAGATCATAGAAAAATGTTCAATAAATATAGAAAATACACTCTATAACAAAAAAAATCTACTCACCAAGAAACAATCACGATTGCTTTGAAATTTCGTATGCATGAATGTTTTGAACAGATATGCAAATGAGTCAAATTTGGTGTCCAATGAATGAATAGTTTGATCTCTAGCACATCGGAACTGAGCATCCAGCAGACGTATATAAGGAGCAGTTCTTCAACGGTTAAAACTTTCGGTTTGATTGCGATTCAGATGACCTTTCAACAACTTAAAAAATGCCTCGCTGCAGGATTCGTGCTCATTACGAGCAACTGTCAGAGTTTGACAGAGGTCGTATCATTGGATTGAAAGAGGCCGGTTGGACTAATTGGAGAATCGCTCGTCATTTGAGTCGAAGCGATGCGACGATTCGAAGATGCTGGCAAGGATGGGTGGAAAATGGCAGAGTGCAGCGTCAGGATGGTAGCGGTCGACCTAGGGCTACAACAGATCTTGAGGACAGAGTGATGGTCCGATCAGCTGTCACAGCACCTTCTTCATCTCTATCAACCATCAGACGTTCAACCCAAAGTGTCCATCATGACCATTCACAGAAGGTTGAGAGAGCGAAATCTACGCTCGCGCCGATCGTTACGCCACCTGTCACTCACAACTGCACACTGCCGAGCCAGATTACAGTGGTGCAGGGCTCGATCAGGTTGGAATGATGCCGACTGGGGACGTACAGTCTTTAGCGACGAATCCCGCTTCCAACTGTGTCCTGACGATCATCGAAGACGTGTTTGGAGACGCACAGGGCAGAGGGGGGGGGATCCTGCTTTCACTATTGCACGCCACACCGGCCCTCAACAAGGCATTATGGTCTGGGGTGCCATTTCCTTTGACAGCCGGACCCCTTTGGTCGTCATTAGAGGTACACTTACTGCACAGCGGTACGTGGACACCATCCTAAGACCTGTTTTGCTACCGTTCCTTTTGCAGTGCCCTGGGCTGGTTTTTCAGCAGGACAATGCCAGACCACTTACGGCTCGTGTTGCTCTAAACTGTCTGCAAGCTTGTCAAACTCTTCCTTTGCCTGCCAGATCTCTCTCCCATCGAGCATGTCTGGGATATGATGGGAAGGCGATTGCATCTGGCACGGACTGTTGATGACCTCGTTCGACAATTGGAGCGAATTTGGCAGGAAATACCGCAGGAGACCATCCGGGAGCTTCATCGGTCTATGTCACGCCGTGTGGCAGCTTGTATCCAAGCTAGCGGCGGACCAACACCTTATTGAACTTGTTACTGTAACTCTGAAATAAATTATTCAATTGTTCTGAAATTTTAATCATTTACTATTCTGTACACTGTCTTCCTATCCACCAATTTTCGTCACAATCGGACACCTCCTTCTTGGTGCGTCGATTTATTTGTTATAGAGTGTATACAGGTGGCTCATTATTTCAACAAATCCATTATGTACTGACTCAACTTTTAAAAGAAACTTTCTATATTATGTTGTAAAAAACACATAATAAACAGTTTTTTCTTTTATGTTTACAATGCTCAGACATTTTTTTTTCATTCAGTAAAACAATAAATATTTTTATAATAAATGCTGACTATCCGTATTAAAGGTATAAGTAGAAGCTTGAAACCATTTCAAATTACAGGTCATTTATACTAATTAAAAACATTTGAGTTATAAATCATTAACCTATACAAATATTAATTTATTATTATATAAATTATAAAAGCTGTTCTTTGAAAAAAGCGATAGGCGTCACAGGGCTTTTGAACAACTCTAAAAATTAATAACGTTGAATCCTGGAATAAATTAATGCTGCTTCTACCCCAAATGTTCTATGCACTAATATTAACAGTAGAAGTAAATGTTGCATTCAACTTTCAGGGACAATTGTAAGCAACAAAATTGTTGTAAAAAATGGGCTGAAGAAACTCCGTTTACTGTGATAGCAAATTAATCAATTGCATTTAACAAAAATAAATAATGTATTCCTTTTTTCCGTCAATCCTTGGAAAATTTTACTGAATTATGTACCTAAGAAATAAATAATTTAAATTACACAATACGGATGTCCCACACGTGACAGGAAAGATGTTCATTTTTCAACAGAAACTCAATGTGTCATTTTTACATATAAATTCATCAGTATTCTTAGAACAATCCATTGAGTTTGTATAGGTTTCACTGAAATGAGAAATATTTGAGATTTCTGTCCCACACGTGACATCATGAATGGAAAATTTTCTAAACCATTTAAGGATGATTAACTTTTTGTCCAATTTAAGCTGATGTCTGATAAAAGTCAATAATATTTTGATATTGAATGATATTTATAGCTCTTTAAACACTAAATTTAATGCAAAATATCATTTCTAAAATTATTCTCAGATTCAGGTTCTGTTCAATTCAAATTAATAATTATGTTAAGGTTAATCAGAATGGATAAATATTAGATAAAAAATCAACAATACTGAATAAAACTATAATATTATTATATTTTTTGAACACTAAACTTAATGTCGTATTTCACTTCTAAAATTGTTCTCAAATTTATAGTAGTTCGCTTATTACGTTTTGCTTATTACATTTTCATAGCGGGCAATTTTTTATGTCACTCAAATTGATTAATGCATTCCAGGTAAGTGTAAATAAGTTTAAACATTCAAAATTTACTCTGACATAGCAATCTGCTACACACTTATCTGCAAGCGCATTTGCATTTAAGCATCTTCTAATGCATTCAAGTGTTTAGTTTTATTGATCATTTAAATTATAAAGGAATATACAAATGTTAAAAAATATGTTAAATTTTCAATAACTAATACACATGCACATCTTCCTGCTGTTGCTAATAGTAACAAAATCTTGAGCCTTTTTTCTTTTTATAGATAAATATTCATTAATTATTGTTCTCATGCAACGGAAAAATCTTAGAAAGCACTGAAAAATGTTCAGGCATTCTTTTATTTTGAAACAATCACGGCATAGATAAAACCCTTAAACTGTCGTATTATATTCAAGAAAGCGATCATAAAAGTGCGCATTTTTTTATTCTAGAAAACTATAAAGATAAGTGCATGCACAATAGGGTGGCCCGAAAAAAAATTAAGTTTTTTTTCGATCAAAATCTAATAGTGCGGAAAATGTGCCTTTCGTAAATAGAAGACGAAAGAAATTTTTTTTTTGAATCGAACAATATTTGACCCTTGTGCATCGAGGTCAAAGTTTCTGAAATTTTATCATATTTGCCCATTTTTCCACATTTTAAAAAACAGCGTTTCCAATAATTATATTTTATAATCAACATATTACATGTACAAGTACTAAGAAATTATTTATAATAATTATGATATTATAAGTTGTAGGAAGAGAAAGAGATGGGTTTTGGTTTATTTCACCTAAAGTTACACCTAGACTATTACTACGCTAAGTTCCAATATACCAGAACAAGGGGGGTACCGTGAGTGCACTCCCCCCACATATATTAAGAAAACTGTGAAAGGTACATGTCGAGTTTCGACCTTGCACTTCCCAGACAGCCAACTTACATGTCGAGTTTCACCCTTGCACTTCCCAGACAGCCAACTGATAGCAAGATTTTTTTCCCCACAGAAATATTTACTTGCCAGTGGCGTAAACTGGCATGTAACATTAGGCGGGGGGGGGGGCAAAATATTTCCTATTGAAGAAAATATTATTTTCAAATAAGTAATATCTGAATTTTCTTGATTTTTGTTTTTTGGGGGGGGGGGTGATAATTGTCCACTCACATGCCCTTAGAAATTTACGCCTATGATACTTGCGTTTTTTACTTTCCGAACATGTACCACGTAAGGAAAGTATTGTAATCATGAAAAAATTCGACTTCGAGAGTTTGGTGTATTGACACGTTTTGAGGTCTTCTGAATTCATTTATGCTATTTTTACGAGATGTATGTATGCATGTGTGTGTATGTGTTTGTGTGTGTGTGAATAAACGGGGCATTCGATTAAGCTCAAATTGGGTCTATATGCTATAAACCACCGTCCCAAGAACGGTATTGATTTTGGTGGATTAGGACGTTTTCCTACAGGGCTACGACAAAGATTTCTTTTACATTATGGCCTATGGGGGGAAATTCTTGAAAGTGTGCTAGCGTTTAAACGGTACATTCGATTGAGCTCAAAGTGAAAAAACTAAGAATGTTTGCTGAATTATTCATCGATTAAAATTTATTTAAATGCTTTGTAATGATCTTAATCGTATGTGTCAGGAAAGTCGAGTGGAGTCACTCCAGATCTTTTTGTTGTTACTAACTGAAATTCTGTTTTATGTGTAAATTTAGGCATAAAATTTCTAGACGGAAATGTAGATCGGATAAAACCATCCTTGACAGCTTAAGCCTTTGTAACGCAGTCTTATTACCGACCTCATATCTGCCATTTTTTCAATCTACACTGCCCACTCATCTTTAAAAGAAAAAGAATTAAGGCCCGTTACCACTTTTTGTAACATTCTGAATCATATTTATTAGTATATTACCTCGGGGATGGATAGGAAACTAATCAATGCCCAATTGTTATGATTTTCGGCATCTACCGAATAAAAAGAATTGTTAAATCTCTACTGAAAAAAAATTGTTAAATCTTCAATTCTTTTTTTAAGAACAATTAATAATAAAAATTTGCAATATGCACGAATAGGACTGGAGGGAGATAGGATTTTTTTTTTTTTTTTTTTTTAATATCAGAAAAAGTTGTAGTTCCAAATATCACCGACAGATAGCACTGACATACATAATGTGTGTGTGTGTATGTGTTTATTATTTTAAAACTATTAAAAATCGAAAAGGACTCGTATGTTGGTTTATGCTCCACATGAGCTTAGTTATTACCCCTTTAAAAAGACACATGCTCGGCTAAGTTAAAACGTCTGCTCAGCCCCAGACAGCACATAAGCTTAAATCAAGCTTGACATTTCTTTGAATTTGACAGTTCAATTCATTTTAAGCTTGCAGCAAGCTTGGAGAAGTCATTTGAACTGTCAAGCTTGAATACAACTTGATGACTGCTTGATTTGGAAAGCCACATCCACATAACATATAATTTATCATCAGTCATAAATGTACTTGACCATAGAATTAAAAAAAAGATTCTATGTTTCCAAATATTGAAATTCTTCAAAATAAAATACAATTATACTACGAAATTGATTTCAAAATCAGTCGTTTGTCTCGATTTTGGCCAGTATTGCCCAACATGAGTGTTGCGATATTGAAAGTTTTAAAACGTGTGCTGCTTTTAAGTTTATTTCAAGCTTATTTCCCTATTAGTAGAGTCTCTAAATCACACATAACATTATTTTATTTTGATTCATCCCATGGAAAAATAAAAGAAACAGATCAACACATCGGCCACTGATCGCTCTCGCCAGAACACGGCGTGATAACGATAACAGTCACTTCAAACTTTAGTCATTCGAGCGCAAGTCAGGCTGGCCGAGTGGTTAGGACGCTAGCTTCCCAACCCTTAGATAGCGAGTTAGATCCCAGTCGCGGACGCTTGGTGGAAACAGATTAAAATAACTTGAAATTTCAGCGTAGAGGGGAAAATGCGTGGAAAAATAAGATATGTGGGGCGAGTTCGCCGACGGGCGCCCCGTGAATTAAGGAAATTTTTTTTAGGAAAATTTTTTAAGCTTGAAATTAAGCTTTCTATGTCAAGCTTAATGCAAGCTGGGCAAATGTAAACTAGAACACTTGATTCAAGCTTGCATTAAGGTTACACGCTTGAAATTTTAAAGCTTAATTCAAGTTTATTGACTTGATAAATCAAGATTCCTACAAGTTTGTTGCAAGTTTGCTGTGCTGTCTGGGGGTATCAATTACCCTCTGTGCTGTCCGTACATCCGGCTGTGTCGAAAAAGGACTTTAGCTCGCGATGGGTGATTCGATCGACCGGCATGTTGCTGGTACTTTTTCAGCTTTGCGTACTATATAAATTTCTATGTACAGAAGAAAATGGTTGCGTTTTAAAGAGCTAAAACAACAATTGTTATGGGGTAATTCCGGGATAGAGGGTGAGATGGACCAGCCAAATATTTCGTTAATGCGCCTCTCCATATAAGGCGCAACTATCACAGTGAGGCACTTAAAGAGATTTTGTAAGGCGTGCTACCATTTGCTACTCAAAAAACATAATTTTTTTTCAGCTAATTATCATTGTTGCTGTTGGTGAGTCAAATAATTTTTTTCATATGGCTATAATTCTACATTTAAAAGTTTTATTTTAGATGCGATCTATCAAGTTTTGAGGTTGTAATCTCGTTGAACATGTAGGCTCCCAAATAACCTAAAATGGCGACGTAAAATCCACAATGAAGAGTCAGGGTGGGTTGTACTTGTCATTCGGACCATCGGGAGAGATGGACCACGCCTAGGCGAGAGAGATGGATCACGCCTAGGCGGGAGAAGTGGACCAGGCTTTGTGTCAATCTTAAGTCATAGCACGTAAAAACAATTTCATATATATTAAATGTCACATAGTAATTCATGTAAACTTAATAAAATAGTTAAATTTAGTTTAATTGCAAGTAAGTTAATTTTAATTTTGATGTAATGAAAATAAATATTTATAAATTTAATATATGTACAACATTTTCGTAATTTTATGGTGGTCCAACTTACCTTTCATATGGTTCACAAAGTAAATATCACATATATGGATCACATAGTAAATATCTTTAAAAATAATAAAAAAATTCGTTTACATATATGATTTTCTGCATTAGGATTTTTATTAGAAATATGTGTATATGCTGTGAAAAGTAAAATACAAGTAAATATATGGCTTTTAGAGAACGAAGAAAAAACGTAGTCCATCTCTCTCGGAATTACTCTATCGGATAACAGAAATTCCTTCCTAATAACGTTTAGTTTAAAAGAAGACTCAAAGGCTCCTTTTATATTCCAAAGCAAAATCGATGTAGGTACTTGCTTTTTCCCGATACGTTAGATTTATTCTTTCATGTGCGCCATTTTCTACTCGGCAAACGTTGTTCCATCTAAAGTATCGAGATATCGTGCAGCTATGTTCTATTCGAATATGTTTCCCCGTTCACTTATTTGTTTAGAACCGTACGCCAAACCTTTGTTCTTTAAATTTAATAACGCTGCCGACCCTTTCTATTCAGCTTATTTGATGCATTTTAAAAGAAATCGACTTTCTTTTGCTCTGAATATTTCAATGATTTTCGAAGATATTATTGAATCTGCGTTTCGTTTCCAAGGTAACAAAAAATACTGGGAAAATTGTGAGTTCATAAGAAATCTATATCCCATTTAGTATAATATTATTCATTTAAAAAATTATTCCAGGAAGTACTTATTATTAGAAAAGTATCAACTGTACATCACTTTTCTAAATTGTGTGCAGTGCCGGATCTCCGAAAAAATTTTTGGAGGGGTAACAATTTTTGTTTTGTAGCCGTTTTCTAATAAATTCATTTGAATTTACAAAATAAGTTAGTCTCCAACAGTGTGAAATTAGGTCGTTTGGGAAGGGGGGCACGGTCCCCCCCTTAGGATCTATCAACGACTTGTGCGACTTGCTCATTACCTCAGGGATGACTTCTAATTATTAAAAAAACTGTTAGATCTGTATTAATGGTTGAAAATTTACGAACATTCTCTGTTTAAAATAAGATGTTTAGAGTGTGGCTATACAGATATGTATTATTTTATTTACTATAATGCATTTATTGTAATAGCAAATTACTATATTAATTGTAATTAGTAAAATAATTTATTATATTGTTCGTTCAATCTATTTCTCGGCCTTTGTTTAGCTCAAACATGACATTTTACGATATTTGTAAAAGGGATGTTACAATAAACTTCTATTTTTCCTTACTAGGTTAAAGTGTCCAATCTCTCTCTTTAAACACAACCTGTCAATAAAATAAATTATTCCTCGAAATATTCTGATGTTAGGCTTCACTACACTGCTAAGTTATAAAAGTCATGTTCTTTGGTCAACAAAGCATCAAGAAGAATTTCTTGGACTGCTTGGTTAGCTACACTCATTGGGACTGAAAACTGATATGGAAAGTACAAGAAGTTATTTACTTTTGGTATTTAGTGGAAAACAGCTTTCTTTTCACATAAACTAATGGATATTTGCAAAGGGAATGATTTATATTTAGAGCAATAACTAAGATGCTATGAATCATAACTACAACCGGCTACAAAACCCTGCTAAAATATCAGAAATTAAAAATGATGTTTTATTTAGGGATGGTGTCCAATCCCTTCCCTATAATTTATAACTTTTATGTTAAAACAGGATTTGTAAATAACAGAGTGAAACCACTGAAAATGGCTAGTTTAGCCAAACCTTGTCAGTACGTCACTCTCTTAAAAATGACTTACTAAGAGAAGTTCATATTAAATGCAAAACGAAATTCTGAATGTTTATATAATAAATGTTCCTATAATTAGCTTACATTATAACTTATATAAATTAGTAGAATAAGAATTTAATAGAATAAAATGCATGACAAATTAAGAAAATACGATAAGCAAAGACTGCATGTAGTATTTGTACTTTATCTGCGCACTCTGTCATATGTATTGGTTCTAGAAATAAGTTTTATAGCACGTGCCAAAGAAGTGAATAGCCAATCTAGAACTTAAATATCATCATTCGTCAAAGTAATCTTCTTTATATTCCAGCACCTTCCGCCAGCTGTTAGGTAGTGCTAGGATGGTAAACCGGTAGAAATATTCTTCTTTTGATGCAATGAAGTCATCAACAGATTTTCGTACTTCGTCCACGGTGGTGAAGATAAAGCATTATTCATCGACCTAAATAGATGGCGGTCTGAAGGTGCTATGTCAGGGCTATACGTCGGGTGGGTTCTAAACGTCCCAGCCAGACTTTATTAACGGTTCTTGACCGGTTTTGCAACATGAGGTCTTGTATTGAAAGGCATGGAGAAATTCGATGGGCCACAAACCTTTGCCAGTAGATAAACGTTTACGATCCATTTCTTGCTTCATTTGCAACAATTGTTGTTTACAGCGCTCAACAGTTACACTTTCATTGGGCTCCAGTAGTTCGTAGTACAGTATACAATTAGGTAGTGCAATGACGGCAAACCTGTAGAAATATTCTTCTTTTGATGCGATGAAGCCATCAATAGATTTTCGTACTTCGTTCACTGTGGTGAAGCGTGCAGAAGACAAGGCATTATTCATCGACCTAAACAGATGGTGAATAATGAAGGTGCTATGTCAGGGCTATACGTCGGGTGGTTCTAAACGTCCCAGCCAAACTTTACTAACGCTTCTTGACCGGTTTTGCAACATGAGGTCTTGTATTGAAAGGCATGGAGAAATTCGATGGGCCACAAACCTTTGCCAGTAGATAAACGTTTACGATCCATTTCTTGCTCCATTTGCAACAATTGTTGTTTACAGCGCTCAACAGTTACACTTTCATTGGGCTCCAGTAGTTCGTAGTACAGTATACAATTAGGGAATGCAATCCCGATCCCGCTGGATCCCGCACAAATGTTTGCAGGACCAGTCCCGCAAGATTAGTATCGAAATCCCGCGGGATTGAAACTGAGAAATAAATTAGTTTCATTACAATTTTACGCTATCTTCTCAATAATCAATTGGCCAAATATTAGGGGATATGTGTGTATCTTATCTCACAACACATGAATCAATAATTACAAATTTTAATTTAAAGTTTTAATTTTTCTAATTATCTTCCATTGGAGGTCTGGATATATTGTAATCTAAATTTTTCGCTAACTTCCCAATTTACCATATTAGTATGAAATATTTCATACACATTTTTCTCTTTGCGAACAATCGCGAATCATTATTAAAAGTTTTCATTTTAGGTTTTAATTTTTTTAATTAATGCTTTTAACTATTTTATTAAAATTAGATCAAGAGTAGAAAGACGAGTGACTCTTTACACACATATACACATTGCCTTTTTAAAGTTCTTTTTTAACAATTAGGAACCAAGTGTATTATTTTGAATATCATAACTATAATTTACTGTAAGTCATTGAATGAATTATCATATTTCTGTAAGTTATTGTATTAATTATCAAATAAAATTAATTAGTATTATTAAAGTTAAACTTCATGGTACTTAAAATCGTACTTTTTCCTATTTTTCTCTGTTGGAAGGAATTCTTAGCTGAATGGAATGACAATCCCGCGTGATCAATAAATCTCAATTCCGAAATCCCGCGAAACGAAAAACAGTGCGAGATTGCATTCCCTATATACAATTCATATCCCACTAGACAACGCATGGCTTCATGTTACAAAAACGAGAGCTAGTAGTTTGGCTGGGAAGTTTTGAAACACCCGGCATATAGCCCTGACACGCTCCTTTTCATTTCTTTGACATATGCTTTATTACTAGACCCAATCGTATGTAAGTCCAAACGTAAAACCAGGCCATCGTATGTAAGTCCAAACGAAGAATAGTCCTGAATTCCTAAAATATGTTGCTAAGGCAAATATCTTTGTATGGAAAAATACTGAGAACCTTTTCCAACAAAAATTAAGTGTTTTAGTAGCTAGCCTATGGGACCGAGTTTGCAAATTGCATTCTTAACCCTACAAGGCACCTGGTACCATATGTGGAACAAACCCTTAACCCTTAAATGCATAGCGATGCATATATGCATCATATTTTTCAGTGCCGGATTAGAGTAGAAGCCAAATTTCTTACGCCAGCTTCATATATAAAATATAGTTTTTTTTTAAATAATAAATGATTCAGATGGATTCATTCATATGGAATGATTCATATGATTCATATCGTGATTAATAAAAGTTTCACATAATTCTTTCAAACTGTTTGTCCTTGGAGAAATGAATTAGTTATTCATAAAACTGATGTAAGAAATTTAACTTCTACTCGTAGCTATCGTGCGAACGAGAAAAAAATTCATGCATTTAAGGGTTAATTATTCCTCTACGTCTATAAAATACTAGTGCAGACACCTGTCGGTTTTTAAGAGTATTTATACATGGATTGCAACGATATAATTCAGGCTGTTGCGTGTAGATGTACTTACTGTTCATATTGTTGCCAAAATTGATTGAAATTGAAACAGTCATCTTTGGAATGTGGTTTTGTTTGTTTTAGAAAATTAACAAAAAATAGTTAGCAAAGAGATTCGACCTGCAGAAAATGACTGTGTTTTGAAGTTCGTCCTATCAAGAAATGATTTTCATTACTAAAATTTAAAAATAAATGCCAAAAGAGTATAGCTAAGGCCCAGTGTAGCGCATACTAAATTGAAATAAAAAAGTGATTTTCTAGTAAAATATTAGGTTATTACTTTTTTAATTATTTTTCCCGAAATAATAATCTCTAACATTATCACATATTTTTATTTCAGACAATGAAAAAAAAATGAGCCTTGTAGTTTTAAAAAAATGGCGTATATCTTCGTCATAATGTGACGTATATCCTGCGTCATTTTTTTAAATTGAAAAAATAGCTACACAATAAGCGTAGTATGTGATAAGGCGTATTAGAACAGTCGGGACTTGTTAAAGATGACGTAATATGCGGAGAGACGTCTTATCCAGGCGACTTACTAACGAGGTTTGACTGTATCAGTAATCATACTCATGCATAAAATCAGATTGCACTCAAAAACACGCGCAAAACTTGTTGAAATTAATACAGCCACCACTTTCATTAGAACACACCCGTGTACTGCCAGGAATGTCATATCGTATGCAATATGTGGCTGAGAGGGAGCCATTCATTAATAAACTGCAATATGCATGGAGTTGATCTCACAACCTTAAACAAAGCCCGCTCGGAATCGGCTCATAATGTTATGGGCTTCTCCTTTCGGTTTATAGTCAGTGCCTCACGCATTTATTGTCGTAATAAGATTGTCCCGATGTCGAGGGTAAATGCTTTGTTTTAGTTTGCTGATTTAAACTGGAATAACGTTTTATGACTTCGGAATGTAATTATCAATCTTGTGGGAGTTTAATTATGGCTTATTGTTTGAGTGATTATGGTGTAGAGGGGGGTGAAGATTATACACCTCCTTACGTTGCGCACTAAAAGTGCTCACTTTAAAATAAGTCGTAAGACAGCATCTCAACAACTAACATATTTTATTGATAAAAATAAAATGAATAAACTTTAAGGATAACAAATAACATAACATAACAAAATTTTCAGTCGCGAGCTATAGAACATAATTGGGCTATAGAACATTTCCTTTGGGCAGCTTCACTCACAGCTGGGTGTTTATATGTACTTGCCAACCATCTACTCCGGAGAGACTGGTGAAGGTCAATTTGCATCTTCTTGAATTCGCGGGACTTTCCGCTCTGGGTGTGTTCGCAAACTGACTCGCTGGTTGTCAGCTCGCAAACTGTTGGTTCGTAAACCGACGAAATCAACGCCACAATGGCAACGCTACGTTAGGGCGATCTGCCAAGGATGGGTGGGTGCCTTGGTAGGAGGCCTTTGTAAGGGGTTCTAATGCGTATTCACTTTACATATGGAGAAAACCTACCAAAACTCCAGACCGTTAGATCGACAGCCGCGCGATGGGACCCGAACCCCGGACCTTCACACTTAGGCTGTCTACCATTTTCAGTGACATAACCACTGTGTCACGGTGAAGCTAATTATAGCTTAAAGAATGTAATCGGTAAATTTAAAAAAATCACGTGAGTCATGGATTTTCCAAATAAATATTTTCAGGGACACAGATAAGGGGTGCACCATAGTGGCCTAGACACCTCCTCAATTTTGTCAATTGGATGTGTTAATAATTCAACCTTTTTGTGAGATATTCTACCTTTTCCTACTTTTAAGACCTCACCGAAACTTTTTTCTTGCTACGCCCCTGATTTTTTTAATATTCTAAAAAAAAAAAAAAAAAAGCTTTAGACAGAATAGTGCTTTGATATAATGACTTAAAGCGTTTTTTGACCTAGCGCATGATCTATGAATGATAGTCTGTGTGAAGGAGCTTATAGTAATGATAAATATAACGTATATATGTAAAATGTAGATGAGAAGAGAGTATTACGGAATATCTTTTACATTTCT
Source organism: Cheiracanthium punctorium (assembly GCA_038373885.1). Classification (NCBI taxonomy): domain Eukaryota; kingdom Metazoa; phylum Arthropoda; class Arachnida; order Araneae; family Cheiracanthiidae; genus Cheiracanthium; species Cheiracanthium punctorium. Next base: position 235,103 of record JAWZYV010001978.1, read on the forward strand.
AATAATGACTTAACTAATAACTTAAATTGTCTTTTAATAAAATCCTCAAAATCATCAGGAATACTTAGTATACCCAATTGCCATGAATTGACAGTAGTAGAAAAAAAATACGATTTGTTGTTATAAAAAAAGTTCTTAAGAAAGTTACAAATGATGTCTAATTTGAAAGAGTCGGGTAATATGGTACAGGCGAAGCCTCTTATCCCCGGTACATAGAAGTGATAGTCAAAGTTGTCATTTCATAGATATTATTACAATTAGATGACAGGTAAATGCAGTCAAATAAAAGGGAAAGACTGAAGAAAGGGGATGTAGAGAAAAACAGGAAAAAAGAAGGTCCCTAGTATCCTGAAAAAGCGCGAAGGATATGTACATTATACAAAGTAATTCTCAGAGAATTTTAGCTCAGAATGGGGAAAAATTAAAGATAGTTTCAGTTCAGAATGGGGAAAAATAAATTGCATCAAGAAGATGAGTAATAGCACGGGGTCTTTTGAGACACGTTCAGTTGAGTTAGATAACTGGTACAGATAAAGATAGTTTCAGTTCAGAATGGGGAAAAATAAATTGTATCAAGAAGATGAGTAATAGCACGGGGTCTTTTGAGACACGTTCAGTTGTCGAAGTCGGGAAAATTATAAAGTAATTCGTTAGAAATTGCATAAATAATTTAGAAAGATCATCAGAATTACATATACTTTACATGATTTCACTAAATATTTTTTTGATGTTTTTCCAGAAAATTCCCGGTATTCAGAACGCCTTGCAACCTTATATTTTGACTGCAGCCTAGCTACTTTATACAAACTTTCTCATTATTCCTTCGAAGCACCAGTTTCAGATAGTAAAAGTCGAATACTTAGCTGTGATTCATTTATCAGTTGCCGTGCGGCGGATGTTAAAAATGGCGAACTCTACGGTAGCGGACATAAATTGTCGGATTTTTCCAGAGACGGGAAGGAGGGGGGGGGATTTGGGCCTCTGCAAAATTCACCGCCTGAAACTCCCGTAAACTATATTGCGTCTTCACAATTAATCTAATCTAACGCTGTTCGTTAAAAATGCAGCCCAGAAACTTCGTTTTGCAGCGCTGACTTTTCGAACGTGTTCAGACTTAGGAGAGGTTTTATTGACTCCAGCTGTTGCCACGGTCGTGAAAATAACTCAGCTGGCAGTTTAAACGATAAAGCTGTTAAATAATAATTATAGTTAGTTATATTGAGAGTGTACTGCTTTATACTTTAATATGGATATATTTTATAGATAGCCATTACGTTAATAGCGTTACGTAAAATCACGAGAGTAAACCATTTACGTTCCTGGTACGAAAAAGATATGAATTGTTTGAATTAATTATTCACAAGCATGAATGCGAATGGACGCTATTTTGTTCTTAATCATTGGTCTTTATTATTTTAATGTTTCGACCTGTAAATTGATATTTCAACATAAATTAAATTACGTGTGCTTTTTTGACATTTTGAAAGAAAGTTAATAATGCGTTCACGAATTTAGTTTTTCTGGCTGTCCGTGGCAATTTTTTATACACAGGCTGAATTTTTTTTTTACACTGGAACTACTCAGAGCTACCCGTGGATCGATCTAACAACTGAAATGTCACTATATTTGATACGAATTCTAATGATGTCAGGATAAGTACGATTCCGTAAGATTTCCCACATCCCCCAGAAATCATCAATAGGAGTATTTATGGGGGGGTGTATTTCACGAATAGGGGCAACCACGGCAAACGGCGTGAGATTAGCCCAAATAGCCTCAATGAGCATGAGTTCTCAGAGCAACTTTGGGTTTGAGTAATTAAAACATTATTAATTAAGTGGCTCTTTCTGCCTCAGAGGTATTTAAGGTTACTAATGAATTTGCAGAATGCTTACAATAAAAGTGACGCCCACCCTCCCTCATTGCAACATATTCAATTTTTTTAGTCAAGAAAAAGGAAAACAAACAAAGAAAGAAAAATGGCATTTGCAGTCTACCATTATTACAATCCGAATAGTTTTTGCTGCCAGCTAGTAAAAAATCGCAGCATCTTTCGCTGGCGGCTTCAAAATTTTCTTTAAAACCCTGTACAACAGTATACATAAGCAAGAATTGTGGTGGAATATATCTCATTATTGATGTTTATCATGAATTATATTTCTTGTTAACTCACGTATCGGTGTACGGTCGTGGGTTCGATTTCCATTGATACCCTGGTTGTTTAAATTTCCTTTCTTTGCGCTAGTAAAGACTTTCATCGTATTGATCACTTTACGCGACGAGGATTTATAAGACGATCTTTGTTCCAAGCACACAAGTTGTTAAAATTAAGAATTTTTCTTCAGGTTTCTGACTGCAATCTCGAAGATGATTTTATACCCTTGTTTATCAGTTTGGCATTTATTTATCAGGTTGTAACGAAAGTTTTCCGCCATATCTGCCTGAAATACTAATTTCTAACTCCTTAGACAACTGTTTTTGAACTTTCGGTACCAAACCTGCACAGTGTCACATGATACAACAATAGTACTTAAAGCTGTACTCATAATTCGTTGATATTATGTAGCTGACTTTTTGCAACACAACTGGAGGTAAATGATGGTTCTAATCCTCTAGAATGATAGTTCTATTTGAGACACCTTATACTTAATGATAACTATATTTTTTACAGATTTCACAACACAGTGTTATAAAGTAAACCTCTTTCTTTCAAATGCCAAAAATCGTTTGACAAAATATGAGCAAATACGCCAACGAGAACTGTGTGCTGACGAAGTTTGCGGTGGCGGGAAACTTTCGTTACAACCTAATAATTTCAGAAATACATTCATTAACAATCACAGAACACAACAGGAGGGAAAAGTGACAACCACGGGTTAACGGGAATCGAACCCGAAACTTCACCGCTCGCATGCGGGTGCTAGAAAAAAAAAAGCACACAAATCCGAAATTAAATGTTCCAAATACAACAACTCATGTCTGGAAACAATAAAGCCTCCAAGTTATGCCAACTTGTTTTCTAGACATTTTGCCGAAATTGGTGAACAAGTAAATGCTTACAGAAACCCGATAAAGTTCGAATTCCCACCACCTAGAACTTCCTTCTTTCCCCCCCCCCCCCCCCCCCCACGAGTTTAGCTGCACAATCCAAAACACCGTACGAACTTTCTCAATCGTAACGCACATTTCATCAAGGCACGAGTTTCGCCGAAGTAAAAATCGAATCAGAGCTGATTCGTTTAGCTGCTGCAGTGCGGGTGAAAGTTAAAGATGGTTGACTACTTCTGTAGCAGATATAAATTTTCGAATTTTCTAGAGAATAGGGGGATGGGGGTGGGGCGTTCAGCCGTGGCAAACTTCACCGCCCTGCAACTACGATAAATTACCCCCCATGTCTAAACAATTAATCTAATCTAACGGGGTTCGCTGTAGAAATGGTGCCCAAGGATTCCGTTTTGCAGCTCTGATTTTTGGAACGTGCTTTGACTTCCTATAGTTTTATTGACTACACAGCTGTTGCCACTTCCGTGGAAATAACTCAGCTGGATGTTGAAAAGAAATCAGAAGCTCCATAAATATTAAATAACTGTATGTTAATTTATATTGAGCGAGTATTTCATTATTTCAACGTAGATGTATTTTTCGAACGGTTGCTACGTTAAGTAACGCTACGTAGTTACGCGAATTATGCTGTAAAAGAAGGAAAAGCTATCAACTGCTTGAATTATTTAAATAAACTGCAATTGTGGAGTAAGTGTAGCGTCGAGGGGACTGGAAGGGCACGTGCCCCTAACAACCTGACTTGTAAAATCATCCATTTTAAAATCTTTTTCTTTTTTTAAACTCTGAAGAAAGTTCGATACATTTGCTTTTCAGCACGATATCTGACCTCCCCACCACCTCATTTGAAAAATTTCGGTCACATTACGCTTATGCTTTCTGATAGTTGTTTTGGATTCGCATTTTTAATGTTCATTGCCGGTAAACTGTAAACTTTTTGAATATCTATTAGATGGCAAAAGCATTGAGAACGTATTTGCGTATCTGCATACAAAATGATATAGCTGTTCATATAGTTATATCATTCATATAGCTATAACTATCATATATATAGCTTCATCATATAGCTATTTTGCATTTATATTTTTAATATTCATGGCCTGTAACTGTGAAATTTTTGCATATCTGCTAGATGACAAAAGCATTGAGAACGCCATAGTCTTTTGAGTCTCTGTATACAAAATGATGTATTCACCCTTTGCGGTTTTATAGTCCTCAGTAAGAGACAAGTTTTAAAAAAAAATTCTTATTTTTGGCAATATTCATAGATTTAAGGACGTTTCAGGATTGAGCTCTCAGACAGTTAAGCACAAACATTGAAAAGTATTTAAAAATAGAAGACTTTATTTGTACAAGCGTCTGTACGTCTATCAACTTTAACGTTTTCTAAAAGGGAAAAATGAGCAGTTTAGAAACTACTTATTAAGTGCTTCACTATTTATGTCTCTTTCTATTGATAATAGATGGCAGCACAGAAGTCTGAAAGCGTTCTATACCTCACACATAATAGTAATTTTTTTTTTTTTTTAAATATTGTGAAATAGCGAAATATTGAAGCTGACTCTTCCCCTGCAAGGATTTGCGATACAATTTGAGATAAAAACATGCGGAATAATACAAGTAAATCTGCTTATATAATAGGCTAACGAATGCGGTACGAAAATTCACGCTATTTCCACGCTGCGAACGGAAACAACTAGATGTAAACATTAGCATAATAATAATCCCGCATGTGCGAAAATCCAAATTAACAACTCAGTGACGTCAAATGGAGCAAGCACATTCGTTACATACGTACGCCACGCAATAGCTCTATTACAAAATAACAATACGCGAAAATGCAAGATCCGGATCTTCACAGTTTTAAAATATCTGATTTACAATACTTGGCGCATTTATCGCTCAACTATAAAATGCCACCATAAAGTCGGCTGAAGAACATTTTAGTCTTTTCCTGTGTCTTTCATATTATTGCAACTAGGGATACGTATTAAATAAAGGAACAATACTATAAAAACAAAAACATCAGGTTGCTAACTTTTGCACAGTACTATTCAAATAGAAGAGTACCTATTAGCAAAGTCATGGAGCTCATGAATGGAAGGCACCACACTAAATACTAATTTGAGGAAACCCTCAGTTGCTGCAATTGAGAGGTATTTCTGTAGGAATTTGTACAATATGTTCCACAACGTATCACCCAATATAGTATTTTTATAATCATTTTATGAATGAAAATGCCACCAATTATGTCTTTTTGTACATTTTGCAATGTCATCAGTACTTGGCATGGCTACCATCTGCTTTCATGACAGCCAAAATATGTAGTAACCCTAACTTAAATAAATTTAATGACAAATACCGTTAAAACCACGAAGGTAAATTTATAGGAGTGGACACTTCTCTTAGAAAGTTGGATAACGCCGTTGTTGCAAACAGATGGCGCTACGCACACTGGGTAACTGCGCATCTCTTGCTTCTGCGCATCTCAGGTTGTTTATATTTCCATCGAGGCGAAGTCAATGGAGATCGTCGAATTAGCAGAACTTTAAAAAAATTAAATAAATAGATTTGTGAACGTCCGCTATAATAATTTCTGGCTTCAGGTGTGTTTTAAATTACACAATTGTGTCTATTAATCTAATTATCATGAGTTGTATTTTAAGAAATAGTAGTAAATTTAGAAGAATGTAGTATGTGTGAATGCAATATTTAAAAAGTGTTTATTTATAAAGACAATCACATTCAAACAAGCAGTATTTACATTTATTTCATGCTGTGACAAATTTTAACACAGCTTTAAATTGCCGCTAAAAATCTCTATATTAAAATATTAAATTCATGTTACATAAAGAACTCAGTAACGAATACAAAGCCATTTTCTAATTTAAATATATACACCATGGCGGTTAAAACAAAGAAACTTGATATTCGTTGAAATTGAGTCCAATAGTTTAATAAAAAAAAAAATAGTAAATTTTTTTAAAATAAGTGAACATTTATTCCTACACGTACCTGGGGTCAGTAAAACTATCGCTGTGACGATGAGTGAGCAGACCGTGGCAATTACTAGCAAAGCGATGGCAATTCCTTTCCAATTGCGTTGGTCTGGGTCCTCAGACACCAACTCCTGAAAGAGTAAAAGGACAGTTATGTATGCATGCATAACAAATGGTCACAACGTTAGTTAAGACGTCATTGGTGTTCTGAACAAGAGACAGGTAGTGTTGGCCATTTATCTGCTATGACGGCGAATAGTAAACAACCAGCGTTACTCCTCTTAACCCTTTGAGGCGCAACCCTTTCCCAATGCTGAAAAAAGGGCAGCCGTTGCCATTGCTCGACTTAACTACCAGCAAGATGGCGGACGATCGAAACGTTCATCGCGTGCCACAGATCTAGAGACCCCTTTTTTGACGACAGCTGGCTGTGCCGCACGCGCAGCCAGCTGTCGTAGTCGTACCGTACCCGTAGTCGTTTCTCGTAGTCGTACAGTATTTGAGTTACGAACGCTAACGCCAAATTGAGCCACCAGATGGCGATGCAAGCGGTTTTTCTTGCGTTGCGCATGGCAACTTCACTATACCTAGACCAGACCCCGCTACCGTTCAGATCAGTCTTGGAACGCATACCTCGCACAAGTCAAGACTCTGTAGTACACTAAATATGCAAAACAAATTTGTAATAAAAAGGTGAGCTAATCTTATGTTAGTTCAGTTTCCTGAAATTCCCATATGATCTTGTTAAGACAGTAAAAATGTTTTTCATTTCCTACTTAAACGTTAAGAAAATATTTTATCTACAACACCCTTTTCTCTGCCCCCCACCCCACACCCCATTCTCACTTCTCGCTTACGTACGAACATATTTCTTTCCCTAATACACTTCCAACTTCGCAGATTTTCCTGGATACCACCCAAAATTTCTTGCTCGTGACGTCACGTGCGCGTCATAAAAGGTAAGAGGAGGGCATAGCAGAGCTCATTCTCCCACATAATCGAAATGACACTATTAATCCAGCTACGGCTTCAGGGGGTTGTGAGTGTATTCTGAGCATGCCGTATTCCGAATCAAACAAAACGAAGGAGTTTTGTAAAGAGACTTTTTTTATTTTATGTGACATATTAAACGCTTCTGACAGAATTTTAATTTTGTCGAACTCGAAATCAGACAAAACGAAGGTGTTGTGAAAAGTGACATTTTTATTTTATTTTATGTGACACATTAAACGCTAGTGAAACGATTTTAATTTTGTCAGTCATATTCGAAATCAAACAAAACGAAAGTGTTGCGAAAAGAGCTTTTTTTTTATTTTATGTGACACATTAAACGCTACTGACAGAATTTTAATTTTGCCGAACTCGAAATCAGACAAAGCGAAGGTGTTGTGGAAAGTGACATTGTTATTTTTATTTTATGCGACGCATTAAACGCTAGTGAAAGGATTTTTATTTTGTCATTTATATTCGAAATCAAACAAAACGAAAGAAATCTCCCCTTACGTAGATAGCCCTCGTGTCGCTTTACCGTAACCACATCTTGGCAGATTTAAGTACAATCAATTGCCAAATTTGGCGCGAAAATAGTATTGCGTTGGAAAGTGTTTTATAATCTATGCGTTTGACATGTTTTATCTAGTTTATTTTATGCGACACACTCAACGTTAGAGGAGGATTTTAATTTTATATCGCACATGAAGCGCCAGTAGCAACAGAATACAACAGAATGCAACAGAACAACACTGAGCACCATATTTAGATTTTACAGATGTACAGTCGGAAGAAATACAGGGTGTCCGAAAAGGCCTTGACACATTTCAAACATTCACAGAAAATCAATAAATTGTTGTGTGAATATGTGGTTCGCACAGTAATGCTTCACCGAATTAAGAATTTATTTTTCCATCTTAAAACAAATTACTTCAAAAACGTGTTAATAGATGGCGCTGCATCTCCAGTTTTCAGCAGTGAGAGCCAATAGGGATTTTTCACGAGTTTCAAACACCATTGACGGTGCGGGAATATTCATTCTAGCTAAGGCAACTGAAACTGAGAAAGCGCATTGCGTAGGTTGGTATTTCGAATCAAAATCTATAACTATATTTCAAAGTTTCGTAACATGTTTAAGAAAAACTCTTCTAGTCGAAATAGCATTTTGGCTTGACATGAAAAGTTTTTAAGGGACTGGAAGCGTTTAAGACAGGGAAAGAAGTGGTTGGCTACGAAGATCGGATTAGACTGAACAAGACATTCGGGAAGCTTACTGTGACGGTACAGCGCCACATATGAACAGAATTTGGAAGTAATTTTTTTTTACGATGCCAAAAAAAAAATTCGTAAACCTGTGAAGTATTGTGCAAATCGCATATTCATACGATAAATTGTTGATTTTCTATGAATTTTTTAAATGTGCCAAGGACTTTTCGGACACCCTGCACATCACTTTATCACCAGTGAATATTTTGTAAGGTTGCTTCTTTAAGAAATAATGCAAATTTTAAACAGTGTTAAGAATTCAATTGCTATAGAGATTCGTAAAAAAATTAGACTTAATTAGGAGATTAGAAGGAGAGTTACAAAAATCCTTCTTGTATGTTTTTTTTTTTTTTGTGGAAAAATGGATACACTGTAAGAAATAATGAAAATTTTAAAGAGTTTTTTAAAGGATTCAATTGCTATAGAGATTCGAAAAAAATTAGACTTAAATAAGATATTAGGAAAAGTTACAAAGATCCTTCTTGTATGTTTTTTTTTTTTTTTTTTTGGTGAAAAAATGGACACAATGTAAGAAAAACCTGTAATTTTGCCACACATATTGCTGTAGAATAATACAGTACAAGTGCTGCTGCTGTGGAGTGCAGCACTGTCTGCTGTAAATCCACTAACGAAATGACGTAATGACGTTGATAATTACAAAGAACCTAGTACAACAAATTGACACAGTCTTTACATCACAACGTGTAGGCGTTACGTTTACCCACATGTTGTGTTGTAATCAGGGAAAATATTTTTTCAGTGAAATTCTTATTCTTAAAACATGAAATAAATTTATGAAGAATAGGGGAGAAAGTGGGGTACAGGGGGACGATTTTTACTTGTTTTGTAATAACATTTTCGCTTTTAATTAAAAATAAAAAATTAAATACAGAACACTATTTTGACAACTCTTAGCTTTGTATTTTTTTTATTTTATTTATTTATTTTTTTTTATAGAATTTATTCTTATTTTATTCTTGAAAAAAATGTTAAATGTTAATTTTCAAAACGTACTCAAGTTGTCACATTGTGACCCTTTGCGGGCACAATGGGACCGGGATTAGGGAACAGTGGGACAATGAGTATGATGTACGAAATCAGATGCATTATGCAACACATTTCTATTACTGCAATTGAATACAGACTGAGATAGTCAACACTGACGATATAAAAACGGTTTTGCAATGACAAGTCGTAAAACTAGTTATAATGATGAAACACATTAAAAAGTTGCAAAATTCTTTGCTCAAGAATGTTTGATGAATTGAAAATAGTAAAATAACATCAAATGAAACAGTAAACGGTAAAAAAATATCTGCAAAAGTTCATTTTATTATCGAATGAGATCGCAAGTTTACAGGAAATGATAATTGTGTCATTGTTCTTTCTGTACAAGCGCAAGACATAGGTTTACAGTCCGTGGTTTACACACAGTGCGGCTAGGGTATGACTATGCCCAGGGCGCTTTTCAAATTTCATGCCCCTGTGTATAGCTGATTCAATTTTTGCGCCCCTGTACATAGTTTTAAACTCAACTTTTCGGTATATTTGTGTATATGTGCCTAGGGCACGTGCCCCAATTGCCCGTGCGATAATCAGGGCCTGAAAATCAGGGCTGCAAATTCCCACTGTACCCCAATCAAGATTTAGCACTGTACCCCCCCCCCCCCCACGAAGTCTTTTGTAATGAAAACTCAAAAGTTTTATAAAATTTATCAATAGAATGAAAATCATTACACTCAATCATTACACACTGAAAATCATTACATGCAATTAAAGAAAGTTTAACCCTACAAGGTTCAATTTTTTTTTCTGTGTCTGAAATAAATATATGTGATAACGTTAGTGATTATTATTTGGGGAAAAATAGTTTATAGAATAATAACCAAATATTTTACTAGAAAATCACTTTTTTATTTCAGTTTTGTATGCGGTACACTGGGCCTTAGCTAAGACATCTAACTTCAAAATTTAGCATTCAAATCATTTCTTGATAGGACGAACTCCAACACACAATCATTTTTTTCGGGTCAAAACTCTTTGATAACTATTTTGTGTCAATTTTCGAAAATAAACAAAACCACATTCGAAAGATGACTGCTTAATTTTCAATTAGTTTTTGCAATAATCTGAACAGTAATGACATCTATCAGCGACAGCCTAAATTATATCGTTGCTATCTGTGTATAAATACTCTTAAAAACCGACTGATGTCTATACTAGTATTTTATAGGCGTAGAAGAATAATTAAGGTGAGTAAAGTTCCGTCGATATTATCAACGGATTATGTGATGATGAACTAACGAACGCACCAAACTCCATGGTAATAAAACTGGGAAATTTGACTCGAGCTGAAATATAAAATATGTACTTGAGAATGAGGGCACGCTACAATAATGAGAGGTGCGAGGATTCTAAAGATTTAATTTAGTTTTATATAAAAAATTTTGTTGGGACTGTTTTTGTTTTGGACGCCTGATAAAACTGGCGTTGGAAATGTATGATTTATGTTAGAGTAATAAAGGTTTTGGTTGATTCCTACTTTAGGACCCCCACTCTCGCCAACGCGACGATAAATATTGATATACAGTTGCCATTACGATTTTTTGTATTTATATTGCAGCCATACGGCAAAGGGTTTATTCGTAAATTTCTCTCAGTAATCAGCCGGTATTCCAGTTGATTTTGCACGTGATCAGTCATGAGTTTTGATCTTTGATAAGGCCGTTGCCTACGAAATGCTCATAATATGTAGTATTACGTAGGGAACGATAAGGTTTAGTATCCTTTTACGCATTTTCGATCTTTGTTTAGAAAATTTCTATTGGCACGTATTAATAGGAGCAGACGATTTCAACTCATTTATATTAGCATCGTCAAGCACAAATAAATCTGATACGGGAAATTTGGTTGCTAGGGTAACTTTAAATATTAAAGTATATATATGTATTTTTATTTATGCATTAATGATATAATTTAATATCACGGACGCAAAAATTTCTGGCATCTGAAAATTGGTTGCTAGGACAATTTTAAATGTTAATTTTTTAAGTTATAAGAATTGAGTTCTTTTCGAATTTACTAGTTGATAACTATTTCTAAACAGCGGATTCGGTGAATTTATCTATTCTGTTTCTTAATTTGGTGACGTGTTTTAAATTTGCCTTGCAAATTTTTTAAAACTCATTGCAGAATTAGTTCTTTTGTTAATTATTTTAACATTCTGATTCCATTTCCTAAAATTGTTGCGATTCAACCTACTTCATAGGTTAAAATAAAGTAAAAATTCACGAATCCGCTTTTAATAAAGGAAATACATATGAATTTAAAGAATCTGCTCATAAATTCTTGTCAAATGAAGTCATTTGGAACATGTAAGTGCATCATTACATTTATTTTACCTCTCAACTAATTAATTTTTAATAGTTGTCGTCAAATTCCGTATTTGGTGCGTTTAATGCTGAATTGTTCACATTAATTTCATCCAGTTTCTCTGGGAAACGTTGAAACTTGTGCGCATGCGCGATCATGGAATATTGACAGGAAGGTTCGCCAAAACGCGGCGATTTTTTACGTTGGCGAGAGTGGGGGTCCTAAAGTAGGAATCAACCAAGGTTTTTTATGCAAGTCCCATAAATTGCTTTGCCTTTTGCTGAAAGCAAGTTAAAAAAAAACCGTACTAGGTGGTTACTCCACATTTGGTACGAGGTGCCCTGTAGGGTTAAGGCTTGAAATAAAGCAAATATATTGGTTATCGGATGATCATTTACTGCTCAAATCCAAAAAAGTAAAACTTCCGAGTTTTTGCAACAATGGTAGTAGAAACAAAAATGCCTGCAACTTCCTTACAAAATGAATTGTGACAGTGACTAGTTTCCACAGTGTTGCAATAGTGGTTAACTAAATTATGGAATTTTTTTTCTAATTTTTGAATCATAAAATTATCTGTTGTCCCACTGTGCCCCTCTCCCCTATATATGTTCCCCATCCTTACTTTGATTAACATATTTTTACCTCGGATATCTTATGGACATCATCTAAAACGGCCCTTGAGACTTCATGACGTCATGTGCACCTAATAAAAGGTACAAAGAACGGGGCATAACAGAAAATCTCACAACTTATTTTACCCGCACAATCAAAAGGACACTTCAAATTCTGAAACGCTTCCAGGAGTGGAAATATTCAGATCACGTCTTAATCTAAAAACACACAAAAGGCAGCTTAAAAAGGAAGTGAATTTTTATTCGATATGACACTTTAAACGCAAGTAAGATATTTTAAGTATGGTGAAAAGGAAAATAAAACATTACGTTTATAAACAAAAGCCGAAGTGTAAAAATTCCGGGTTGTATCACTCCAAAACGAAATGTTTACCGCCATTTCTCCAAAAAATATAAAATTATATCTAAGAAATGTTACAAAATTCTCACTGTTAGTACGATCGGCTTGAAATGTTTCACAATCAAGTAAAAGAACACAGAAAATAATCTGCGGTACTTTAAAAATCTGAAAATTCCCCCTTTTCTCTATTTTTTAGCAATTTTTAACTCCTGAAAATCGCTTTATTTGAGTTGAAAAGTTAAAAGCCGTAGCATTTATGTCGTAGTTTTATTTTCAAATTTATTTGTAATTTTTGCGATTTATGAAAAAGTCTCGCTCGAAAAATGTAATGAAATTCACATCACTGGGCAAATCGACTTACAAATTTGCACAAGTATGTTAAATGATATGGGGTGTTATGCTCTAATTTAACCCTACAAGGCTCAATTTTTTTTTTGTCTGAAATAAATATATGTGATAATGTTAGTGATTATTACTCGGGGAAAAATAGTTTAAAAAATAATAACCTAGTATTCTATTAGAAAATCATTTTTTTAAATTTCAGTTTTGGGTGCGGTACACTGGGCCTTAGCTATACATTTTTTGGTATTTAGTTTGAAATTTTAGTATTCCAATCACTGCTTGAAAGGACGAACTCCAACACACAGTCATTTTTTCGGTTCAAAACTCTTTGCTAATTATATTTTGTTAACCCATTTGTGCCTGGATATTTTTGCGACTTTCTTCGATTTTTACTGATAACAGAAATAATAGATAAATTTCTGATGTCAACTTCTTGAACAAGGGATGATTTCTTTTAAAATCATTATGCATAAAAATCGAAATATCAGCATCCTACTGGGTCATGTTAAAATATTTTTTAGAGTTGAGGCTCAATATTCATGAATAAAGGCTAGGAAAAATAAATAACTTTTTCGACTAATAGCGAAAATGCCGTCCCAAAAAAGGGACGCTAGGCATAAATGGGTTAATTTTCTAAAATAAATAAAACCGCATTCGAAAGATGATTGTTTCAATTTCAATCAGTTTTGGCAATAATATGAACAGTAAGCGCAGCTACACACAACAGCCTGGATTATATCATTGCTATCTATGTATAAATACTCTTAAAACCCGACAGATGTCTATACTAGCATTTTATAGACGTAGGGGAATAATTAAAGTGGCTGCTCCACGTACAGTACCAGGTGCCTTGTAGGGTTAATTAGTTCATCCAATATGAATGAAAACAGTTTCAAGTTTATATTTTAAAAAAATTACTAAAATATAAATCTTTAAAAGCATTTTTAAGCAATCATGAAAAGTACCAAGACCCTCATTATGTGGTCGAAATAGTGCTAATAGTCATTCGTTATGCAGTAGTAGAAGATCAAATAAAATCGAACTTGAAAGTGTTTTATATTTCATGCATTCAATATGATTTATTTTCTGAACCCCTCCCCCCCATTCGGAGATCAGTATTATTCCCCTCAAAACTAAAATAAAGGAAGAACTGTCATCAGGTACAGTAGCAAAAAATTTATAACTTCTTTCACTAAACCCCCAAAGAAGAAATATTCAGTCTCAAGGCTTTACTTATTCCTGAAAGAATTTAAAATAATATAAATAAAGCTTTTTTTCTATCCGCTTTTTACTTCTTTTTACGGCTATTTAAAAGCCGAATCTGGACATCGTCCAGAATGAGTCATGGAACTTCATGCCGTGTCACGTGCACCCGTGAAAAGAAACTTAAACTGTAGTTAGACAGTTTCCTAATGGAGTTGGCTTACTTTAATCCGTTAAATAGTTTTTGAAGCTGATGTGTTCTGAGAGCATGCCGTTTTAGCATACACAGGGGGTTTCAAGATTCTTGGGAAGAAATGTAAGAGGAATCCAAGACGGTTGATAATCACACAGCAATCATGGGAGTCGTCAGTTTAGGGGGAAGGAGGGATTTTTGAATGCCGTTTTTCCTTGCCTATTTTATTCTTTTAAACATGGTAACCATATGCTGAAGTTATCTTTGCCCTACCCTAAGAATTTTCTGCCGACGCCTGTGGTAGCAATATAAATTCGCCGTCTTCGTGTGCCTGTTAATAATCACTTTGGAAGAGGCGTTGAAATAATAGTTAACTTTCTGACCATGGTTTGTTGTTGTTCTCGTGTCCATGGATGGAGGATTGCACTATCCGTAGAAACAGGTGCCATTGCCCCCCGAGGGGGGTTGTACTTCTGTCTTTTGGTACCTAATTTTGAACCCAGATGAGGGACCAACCACTACCTGAAATCGGCACCCCCAGAGGTATCGTCTAAACAGGGACGACATTGGAGCCACGACGGATTTTGCGTGCAGCAGTTTCCATTATCGTATATAGTCCCACATATGTCCAGCCGAGACTGAAGTTCAACCTCCCAAGCACTGGCCAAGCCGGATGCTGCATCACTTGCCGTGTTCTTAAGGCCTTATTACAAGAAGAAAATTCCGGGCGATCTGGTTGCTGCAACCAGTTGCCGAAACTCTATCCGGCAAGTCGATGAGCAAGCAGGTTTGCCATAATAAACAAACTCAGCTGTGTTCACGAACGCCTGAAATTTGCCGAATTCACGAACGCCTGAAATTTGTTAGAGCATGTAATTATAGGTAGAATATCGCCTCAGCAACCTTTTTAAATAATTAGGATCTCGAGGGCTCCATAAGTGTGGAATTTCACATTTGCTTTGCTTTGCTTTGCATATCGCTATTCCATTTGCGACATTCTTTCTTCGCTCATCACTACGATCGGTATCGCTGACTCTTCCGCCATCTTTGTGACGTAGGAATGGGAAGCACTGTGATTGGCTGTCATTCCAGCAAATTGCAATATTTTGGCTTCTGAGCGAAAATGCAGGATTTGACCGTTCACTAGGTAACCGAGGGAAATTTCGAGGAAAGAGGTTCCTGCAACTAGTTGCAGCAACCAAATCGCCCCAAAATTTTCTTCGTGTAATAAGGCCTTTACGGGAAAGGAGTTCAGTGGCTAGACTACGGCAGGACACCGTGGTTTATGAAAAACTAATACAGCTTTCACTGAAAGTACTAGACTGAAACTGATATGGTTTATAAATTCGGTTTCCCTTCATTGAGGGTCGGAATGAAGCCCAGTATCTATAAAACACAATTATTACCTCAAAAAATAGATTTTAAAAATAATGAAAGTGTTTATGATTTTGATCTGCTTGTCTGTACGTGCAGTAAATGTGCTTAGATTTATACGCAATTTATGTATGTTTTTCCGATGTACTGTACCATGTAACACAATCGAAAATGGCGTATACAACATCTGTAGTTTTTTAACAGGAGCACATAAGAGAATTACATCTAAAAATCAATATTTCAAGGGAACATACATATATTCTAAAGTTTAACCCCCTGAGCGTCTTGGAAAGTAGTCAAAAAATATAAATTTTCCAAAGCGATGGAACTTGGCAGTTTTATTTGGCTATCATGGCATAAAAAACTTTTAAAGTCAGTTTTATTTATTCTTTGAAAAGTTCAGAAGCATAAAAAAAGATCTTTCCAAAAGCTCTCCCGCCCTTTCTCTTATCTTTAAGACTTTTCTTCAGCGGTAATTTGCTGTGAACACAGTCCGCAATGAGCCACACGACTTCGTGACGTCACGTATAGCCATCAAAAGAAGTCGGCGAGAATTCTTAAGTGTGGAAAAGATAGATTATTGATGTAATTGAAGAGACTTAACGTTTTAATTCTTGGACGTATTTTAAAATTCTGTCAACAAAGCTACAAAAGAAATAAAACTTACATTCTATATAATGATTTCACACAATTTGAGATGTTGAAGTAATGTTTATTTATAAAAGGGAGTGTAATAAATTGACGGTTTGATGTTTTTCTACAGTTATTTTTGATCGTTTCAAAAAATAACTTTAACAGTTTATTGCAGTTTTTTGATAAGAGAGTTAGGTATGTATCATCGAACTGGCTGAAAGATATTTGCTAAACGTTAAAATACAAAGAAAATAGTAATGGTAAACTAATACAGAACAAGTAATATAACTTTTTTTAAAGTCAGTTCCTACTTAGGTCAACAAAGAAAATTTTTATTTTAGTTACTACTTTTTATTAAATTTAATTAATTAATTGATGCAGGGCCGTTTGTGAAGAAACGGTCGATACATTTAATCCAGTTTGTTTAGTTTATTGCCTTCATTTATTTGTAATTCCACGTAACAGGATATAAAATTAATAAATTTAATTTAATTAATGAATTAATATTTGAAAAAGCTGTATTAACATCAAGTGCCATCCACTACAAGTTTAAAAAATGTATTTGAACTTGAGTAGATGAATAAAAAGTATTTTATTAACGATTGAAAATTAGAACAAGAAATATATATATATATATATATTGTTGCGGAATTACTCTGCTACTCCTGGGGTTCGTCGTTCTAAAGTCGAGTTCGTGTAAAAAGTTCAAGTAAAAAGTCACTTGTCAGGATGGAACACAAACTTTATTGCTTCTAGAACTTCGTAGAACAATCAGCTGTACACAATTCATAAGCACAATCTAGCAGTAACGTGCTTTTAACAATCCGCTTGGATCAGAAGCTCTCACAAATGCTGTATTTCTCACACAAAATAAGTCACTTTTACAGGCTAAAATTCCATGGAAATATTCAAGGGATATAGTACACAATCCCTTAAGACACAGCAATGAAGAATTTACACACAGCACTTTGAAAACAGCTTCACAAAACAAGCTAAAACACAGCTTCTATAGCACTATCAATTCACACAAACGTACCGAGAGCTATTCACACATCGAGCGTTCAGCTCGCACTGACTGGCTTCGGGGCGATGCCCGCTTCTATAAATAGCCGACGCAGGAGGTACAAGAGGTTTCCAGAAAAGTCAATTTCTCGAGGGTTCTACATAAAGCGTGAATTTTGATTACGTCATAGAAGAGAAAT
Source organism: Cheiracanthium punctorium (assembly GCA_038373885.1). Classification (NCBI taxonomy): domain Eukaryota; kingdom Metazoa; phylum Arthropoda; class Arachnida; order Araneae; family Cheiracanthiidae; genus Cheiracanthium; species Cheiracanthium punctorium. The sequence goes on from JAWZYV010001978.1 coordinate 252,709, forward strand.
GTTAGGTTATTATGCGTTTTTAATGCAGGAAAAACAACTTCCAGGCCCCATTGGGAAAATCGCGCCAAATGACCAAAAAGTCGCCAAGCTTGGCGACTTTTGGCGAAATATCGCCAAATTTGGCGCCAAAAATAAGTCCTCAAAAGTGAAGAGATCTAAGCTCTAGGACTAATATTTCTCGAGATTTCTAGAAGCCCATAGAAAAACATATGGGAAAGCGAAACCTCCGTATCTCCGGTTCTAATTGGCCGATTTTGATGCAACAAAAAGCAAAATTTATCTATTTGAAGCGTAGAATACGAATTTTAAACCATTTTAAGCCCCAGAGCAGCGGGTTGCCCCGAAAATTCGTAACATTGCCCCCTTCCCAAGGACTGCACGTCCCGGGCAGTACAATCCCTAGTTAGGAGGTCACACAGGTACCTACACTATATAACACTTAACAAGATCTTAACAACATAATTCAAGCAAGTAATCAATAGCACAATAAGCAAATACACATTAATAAATAAATAATCATCATAATAAATAATTACACTGTAATAAGTAATCAATGTAATAACAAATACACATTAATAAAATCCAATATATTACAAATATGCACACTAAACATGGCGTAAGTGGTGAGAGAAAGAGAGTTGAAGAAAGAGGAAGAGAAGAGAAAGACAGGAAAGGAATGAGAGATGAAAGAAAAGCGGAATTACGCCATAGTGACCATAGTCTGAGCTAATTACAACCGCGGTAGATGGCTAGCCGATCGTAATGTACAACTCTTGGCTTCGAGTTTGGTGACTTACGAATCCGTACGATGACGTCATTCAGCCGGTTTAGGACTGTGTAAGGACCGTCCCACGGCGATTGCAGCTTGGGAGACAGGCCTTTCCGTCGAGTAGGATTCCATAGCCAAACTTTGTCACCTGCGTTGAACTCGTGTCCCGTAGCCTTCGTGTCGTAGCGAGTCTTCATCTTTTCCGTGTTCAGGTTGATCCGCTCCCGAGCAAAATGATGTACGTCTTCAAACCGTGCCCGAAGGTTTTCCACGTACTCCTCTGGCGATGAAGGCGCATCTGGAGGGCGGCCGAACACTAGATCGGCGGGAAGACGAAGATCTCTGCCGAACAGCATCTGGGAAGGTGTGAAGCCGGTAGTCTCATGGACGGCACTCCTATAGGCCAGCAGGAACAGGGGGAGTTTCTTGTCCCAGTCCTCTTGATTCCTAGATACCAGGAGCGAGAGGTTGTTCAAAATTGTACGATTGAACCTCTCCACCATGCCGTCGGATTGTGGGTGTAAAGGCGTAGTCTGGGTTTTGTCCATTCCGAGAAGTTGGCATAGTCCTTTAAAGACTGCAGAGGTAAAGTTCGTTCCTTGGTCGGAATGAAGTTGCAGAGGGGTTCCATATCTGGAAATCCATTCTTGCACCAGTACCTCTGCTACGGTCGTAGCTTCTTGATCGGGAATAGGAAACGCTTCGGGCCATTTAGAGAAGTAGTCAATGACAACTAGGATGTATTTGTTGCCATCCGAAGTTCGCGGAAGAGGTCCCAGGATGTCGAGTGCAATCCTCTCAAAAGGCGCTCCTACATTATAACGATGTAGTCTTCCACGGCTTCGTTTCTTCGGGCCTTTACGGGCGGCACAGGCGTCACAAGCTTGACACCACTTTTCGACGTCGCCTCGAGCCCTAACCCAATAGAAGCGCTCGCGAACTTTCTGCAGGGTCTTCATCACGCCAAAATGGCCTCCAGTTAAGCCATTATGCAGCTCTTCTAGAACCTTCGGAATCCTCGAGCGAGGGAGTACTAACTGCCATCAGAGCATCTTGCCGTCGTCCGACTCCCATTTACGATACAGGACTCCATTCCTCAGGCGAAGCGAATCCCATAAAGCCCAGTACTGTTTTGTTGCCGGACTGCAAGATGATATTTCTTGCCAGCTGGGCTTATTGCCGGACTTTTCCATAAACTCCACAATAGGTTTGATGTCGCTATCTGCTAATTGGTCCGCCCGAATATTTTCATCACTCCAGGGATCTTGAGATGGTGCCGATGATGTAACTTGGCGGACAACGGGATGATTCAGATGGTAATTTTTCTCTGCCCTGGAGCAATAGCGACAACTGTCAATGCAGGGCCTTCTCGACAAAGCATCTGCATTTCCATGAGATGACCCTTTCCGATGACGTATCTCGATGTCATATTCTTGTAATCGCTGTATCCACCTCGCTATTTGGCCCTCCGGATTCTTGAAATTTAGAAGCCAGGTTAAAGAGGCATGGTCCGTTCGGAGCAGGAACTTTCGGCCGTACAGGTAATGATGGAAGTGCTCTACGGCTCTAATGATAGCAAGAAGTTCCTTTCTCGTAACACAATAGTTACGTTCTGCCTTTGAAAGGCATTTGCTCCAGTAAGCAATGACGTGTTCTTGGCCATCTATCTCCTGGGACAAAACTGCTCCGACACTCTCCTTACTTGCGTCTGTGTCCAGGATAAATGGCTTGTCAGGGTGAGGATACGACAAGATCGGCGAAGATGTTAAAGCCGTCTTCAGTTCGTTGAATGCGTCCTCACATTCCTCAGTCCATAGAAATTTCTGTCCAGTCTCGGTCAATTTGTGAAGAGGTCTTGCAATTTGAGAAAAGCCCTTCACGAATTTTCGATAGTAAGTACACAGACCGAGAAAACTTCTTAAGTCGTGGATATTCTCGGGACGACTCCAGTTCTGGACTGCGGACGTCTTTTCGGGATCGGTTCGGACTCCGTGGGCGGATATTATGTGCCCGAGGTAACGTGCTTCCCGACGGAACAAGTTGCACTTCGATGGACTCATTTTCAAGTTCGCCTCCTTTGATTTCTGCAGCACCTTTCGGATGTTCTCTAGATGCTCTTCGAAAGTCCTTCCGACGATGATGATATCGTCCAAATAAACGAGACATGCTTCGTAGGAAAGTCCTCTCAACACTGTCTCCATTAGTCGCTCGAATGTAGCAGGTGCGTTGCAGAGTCCAAAAGGCATAACTTTGAACTGCCATAATCCTTGTCCCGTGGTGAACGCAGTCTTTTCACGGTCGTCGGGATGAATTTCCACTTGCCAGTAACCACTTTTCAGATCCAGAGTGGAAAACCATTCGTTTCCCGATAAAGTGTCCAAAGTGTCGTCTATCCTGGGAAGAGGGTAGCTGTCTTTCTTGGTAATGTCATTCAGACGTCTGTAGTCAACACAGAACCGGGTGGAACCATCCTTCTTTCGGACCAAAACAATTGGCGAGGCCCAGGGACTAGTCGATGGCTCGATGACGTCATCACGCTTCATCTCCTCTAAAAGTCTGCTCACCTCTTCTTGCTTAGCAAACGGCAGCCGCCTAGGATGTTGCTTGATGGGAGAATGGCTGCCTGTATCTATCCTATGTTGAGTTAAGCTCGTACGGCCAAAGTCACCCGAAGTACGGGAGAAGAGGTCTTCAAATTCAGCTATTACTTTTTCCGCAGCGCTTCTCTGTTCTGCCGTTAACTCCACGTCTTGTATTAATTCCTTCGTCAGGCACTCGGAAGATTTAGCTGTCGTTTGGCTGATGTTCTTATTAATGCAGGTAACAGGAGTGCATGTCGCCAACACTTCATTTTTCTTTATCACCTTCGACTTGTCCGTCACATTTACTACTCTAACTGGAATTTCTGTTCTCGACAAGTCCACAAGTGTTGCCCCCACAAGTACTCCTCTGATGGAATCACTATTGCTTGGGTGTTCGATTAATCCAAAACGGAATTTATTGCTTTCTTTTACTGTTCCAGAAATTATTGAATCAGTTCTGGGAGGTAGAGTGATATCAGTCTGGGCTATTATTTGCTGAACAGGCAAAACAGTTTCATTTCTAATATCGAACGCAGCTATTTCTTCTGAGTCTGAACGAAGCTCATTATTCTTAAAGTCCAAATTAAATTTGTGTGATTTTAAAAAGTCCAGTCCGAGAATAAAAGAGTCTGTAATATTGGCGACATATACCACATGGTCGTATCTGGCATTTCCAAACGTGATTTCTACTTGCGCTTTTCCGCCCACTTCGATCTTGTCACCTGTCACAGTCTGGAGGGTCAGCGAGGGCGGAGTCCAGATAATCTTCAAATTTAATTTCTTGGCCAGATCCGTCCTTATGATGGTTACGTTCGCTCCAGTATCAATCATCATGTGGCATGGGGAACCATTAACATATCCCAGTACGAAGAGTCCATTACTGCCGCCATTCACTGATGAAATCTGCAAGACTTTCAAACGGGGCTTTTGAATATCCTGAAAGTCGTCTCTTTTCTGTCTTCCTTCATGGGCTTCTCTGGTGCATTGATAACTGCGATCTTTACGACGAGAGTTCTTTTGTGCGTCACAGTATTTTCGTAAATGCCCCTCGCTGTTGCACTTCCAACATTTTGCTTTCTTTGGGCCATCTCTCGTTCTATCGGATCTAAATTTTCGCTCTATGAGATCTTCAATTCTCTTCAATCTGTTCTCGACGCTCTCTGTGTCTTTGTCAGCTTCCTCTTGGACCGTGACCGCTCTGACAGCATGCCGATCTTTTCTCACGGCCCGCTGGGCTGCCTTTAGCTTCATTGCAAACACCAGAGCAGACTTCAAATCCTGATAATCCTCCAACATGAGTGCCTTTTGGGTTTCTGGATCACGGATGGCTTCAATAAAATGACGCACCGCCATTTCTTCTCGGACATTATCAAGGTGGTCCATGTAGGCTAGATGACACAGCCTATCTATGTCCGAAGCCAGCTCTTGAAGGGTCTCGCCAGATCTCTGCATCCTTGACTTAAGTTGGATTCTATATATTCTTTCTGGCACTTCTCTCCGAATTTCATCTCCAAGGCACTGGCAAGGGCGTCAAAATCTCCTATCTTCGTCGCTCCGATAGTTTGCAATACATTAATTGCATCTCCGCTAAGGGAAGCGGCCAGTTGATCAGCTTTCTCGGACTCGCTCCAACCATTGGCTCTGGCGACGATTGAAAATTGGGTCTTGTAAGCCTCCCAGGGAGTCTTTCCGTCATAAGGCGTTAGTTTCACTGCTGGGTGGCGTGACGACAGTCTGATGTTTTCCGGTAACTTTCCCAGCTTGACGAGAGAGTCCAATTTTTCTTCCATTTTAGCTTCACATTCTTCCCGTATTTTCGAAACTATATTTTCTTTCCAATCCAATTTGTCCCCGATTTTATTATTAAATTCTTCACGTAATTCTATCAAGTTTCTTGCTTGGCTTTCTTCTAGTATCGACATTCTCTTCTCCATATTTTCTTGATTTGTCTGTATTTTTTCCTCCAGTCCGGATTTCATTTCTTCCAGTCCGGCTTCAATTTTCCGCTCCAGTCCGGATTTCATCACGTCGTGTGCGGCTCTTAATTCTTCCAGTCCGGTCTTCACATCGTCGTGTGCGGCTCTTAACTCCTCCAGTCCGGTTTTCACTTCATTGTGCGCTGTCTTTAACTCGTCCAATCCGGATTTCATTTCGCCTTGTACAGCTTTTATCTCATCTTGTCCGGCTTTCATCTCATCTTGTCCGGCTTTCATCTCTTTTTTTATCTCATCTTGTCCGGATTTCATTTCGTCTTGTCCGGATTTCATTTCCTGCATCATATTCATGAGCTTTTGAAGTTGTTCTTCCATTTTTTTGTCTAGTTAAAACCATAAACTGGAAAATTAAAGTCTTTCTTTAGAATCCCACTTCTGACACCAAATGTTGCGGAATTACTCTGCTACTCCTGGGGTTCGTCGTTCTAAAGTCGAGTTCGTGTAAAAAGTTCAAGTAAAAAGTCACTTGTCAGGATGGAACACAAACTTTATTGCTTCTACAACTTCGTAGAACAATCAGCTGTACACAATTCACAAGCACAATCTAGCAGTAACGTGCTTTTAACAATCCGCTTGGATCAGAAGCTCTCACAAATGCTGTATTTCTCACACAAAATAAGTCACTTTTACAGGCTAAAATTCCATGGAAATATTCAAGGGATATAGTACACAATCCCTTAAGACACAGCAATGAAGAATTTACACACAGCACTTTGAAAACAGCTTCACAAAACAAGCTAAAACACAGCTTCTATAGCACTATCAATTCACACAAACGTACCGAGAGCTATTCACACATCGAGCGTTCAGCTCGCACTGACTGGCTTCGGGGCGATGCCCGCTTCTATAAATAGCCGACGCAGGAGGTACAAGAGGTTTCCAGAAAAGTCAATTTCTCGAGGGTTCTACATAAAGCGTGAATTTTGATTACGTCATAGAAGAGAAATGTTAGGTTATTATGCGTTTTTAATGCAGGAAAAACAACTTCCAGGCCCCATTGGGAAAATCGCGCCAAATGACCAAAAAGTCGCCAAGCTTGGCGACTTTTGGCGAAATATCGCCAAATTTGGCGCCAAAAATAAGTCCTCAAAAGTGAAGAGATCTAAGCTCTAGGACTAATATTTCTCGAGATTTCTAGAAGCCCATAGAAAAACATATGGGAAAGCGAAACCTCCGTATCTCCGGTTCTAATTGGCCGATTTTGATGCAACAAAAAGCAAAATTTATCTATTTGAAGCGTAGAATACGAATTTTAAACCATTTTAAGCCCCAGAGCAGCGGGTTGCCCCGAAAATTCGTAACATTATATATAGGGAGAGTGTGAACTAATAGTAGGAATTAAAAAAGAAAGAATTATATATTGCTGTACTTTTCTGTTATAGAGGGTTCCCGAGAATTGTTGGACACTTTACACAGTGCTTAAAAAAACTAAAACTATAGATACGAGTCTATAACGTATATAAACTATAAAACGGATATTTGAATGATAGACTACTTACAAAAGTTCTAGACTTTCGATTCCTATTATTTTGTGGCAAAATATCTGACAGATAGAGCTAGGTGTCAAGGACTTTAGCAAGACATTCAGAAGAGCGTAGTGGACATGGCGCCAGGGAGAAAGATTTCGCAATGTGATTTTTCAACAAGACGGATCACCTCCACATTAGTCACCTTCTGTGCACTATTGCCTCAATCATCATTTCGCAAACACATGGATAGCTCGCGGTGGTCCAATTCAGTGGCCTCCTTAAATCTCCTTGGCTTTTTTCAAATGGGGTTACGCCAAAGATATTATTGACAGGGCTCCATGTCCTAACGTGGAATCAGTCAAGCAGCGAAGCAATGCTGCTATTCAGTCCATAGCTCCTCAGATGCTTCCAAATACATGGAATGAAATCGCATATCATTTAGATTTTGTACTCGCCACTACAGGATCTCATATTGAGAGCTATTAATTTTGTAATGCATGCAATTAGCAATTATATTTTAATGCTACTTTGCTTATATATTTTTTTCTTATTTACTTTATAAAGTGTCCAACAGTTCTAGGGCACCCTGTACTTTTATACTTAAATTGTTAGCTATTTCATAAATATAATTATTATCCACATATTTTATTCCGTTCCCCGTCTTCTAATACTTTTTGCACATTTTCTAATAACCTGTTAAGTTCGACCTTTTTAAAAAAGGCCAGAAAAGTTTAAAATTATTTATGATTTGTCTGTCCATCCTTGGTATCACTGCATAGCTATGCACAGGGCCTTGCTGAGGCAGGTAGGGGGGTGGAAGACCCCCCCCCCCCCTGACATCCGCAAATGTTGTTAAACTTGGCAAAATTAGATACCCAGTGTTAGCGAGCTTGGTAAAAAATTTTAATAAAAAATATAATTTACTATATCTGGTGTTTTGCAGTGGTCTGGGCGCTAAACTCCGTACCCATAAGAACACGGCAAGTGAAGCAGCATCCGGTTTGGCTAGTACTTGGGAGAGTGGCCAAACCGGATCACTAGTTGAAATATTTTCTATTATATGAGTGTTTTCGTAAGAGCTATAAATAATTAACATGTGTGGCGTACGTTATGTATTCATTGGTACTTAAATTGTCTATGTCGCAGTGGCCCAGTTGGTAAAGTATCAGTTTCCATTAGAATGCAGAAAGTGAAGCAGAGTTAGTTTCGTTCAGAGCTTGGGAGGGTCACGACCTTTCTTGGTTGAACTGCTGTGGGACCGATTACGCTTAAGAGAGTTGGTGAACGTAAAATCTGTTCGTGGATGCAATGTCCTCCACGTTTAAGTAATACATCTGTGGGGTTCCAATTCGGGGGCAGGTCTCTCACCTGGAATTCGTTCAAGATGGAAAGGGGTAGGGGATCATCTTTTTCACTTTTCACCCCGTGGGCCAACTCAACTGTTTGGTTTCGAGCACGAAGGTAAATGTATAGGAGGGGACACTTCTCTTAGAAAGTTGAATAACGCTGTTGTTGCAAACAGATGGCGCTACGCACACTGGGTAACTGCGCATCTCCTACTTCTGCGCATCCAGGTTGTTTATATTTCCATCGAGGCGAAGTAAATGGAGATCGTTGAATTAGCGGAACTTAAAAAAATATGAAATACATAGACTTATGAACGTGATATATAATAATTTCTTGCTTCAGGTGTGTTTTAATTACCTAATTGTGTGTGTGTGTGTGTCTTAGAATACTATTTCGTAATTAATATAGGCAATAATTTCGAAGCGAAGTAATATTATGTATGTAAGTCGTGTTATTATTTTGCCCAAAAGCTGTTTTTTAAGAAATAGTAGTAAATTTAGAAGAATGTTATATGTGTGAATGCAATATTTAAAAAGTGTTTATTTATAAGACGATCACACTCAAACAAGCAGTATTTACATTTATTTCATGCAGTGACAAATTTTAACACAGCTTTAAATTGCCACTAAAAAACTCTTGTTAAAATGTTAAATTCATGTTACATTAAGAACTCGCACCATTTTCTAATGTAAATATATACCGCGGCAGACGAAAACTTCATTTCTGTGAGCCACGATATACACACTCGTTCACAAATATAAACTCAATATTTTAATAATCTTTAGATAGAACATCATTTTTCTTTTTTTATTCATTTGTTACTAAGGCAACCATGTAAGCAAAAGCGAAAGAAATATTTTAAATTTAGTGCTCGCGTTAATAATCTCGTTCACATGCTAGGTCGGAAATTAAAAACAAGTAAAATTAGTTATCAATCAGCACGGGAAATGCTTTATTCTTTTGCCGCTACGACTCACTAGATTTCCAATGTTTACATAATTGAAACTTATTTGGGGTACCAAAAGTTTAACATTACAGCTATGGAGAGTGTCCACTCCTATAGTATATCTCCGTGGTTTCGAGCTATGTATGGGATATCAAAGTCTGCCAACGGTAACAAAATTTTGAATATACAAATAGATAAATAAATGGGTAGAGCCATGAACACTTACTGTAAAATTTTGAGAATACAAAATAATAATAATAATAATAATAATAGTAATAATAATAAATATACGAAAGAAACATACCTATAAACATACCCTAAGCATTTATAAAAAAATAGAATTAGTTCGTTGTAATAATTATTATTACAGACCGCATTGAGATCGAGGCTATTTTTAAATTATTATTATTTTTTGCATATTTTGTCTTCTAATGTGTTAATCGAATGATATTAGTCATTTAAATGGGGGGATTTAAAAAAATACAATTTTCACTGTATTTCCAATTGGTAGGATGGGTCATTTCTGACAGTACTTTTACATTGGTTTCAAAAACGGAATAATCTGATGGGAAGTTTAAATAATAAGAGAACTATTAAGAATTAATAAAAGATTTATTTTTATAAATTTAAGTAAAGAGATGAATAAAGTTTGAAATGGGGAGGGGGATGTATCAAGAAAGCACTGTAAAAATTTATGAAAATGACTATTTTCATGACTTTTTGTGCAGTTTTCCACTTATGATAGAAATGCGGCTTCTATTCAAAATATCAAGCTATCTTTTAACTTTAATCTGCTAATTTTTTCAAATCAATATTGTTAAAATTTCATTTTTGAATAAATTTTTAATTCGATCTTCTTAATAGGGAGCATTCTCCTGTAATATATTTATAAAGAGGTCAGCGCTTTTAATGTTTATAGTGGCCAGTCCCAGCATGGCACAATTCAATTTTTTTTTCTTTTTTTTTCAATGCTTGGCCATTGAAAAAACGAAAAAAGAAAAGCACTTTATATAGAGGATACATCATTGGTTACCCTCTGCATAAAGTGAAAGAGGGTAGCCAATGAGCCTTAACAAATCCTCATACATTTACCAAACATCAATATCAGTATTGCAAAAAATCGGAAGAAGGGCTGTTATAAAATATTCCCCAGCTTTCCTACTGCCATTACATAATGGGAAAGCACGATTATCCAAGAAAACCAGAAACATTCAGGAAGAGCTTTTATTCAGCCATTAAAGAAGAAATCTTTCAAATTCAGTTCTATTTATTCCCTTGAAAGTTTAAAACGTAGAGATCTTTCCAAGAAGCTTTACCGCACTTTCTCGTAATTTTATGGCATTTCTTTTTTTTTTATTCCTTCTTTATAAGAGTAGTTTGCTCTGGACACAGTCCAGCGTGGAGCTTGCGACTTCGTGAAGTCACGTACGCCCATCAAAATGAAAAGAAGATAGTTGGAGATTCTTTGAGAAAGACGGATTATTTCAGTAATTGAAGCGACTTATTTTAATTCTTTGATGTTCTTGCAAGTGCTGTTGTAAGCTAAGCACGGCCAAGAAATATATAAGCAGCCTTTATATAATGATTTTGCAGAGTGTGACATGTCTTAATCATATTTATGCAAGATTCAAGTTAACACTGCTTCACCATGGCACAGTAGTTATGTCACTGAAAGGGGTAGATGGCCGAAGTATGAAGGTCCCGGATTCGGGTTCCACCGCGCGGTTGTTGATCTAACGGTCTGGATTTTTGGTAGGTTTTCTTCAGATGTAACGTGAATACGCGTTGAAAACCCTTATAAAGTCCTCCTACCAAGGCACCTTCCCCATCCTTGACAGGTCTCCCTAGCGTAGCGTGATCATAATCAAACAAATGAACAAACAAATCAAGTTAATACAATGTTATGTCAGTAAAAACGTCTAAAAATAAAAATTAAAAAACGTCTGGAGTGACTCCACTTTACTTTCGGAATACTTGATCTCTACCATGAGTTTAAATATATTGATTGTGGAAAATGGAACTCTGAATTTGGTTCCATTTTCCAAAATAACTGAATTTGTTCCAATGCTCCATTTCCCACCCTGAATTTATTCCGATCGGATGTACTGTTCAGAAGCTATTTCACGTCAAATAATTTGAGTGTATTTCCCAAAATACATAAGAATACATTTTTGTAGCTTTGTACAAAAGAAAAACCCTGCCTAACACACACCAAAATGTATACAGTGTGTAAGGCAGCGACCTAAAATATGCGTGTATAATGGGAGCTCAATCGAATGCACCATATAAGAGCTAGAGCACTTTGAAGAATTTGCCTGTATATAGGCCGTAATGTATAAGAAATTTTCGTAGCCTTGTACAAAAACTACAAGCTCTACACCCACTTAAATCTATACAGGTTGTATGACGGTGACCTAACCGGTAAACCCAATAGTTCATTTGCGTTAAAAATAGTTACTATTGAAACTAAAGGGCTAAATTACCATTGAAACAGAAAATAAAGCAATTTTATTAACATAACTGCGGGGACTCATAAAAAAAAGGAACTCGATTATACACGACTGTTTCCTGGATTTTAGAGTATTAACACAAAACAGCAGAAGATGACAAAGCAACGCGCGAATATAGGAGAAAAATCGAACCCGCAGAAAAACATAAATGTCTGAAACAGCACGCCCATATACCATATTTGCATTTCAACAGATTTTCCCTAAAAGTGGCGAGCAAAAGATTTCCTAGGGGGATAAATCCCTGCTGGAAATCTGGCTAGCGGAATATTTTATCTCATTGTAATCCATTTGTGTCAACAAAATATTTCTGTACACCGACGATGAAACGGAAATTCGACATGAAATCTGAATATTTATCTTTCTTTGTTTCCTTTGCTAACATGTATTTTGGGTGAAATTCCGTACTTTTTTTTTTACCAATTTCAAGGGATTGGTTTCTCCATAAATGCCATTGGTCACTCATACTGCGATGTAGAACATGTTCATTTACGTTACACATTTTAAATCGTGAATTTTTTTTTCGTGCTTTATTTTGTAATGTAGTTGTAAAAAAATTTCAGTATTCAGATTTTGGAAGTAAATTCGGATTTTAGCAACCCTGCAATTATTTTGACAAGCTTCTGTTTATAAAATAATTAAAGCTTTGTAAACAACACGCATAAAAGGTGCTTTTGTTTGTAAAAAAATGTTAAATGTGTTCATGTTTTCTGTTGTTTTTGCACGTTTCTATTTTGTGTAGTTTCCTTTTGTTTTAAATCAATGTATTCTTTTCTATATTTTATTTCATTTTCATCTATCTTCTTCCCCGCTCCTTTTTCTTTTATTCTCCCTGGTTTCTTGCTTTTTCCTTCTTCCTTTTTGGCAACTCACTCTTTGATTTTGTTTTCGGTTGACTCTTTTAAGCTTCCAGTCGCATTCTATGTATAGATTTCTTCTGCTGAAGAAGATCGAAACCTTTTCGATCGAAATACCTGTACAGTTTGATAAGTACCTTTCATGTGAGTTATTTTACACAATTTTAATTATTTTATTTTTCAACCATTAGTTTCTTTTGAGTGTTTGAGTCTTTAGAGTGACGATAAATTCTTTTGATTGGGAATCACCAGCGATACCACTGTGCCACATTGCGGTTTACCCGAAAGATAATCGTTTTTCATACATTTCAAGTTTCATGACATCATAGTGTAGAAAATCATGGAAAAACAAATGCCAGTTTTAACCGTTTTATTCTTCTCATTAATGTCCACAAGGTGTCTTTTTGTTCTATGATGCTCTACACCTTTCTTAGATCACTTTTTCCCTACTATCTCATTCCATTCTCAAGATAGGGATGCTAACTCAGCAGTTTTCCACCAGGTGGCGCCGTAGGCGGTTTCATTCAGTAAATAATTCAATATTCAATTTTTACTATATACCGAAATCGGAATTGCATTTTCTCCTGAAAACGTGCGAAAATTTTTTGCATTCGAAAGATTTCGTTTCGCCGGGAACATCCGTCTTATATCGATGCTTCATGCAGAAGAAATCATTTTATTTGTGAAAAAATGTTAAACTGGGAGATCTAGAAAAACTATTTTAAACGAATTGAAATCATTATCAATTGTACAGCTAATTTTGTCACGCAAATGATTCACCTTTTTTTACTCTCGGAAATAAAATACAGCTGAAAGTAGCGAAAAATCGCCTGAAAATTTGGGAAGGAGTGGATTTTCCGATTTTTAAAGTAGCGCAGAATTTTTTCTTTCTTTTTATACATAATTATGAAAAAAATCAAGCGGATACGCTGTAGATTTTATTACGTTTTTTGTGCTTTTTAATCTTGGAATAAAGTGGTAAAAATTTTATCTTGGAGTAATTGAATCGGAATCATCAGTGAGTCCGGGAAAAGCGTAATTATATGGATAATTTTTGGATACTTTGCTATACCATGTCACCACTTTCATAAATATAGCAGTAGTAGCCGTTCCGAAATTAAGGGCATTAGTGCTCATATTGCATATACATGAAAGCTTACGCCTCATTAAGCAGAAATCGAACTACAATTGTACCGTTGTAAAAATAAATAAATACATAAAAAAAAGTAGATAAAATAAAATAAAAAGATTTTGTAAACTCATCCCCTAAGCAGGTTTCGGAAACATTTCGCTCTTGTATGAAAAGGAACAAATGCAATACATACTATCTGAAGTTTTGACAAACCGTTTCCTTCAAAAGCATGCTTGGGTGAACACAGAACTTTGCATAAATAATCCCCCTATGCATTTTTTCAAGCCCATCTTTTGTCTGCTACAGAAGACAAGTTCTGGGGTAGAAGAACTGGGGTGTGTTTTTATACAAGACACGTGTATTGTTCAACTGAAATAACAATGCATGTAAAAAATTTTTTTTTTTTTTTACGAATATACTGTACGGTTTCTTTTCTATAAACTATAAAAAATTGACTGGATTGATGTAAGATTTAAAGCTATTCCTTGGGCTAAGCAAAACAAGCATACTTTTTTTATGTAGACAATGTTTCCTAATTTCTTTTGCTTTTACTTTCATTTACTTTTTCTTTTTTCAAGTAGGGAAAAAAATCCTACTCTTATTTTTTAAGCTGGAATAAAAACAAAATGATGAGTTCTTAAAAATCATTTTTATTCCCTTCACCCTTGATATTGAGACCCTTAGCTGCGTTAATAAAGGGTCTCTAGATCTGTGGCGATCGTCCGCCATCTTGCTGGTAGTTAAGTCGAGCGATGGCAACGGCTGCCCTTTTTTCAGCATTGGGGTAATCTATACAGCTGTTCTCGCATTCTTCCATTTTCCAGCAGATGTGAGTGCTGTTAAAAATAATCGTGACCATTTTTTTACGGGAAAGGACGTGCTAAAAAGTAAAGGATTCTCGTTGAGCTAGGTCATCCGCAACTATTTTTATAGAAATCAAATCTATTCTTCGTGACTGGCAACAGTCAAAACGTCAGAGTTTGGTGTTCCCAGAGCGGGAACACTGCGCGTTAAAGGGTTAATATCCAGGCTTTCTACTCTTATGTATACATCGAACTTTTTCACAATGGATAAAGGACGGACATTTGGTACCGCCCAACATGATTACTTGACCAGAAATTCGTTATTTTACTCAAAATGTTTTATTAAAACCTTTTTTTTTTCAGTATAGTTTGATAACTTCTTTTAGGAATTCTCTTTAAATGTAGAGAGAGATTTTTTCTTCTAGAAACAAAACATTTCTACAAAAAACAGTAGGAATATTTCTTGTTCTATGGCGCCCCCTTTTATTGGGATCCTTAGGCAGTTCCCAAGCCTGCCTATTCTTTAACCAGGTTCTGGATATTTGTAAGATTTCACTTCTTTGAGCAATATGCATCTAAAATACTCTACAAACAAAAATAATAATGCATTTCTCAAACATCGCAAACATATAATGAGAAGCTTTGCATCCATTTATTCCCAAAATACTGGCTATCGTTATAAAAAATCCCTCTTAAAAAGAAACAAATAGCGACTTATATGGAATTTGAAACTCTGCCAAACGTTTTTTTCCAGATTTAAATTGGAGTTTGCTTGAACAAAAATCTGTAGATTCCACTATCTATACATTTTTTTCTTTCTCTCTATTTCGTCTTTTTCCAAAAGTTTAGTAGTTACTACCAAAATTTAGTAGTTCCCTAATTTTAGTAGAAAAGCAACGTTAGAGCATGGGAACTCCTTGAATATGCAGTTTCACATATATACATTACATAGTTGAACGACATGGGGAATATGGATTGCATATATCTATATATTCCAATATTCCCCATGTATCCCCCATGTTGGGGCACCCTGTATACATCTATACAGGGTGTCCCAAAAAGGTGGTAACGGGCTTTAACTATTTATCTATTAAAGATAAGTGGGCAGTGTAAATTGAAAAAAAATGTTCAAAATATGGTCGGAAATATTACTCCATAAAAAGATCATCTCGTTAATTTTAAAAAAGGTACACTTTTTAAATTTTTATATGATTGCCATAAAAATGTTTTCCAATTAGTAGAATGTGTCCCATACACTAAAGAGGTGATGGTCAAAATTTCATCCTTCCATCATAAAACGTATCAGAGATATCTTTAAACAAAGATGATCGGGTGCTGCACAAGAATTTGAATGTAAACGCTTATTGCTAGAGTGGATAAAAATTATTTTCTTTCGTAGTTTCTGAATGACCCCTAAAGTGAGGTCAACTGACGCGATTTTTTTTCCTTCCAAGAGCCAATGAAAAGTGGTTTAAGTCAGCATATATTTATCTTCATACCTCCGACACTTCCTTGTATATACTTTTCAAAATCTGTACATCCACTCATGAGTGTATGGAACATATTTTACTAAATGGGAATTTTTTTGTACGGGTTCGTATAAAAATTTAAGAAGTAATTTTTTGTAAATGAACGAGAGATATTTTTTCTTAATGGAGTCTTTTTGACCTTATTATGAATATTTTTTCAACTTACATTGCCCTCTTATCTATACATAACTAGTACATAATAGAGATAATAGAGATGTACTAGATATATACTAGTACATAAACAATTAGACCGTTGCAAAATTTTTGGGACACCCTTTATATATATTGGAATTTCTAAAGAAATGTTTCCTGGTAAATATGTCTTGCAAATAATACACATTCTCGTATGATTGAGGGAGTGACAGCCGCGTGGGTCTGTGCACCTGTCTCTGCTGCCCGCTATGCGAGCGATTCCCGGGTTCGAATCCTGTTAGCCAATGGATGTATGCTTATTCAAATACTGTAATGTACTATGAAATAAAGAGGAATTTGTACTTAGGGCCAACTGAGATGAAGGTCATAGAAGAATCATATGGATCTTTCTGAACTCTCTCTACCAAATGTTCAAATGTTCTAAACAGTATGACGGCTTGTATAAAATTGCACTGTAGCCATACACTAGGTGAATTGTTCTTTCATGATATACATAAAATACTAGTCGCCTTCGGCGACCAGTTGGTTCGTCATCTTAATATATCTTGTGTTTCTCACCGGCTTCCTTGGCACTGAAATATCTCAGATTCTGAATGGAATTTAAAATTAAGATGTTTACGAACAAGGGCGGCCCTCGGATAAATGGCGCACCCTGCTAACGTGAGAAAGACGCCCCCTTTTATGTTCTACTTAGTTTTTGAGTTTGACAGGACGCCCTTCCGATGCGGGCGCCCCGATGAGATGATTACCTTGCTTACCGTGTCGGGTCGCCCCTAATTACAAAAATAAGATGGTTTAATGATAAAAACCTACAAAAAGGTACAACTTATTTTCGTCCTATATTAATTCTGAAGAGCTTCTAGATATATTGGCCGTTATAAAAAAATAACCGAAAGGGAAAAAAAAGTAAGAAAATTTGAAACAATTTCAGATTTTAAAAACGTACTAAAGTGCTACATATTAAAAGCGTATCATAATCCATGCATCTTCCTTATTCCATTAAGTTGGAAAGTGTATCATTATTCACGAGTGTGATTAAACAAATTTAAAATTGGTATTTCTAATATCCTTTTTCTGGATGCAATGCAAAGACGCGTAGAAAAATGCATAATTCGAACTGAATGAAAGTTTCAAAAACGTAATTTTTTGTTTGTTTGTGTGCTTGGCTCGAACACCGCTTATAAATCCACGTCAGAAGGACAAACTTATTCAGGTGTATTCTTTATCCAAGCGTAGCAGACAATACAGTTTTTTTTAAAAAATTAAAAACTGTGCATTCTATAAGTATGTGCCATCTGTCGACGGCTTTGTAAAATAAAAATTCTTGCATTCTTTTTTTTTTTTCGCATAAAAGATAGTTTTTTGTATACTATAGGACCAGTGTTTTTTCACGCGATAAAAAGCTGCCTATTTTTTAAAACAGGACTTTAATTGTCTTTATTCCATATTTCATCCAACTCCGTCAAACTGTTTCAGCGTGAAAGAGTAACAAACATACATACAAACATTGACATTTATAATGTTAGTATGATAATATTAGTAGGATTCATGATTAGACCGTTTTTGATATAACCTAGACATACCTATAACTAACTATTTTTACTCCAAAACATATGTACTTTCGCGTAAAATGTTTATTCAAACTTTATCAATAACATTACTTTGTAGAAAAGGTAATCCAATGTTCAATGTTGTAGAATAAAAAAACTGCATGTTTTCTAAGGAATGTAGGGTGGTGGGCCATCGTAAATTTTTTGGGGGGTCATAATGTCAAAAGGTTGGGAACCGTTGCACTGATGTATGTGTGTAGCCATTGCCTAAAGTGTTTTGCGAACTAGTATATGATTTATACTTCTAGTTACTGTTATTTGTGTAACTCCGAGGCTGTGTTCATTTTTATTCACATATCTAGCTAGAACTTTTCAGTGCTTTTAATAAAATCAAATGCATTTCACTCAAATGTCTCGATGATATAGGCACGTAACTCAAAAATAAAATTATACTCTGCATGCGTTATGCTGTGTATTTTTCTTTCTTTTCCTTTTTGTTTTCATAACGTGGTTTGCTCCTTTGACAAAGAAAATAAAATCTCTGTACCTCAGTACATCTCTGTTCCCCCTTGAGGACTCTAACTTGAAAAATTCATTTGATTGATGCAGGAAACAGCTTAAAAAAAGGTCAAAAAGAAAAACTTTTAAACTATTCCTTGAATAAAATAAAGTGGTTAGTATTTTTTCTTCCTTCCTGTTGTAGGGTGGCTTTTAAAATTTGATTCAATCGTATTTTTCTGTTTGTTTATTTATGTAAACGTTTGTTCTGGCGGATAGTTCGAGTTTGTGTGTAATTGGAAAGATAAGAGCTTTGAAAATAAAGTTTTTGAGGTCGGTTTTAAGTGGTAGCGTACAGAAATTTAGTTTTCTTTCTCAGCTGAATAAAGGTATCAATAATTGTTCATGCAACTTCCACAGCTAAATAATCTGGTAATTTTCGATGTACCGTGTTGCACCCCCACCCCCTTTAAACTCGTTGCATAACCATTCGAAAATCCTCAACCAGTGGTCTTTATTCCGTTATTTCTAGTTTCACTTGATCCAAGTCGCTACATAGCCACTAGAAAGAAGACCAAGAAATTCGCTGTTTAGCCATTCAAAAATCCTTAGCCAACAATTTTTATTTAGTTCTTTGTAGCTTAAGTGGGTTTATCAAGTCACTGCATAGCCACTCAAAAATCCCCAACTAGTGATTCTTAATTAGTTATTTGTAGCTTCAATGGATCCAGCATGTCTCTGAATAGCCACTCGAAAGTGGATCTGGAAACTCGTAGCTTAGCCACTCAAAAATCTTCAACCAGTAATTCTTATTTAGATCTTCCTAGCTTTAGTGGATCAAGTAAGTCTCTGCATTAGCCACACAAAAGCGGATACGGAAACTTGTTGCTTAGCCACTCAAAATTACCCAACCACTGGTCGTTATTCAACTTAGAAAAACTTATGTGGATCCGGTAACTCGCTAGATAACCACTGGAAAATCCTTAACTAGTGGTCCTTAATATCAGTAGTCCGGCAACTCGCTGCTCAGCCACTCGAAAATCTTCAACCTCAGTGGTTCCAGACTTTCAAGAAATCAACGTTTAAGGTGGGAGTCACACACATTATAAAGATTAACTATTTAGAATAGTAAACTGAAATACAGATACACAAAACTAACAGTCACATATGGGGAGTGTTTATTTAAAAGTGTACTCCGCTCATCTTAACGTGAGAACGTGATGTTTATACACATACGTCAGTTAAATGACAAATGATAGCACCTAATGTATTGCATTAAACAATGAAAGAAAGTGCTGAACTTATCTTACGTGAATTTTTATAGCTTCAAAACGTAATATGGCCCTGGGAAATCAGGTGTTTAATAATCAATTTTTTATTCTTTCTAATGACCAGGTGTACTGAAGGTTCGGCGTCTATTAGGCTGAACAACGTTGTCCGCTATGAGTGGTCTCCTAATTTTGAGCCAATTCCAGATCAGAGACTTAATACCTGAAATCGGTACCCACAGAGGTATCGTTTATATATGGATGCACGAACAGATTTTACTTGCACCAGCTCCTAGGTGCTACTAGATTAGATACTACGTCCCTGTGGAACTGTTATCAAGTATAATACATTACAATCCTCAACTTTACCTTTCTGCATGGTCTGAATCAGATTTTTTTACATTGAAATAAATATATTACGAGAAATTCGTGTATGTAACGCAAATGTATCGCGTAGTGATCAATCTTCGTTGAAACACACTATTGCTTTAAGTGGGGTTTTTTAGCATACCAAAGTGTCTAGACGTTACTTGATGACACACATTACAGTGCTACTTGGCTTCATAGAGCAAAGTTAAAATTTCTATATCGAAAACGCTGAGATATGAAAAGCAACTTAGTCATACACAGTAAAAAAATTCAGAAACGTTACATACTTATAGCGGAAAGGTTTCCGAAAGTATAGCGTAACCTACCGATGCTCTACTCACGATTTCGGAAACATAACCCATATTTCGGGGTAAAGTATTTACGGGGGAGAGGAAATCTTTATTTGGGACTTCGCGCGCATGCGCCAAGTGCCAAGAGACGGATAAGAGTGAACGCGTTTTCCCTAATAGCACAGATGGTCACAAAAGAGTCGCTGTGACATCACAGAGGGTCACAATTGTCACAGGACTGTCACATTGTAACTTCTTGCACAGCCCGATTATGACCAACAGGGGCCCCGGGCATTGATGAATTTGGGGTCCCCATCTATAAAATTTGTTTTTTTTTCATAATATTTTGACTTATAAAAGAATATTTCAGAACAACATTTGAAACTGGGGGCCCTGGGCAAAGTCCCGATTTGCCCATGCGATAATAAGGGTCTGGTAACTTGTGAGTGATGTAACTTCACTGTGTGGTCACTGTGAAGTTTATTTGTGACCAGTCACCAGGTGACGTCGCCGGATGAATACTTAAATAAAACGGATGAATACTTAAATAAAACAGCACATTATCTCCTGAAAATAATTTATGTGGAAGAAAAAAGATTTAAGATTTTTAATTTATATTTATTAATTATTGTATTTTCTCTCCATTTACAAAATACTTCAAAAAAATTTTAAGTTTCCAAAACAAGCCGTACCACAAATAAGTTTTGCAGCAGTCAGTTTACTTTTAAAGCAAATTTCAGCAAGAAAACCGCAGTGTCGTGGTACCGTGCTTTCTTCCGAATGCGTGGGGCCAGTGTTCGACTCTGGCTCTGGTCGCTAGTCCTACACCGCTCCTTCCGGCAGAGTTTGGGGCTGCCATCTAGATTAAGATACTCGAAACGCTTCATCTAGTGCATGTTACTTTTTTCTGAAAAACTCGGAAAGGTTAGTCGTTAATTCGGAAACCTTTCCGAAATACACGGAGAGGTTACTCAATATTTTACCAAAATATACAGAAACGTTACCCATCTTTTCCAGAAACCTTACCTAAAATGCAGGAAAATAGGTAAATATGTTTCCGACATATGCAGAAACGTTTCTAAATACTTTACCCGCATGGTTCGGAAACGTTTCCGCAATTTTGAACTACAAGAGCTGCCCCATTTTTTGGGGTAACGTTTCCGAATTTTTTTTACCGTGTAGAGCGCTCTCGATTTTGTAAAGAAACTCACTCCAAAATGCAACAGAACAGAATAAGTAATTTATTAGGTAATTTGTCTACAATTCCTAACACACTTACTGTTTGAAATGCGTTAGAGAGGAAAAAGAACATTAATTATGGAAAAAATCTTCCATTATCGATGCTTTACCACCACCAAAAATAAATATATTCCGGCTGGTTGATGGCTAAAAATATTTATCTTTTGTCTTAGTGACACACTTTATGAAGGCAGGGGTAGATTCAGGAATTTTTTCCAGGGTCCCATTTTTGTGAAAATTGCTTACTTCTGTGAATTTCAATATTAAACTTTATGAATTTCAAGACTTATTTTTGTAAATTTTCATATTAATTTTAAATAAAAGTCACTCTTTACTTAAAGTAATTGATAAAACAAATTAAAATGTAGGGCAAAATGCCTATAAAGGACCGTTTTAATCGATTGTATTTTTATGAAGGGGCATTTTTAATCGATTATAATTTTGTGAAGGGTCCGTAAAACGGACTCAATTTTCATCTACATCGAACTCTGGAAGGCTACGTTTGCTTTCAAATTAGTAAGCGGGACGCATATATTAGGTCTACCGGAAAACAATTTCCTTTTTTAAACCTAAAATTCAAACAAATAAATTTTCAACAAGCATTAAATTACAAACAAGCTGTGCATAAGCATAGGACTCTTATTTGTTAAATTTTATAAAGCCATAATTTTATACAAAAAATAATTATTTTATTTTTTTCAAGAAAAATGGCCACCCTCCCCCTTTTTTTTCAGGTCCTTGAAGACTAGGTCTAGAAGGCTGAAGGATTCTAGTCGAATTCTCTGAAATCGATTTTTAGATATTCGTAATTGTTGTATTTTACAACAAGAATTTTACGGAAGGCTAGGTCTAGAAGGCTAGACAGAAGGCTGAAGGATTCTAGTCGAAATTATCTGAAATCGATTTTTAGATATTCGTGATTGTTGTATTTTACAACAAGAATTTTACGGATATTTCTTTTCATCATTGAGATCATCCAAGAACGTTTCTGGTCACCCTATCCCCTAGAAGTTACGAATTTCATAAAATGCTCTCCAATATAACACTACGCTAAAAAATCCCACGCGTGCCAAATTTCAAGTTATTAGTTACGGTAGATTTGGCTTACGCAAAATATTGACATTCGAAAAAACGACATTACTTTCAGTAACATCTAATATTTTACCATCTAAATTTTGACATCTCGAATATTTCACAGCATATTTTAAGGGATCTTGTACAATTTAAAAGGTGATGAAAAAAATAAGTGTTTTCATGTATATGATAGATAATTTATCTATAAGTAAGAAAATTTGCACATCAATGCAATGGCCTTTTAAGTTTACATTAATGCCTTCAAAATTTTTTAAGTTTGTAAGAAATTTAAATTAATTAACAGATTAAAAGCAACTATTATCTGTACGTGGTTCACTGCGCGAAGCCTAACGCACGTAAAAATCATTTTACAAACTCAATATTTTTTCTTCATACACTCTGATAATAAATAACTAAAATGACCTATTTTTGTACCAGACATTAATATAATTTTTTAATTTGCAAATGATTTAATTTGTTAATTAGTGGAAAAAAAAATTATTATTTTTCTGTGGTAGAGGTATGTAACATCCTCATAGTAATAGGTCATTTTAATTATGTATTATCATAGTAGATATCGAAAAAATACTTAGTCTGTAAAATGATTTTTATATGCGTCAAGCTGCGCGCAGTGAACCAAATATGAAAAATAGTTGCTTAAAATTAGTGAATAAATTAATTCTTCGTAATTAACTCAGAAAACTTTTGAAAACACTACTGTAAGCAGAAAAGGCCATTGTATAGATATACAAAATTTCTTACATGTAAATAGATTTTCTTTTTGTAAATACAGGATCATATGCATAAAAAAACTTTTTTCATTTTCACCATTTTTAAAGCGTACAAGACCTCTTAACCCTTTGAGGTGCAACCCTTTCTCAATGCTGAAAAAAGGGCAGCCGTTGCCATCGCTCGGCTTAACTACCAGCAAGATGGCAGACTATCGAAACGTTCATCGCGTGCCACAGACCTAGAGACCCTTTTTTGACGACAAATAAGGGTCTCTACATCTGTGGCACGTGATGAACGTTTCAATCGTCCGCCATCTTTCTGGTAGTTAAGTCGAGCGATGCCAACGGCTGCCCTTTTTTCAGCATTGGGCAATCTATCCAGCGGTTCTCGCATTCTTCCATTTTTCAGCAGATGTCAGTGCTGTTAAAAATAATCGTGACAATTTTTTTTAACGGGAAATGACGTGCTAAAAAGTAAAGGATTCTCGTGGAGGTATGTCACCCGCAACTATTTTTTATAGAAACCAAATCTATTCTTCGCGACTGGCAACAGTCATAACGTCAGAGTTTGGTGTTCTCAGAGCGTGAACACTACGCGTTAAATGCCATCTTCCGAGAACACTGACTCAGCCTACAGAAAATTCTATCTGAACTAACTACAACCGAAAGCGCAAAATATTCAAGTCAGGCTGCAGATTTGCAAAACATCTCAACTCGATGAATCTTCCATTTATTTATTTCTACCTCCTAGAGCACCAACCCCAAGGGACATCGAAGCAGAGAAAGACTCTGCCCATCTCAAAGTCACGTTTATCCTATCCGGGCGGACATCGGAGGGAAAAGTGCCAGTCCCTCCCCCCCCCCTCCCCTGCCCCACTTCCTCCCCCCCGAATTTATAGCCCAACTGGGAATTTAGAACTTGAAAAATTCATCCGCTGGGCTGCGCAGATAGAGGGAAAGGATGGAAAAGCTGTTGCTTGAATAAAGTAAACCGATACTTTTTCAGTTTGTCTGTATCTACCATCAGTTATTGCTGGTTTTGGATTTTTACGTGATACAAATACGAGCTATCCTGTTTTAAAATATAGAATTTGAAACGATAGTATTTTCAAGCCAAGATCTTGGCTTTATCTTAAAAATTTTGTATGGAGAAAATTGGTACAATTTCCGTGGTGTTGCAGTCTATAGAAGGTGATCCAACAGTTCTATTTTATTTTATTTATTTATTCTTACAAACTTTTAACCCTTTAACGTGCAATGTTCCCGCTCTGGGAACACCAAACTCTGACGTTTTGACTGTTGCCAGTCACGAAGAATAGATTCGATTTCTATAAAAATAGTTGCGGGTGACATAGCTCCAAAAGAATCCTTTACTTGTCATTTCCCGTGAAAAAATTGTCACGATGATTTTTAACAGCACTGACATATGCTTAAAAATGAAAGAATGCGAGAACAGTTGGATGGATTGCCCAAAGCTGAAAAAAGGGCAGCGGTTGCCATAGCTCGACTTAACGACCAGCAAGATGTCGGACGATCGAAACGTTCATCGCGTGCCACTGATCTAGAGACCCTTTTTTGACGACAGCTGGCTGTGCCGCACAGCCAGCTGTCGTCATCGCGTGCCGCGACTTAACTAACACCAATAACAGGATTTACAAACTGTCCAAATGCCTAATAAAGAAAAGAAATTTAAACCCAAATTCCACACCCGAAAATTTTTGCTGCAGGTCGACCTAGCCTTCTCGCCAAATATCTCTTCCGATTTTTCTGATGGAGATCGATATTTCAGCCACATTCCTTTCCAGAAAATAGCTTCTTGTGCAATTGTTTGATTGAGCGGGAATCTAGTGTGGAGGGAGGGGAAAGACCTATGTCAAGAGGTATGCGTTCTTTCATTTCTTTTTCATCAAAATATACGGCTGAATTGGGACTTTTCTAATGATCCCTATAACGAGTCTAATTTAGTAGAAGCATCGACTGTGGTCATTTTATTGTAGTCTTTTGATGCTTTTCTGATACTTATTATTTTTTTTTTGAGTTACTTGTATGTCATGATATCGAATCGGTTCCTAAAGCCTGACTTTAATGGTAAAAAACACTCAAATTACTGGTGTTAAACGATAAAGTAAATAAAAAAACTTTGTAAAAAACTTTGTAAAAAAACTTCGTAAAAAACACACATAAGAAGTTATAGGTAAGAAGATACCTATAACTTACCTATAACTTCTTATGTGTGTTTTTTACAAAGTTTTTTATTTACTTTACCTGACTTTAATGGTTATTGTACTGACGTGATTTAACCCTTTGAGGCGCAACCCTTTTCCAATGCTGAAAAAAAGGGCAGCTGTTGCCATCTCGCGACTTAACTACCAGCAAGATGGCGGACGATCGAAACGTTCATCGCGTGCCACATATCTAGAGACCCTTTTTTGACGACAGCTGGCTGTGCGGCACAGCCAGCTGCACCAAAAAAGGGGTCTCTAGATCTGCGGCACACGATGAAAGTTTCGATCGTCCGACATCTTGCTGGTCGTTAAGTCGAGCGATGGCAACGGTTGCCCTTTTTTCAGCATTGGGAAAGGGTTGCGCCTCTTAAAGGGATGGGAAAATTACTGTCAGCTGAAAAACTGCCACAGTACAACAAACTACAATTCTTTTAGTGCACATTATGCGCAAGAACAATGTTCAAGTCACGTGCATACTAGTACGTTAAAATGTTTGAAAACTTATCTGGAAGAACTCTGGAAAATCACAAAACACGTTTTTTTGTTACGACAAAAATAAGCGGTCGTCTCTCATTGCGCTGTAACACAGGAATCTTTGCTGAGTTGTTTATGGTGTTCCCACGTGACAACAGCACCTAAAAGTCGGTATTCCATATTTCCCGACTATTCCATGATACACTCCTCTCCTCTAATACAATGTAAAAAAAATCTACTTAAAAATGAGTATTTTACTGCACTTGTACTTTTCAAATACATTTGCTTCATAAACGAGCACATGACGAGCTTAAATATAAATTGCAATCCAAATTGTGAGTAACATGTGTTGCTT
This sequence comes from Cheiracanthium punctorium, assembly GCA_038373885.1. Classification (NCBI taxonomy): domain Eukaryota; kingdom Metazoa; phylum Arthropoda; class Arachnida; order Araneae; family Cheiracanthiidae; genus Cheiracanthium; species Cheiracanthium punctorium. Next base: position 278,870 of record JAWZYV010001978.1, read on the forward strand.
AAATTTAAGAGTAAAGTACCTGAAGCTATTACAAGATGACCAAGTACTTAACCCTTTGAGGCGCAACCCTTTCCCAATGCTGAAAAAAGGGCAGCCGTTGCCATCGCTCGACTTAACTACCGGCAAAATGGCGGATGATCGAAACGTTCATCGCGTGCCACAGATCTAGAGACCCTTTTCTGACGGCATCTGGCTGTGCCGCACAGCCAGCTGCGTCGAGCGATGTATACGAGTTTATGGGAGACGTATGCGTTTTTCTAGATGACACTCCTGGGGTAGCCGACCTTTTGCAAATCATGAGTACAAATTTTTTCACTGAGGTGTTCAGATGCGCCATAGAAGAAACACCTTTTACTGTCTCTTACGATCATTGTTAAAGTTGGAAAATATAAATACAGTAACTCCCGTATTCACGATACTTTCTACCAGCAGGTAACAGCCGGAATACCATAGAATCAGATGATTAAAAAAAATGGTATTCACAAGGCCAAATCTGCTGGTAACATCTGGATTTTAACAGACAAATGTAATCAGCCGAATTCAGGTGATTACCGGCCTGCTACATTCGACGCATGCGCTGTAAGGCTCTAATCTGTGTATTTGCATACAAACATGGCGGATTACGCAGTTGTACAAAGCATAAAAAATATTGGAATTTTAGAATCCGTTAAGAGGCGCCCTAGACTTGTATATGAAAATATAAATAATGATTTAGATAATTTGGACGATACAGATCTTCGGAGTAGATACCGTTTAAACAAAGAGACAGTGGAAATGTTGATTAGTCTACTTGATGACAAGATATCGTCACGAACAAATAGAAGCAATGCTATACTACCCACAGAAAAAGTTCTAACGGCGTTGAGATTTTATGCGACCGGAGCATTCCAGAACTTAATTGGCGACACTGTATGGATATTATTATATTATTATTATATAAAAAGATATGAAAACCACGTTTCGCGCTCGTAAATAGTCTAAAATAGTAAATAAAGAACAGGTGTTGCCAATTTTGACTTTTATTTTTGGGAGTTTTGTAATTGTTGCCAAATTGGAACTTACTATTATTCTTTACTATTAGTATTTCTGAGGTCCTCTGTCTTCTATTACAGACGACCTTACAAAGCAGAATGCCCAAGTTAGTTGGTGGTCAGGAAACCAATGGTTTTAAATAGTTGGCGAATACCGTTCTGTGGTTATCAGCATGTAATGGTCAAACGTTAGTTTCATAATCAGGCTGTTATTAGCCGTTTCGTGAATACGACTGTTAGGCTTTAGTTTATGGAGGAAAACTAATGACAATACTCTCAATAATAAGCGTGAGCATAGATTGAAATTGTTGTTCCGAGGAAGAATATTCTAGAATTTATTATTGGTATATTCTGTCGGCGATCAGAAATGGTTCAATTTCTGATGACAATGTATTTTGGAGCCCGCAAATGCTTCCTTTTGTAGAATTATAAATTATAGAATTAAAAATATTTTGCAAACACGAAATTATTTTAAAAAATCTTCAGTTTGTCTCAATACAATTAGAAGCCACAAGGATGCAATGCGCCACTAGATACCCTAATAGCACAAAAGTCCCCAGTGACTGAAATGCGACCCAATACTGTCACAATAAAGTTACAAACAGTCGCCGCGACTCCGCAGCAAAGTCACGCCAGAGTCCCGATGTCCTCTCGCTGTTTATTCACATTGCGACCGTTCAGAGAAGTCACTTTGGGACAGTTTTGCGACAGCGAAAAAATTCGGGGAAAAAGAGTTACCGAAAACATACACTAGATGGCAGCACCAAACTCTCAGGCAAGAAAAAGTTCAGGTCCAGAATCGAACCCCTCGAGCTAAATGTTAGATAGCCAGCATCTTACCTCAAGGCTGTGATTACGTTGCTCGGGATACTTTAAAAGTAAACTAAGTGCTGAAAAAGCTAATTCTGGCATGGCTTCTTTTGGAAATTTAAAATTTTTCTGTTTGTATTTTATAAATGGAGGGGAAATGCCATAATTAATAAATATAAATTAAAAATCCTGGAAATCTTTCTTTTTCCACATAAATTATTTTCAGGAGATAATGTACTGTTTTATTTAAGTATTCATCCGAAAAAACTAATGATTTATTGAAATTTTTTATTCGGTTATGAGAAATAAATTTGTAATGTGCGACATGTGGGGTTTGATATATATTAAGGTATGAGGGATAATATTGAGGAATTATATTTTTGCTTTTTGTATGAGGGATTATATTTTTGCTGTATTTTGCCTAAAAGGGATTTCATATAAAAATAAATAAAATTAATTGGAAAAACATGCATTTGATAAAATAAATAAAGTATTTTTGACTTAGACCCATAGTTTTACCTCAAATTTTCCTAGTGGAACTTTCAAACATAGTAGGGACGTATGTAAAGGGGGGGGGATCTGAAAACGTAAAGCAATTATTAAAAAACAGCAATTTTGAGGCATTTGTATTTACTCTAGTAACAATAAGGTTGAAAATACGGATAGTCCACCCCCCCCGTCCGAAATTTAAACCTACATACGCTATCGAAACATATATGCCGTGGGGATATGAAAGAAATTTTGAATTTTACTCACAGATACTTAGTTTTCACCATTGTGATTAGAACTCTCAACTCTAATATTTTTAAGAATAATATTTTTTTTATAAATAATATTGTCTTGTTTAAACGAAATAATTTAAAAATTAATAAATTAAACTAAATTCCATTACTACATAACTGCGAGATTTTATTGAATTACTATTTTCGGATTTATTTATTAAATGTTTCACGAAAAAAATTGCCATAAAATATTAGAAAAAATGAGTCTGTTTCCAAAGTCGCAAAAGCGGCCAGTGTGACGTCATTTTGAAGTCCAAAAAAATCAGTAGTCACAAAATAGTCACACAGTGACTTCACAGTGTAGACACTGAGCGATCAATCACATACTAGTCACATGGTGGCTTCACAGTGGAGTCACTGAGCGACTGATCACATACTAGTCACATGGTGGCTTCACAGTGGAGTCCCTGAGCGACTGATCACATACTAGTCACATGGTGACTTCACAGTGGAGTCACTTAGCGACCGATCACATACTAGTCACATGGTGACTTCACGGTGACGTCACCTGGTGACTGGTCACAAATAAACTTCTCAGTGACCACACAGTAGAGTCACATCACTCACCAGTCACAATGTGACTAGTATGTGACAGTCCTGTGACAATTATGACCAGGGGCGTAGCCAGAAATTTTTCATGGGGGGGGTTACGACTACTGCAACTCATATATATGTATACATATGTGTGATAATGTAGTGAAGTATATACATTTTGTATGGCAAAAAAATTCTCATGGGGGGGTTATGACCCCCCTAACCCCCCCCTTGGCTACGCCTCTGATTATGACCCTTTGTGATGTCACAGCGACTCTTTTGTGACCATCAGTGCTATTAGGGTATGCACCAAGTATTGCGCATGCGCCACGAATTGGCTATCCCTGACTTATCCGATTACAAACACCAAAACTAAGTGCATATTAGAGTTTCGTATTGTTTTATGTTTCAAGTAAAAGAAAAAAAGTTGTATTAAACACTTTATCTTCACTTTCATAGCCATACTCAGAAAAAGGGCTTTTGTGTTACAGATCCAACGTATATCCCCCACCCCCCGGGAGCTACGTAAAAATTCCCGCAATAACAAATCCGGAATATAAAACGGTCTTTTTCCGGTTTCGAAAAGAAGTTATGGAAATGAAATAACTTCCGAATCTCCGCTTATACTCGTAAACTGTGCGTTTTATATTATCCCATAAAAAATTTATCCCAAATCCAAAATGTACGGAATCATTTTCCATTCCGTACGAATAGAATATAAAACTTGGTATTTCTGTGTCTCTTTTTACTTCGTTATGTTTAGATTCCAGCGTACAAGCGACACTGACAATAAAATTGAAATCTTGCATTTCAAATTTGAATGCATTTGTTTAGTGTAAACTAGCTTGAAACGTGAATATAGATTTTCTCTCATTTTTATTTTTCTGTATTCTGAAGCTAATGCATTTGCAATCAATATTTCTCCCATACTATTTAGCCTTTTGATTTATATTAACTATGCTGGAAAGAAATGTTGATTTTTATGTTATGTTATTCGAACAAATAAATTTTTAACAAATTTTTAAAGTAGTTACGTCCTACAAAAAATCTGGAGTGACTCCACTCGACTTACCGACCACTTACGATTAAGATCATTACCAAGAATTTAAATAAATTTTAATCGATGAATAATTCAAATATATATACCAAATTGAAGCTCAATCGAATGTACCGTTTAAACGTTAGCGCACTTTCAAGAATTTCTTCCCATAGGCCATAATGTAAAAGAAATCTTTATCGTAGCCCTGTAGAAAAACTATGAGTCCTATACACACCAAAATCAATACCGGTCTTGCGATGGTGGTTTATAACATGTATATCCAATTTGAGCTCAATCGAATGTACCGTTTAAACGCTAGCGCACTTTCCAGAATTTCCCCCCATAGGCCATAATGTAAAAGAAATCTTTGTCGTAGCCCTGTAGAAAAACTATAAGACCTATACACATCAAAATCAATACCGGTCTTGCGATGGTGGTTTATAACATGTATATCCAATTTGAGCTCAATCGAATGTACCGTTTAAACGCTAGCGCATTTTCCAGAATTTCCCCCCATAGGCCATAATGTAAAAGAAATCTTTGTCGTAGCCCTGTAGAAAAACTATAAGACCTATACTCATCAAAATCAATACAGGTCTTGCGACGGTGGTTTATAACATATATACCCAATTTGAGCTCAATCGCATGCCCCGTTCAGGAGCTATCGTGTTCACTCACATACACACAAACACACACATACACACACACACACACACACACATACATACATACATCTCGTAAAAATAGCATAAATGAATTCAGAAGACCTCAAAACGTGTAAATACACCCAAATCTCGAATTCGAATTTTTTCATGATTACAATACTTTCCTTACATGGTACATGTTCGGAAAGTAAAAAGGTTTCCACATTAGTTTTTTTAAAGCCGAATGCGAAGAATTTGGCTTTATATTGTCCACTTATCTCTAAAGAATTAAAACCTGTCACCACATTTTTATGACACCCTTTATATCTCATTCTTTTGTGTTCGTGCCTTAGTGCATCATTTCCCACCATGTTCTCCTTTAGAACAAACGTATGCTTTAGTAGTTTCCACCACCTCCACAAAGTTAGGCTCAAGGCCCATAGATTCACAATACATGAGAAACAGCATACGATATCGCAAAATATTAATTGAATCAATAATTTATTTGACACTTATGGCCATTATATTGTTCCTCACACTAACGACGTCTGATGAGCAGACAGATTAACCCATTTATGCCCAGCGTCCCTTTTTTGGGACGGCATTTTCGCTATTAGTCAAAAACTTTATTTATTTTTCCTAGCCTTTATTCATGAGTATTGAGCCTCAATGTGAAGAAGGTTTTTGGTAGGGCTGATTTAAATTTAAAGACTGCGTTGTGATACATGATAATCCAGGTTCGAATGCACTTATGTTGCAATAAAATAAAAAGACGTTAAATACTGAAAAAACTATTTTATTAAACATATACTATTGAAATATTATTATAACGGCGGTGGTGGCTCAGCGAAGATAAAAATACGTCCTATATGGACAGTGAAATAAAGGTGGAATAATTTAAAAATTACGCCAGCACAGAATAACACATTGGCGAGAACAATAACTTGGCTGAGATTAATAGCGCCCATTCCAGAGCAACCCTAACAGTTAATCCAATAAAATTACAATGACGTAATCGCGAGCAAATAATTTTAAAGTCGTCGCAGGGGAACAACTAAATAACTTACGCCAGCAGGATGCCAAGAGGAAACTCAAAAAGGCCGTTGATTTTGCAAACGGACGTAATATAATCTATTTTTAGCACACCGGTCTGAAGAGACGCAGAACAAAAAGAATAGTGCATACAGGGAAAAGTAAATATACACATTTAAAAGCCGAAATGGCAGAAAAAGAAAACAAAAGTGATTTAGAATTCTTGAATTTGGATAGATTACATTAAAGAAAACCAAATTAAATGATTTTTAAATTAGATATGTGATCTTCATCACACTCAACTCTACAAAATATTTTAACATGACCAAGTAGTATGTTGATATTTCAATTTTTATGCATAATGATTTTAAAAGAAATCATCCCCTGTTCAAGAAGTTGACATCAGAAATTTATCTATTATTTCTGTTATCAGTAAAAATCGAAGAAAGTCGCAAAAATATCCAGGCACAAATGAGTTAATATTTAAGGTTTCTGCAACGTCTTTTTCTGCATCTCACTTTTTTGATTACAATCGGCTGAGTAATCTATTGACAAGGTCAGTCAAAAGGTAATAAATGCATCGAAATATGTGTATATCATTAATTATTAAATTATAATTATTAATGACTATGTGATTTTATCTCTCACCCCTTTTATTGAAAATTGTCCGAAAAATGTGTTCCAAAACAGCGACATTGTTAATGTATTGAAATACTATTTGTTCACAGCAGCTTTAATCTATTATTACAATATTTCGTAAGCTGTAGAATATGCATCACATGTATTTTTTACATATATTTAAATACTATTAGTTCACAACAGCTTTAATCTATTGTTACACTATTTCGTAAGATGTAGAATATGCATCACATGTATTTTTCTATAAATAGGTTACAATAATAAAAATTTCAATATAGGGTTACCAGGCGAAATACACGAAAGATGCGAGATAAAATGACATAGTCAATTAACATCATTTTAATATCGCAATAATGAAACTAAAAAATAAGGGGGGGTTTCAGGAGGGGTCATAATCAATTTGACTCAAACTGACGCTGAACGTAGTTACTTTTGGTGAAATGTAGCCAGATTCGATGCCTAAAACCTCTTTCCAATACTGAACCCAGCTTGGCGATATAGTGTAAATAATTGAACAGACGTACGAAAAAGTCAGGTGGTGTCCACATCAGATTTTTCACTATAAAGGTAACTTGAAATGTGATGATTGGCGAAATTCAATTTGAATTTGATGAACTATTGCTAAATCCGCAAGCTTGCTTTGAGTGAAACGCATGGGGTAGGTCTAGTGATGAGTATGAATATGGAAATATTCGGATTAATCGATTATTAAATGTATTCGAGATAATCGATTTTTAAAAAAAATCCATTCGAACACTCAGCACATAACACTTGAATAACACTTGGCATTCGAAATCCCGAATACCATTCGAATAATGAAATCGCGAATACCATTCTAACAGTGAAAAGCGCGAATATTCACTGATTAATCGATTATTGATTTTGTAGTAACCGATTATAGGAATAATTCAAATGGCACATAACTAAGTAGTTCCTCAGGTTCGACATACTTGCACTGAAAAATTTCCTGCTTTTTCACGTCAAGATATTTATAATTTGTGGTACGTTACATTCGAATATCCGAATAATCTATACTTGTATTTAAAATAAAATGTAAGAGAAATATATAAGACGGTTTTTATTCAGCTTCAGAACACAAGTTATGGAAATAAAATATTTTTAGAATCTTCCAAGAACTCCTAAACCGTATTTTCTGTATTACTCCATAAAAAAAATCCACTCCAGACCCGAAAAATGCAGAGTAAATAATAAAATAAAATCCAAGACTTTGCTATTTGTCCTTTTTTTATTCCATGTTACTACTACATTTAAATTTAGAAGCACTTTTCTAAGAGAAAAATAATAAAAATACTGCTAAAAAGAAAACACACAGAGGTTTTCCATTCCAAAATTTAAAAATGAATTTATTTTGTGGGATAAAGTTAAAAATGCGGATTTTGAGTTTTTAAAAATATTTTCTGTTATTTATTCTCCTTTTTGAAAGTGTGCTAGAGTATATGTATTAATGCTCTCTTGAAGGGAAAAAATAAAATTATTTTAGAAATATTTTGCTGGCGTTTAAATTTGTATTATTAAAAAAAAATATTACTAAATAAATATTCTCATCGGTTGTTTTTGCACTGGAATAAACTTGAACTCTAAAATTTGATTCCTTGCTGAGGAATGATTTATTTTTAGCTGTTTAATGTTGCAATAATACTTCAAAAGAAGTTCGTCCCCGATATGTCAGAGTCAATAAAACTCTGGAATACGTTAAACGACTGAAGTGAGACTGTCCAGCGTTCTGGCCTACTGCGCGACTGTCAATCTCAAGGGGTCTGGAATTTTGGCCAGTTTAATCCAGATGTTACAAGAATACGTGTTAGAACCCCTTAAAAAGTTTCCTGTAGGCACTCCAAGACTTTCACGTCAGCGACTTTCACGTCAAGACAGCGACTTTCACGTCAAAGATCGGAATGTCTGTAGAAGGGAGTGATGTAAATCACATATTTATTTAATATTAATTTTCATTTACTTTCTATAGCTTAAATTTAATCTATTCAAAATCCTGCATTCTAACTTATTTTTCTTTCTCAGTTTCCCTCACTTCGGCTTTCAAGTTTATATTCCGTTTTTCCCCGTCTGCAATATTTTTTCAATATGTTTGTACCGTAGTCAATTGATAGCTGTTCTGGGTTAAAAATAGGTTACATTATGTCAATTTGCAATCAAAACGCATTTTTGATTCCCCCTCTCTTGGCGCTTCTTTTGGCATATTTTATTTTTGATGCCATGCAACCTCTTTAAAATTACTTGTTCGCGGTTTCATTATTTTAATTTTATTGGGTTTTTAATTTTATGGTTGCTCTGTAATTGGTGTTGTTTATCTCGGCCAAATTTTGTTCTTGTTTGGTGTTGGCATAATGTTTCGGTCACTCCACCGCTTTTCATTTGTCAAGTTAACATGCCTTTTATCGACGCTAGTCCACTACCAGATTTAATTGTTTAATTTATACTGCTTTTTCAAAAAATAGTTTTTTTAAAAGCATTCGAAGTCTTTGTAATTGATGTTAGGCAATTCAGTGTATCGAACCTGTGGTTTAGCAGCCTCTAGCTAATAATTTTAAAAATGTCCAAGCAAAAACTCCATTACAGGGAGAATTTTAATGACCATGTCATTTTATCTCAAAGGGTTAAACCACGTCAGTACAATAACCATTAAAGTCAGGCTTTAAGAACCTTTTCGTTACCATGACATACAAATAACTCAAAAAATAAGTATCAGAAAAGCATCAAAAGACTACAATAAAATGACCACAGTCGATGCTTCTACTAAATTAGACTCGTTATAGGGATCATTAGAAAAGTCCCAATTCAGCCATATATTTTGATGAAAAAGAAATGAAAGAACGCATAGCTCTTGACATAGGTCTTTCCCCTCCCTCCACACTAGATTCCCGCTCAATCAAACAATTGCACAAGAAGCTATTTTCTGGAAAAGAATGTCGCTGAAATATCGATCTCCATCAGCCAATCGGAAGAGATATTTGGCGAGAAGGTTAGGTGGATCTGTAGCAAAAATTTTTGGGTGTGGAATTTGGGTTTAAATTTCTTTTCTTTATTAGGCATTTGGACAGTTTCTAAATAATTTTATTGGTGTTTTTTATTGATAAAAATACACCTACACACAGTGGCTATGTCACTGAAAATAGTAGACGTGTGAAGAAGTGTGAAGGTCCCAGGTTCGGGTGCCATCGCGCGGATGTAGACCTAACCGTTCGGGGTTTTCCGTGTTTTACTTCGGAACTAGCGTAAATACGGGTTAGGACCCCTTAGAAATACCCCACAGAGGGCATCTCGTTGTGTTGTCCTTCTGACGTGGATTTATAAGCGGACTTCGGGCCAAGCACACAAATCCGAAATACATGTTATACAAACAAACACAAAAATTATTGATAAAAATTCCTATAAGACCACGAAGTTAAATCTTTAGGAGGGACCTTAGAAATTGGGATAAAGCCGTTGTTGCATATAGATGGCGCAATATCTGACTCGGTAACTGTTGATGTAGCCATCGAAAAGAGGACAATATATAAAACGTGTTTACTTATAATGACCACCAAACTCAAAGAAACAGTATTAACATTTATTTCATGCAATAAATTTTAACACAGCTTTAAATTTCCTCCAAAATCAAACTCATACTAAAATATTAATTTCATGTTACATAATAAACTCAGACATTTTTATGTGTATATACAGGGTGAATCTAAACTATTGGGCAAAACTTTAAGGGGTGATAGGGCACACAAAAAGGAATCGTAATCATGTTGCAATCTGGGGTCAAAAACGCAGTTTTAACTTTCCCGGTAATAATCGCTTTGGGAAAAGTATTGAAGTGTCCGTCTAATTTTTATTCAAGTTTCATAAACAATAGGGTGTCTCAAAAAATTTCATACATGAAATAAAATAAAATTTTTAAACTATCCATTTAAATCTTCTGTTTCCGGAGAAAAATACATTAGCTTCTGACGAAACAATGGTCGGAAAGTGCACTGTTGTTTCGGCACTTTTTTCCGAACTGATTATTAACAGCTACACGAAGACGACGTTGCCGACCCCACATTGCTATGTGATTCTGATCCCTTATTATGTGCCCTATCACCCCCTAAAATTTTGTCCAAGAGTTTAGATTCTCCCAAGAATGTTGTTCGGAAAAATCATGTGATTTTGATGCATAAGAACAAATAAATTAATTATGCCAGGCACTTCAAAATTTTGAAACTGTCTTTTTACAAGCTGTACTACGTACTGAAATAAACGATAAACCTGAATCAGTTTCAAAACTTTTAGAAAAAATTCTTAAATATCGGAAATTTTCTCAAAACGTGTGAATGTTTGAAAAATCTTGCCGCTCAGAACCATGTTTAACCCATTTGTGCCTGGATATTTTTGCGACTTTCTTCAATTTTTACTTATAACAGAAATAATAGATAAATTTCTGACGTCAACTTCTTAAACAAGGGATGATTTCTTTTAAAATCATTATGCATAAAAATCGAAATATCAACATCCTACTGGGTCATGTTAAAATATTTTGTAGAGTTGAGGCTCGATGTTCATGAATAAAGGCTAGGAAAAATAAATAACGTTTTCGACTAATAGCGAAAATGCCGTCCCAAAAAAGGGACGCTAGGCATACATGGGTTAAGAATATTTTTCTGAAAATTTCACAAAAGGCTCGGTTTTTCCGCTTATTACAGTGTGTAAAGCAGTTTATGAAGAACCATTTGGAATTTTTTTGAGACCATGGTGCTATTAAATTTACTTCAATTTGTGTACCAAGACTAAACATGGGAAATGTTTCATTCTTTCACCGCTAGGACCGCTGGTCGTTACTAGATTTCCAATGTTTGCATAATTGAAACGTGGTTTGGGTACGACAAATCCCAGCAAGAGTGTCCACGCCTATAATATATCTCCATGGTTCAAACATTTCTGCATTGATGCTTCTAAAGGTCGCCATATTATACAGTGCAATCTTGATAATCCGACATATTAAGGGACCAGACAATGCCGGATTATCGAAAGATTCTGGATTATCGAGATTTCTTGTTTTTCGCACAATCTCAAAGCTATGTGCTTCAATTTGGTCGACATAGTAGTACACTAGATAAATACATTACAAAATACGTTAGGTAAGTTAGTATGCAATGACAAAAGAGGGAGGAAAGCAGAAGACAGGACATGCTCTTTTTACTTTCCGAACATGCACCATGTAAGGAAAGTATTGTAATCATGAAAAAATTCGAATTCGAGATTTTGGTTTATTGACACGTTTTGAGGTCTTCTGAATTCATTTATGCTATTTTTACGAGATGTATGTATGTATGTGTGTATGTGTGTGTGTGTGTGTGTGTGTGTATGTGTGTTTGTGTGTATGTGAGTGAACACGATAGCTCCTGAACGGGGCATGCGATTGAGCTCAAATTGGGTATATATGTTATAAACCACCGTCGCAAGACCGGTATTGATTTTGGTGTGTATAGGACTTATAGTTTTTCTACAGGGCTACGACAAAGATTTCTTTTACATTATGGCCTATGGGGGAAAATTCTGGAAAGTGCGCTAGCGTTTAAACGGTACATTCGATTGAGCTCAAATTGGTTATACATGCTATAAACCACCATCGTAAGACCTGTATTGATTTTTATGTGTATAGGACTTACAGTTTTTCTACAAGGCTAAGACAAAGATTTCTTTTTCATTGTGGCCTATGGGGAGAAATTTGGAAAGTGCGCTAGCGTTTAAGCGGTACATTCGATTGAGCTCAAATTGGTTATACATGTTATAAACCACCATCGTAAGACCGGTATTGATTTTGATGTGTATAGGACTTATAGTTTTTATACAGGGCTACGACAAAGATTTCTTTTACATTATGGCCTATGGGGAGAAATTCTTGAAGGTGCGCTAGCGTTTAAACGGTACATTCGATTGAGCTTCAATTTGGTATATATATTTGAATTATTCATCGATTAAAATTTATTTAAATGCTTGGTAATGATATTAATCGTAAGTGTTCGGAAAGTCGAGTGGAGTCACGCCAGATTTTTAAATTTGCGGTGATAGGAGGATCGGAAGATGATGTGACATATGTTTCATAAGAGTGCCGGGTTATTGAACTAACCAACCGCCAGATCATCTAGAGTGTATTGTATCCTACTATATAGTTATGCGGATCGCTGATTCACTGATTCTACAACAATTCCTGGCAACCACTCCAAGATAAAGCTTTTACCACCAGTACTCTAAATAGATTGCCCGCCAGATTGTATGATGGGTAAAGCCCCATATTACGGTTTTAAGTTCAACTCCCGGCGGTCAGGTTCGTTCGATCTCCGACTGGGCGTGGCTGTCATTGTGTCCATCCCTTCATAGGGAGAGACGTTGGTCCACCTACTAGGTGCCACCAACGCAAAGGCCCGCCATTCGAAAGAAAAAAAAAAAACCTCTAAATAGATTAAAAAGTTGAGCACAAAGAGCGTAATAACATCTACACCGTTTGTACGATCCCCTTGAAATTTTTCATCATTATGTATGAAAAATATAGAAAGCAATCTGCGCTACTTTAAAAATAAAGTAATGATGAAATCATTTTATGATGAAATAATTTTTAAAGCTACCGTTAAAAGTAGCTTTAACACTTTAGAACCCGTAATGGCTGTAGGCGCCCGGCATAAAGTGGTTCCCGTATCGGCCGGAGATGCCGAAAAAGAAATGCCATCTCCCCCTCTTGACACATGATAAGAGTTTTATCTTTTCAGGGTTGGGGGAAGGGTAGCTTCTACTCATACGACCAAAAGCAATCAGTCAGTGTTAGCGATAATCCCCTTCCCTCTCTGCTCTTTTCTCAATTACCGAGGATAGTCCTAACAATGAACTATTCTTCGCATTTCACGTGTACATGGAAAAGGCAAGAACAGCTTGGTTACTGATCGTCCTTAAAAGAAGACGAAATTTCTCAAGGGGGGAGGGATGAAATTTCGGGCGCATCTTCGGGAGTCTGAGGTTTTGAAAATATCTGTAATCCCTTTTAATCCCCCTGGGAATAAAAGGGTTAAACATTATCTCATTTTATCGAAAAAAAAATAATAATGAGATCATTTTATAATGAGATAATTTTTAAAGCTACTTTTAACGGAAGTAAAACATTTGTTAAGTGAAATCAGAAAGGATCTAAAAAGGTTTTAGGTAGGTCAGCTTACTGTTGAATGAAACGCAATTCGGTGCCACAGGTTTCAATTTACTTTTCAAATACAAATTTCCAAATCCATACACAAAAATAATCAGACTTGTTAAACTCTAACTAAATAAGTGTGAAAATAAAATAATATTGAGATTTTTTTATAATGAGATAATTTTCAAAGCCACTTTTAACGGCAGTCAAACATTTGTTAAGAGAAATCATATGGGATCTGAAAACTTTTTAGGATCTTTTTATAATGAGATAATTTTTAAAGCTACTTTTAACGGTAGTAAAACATTTGTTAAACGAAATCACAAAGTATCTAAACATTCTTTAGGTAGGTCAGATTACTGTTGAATGGAATGCAATTCGGTGTCATAGGTTTCAATTTACTTTTCAATTACAAATTTACAAATCCATAAACAAAAATAATCAGACTTGTTAAACTGTAGCTACTTAAGTGTGAAAATAAAATAATAATGAGATCTTTTTATAATGAGATAATTTTTAAAGCTACTTTTAACGGCAGTAAAACATTTGTTAAGCGAAATCACAAAGTATCTAAACATTCTTTAGGTAGGTCAGATTACTGTTGAATGGAACGCAATTCGGTGTCATAGGTTTCAATTTACTTTTCAATTACAAATTTCCAAATCCATAAAAAAAATAATCAGACTTGTTAAACTGTAGCTACTTAAGTGTGAAAATAAAATAATAATGAGATCTTTTTATAATGAGATAATTTTTAAAGCTACTTTTAACGGCAGTAAAACATTTGTTAAGCGAAATCAGAAAGGATCTAAAAAGGTTTTAGGTAGGTCCGCTTACTTTTGAATGAAACGCAATTCGGTGCCACAGGTTTGAATTTACTTTTCAAATACAAATTTCCAAATCCATACACAAAAGTAATCAGACTTGTTAAACTCTAACTAATTAAGTGTAAAAATAAAATAATATTGAGATTTTTTTATAATGAGATAATTTTCAAAGCCACTTTTAACGACAGTAAAAAATTTGTTAAACGAAATCACAAAGTATCTAAACATTCTTTAGGTAGGTCAGATTACTGTTGAATGGAACGCAATTCGGTGTCATAGGTTTCAATTTACTTTTCAATTACAAATTTCCAAATCCATCTACAAAAGTAATCAGACTTGTTAAACTGTAGCTACTTAAGTTTGAAAATAAAATAATAATGAGATCTTTTTATAATGAGATAGTTTTTACAGCTACTTTTAGCGGCAGTAAAACTTTGTTAAGCGAAATCAGAAAGGATCAAAAATTTTTTCAGGTAGGCCTTATTACTGTTGAATGAAACGCAATTTGATGGCATAGTGTTACAAGAAGCATAAAGAAAGTGTACGTTAAAATAAACGAGCAAACTCGAAAAGTGAATATAACACTTTATCCGACAAACCGAACACTTTGCCCGTCTACAAAACTACCATACTTCAAACAATAATATCTCATAAAAAGTACATATTTTAATTACACACGCAGCAC
Source organism: Cheiracanthium punctorium (assembly GCA_038373885.1). Lineage (NCBI taxonomy): Eukaryota > Metazoa > Arthropoda > Arachnida > Araneae > Cheiracanthiidae > Cheiracanthium > Cheiracanthium punctorium. The sequence goes on from JAWZYV010001978.1 coordinate 294,073, forward strand.
CAAATTATTAACTATCCCACCATTAACACTATTAAAATCGCTACATCAATCGTATAGATCTGATCTCTTTATAAACATCGTTATGTAAACACTCTGTATATAAACTGTAGTAACTTGCTGGCAAGGAGAGATACTCCTTATTTATAGATTTCCAAGCACGTCCTGACGTTGTATTTCCTGATTTTTCCTGTAACTTATGTCCTAATTGAGATATAGACAAAATTCCGCTATTTTCTGGAACTTTCTTTTGGTCTCCAAAGTCTCCAAATTCGTGGCCGAGTCACGAAAACGGTCGCAAAGTTTGTCACGAGAGACCCTTTATTTATAGATTTCCAAGCAGATATTGACGTCGTATTTCTTGACATTTCCTATACCTTCTGTCCTAGTTGGGATACAGCCAAAATTCCGCTATATTTTTAAACTTTCTTTTGGTCGCCAAAGTCACCAAATTTATAGGCAAGTCGAGAAAAGGTTTGCCAAGTTTGTCGCCAAGGTCAAAGTACTTACTACAGTTGCAGGTATGCCTCTTTCCTGCAACGCGCTTGAATTGCAGGAAAACAACACAACAATTTTGTAGCAATTTCATGGAAGTTTCGTTGCATGCACAAATGTCTCTACACAAATACTGCATTACAAAATCATTCGACTTGTTAAACAATGCACAATCCGTTTAACACAGGATGGAGAAATTTCATAAAGAAACCAGAGAAAATATAAATATCAGTTCATATCCACTTACAAAAATAACTCTTTCAACCATAGCTGTACAACACACCATCCAACTCAAGATTCTAGAGCTGATGTTTCACTGCCAACACAAATCACAGAGCAACAGAATGCCTATTAGAAAAAGGATCGCAACCGTCACTTCTACTGAATTAGGCTCGTTAAAGGAATTATGGCGATCATCGAAAAAGTTCCAATTCAGCAACAGATTTTGTCACAAAAGAAGGAAAGAGAAATTGCATCGCCCCCCCCCCCTCTCAGCCCATAACCCTCAATCAAATAATTTCAGGGAAAACTGTTTTCTGGAAAGGAATTTATCTGAAATATCGATCTTTACTGCCCAATCAGGATAAATATTCCGATAAAGGGAGGGATCGAAGTATTGAAAAAAGATTTTGAAAAAAACACAAGAACGCAGTAGCTGCAACTGAATCAGTTTTTTGGGAAGGAATATAGCTGAAATATTGATGTCGATAAACCAATCCTTGACTCGCTGACTCAGGAACAATTGCGGTTCAACCACTCCAAGATAAACTCTCACCCCCATTACTCCTGAAAGATTAAAATGTTAAGCGCAAAAAACGTAATAAAATGTACACCGTTTAACCGATCCGTTTAAAATTTTTCGAAATTACGTATAAAAATGTAGAAAACAATCTGCGCTACTTTAAAATTTGAAAATCTACCCGTTCCCTCATCTTCAAGCGATTTTTCGTTATTTCCAGGTCTGTTATTTTTGAGAGTAACAAAAGCGAATCGTTTGTGCGGCAAAATTAGGAGTCGCAAGTGATAATGACGTCATACTGAAGTCACGGTTGTCAGGCTTTGGAGGGAAGATAGCGATTCACAAATTCGTTTAAAATAGTTTTTCTGGATCCTTCTGGTTGATCTGGATTGCGGCGCATCGGCGATGCGTTCTCTAGTATATTTCTACTCTCTGGTGCTTGCAAGGCAAGTGCAATATGAGGGGAACAAAAACTAATCGAATTTTTTATTAAAAATTGAACAATTTTAGCATTAGAAAAAAAATAAATTTTTGTTCTTTCAAATGTACTCTTGCTCATGCTAATTAAATAGCAGGTGTTATATTTATACGTTTATTAACCCTCTATGTCCGTGGTACCACCCTTTAAACGCTATTTTTTACGGGGAAAAATGTTATAAAATGTAATTTTGATGTCATGAAATCATTAACTGCACCTCTAATTAATAATAGTAGTAGTTTGGATCTACAGATGCCAGTTTTAATGCATGAAAACTATTTTAGAAGCAACATTAATGAAGTGAACAAAGAAAACATGTGTTTCCAATGATAAGATTTTCTTCTATTTTAATAATATTTAATCTGCAGAAAAAATTAATAATTGGTATTTATATATAAGAAAATATATGCTTTTTTGCGGGATGAAAAATAGTTTTTTAAAAAGTTTCATTTTTAATGTTTCGAACAGTTTTAAAATCATGGTGCTACCTCTTATTAAGATATAAAAAATAACTTTCTCACAATCATTTTTAAATTTATGTTATTTGACTTAAAAGAACACCATTTCAACGAAAAAATATTTTTTTGCTTGGGAATTTTTTATATTGGGCATTAGAGGATTAATTGCAGAATTCTGGGTGCTTTTGTTACAGAAAAAAAGGATCCAGAATGAATGAAAATATATAAACAGATAAATAAATAAGTAAAAAAATCACTGTGTTCACTGGGAAAAAAGTTAAAATATAGTTTATAAAACTCGTTACTCGTTATTTTAAGGTTATAGAAATAGTGCTGTTTGAATCAAGTGGTTATTTTTTGCCTGGATATTTGATTTGAGAAAAGATTTTTGAAAATATACTTACGATTTTATTTTTCTCGAGAAAAAGCGATTTATTTCAAATCTGAAGAGTCAGTTCGAAATCCAAAGATTGGATTTTAAAAAATGTGCAATCAGTTTCTTATTTTTTTTTTTAAGGAAAATCAGGATGACATATAGGAATTCGATGCAGGATTTTTCTCTAGTGACATCAATTTTTTTAATAATAAATAATGAAAAAAATGAGGCGGATAAAAATATTCCTTGTATGTATTCTGATACTTAAAAGTACATTTTCCTGTGATCTATACTGCAAAATATTTAAGTCTATTCAACTGATAAAAGTATTCATAATTTATTTTTTTTTCTCATCTACTTGCGTGAAAATTTTCAGAAAAAAATGTCAAATGACGAAATTTATTCAATTTAATAATTTATATCAGAGCATGGTCCACATTGAGCATGGTATTTGGAGTGTTTTTACTTTATTGTGCAGATAATACCCAAAGAAAGAAAACTGACATTAATACGTTAAGTAGATAGATATTTTTCGAACTTGTCAGAGATATCAGCTTATTATTCATATGCGTTCATTGTGCCCCAAAAATACCGCCCAAAATCTAGACAGCCAGATTCCTCGTTGGGAGCACATAGAGGTATGGTTTTTTGGGCATTCTTTAAAACCCACAGTTTTCAAGAAAAATGAGACAAAAAAAGCAGAAATATAATATGCTGTGTTTGAAAAGACCTTTATTAGAAGCATGAACATAATTTTTTGCATATCGTCGTTCTCAAACCAATATCCTCCATGTGCAAATGTTTAATTATTATTACCAGTTATTATTACATAATATTCAACTAATTCACATGGCACATTTTTTTTTTATCACAGGTCACTGCGTAATGCTTAAAGTCACTTAAAAGTCTTTTTATTGGAATATTTGCTTAGTAAAATAGTCATAATAGTCTAAGTGTCGATATCTCCAAAAAGTGTTCTTTGCCGTTGTACGAATAATTACGAATAGTTAGAACTAATAGAGATATATCTGTGATGCTCCCTTTTTATTATCCCTCACTACTTGAATCTATCCGAAAACTTTTGATCTGGGCGGTATCGCAAAGTTTTCGACAAGAAGCTATAGGTCTTCGATAATGTGCAGTTCTGACGTTATAGAACGCATAAATCCCCGAGTGTTCCAAGGGCTCTTCAGAATTCGACGCTATAGCGACGTGTGGAATCTCATAACTTTCGAACACTTACTTCAAGCCTCCCACGTGATCGAAATCCACTCGAGATTCCAGCCCAGAGCCGAGATCAGCAGTTCAAGACAGAGAAGAGGTGAGTTTCAGACAGTGACCAGTGCAGGGGTGACTTCCCTGTGGTGTTAGGCCTGTGAAGGTTGTTTTGCGAACCCAGCCATCTAACATATTCTATTTCCAACTCATAATTTATGTGTTTGTATGTGCCGTAAAAATAATGTGTTATCTGTGAGCAAAAGGGTTCATCGTCCAATTTAATATTTCTAATTGGTTTTACTTGCACCGAATGTGACGTCATACTTTGTTTTTGCTATTTTTCTCGAAAACTATGGATCTTAACAGGTACAGTTTTTTGGGCATTTTTTATGTAATCCCAACGAAAAATCTGGTTGTGCTGAGTTTGGGTCGTATTTATGGAACACCTTGTATATCGTTAAAAATCTAATCTTTTAGGATATTTTATTAGGTTTAAATTAAGATAAATTCGTTATTTTTTTATATTGTTGTATTGTCACCACAAACCCACCACTTTTCTCATTGCTGCAGTTGTTTCTCTATTGAAAGGGTTAAAAAATTGATCACAAGACTTTAAGAGCAACAGAAAAGTGAATTTGAATAAAAGTGATTAAAAATAAAGGAGAGCATCAATAAAAATAAACTACATGTTTCTTTCCTATGTTAATTAGAACCGAAGATATCGTTTGCAGGCTTATTTTTATTTTGCACACTGATTTAGTTGAGCCGCAGCAAATGAAAACTTCTAATTTCATGCACATCAAACAATAACTCGTCTTTTAATGACTATGTCATTTTATCTCTCACCCCCTTTATTGAAAATTATCCCAAAAATGTGTCCCAAAAACTGCCACATAATTTTACTTATATTTAAATACTATTAGTTCACAACAGCTTTAATCTATTGTTACAATATTTCGTAAGCTGTAGAATATGCATCACATGTATTTTTTACATATATTTAAATACTATTAGTTCACAACAGCTTTAATCTATTGTTACAATATTTCGTAAGCTGTATAAAATATGTATCACATGTATTTTTCTATAAATAGGTTACAATCCTATAAAAATTTCAACATAGGGTTACCCGGCGAAATACACGAAATATGAGAGATAAAATGACATAGTCCATTAATATCGTTTTAATATGGCAATAATGAAACTAAAAAATTAGGGGGTTCAAGGGGGTTTCCCCTTGATGAGGCTCGAACAGCCGAGTTATTATTATTTCATTCAATTTCTCAGTGAACTGTTTAGATACCTAACTTAATACATATGATTTCACCATACTTTATGAAAATAAAAGCACAATGAACAAGTCCTAAGTGCAGACTTTTTCATTCAAGTAAATTGCCAAAAAATTAACCTAAACTTGTATAACTTAGCTGAAGGGCTTCAACGTTGTTTATGTTAAACAATTTTACTTCTTAATTAAGATGCATTGAAAGACAAGCGAAAAACCTCGTTTTGTATTAAATAGCAGCTAATTACAGAAGAAATGTTCTAGTAATTAAAAATCTGGTTAATTATAAAGAAAATGCACACTTAAAATACGTGTTATGACATTTTAGCAAGTAATGCAGTAATTTAACAATTTCAAAGAAAGAATTTAAAATCAGCTTCTGTTTGTGTTCTTTAAACTAAGTAAAACTTACAGTGTATAATTAAATGAACGAATTCAAATTTCATTTAATTGAAACAAAACACTTTATGAGACTTTTTTTTAAAAGTAGTCTTTTCCTTTTCAGTTTAATAGATAAATAAACTGATTAATTATAAATATGTATTTTTACAGAAAATTAATTTAGAACTATGTTTATTTTGTACATGTACAAACTAAAAGAATTCAAGTATAATGGGGAACCGAGAATTTCATATTTCATAAATTAACCCCTTGCGCGCCAGGACAATTTAGCTATAAAGTTACCGTTACCAGATTATTAAGCTCTGTTTCAGTCAGTCTCTACTAATGCCATCTAGTGAGCGAAAATAAAAGTAAAAATAGCATGATGGAAAAAAAAACCTGGCTTAGAATACCAGGCAACAATTAAACACTGTGTTTAAGAATACCAGGTAGAAAAAAGTTTAGTCGATGCAATAATACCACGAACATAAAAGCAGGTACGTCCATGGTATTCATATACAACGTTATAAAAATGTACGTATGTACGTCCCTGGTGCGCAAGGCGTTAAAAACTATTTCTTGGTAAAATGTTTTTAGTGGGCACAGCCAGCTGTCGTCAAAAAAGGGTCTCTAGATCTGTGGCACGCGATGAACGTTTCTATCGTCCGCCATCTTGCTGGTAGTTAAGTCGAGCGATGGCAACGGCTGCCCTTTTTTCAGTATTGGGAAAGGGTTGCGCCTAAAAGGGTTAAATAATATTGCTCGGTCTCGGGCTTTAAAAAATGAGTCCTAACTCATTTCTACTGGACATCCTGTAAATGCATAAAAGTGTGTTTTCCGTTGAAATCTTAAATTAGCTCTAATTTAATTACAAAACTTATTTGAAATCTTTTTTTTAATGCTCGCATTAAAATTCCTAATCCTTAATTAAGATGTTTTCAAACGAGCTCAAAAATTAATTTATATTGTACGTAACATCTGCCTTAGTCATTACGTTACAGTTACTTCTATAATTAAAAAATTGGTTAAGTATGATAAAAACGCATCCATATTTTACCATCTTTTAATGTATGATAAAAAAAAGTCATTAGTACAGAGATTACGATTTAGTAAATACTAGAATTTCAGTACTAATTATGAAAATTTTCCAGAACACAAAAACTAATGTATTCACTTGAGAAATCCTAATTAAGTTAATTTCATTATACTTTGTTTCTACGACTTTATTTTCATTCCTTTATAAGAATTTTAAGGAAAGTTACTTAATGCAGAAAAAATAGTGAAGCTTGAATTCTCGTATCAACTTTCTATGAGCTAATTGCTAATTTTTTTTAATTTTACGGTAGTTGTTATTTTTTATGCATAGCGTAAAATTAAATAAAATCACTTCGTATTAGGAAAGATGAATCCAATTTACTTAAAAAGCTATTTAAGTAATAGAATATTGTATCCTTCTATGTTATATGTAATGAGAAATTTTAACTAATTTATTAATGTAGTCTAAACATAAAAAGCTTTTTTTTATTGTTATTATTATAAGTTTTCCATTATAAACTACCTCCTAGGAATAATATAAAAAATGTCTGTTACTGTAGATATATTTAAGAATTAATTAAATATATCTAACAGGAAAAAATAAGTTTTGAAAGATGCAAATTATATTAATAATTGCATCTTAGTTTATAGTTAATTGAGTTCAAATATTTTCTCTTATAAATAACTTAAAAACAAGCGACTAAACTGTGTATGGTAGAAACCATTAATTTTACATTATTACGCTGATGAAAATATCGTACGTTGTAACTGAAACACGCTAGGTGCCATTGGGCGATTTTGGCCATTTTTGACCCCTCCTACCCCCATGTAAGAGCAGTGAAGATTTCTCGGACTTCCCTGACCCCTTCTACATAAATTTCATCTTGTTTTAGAAAAGGATCAATTGCACTAAAACTCATAATTTGATGTAAATCAAAGATTTTTATTTTTTTAGAAGATAATTTAGGTTATAGCATTATATTATTATTAGATTTAGATTACGACTGTATTATTATCAGATAAATATCTAGTCTTTGAAAAATCTGTATTGTAATTGAAAGTTTTCGAATAATCGTAAAGTAAGAAAACAAATCAGTCAAAGTACAAACGAATAATACTTTGTGCAAAATAAGGTACGACTAGAATTGAATTTCAGTCAAACAGTAAAAGCTGGTTCGGCTCAGATCATTAATCATTGTCCGGACTAAATTGGTTCGCAAAACTTAATATGCAATTAAAATTTTCAAAATAAAAGTACGGGTAAATAAAACTGTACATTAAAATAAAATATATATATCTCAGCAGTTGTTTTCCCCAACGCTTAGCTCTCAAATATCCTTCACTCTATGTTAAAAATCGCACATTTCGACTTATAAAATTTTACGTAAGAATAGCTTTTACCCACCTCCCCCCTCCTCCGAGATAAGGGCAAGTAGAGATTTTGAAAACTCCCCTCCCCTTGGGATCCTTTCGTAATTAATGAATGGCCCCCTCTAACAGCCAGAATTAGATATTACTTCAAGAACTTTAATCCAGATAGAGTTTTTTGGAACATTCAGGGCCGGTTCTGATATAATCTTCAAAGTCTGTACCCCAAACGAGCAGCCAAAATTAGGGGCAGCAAAAATCTACTGACTGTTTTTATTTTATTGACTATGTATTTCTTTTATGCTGCATTACTTCAATTATATTTCTTAAAAAATTATAATTTTGTATTTCTGGTACGTGATGGTCTATAGTGGTTACGGTATCGAACCTGTAACCCAAAGGCTGGGGGTTTGATTCCGACATAGCACTGAAGACAACCGTCTACATGCGGTTTTATTCTCCTATGACACCTATTTTGCTTCATAACGTAATTGGCTAACGGTACGATAATTGCAGCAATCGCCAACGGTGGTCGTGCTCCTACCTCAAAAATTAAGACAAAAATCGCCAAGATCGGAGATTTTAATAAATGAACCGCCAAATATTGCGCCAGAAATAAGTATCTCAAAAAAAAAAAAAAAATCTTCAAGAATGAAATTTTGTGTGAAATTTTCACAACTAATGGAGCTTTATCGTTTGTTCCAGTGTGTAAATACAATTTAAGAAAATCATGAACATTTTTCAAATCGTTGACATAATTTTTATTTTATTTTTTAATATTAGAAAATCATAAAAATTTTCAAACTGCAGCCTTGATTTGCGATTATTTAAACTACTCACTAAGCAGTAGAAAAATTGCAAAAAATAAATCTCGTTGGTGAGTGTTTTATAATCCATGGCATTTGTCACGGTTTATCTTTTTTGTTCCACCCGAACCCCACTTCCGGATGTAAAAAAGTTTTAACAATGTCGGTTTTTAAAAGGCGCACGAAGAATCAAGCATTGCAGTCGTGGGTGTCCAAAAACAATGCAGAAAACTTGGCACGCGTCCCCGTTCGTTGTTTAAAACGAAAGAATGAAGTTCATTCCGGGAAGGTATTTTAAATGCGCCTTTAAGTGGCGCGTGACTTATTTGTTTTGGGTGTAAGCCCGCAAGGTTAAATGCTAGGGATAGGAAAGTGTCATGCGTAGTTTATTGATCTCAACGTAAACAGTATTTATGTATGTTCCTGTTTATAATTTCCTGCAATAGGATTTAGTAATTCCTCTATACTAATATACAAGGTGTCAATGTATATTAGAAAAATGATTAAGATAGTAAAAGATGGGAAGATGATTTAATTCTTTATGAATTAGAGATAAGAGAGCAATGTAAATTAGTTGTTGGTGTTGTTGTGGGATTAAGGCCAATTATCTACCCTGCGGATCTAAGCCTGAAGGTGGGGGTCTTTCTAAGGGGCCCTAACCCGTGTTTACGCTAAGTTTCGGAGAAAACCACGGACAACTCCGAATGGTTAGGCGCGATCCGGTTTCGAACTAGACACTTTCCGTCTTCTAGTTTAGGGCGCAATGCACTATGCCGCTGGTGGGGCGCAATGTAAATTAATGTTCAATATAAAGTAGAAAAAAGACTTCCAAAAAGAAGACAAAAATACTCTCTTTATTTTTTTTAAAGTGGCCCTTTTTAAATTTCTACACAACCACCCGCCGAATAAAAAACTCGTACACTAAGAAGGTGATGCACAAAATCTCGGCCTTTCATCATAAAATGTCCTAGAGATATTTTTAAAAAACATGATCATAGGCTATACACCTTAAAAGTGTGTGTGATTTAAGCTACACATAGTGAAAATTTTTGCCTCTGAAATTTGAGAGGCACAAGGGCATCATGCCTGTGAAATTTGAGAGGCACAAGAGCATGGTGCCTTTGAAAATATCAGGGACACACGTGCATGGCGCCTCTGAAATTTGACAAGCACAAGAGCATGGTGCCTCCGAAGTTAGAGGGCACAAAGACATGGTGCCTTTGACCTTCGACATGTACCCCTGATATTCGCATCAGTCTCAGTAGCACTAAAGTGCTAGAGGCGCAAATATCGCTCCGTGCCTCTGACAAATTTCGTTCTGTAATTGGTGCCATTTATTTTTGATGCGCCTTTCATTTTTAAACTATAGATGGGAGGTACATTGGCTATGTTGCCCTCATTTTAGAATAATAGAAGGCACAATCCACTTGTGTCTTACATATAAGAGGTCAGTTTTAAGAGTGCGCATAAAAAACCGCGTTTTCTTGCGTCTTGAAGTATAAACTAACATTCTGCTACTAGAAATATTTATTTAAAAAATAAATAAAACATTAGGATATATACAAAGTCTGTTTATTGACTAATTGATTTTTTGAGAAAAATTACTAATGGCTATAGCAGAGATTACCTGACAGGTGTCGTAGAGGTAAAATCATTCTTACTGTAAATGAAGGATGTGAAGCAATTACCAGCACTTGAAGTAACATACATTGGAATAGACAAGTGATGCACACTTACCTAGAAAAAAAAATTAGGAGTATATTATATAGCAGTAAGATTATCACATTTACTATCATAAAAGTCAGGAAAAATAAATTGCATAAATTTAACCCTGAGAGGGATTTGGTACCTTAACGGACGTATTTACCAAGTCTTGACACCCGTGTTAACCCACCAAAACGAGGATAAGATGTCGAATGGAATTTTATTGGATGTCCAACGATTGAAGGCGTTAACATGGGTGTCAAGTACTTGGTAAATACGGCCGTAAATGGAACGCAACTACTTTAGTTTATGAAATAAATTAAAATATACTTATCGACGTAAATTAGACAAAAGCAAACTTTAAGAACTAAAAATGAAAATTTCAGTGTTTTTCAATGTCTAGAATCAGAATTTAAACATGAGTACAGAAACCCGATTTTTTTTTTTTTTTTTGACCGGTGTTATTCTTCCACATCTATAAAATACTAGCATAGGCATCTGTTGGTTTTTAAGAGTAATCATACATATACAGGCCATCCCCTATAGATGTCATTAATATTTCAACGAATGTCAAAATTGACAGAAGTTTAAACCGTTATCTTGATTATATCATTTGTTTATTTTAGAAAATTAACAAAAAACAAGAGTTTTGACCGGAAAATACCTGTGCGTAATCATTTGTCATACTAAGAATACGTATTTATTCGTGTATAACGCGCACTTCGTACTTTACAAGAAAAACAGGTGAAATTTTTTTTATTTCGAATATAACGCGTACCATAAATTTGACATGTACATTAATTTGACTGAGATTTTAAATTAAATGGGTGGAACTGAAGACGATATTATTTAAGAGGTCATAGACTCTGCCAGTGATGACAAGGTCTATGCTGATAACATTAGTACCGGGAATGAAAATTGTTTAATTAGAGCATAAAACTAAAGTTCCTGGCAATTTTGTATAAAAAAAGTGCAACGAGTGAAATAAAGATGCCGCAGTACTTTTATTGCAAAGGATTTTTCCACTGTTCTAATCTACTCTGAAAATAAATTTCTTGATTCATAAGTACCTCGTGTATTGCGTGCAGCATATAAAAAATTATTCCGTGTGTAACACGCACCTAGAGTTTTTGCCTTACAATTTTGAAAAAAAAGTTCACGTTCTATACGAGTAAATACGGTAATTGAATACTAAAATTTCAAAATAAATGCCGAAAAGTATAATTAACCCTACAAGATTCAATTTGTTTTCTGCGTCTGAAATAAATATTTGTGATAATGTTAGTGATTATTATTTAGGGGGAAAAATAGTTAACAAAATAATAACTTAATATATTACTAGAAAATCACTTTTTTATTTTAGTTTTGTGTGCGGTACTTAGCTACACTGTTTCGATATTTATTTTGAAATTTTAGAATTCAAATCATTTCTTGATAGGACGAACTCCAACTCGCAGTCATTTTTCCCGGGTCAAAACTCTTTGCTAACTATTTTTTTTTTGTTAATTTTCGAAAATAAACAAAACCACATGACTGTTTAAATTTCAATCGGTTTTGGCAATAATAGGAACATTAAGTACATCTACACGCAAACAGCCTGAATTATATCGTTCCTGTCTATGCATAAATACACTTAAAAACCGACAGATGTCTCTACTAGTATTTTATAGACGTAGATGAATAATTAAAGTTGTTCTTAGGGTTAAGGCTCAGTGTACCACGTATGGAATGAAAAAAAAAATGATTTCCGAGTAAAATATATGGTTATTATTCTTTCTGAATTACTAATTATTAACATAATTCATATATTCATTTTAGACAGAAAAATAAGTAAGGTTTAGTAGGTTTGGACAAGCGCTCCGTGTTCAAATATCGATTAAAATAGATCTTATAATGTTTCTTGTAAATAATTTTTATTTAATGAAATGGATGCAGTTGCTTTCTTGAAAACACAATCTCAACTTCGGGTACGATGTTGGAAAGTTTTATTTTGAGAATAAAATCGTATATAAAAATCTCTTCTGAATTAAGAAATCCATTGATTTCATCTATAACATTAATATGCTGCATGAAAGGAAGAGTCAGATGTTGGAATGCTTTATTTGTAACTTTGTCGCAGTTTTCTTGAAACACTGTTTGAAACCATTTTTTATAATTTTGTGGACCTCTATGTGGTTCAGGAACTACAGTTTAACCCATTAATGCCCGACTTTTTTCAGCACATTCTCCAATTAATGTTGATGTCAGAAGTGATAAGTAAATTTCCAACATTTGTGGGGTATGTATTTATTTTTCTAAAGATATTAGTAAAACAATGAAATATTGACATTCTACTGTGTTATCTCTTATTATTTTTTGGAAATCATTTTTTTTTACTCGATAAATGAAAAAAGGGAAAAAAATTATTGCTTAAATATTTTTGTGATTTACACTTTTTGCGACCGTCTAAAAATAGATCGCTGGATGTTAAAGGGTTAAAAACATCTGAATTAGAAAATCCAGGAATGAGAACAGAAATCAATGTTGAAATGATCAATATTAAATTGATTAATTTAAAGAAATAGAAAAAAATGGCAATTAATAGTAAGCATGTGATCTGCATCACACCATAGGCTTATTTCAGCTGTTTACAAATAAGTTTTCACATTGAAAATTAATTTTATGCCTAGCAGTTGCAAACGGTTTCATCAAAGTAACTCTTTAACTGCTTGAAGAAGCCTCTACTAACAGCTCTGAGGAACATCAAAGGAGCAGCCACTTATTTGTTCATAAGCTGAATTTATGTTTCCCGAGGCATTTAAGAGGGTGTGATAGCATAAATTTCTCATTTGTAATTTAAAAGTGCTTAAAACACTACAACAGAGCTTAATTTAATCTACTTCATGGCTATTAAGAAATCACGACGAAAAGAAAAATAATCCGAGTAAAGAAAAAGCTTGCATTTACATTGATTATGAATCACTTTCTAGTACAATTGTTTTATTTATATAAATGTAGCTGCAAAACTTATTATAGAAAATATAGTACAATCTTAGTAAAGAATTCGTTTTAACAGTCAATGTTACTGTGTTATCTGATAAATTACAGTTGCAATTCCGTATGAAAGGAGAGTTAAGTCTATCATGTTATGCTTACAGAAAACTATCAAAAGTTTTTAAAATGTGTGCCACTTTTATTTTTTTAACAAATGAAATTCTATAAAATTCTCTTTAAACAATGATCTGAATAATAAAAAATAATTGGCCCTAGTGGTGGCCGAATGGATAAGACGTTAAACATGGCAGATGATACATGTGTGAAGGTCCTGAGTTCTGCTCTTCCACACGGCTATCGATCTAATGGTCTGGAGTTTTGGACAGTTTTCTCCAGATTCAACGCCATGGGCGGCGGCAGCATAGGGGCAGGGGGGCAATGCCCCCCCCTGGATTTTTGTATGCAGTGTGTTCCCTTGCTTTTTTGCTCTTTCCAACATGGTAACCATACGTTAAATAGTCTTTCCCCCCCCCTTGAGTAGTCTTTGCCCCCCACCCCCTGGGAAATATTCTGCCGGCGCTCATGTTCAATGCGAATACACGTTCGAAAACCTTAAAATGTCACCTGCCCAAGGCATACCCCTATCAGGCAGTTAGACTTCGAGTATTTTTGCCTTAACCAACACAAACGAACAACGAAAAATAATCAACAAAAATTGGTATTAGAATGTAAAATTACTAAAAACTGTATCATAACTATTTAAATATGTGTTATTACACAAAGTTTTTAATAATTTTACAATGACATAATTGCATATTGATCGTGATGTATATTAAAACTTTTTATGTGTTTTTGTAGCAAAAGCCTCTAGGAGATAAAAGAAAAATTATGTAAGGAATATACATTCCTTATTTAAAGTGATGTGTTTGGTATATATTATCAATATATTAACGTATATTATATTTAAATGAATTTCTCTATTTTTAAAAAGTTCGATTATTTGAACAAAATAAAATTAATTTTTACTTAAATTTACAAAACATACACTCGATTTTAAATGATCTGATTGAAACATACACTGAAGGTTCTCTGGAACTTGATATAAATTCAAACCGTTATCTCGCGTATGTCATTTGTTTGTATTAGAAAATTAACAAAAAACAGTTAGCAAAGAGTTGCAAAACAATTGAGACACATTATGGTCTATATTTATTGTTTGTTTCTGCTTTTCTTTAAGGCAGTTCTCCACGAAAGTTGCGAGCTAAAGGGGGGATGTCTTGGGTGGAGGATATTTAAGAGTTATAAAGCGTATTCTCGCGTTACACCTGTAAAAACATCCTGAAACTCGAGACCGTTAGATGGACAATTGCTTGAGAGACCAGGACCTACACACTTCAGCCATCTCTTAATGTTCAGTGTCTTATCCACTCGGTCGTTCATCGACCGATCTCCGTATTTGATTGCAAAGCATAAAATCTGGTCTGACTCTACTCAAATTTACGAACACTTAATCTTTTACCAAGTGTTTAAATAAATTTGATTCAACACAGTCGGATGCAAGGTTCAGACAATAGAGCATTTCAAATAATATTGAGAAATGTATAAGAATACTTTTTGGTAACTCTAAAAAACTGTAATCCCTACACACGCCGAAATCGATACAGGGTGTGTGGCCTTGACTTGTAATATACATACCCAATTTCAGCTCAATCCAATGCACCGTTTAAACACTAGTGCACTTTCAAGAATTTCCGTCCATAGGCCATAAAGTAAAAGAATTCCTTTTAGTAGCCCAGTAAAAAAATTAAGAGCTACACACGCCATTACCGTTGGAGGTCTATAATATATGTACCAAATTTTAGCTCAGTCGAACGCAGCGTTTTGGAGCTATCGTGTTCATTCACATACACACCCATACATCACCGTAAAAAAAGCATAAATGAATTCAGAAGACCACAAAACGTGTCAATACTGGAAAGCCTCAAAGTCGAAATTTTTCATAATTGCAATATTTTCTTTACATGCTACATGTTCGGAAAGTAATAAGTGACTGGTTTTTTTTTCTTCAAAGAAAATTAATTTATTTTTATTAAGCCGCTAACGCAAAGTATAAAAACAATACGTTATACTGGTTTCTAAATTTATCTTTCTGTTTAACACTTACTTTTAATGAATTTTCCACAATTAAAATTTATTTTATGTTTTCCAACTACAAAAAAACGTAATTGAGGTACCATCAAATTGAAGTCATGACTGTTTGTATTACGCCATTTATAGCCCAACGTCACATAAAAGGGAGCCATGATGTCCAATGCGATTTATAACTGGCCGTTTGTTCATCGATTGAATTAGTGTTTTATGCGACAATTAACTCAGAACGTAGGAGAGTGTAAATTTCCAACTGAGTTTAAGTACTTGCAGCTATAAAATAAAGCGTAATTTATCCTACTTAAATTTTATTAAGAAGTGTTAAAAAAATATTTCAATGATAATGCGCGATATCGATAAAAAGACGACTTGGAATATGCAGTGTTTGTTAAGAATAAACTTTCCTTATAAACAGCATTGAAGCTGAAACACGTAAGGTGACTGCCCTCCAAATTTAGCACATGGACTCTGCACGAGGTTTCCTCAAGCAAGAATATATTAAATGTTTAGTTCAAAGAATGTCCACTACGTGGCGCTTTGTATAATGAAGGTAAAAAATTAATCCAAATCAGTTAATAAATCTTAAAACACTATTGAATAAATATTTAAAATTGATTTTACGGTTCAAATTAGACGTTTCCATTGTTAAATTTGCGGTTTTTTGCATGCAAACAGCCATCTATCGGACATTTTTTGTACTATTTTTTTTTTTAATTTCTTGAGCGCATATCATGTGTTGTTTACATATGAAATTTGGTTAAAACCCGTTTTAGCCGTAAAACTTTGTTTGTAGGGGAAAGTTTAACTGAAAACTACTCAGTACAGCCACAAACTACACAAACAGCCATCTGTCGGACATTTTTTGTACTATTTTTTTTTTTTTTTATTTCTTGAGTGCATATCATGTGTAGTTTACATACGAAATTTGGTTAAAACCCGTTTTAGCCGTAAAACTTTGTTTGTAGGGGAAAGTTTAACTGAAAACTACTCAGTACATTTTAGCTGTAAGATTAGCACGTTCGCTGCCAGACCAAAAAGTGCAATCCAAATTTCTTATATCGATTTCACATATTAAATACAGTTTTTAATAATAAATGATTTGTGTTGTGAATAATAGAAAACTCTCATATTTCGCTGAAACTGCGTGTTTTTTCGTAAAATTAAATTAGTTATTCACAAAACAAACAGGAAATTTAGCTCACATTCGTGATTTTCACACGCTGGTGCGAGATAGTCAACAAATGTGCTAAAATAAGAAAAAGACTTAGCTACAGAGAGCAGTCTGTTTTTTGCTTATTAAAATGATTCACAACAGTGATGCACTATCTGCTGATTATGGTTATGGATAAGGGGTGACAAGGTGGATTAAGGCTGCAGTTCGAAGAAAATAAAATACGTTTTTGGTATTGGTACACAAATTGAAATAAACTAACAGCACCAGGGTCTCGAAAAAATTCAAGATTGTTCTTCCTAAGCTGCATTACACACTGTGATAATAAAAAAAAACGGCGCTTTTTGCTAAACTTTTGAAAAAAATCTTAAATATGGAACTGCACTGCAAAATGTTTCTAAAGGTTCTACGTTTTGCAAAATTTTCGATTTTTAAGAATTTTTTCTAAAAGTTTTGTAACTGATACAGGTTTATCATTTATTACAGTATGTAGTACAGTTTGGATAGGGGCAGTCTCAAAATTTTGAAGTGTCTGACATAATTAGTTTATTCGTACTTATGTACTAAAATAGCATAATTTTTTCGAACTACACCGTTAAGAGAAAACGCGCTAGAGTAGACCCTTTTGTTGAAACTACCGTGGAATATACAGGGTGGCCATAATTAAACTGCAAGTGTTCAAGGGGTGCTGGAGAGAAAACTATCGAAAATATTCCAGTGAAATTTGGTATCTACACATTTCAGAACATGAGCAAATCAAATATGAAAAAAAATAGTCATTTTCATTCGATGGATGGCGCTGTACAGTATTTCAAAGCTCACCGGTGGCATATACAACTTCCAAAGCCGAAAGAAAGCCCATAGTGACATCCTAAGAAGCATATAAACAATATAAAACATCATTTACAGTTTATCAAAATTCCATACAATTCGCTTCAGTAATCAAATTTTTACAGTAACACGCATTCAAAAATTAACGTAAATGAAGATCACAAATTGAACAATTCATAAAGACGCTTTGGAAAACAATCAAAGCATAATTTATTCTCATTGACACTCATTGGACCTCTTCTTAATCGTTTCATATTCCGGTATTCTTTCAGAGAAGCTGAATAATTGCTACCATTCTGATAGAATATCTTCACTAACAATGCACGTTCCTTCTTATTCAGAGTCATGATTGACCATTACTCAATGTGGTCTTGTTTTTACACTGTTCGATGAGCTTAAAATTTGCATATATGACGTCCATAAGCATTGAAACACGATATAGCGCCATCTATCGGGTGAAAATGGCGATTTTTTTAAATTGCATATTTGACTTGCGCATGTTCTGAGATGTGTAGATACCAAGTTTCACTGGAATATTCCTGGTAGTTTTCTCTCCAGCACCCCTTGAACACTTGCAGTTTAATTATGGCCACCCTGTACTTAGCCAGGACTTAAGCACCGAGTTGTAAGGTGCCCGTTAAAAAAGAATCAACATGGTAAACATATTTTATTTTATAGTCACGTAAAGCTTATTAACACGGTATATTCAGCTTTATTTATATTTTTTTTTACTGCAACACATCATCTATTTTTGAAACTAAAATATCCACCCCACTTGCGGGAATGCCTGTAAAGATCTCTTTCCAGCAATACACACTAGTGCGGGAAAAACCACATTACAACTTTGCAACAATTGTAAGGAGTGCTAAAACTAATTCATCTCGCACATATATCCTGCTTTTAGGCCGGCAACTGTACAATTCAATGCAATACGACATTTCGCACAATTGTACAAGGAAAATCAATAATAAGGATTTGAGCATCTTGATGCTTGTTATACAAATTAAAACAGCTACAAGGAAATTAATTAAGCATATATTTTCACAGCATTCGATGTCATTAATTTCTTTGAACTACTTTGTTTAGTGGCGGTGATAATGCTCTCGAGAGCTCCCAAATATCGTGAATTTCGTGCGACCCAATTACCGTTTATTCGGCAATTAATTACAATTTCAGCGCAGTTCTCGCCTCCAAAACAATTAAAGTGGAAGAGTGTATTGCTGAAAAAAAGCAAAATATAATATACTGCAACTCTCCAACATTTAGATAAGAAGAAGTAGCGTTAGTAGAATATAAATATTTACCGTTTTCTCAAGAGAGAAGGAAAATTTATCTGCAATTTTTTAAAAATGAATTTTGTGATGTACTTTTAAAATTTATGATCAATAAAAACTCTGAATTTTATGACGTTGTATTATGTATTTATAGAGAGAGGGACATTTTTCGAGTTAAATTATGTAGAAACAAAAGAAAAAAATGTGTTATTTTACTCTGGTAAATGTTATCGTTCGTTGTGTAAAGCTAAAGTTTATAAGTGTTCATCTTATTAAGACTGACTACAACTTTTGAATTTTTTTTTCTTTTGTGCTATGAAAAGCCTGCACGAGGGGAGGTGCATTGGTCTGAGTACTTTTTAATTGGTTCTAATGCGTATTCACGTTACATCGAAAGATAACCGACCAAAACTCCAGACCGTTAGATGCGACCGTTATGCGCGGTCGTTAAACAAAGTAAAAACAACAGTTTAAATTTTTGTTACGGATGAAAAATGATGCAAAATGCGTTATCATGTATTAAAGAAAAATTCAGAATTTTAAACTAATATACCCTTGTTGTTCTCATGTCCATGGATAGACGATGGCACTATCCATGGTAATAGGTGCTTCCCCCGAGAGGGTTGCACCCCCTGTTGGTCCCTAATTTTGAGCCAATTCCATATATGGGACCAACCACAAGGGGGTGAAATCGGCCATGGTTTAGCTACGATAAAAATAGTTTATATGTCAAGAGTTTTTAACTGTGCTAGAATTGATCACTGTTTAATATGTGTTCTTCGGTAAAACAAAGGTTGGATTTATTTTGATATTTTTCATTTATATTGTTATACATGTACTTTAAGGATACACATGCTGTGCGCAAATTGTGAAAAAATATATTGCTCTAAATGTAAATAATATTTAATTCTTTATAAAGCCTTAAAAATACTAATAAAGTGCTTTTATTATGTTTATTATTATAATTTCTTTAAGATAGTTAGAAAGAAAATAATTTATATTTATTCTATTAATTTAGGTTTTACTGTAACTGGTTAAGAGTATAACTGGATTATAACATTTATAATCATGAATAAGATCGCTTTCATTATCTTTAAATGTATTTTTGTAAATTTAAATAAAATACTTTTCTTTATTTTCCTTCTTAGTGTGTCTTTATTTATCTTTTTTAAGCATAAATTCATGTGTTTTTTTAATTAAATACACTGCTGGCCATCGTAAATGCAACACCCTGAAGGAAGCATGCAAATAATATGAAATTTACAACATGCATTAGCTGAGGTGAGATATGCAAATGATTAGAATTTCAGCGCAGACGCACATCAAGCGCGCCTGTGGCGCCACCTCAAAGCGCTATTTAAGGCTTGGAGATTTCGACGGTTTCAAGTACAGCAATTGTGTTTTTCTTGCTTTTTTTTCAAAAAAAAAACGATAAATTATGCCTCGTAGGAAACAACGATCATCTTTTGATCAAGTATCCGAGTTTGACAGAGGAAGGATAGTGGCATACCGAGATTGTGGGTTATCTTTCAGGGAAATCGGTCGTCGTATTGGACGAAACCAAACAACTGTGATGCGGATATGTGATCGTTGGGTGCAGGAGGGTACGACGGACAGACGTGATCGACCGCATCGACCTCAGTGCACCACGTCACGTGATGACAGGCAGATTGTACGCATGGCAGTGACGGACCGCTCAGTCACATCACGAACCATATCACAGCAGATTCAGTCTGTAACGCATCATCCAGTGTCTGCGCGTACCATTCGACGTCGTTTACAGCAGAATGGTCTGTCCGCAAGACGTCCGTTGCTTTGTCTACCTCTGACGCGGAACCACAGACGTCTCCGCCGCCAATGGTGCGATGAAAGAAGGATGTGGACGACAGAATGGAATGAAATTCTCTTTACTGACGAGTCACGCTTCTGTATGCAACACCACGACGGTCGGATTCGAGTCTGGAGACACCGTGGAGAGAGGATGCTGAACAGCTGCATTATGCACCGTCACACTGGTCCTGCACCGGGTATTATGGTATGGGGCGGTATCGGATATCTCTCTCGCACTCCTCTAGTACGCATTGCCGGTACTTTAACCAGCCAGCGCTACATCTCCGAGGTGTTGGAGCCAGTTGTCCTTTCTTACCTTCAGGGCTTGCCAACAGCCATATTTCAGCAGGATAATGCACGGCCACACGTGGCACGCATTGTCCAAGGGTTCTTCGTCAATCACCAGATTGAATTGCTTCCCTGGCCGGCGCGCTCTCCGGATCTTTCGCCGATAGAAAACATGTGGTCCATGGTTGCTCAACGACTGACCCAGAGTTCATCCCCAGCTGTCACACCAGATCAACTTTGGCAACGTGTGGAAGCTGCTTGGTCTGCTGTACCCCAAGAACACATTCAAAGTCTCTTTGAATCAATGCCGAGGCGTGTGGCAGCTGTGATCTCCAACAACGGCGGCTACTCTGGGTACTGATTTTGGCAGGAACCACGCTTCATAGAATGCTGTAAATTTAATCATTTGTTACTTGGTCAACATGTTATCTACACAATAAATTTTGTTGTGATATCTCTTGTTTTTCTTGGTGTTGCAATTTGGGTGGCCAGCAGTGTAATTAATGGAAGGTGTAGAAGACATAATACCTAAACTTTTCAGAAAATGTACACTAGTATATTATAGATAAATTAATTAAAAGCATTATAGCTTGTTCATAGACATTTTGCAATTTTAATTCAGAATTCTCATTTAATGTTATTTCAGTAACTTGCCATGTCATCTCAGTTTAAGAATTAGATAGCATCTTTAAAACCATTGAAAATATAAACGTTTTAAAGATTCTAAAAGCCGATTCGCCTGAGACTGCTAGGACGGAGGTCGTGACGTCAGATTTTTCGTGCGGACGACGGATTTTTCGTGCACCAGGTCCCATTAGCGTACACGGTCCCACAGCATTCCAGCCGAAAGAGGAGTTCACCTTCCCATGCACTGGCCAAGTTGTATGCTGCTTCCCTTTCCGTGTTCTTACGGGAACAGAGTTTAGTGACCAGACCCCTCTTTCGGGACAATACACGCTTAAAATATTCAATTCTCCGATTACAATTTATTATAAACTCAAAGTTCATAGATAAAGCGGTATTTCCCGCTTTCAATCACAATATTTATATCACAATAATTATAAAGTAGTAAACATTGTTATAGAAAAGAGAACGCATGTAAGTTTTATTTAAATCGGTGTACGAGGTTTGTCCAGAAAGTAAGTTCCCTACGGCCAATGACAAGGAGCAAAGCATTATTACCTGGAAAAATTTATTACAAAGATACAGCAATATTTCAGCTACTTTTGTAACACTTGTCATACTGTACGATAAGTTTTTTAGTTCAATGTCTTAAAAGTCTGTGGCCTGAGAAAGAAGTCATAGTATCACAGCTGTTTGCAGTCTTTTTCAATCTAAAAGTGATGCCCTGAGAGGAATTGGGTGGATCCATCCTATAGTACCGATCGGTTGATTCCTACTTTAACCTACCACTCTCGTCAAGGTGGGAGAACAATACATAATGCTGTTACAATGACGATTTTTTATATGTATGTGGTAACCTTTAATTTAAAGGTGGAGGTTTGTGACAAAAATGTAAGTACAGCATTACTTATTTGTTTATGTATATTACGAGCCAGTTAATCTATTTTAATAAGTAGGAGTCTACAAATTCCTTAACTGGTACTATTATCGCTAATATATTTACTTATATTTACTTATACTTTATTGGCTGTTTTCACCCAATTCCTCTAAGAACGTTGAATCTTATGATTTTCTCCTACAGACAACACGACTGCAAAGCCCGCCAAATTGCGGCGATTTTTTTAGGTTGGCGAGTGTGTGTGTGTGGGGGGGGGGGATCAACCGTACCGATCTTGTTTCCGGTGACTTGCATCTAAAGAAGTTCCAGTCCGGGCATAAATTTTCCGCTGACGAAGACTGCAAACAGCTGTGATACTCTGGCTCCTTTCTCAGACAGCAGAGTTTTATGACGCGGGACTACTAAAACTTATCCCACGGTATGACATGTGTTGCACTGCAGGTTATTTTTATCTTGAGAGGTAGTTGAAATATTGCTGTATCTTTTGAAATAAATTTTTCCAGGTAATAATGTTTTGTTTCTCCGTTATTGGCTATAGTAAGCTTACTTTTCGGACGATCCTCGTACTTCAAAGACGAGGTAAGTACTTTTGGTTTTATGACCTGCCAATCTTAAAGTTGCAATTTAGCGGTGTTTGTAACTGAACATTTCCTACTAACAGCTTTTTGCAACTAAATCGGATGAGTGAGTTAACGAAACCTTTGGTAATATATTATACGTGAGATGTGCACGCAAGGAATTACAGAAATTAGGTGTAAGGTGCACACTACGTGACATTTTGCATGTACAAATGTCGAAATTAAGAAAGAAAACAACTTAAACTTTATAGAACAACACACGAATACTATTCAGATAATGAAATCACTAATACTATTCAATTAGAAAAATCCGAATACAATTCGAATAGTTCAAAATTTCGAATAATATTCGAATCATTCAATAAATCGCGAACACCAATCGAATATTAAATTCCCAAATATTCACTATTCGATTAATCGATTATTTATTCCATTGAAATACTAGTAATCGAATACAGAAATCATAGAAATGGCACATAACTATATTGAAAACACTCAAGTGTTACGAATTGTAGCAACAGCTTAAAATTTAACTAAAGCACATGTTTTCTGAGCAATCGATTTTATTTCGTTTTCTTTGAACTAACGGCGCTTAAACAGATGCGATAACATTGAGAACAAAACTGCTCTCGAAAACTTGTAATGATCGTTTATTTCCTGCCTCAATTAATGTTTATTAGGCAATTAATAATGGTTTCAGCACTTAGACTCTAGTTCCAAAAACAATAAAAAAACTAAGTGTGACAGTGAGTGAGCCGTAAGAATTCAATGGAAGTGAAAAATAAAACTTTTTGTTATTTTTACGAGGTAGGAAGAAAATATATTACATGCAATTATTCTTTTTAAACTTCAAATAATTTGTGTAAGTTTAAAATTATATTGGGTAAACCGACTAGTGAGTGAACAGAACCAGTGAATAAGCATTTTATGTATTTATTTTCAATTCCTACAATTAGTTCACACTTTCCCTATATATATTTATCTTGTTCAAATTTTCAATCGTTAATAAAATATTTTTTATTCATCCACTCAAGTTCAAATACATTTTTTAAAGTTGTAGTGGATGACACTGGATGTTAATACAGTTTTCTCCAATATTAATTCATTAATTAAATTTAATTAATTGATTTTAGATCCTGTTCCGTGGAATTAAAAATGAATGAAAACAATAAAGTAAACAACCAAACTGGATTAATGGTTTCAGCACTTAGACTCTAGTTCCAAAAACAATAAAAAAACTAAGTGTGACAGTGAGTGAGCCGTAAGAATTCAATGGAAGTGAAAAATAAAACTTTTTGTCATTTTTACGAGAAAGGAAGAAAATATATTACATGCAATTATTCTTTTTAAACTTCAAATAATTTGTGTAAGTTTAAAATTATATTGGGTAAACCGACTAGTGAGTGAACAGAACCAGTGAATAAGCATTTTATGTATTTATTTTCAATTCCTACAATTAGTTCACACTTTCCCTATATATATTTATCTTGTTCAAATTTTCAATCGTTAATAAAATATTTTTTATTCATCCACTCAAGTTCAAATACATTTTTTGAAGTTGTAGTGGATGACACTGGATGTTAATACAGTTTTCTCCAATATTAATTCATTAATTAAATTTAATTAATTGATTTTAGATCCTGTTCCGTGGAATTAAAAATGAATGAAAACAATAAAGTAAACAAACAAACTGGATTAACGGTATCGATCCTTACTTCACAAACGGCCCTGCATTAATTAATTAATTAATTAATTAAATATAATAAAAAAGTAACTTAAATAAAAATTTTCTTTGTTGATCTAAGTAGGAATTGACTTTAAAAAAATTTCTTATAATTCTTGTTAAAAAGTAAGATTTGAAAATTTTTTCAGCCTATGGATTGGCAACGGTAAGTATCTATAGAGCAATAGGAAGAAGCTATTTCAGGTTATTGTTTGAAACTCTTCAACAAAAACGCTTGCAGCTGTAAACCACATGTTTGGTGACGTGAGCTGCCCTCTCCCAGTAAACAAACAAGATTCTTAGCATCCCAGTTCGGCTTGACAACACTTGCTATTATTGGGCGTCTTTAACAAAGCCCGAACATCTAAAATGGTGTTCATGGTTTAATTTTGCCCGTGCTATATATTGGGCAAAACCAAGGGAACTCCTATCCTGTTTAAAATTGTTGTTGTTGTTGTTGTTGCTAATGCCCTCTGGCAACCGCGGGGCGGTGCCAGATCCCCCATATAGGTAGGCGATGGGCGGAAGGGGAGGCTTCCATTTTAATGAGCCCCAGTGGGAGGAAGTCCGACTCACCTCCGGGTCCACTAATTTTGTACCAATTCCAGAGGAGGGACCAACCCCCTGAAATCGGCACCCGCAGAGATATCGTTTAACTTGGAAGACATTGGAGCCACGGCGGAATTTACGTCCAGCCCCTCCCATTAGCGTACATGGTCCCACAGCAGTCGAGCAGAGAGGGAGTTGTCCCTCCCAAGTACCGGCCAAGCCAGATGCTGCGTCACTTGCCGTGTTCATAAGGGAACGGAGTTTAACGCCCAGACCACTGCGGGAGTGCTGTTTAGTTGCTCTGCCAAACAGTCATGTTCAAGTTTTTGATTATGAATTTGCTAACTGCCTCTTTGAGTGGCCAGGTATTAAATCTTTTATTAAGGAGTATTTTAGATACTATGCCGCATTTTTCCTGTGAAAGTACCGGCCAAGCGATTGGTCTATCTCGTCCAATCTGTCGAAGTTCAAAGATTGCATTAAGGGGACAAGGGACGTTCAATATTCAAAATTTTCAATTTTGAATTTTTACTTGTAATCATATGTAAAGTTGTTTAACATAAAATCATAGTTGTTTAACATAATAGTTTGCATCTATATTGAAACTAAAAATTAAAAAATAAATATTTTTTTAAATAAAAACTTGATATTTTTTTGAAAAAATACGCCTTCTTTTTTTTTACTTAAAATATCCCATGCGCATTCCAAATTAATAAAAAGGTATAATTTTTTAAGTATGCATTTGCATTATATATATGAACATATCTGCGCATTCATTTTTATGTGTGACAAGGGTAAGGTTTATAGAAAAAATAAATTCATGTGAGATGTAGCTTTTTTTAAATTTACACCCTATTGTTACATATAAATTCCTATATCTCTATTAATTAACTTTTGTTTGAAAATTTAATGCGCAGTTATGTTCATATATGCATTGCAAGTACATTGTAAAAAAATAACAGCTTTTTATTAATTTGGAATGCGCATGGGATATTTTGAAAAAAAATATTGAATGCGCGTTTTTTTCGCAAAGATATTAATATATTTTTTTAAATAATATTTAATTTTTTATTTTTAGTATTAATGAAAATGTAAGCCTTTGTGTTAAACATTTTTACGTATGATTGGAGACTAAAAATTAAGAAATGGCAGTTTTCAGTTTTAACGTCCCTTGTCCCCTTAAGGTAACTAGGACATTATTGTGGAAATGAGTTGGAGCTTCATCCTGCTGAAACCTGCTGACACATTCCGCTTTCGACTCCATATTGCTATACTAAAAATACTTCTTAATATGTTTTTTACCTAACTTTAATTATTTTATTTGTACAGGAGCACTCAATAAAGTAAAGGAAAACAACGTGAAATCCTACGCAACAATCTAAAAAACTCATTTCAGTGACAGTCGGAACTTAAGGTGGTTACGTTCGGAGGAAGGGGGGGGGGAGGGGACATAGTACGGAATTTCTTGCTTCTTTCTATTTCTTTGTAGCAATAGCATCTTGCAGTCTTTTTTTTATCAATAGATGAAAATTTTTCGAAGGTAACGGGAAAATGTCATTATTTAAGAACTTCAGAGCTAACATCAAAAACCTGCAGTTTAATATCAAAACGAATTCCTGTTTATCTTTTACAAAATGTAAATTAATTGACAAACAAATGTTACTTCAGCTGTCAGATGAAATAAGCTTTATTTCAGGAACTCTTGAGATTTCTTTTCTAAACAAAACAACTAATGCTTATTCTGACATTTTCATTAATATGTTAATGCATATCTAAAAAAAGTAACATAAATTGAATTAAATGCTTTTACGTATCTGAGAAAGGAATCCGCCATCTTGCTGGTAGTTAAGTCGAGCGATGGCAACGGATGCCCTTTTTTCAGCATTGGGCAATCTATCAAGCTGTTCTCGCATTCTTCCATTTTTCAGCAGATGTCAGTGCTGTTAAAAAAAAATCGTGACCATTTTATTTCCGGGAAATGACGTGTTAAAAAGTAAAGGATTCTCATGGAGCTATGTCACCCTCAACTGTTTTTATAGAAATCCAATCTATTCTTCGTGACTGGCAACAGTCAAAACGTCAGAGTTTGGTGTTCCCAGAGCGGGAACACTGCGCGTTAAAGGATTAATATATTAATGCATATCTCAAAAAAAAATACATAAATTGAATTAAATGCATTTATGTATCTGAGAAAGGAATCTTATTTTTTACAATCCCGTCAATCTCAAAAAGACTGTAGTCTCGCGTTCCATTGATAATTTTGTATCTTTGGAACTCCAATTGTAATTGGTTTTTACTTTTCTTTTCTCTCTTTCAATTGCTGGAATAATTGCGTTTGGAAGTAAACCAACCGGGACTTGCATTTCATTAGCTCGATGGAGATGAATTCAAGCGAGACAAGTGTAAGCAGCATTTGAAAAGTCCTTTGATTTGAGTTCAAATGATTTTTCGTATCAATTTAGAAAATAAATATATACTTTTCCAAGAAAAGTTGAATAATTTGAAAAATAATGCGCGCCTATATGCAAGGTCTTCGAAAGAGGTGGTTACACGGTTTAATTCTTAATCTATTAGAGCGGACAATGTAAATTTTAAAAAATATTTAAAATAAGGTAGTAAAAATTTTACTTTAAGAAGTCTGCGTTTTAATTTTCAAAGAGTGACACTTTCTGAAATTATTTACGACCCTTCCCAGACAGCACATAAACTTAAATCAAGCATGACATATCTTTGAATTTGACGTATTAATACAAGCTTGACAGTTCAATTCATTTTAAGCTTGCAGCAAGCTTGGAGATTACAAAAAAAAAGAGTCAGCAAATATTTTTTCCGTAAGAATTTAGGTTATTTGAACTGTCAAGCTTGAATACAACTTGATAACTGCTTGATTTGGAAAGCCACATCCACATAAGAAATAATTTATCATCAGTCATAAATGTACTTGACTATAGAATTAAAAAAAGATTCTATATTTCCAAATATTGAAAGTCTTCAAAATAAAATACAAATATACTACAAAATTGATTGAAAAATCAATCGTTTGTCTCGATTTTGTCCATTATTGCCGAACATGATGTTCCGATATTGAAAGTTTTAAAACGTATGCTGCTTTTAAGTTTATATTATGCTTATTTCCCTATTAGTAGAGTCTATAAATCACGCATAACATTACTTTAATTCTGATTCATCCCATGGAAAAATAAAAGAATCAAATAGGCATCGGTCAATACTGATCAATCTCGCCAGAAAACGGCGTGACAACCATAACAGTCACTTCAAACTTTAGTCGTGTCACCTCATGTGAGATTGGCATGGTGGTTAGGACACTGGCTTCCCCCACCTTAGGTCCCGAGATCAGTCGCGGACCGTAGACGGAAACTGATTAAAAGAACTTGTAGTTTCAGCGTAGAGGGGAAAATACGTGGATAAATAAAATGTAGGGGGCAAGTCCGGCGCCCCAAGTATTTAGGATATTTTTTTAAAGTTTGAATTAAGCTTGCTATGTCAAGATTAATGCAAGTTGGACAAGTATAAACTTGAGCACTTGATTCAAGCTTGCATTAAGCTTACACGCTTCAAATTTTCACGCTTAATTCAAGTTTATTGACTTGATAAATCAAGCTTACTGCAAATTTGCTGTGCTATCTGGGTTAAAACTGTGAAGACTCTGACAAAAAATCCAGTTTGTAAAATGTGTACCAAACACTAATGAGGTCATGGACAAAATTTCAGCGTTTAATCATAAAACGTACCATAGATATCTTTAAATAAATATTGTCAGGAGCTATAAATGGATTTGAATATAAATGTTCATCGCTGAAGTGCAAATAACTTTTCTATCGTAATTTCCGTCAAGTCCTTGAAACGCGACGTGCTTTTTTTACAATCTGAGAACAATTGATTGAAAACTGGATTATGCCAGCAAATATTTATCACCATATCTCCGCAATTTAATAATTTAAAATACCGTAAGCAATTAACATCGTTATAACCTCGTTAGTGTATGGGGGCAACTTACAAACAGGGAAGAATTTAGCTTCACTTTTTGAAAATTAACAAGAGGAAGTGTTTCTTAACATCAACTTTTTCCCCCGCCTTGTTTTGAACGTTTTTTTCAATTGGGATTCAAACCATTTCTCTAATGGATAAAAAATTAAAACCTGTTGCCCTCTTTTCAGAGACACTCTGCATAATCTGTAAGAGAATTCTAATTCCATCACCTTTGTTATAGTTGCAGATTCCTAGAAATTGGGAAAGTATAACACCACTGACTTTAATTAATTCACTATGAACTACGTCTGCTATTTAAGAGTGTCGATCACTATGAACTACGCCGGCTATTTCAGAGTGGCGATCACTATGAACTACGTCAGCTGGTTAGGAGGGGCGATCACTATGAACTACGTCGGCTATTTAAGAGTGTCAATCACTATCAGATACGCCGGGTATTTAAGAGTGGCGATTACTGTGAGCTACGTTAGCAATTTAAGAGTGGCGATCATTATGAACTACGCCGGCTATTTAAAAGTGTCAATCACTATGAGATACGCCGGGTATTTAAGAGTGGCGATCACTGTGAGCTACGCTAGGCTATTTAAGAGTGGCGATCATTATGAACTACGCCGGCTATTTAAGAGTCGCGAAAACAACTGGCCATGAATGTTTCCGAGAATTGTCATGAACGATTGCCATTAACGGTTTTGTTCGAAAAAATCATGTGCTTTTGGTACATAAGTACAAATAAACTAATTACGCCAGGAACTTCAAAATTTCGAAAATGTCTCTTCACAAGCTGTACTACATACTGAAATAAACGACAAATCTGTATCCGTTTCAAAACTTTTATAAAAAATTCTTAAAAATCGGAAATTTTCGCAAACGTGTCACTCTTCGAAGAATCTTGCATCGCAGATCCATGTTTAAGAATTTTTTCTAAAAATTTCACAAAAGCCACAGCTTTTTCGCTTATTGCAGTGTGTAAAGCAGCTTATAATGAACCATCTGGAATTTTTTGCAGACCATGGTGCTATTAGTTTATTTCAATTTGTGTACCAAGACTAAAAACAGAGTTCTTTTTTCTTCGACATAGACCCTTAAGTTTTTACTGGGCAATTGATTACCATTTTAGCGGGATTGCTCTCCCGCCTAAAATAACAAACATAAAGGGCGTATCGGTGTACAAGGAAAATAGTTCAATGTCGCGTTTGAGTTTCGTGTTATGGCAAGAACGCAAGAGGGGCACCTGTCTACGGGGAAGAGTGGTTTGGTCGGAGGACTTTTAGTTCACCCCTGGGATAGCTTGCATGGGACACGAGGCAGTTGTAGAAAAAGAAGTAAAGCGTTTGTTTCAAGTGTGAAAAAAAGAATGCTTATTTCATGCCATAGTTATTTTAAGCATATTATTTGCGCAGCATCTCTTAACCCTTTGATGCGCAACCCTTCCCCAATGCTGAAAAAAGGGCAGCCGTTGCCATCTCTCGGCTTAACTACCAACAAGATGGCGGACGATCGAAACGTTCATCGCGTGCCACAGATATAGAGACCCTTTTTTGACGACAGCTGGCTGTGCGGCAAATCGTCCGCCATCTTGCTGGTAGTTAAGTCGAGCGAGCCCTTTTTTCAGCATTGGGCAATCTATCCAGCTGTTCTCGCGTTCTTCCATATTTCGGCAGATGTCAGTGCTGTTAAAAATAATCGTGACCATTTTTTTACGGGAAATCACGTGCTAAAAAGTAAAGGATTCTCGTGGAGCTATGTCAACCGCCACTATTTTTATAGAAATAATATCTATTCTTCGTGACTGGCAACAGTCAAAACGTCAGAGTTTGGTGTTCCCAGAGCGGGAACACTGTGCGTTAAAGGGTTAACATTATGTTAATAACTATTTTGCTACACCGGGAAATAGGGTTCTCCCTACCCTCTCTCCACAACACATGTAAAGGACGTGCTTCACTATACAAAACGATTTCCGGCAACATTTATAAATAATGTTGTTATGAACTAACTGACTCACCCTATTACAAGCACATTCATTTTCAAGTGTGACTTTATTAAGCCGAAATTGCAGTTTAGTTCTGTGTCTATTTTTCAGAGATAGATGTGGGCGCATTTATTTATGGTTGCTAAGGGGAGAAGGCAGAATTAAAATGTATTGCCACTTGCGGTTGACATCTTTTCTGGGTAATCATTTTTGGCCGTCTCTTGTGTGCAGAAGTTTGAACCTAATAGATATTCATCAGGGACGTAAACAAACTATAGCGTATAGTGTAGTCAGAGAGTTATTTATTGGTCAAATGCATTTGCTAAATTGGAATTGTAAGTCAAAATCGGAATACTGAATTTTGATTGCGAATAAATACATCCCATAAGACCTGAAATAAAATGTGCTTATACGCTAACGTATGCAGTAACCAAAATCGACGATATTTCCACGCCGCGAACGGCAACAGCTAGATGTAAACCTTAGTGCAATAACAATAGCGCATGTGGATAGATACCAAATTAACGTCAGTTAATGAACGTAATCAATGACGTCAAATAGAGCAAGCTTATGTCACGCAGTCACTATATTAAAAAAATCTGGAGTGACTCCACTCGACTTTCCGAACACTTACGATTAAGATCATTACTAAGCATTTAAATAAATTTTAATCGATGAATAATTCAAACATATATACCAAATTGAAACTCAATCGAATGCACCGTTTAAACGCTAGCGCACTTTCAAGAATTTCTCCCCATAGGACATAATGTAAAAGAAATCTTTGTCGTAGCTCTGTAGAAAAACTATAAGTCCTATAAACATCAAAATCAATACCGGTCTTACAATAGTGGTTTATAACATGTATACCCAATTTGAGCTCAATCGAATGTACCGTTTAAACGCTAGCGCACTTTCAAGAATTTCCTACCATAGGCCATAATGTAAAAGAAATCTTTGCCGTAGCCCTGTAGAAAAACTATAAGTCCTACACACACCAAAATCAATACCGGTCTTGCGGCGTTGGTTTATAACATATATACCCAATTTGAGCTCAATCGAATGCCCCGTTTAGGAGCTAGCGTGTTCACTCACATACACACAAACACACATACACACACATACATCTCGTAAAAAGAGCATAAATGAATTCAGAAGACCTCAAAGCGTGTCAATACACCAAAATCTCGAAGTCGAATTTTTTCATGATTACAATACTTTCCTTTCATTGTACATGTTCGGAAAGTAAAAAGAGAAATGTTCGTGATTCATAAAAAAAAAAGAGATCGTAATAAGAGATGTTCATAAAAAAGAGAAATGTTCATGATTGAAAATAAAAAAGAATATCTAATCATGATTTATAACGTGTAACTTAAAATTGACATGTTCTACACCGTAGTTTAAATGACCAATGGCTCTTGTAGTCGAAAACAATCCCTTGAAATTCGAATAAATACGTACGGGCATTCGACTCAAAATACACGTTAGCAGGGAAACAAAGAAAGATAAATATTCAGTTTTCATGTCGAATTTTCGTTTCATTGTGGGTGTATGGAAATATTTTGTTGACACAAATGGATTACAATGAGAAAAAAATATTCCGCTACCCAGATTTCCTGCAGGGATTTATCGCCTGTGAAATCTTTTGAGCGGCACTTCCAGGAAAAATCTGTTGAAATACAGAAATGGTATGTGGGCGTGCTGTTTCAGACATTTTGTTTTTCTGTGGTTTTCAGTTTTCTGGCGTATTCGGTTGTTGTTTTGTTATCTTCTAGATGTTTTGTCAGCTTCCGTTGTTTTGTCACCACTCTAAAATGCCGGAAAGACTCGGGTAAAATCGGGTTCTATTTTTTATTTTTTATAAATTCCCTTGAGCAGTTATGTTAATAAAATTGCTTCATTAAATGGTTTAAATGATAATTCAGTCCGGAAAATGTCGTTTTTTAAAAATGAAATTGGAACAAATACATTTTTGAAAAGCTTTTAATGACAAACAAGATGTGCGTAAACGTAGGAGTAATATTTGTTACATTTTAAAGTGATAATTTTATGGATAATTCTTTTTCTTTCATGAAAGATGGCTATCCTCCCCAGGGGCGTAGCCAGAAATTTTTCATGGGAGGGGGGGTTACGACTACTACAACTCATATGTATGTATACGTGTGTGTGATAATGTAGTGAAGAATATACATGTTGTATGGCAAAAATTCCTCATTGGGGGTGGTTATGACCCCCCTAACCCCCCTCCCTTGGCTACGCCCCTGACTCTCCCCCTTTTTTCTTATCTACCCTCCCTGTAAGACGATATCCATGCTCTGAAATTGATTTTCAGGTATTTGTCAGTATTGTATTCTACGGCAAGAATTTTATGGACTTCTCTTTTCCTCTTTGAGTTCACACATGGTATTAAAAAAAGTTTTGGTCCCTAATTTTGAAAAATTCAGTTTCATCTCCAAAACTCCAATATTCGAAGTCAGCCATGACAGTCACGTTACTTATTTTTTTCGATTCTTATTGGTTTCTTGAATTCAATAACAGCCTGCATAACATTTGAATCGAATGTTATAACGGTCAACCACTATTGAAAAGTTTGTCGTCTCCTAAATAACAACTGATTATTGTTTAAATTTGAAGTTATCGAAAAAGAAAAGTTCCCGTGTCTTATAAGTGTTTGGTGTAACTTTTATAATGGATTGTGAACCCGGAGGTATATATTTGTGTATTTAAAATATAGCTATTATTTCAGTTTTTTTTTTCAAAAATCAAAAGAAAACAAATCTTTGAGTTAATTTTAATTGAATGATTGATTTTATTGGGCTAGAAAGGTATAAAGTCATATTCGTAATCAGGCTACGTAATCAGTCGTAATCAGGCTACGTTATAAAGATTACAATAATGTTCCTCATCGTAGCTTAACGTTTGTGTTAATCATTATTATCTCTATACAGTCTTAATCATTATTATCATTATATCTTCTCATTATTAGATAATTCGTAATCAGTCGTAATCAGGCTACGTTATAAAGATTACAATAATGTTCCTCATCGTAGCTTAACGTTTGTGTTAATTGTAGTTGCTAATATTCGCTACTCTTCTCATTATTAGATAATTAATAGCAAAATTAAAAAACACTAAAATATTTTTAATTTTTAATCTTTTAATTTTTTTTTTTAAGGTTTGAGAATGTCGTCAGGGTTGTTAAGGTTTGAGAATGTTTTGAGAAAAAGACTGTAGTAATTCAAAAGATAATTATAAAAAATTTAAAAATCTGTCTCCAAAATAAAACTTTTTTGGGTGTTGAGGATGATTTAACAGTTGACATTTTATATGATTTTAGTATATGCCAATCATGTTTTTTTTTTCAATTTCTTTAGCTTTTTAAATGTTTAAATCCATCAATAGGTTTTGACCAAAAAATTTAAAAATTCCGCCTGTGTTTGGCGGTTTATCGCTATCCAAATCGGTCGACTATTCGGAAATACTTTCAACGTAACATTCAAAAGCTGTATTGAAAATCGCTAACTTTCTGCAATCTTGTATACTAATTTTGTAATCAAAACATAGTGTGTGCGATATCAAAGAACATTTCCTGAAGTAAAGTGAAACATCTGCTTTATCTATAACGCTCTCGCTCACAAAACACTTGATAGGCTACTATAGGATAGTACCTTCAGGAACGGCCTACCTGCTTTGGTTTAAAGCCTGTAGTGTCCTACTGTCCTGCTGAACCCTAGCCCCAGGCTGAGGTCCAGATAGCAGCGGTTTCCCTCTTTTTTTTTTTTTTTTTTTTTTTTTTTTAACAGCCCAATTTTTGGATTACAATTGGTAAAATACATCAGTGTTATACAATATAAAAGCATTTACTTTACAATGGTTTACAATAGCTCACAATATTGTTCTTAATAACATTTGACCATATATACATATATTTAACACGTTCCTTTTTTTCTTTTTTTTACAATTTTGAAAGTTCAAAAAATGTAAATAAATATCTAGGGCTTGAGAATCATAAACTTTAAAAGTAGTTTTGAAAAATTTAAACATAAATAAATACATCTAATATTTAAAATTGTGTTTTAGAAAGAAGGTTTTTTTTTCTTTAAATTTTGAAAGCATACATATACACATAATAATGTACTAAAAAATAAATTTAGGCTTGGATATGAGAAGTTTTTTTTTTTTTTTTTTTTTTTTTTTTTTTTTTTTTTTTTTTTTTTTTAAAGGCGCGTTAAAATCATAGATGAAATATGTGACCGATGACTTTAAACATGTGGATTAGAATTAATCCGTGAGTAAAGGGTTCGGTGAATAAGACAGAATCCTAAATTTCCTTTTTCAGTAATAATGCGCAGGTTATTCCAGTCAACGATTTATCTACCATTTATTTAACAATCAAAAGGAATGATAAAGGTGAAAAAAGAACTAAATTTATTGTAGAGAAATCCGCAAAATGAGAAATAACTTATCTTGAATACTAATCATAATTTCTTTTCTTAACTTTTAGTTTTCAATACAAAGGTTTAGTTTCATTTCTTTTATCGAGACGTGTTTGCAGGTATGATAACAAAATATATTATTTGAAGCCTGGGATATAGATTATATTCATTTTGGTGGATCAATTAATAGTTATTGGGCAATTAATTATGCTTAGAACGTTCATATTCTGGGATTACTCAGCGAAGGGGGATAATTGTTATTAGAGTAAAATAAATCATTGGAGTTCACTTTTTAGGATACAGAAAAATTGTTCAAGTAATATGAATAAAAAAGATTCTTATTACTTTTCTGAAAAAAAGGTAATTTATTTTCAAGTATTTAAGCAGAACGTCGGTATAACAAATTCTGATAATAAAATCAATATTAATATAAAAATCATTTAAATATAATCAAATTCGAAATTCTAAAAAATAA
This sequence comes from Cheiracanthium punctorium, assembly GCA_038373885.1. Classification (NCBI taxonomy): domain Eukaryota; kingdom Metazoa; phylum Arthropoda; class Arachnida; order Araneae; family Cheiracanthiidae; genus Cheiracanthium; species Cheiracanthium punctorium. Next base: position 330,191 of record JAWZYV010001978.1, read on the forward strand.
AATGTTTAAAATGGAGTTTCATTAGAACAAATTATGTACTGTATATTTTTTTCAATGAAAGAATTTTATTCTTGAAAGTTAAGTTCGCTGTAAGGAGATTTTATTGGAATTCTTTGATATTTTTTTGGTGTGTGTTTTCTTTCGTGTGTGTGTGTGTGTGTGTGTGTGTGTGTGTGTGTGTGTGTGTGTGTGTGTGTGTGTGTGTGTGTGTGTGTGTTCCATACTGATCAGAAAAATCAAATCGTGTGTTCAAAAGTTATAGAAAGACAATTAAAAAGTTATGCAAAAGTACACAAACTGAAATGAATTTGCTGGAATGCATTTAAGTAACTTATTTCATAAAGATTGAAATTAACTAACAAAGGAAGTTAAACTAACAACCAATCGTATACACTGAAAAAAAAGTTATTGCAGCACAACGTGCTGGTAAACGCAATGCTAACACGTTGTGATATTGGCGTTACGATTATCCACATGTTTTGCGGCAGACTGTGCCAATTTGGAATACAAAGTTCTTCGTGATTGGCTTATCAACCTTATTATGTCATTTTATGAGTGGATTTACAATACACAGTGCTGTATTATTACAGCTCAACGTGTGGTAAAATTATAAGTATTTCTTACAGTGTATGATGAACCTTGTTACCAGGGGCGTAGCCAAGGGAGGTTAGGGGGGTCATAACCCCCCATGAGAAATTTTTTGCCATACAAAATGTATATTCTTCACTACATTATCACACACACGTATACATATATATGAGTTGTAGTAGTCGTAACCCCCCCCCCCCCCCTCCCATATAAAATTTCTGGCTACGCCCCTGATTGTTACTTATTTTACGTAGTTCCTTATTTTATAGCACAACCTAAAACGTAACACCAACACGTTGTTACGTTTCACGTAACAACGTGTGCAAAATGTTGTGCACATAAGTGTGATCTAAACTGTGCCAGTTGCCATACAATCATTGCCATAGGTTCTTCGTGATTGGCTTATCAATGTCATTACTTCATTTTATGAGTGGATTTACAACACACAGTGCAGTATTATTTTACAGCACAACGAACGGTAAAATTATAAGTATTTCTCAAAGTGTATGATGAACTTTGTTCATGTAAGGAAATATATTAGATGCAAAATAAATAAATAAAGCACTTAATTTTCGTACAGGTTACCAAACGTAATCACATGAACAATTACCAGCCTAACCCAAGATTTTAGGTTGTCTGTAAATATGCAGGGCTGAAACATGCTTTATAGTTGTCTAACACAGGGTTCCCAAACTTATCCAAATCACTGTACCCTTAAGATAATTAGAATTGTCCCACGGCACCCTCACCGTACAATATCTGTTGAACACTGTTGTTTTATGTATGTATTCACTTTATATTTGTCCGATTGTGAAGAACAGATTAGAGAAGTAAATTAGCAAGAACATAAACATAATTAATACAATTCTAATTTAAAATTTAATTAAGTACTGTAATAAAAACAAGGATTCTTCGCGGCACCCTGGAGTGCCGCCGCATGCACTTTGGCAACCCGTGCTCTAACAAATAGCGAATCTTTTAGTAGAACTCCCTTAAATCTACTGGTTAAACTCTACTGGTAGAGAGTCAAAGTTTTTTGGATATTGTTTTGTTAGCTAAAACACAATAATCTGTAAAACTTCAGCTGAACTGGAGATTATGCAATTAGCGAAAAATTGATTTATACGCGGGTCACTTTTGCAACATATAATATGGCAGTGTTTAACTCTTACAAAAAACATATTTTTGACGACAGCTGGCTGTGCGGCACAGCCAGCTGTCGTCAAAAAAGGGTCTCTAGATCTGTGGCACGCGATGAATGTTTAGATCGTCCGCCATCTTGCTGGTAGTTAAGTCGAGCGATGGCAACGGCTGCCCTTTTTTCAGCATTGGGAAAGGGTTGCGCCTCCTGAATAACCAACCGCCAAATTATCAAGAGTGCTCTGTAAACAATTTTTAAGTGGGAATATGGTTTATTTCATGCAGTAACTACTGAGTAAAATGTAAGTAAGAATACCTTTAACGTCTTGTCCAAAGAAAAAAAAACAATTTATGATCAATGCACATGTTAATCCACTTTTGTGCCAATGAATGATTAGAAAATTGGAAACTTCCAGACATTGCTGTTTTATTATACAATTATCCACAGTTTAACCTCCTAACAGCGAACGAAAATAAAAAGAAAAGCAAACAGAACCTATTTTTGACTATTAAGAAATAAAACTACCCTCTTTAAAATCGATTATAAGTATTTTCCAAGGACTTGCGATAACATTTAATTTATTATCTTAATACTCCCTGCATTTTTGGTGGCGAGATAACTATCGGATAAAAATATGTTTACAATTCATTTTTATTGAAGATCATACATTTTGGTAGTTCAATCTTCGTTTTATTTGGCAATTAATTATGATTTGAGCGTCCATATTTCTGGATTAATAAAAGCCGAACTTTATCGGCATAAGACTTAAATAAATCATAGGGAAGATTCAGATTAGGTACAAAGTGATTCTACACTAATGTAGGAAAAATAGGAACTATCTATAATTTTTGGGGATGAAAATACAAATTTATTCTCGTGCTGGTGTTCTTTGAAGTTTATTAGCGTAATGCGCCGCATGCTGGTACTGACAAAAAAGAGAATTTTTTGAGAAGTTTGACGATGCTTGAACATACGGTCATAAAATATTTTTTATTTGGGGATATATACAGATATCTCTATCCCCTCTACTTCTTTGAAATATTTGAATTGAACAGATGGAACTTTCATATTATTATATCGTGCAAAAGTTTCTCTTTGCTTTAATATCTATTACACACACTAAAAAACTCTCAAGAGAAACTGGTGTTTAAAAGATCCAATAATTAAAACTTTGTAAAACAGCACAGATAACAAGTTCTTATCAATCTGTACTAGTGTTTCGGCAGAAAATTTTTCGACCTTCGTCAACAGCAGCAGAAGTCCAGACTCGACTTTTGTTGCAGCTGACGAAGGTCATAAGTTTTTCTCCAGAAACACTTGTCGAGATCAATAAGTACCTTCCACGTGTGTTACTTTACGGCGCTTTAATTATTTTATTTCATATACCTCCTCATATACCTTTCGGACTGTGGGGAAAACCACAGTCCGAAATAAAAAGTGTTACAAATGTTAACTGCCATTCCCCATAGATGGCGTTACTTCACCTCCCGGTGCTAATAGGGACTACTTATTGTGCCGGCTGTGAAAAGAAAGAGGCACTCAACTCACCGAGTGCTTTTTTTTTCTTTTTTGAATAGTGATCTGGGCGAGTTCAGAGCCTCACCAGGGCACAGTGGTTATGTCACTGAAAATGGTAGATGGCCGAAGTGTGAAGGTCCCGGGTTCGGGTCCTATCGCGCGGCTGTCGACCTAACTGTTCGGAGTTTTCCGTGGTTTTCTCCGAAACTAACGTAAATACGGGTTAGGACCCCTTTGAAAAACCTCCACGCAGGGCAACCTCCCTTGTGTTGTCCTTCTGACGTGGATTTATAAGCGGGTGTCGGGTCAAGCACACAAATCCGACATACACGTCACACAAACAAACAAAGAAAGCGTGTTCTGAGTTCTGAACCCCCATGCCTTCTTTGTTGTATTCTCGTTCCATCTGTAAATGTTTTTCTAATGTGCGGGGAAAGAAATAAATCTTATGAAATACAGAAACAGCGTCACAAAAGAAATTTACTATGCACTAAACATTTTTCTGTAGACAGCTTTAGTTTAAACGAGCGTAATTCCTGCCGTTATTAAGCATTAGGTGAGAAAAAATGCGAAAAATCGTATAAAACATAAAATAAAAAAAATTATAGACCGAATTATGAAAAAGTCGCTTCGAGGCGCACAGCTTCATGTTTAGAACTTCCTGTGTACCTAATTTGGTGTTTCTACGTGTAACCGCTTGTCCGTAACGCCTCCGATAGACTGTCAGCCACACATGCATCTTCTTTTATACTAAGTAGTGAAGAAAAAAAATGAATTTTCTTTCCAGACTCAGCATAACCATAGTCGATGATTCACTACAGTCACGGAAATTATGGATAAACATTTGTAATGTAAGCAAGTCAACTCTATTGATTTGAATTCACTATCGACCAGCGGTGGCCAACCTTTTGCAGAACATGCGCCACATTTTTTCATAGATGAGTGCAGATGCGCCAATACAACTCAAGCAGATTTTTCACTTCTTTACGTTCACGGGTAGATTTGGGAAATAAGAATAATGGAAAAGGCTTCAGTTTAAGCGAGGAAAAGTAAGAAGATGTGGATATAAAATTGAAATTATTCTAAAGAGGATTCAAGAATCAATTTTTTGATTATTTGGTAGGGGATCAGAGATGCTTCAATTTTCGATGACAATGTATTTTGGAGTACATACAGGGTATCCCGGAACTTCGTGTACAAACTTGGATGGAAGGTAGGTCACATCATTTGGAACCGCAATTACATAGGAAAATCATGGATGGAAATCGGTAGGTGGCACTGCACGCGAGCTCTCAAAGTCGTTACGTGTGGCTTCCTCATTGTCATATCTGCCCCACCTTGGCAGAGTGGATAAGACACTGAAGAAGAACATGGTAAATAGCTGGAGTAGGAAGGTCCCGGGTTCGGGACTGTCGCACGGCTGTCGATCTAACGGTCTTGAGTTTTGGGTGGCTTTCTCCACATATAATGGGAATATACGCTAGAACCCTTTAAAAAGTCCTCCGCCCTTCCAGGCCGTTGCCCCTCGTGTAGGCTTGCCATAAAACAAAACAAACATATCTGCCAATTTTTACGGTTTTTTCATAAGACTATCAAACACAACTTTCAAATTTAGATTTATTCAAATGTCAAATAACTAAAAAAAAAAAAAAATAAAAAAAAATAAAAAACCGTAGATCATTTTCAAAAAAAAAAAAAAAAAAAAACCCGTAAAAGTTGGCAGATATGACAATGAGGAATGCCGATCTTGAGAGATCGACTACAGCGCCACCTATCGATTTCTGCCCATGCTTTCCTGTGCAATTATGGTTCCTAGCGATGTTGTCTACCTCCCCTCCAAGTTTGGACACGAAGTTCTGGGACACCCTGTAAATCCTCCCTTTTAACGTTGCATCCTAAATTGTAAGAAGTAAGATATTTCCGGGCACGAAATTATATTTCGAAAATCTTCAATCTGTCACAAAATAATAAATAAGCACTAGGATGAGACGCGCCATATAAAGTTAATAAATACGCAAATTTTGTGCATGCGCCATGATTTGGCACCACCCAGACGAATGTTCACGAATGTGTGCTATCATTTCAATGTTCATTGCATACGAGTTCACTACATCTGAATGTAGTAACGATGACTGAAACTGATCAGAGTCGACTGCATTATTCACATATAACTTTTAAAACATTCTTCATATAAAGTAAATCGAAAACATGATTATAAAAAAAGTAAAACTAAATTGTTACTTTTCAGCTATACACACTTAAATAGCTATCCCATTCAAAAACTGAAATAAAACAAAAATAAATGCCTGCATTATATGTGATTCTATTTGCTTTTTTGCCTCATCAATTAACACTGTAAAGCAATTTTTTAGTATTTGAATGCATTTTTTTAAATTATTAGAACGAGGAAAAACGATATTTACTAATTAGACGAAAAATTGCTTGCTGCTTACTGTTAAAATTATATATAAAAAAAAATGACTATTCAAACTTCATTATGAATATGATTGAATAAAATTAAAAAGTTCTGAATTTTTAAAATCTCTTTAGGAGTAGTACAATTTTTTGAATTTTTTTTAAGACATTAATTTTATGCACATTATTTTATTATTCCAGTAACTAGATTTTTTTTCCTATAATGGCTATATTCTGTTAAAAAAGATATTTTAGCATTTAGCTGATTTGAGACCTAGAAAAACAAATTAAAATAACAGATTTCGATTTTTTTACTGGCTATATAGAGTTTTAGATGTACAAAATGTCAATATTAGAGTACTTTGTAACAGTTCATAAAAAATATTTATTTAGATAATATTTCCAAAATATTTTTTCTGTAATTATTCGCTATTTTCATTTCCTTGATTGTTAATGGATAGAAGGACTAATATTTTGTTATTAATATATATTTTTTTACTTTATCAGCAGTTAGAAAAATGTTTGTTTAAAGAATTTTAAGTTTTTAATAATTTTTTTTAAGTTATTGAATTATGGGAGTGACATGCATTTAAAGTATCATAGGAATAAAGAAAACACAAATATAAAACTTTTTTACATGTTTAACTGTCATATTTGGGTCTATCACAGAACAGGGTACAGGCGATAGTTTGGCGTTATTTATTTTTCAGCTCCAAGATTTGTGCATAATGCCAAATTACGTCACTGAAGTAACTAAAATGTCTATTATTAACACTTTATTATCATTAAGTATACAGTGTCTCCCCAAAAGGTGATAACGCGTTTTATTCTTTATCTATTAGAGTTACATCGACAACGTAAAGTGAAAAAATGTTGAAAATCAGGCAGGAAAAAAGGCTAAATTAATATGAAATTCCTTTCCTTAATTTTCAGGAAGTTATAAATTTTTTAATTTGTACACGATTTACGCACACAAAATTCCAATTAATAAAACTTGCTTCATACACTAATGAGCTGATGTGTTCAAAATTTGAGAATTATATTCTAAAAAAGTGTCAGTGATATAAAGATATATAAATGCTGACTTAAACCACTTCTCAACGGCTCCCGGAGGAAAACAATTATGCCGGATACTCTTGGTTCAGAATTCGTGCTGAAATTACAAAAGAAAATAACTTTTGTCATACTCTTATATTTTATTATAACATTAAACGTTCACATCAACACTCATGGATAGCCCCAGATCATCTTTGTTTAAAGATTTCTTCGTGACGTTTTATGATGAAAGGCTGAAATTTTGTATAGCACAATTTAGTGTAACGTATACATTTTACTAACTGGGTACACTTTTTTTTGTACGGGGACTATGAAAAATTTCAAAAGTGTAACTCTTTGAAAATTAACAGATTTTTTTTTTTTTAAATTGTGTCTTTTTTCTACCTGATTTTCAACATTTTTTCAATTTAGGTTGCCCATTTATCTCTAATACGTAAAGAATTGAAGCATGTTGCCATCCTTTTTGGGACACCCTCTATATTACCACAATATTATTATTAAAATTGTTCGTATTAATACTTAGAAGAAATTTTACTTTTTTTTTTTTTTTGGTAATGATCTCGGTGCTTTATCGCTCTTCCATTTTTGATGGCACCGTGTTCTTTGATAAACACGCTTATTTTATAAACCGCTAAGAAATTTATTTTCTTTCTTAATTCTCTCAGAGTCTTGAAAAAAGGCAAAACATTAAAATACTTTTTTTTCCGCTGTTCTAAACTTTACATCTTAAAATGAAAAAATAATTTATGCTAAGCAAGTGCTTCAGTCACCAAAATAAAACATGACTATATTGCAGTGGAAATTGTACTTTATACTTAAATTTCTCAAAGGGTTAAGAGACAAAAAGGAAAGAAATCTGTTATACTTTAATATTTTCAATAGGGACTATAGTGCTATAAATTAAATATATTACATACTAGCTGAAGTACCCGTTCTTCGCACGGGAATGAATGGACTTTTTGATATTACGATTTGTGGTGATTACTATTCATTGTAATAAACAGATATAGCAAAGTGGATATCGCGTTATATTGTGTCCAATAATCATGCATACCGAATTGCAAGGCAATCGTTTGTACGGTGCAGAAGGCCATGCGGCGTAGCGCAATCTAGTGGCGAGTTTTAGCAAAACGGATACGGCGAAAATATTTTTCGCATTCAGATATCGATGTATACGAATTTTCATGACTATCGGCTGGACAGTCCTGAAGTTCATGTGTTGACGCGACATCTAGTGGCAAGTTATAGGAAAATGGAGAGCGCCAAACTCTTCCCCGTTTTCAAATATCTATGTATACCTATTTTCATAGCGATCATTTCCACAGTCAAGAAGTGATACACTGCAGGGCCACCCAGTGGTTCATTAAAGTAATGATTTGCTACAGCGCCGTCAAGTGGCGAGTTATAGCAAAATGGATAACGCCAAAATATTCTCATTGTTCAAATAGCTATGTATACTGATTTTCATAGCGACCGTTTGAATGGTCAAGAATTTGGCCTGCTGCAGCGTCATCTAGTGGCGACTTCAAATAATAATGCATAAGTGTCATCTAGTGGTGAGTAACATCAAAAGGAACGCAGTTAGAATATATTCTTCGTGCTCAAATGTGTAAGTATAAAAAATTTTTGCCGAGCTGTCGAACGGTATAGAAGTTGATGCTTTTCAGCGCCATTTAGCGGCAAGTTACAGCAAAATGGATAGTGAAAAATATTCTCCGTGTTCTAATATTCGCGTGTACCAAATTTCATCGAAATCGGTTGGACGATATTCGCATAGCAAACGGCTAAACAGAATAGAATTCGACGTTCTGCTGCGCCACCTGGTGGCAAGTTAGAGGAAAACGGATAGCATAAAAAGCTTCTCCATGATAAAAGACTTAGGTGAACCAAATTTCATGGTGCAACGGTGCTGGAGTTTCTCAACCTCATACACTCATACCAACATTCATTTTTATCTATAACCAGTGTCATTATATATCCCAGTCTCAAATAAAATCCAGTTTCAAATCTAAGCCTCGCCAAAGTGCCAACATACGCCATTTTGCAAGCGTTTTTTTCAGGAAATCATTCGAAGCATTGACTTAGCAGCAATAATATATGGGAAATGGTTCGACCGCGAAAAAGTAAAGCAAGCCTTTATTTGAAAACTTGAATCCCTTAATACAGCCGAATTTTTTAAAATTATCAACTATAACGTGTTTTATTCCTCATTACTCCGATGTACTAAATGAGAAGATTTCAATTTTCTGAAATTTGGCGGAATTCCCCCAACTTAAATCAATGTACTCATTTGGCGAGAATTCTGGAGATAGATCAATTGAAATCCCTTAATAACTGCATTATTTCTTCACGGATCATTTAAATTTAACGCTGTATTCTAATAAAACGTTTGCACTTGTTTTCAAAAATCTATTTCCTTAAGCTCTGAATAAATTGCGCCAAGCTGAAATCTGTGCAAACCGCTAGAACTCACTTTCACAAAATCGGCATTTGAGCCATTTTATTTTTTCGCCAAACTAAAATAATTTACCTATTAGCCTCGGAAATCTTCAATTCTTATTGTTTTGCGTGTAAAGCATTACATTCCTGCTCTGATTTCCCATGCACACGATATTATAATTTAAAAAAAATAACCTTACGAATATAAACTAACAAAAAAAAATCATTATTATTCTTTTATTTTTACTTTGAGAATTTAAAACATTTTATTCGGCAAAATCGCCACACATGGCAACCACGATCCTTATTTCACACTTTTTTCACTACAGGGGTTACAATTACGGAAAGATTTTTGCGTGAAGAGCATAAAAAATCTCTTAAATTCCGGGAACGGGTGGACTTTCAAAGTTTTAAAGTGGACTATGAGTTATTCTATATTATTTTACATATCTGTACTAAATTTCAGGCCGATAGGTCCATTTTTGTGGATTTGTATACGAATCAAATCCACAAACAAACAAACAAACAAACAAACAAACAAATAAACAAACAAACAAACAGAATTTCATTTTTATTTATAAGATATTTAATATACATATTTTAAATAGGGACTATAGGGTACCATAATCCATGCGTCATCCCTATTTTTCTTCCTTATTCCTTTCAGTTGGTAAGTGTATCATTATTCGTGAGTGTGCCGAGCTTCTCTTCCTTCTTTCATAAAACTCTTCTTTGGAATAGAAATCTATATTAAAATCGCCTACAAAAACTGTTTTACAATCTTCGCCAATGATATTCTAACAGTACCCCACTTTTATAAATACTGTTTGGAATGTGCATCCTAATCTATGAATGTGCCATATTTGTGTTTCCCGTTCCATAAAACACTTCATAGGAATTAGAATATGCATTAAAATAGCATACAAAAACTGTCCTACAATCTTTGTCACATTCTAACTAAACTTTGTTATATTCTAACTAAACTTCTCTTTTGCAATAAACTGTAGCGTTTCTCGACGCATACAGAAGATATCGCTAAGCTTGTTACAGTTTTGCGTATTTATTTTTTGGAGCCAAACTTAGCGATGAATCATCAAAAATTGCAAACCTTAGTGACTTTCAACATTAATTCCCCACCCCCCTCCTTCTCTGCGCACTTTTTGGCTACCCTATTAAAAATGCATTAAAACCATGTCGACGAAAATTCTATCCTAAAAATAGCTTTCTAGTGCTAATTGAAAGCCTTAAATGATCCTATCTTAAGTGTAACTATTTTTTATACAAATCATTCTACCAATGCGTCCGACACTCAAAATAACACATTAAGCACAAGAACCATCTCCGGAAGCTTCATTACGTCATGTCCGGCTCATTTGTTCCCTTTCTGCTCCAAATATCCATCATCGAGGTAATCAAAAAGTCTGATTGCCTCACTCCTACACGCAATTAAAGTGACCCTACAGGAGCAGAAAATAAAATAGTCCCGTCTCAAACTTCATAAGACGTGGATAATCAATAAAGCACATTTTTCTAGCTTAAATGATTAGAGCTAATAATTTGTTTTTTTTTCTTCCAGAATATTTTATACGAAATACAGTTTAACTTTTGTTGATGTTTGAATAGTTGTTTTCTTGCATAGAAATACAGATCACCCGGTAATTTGTTTGGACATTTTACAAAATTAAATAATAATAATCTACTTATATAATACGCTAACGTATGCGGTACCAAAATCGATAATATTTCCACGCTGTGAACGACAACAGCTAGATGTAAACAAGGCAATAACAATGACGCATGTGCGAATATCCAAATGAACAGTTCAATGACGTCCAATTGAGCAAGTATATGTTACGCAGTAGCTAGATTACAAAATAACAATAATGGATACACAAAAATGCAGGATCTTTCGGCCTTTTCACAGCTTTAAAATATCGAATTGACGATACCTGGCGCATTCATCGCCCATCTAAAAAATGTCACCATGCAGTGGGATAAAGCACATTTTAGCCATTGGCTGTTTCAACATCGGCTCTTATGATAGACACCCAAAATGGGTAGCAACCCTAACTTAAATAAATTTAATGAAAAATATTGTTAAAACAAAGAGACATGATTTTCATTGAAATGAGTCCAGAAATTGAGTCAACACTGCACTGATTATAATGAACAATAAGATATGAGACGGATAGTACTAATAAAAAAAACTGCAAGTACAAACCGGGTACCTGAATAATGCCTGATTTACAAAAATGAAACATTTTCATTTCCTATGATTCTGAGTACCAAAAATTCCAATAGACGGCACTGTGCGTCAAAGGCTTTGTAAATGGTGATACATATTTCGATATGATGGAAAATTTTCTCAGTTCGCTAGGTTGAAAGGTTTAGCAATGAAATTTTTCAACAGGACGGCGCACCTCCACATGGATCAACGAAATGCTTCAATCAACATTTCGCAAGCAGATGAATTGTTCACAGTGGTCCAATTCAGAGGCCTCCCTAATCACCAGATTTTACTCAATTGGATATTTTCTTAAAGTGAGGTTTCGCCAAAGATATTGTTTACACATAGGATTACTATTCATTCTGTAATTCGTCAAATGCTTTCAAGTACCTTAAATCCCAACAGAGGATCTCAGATTGAAATCTATTAGTTTCGTTATGTTTGCAATCAGTTAACAATTTTAAAGTTTAGAAATCATTTTTATTAACACTTTCCAGCAAGGTTGAAAAGTGTTTATGATTTAGGTTTGCCTGTCAGTCCGTCTGCTCTTTCGTGCTCTAACTCTCGTAAATGTACATCTATTACTTCGAAATTTATATATGTTATTCCTATGAACTGAACCATACCTTTTGAAAATGATATATGCAGCATTTGTAGTTCTTCTCCAAGAAGACTCAAAAGAATTCGAATACATTATACGCTCTACGGCCAGTCATTGTTTAAAGTGTATTTTACAGATATCCGGAATCCTGCTTGAAATGAAAACAAAATTGATACATGCTATTAAGGATTACAAGAGAAAGCTCTCCATCGAGTATAGTGTCTGTCTCAGAAAAAGTTCTTTTACGAGAACACTCAAAACAATTCCAATACATTACATTCAATGGAAGTTTAGAGACAGACATCCATTTAAAGCACAATACTATTCTACTATATAATATTAGCTAATGGTCAGGAGACGATTGTGTGCCTCGATCAGAATTTGCGTGAAAAGTCACCAATATTGACGACTTTAGCGTATTTTAGAGTTATTTGGTTCTTTGAAAGGAAACAAAGTTGACATGTATATTATTAAGGATCACTAGATAATGATCTACACCGAAAATAGTGTCGGTATTATTAATAGTTCTTTTACAGAAACACTCAAAAGAGTTCGAATACATTACGATCTATGGCAGTTAGGAGACATTAATCTATTAGAAGCACAATGCAGTATGCATAAAAATGTTTATAAGAGTTCACTCTCCAGTTAAACGATGGAAAAAACTTTCAAATTTTTATCACAGTGTCCTAAAAAATTGAATTTATAGTGATAATACATTCTTTAGAGATTATCTCCCAACGCCGCAAGATTTAAGGACAATAAACCCCAAATTTGGCACAAAAAATTTATTGTGTTGGAAAGTGATTTGTAATGGACAAGTTTGGCATGATTTACCTTTCTTTTTTAATTTTATAAAATGTCCAACACTTCTTGGGAGCCCTGTACTTTTGATGTCTCAGAACTTACATAATTTGGAGACAAATTTAGATATTTCTTAAAATAGCATTTGATGAAGTGACAAGCACAATCCTACAAAGTTAAAAGATATTTAAAATTTCAGTATGTCTGTCTTTACGCCTGTGCTGTAACTACTGTAAATAGGTTTTAATTACCACGAGACGTATATATTATTCCTATATACTATACCAAGTATCCTATTAAAAATGGCGTTTAAATCATTAATAGTCCTTTAACATGTGCACTAAAAGCAATTCTAGTGCAGTACGCTCTATGGGCTAGTCACAGCTTAAGGCGTATTTTAAAGATATTTTACTGTCTCAAATAAAACAAATTTCATACATGGTATTAAGTATTAGAAAATAATGCTCTCCATCGATATTAGTGTATGTAGTATTCATAGTTCTTCTACAGGTGCACTCATAAGAATTCCATTATATTACGGTCTTTAGCAGTTGAGAGAAGTTCATTCATTCAATTCACAACAGGATTTATATAAAGCTTGTAAAAGTCACTTTCATTGATACATGCTATTAAAGATTACAAGAAAAATTATGATAATTTTGGTAAAGATTTTTGAAAAATATTTAGCCGAGTATTTTGGAGGCTTTTAAAAGTTTTATGTCGTTTCTTTGCTCAATCAAGATCAAGTTTTGATCAAAGACGATAAATTATTGTATTCTTGTGATATTCCCAAGTAGTTTACTTGAAACTTAGTAAACGTTGTTTATTAGCATTTCACTTACATGTTTCAAACCTGCATACAGGAACCAAAAAAGTATTTATGATTATTCCTTTTATATAGAAGATATCCCGAAACGGTGATAACTCATTTTATTGCTCTATCTATTAGAGAAGAGTAGACAATGTAAATTTAAAAAAAAATGTTAAAAAATAAGGTAAGAAAAAATGCAATGTTACAAAAAATTCACTTGAAAAATTTCAAAAAATTTCTCTTTTTAAATTTGTATATGAACTCGTTAAAAAAAAATATTCCCAATTACCAAAATGTGCCGGGTACATTAATGAGGCGATGTACAAATTTTCAGGTTTTTATCATAAAACCTCTTAGAGATATCTTTAAACAAAGATGGTATGGGGCTATACCTTATTAGAATGTAAACAATTATTGCAAGAGTGGAAAAAATTGTTTAATTTCATAATTTTTTAACGACCCCCGAAACGCGCTCATTCCACGTGATTTTATCCCTTTGAGAGCCATTGAAAAGTGGTTTAAGTCAGCATATATTTATCTTCACATTCGTAACACTTTTTAGGATATAATTCTCAAATTTTGTACGTTACCTCAATAGTATATGGGGGGACAGATTTCACTTATTGGGAAACTTTATGTATGGGGATCGTACACAAATTCAAAAAGTGAAAATTTTCGAAAACTAACAATTGGAAATTTTTTAAAGCGTAATCTTTACCTATCTTATTTTAAATATATATATATTTTCAATTTACAATGACCACTTATCTTTTATAGTTAATAAATCAAAGCGCTTTACCATCTTTTAGGAGCACCCTATATGTACTCTAACTATAATCAACATCTTCTCAAAAATTCTTAGAAACTAACAGAAAATCATCATTATCCACATTCGCTTTAACTACTCAGTTTCTGCTCCAGTTGGTGATTAGTCTATCAAAACGTTTGATTGGTTCAAATAGCGGTAAATAAACAGCCTTTCCTCGATTTTCAAAAGGCACGAATAATCAATATAACATTCCAGAAACCTTCTATCAAGAATCTAACGTTTAATTCTTAATTACGTACTTTCCGAATATTACGCCTGAAAATATTAGATTTTTATGGATTTGTGAATTTATTAGTCATTTAATCTGACCGCTAGTGCTCTAACTGCGGCGTATGTGCGTTGATTGCTATCAATTTTATAAATGTTATTCATGGGTACTGTACCGTGTACCTTATTAGCAAGAAAGATAAAACGTGCCAAACGCATCGATTATAAAACACTTTACAACAACGCACCAAATCATTTAATTAGAGTTTAAGTAGTGAATTTTCAAGATTCCTATTGAAATCGTCATACCTTGTTATAAGCAAGGTTCATTTCTTGAAAGATTTTTCCTCACCGTATTTTGGCGATTTATCGCAAAAGTCGCCAATGTTGGCATAGTATTAACTAGTAGGATAGTAATGTGCTTTAAATGGATACCTGTTTCTAAACTGCCATTGAGCGTAATGCATTGGAATTATTTTGAGTGCTCCAGTAGAATTATTAATGATACAGACATTATTTTTGATGGAGAAGAGATTTATCTTGTAATCTTTAATAACATGTATCGATTTTTTTTTTCATTTCAAGTAGCCAAATATCTTTGAACTACACTTTAAAGAACGACTGCCCATAGAGCATCATGAATTGGAAATCTTTTGAGTTCTCTTGTAGAACTATAAATGCTAAATGCACCATTTCCAATAGGGTACATGGTATGGTGCATAGAAACAACCTATATAAATTTCGCAGTAATCGATACATATTTACGGGAGTTAGATTACGGACGGACGGACAGACAGACAAACCGAAATCATACACACTTTTCAACCGTGCTGGAAAGTGACTTTCAACAAGAGGAAGTAAATGATCAATAAAAAGCACTCTGACGGATCTTGAAATATTTATGAAAATTTCATTCTTGGTCTCTCCCATACAATCTGAATTTCTAAAGTCATTTAGTTGCTAACAATTTATGAATTTTTTAGTGAGGTTTTTAATGTATCAGCTTCAATAAAACTCAAATATACATTAAACGGTTAATAGAATTTTATTTAATATACTGTCTCTTTCTTGCAGTTGATATTTTAAAATCACGTTACATATTTCTTAATGCATTTTAACGAAAATGTCCGAAACTGAGTGAAAACAGAAAAGCACTTAAACAAAATACACACATGGTTTCCCAAAGACATTGATCTAAGCTTTTATTCGTTAAATATTGATCATAGACGTATCGAATAAATTATAAAACTACGCGAAAAGGTACAGAATTTTATGGTATCTATTAAAATTTTCAGGAGATAAATCTGAATAAACGCAAAATTAAAATATTCATACGAAACCATTAGAAGAAATTTCCCTGTAAGTAAAATGGGAATCATATCACTGTTATAAATATAAGTTCAACGTTTCACCAAATAACCGGTGCAATCAGAGAGTTACAAGCAATGTCATATACGTTGAACCGTAATCATGGTTCACTCGAAAATGTCTTATAAAAGCCAAGTACCGATTAAACCCAGATTTCGGTTCAACTGTGAAAAACAGAGTTTTCCGGTGAACTAACATGGTCACCGTTAGCTCGAGTTAAGAGGCTAGCGGCGATTACAAAAATAAGAAAAAACTGCCTCATGAATTCTTCGAAAAGAAAAATATTTCAAAAATCGAAGAAAGAACCTTTGTAAAAAAATACTAGGCTGTGTAAAGGAGCTACCACATTTGACATTGAATAAAAACTGTTGACAGCAATGGCTATCTACATTCATTTAAAAAAGATCAGAAACTGATTATAGTTAAAAACTCATCAATATTTTTGAGTTACTATTATTTTTCAAAAATCAAGTGTAAAGTATCAGAGCTCAATATTCTATTTTTAGCAAGAAATTTTTTTATTGCAAAATGAGATAAAATAATGCTATGTATAATTTGTTTTTGCTAAAAATGTTTGTGAATCGAAGCTTAGTTGTCAACGCGCGATCTTGTAAACCAATCATAGTGGGTTCGCGTCCCGAGTAGAGCTTTTCTTCTAGTAGTGTGTATTAACCCTTTAACGCGCAGTGTTCCGACTCTGGGATCACCAAACTCTGACGTTTTGATTGTTGCCAGTCACGAAGAATAGATTTGATTTCTATAAAAATAGTGGCGGGTGACATAGCTCCACGAGAATCCTTTACTTTTTAGCACGTCATTTCCGGTAAAAAAATGGTCACGATTAATTTTAACAGCACTGACATCTGCTGAGAAAATGGAAGAATGCGAGAACAGCTGGATAGACGGCCCAATGCTGAAAAAAGGGCAGCCGTTGCCACCGCTCGACTTAACAACCAGCAAGATGGCGGACGATCGAAACGTTCATCGCATGCCACAGATCTAGAGACACTTTTTTGACGACAGTTGGCTGTGCGGCACAGCCAGCTGTCGTCAGAAAAAGGTATTTAGATCTGTAACACGCGATGAATGTTTCGATCGTCCGCCATCTTGCTGGTAGTTAAGTTGAGCGGTGGCAACGGCTGCCCTTTTTTCAGCATTGGGAAAGGGTTGCGTCTCAGAGGGTTAATTTTGCTATATAATGGTGCTTGAGGAAAAAGCCGCTAAAATGGTGAACCTTAACACCACATTTTTTAAAATACCAGTTGCAGCTAAATTGGCACCGGAATTTCGATGAAACCTTGAACTATATTTTTAACAGTGTACATTAATCAAGTGGTGTAGAAACTTCCAGCCTTTTATCCTAAAATTTGTCGAAGATATAAAAATAAGAAGATGCACATTAATAATGAAACCGCTCCAGTTTCTTTAAAAGAAGCAAAAGTTAAAATTGATACGAAAAATCATTTTGATTCCGCTCGATGCACATCGATGAATTCTATTCCACGACTGAATTAATCTTAATCGAGTTAAGCGGAGAGTGCGTTGGTTCACTTCCAACTATCAGTGGAGTAGTAATGGATTGGACAAAAAGAACTACATTAATAATTCCACTTTGAAGGATACAAAATTACAAATGGTACAACGAAATGCAACTTTATATAACGATGAATGTCAGAAAAAAAAAGGATTCTGGTGTGTTATTACAAAAATGTATCTGATTGCAATCTTAATATTTAACTTTTTTCCCTTTTTTCAACCCTCTCGTCACCCTGAACCTCATATCAGGCTCCTTTTTCAAATAGCAATATTTAGAGAGAAAACAATTGCATTTAGTATTTTTTTCTTTCAGTGATATCAATATCATTCATTCATGTAGAAAGTATAGGAGGCTCTTAACTAGATGCATAAATCGTGCCTAGATTGCAGTACTAGTCCATTTAGATCATTTTTTACAGTTTACGCTTCATTGTTTCAGGAGAAAAATTAAGAAAATATTTACGCTGATTTTTTACCGTTTTTTTTTCTTTTTAAGGTAAGTATAGTTTTTTTCTTATTCCTCAACCTTTACCTAATATGTGCATCCTTTTAAATTAATTTTAGCATAACAAAATGCTTCGAAAATGCAGAAATTATTATTATAAAAATTATTATTATCGACATTAATCGAGAAATATTAATCGACATTAGAAAAAAATATTTTTGCATGATTTATAATAGTATTTCAGATGCATTAAATGCTAGACAGATTTGTTTTCTCTGATTTTTCATAATTCGGTGACGAGAGGGTTATGTGCGCATTATATACAACATTTGTAGACATGGGCGCCCATAGGATTATTTGTGGGGGTAAGTCAAGGGTCCTGCAGTAGAAATATACTACATTTTACTCTTGAACCACGTCTACATTATACCAATTTGTAAAAATTTATACCATTTTTTAAAGTAAGAGCTAGGGGGGGGGGAGGATGGCAACTCTTTGCTCATAGGTATGGGCACCCGTGCTTGTAGAGAAATGTGGCCTGAAAAATATTGAAATTTTTGAGATTTTTCAATGCTTTTTGTAGTGTATTTTGGAAGGCCGTCTTTTTAAGAGAGAAAAGTTGCAGTATATATTCTACAATGTAGTACATAACGTGGCAAAAAACCCAAGAATGCTGTGACAAACAAAAACTATCAAAAAATTTACTTAATTTCTGAATGAAAGCCATTATTTGCGGAATTAAATAACGGGCAGTAGTGAGGTGGCTGGCAGCATAGCAAAGCGGTACGGCTTCATACCGGAGGGGAAAGTATTAAAGTGACGGAAAAGGCATGGAAACACGCAGTAAGTCAATTTGGCGATAGCGCCAGGAGCAGGAAAGAACGGTCACCAGTTTAATCACCAAATTAGAAAAACTCCCCAGCTGGTAGTTAGATGCTATTCAGTTGTAATAAATAAAAAATGCAGACTCGCCAACAGTTGACGGTTAAGAGAGCTTGAAAATCAAGAAACTTTATTGAAGCCCTGTGGGAAACCGAACAAAAAGAAGCACGCCACTCGAGCGCCTATCGAAGAATAAATAATACTTTAACGAGAAAATCCGATGTTTCATACAAAACAAAATTACGATAGCATAAGAATGAGAAAAATGGGAATTAAAAAAAATGGCAAGGAGTATTACATTTAGAATAGGGAAATTAAAATTAAAACTAATCAAAAACGTGATGAATTCTGCATAGACCATTTTTTAATTCGTATATATGCCCTATGCAGCCAAATTACGTAAAGCGACATAATGTAATTTTTACTTTATTTCTCAGTTATTGAATTATTACATTGTTTTGCATCACCGGACATGTAAAGGACGTTTGGTATTCCATTTTCCACTTATGATTCCGGTATAAGTATACTTTGGGCCCTCATACAATAAATTGAATAGGAAGAAACTTTATCTTTAGGATCACATGTACCCTAAAAATGGTAATTAACATAAGTGCATTTTGCAATGAATAGGTAAAAGTGATATCGTTTAACTGTAGAGTGAAATACTTTGAATTGTAATGTTTTATTGCAAATTCTGGGCGGAAACTTCACTTAAAATTCTAGTTGAATATCGCCAGTATATATAAGAATAGTTCAGCATGAATTAGCGATAATGCTTTTCTTTTTCAGATAGCAAGCTTTAATTATTTACTAGCTGCGTGCCCGTTCTTCGCACGGTAGGAAACAAATATTTTACTAAAATCTAATCGTAACTATCTATGCAAAAGCAAAATGTTAAAAAGTTCAAGTAGTCCTTTTGTTGAAACTACCGTGAAATATATTACGCAACGTATGATTATGGTTTAGTTAGTTATAAGACGATCGTTAAAAAATAATGAATATAACACTTTTAATTTCACGAAATAGTTATTAACGTGGTATATATATATATATATATACTGTTCTTTAATCCATATTATCCAAACAAATCTACTATTACTACCAGAGATAAAAATGAGAATACTATCTATTACTTATATTAATATTATCTATCTTCGTTTCTCAGTTTTTAATGCTCAATTTAAAGATACAGATTAGATATTTTAAACCAATGATGTCTTTCTACTTTTTGGTGATTCTGTGAAATTTATGCATTGCCATTAAAACAGATCTCCATATATTTTTAAGCATAATTCTTGTCTGATCGGCGTATATAGCACAGCAAAATATTTCATCTCGCAGTGGTGGAAAACATCCAAGCTGTACCAATTTAAATATTATTTAAATCCACCATGGTTCAGACTCGTGAAAACATCAAACTGTGTAATCTCGAGTAACTATTTGGAATCGCTCAAATTGCGAATAGGGCGTTAAATTGTGTTGCAGAGTTTACGAATTTCAGACAACTTTTAATCTATGACGTCACGTTCTGACCAGGGTAGTCGAATTTAGTCATTTCGCGCAGTAGTTTTCAAACGGAGTAATATTGAAACATACGACGTTGAAAAACTCTCGCTTGCAACAGAACTTTATTAAAGTTAATTTGAGAGATATTGGGGTTATTCCTAGCAAATCGGTATTTCAAATATTTTCCGTATCCATTTTGCTAATGATGTAACTTTTGTGCAAGAGCTTGTTAAGTTGCTAAAATTTAACAAAAAAAGAGTATATCTAATATAGATAATATACCGCCAAAAGTCGTCCAAATTTGGCGACATTTTGTACGATTTTTGGGAATACATACAACGACCGTCGTCAAACCGATAGCGAATACTATGAATTATGTTAATTAGTATTTTGAATCTTGTGCCGACATTTGAATTTCCCACGATTTAAAAAAATGCAAGTTTCCTTTCGTTATTATGGTTGCTGAAAAATCACAGAGCTCAAAAAACGCTAAGGTTAACACGCGCATTAAACAAAATACTTTGAATTTTTTTAATAGTAATTTTTGCGTCAAAACCTTTTAATGTAATTAGATTTCTAACTCATTTTCATGAGGTCAAAATGACATCATTCTCAGTTGCGATATCTAACATGAATAAGTGAAAGAAGAAAAAAACACGCTATTTTATTTTCTACAGCATCTGATAATCTGGGTGGAAGTTTATTATTTCGCTCGTGGTGTAATTTTTTGTCAAAACTTGTTAACCAGGATTTTTAATGCATTTTTACACTCGTGACATCAAAATGACGTCAGTCTCACTTGAATTATTGGAAGTAATAAATAAATAAATCTAACTTTGTTAACTATGCTCACGAATGTGCTGAAATCGGTTATTTGAGTAGCTTTCTACCCTGAAAATTGCGAAAAATCGTAAAAAGTTAGAGAATGGGTGGATTTCCAGAATTTTAAAGCAGCCTACGGACTATTCTATGTCGTTTTACCTGTATGTGCAAAATTTCAAGCCGATCGGTCCAACGGTGTGGGAGGAATTCCCGGACGAACAAACAAACAAACATACTTTCACATTTATATAATAGATTGCATGAAAACTTCGATTATTTTTAAAGAAGCGCAGATATGTTAATGTTCTATTTTTTTCATATTTAACGCGTTTTCATTTTTCGAGTTTTAAGAGATGTAGATATTAATGATTTCACTTATTGTTATATTTAACAACTTAAGTGGCAACAATGGATTCCGTTACTACGGAAACTGTAGCAATCTTAAAAATAGAACATGAAATGAATTATTCATGTTTACTTTGATAGAACTGCCATATTGGCGTAATTAACGCCACAAATTGATGGTAAATAGCTAAAATGAATCACCAATTAAACTTAACAACAAATTCAAAAATTTACCCGCAATCCTTACAATACCCACAGTTTTTACCAGGCTGAAAAACCATTCTTATTCACCTCCAAAAGCATTCGTATTTTTAAAGAATTCCGATTTTATTACACCTTGTTTGGTGGGATTAAAAAAAATATCCAAGCATACGCTCATAATATCGACTCATTCCAATCGTGGAATGTAATTAGCAGCACAAACGCGAGAACACACTCTATTAAACACAGCGTTACACTATATTTGAATATTTATCGCCAGCTTTGCTAAGAAAGGTAAAGTAGGAATCAACATACATTTTAATTTGTAAAGCAAAAAATTTATTAAACAGTATTAGTTATATGCCATTCTAACAGTTACCAGAAAAAGAAATTTCCGTAGCACTGCTTTAATGAATAAGAATCAATGATTTTTTACACATTCGATCGCCAAAGTGGGGAATAATTCCGTAAGCGGGGGCAGGTCGCCAAGCCAAATGTCGCCAAAGCTTTTTCGCGTTGCTAAATACGCCAATCTGCAAGGATTGTGCTTAGAATATATAGAGAACTGTTTTAACGGCAACCTTAATGGGTTAGACGTTGGCAACAAAAAAAGTGGCCAACTAAACCTGCCCACGCTTACGGAATTATTCCCCCAAAGTGCCAACCATTGATATATATGCTAAATATTAGCATATATATCAATGGTGCCAACATACACCATTTTGCGAGATTTTTTTCAAGGAATCATTCGAAGCATTGAAATAACCGCAACCAAAATGGGAAATAGTAATCTATCACTCATATGGTTTGATCGCCAAAGTACAACAGGCATATACTTGAAAAGGAGCAGTATTTTAAATTATTAACTATGTGTTAATGTGTTTTATTCATCGTTAACTATGATGTACAAAATGCGAGAATTTCAATGACCTTAAATTTGGCGGAATTTCCCCTCACTTTAATCAATTTACTTAATTTGGTGAAAATTCTCAAGTTAGATCGTTTAAATCGCCTTAATAACTGCATTATTTCTGCACTAATAACTGCTAAATTAAAAAAATTAAAGCTAAACTCTAGTAAAACCTACACTTGTTTTTAAAAATACTATTTCGGTACGCTCTCAGAAAATTGCGCCAAGCCCAAAACTGTGAAAATCGGTAGAACCTACTACTTTCTCAAAATCGCCAAATCAGCCATTTTTTTTTCCGCCAAACTAAAAAATATACATATATTAGTCTCGGAAATCTCTCAATCCCTTATTCTTTTACACATAAAAAACATTGAATTCCTGCTCTGATTTCACATGAGACGCAATATTTTAATTAAAAAATAACTTTGTAAATAATCTAAACAGAAAAAAAATCATTATTCTTTTATTTTTACTGCAGGAGTCTAAATAATTTAATAAAATAGCCAAACATGGCAACCTCGATGCTTATTTCTCACATTTTTGACTACAGGGGTTACAATCGCGGAATTGCGGAGAGCAAAAATTAGCGTTTTTGACGGGTTTTTTTATCAATATCTCCTAAACTAATTCGAATTTCGAAATTTAAATTAGCGGAGGTTCTTTCTCGAAATTTTCCGAATTCGTGGATACCTCGTTCGAAACTCAACTCCCAGCCGTTTAGGAGGAGATGATGTTACAGACACACAGACAGACGCGCACAGATTTTAATAGTATAGATTTGTTAGAAATAAGTGTACAGTATAAATTGAAAAAAATATTCAAAACAATGTAGGAAAAATGACTACGACTAGAAAAAATTCCTCTCGTTTATTTTCAAAAAATTACACTTTTTAAATTTGTATACGACCATCGCACAAAAAATACCAATTAGTAAAATGTGCTCCCATACACTCATGAAGTGATGAACAAAATTGCAGCCTTTCATCATAAAACGTCTCAGAAACATCTTTAAACAGATGTTCAAGGGCCGGGCTATACATGAATTCGGATGTAAACGTTTATTGCGATAGTGTAAAATATTGTTCTTTTCCGTGAAAAGCTATCATCCGACCAGACTTTTTTTTTTCGTTTGAGAGCCATTGAAAAGGGATGTAAATCAGCATATATTTATCTTCATATATCTGACAATTTTTAGGACATAATTTTCAAATTTTGTATGCCGCCTGATTAATGTATTGGGCACGTTTTACTAATTGAATTTTTTTTTTTTTTTTTGTACTCGGATCATATACAAATTTAAAAAGTGTAACTTTTGTAAATTAAAGAGCGGACTTTTTTCTAAAAATAGGTCTTTTTCATGCTTTGTTTCGAACATTTTTTGAATTTGCATTGCCCCTTTAATACGTTTTCATTCTTTATCTATTAGAGATATCTCCTTTTTGGAACACCCTGTATAATGTTAAGTGTGCCTTTTACGCTAAATGCAATTTTTAGTAATTTAACGATTTTGAAATTCATGATAAAAACGAAAATAAATTTTGAGCTTTCTGCTATGTCTAGAGTCTGACAATCAATAAAAAAGTTAACTTATGATAAGAAAGGCATCTCAACTCTACTCGATGCTCTTTGTTCAAATGCTCTCCGTTTTCTTTGTTTGACGTTATCTCAAACGAATTAATTGAATCGGAAAGGGTATTTTATGTTTTATTTTCTGCAAAATGCTAAGTCCTAGAAGAAAAAAAATAATAATAAAATAAAAAATAAAATAAATTTCTTTTTTTCTAATTCCGAGTTATATTTGAGCCAAAATTAAAGATGCCTTTCCGATTTTAGACAGTCTTCTGTATGAAATTTTAAGAGAAATGCTACCGAGCCCTTGGGCATGTAAAGAAAAAGTTCAAAAGCATGTTTTACAGTTATGATTTTCTCTCTTAAATTAGATATTATTAACTGTAAATGCTCAAACATATAAATTTTTTGATTCGAACTATTTTCTAGCACAGAGCAACTTTTCATCAAGATAATATAGCATTAGTAAGTGCTACTTAACTTAAAATATTTTACCTTAAGTACTTAAAAAGATGTGCTTACCTTAATTTTTTTTACACACTGGATGATTTTTAAGTACCTAACATTTATTAAAAAGAAAACAAAAAACAAAAAAAAACTTATCTAAGAAAATCATGCATAATGTATATTAGGGTGACGAAAAAAAAACCGACTGTTTTCTTTTTTTTGAGTCTCGAGTGAAAAAATCTTAGTTTTTGATGTTTTAAGAGCCCCCTCCAAAGGACAGCTCAAAAAAATGTTAAGAGGTCGCTCCAAATTTTTTTACATTTCAAAAATAGTCAAAAAAAGGATTTTTTTCCCTCGTTACGGTATAATTTTATAGACAAAAAAAAAAAAAAAAAAGCTTCTGAAAGTTTAAATTATAAATTTAAATTTTGAAAGGTCGCTCACAAATTTTTAATTTATTAGTCTCTGTAAAATCTAAAGTAATGCACTAATAAATTTTTAAAAAATGTGAGCGATCTTTCAAAATTTAAATTTTGAACTGAAACTTTCAAAAACTTATTTTTTTTGGTCTATAAAATTATACCGTAACGAGAAAAAAAATTAAAACACTAAAAATTCGATTTTTGACGATTTTTGAAGTTTAAAAAAAATTGGAGGGGCCTCTTATTTATTTATTTATTTATTTATTTATTTATTTATTTATTTTTGAGCTGTCCTTTGGGGCTCTCAAAACACCAAAAACTAACATTTTTTCACTCGAGACAATAAAAAAATAGTCGTTTTTTTATGTCACCCTAATGTATATACTGATACAGCACTGTGATGTCGCAGCATGTATGCATATTGTCACAGACTTTGATAATCATATAATAAAAAGTGTCTTACATATGAGCATAAATATTTTCTGACTTAAACTACTTTACAATGATTCTTGAAAAGAAAAGAATCCCATCCGAAGATTTCGTTTTACCGGTCGTACATAAATTATAAAAGAAAACATTTTTTTAGAATCTGGGAAATAAACGTTTATATCCAAATTCATGTACAGTCCCTAAACATATCTTTGAGACTTTAAATGATGAAAAACTGATATTTTGCACATCACCTCATTAGCGTATGAGGTACATTTTACTAAATGGGAATTTTTTTTTATACGGTGTTGTATACAAATTTTAAAGGTGTCACTTTTCGAAAATTAATTAGAGGATTTTTTTTAACGTAGTTTCTTTTCTAACTTTATTTTGAACATTTTTAAAAAATTCAAATTGACCACTTTAATAGATAAAGCATTAAAGTACGCTATCAACTTTTTGGGACACCCTGTACGCATGTGCAATTTTTTTGTTAACTATTATACTTTTCTTAAAAGAGCACATTTTGTTCTTCAATTCCTACTATTACTTCACTCTCTACATACTTATCACTCTCTACATATTTATATATCTTGCTCAAATTTTCAATCGTTAATAAAATACTTTTTATTCATCCCATCAAGTTCAAACACATTTTTTTTAAACTTGCAGGGGATTACACTTGATGTTAATACAGTTTTTTCAAATATTAATTCATTAATTACAATTAATTAATTTTAGATCCTTTTACGTGGGATTAAAAATAAATGAAAACAATAAACTAAACAAACAAACTGGATTAACTGTATCGACCCTTGCTTAACAAACGGCCCTGCATTAACCTTTTGAGGCGCAACCCTTTCCCAATGCTGAAAAAGGGCAGCCTGTGCCATCTCCCGACTTAACTACCAGCAAGATGGCGGACGATCGAACCGTTCATCGCGTGCCACAGATCTAGAGACAATTTTTTGACGACAGCTGGCTGTGCCGCACAGCCAGCTGTCCTGAAAAAAGGGTCTCTAGATCTGTGGCACGCGATGAACGTTTCAATCGTCCGCCATCTTGCTGGTAGTTAAGTCGAGCGATATCAACGGCTGCCCTTTTTTCAGCATTGGGCAATCTATCCAACTCTCCTCGCAGTCTTCCATTTTCAGCAGATGTTAGTGCTGTTAAAAATAATCGTGACCATTTTTTTACGTGAAATGACGTGCTAATAAGTAAAGGATTCTCGTGGAGCTATGTCACCCGCAACTATTTTTATAGAAATCAAATCTATTCTTCGTGACTGATAACAGTCAAAAGGTCAGAGTTTGGTGTTCCCAGAGCGGGAACACTGCGCGTTAAAGGGTTAATTAATTAACTAATAATCAATAAATTAATTAATAAAATTAATAAATTAAATGCAATAAAAAGCAACTAAAATAACATTTTTCTTTGTTGACCTAAGTAGGAATTGACTTAATTAAAAAAAAAAAATCTGGAGTGACTCCACTCGACTTTCCGAACACTTACGATTAAGATCATTACCAAGCATTTAAATAAATTTTAATCGATGAATAATTCAAACATATATACCAAATTGAAGCTCGATCGAATGTACCGTTTAAACGCTAGCGCACTTTCAAGAATTTCTCCCCATAGGCCATAATGTAAAAGAAATCTTTGTCGTAGCCCTGTAGAAAAACTGTAAGTCCTATACACACCAAAATCAATACCGGTCTTGCGACGGTGGTTTATAACATATATACCCAATTTGAGCTTAATCGCATGCCCTGTTCAGGAGCTATCGTGTTCACTCACATACACACAAACACACATACTCGCACACACACACACATACACACATACATGCATACATCTCGTAAAAATAGCATAAATGAATTCAGAAGACCCCAAAACGTGTAAATACACCAAAATCTCGAATTCGAATTTTTTCATGATTACAATACTTTCCTTACATGGTACATGTTCGGAAAGTAAAAATATTATTATTACTAAATGATACGAAAGTCATTTCAACTCAAATCAAATCACTTGTCAAATGCTGCCCTATACTTATCTCGCTTGAATTCATCTGCATCCGGCTAATGAAATGCAATTCTCGGTTGGTTCACTTCCAAATACAATTAGTCCAGTAATGGAAAGTGAAAAAGAAAAGTAAAAACCAATTACAAATGGAGTTCCAAAGATACAATATTATCAACGGAACGCGAGATTGTAGTCTTTTTGAGACTGACTGATTAAAAAAAAAAAGAAAATATAGTTTCGTTCTAAGATACATAAAAGCATTTAATACAATTTGTGATACTTTGATTTTTTTTTAAAGATATGCATTAACATATTAATGACAATGTTTGAATATGCATTAGTCGTTTTGTTTGGAAAAGAAATCTCACAAGAGTTCCTGAAATTAAAAACATTTCCTTTTTTACATCTCACGCAACGTTTGTTTGTGAATTAGTTTACATTTTGTGAAAGATAATCAGGAATTCGCTTCGACATTAAACGGAAGGGTTTTGATGCTGGCGCTGATATTCTTAAACAAGAAATTTTTTCGTTAAATCGCAAAAGTTTTCGTTTATTAATAAAAAGACTTTCAGATGATGTTTGCTAAAACTCTCAACATAATCACCTTGTGTTCTGAATGTCAGTGACTGTAGGGTGTTTAGATTGTTGTGTAGGATATTTCACGTTGCCTGTCTACAGGGTGTCCAAGAAAGTGATACACGCTCTAATAGCTCGGAACGTCACAA
Source organism: Cheiracanthium punctorium (assembly GCA_038373885.1). Lineage (NCBI taxonomy): Eukaryota > Metazoa > Arthropoda > Arachnida > Araneae > Cheiracanthiidae > Cheiracanthium > Cheiracanthium punctorium. The sequence continues at coordinate 358,462 of JAWZYV010001978.1, forward strand.
TGAGGTCGCCGTGACGTCCCTGTGAGCCACATAAGTCGCAGTCACACTGGTGACCATAAGTGACGTCACTTCGCCAGTGACAACAGCTTGTGACTTCTTTGTGACGTAAACGAGACGGATCGTTTCTGACGTCATGCCAGATCTGGCGACTTTCGCAATTTTTGCGACTTTTGAAAGCATCATGCGATTCAAATTTATGACTTTACGATATTGCTACTTTCTTGCTACATTTTTTATGATTTTGTGAATTTTGAGTAATTTTACGAATTTTTAAAAAAAAAAAAGCTTTTTTTTCAGTTTTAAATTAGTGGAACATTTAAGTCACAGAGCTGTTGTCGTGCACAAGTCACAGGGTGACTTCATGGTGACGTCACATTCTGACGTTGCTGCAGAAGGAGATTAGACAGTCAAGGCGACTTATTTGTGACTCATTCGCGACGTCCCGTGACGAGTCTTGCACCTAGCAGTGACTTCACATTTAGGTCATGGTGCTATTACGGCGGTTTAATTCTGTGTCTGTTAGAGATTAGTAGGCAATACAAATTGAAAAAAAAATGTTCAAAATAAGGTCGGAAGTAAGACTCCGTTAATAAAAAATTCCTCTTGTTAATTTTAGAAAAGTTAATTAAGATGTTCATGATGTTGAGAAATCTCAGAGACATTTCATGATGAAAGGCTGAAGTTTTGTATATCATCTCCTAAATCCTTTATCTACCGACAGTAGAGAAATAGCGTTAAATTAAAACTGTAAAAAAAACGAAAAATCTATTCATTGTAACCATTTCCTTGAAAAATCACTACCAAATACTTCATTGAATCATCTTACATCACGATTGCATGTTCTATTAGAGTAGCTTGTTTTTAATATGCAGCTTTCCAGTCACTTTCTAATCGTGTAGACGCCCTCCTCCCTAAAAAAGAGCATTAGTAAAATTTCCGACGTCTGCTTTATGATTAAAAGAATAGATTTTCTAAAAGTGTGTCAATCAAAGTATTATTTGACTCCTTCAGATTGGTTGGTCCTATACTCTTTTGAAAAGACTCGTTAACTGTTTATAAAACCAGTCATCCAACGTATAGCTTAGTAATTTTTTCGTAATTTTTTTTTTATTACATGAATCAATATTTATCATTTAATGCCTAACTATAACATGAGAAAACAAATAGATTCAAGTTGATATTCTTGGCAATTCTTTATTCGGTAAATGGAGCACATTTTACTAATTGGGAATTTTTTATACGAGAGTCGTATAAAAATATAAAGTGTCACTTTTTGAAAACTAAGTACTATTTTCTTAATTTGTTTTCTTTCTATCTTCAATTTGAGCAATTTTCCAATTTACATTGGCCTCGTATCTTTAATAAATAAAGAACCAAAGCGTGTTTACACCTTTTTTGAGACGCCCTCTACATATATGTATTATTATTATAACTATTTCACTTTTCTTGAAAAAGTACATATTTATTTACTAAACTGATTCGGGGAAAATCATTGAACTCAAGTCAACGCACTTGTCAAATGCTGCTTATCTCGTTTGAATTCATTTCCATCGGGCTAATAAAATTGCAGTTCCAAAGATACAAAATTATCAATGGAACGCGAGACTGCAGTCTTTTTGAGACTGACAGGATTAAATAAAAAATAAAAGATTGCGTTCGCAGATACATAAAATCGTTTAATGAAATTCGTGTTACTTTGCTTCTTTTTTTTTCAGATATTCATTAACATATTAATGAAAATGTCGGAATATGCATTGATGGCTTTGTATGGATAAAGAAATCTCAAGTGCTCCTGGAATAAAAAGAATTTAACTTTCACTTCTCATGCTACGTTTGTTTAAGAGTTAATTTACATTTTGAGAAAGACAGTCAAAAGTTCGTTTCGACATTAAATGGAACTGTTTTGATGATGCTGAAATTCTTAAAACAAGAATAGTTTTCGTTAAATTAAAAAAGTTTTCTTTTATCAATGAAAAGGGGCCAAGATGATGCTGCTAAAGCAAATAAAAATAAGGAAGCAATTCTATACGTTGCCATCTCCCAACCCTCTGAAAACCCTCTTCCGAACAAAGCCACCTTGAGTTCTGATTGTCACTGAAATAAGTTGTTTGGAATGTTGTGTATAGAATTTCGTGTTGTCTGTCTATGCAGAAGGTATATGCTATGCAGAAGGTATTCCTGATTTCATCGATCAAACTTTAAGGGTCGGAAAAAACATGGAGAGGAGAAAATGGAATGCTGTAGGTTTCAGCACGATGAGGCTCCAGCTCATTTTCGTGATAGTGACCGTAGTTGTCTTAATGTCTCCTTTGGTTTTCGATGTACTGGACGAAATGGAGCAGTCGCTTGGCTAGCACTTTTACCTGACTTATCAAGTATCGGTTTTTGGTAATGGAGAAACATCAAGGTACTCGTTTACACGATTCCAATTGACTCTGACGAGGAACTCAATGCAAACCTTTTGGTCACTAATAATATATATATATATATATATATATATATATACAGGGGCGTAGCCAGAAATTTTTCATGGGGGGGTTACGACTACTACAACTCATATATATGTATACGTGTGTGTGATAATAGAGTGAAGAATATACATTTTATATGGCAAAAAATTTTTCATGGGGGGGGGTTATGACCCCCCTAACCCCCCCCCGTGGCTACGCCTCTGTATATATATACAGTCAACTCAGAATATAGTGAACCCAGAGTGCCTCTTTTATGTTCGAGTATACAAAAAGATTTTTAAGCACCTGTTTCGAAATACAGGTGAATTTCCAGTAACTAGGCTAACTTACTTATACTAAACAAAGGAGAAGGGTCGATGGGGGTCACATTTTTTTCAATGCTGTAATGTATCCTACCTTTTAAAGCATTCATTAACAAAAACAGTGTACTTTTGAAAGGGAACCAAAAGCTGAAATTTCGCTCTTGAATTTGGACGATTTCCTTTTCCGTTCTCAAGGCAATTTCACAGCTTAAAAGCGGCAGCACCTTTTGCCAAATGAATGAATGTACCTTATTTCCATAAATGAGATTAATTGTGTTTATTTTACTTAACAAGTAGTATTGAAACCATAAATGTGTTCCATCATGTTTGATTTTCTTCATAAACATTTAGTACTTTTATAAAACTCTGTTTTGTATTGTTTTATTGTTATCGGACATCGGAACATCGGTTTTAGTGAATTTCGGATGTAGTAAACGAAATTTGCCGGTCCACAGAGGTTCACTATAACTGGAGTTGACTGTATCTTCTCGCTGGTATCTAAATCGGGTTCGAAAATGGAAAAGAAACTTTCAGTGCATATTTTTATCTTTTAAGATACTAAGAGTCATTTTATTGTTAAAGTAAGTAGTGTACAGTATCGACTAACTACGGCAAAAAATTGACTTTTGTATGGAAAGAGGGGGAGTGAGTAAATACCAATAGCTGGAACTTTTGATTACTCGAAGTAATTGGGTGGTTCCTCGGTCTTCGAGTTGACGTGAGTTGACTGCATATAGCTTCAAACTCAATATTTTGGTCTATTTTTGCATATGTGCCCTAAACATGTATTTCAAGTGACCGAGCAGCAATCAGGGCTTGCTCTGCATATCCTGTTTTCTAGGAATTATATTTTGCTTATGGTTTTTGTTCTTTTTTTGATTTATATTTTTCGTGCTTTTCGTCTTTCTACGTGGTGAGGTCTTTAGGGAAAATTAATCCATTTTCAAAATAAAGACATATGTCACACGAAAATTTTTCAAAGAATTTAATGCTATAAAATATTAGAAATTCCCGTAAAAGACGTCATTTATGATCTGAATAAAAAATGAATTATTTTATATGAAAATATGTCATGGAATTTTCAATAATATAGTAAAAAAAAAATGAATAAAACTTATTTAGGGTATATTACAAGCTCATCAGATTTAAAGTTAAAGAATAATTTTTTTTTTAATAAAAATGTTCATTTCTTAAATGGACTCAATATATTTGGAAGAATAAATGAAATGGATTGAAATTGTTAAATTCCAACTCAACTCTACAAACATGTCAAATGTGTATTTATACGATTCAGTTAATCTCTGTCGAGTTAATCAGGTGGAAACTGTGTTGATTCTCGTCCAAAAACTAAGTAGCAATTCAAATAAAGTCAGAGAAATATTAGTACTGCAAGATCCAAAAACATAAAACTAATACTGCGACATGAAAATGTAGAATTCGAGGAAGATTGATAAATTTTAATGAAATTACTTTTATTCTAGTGTACATAAAATACATTTACCGCAATTTCGATAGTATTTTGTTTTGATTCATGATTCGGATGTATGCAATAGCATGAAAATCCCAATTGACATAGATTTTTTTTAATTTTTTTTACATATTTTGAAAACTTTTCTTTCTCAGTTAGGTTATATTTCATTAGATTAAACAGGAAATTTAGTAAAATTAAATAAGACACAATTAAATAGCGCCAAAATGTTTCAACGTTTTAAATTTTAAAATGTTGCCGGTAGACAGTTGGATAGAAATTGACACTAGCGTTTATAGTTCTTTTGCAGGGTGTCACAAAATTATATGAAAGAAAAGCAATATATTTTTTTTGAAATTATCTTCAACACCTCGAAAGTAATGGGAGAAATTTGTATGCTGTTATCGATATATCTCTAAATTGGGTGCCATAAATCCTCTAAAATCGCAATTCGCATGCAACAAGATGAAAAATTTGGAACTTTATTTGCATGTTAATGAAATTTAGAGCACAGATAGACGAGCTGACACTCTCTGTTGGACTGTTAGAACTGAGGTAAATTATTTATATGTATATATATTATTAAATAATTTTATTAATATGTATTATTATGGAACTATTTTATGAGGTAAAAATGAAATGGAGAGGCACAAGATTATTTATTCCCTGATAATTTTACTTTTGGTAAACAAAATTTAATTCAAATTTTTTACATTATCATTCCTTATAGCAAATGTTGCAAATATTAGCACACGCAGATACGGTTTTACAGAGAATTCCTGCAAACATTGATGCATTAAAACAAACTGCAACTGAAGAAATCTCGTTAATATCACCAGCAATGTTGCAAAGTATGTCAAAAACTTGGTTCGACGTGTTCATGTTTTCATTCAGAATGGTGACAAAACATTTCTCACCATTTGCTGTGAGGAATGATAATGTAAAAAATTTTAATTTGCTGAATTAACCAGAATATAAAGTGGTGTTTTTTGACTGATCATTGACCTGAAAAAAACCTTACTAGCGCTACACTCGAGGCCTAAATATAGGATTATATAGGATTTTTTTAGTTATCTTGATGAAAAATTTTGGGGTCGCGTTATATCACTACCTCCTAGATATAGAAGTTCTGAGAATGGAAACTTCTACGTCATCACTAGGTTCACTAAAATGACATCATCACACATTCATTTTCACAATGTAAAACTATTCAAAGTTTGTGGTGAATTTACTACCGCATAAAACATTTTAAATGAATTAAGATAGAAAATTTCATTTTACGACAAATAGGAAATTTTAACCATCACTAATTATATAATATGATAAAGAAATAGATCATTATAAATAATTTTTTATCAGAAAGGTATTTTAATTTTTATCTTTAGCCTAAGATATTTTCTAAATTTTGTATCCTTCACCAGAAATTTTAAATAGTTGTACTTTCTGAAAGGAAAACTGTTATGACGTCATTTAGACGACCTACTGATAACGTAAAAGCTCCTATTCTCAGGCCTTCTATATCTAGGAGGTAGTGGTTATATTCCGCCCATTACAGTAATTATACTTTAAAAAAAATAAAATCATCAGTGGATTAAGTAACCTTGTGCTTCTACATTTCTGTTTTACCTCAACCTCTTAAAAATTAGGCTCAATATTTTCACCAAAACATGGTAAAACATGATACATGAAAAGTTGGCTCCATTAGTTGGTGAAACCTTGTTCCAACATTTGGTGCTCACGTTTAACCATACTTTTGTGAAGCACCAAAGGTTGGAACAAGGTTTCACCATCTTATGGAGCCGACTTCTCTAGCATCAAATTTTACCATGTTTTGGTGAAATGTTGCGCCAAATTTTTAAGACTGCACAAATAAAGTTGTAACAGTCCAACAGTGTTGGAAATTGTCTCCCACTCTTAAACCTTTAACGCGGAGTGTTCCCGCTCTGGGAACACCAAACTCTGACGGTTTGACTGTTGCCAGTCACGAAGAATATATTTGATTTCTATAAAAGTAGTTTCAGGTGGCACAGCTCCACGAGAATCCTTTATTTTTAGCACATCATTTCCCGTAAAAAAATTGTCACGATTATTTTTAACAGCGCTGACATCTGATGAAAAATGGAAGAATGCGAGAACAGCTGGGTAGATTGTCCAATGATGAAAAAAGGGAAGGCGTTGCCATCGCTAGACTTAACTACCAGCAAGATGGCGGACGCTCGTAACGTTCATGGCGTGACCAGATCTAGAGACCTCTTTTCTGACGACAGCTGGCTGTGCCCTGCCCTTTTTTCAGCATTGGGAAAGGGTTACGCCTCAAGGGGTTAACAAACGGCCTGCATTAATTAATTAACTAATTATGAATAAATAAATTAATAATTAATTAATGTGCTGGCACAGCCAGCTGTCATCAAAAAAGGGTCTCTAGATCTGTGGCACGCGATGAACGTTTCGATCGTCCGCCATCTTGCTGGTAGTTAAGTCGAGCGATGGTAACGGCTGCCCTTTTTACAGCATTGGGAAAGGGTTGCGCCCCAAAGGGTTAAGGGTAATAAGAAAAACCATCCGGTACTCTTTTAAATCTATAACCCTGTATATTTACGAAAATCATAATCGATATCGAAACGCCAAATATATTTTCATAGTTTTAGCTCAAACACGAGCATTAAAATTTATGTCATTCCAGCCGGAAACTCTTATCTTTATAATAAAAAGTCACAGAACTTCTACTTCGGACTAAAAGCGCGTAGATTCGAAATATTTCCCAAGAAAAAGGGAAAATTCCTGTTGAATAAAAAAAGTACGTCGAGACAAGCAATGCAACAAGGAGCGGGAACATTTCTGCTGTGAAAATTATTCAAATTCCGTTCAGTTTTATTCATGCAGGGCAGGGCACGACAAGTGGATGCCATTAAAAATGGAAATTAAATCCTCCCTCACAGTTGCAGGGGGAAAAATTGAAGGAATTTTATTTTCAAAGCTATGGGGATACGTCGATAGCGTTACTTCTGAAATATTACAGTTCAACTTTTGAATGTAGGGTCACCTTGTGAAACCAGTGCCTTGAAATACAAGTAACAAATTAAGTCGATTTTTTGATCCTAGAAGACTCACTTTTTTTTCTGTGTCTGAAATAAATATATGTGATAATGATAGTGCTTATTATTTGGCGAAAAATAGTTTAAAAAATAATAACCGAATATTTTACTAGAAAATCACTTTTTTTATTTCAGTTTTGTATGCGGTACACTGGGCCTTAGCTAAGGCATTTATTTTGAAATTTTAGTTTCAAATTATTTCTTGATACGAAGAACTCCAATACTCAGCCATTTTTTTCCGGTTTCAAAACTCTTTGCTAACTATATTTTGTAAATTTTCTAAAAAAATCTGGAGTGACCCCACTCGATTTTCCGAACACGCACGATTAAGATAATTACCAAGCATTTAAATAAATTTTAATCGATGAATAATTCAAACATATATACCAAATTGAAGTTCAATCGAATGCGCCGTTTAAACGCTAGCGCACTTTCAAGAATCCCCCCCCCCCCGCATAGGCCATAATGTAAAAGAAATCTTTGTCGTAGCTCTGTAGAAAAACTATTATTCATATACACATCAAAATCAATACCGATCTTACGATGGTGGTTTACAACATATATATACCCAATTTGAGCTCAATCGAATGTACCGTTTAAACGCTAGCGCACTTTCAAGAATTTCCTCCCACAGCCCATAATGTAAAAAAATCTTTGTCGTAGCCCTGTAGAAAAACTATAAGTCTTATACACATCAAAATCAATACCGGTCTAACGATGGTGGTTTATAGCATATATACCCAATTTGAGCTCAATCGAATGCCCCGTTTAGGAGCTATCGTGTTCCCTCACACACACACACACACACACGCACACATACATAAATCTCGTAAAAATAGGATAAATGAATTCAGAAGACCTCAAAACGTGTCAATACACCAAAATCTCGAAGTCGAATTTTTTCATTTACAATACTTTCCTTACATGGTACATGTTCGGAAAGTAATAAACAAAACCACATTTGAAAGATGACTGTTTAAATTTCAATCCATTTTGGCAATAATATGAACAGTAAGTACATGTACACGTAACAGCTTGAATTATATCGTTGCTATCTATGTATAAATACTCTTAAAAACCAACAGATGTCTATACTAATATTTTATAGGCGTACAGGAATAGTTAAAGTGGTTTTTCCACTTATGGTGCCAAGTGCCTTGTAGGGGTGAAATCAGATATGGATCGGCATATGAGGTACTAGGTATCTAAATGCTAAAATGTTAAATTTTTAAACAAAGGAAAAGTGAAAGAAAAACTGACTACCGTTTGACTCTAAAAATACTTTTGAATTTCCCTTTTTACAGAATGTAAGATTATATTTTTACTTTCCGAACATATACCATGTAATAAAAATATTGTAGTTATGAAAAAAATAGACTTTGACATTTTAATATCAGGTTGTAACGAAAGTTTTCCGCCAGATTTGCTTGAGTCAGCTCACGCGGTACCAGATATGTCAAGTGTACCTTATATGTCAAGTTTATGCGATGCTTAGCGCGACTAATGGACATGACACTAAAGTCTAACTCTTTTAGCTAGCTGTCGAGTGGATGGATATTTTATCTTCTTCCAGAGATTGTCGTAGGCGGGCCTCATCAGCATCATTAGGCCGGCCAGAGCGCTCTGCTTCTTTAAATGTCCCAGTCCTCGTTTTTGAACTTTCGGTACCAAATCTTCACAGTGTCATATGATACAACAGTAGTACCTTAAACTGTACACATGATTCGGTGTCTTTCTGTAGCTGACTTTTTGAAACAGAACTGAGAGTTAATGATGGTTCAATCTGGTAGCATGATAGTTCCATTTCAGACACCTTACACTTAATCATAACGATATTGTTTTACAGATTGCACAACACAGTGCTCTAAAACAAGTCGTTTTCTTTCAAATAACAAAAATCGTTTCAAGGCAAAGACACCAACGCGAACTGCTTGTACAGGCAATACTTGCAGTGGCGGAAAACTTTCGTTACAACCTAATATATTGCCACGTTTTGAAGTCTTACTCTAACAACTTCATACATTACCAAGTATCGCACTTCAGCCACTTACAATGTTCAGTGTAACCCCAGCCGTGGTGGGGCCGATGAGTCTTAGTAGATTCAAAGCTTTGACAAAATAAATGTTATGTGTCTAGTTAAAATAGGGGCGTTCGCTCTTCTATTTCTAACGTTTTAGTTACTGTAGTAACAGAATCTTGGCAGCCACTGAATTGTTCTCTTAATGAATATTCTATTCTGAACCATTTCTAAAAGGTCCCATAAAATACTCTATAGTGTGAATCATAGCGCTTTTCAGAAAGAAAAGCGTTTATAAGACATCGATTTTGTGTACTTTTTACGAGTTTTGTGATGTGTTTAGTGCCTTTACTGTTATGTCTTGAAATAGGCTGAATTATTTTTATTTGCAATTTATTCAACTGATACTGTATAAGTAGCATAAAAGTCAACGAATTTCGTCAATAAAAGAAAAATTAAACAAACTCTTTCTGTCGCTACAGAATAGATGAAAAAAACTAGTGATGAAATTTACTAATTATAAATAGGAGATTTTAAATTTACATACAACACAAATGATATGTAAAATGTACAAACTGTCCTTCTCTCTTACACAAACGTCTGAATATCACATTTCAAGTACATACCATAAAACATGCAAACATAACGGTAAAAACTTTTACCAATTCCGGTTAAAAACTCAATCGCATAGTGTTTCTTCGACTGTACTTAATATTCATCAAAATTCCAGACATTTACTCAGAGTTTCTGCATACAGAATGGCACCAAATCCTCATGCAACGTCACTTCGAGACACTATATACCGACGTCGATTATTCAAATTTTGTTCGGTTTCATACACGCGCTGTCGAACTTTACAAGAATCCGAATGTGGAATGCAGATTGATTCTTTTAAAGTCACAGTTTCCAGACAAAATATTGCATATATCAATGTTTTGTTAATCCGTATGTGGAGTTAGCATTGTAAAATGAAGGGATTACGCAATGCGCTTTCAGTAAAAATATCTGCATTTCCTTTTTTTACTTATTAGTTTCAACCATAGATAAAAATACAAGGATGGTAAATAAATAAATAAATAAAATAAAGTAATTCGACACTAGATGGCGATGTCTCACCGTGAGGTGATTTTAGGATTTTTACGGTTTGCGAAAATATAAAAAGGAATTTTCTGGCAAAATTGTAATTTATAATTGTACAATTGAAAACATAATACATTTCATCATTATGCACTTGAAACTGACAGTGAATTTCAATTGTATTTTTAACACTGTAATTACCGTAGTAACAGAATCCGTTGTTGTCACTCAAGTTGTTAAATCCGACAATCCAACGGAAATAAGTCGTTTCAAGATTCGGAAAATCAAAATACATGAATATGTACGAAATAGAACATGAAGTAACTGTCGCTTTAGAAATACTACGATTACTTTATACTATTCTATCTATTTCTCGTTTTATTACTTATCTATTTAAAAAAAACTCTTACTCTGTCCTAATGTTTCAGATTGTTGAAACCATGAGTTAAATCTTGATAATCCGGGATACATTGGACCAGAATACCGCTAGATTATCGGAAAATCCTAGATTATCAAGATATCGTGTTTTGGACTCAAAGTCATATGCTTTCGTTTTTACGACTTGTTGTTACACTAGATAATTAATTACACAAAAAAATACATCAAGTAAACTGGAAAACAATGACGGGAATGTGTGTATTAAGGCAAACTTGCACGAGAGGTAACCACGTAGGATAAGGGATGCCTTGGTCGGGGGACATTCTAAGCGGTTCTTAAGCGTATTCACGTTACATCTACAGAAAACCGGCCAAAGCTCCAGACCGTTAGATCGACAGCCACATGACAGGCCCAAGAGAGCCGGACAAACCAAGTGTCGAATTATTCAGGTGTACTGTAAATCTTTTTGAAATTATACCAATTATCAATGTTATATTAATGTATGTAACATAACAGGCATAAGAAGAAGAAATGGGGCGTCCACACAATATTTCGATATAAGCTTCGTTAATCATTTATTAAGCTGCAAAATTTAGTAAAACACGCATAGACACTTTAAGCAGACGCCAAACCTCTTCATCTAACATATGCCATGGTAACAAAGACGCAAAATGAACAGATACAGCCACTATACCTTTCAAAAAACATCCAAAGTTCCTTAATCCTTTAAAGCGCAGGAATTTTCGAATGAATATTTATCCATATGTCAGGTAATTATCTATATCTCGGTAAATAATAATCTCGAGATGGTGGGTAGATGGGTTTTTGCTCAGAATGAGCACGAAAAATAATTTTGAAATAAGTTTGAGCGGTTTTTTATGCCATTGTTCTTTGTTCTCTTTTTATTTTGATATTTTTGCATTTTTACGTTTCTCTATATATAGGTCGAGTTCGTAAACGGCCGATGGTTTAAACCGTTTACACTAACGGCACTCCAAGCCGTTAAGAAAGTTCGATTCGGTGTAAACCGTTTACACTTTAGCGTTCGGAAAGGCAAACGAAGTGCACTCAGTTTTTAAACTAAACCGACCGTCTGGAGAGAAGGTTTACTTCGTTTGTGTTACAGATACAAGATGGCGGCATCCAGCGAGGTTTATATGTGTTATGACTGTAAAGAGATATTTTCAACCCAAGACGAAATTAAGAATCATGTGCCATATTGTAAGAATACAGCAGAGTTATCCAAAGGTATTTTTCTTTCTTTTAGTCTAATAAAATTAGGTGCATACTATTAATATTAAATTTAAAATGGAATGTTATTGCAACCGTAGACCGGCAGATTCTGAATTTATTGATGCTTCTTGTGTTTTTACACGTGTGCTATAAATTTGTAGATTAATTATTTAATGTGAACGTTAAAATTAGACTGAGTATCTATTATTTTTTGCCTATTTTCTCCTAGCATTTCTTTCAGGCATTATTATTTTTGGAACAATTGATTAATATTGCTTCAAACAATTTGTATTTTATTTCTTTAAAGTGCAAATTTGGTCAATTTAAAGTAATTCTGAATCAGACTGATATTAAATTAAATCTTACTATAAACTCATATTTTAATTACTGGCAGTTACCACTTTCATTTTTTAATCCCATAATAAGTTTATCTGTGATGCAGTGATCGAACCAGGAATTTTTTTCCAGGGTCCCATATTTGTGAAAATTGTTTATTTTTGTGAATTTCAATACTTAATATTGCTTTATTTCAACACTTATTTTTGTGAATTTTCATACTAATTTCTAATAAAAGTCAGTTTTTTTGTTAAAATAATTTATGAAACACATTAAAATGTAGGATAAAATGACAATAAAGGGGCATTTTAATCTTCTATATTTATGTGAACCAACCAACCACTAACGGGATGGGATTGAAAACAATTTGAAAATAAGAACAAAAAAGAAAAGAAATTTAATTTTTCGTATTAAAATAAAAATGGAAAAAAAAACGCCACTAAATCCATGAATAATGCGTTTGTTTGGAAGACACGTTTGTTTACATTATCACCTAGGCAACGAAACGAAATAAACCGAAGCCGTTCGGAAACGCCAGTTGCAACTAACTGCACTAAACAGGTTTGTTTATGTTTCGGACGGTTTACTTAGTGCAAACCGTCGGCCGTTTACGAACTCGACCACATATGTTACGGCCAAAGTCCGAAATCGGTCTGTTCGCGAACTGGCCGGCCTATTCGCGCTTTATCCAACGTTGCTGTAAACTTACCGGCCAATGTCCGATCTTTTCTTGATTTCGGGCTTTGGCCGGCCGATTCGCGAAGTGGCTTGGGACGATCGGCTAAAGTAGGAAGAAAGAAATCAACAGCAGATTGTTTTACACACTGTTAAAAATGAAGTATTTAAAAATGAGTACTTCTGTGAACTGTTTTTTTTTTCTTTTCTTTTTCTGAAAGTACAATTGTTTTAGAAACGAGTTCAAATATAAGTGACATCTCTGAGTTAAAAATAAGCTTGTAATATATCAAAATAGGATCTCGTGTTATTCTGTTCTCACATTAAAGCCATAGTAAAAATTATTCAGTGAGCGTATACGCTGAAACAACGAGATAGCGTGAAAAATATTGGATTTGCGCCCTTCAAAATGACGAATTATATCTTGAGCAATTCCGTCTATTTTCCGTCTTTATGATAATAACGTTAGAACATTTTAATGTCAATAGGCTTTTTATGTTTACTTATTCAATTTTGGTATCACACAAAATTTACGTACTGCACCATTTGTGTTACTTACGTAACACAAACTGTGTTACTTTTACATTAATTGGGTTACTTTTTTTATTTACAATGTCTTTCATTAATTTTAACATTAATCACTAGATTTTTTTTAAACTGTTGTTATGTTAAAATTATATTGGGTATTTACGTATTATACCGTCGACCGTTTTCGCCAACACTTTTACCTCCCAAACTGCAGGCCCCAATAACGTTCGTTAAACAATCATAACTCTGTTACTAGTGTAGATAACCCTATTTCAATACGTTTAAAAATTTGTGAACTTATTCAACACATCATTTTTGACCTTTGTATTATCGAGGATTTTATATTCAACACATGTCCCTTGATGTATGCTTCTATTTAATCACGAACGGATTCGCTGAATCGAACGAAGCTGACATAAACACTTTGAAAGCAAATACAAAAGTTCTCCTTCCCACATTCTTCAACAAAAGAATCGAAAATTCTCGGAACACACCGGGCTATATCTTTTTGCACATTTACTTACCCTTTAACTCTCCGTCCAACATTACGGCGTAAAACAAGGTGAAAAGTTTTCTCCAAGCAAATTATTTATAATTTTTTCCCCCTAGCTCCGTGGAATTTAATATGCATCACTACCCCCGTGCTGCATATATTTTCAGCGTAATTCAGCAAAAATATCGCGAAAAGGCTGAGCAAAAGTATCCGGAAACTTTCACGAGAGTTTTTATTCTTTCCGAAGTGTTCATTCAGCTGTGTTCAGGTGGAGTTATGCGTAGTTCAATATGTGGATCGCGACTTTGAGGGCTTTATTCGCCCCATAAAAGTTTCTTAGGAAATTCTGCGTCGACGCAGGCAATGAATTTTTGAAACTAAGTTATCTCTTGAAGGACTTTGTTTAGATTTTATTTATTCATATTGATTATCAGTACTAATGTAATAACGAGACAGTATGTTAGAAAGATACGATTTTTTTTTTTTTTTAGCAAGTAGGCGTTAAGGGGTTAGGGGTAGTCAGAGGCGTGAAAAAATGCCATTTTTTATTAATTTTTTTTTTTTGTCTAGTAATTAAGTTTATTTCACATAAGTAAAAACATAGTATCATTTCATCATACTTTAACATTACTTCACTTAAATTTAAAAAAAAAAAATAATTATTTTACAAGTTATGGCGGTCTAAGTTGAACAGGTTTTAATAATGGGTCCTTGCGGTGACCATTACAGCTCCTTGGAGATTCATCTAAAATCAATGAAACAAAAAAGATTATTTTTATGGATAGATAATATTGTGCCTGATCGAAGCTTTTTTTGTTTTTTTCAAAATTAACAAAATGGCGGTCTCTGGAAATTTTTTTGCAGATTTTCGGGAAAAAACCAACAATTAATTGTTTATAAAAAATCGAAGTTTTTTAACAAAAAAAAAAATCCTTCGATCAGGCACTAGCTTTTTATGTTTTCTAAAAGCTGTATAAGTTTCATTCAAATATATCGAGCGGTTTTTGAGTTACAGTGGTCACCAGTTCAAAAAACATTGTTTTGAGAAAAACGCATTTAAAGTTTTACAGTCGATTGATGTACAGTAATACGAATAATTTCAATACTTACACTGAGTCATCTATTCCTGGACCATATAAGAGTTCTTCAGCCGTTGTAGAACTTTCTAAAACATCAATTTGTTGTTGTCTACGTCGCATTCTACCTTCGCGAGTGTTGTCGTTAGCGCGCTGATCAGCTACTTTTACACGTGCACTATCGGTTTTTTCAGTATACCGATGCGAATTAGGCCCACAACTAAGTCCCAGTGTGTTCATTGTTACTAATGATGACTTTGTCCCTTCATTAAATATACTCATAGCTACATATGCAGCAATTTAAACAATGGTAAAACTAGAATTGATAGTTTTTGGGCATATTTTCCACACTAGTTGGTTGAAGCTCTCATTATTATTTTGATTAAATCCACCTACACATCTTGAAAGTATATTTTCATTACTAAGATCTTCATAAATAGGCTTGATTGCTTTTAAAACTTCAGCAGGTAAGGGAGAATTATGCCGCTAGCTAATTGTTCTCGGAAATATTAGACCGCTTGAGAGCCTTTTATTCTTCGCTAAATAACTCGAAAGATATTTGTCGGATTCACTTCAAACTTTCAGAGAATATTTTTAAGATACTATACTTTAAGAAAATGAAAAAAAAAAAAAATCAATTTTTTGAAAATTCTGACTACCCCTAACCCCTTAAACAGCCTGTTTGTTGAGAAAGCTATTGACACTTTTCCCAGTGAATTTGATTTTCTTGAAGCTTTCAGTATCCACAAAAACATAAATTGTCTTGTTAATCCCTTGAAGGTGGTATTATTTTCAAGAAAACGCTCATAAAAGAACGCATTTTTCCCCTAATAATTGCATAAAAATAAGTGCTTGTGCAATATATGTATACATTTTTAGCGCGAAAGAAAAAATAAAGGAGCATTTCTAGGAAAAGACAACAGTCAGGGTTATTGTGACTGAATGTGTGCTTTGTAATAAGCAGGGAATCATTAAAAATTCATGTTTTAAACGCTAAAGGAGAGTTTATTAAACTTACTCCGTAAAATATATAGTTGTATGGTTTCTTTGAACATAAGTAAAATGAGTGAGCTTAGATTGCACAACGCATATTACAAATACACGTGTTTGAGTACTGCTCTATCGTCTATTTAAAAATAAACTATTTGCATTTAAGTTGAAAATACTCTTTGAATCTAAACATGAACACGTTGGACCAAGTTTTTCAACACACACTTATCAAGATTGTTCGCGTTATTGATGAAATTTCTTCAATTAAGGTTTGTTTTAATTCATCGATGTTTGAAAGATTTTCTTGGGAAACACTATCTTTAAGATAACCTCCACACACAAAAAAATCTCTAACGGGTTGAGAAATAATTTAAAACGGAATAACAGTGTAAAAATTTGAATTAAATTACTTCTTTATAAAATAAAATTATCACAGGATTAAGTAACTTTTGGCGTCACATTTTTTTTCACCTCACAAATAAAGTTGTGACAGTCCAACAGTGTTTGAAAATATCTCCCACACTTAAACGAGGTTCACACAATTATATTTCAGTGTTAGAATACACTGCTCAAAAAAATTAAAGGATATTGTAAGTTTTATATAAAATAAAGATATAAGTGAAATTTTTTTCCCCGAAAATGGAAGAAGAGAATCATAAATGCAAATTTTTCTGATTTTCAAACTGTGGAGTATGCTAATTTTGAGTTCGACGTCAAAAACGTCGCT
Source organism: Cheiracanthium punctorium (assembly GCA_038373885.1). NCBI lineage: Eukaryota > Metazoa > Arthropoda > Arachnida > Araneae > Cheiracanthiidae > Cheiracanthium > Cheiracanthium punctorium. The sequence continues at coordinate 375,328 of JAWZYV010001978.1, forward strand.
TCAGCGGCAGCGAATGAAATTGGACTTTCAATTGAATAAAATAAAATGAAGACACGGATGATCGGCATTCAGTGACTGCGTTGTTACGATGAGTACGATGTCTCAGCGAAGTCATTTAACCGATTCAGAAGCTTGGAGAGTTGTCGGTAGGCTAGAAGGGGGCCAAACTCAAGCCGAAGTAGCGCAAGCCATTGGAGTGTCACAAAGTGTGATTTCGAGGATCTGGAACCGGTTTTTGGCGACTGGAAGTGCGGGCCGAAGACCAGAGCAAGGTCGTAGACGGGCAACAACGCCCAATGAAGATCGTTATTTAGTGTTAACGGCTCGGAGACACCGGAATATGAACGCTACTCTTCTCCAACAACACCTTCGCTCAGCTACTGGCACCACTGTTTCAACTCAGACTGTCCGAAACCGGATCCATGGTGTAGGTCTGTATGCTCGCCGACCGATGGTATGATTTAGACTAACATCAAGGCATCGTCGCGACCGCAGGGAGTGAGCAACAGAGCATGTGAACTGGAGGAGAAATGAATGGAGCAATGTTCTTTTTTCTGACGAGTCCCGTTTCTGAGTTCATCCTGATAATAGGAGTATTTTCATCTGGAGGGACAGTGCCAGTAGGAATAATCCTGCGTTCGTGCACGAAAGTGTCAGGTTCGGCGGTGGGGGAGTGTTGGTGTATGGTGGCATCTCCATTGACGGGCGCACATACCTCTACATCATTCGAGATGGACCTCTGACTGGTCGCCGATATAGGGATGAGATCCTCAGACTTATTGTAGTCCCTTACGCTGCAGCAATCGGAGATGACTTCATTTTAATGGACGATAACTGCAGGTCACATCGTGCTAACCTGGTGGAGGATTTCTTTTTCGAGGAAGGAATCGTACGAATGGAATGGCCAGCGTGTTCTCCAGACATGAATCCAATAGAGCACGTTTGGGACGCTATAGGAAGACGAGTTGCTGGCCGCCAAACACCCCCACAAACTCTCCAAGAACTGGAAAGTTCTCTCTGCCTCAAAGGTGTTCAACGTTGCTGGCCGTCCGTGGAAACCGTACCTCCTACTGAAAATGATTTCCTTTGAAGAAAACACCTTTTCTTATTCTTTTTTTCTCATATGCACAAATTGTGTTTTTTTCCTTTTCTACACAAATGCTTCCTTTTCTACACAAATGCATTTTTTTCTGCCGAACATGTGCAATTTATTCTCATATAACCTACTACGTCTGTCGACCATGTATCAATGAGCTAAAAAATTTCCCAGCCACAAGATCCACCTAAAACCGCAATATCCTTTAATTGTTTTGAGCAGTGTAGTTGTCACATCTGTAAGATTAAAGAGTATTAAGAAAAACCAAAGGATATTCTTTTTAATTGATAACCCTGTGTAAAAGAACTGAACAGGTACTGTGATTTTCATGTTATGTATGTCATATGATATTTCTAAAAGGCACTGGATGAAATATCTCTAGTATGTTAATATCAGTATAAGGTGATGAAAAGAGACCTTGACTATGCTGCTACTGGAACAAAAAAACTCAACAACCTTGCATTACCAAGAAATGGTTTCGCTGCAAAAACATGACCTATATCTAATATATGATAAATATCCCACAATGCTGTGTGTATAACCATATTAAAAGTATCATCAACCCAATACTTGAGCAATACAACTTCGTATATTTATTGAATACTCGTAGTACTTTATACGTACTCCCAATATTAAGGAAATATTTAAAAATCCCAGTATTTACTCTATACCATTTAAAATATTTATCAAATATTGATATTACTTTGAAACAAGTGATATGCCTTCTCATGTAAGTTTGGCTGACATCCTTACAGAATAGATTAAACATTTTATAAAAGTCAGCACCCCATTATGTGAGCAAATACTGCTTTGTTACAAGAATAAAACATGTTACAAGAATAAAACATGTAAAGGACCTGCGACTTGGAGATTAACTCCTTGCTCATCAGGGACGTACGTGCGTACGTGTTTGTAACGTCGAACATTAGATACCATGGATGTACCGGTGTACGTTTGTGGTACTATTGAATAAACTTTTTTTTTTCTACCTGGTATTGTTAAACAGAGTGTATAACTGTTAGCTGGTATTCTAAGCCGGTTTTTTTTTCACATGTCGATATTTTTAGCCTTCATTTTCACTCGCTAGATGGCATTAGTAGTCATAGAGTTAAACAGAACGTAATATCCCGGTATTACGACCCTCTTAGACACTGGCAGTACAGAGAAATTAGCCCGGTGCTCAAAGGGTTAATGGTCTGTTCTACTCCACGCCCATCACTTAAGCGTAAGGCAGTGGGTTCGATTTCCTCTCTGGTTGTTTAAATTTCCTTTTTCAATACTTATAAAAACTTTCGTTGTGTTATCCACTTTACTCAACGAGGATTTATAAGCAGATCTTGGGAGTAAGCATACAAGTCCGAAAATAAATGTCCGAAATACAACAACAGTGAAACAATGTTCAGTACAGCTTCATGTAATACGTAATTTTTTACAAGCCGTGGCTGACGAGAAAGACAGGCTGCGGTGCTGACATTTGGGTCACAACCTTTTGCCCTCGAAGTGTCATGTGAATTAGGAGGTGTGGAAATCTTGTTCCCAGATACACTGTAAAAATAATTTCCGTGAAAATGCGGAAAATGTACTGCCAGCTGAGACGCCAGTACTAGTTCCATATATTTCTAGAATTTTATTCCTGTAAACTCCAGTAGAAATTCTGCTGCAGAGAGGCGCTGACCCTTGATGTACGAAAATTGTTCTGTATTCAAATATAAACGGAGAATTTCCGTAAAATTTTACGTAAAGTTTCCAGTATTTGTTCCGCTATTTTTTAGAGTGTAGCCTCAGTAAATTGACCACACCCCCTACCTCCCATAACTCTTCTAGGGCAAAATGATGTGAGCAAAATGGCATCACCGCAGCCACGTCACAACAATGTATCTGATACATAAAGTTTTACACTGTAACAATAAATAAACGCTACACTTTATAAACGCACTTCTCCTCCTAAAATTTCCCCTCCATTGTCATGACGTTCAAAGCGAGGAGAAAAGTTCTCTTATGAAACGAAGTTTATTTTTTCCTACCCCTGCAGAATTTATTATGCATGCATCAATACCAATACTCCCTGCTCGAAATACTGCGGGGAAAAATTCAACAAAAATGTTAATACACGGGGGTTTATAAAGCACCCAAAAAACTTCTTCCAAAGTCTTTAATATATTCACAGAGTTCGTTCAGCTGTGCATGTAGAAACACGCCAGGTCTCGGAAGGGGAGTGGTGTTCCGCAGTTTTCTGGAATTAAAAATGAAAATCGAGTTTTTAAGTTATGCTCATAAAGGGATTTTCCCCTCAGAATTAAGGCACACAAGGAATATTTGGATATTATATTGAGAATAGTTTCTTTAGGATGTATTTAGATATTTAATACACTTCAAAAGGGAAGATGTTATCAATTCATCGGAATATTTTTATATTATTACTGAAGGGTTATTTCGGTCACTCCTGGTTTTTCTGTCGACATATTTTTGTGAACAGAATATGGTGACATTATTTACGTGGACATGTTTTTTCTTTGTATTTTTAAATAAGGTTGCTTGTTATATTTATTATTGAAGTGCACAATTACATGCTCTTCATTGAAAATGGTAAATGGAGAGTCAATATACAGGGGCACACAAAATATTTCCTATCTTTTGGCGATAAGTAGTAGTGCCAGAAGATAATCAATATTTATTACTAAAGTGTTTAACTACGCATTCTTCATTGAAAATGGTAAACGTAGCACTAATATACAGGGGCATGCAAAATATTTACGATCTTTTATGGTCTATACGTGGTAGTGAATGAAAAAATATAACATTAATATTTATTATTGAATTCTAATATTATGCCATGTATTACTAAAGAGTTTAACTACACACTTTTCATTGAAAATGGTAAACGTAGCACTAATATACAGGAGCATACAAAATATTTCTAATCTTTTATGGTCTACAGGCGGTAGTCAATAAAAAAATAACATTACTATTTATTATTGAATTCTATAATTATGCTTAAATTTTTGTTTTGAAGAAATGAGGCATTTTAAAAATGAGAAGATTTGTTTGCAGAACAGACTTTCATATTCTTTCTTTCAGATCAGAAGAAATGCTAACACTAGTTTTTATGTCATTATTTTATAGTTTCGCTTTATGTAACGTCAAATTAGTATCTGCAAGGCAAAGATCATGTCGCAAAAAAATGTAGTTTTTGAGATTTCACAACGATAAATTGATTTCAGTCAAAAACGAGTAAAAAAATATTCTTTCCGTGCAAAGAATGGATATCCAGCTAGTATGATATAAATTTCGATTCCAAAGAAATTTTTTAAGGAAAAAGGAAGAAAAGTATGGCAACTCATAACTAATGATACGCTTTCCAACTTAATAGAACAAGGAAGAAAAATAGGGACGACGTATGGATTATGATACGCTTTTAACATATAGCACTTGAGTAAGTATTTAATATATGAAAGTTTTTCAGAATTTTTTAAAAATTGTTAACCTATTTGAGCCCAGATATTTTTGCGACTTTCTTAGATTTTTTTCTGATACCAACAATAATAGATAAATGTCTGATGTTAACTTCTTGCAGAAGGGATGACTTCTTTTAAAATTATTATGTATAAAAACTGAAATGTCAACATCCTACTTTGTCATGCTAAAATATTTTTGTGGAGTTGAGAATCAATACTCGCGAATAAAGGCTAGGAAAAATAAATAATGTTTCCGTCTGATAGCGGAAATGCCGTCCCAAAAAAGGTACACTAGGCACAAATGGGATAAGATTCAGGTTGAAAAAAAAAAGAAAACATAATTAACCCATTTATGCCTAGTGTCCCTTTTTTGGGACGGCATTTTCACTATTAGTCGAAAACGTTATTTATTTTTCCTACCCTTTATTCATGAGTATTAAGCCTCAACTCTACAAAATATTTTAACATGACCAAGTAGGATGTTGATATTTCGATTTTTATGCATAATGATTTTAAAAGAAATCATCCCTTGTTCAAGAAGTTGACATCAGAAATGTATCTATTATTTCAGTTATCAGTAAAAATCGAAGAAAGTCGCAAAAATATCCAGGCACAAATGGGTTAAGCTGTTTTGCATGAATTACTGTTTTTGTGAAAAGTACCTCCACTGTCATGTATAACATCAATAAAATGAAAAAAAAAATCACTTTGAAGTTAATATTTCTACACTGCTAAGGAAATTTCACGTCAAAACAACGCTACATTTAAATTAGGAAGTACGCGTTAAAATTTATAGCCTTGCAAAAGTTATCCAACATTCACGGTCTGACTGCATTATACAAATGAGCGTTATTTTGAATTCGCCACGCTTTCGCGTTTTATACTCATTCAGTGCGTGATTTGTCATGATTAAAGTTAAAGTTTTAACAGAAAACGGCAACGTCTGTCTTAGCACAGCGCATATAGAACGCATTTCAGGTGGAAACCATTTCTCGATCCAGTGACTTTGGAAAACAAGAAATGAAAGAATCTCTTAAAATGTTTGCCGTACAAGAAGCAGAGTTCAAGACTTGAAAGAAAAGACATTCCTGTAATATAAAGTTTTACATGTCATTAATTTAAAAAGTAAGAAAATGGCTACAGTTTGTTCTGATTGGTTAACCTATACAGTCATTTTTAAAACTTTGTTTGCTTGTTTGTTGTTTCTAGGACATTTAATTTCGAACTTATATGCTTCGACGAAATTTAAACAGAGATAGGAAATTTAAACAACCAGGATATGAGATTGAATAGAACACATGACTGTATGGTTATGCGATTGGCGTAGAGTAAAACATGCCCTAACGCCTTGCAAACGAGGTCAATTTATCTATGCAGCTGTTTCACTTACGTCATTATCACTACGTCACACCTAAGATACCAACTTTTTTTGGCTAAACATTCGTTCGTTTGAGAATGGCCATTGACAGAAAATGTAGCTTTCTATCCCTAAATATCCGATCTGACAGAAAAAAATTTCAGTGACGTCACGTGAAAATACTCTATAAGGTCTATTGTCTAAAGGGGCAATAATACCAGATTATTACGTTCTGTTTAGCTCTATGACTACTAATGCCATCTAGCGAGTGAAAATGAAGGCTAAAAATATCGAGTTGAAAAATCTGAAGTGGGCTAGGACCATAGATGTAGTTTGTGGATTAAACCCGATTGAAAGAACAAGGGTTTAGGTCTATAGGTTGAATTCCTTCCGAGGGGGACTTTCTAAGGGATCCTAGCCCGTATTTTCGCGAGGTTTAGGAGAGAACCATGGAAAACTCCGAACGGTTAGGTCGACAAGCGCGACCGGGGTTGAACCTGGCATCTCCCGCCTTCCAGTTCCAAGAGCAGAACCTCTCAGCGACTGATGGGGCCCATAGATATAGGAACCACGCGTTAGAAAACCTGATATCTCCAAACGGTAGCCTTACTAGTGGCATGCGCATGCGCAAAATGGCTGTTACTTAAATGATAATGGAATTTCAATCTGTATAGAAAAACGTATCTGCATATTTTACCACGAAATCATTTCGTTTTATAAAACACTGCAATTAATGTTTAATTTCACATTGAAGGCAGCTATGCTAGTGGCAAAAATGGTGCGCATTTCTGGCATAAAAAATACACGATCAGGATCATTGAATGCTTCATCTAGATATTCCTAATTGTATGAGTAAGACAGGCTTTTAACCCAAACCGCCTGTCTTCTTTTTATCATTTTCAACTCAGCTGATAGGTTCAATTTGTCTGTCTATCTGTCTCGAGAACACGAAAGTTTGTGTTTGCCGGGATGCAACCGTTAAGATTGCCATTCGAATTTCAGAACAATGGCTTAAGTGTCATCTCTTTGAATACAAACTAGAATCTTCGGTGTTCAAAGTGAAATATGTTCAACCTTTAGACTTTTAACGTACCTGATAATTTGTCAAGAAGTATACATGTGCACTGTGATAGACAGATAGTAGTAAAACTCGTTGGAAATGTGAGACAAGGATGAACTATGCGACTTGTGGCACGGAAATTTGCAAAGTGGCTGGACTTGCGCTTTATCGCCACATTTGGCTAGTGCTACGCGTTAATACAAGCGAAATATTATTATGAACATACGCATTTCAAACCCTCTTGGAATAAAAATAAATATAGCCAAGGATAAGAGGATGTTGATACATCGACATATTCTTCATTTATAAAAAGTATTGTTATAAAATATGAAGAAAACCCCGCTCTGCTGGGAAACGCTATTCCAGAAACTTTCGCAAATCATAAATCGCATCTATTTGTAGAGCAGCTGCGTACCGCGCTCTCAATCTTATTTCTTTTCTATCTTGATAGCCTGATTTTAAATTTTCAATAAAGATTTCAATGGATGTTAGACAGCTGATATTGAATCAGAACATTCCAATAGAAACCATCGTATTTCATTTTAGACTGTTGGTATCTTATATGATTTTCAATGGATTGCTGCGACATTTGTATGTGTTATTGCTATTTACTATTTTCTGTATTGTAAAAAAAAAGGTGTCTGTAGAATTTACAGTTATTTTATAAGGTACAAAAATCCCAATATGTTCTAAAGGCAGTCATTCATTAAAATGCATCTTATAAATACACTCATGTCCATAAATTAAGGATAATGAAGTTCAGGCAAAGAAAGAGAAAGAAGCAAAACAAATTTGACTTATTTGTAAAGTCTATTTATTAAACAAAATGTAAAGAGCAAAAAAGATGCTATATGTTTGACATAATTAATAAAAATTGCAAGTTTTACTCCCTTGACCAAATTTCAAAAAAGAACCTATTTACAAAAAACAGTATAACATGGTTAGTAGGATGGTTAATACGGAGTATGTCTCCCGGACGATGCAATACAGGCCTGACAACGCCTAGGCATGCTGAGTATCAAATGATCAATCTGATCTTGGGGAATATTACACCACTCATCAAGCAATGCACTCCGAAGTTCCGGTAGACAGGTGGGAGGGGGTTGACGGGCTGCAATTCGTCGGCCAAGCATATCCCACACATGCTCTATGATTCAAGTCCGGTGAGTATGCTGGCCAATGCATACGGGTGATATCGTCCGATTGAAGGCATTCGTCTACAATGTTTGCACGGTGAGGACGGGCGTTGTCATCCATAAACACAAATTCAGCACCCATGGCGCCCGGAAACAAACGTACATGTTCCAGAATGACATCCCGATAGATGTGGCCTGTCATCGTTACACTCTGAACATGCAGGTCAGTTCTGGAACCAAGAATAATTCCTCCCCAAACGAGCCATCCTGCACCACCGTAACAGTGTCTTTCAATGGTGTTCTCTTGGTGGTAACGGGTACCTGGCGCTCTCCAGATGAATGTCCGGCGAGAATCAGACTCCAAACTAAACCTGGACTCGTCGGAAAACATCACACAAGACCACTGTTGCGGTGTCCACAATGCATGCTCTCTACTCCCGGTTAATCGCAGGCGACAGTGAGTTGCGGTAAGTGGAACACATCTGACAGGCCTACGAGCATATAGACCAATGTGCCCTAAGCGTCTGTACACGGTCTGCCTTGAAACTGTCGTACCGGTAGCTGAAGAGAGCTGACGAGACAGGTCTGATGCTGTACTCCGTCTGTTTCTTTTGGCAGTAACTGCCAAATAGCGGTCCTCATTCGGCGTTGTAACTCGGGGGCGACCTGTGCTGTAACGTCTACTCACATTACCATCATCTTGGAATCGTTGCCAAAGCCTGGAGATGACACTCTGGGCGATTCCAAGTTCCTCGGATACTTCCAGCTGGGTACGTCCACATTCCAGTCGTCCGATAATTGTGCCACGTAAAACATCATCCAAATGCTTTCTTTGTGCCATAACTATGCGGTTTTTGCACTGAAAGGCTTTCACAGCGCTTGTGAACCATTTTACTTCTTTGCCACCATTCCTTATATACCCCTCTCTTACACTCTCGTCATTGTGACGTACCATCCACGCCATCTGGTGGTTTCCTGTAATTTGCATATTCTTCTTCAAGATGTGTGTGATCATTCCACAGGTGAAATTTTTATTTTATAGATCAATTTCTGTGTGATTCTGAATTATCCTTAATTTATGGACATGAGTGTAGTATACGTGCATTCGTCTAAAAACTGTATTTCATTGAGGTTTATCAAAAAATCTTCAATAAAGCACAGCCGTAGTTCTGTACAACTCCTTTAAAAAGAAAATAGCTTTCAGGTATTTAGGTTCTAAGAGATGAAAAATACATTGTACTATTTAATTCAACCTGCCCTCTGACATCGTTGCAAACATATAAAAGCCACTATTTCTATTTTTAACCATCGTTGCTTTCCGGCTCAGGGTTTTGAATGCATTTTTGTGATCCAGAGTTTGCATAACTAATAATAGATCATTAAAGCTGATGGCAGCTTTATCGAAATTGTGCACATAACACTGATATACGTTTAAACTGGCTCCATAGTTAGGCCTCGTGCATTATCATCTATGTGATGCTATAGAGTGAAGTTGTTTTTTTCTTTTTAATCCTTAGTAAAAATGCATGTAAGTGTGTTTTTGAAATTGTGTTATATCCAATGCGTATTCCCCGATTTACATTTACTACTTTAGAGTAAACATTTAAATAAAACAAATAATTATTTCTCGGAAAACTTTCGTTTTCCTCAAAATAAACTCAATAATGCTGAATTTTGATGCTCAGCTGCTGCCTAAATAAATATTGAAAAAATTAAACGGCTACTGATTTTTTAAAAAAATATTTCAGTTGTTTCAAAGATAATGTAAAATCAATCTCTAAATCTCGGTAGTTCAATCTAAAATAGTGCCTACTATTTATTTTATTTTGTATGAGCAGTGAAAAAAAAATTACAAAAAGGCATTTTACGAACGATTGAATTTAAAAATGGTAACAGCATTCCAAATCATTCTTTTCTTTCCTGCTTTGGTCGAATTCGAGGGCAAAGCTTGGGGAATAGTAGTTTCATCTTCAAAAATCAATCATGGGAACATCGAGTATTTTGACAAATGTTTGAAAAAAATTGATAAATAAAATTAAATAAAAATAAAATTGACCTAGAAACAGAAATAGCTTTGCGATAACGTCGTAACCACAGTTTATTGGAACTTTTTCGTGGAACGGTGCCATAGTGTATTTGCTGTATCTGAAATAGTTAGCGGAATATTTCTGACCTTTTTGATTTCTATGCAAGATGAAGTGAGATGCTTATATTTGCAGTATATTTTTGACCTATCGGGCATTTGTGAATGAATGTAAATAAAGCAAAATTTCCACCAGAAGCCACCAGAATAAATTAAACTTCTAAAAGACCTATATATATATATATATATATATATATATATATATATATATATATATATATATATATATATATATATATATATATATATATTTATATATATATATATTTATATATTTATACATATATATATATATATATGTATAATTATATATAAATATATATATATATATAAATATAAATATATATATATATATTTATATATTTATATATATATATATATATACATATATATAAATAAATATATATATATATATATATATATATATATATATATATATATATATATATAATTATATATAAATATATAAATATATAAATATATAAATATATATATATATAAATATATAAATATAAATATAAATATAAATATATTATATATAAATATATAAATATATATATAATTATATATAAATATATAAATATATATATATATATAAATATATATATATATAAATATATATATATATATATATAAATATATATATATATAAATATATATATATATATAAATATATATACAGGGTAAATAACGGCCTTTAATTCTTTCTCTATTAGAGATAAGTGGACGCTGTTGATTGGAAAAAAATATTCAAAATACGGTCAGAAATTAGACTCTGCTAAGAAAAAAATCCTCCCGTTCTTTTACAAAAATTTATACTTTTTAAACTTGCATACAACCCCGGTTTAAAAGAATGCCCCAATTAGTAAAGTTTGCTCCATACACTAATGAGCTGATGTACAAAATTACAACCTTTCATCTTGCAACGTCTCTGAGATATCTTTAAAGAAAGATGATCGAGGCTATACAAGATTTTGTATGTAAAGGTTTGTTGCCTGAGGAGAAAAATATTTTCTATAAATTTCCTACGTTGATTTCGTATATTAAAAGTTATTTATCATAATATGAATTAGGCTATGTATAAATATGACTTTCCACATTTCTCTCAAGATGTGCGTTTTTCAAAAACTCAATTATTATTCGCAAATCTAAAATAGGAAATTTATCTCATACTCGAATATTTTTTGAAGGGTGTACGACTTCTGAAATACGATCATTCAACGTGTTTTTTTCCCTACGAGAGCCATTGGAAATTGGTTTAAGTCAGCGTTATATTTATCTTCATATCTCCGACTCTGTGTAGGATATAGTTCTCAAATTTTGTGTGTCCTCTCATTAGTGTATGGGCCCAGACAGCACAGCAAACTTGCATCAAACTTGCAACAAGCTTGATTTATCAAGTCAATAAGCTTGAAAATTTCAAGCGTGTAAGCTTAATGCAAGCTTGAATCAAGTGTTCTAGTTTACACTTGCCCAGCTTGCATTAAGCTTGACATTTCAAGCTTAAAAAATTTCCTAAATACACGGGGCGCCGGTCGGCGAACTCGCCCCACATATTTTACTTTGCCACGCATTTCCCCCCTCTACGTTGAAATTTCAATCTGTTTCCATCGAGTGTTCGTAGCTGGAATAGAACCCGGGACCTTTCGGTTGGGAGTCCAGCTCGCTATCCGTTCAGCTACTAAGCTTCACGCAGATATGACTAAAGTTTGAAGTGACTTATCACGCCGTTTTCTCGCCAGATTGATAAGTGGGCGATGTGTTATTTGTTTCTTTTATTTTTCCATGGGATGCATCAAAATTAAAATAATGTTATGTGTGATTTAGAGACTCTACTAATAGGGAAATAAACATAATATAAACTTAAGAGCAGCACACGTTTTAAAACTTTCAGTACCGCAACACTCATGAGCAATACTGCTGGCCAAAATCGAGACAAACGACTGATTTTGAAATCAATTTCGTAGTATAATTGTATTTTATTTTGAAGAATTTCCATATTTGGAAATATAGAATGGGTTTACTTACTTAACACAAATTTTGTGTTAAGTAATCTGAAATCAAAGAAACAGATAGTTAAACGTTACTTCGAAATGCTATATCACAGTTGCTAACATGTATGGAATACAAACACTTTAGTCATTTTTGTAAATATTTCTTAAAATAACAAATAATTGAAAAATTTTGCTATTTTTTAACGCTAAAAATTCTCTTTACAAATGCGGTTAGTTATTTTCCTACTTATTGGTATGCTATATCGATATAGAGCATTTCGAAGAATTAAAAATAAGTTTAAATTAATTTATACAAATGTAAACTTGAATTATTTTTTGTTCATACATTATAATTAAAAAAATTATTTAACTTCTGAATTTTTTTTAATCCTTTGTAATTTTATTTTAAAACTACAAAAGTGTAAGATGTAAGATTTTTGGGCCCTAAAATCTGTAGGCCCTGTGCTGTTGCCCCGGTCAATTTACACTGCCCGCTTATCGCTAATACATAAAGCAGCGTTTCTCAACCTATGGGGTGCGCCCCCAGTCAAGGGCGCAGAGCGTTCACAGGGGAGGGGGGCGAGAAAAACCAAAGAGCAGACAGTTTTTAATCAAATGAGATTAAATCATCTTATTTATTCTCATTTTTACTCAAAATAATATAGGTATTTTCGCTTAAAATGTTCATTTAAGCTTTACTGATAACATTATTTTGTAGAAAATTAGACTAAATGTTTATTGCTAAAGATTAAAAATCTCAATGTATGCTGAAAAATGTGAGGGGGGGAGGCGCCACCGTAAGTTAGTCTCTGTTGGGGGGACGCGACGTTAAAAGGTTGTGAACCGCTGACATAAAGAATTAAAGCCCGTTACCACATTTTGGGACATCCTGTATATATTACAGTGATCTCTTACTTCTATGTGTTGCATGAACGCTTTCCGCGCAATCTATATTTATTTGTCCGTTGCGGCATTTATTTGATTAAAAAAAACAATAAATAAAAGATATCTTATTGAATGAGACAATTTCTTGATTTGAAAAATGGCTAATCAAAGGTTTCCCGGATATGTTCAATTCGATAAGTAGGTCCGCATGACGTACCGCACAGCTGGCTGTGCGGCACAGCCAGCTGTCGTCAAAAAAGGATCTCTAGATCTGTGGCACGCGATGAACGTTTCGATCGTCCGCCATCTTGCTGGTAGTTAAGTCGAGCCATGGAAACGGCTGCCCTTTTTCCATCATTGGGAAAAGGTTGCGCCTCAAAGGGTTGAATACTGGGGCATACTTAGTACGCTTTATTTCTTAATTATATACAAATACCTTCAAGCAAGTTTCCCACGACCAATAAAAAGGAGAAAATCGCTACTTCCTGGGAAATTTTATTGCAAAAGATACAGTTCAGGCACGCGATGAACGTTTGGATCGTCCGCCATCTTGCTGATAGTTAAGTCGAGTGATGGCAACAGCTGCCCTTTTTCCAGCATTGGGCAATCTATCCAGCTGTTCTCGCATTCTTCCATATTTCAGCAGATGTCAGTGCTGTTAAAAATAATCGTGACCATTTTTTTTTACGGAAAATGGCGTGCTAAAAAGTAAAGGATTCTCGTGGAGCTATGTCACCCGCAGCTATTTATATAGAAATCAAATCTCCTCTTCGTGACTGGCAACAGTCAAAACGTCAGAGTTTGGTGTTCCCAGAGTGGGAACACTGTGAGTTAAAAGGTTAAATGTAGATTTTTTGCTTCTCAAGACCTTCTGCAATACTCGCAAGAACCCACTATGGCCGAGTGGATGAGCCGTTGAACATTGTAGACTGCTGAAGGCGAAATTTCAGGTCTATCGCAGTTATCGATCTCACAGTCTGGAGGTTTGGTCAGTTTTCACAAGATGTCAGTAATTACTCGATAGAGGTTCTTAAAATGTCCTCCGAGGAAGGCAGATGCAATTTTTGTTCGCTTGTCATTACACAAAACTCAAACACAATACCCGAAAACAAGATATCTTACATACGTCATGTACTAGCACTAATCGTCTGTCGCAACCTGTTTTTTGAATGGAAAAAAAAGATACTAAAGCATTTACTGTACAATAAATTATTTGAATTTTTAGACAGTTGATTTAAACTTTCTATTAACCTTTTACAGATAGAATACAAATCCAGGCATAATTTAAATTAGTTTTTTTGCATATTTTGTATTCTAATACGCTAGTTAAAAGATATTATTCATGTAAACGGGGAAAATTTATGTTTTGTTGTAAAATTTTCAGTGTTTCCAATCGGGAGCATGGGTCATTTCTGATTATACATTGATTTCAAAAATAGAATATAGCAATGGGTAGTTTAAATAATAAGTGACAAATTAAAAATTAATGAAAGATTTATTCTTAAATTTAAGTAAATATAGGAATTAAGTTTGAAGGGGGAGGGAGTGTATCAAGAGAGCTCTAAAAATGGCCATTTTTTGATTTTTTTTTGTCCATTTTCACACTAATGATATAAATATAACTTCCATTTTAAAAAATCAAGTCATCCTTTAACTGTATCTGCTAATTTTTTCAAGTCAATATTGATGAAATTTAATATTTCAATAAATTCTTAATTTGACATTCTCAATTGGGAACATTGGCCTCTAAAAGGTTAATAGTAATTACCTTAAAAAATTCAACATTAAAAAAATAACAAAAAACAGAGGTGTAACTTTAGTATTGCCAACATTTAATAATTTTCGCGGCGATAATTGTTGAAGTTTTAAGCAAAAAAAATGCCCCCAATCAATGCTTTTCTAGTAATAAAAACAATGAAAAGAAGAAATTCCTCTTTTCAATGTCGCCAAGGGAGTAGCTAATACCAAAGCTGCTAAAAGACAGGAGAACGAATAAAAACACTCAATTAAAAAAGCCAATAGAAAACTTACGTGTGAACTACTTTATTTAAATTGGATACAAAATATAAGTGTACGTGCTTTAGATAGGGAGCCTAAACTATCTACCTTGGTACCAACGGAAAATAGCGGATTCTCACGATACTACGTGCAAAACAGCCTTCGTGAAAATGGTTTGATCAATGCAAAACAAAGGAATGCATTCTAATGAATTTATATGAGCAAAACTTTACTAATGGCTAAATATGTTCGTGTTTACATGGAATTTACATGTCACGTTAGTCTTGTACGTGTGAATAAAAGCTTCCCTAATCGAATACGTACTGAAACAGAAGCACAATTGCTTTTTGTTCATACATTACGTGTACTGAGACAAAGAAACAATTATAATCAACGGTAATACAGACACAGTAGAGTTTTGTGTTTACGATAACTAAAAGTGTTATGTTATATGAACAAAGATAATTATACGAAAAGCTTTTTGATCTGTAATATTTTTTGTCGTTGATTGTGCAATTTTGTAAAATTGAATTCAATTATGCAGAAACATGTACCTTTTTCGTATGCTAATATTTGGCCTATCCAGAATTACTGAAGCTAGCAGTAAGAAATTTGGCAAGCGATTTTTTTAGCGTAGGTGCTATACTGGACAGCATTTTCTAAAAATTCGTAACTTATGGGGAGTAGAAAATCAAAAAGTTATTTTCAAAATTTCCTGCGTGATCTCACAGAAGTAAAGAGATATCCATAAAATGATTGCTGCTAAATACTACACCCACAAATGCCTAAATATCGATTTCAGAACATTCCAAATAGAATCCTCCAAGAAAGGTAGACGTGAGAAAAGGGAGAGGGTGGAAATTTTTATTGAAAGAAAAAAGTATTATCTAAAAGTCCTCCTTTAAAATTTAAAACATGAATCCTAAACTTAGAGGCACAGATTATTTGTAATTCAGTACTTGTTGAAAATGTATTTCTTTGAAATTTATGTAAAAAAAAATGCTATTTTCCGGTACACATAATATTTTTAGAGTAATGCTTTCTATTAGTTCCTTAAAAATATTTAATTTGAATATCTATCAAACATTTCATTCATTTTATTGTTTTATTTAATTAAAAATCATTAACTAATAGTAAGAAAGTTATACTTCTAATATTCAATTATATTTCCTCACACGCAAAGCTAGTCCACAGGTACACACAAGCACTCAGTGAAAAGATTGGACCAACAGGGTCACATGAGGATAGTGCCTATAATCTCAGTTTTCTGTTGTGCACGTTTTTCGGTAATTCTCACCCAATTAAGAGCTTCTAATTTCCTCTACAGAACTTATATAATCAACAGTCTACGTACTGTATTGTTCACCAGTCTGCCAAATTCCCCAAACCCTGTCAATCACAACAAAGGTCTCCCCAATCAATCACAATGACATCTGACCGAATTGCTCCAAAAAAGTGACTTTTTCTGAGTTTTGCAACCTCGTAACTAATTAAGCTTTATGTTGATTTGGAACCGTTGGGGTTAGCAGTGTTCACCACCGCGATATCAATGAGAGTGGAAGGCCATAGAACATTATATATTTTGTTTATCAAAAATTAGCAATTTTAAGTTTGAATATTAGTTTGCAGCAGCATGAGATCGCCTCCGCGCACACTAAACTGGGAAATTGAAGCCGACCAATAGGGTACCTTTTGCCTGGTCGGATAACGCTTTCATCTATAAAGCTGAATTCACGGAATCAAAAACAGCTTCCGCCACATACATCCTTCATTGACGGCTCTGACAACGAACACGTATTCTCTTTCTCGCCTTCAGCGACAGATTGTGCCATCACCGACTCCATCCTTCCCTCGCTCTTTCAAAGTCCACAACACGTGGTATATTCCATAACGCTTGGACCATCATTCATTAGCCTCTGACTGACTATTTAGAAGAGAATATCGTCTCCGCGCACGCTACACCTCCGCAATTGAAGCCGGGCCATTAGGGTACCTTTTGCCCGGTTGGATAACGCCTTCCTCTACCACGTTGAACTAAAGCTTCTAATCTTGTCATCCTTTCGGAGCAACCAAAAAATCTTGTCATCCTTTCGGAGTCAAGAAGAGACAAAAAGACATTTAAATTTCCTTTTTTTTTACCCATCATCCGGGACTCTTTAGGATCAAAACAAGCCCTCGCCACGCGTTCAAGCGTCTAAAACAGGAGACGTATGGAGACTGGTTAACATTTACTGCTCTGATTAGTTTTCGTTGTCAGGTGTTTGTTTTTATGCATAATCTGGAAAAGTGCCTCCATAGACTATTTGCAACTTCGAAAAGAAAAATATCCAGAACGTGACATCGAACGCAAATGAGAACTCCATGGAGTAACCAGTCTCCAGGTATCTGCATACAAATATTTTTTTCTAAATTTTGAAAAAAAAATTATTTTAAAACCATTGTAGTTGTCCTAAAAGCAAACCGAAAAATAAATCATTCCCCTCAACACTCAAACTTAAAAATAGTTCCCATCATTTTTATTTTCGGGGCGTAACGAGAAATGAGCAAAGTCATTTTCCAAACGATTGAGTTTAAAAATGGCAACAAAGTTCTAGACCTTTTTTTTTTTTTTTTTTTTTTTGGTTCCATGTTCGACAGCAGAACAAATTTGGTGGGGGAGACTTTAGGGATAGTCATCTCTCCTTTAAAAATCGATCATGGAAACAACCGGTATTTTGACAAACGTTCGGGAAAAAAAGTAATTCGGCCTAGAAGCAGAAATAGCTTGTCTTCCCAACACGTCCATGCCTTACTTTATCGGAAATTTTCCTGGAGCGATGCCAAAGATTTTTTTTTTTTTTTTTTTTTTTTTAGCGGAGATAGTTAAGGCACATTTCTTTTTTTATATAGATTTGTATGGAAGATAGTTTAGTAGTTGAGTATGATGTTTATAGATTCTACTGATAGTGGCTTGGAAGTCAGATATGTGAACTAAAATAAGGTCTGCATTTTCAAACTAAATTAAGAACATTCGTATTTTATCAAAACACTTTGGAATAATCAGGGGTACAAATTATAATATTTAGACGGTAGCCAAAAGGACCAGTGACTTCATGATTTCCCTGGTCCGCATACAGGATTTATAAAAATTGCAAAACCAAAGAAATTATACAGTATTTCAATTATATAACCACAAATGCTGGAACCCTCAATCAAAAATACATTTGTTAGGACGTTTTTAGAATCTAGATCTAGTTTGTAAATTTCAGATTACATTTACAGAAAAAATGGGGCATAATTCCCCAGGTGTAATATTTGCATTTTTATTGTATGATTAATACTTATAAACTAAATTTAAATACTGTATGATTAATACTTACTAATTAAATTTTAATACTATATGATTAATATTAACAAATTAAATGTAAAAACAAATTTTAATACTTACAAATTAAATTTAAAAAAATGAAGTTTAATAATTACAAGATTAAAAATAAATATTATAATACGGCTCCAGGTAACGATTTCGAGTGGGGTAAAATATTTATTGGAAAATCATAAAACCGTATTATTAAATATTACAAACTAGATTTGGAAATTTTTGCTCCTGGGGCAGTATCTCCCAATTTTTTTCTGTAAATATAATCTGAAATTTACAAACTAGATCTGTAGATTCTAAAAACGCCCCAACAAGTGTATTTTTGATCGAGGGTTCCAGCATTTGGTTGTATAATTGACAGACTGTATAAGTAATACATATTGATTTCCATTGAGAGCTGAGTATGAAAAAATATAAATACCTTTGTAAAAATATTAAATAGATCAAATTATATAACATATAATATTGGTAAAATTAGATGACACTTAGAGTGGAATTAAAGGAGGAAAGTTTGCAAGGAAAATTGTAAATAAAATGTTATTGTACCGACGGACAACCAAATGTATTCTACTGATCATTTATATATTTTTGTAGTCTCGGACCAGCAGAGCACCGTTAATTTCGAGTCATAGGAATGACCATTCTAATAGTTAACACTTTTAGAGATACGAGAGTTTTTCTTTTCACTGAATTTTAGGTTTTATTTATGCAATTCCTATGCACTTATCTATTTTATATTTACCAATCGGCACATAAAAAAGTGTTTTCGATTTTTAAAGAGCGACACATTTTGAAAAATATTTCGTTTTTCAAGAAATGTTTCCGAAAATTTTTGAAAACCGACAGCTTGTGGGAGATAGTGTCTAAAACTGTGAATTTTCTGACATAAGCTGTTTATTTTTATTTATGATCTAAAATCGCATGATTTTTTTTTTCGAATATTAAACTGGAGCACATGCTGTATTCCGTGGTTTCCACTACTTACTTCGATGTCTGAATATAATGAAATATCTGAAAATAATACAGTTGATTAAATATTTTTGCATGCAAAGAGCGAGATAACGACATGAATTTGAATTTTGTGAATTTGAAAACAATGTCTCGTAGTCACATATTTGCGAGATTTTAGGGATAACCTCACAGACGCTGCGTATCATTATTATAGTAATTTTTGAGTGACCCTGCGAATGAAATTTAAATACTATTTACAGCCTTCAAGTAAGATGTTATGAATGCTTATTTACTTTTAGTATTTTGCTCGGAAAGGAAGAATATTTCTAAACTGCCCCAGAATGTGGAAATTTTATATTTCAATTGGTGTAACATGTAGTTATGCTCCTCCCTTTTTGGTTCCAATCTACTGGATTGTTCATAGACAGGGCCAATGAAAGAATTTCAATGCATTACGGTCTATGTACATTTTCAATATGCTTTGTCTATTATTTAGACCACGCCCAAAATCTCAACAAATGGCATCGACTTTGGCGAGTTTTTCTGAAATATCGCTAAATTTGGCGCCAAAAATAATAATATATTTAGCATAACTCTAAAACTCTTGGCTGTATAATATTGAGATTTTGTATTTAGAACAATTGTAACATCCAATTTTGCATCTCTTTTTTGACTGCAATCGATTGGGTAATTTATTTAGAGGGTCACCCGAAAGATTGGCTATACATTAAGGTTTATGGATGCCTTCAATTCATTGAAAGTTTGTGGTTAATCACTATTTCGGGTATGCTTAAAATCTCGCAAACTATCTCAAGCTTGGCCGCTTTGGGCGAAATGTCGCAAAATTTAATATCCAAAATAAATCTGTAAAACTGAACCCAGCTTCGTAATGTCCCAGATATTTGGCTAGGAATCTCTAAACCTTAGTATTATTGCATCATTATATCTCTTTCAAATAAAATATGCTTCGAAAATATTTATGATTTAACAGACATGCAAGCTAGGAAGTCATGATTGTCTACATCAGATTTAAAAAAAAATCTTCTCATTGAGGGGAAAAAAATATTGAATTTTCAGAAAGTGCTGGACCTTTATTTTTTTTAGTAAAAGCGAAAAAACGAATTAAAATGAAATTAAAAATTTGAAACAGACACCTCCTAGCAAAACACAGCGCGCGTAAAACAGAACATCAGCAAGTACCCATCAGCATAATTATTTTTTAAATAAAAGTGGAATTTTTTTCACAGTAATAGTTTTTTTCATAGAAGCAGTCATCCTGTTAATGGTAATTACGCCTTTTGAAAGTACATACACAATGGCAAATAATTAACTAATTTAGTAGCTAATGAACACACTGTCACAACCTATCTTCATGCACATTTCAATGAAAGAGAAATAGCGATACAGCATAACGTCATATTTTCCCACAAACTTCAACACAGGCATTCAACTATACAACGAAAATATAAATAACGTTTCATTTCTTTATTTCAGTGGCACTGCAGTAAATGTAAAATCAATCCACAAAATACCGCACAACATTTTAAAACTGAAAACCGACTTCGCGATTTATTTTGATATTGGATATTTTTTTTACATATTTTCAAGCAGCTTATGAGAACGTCGATAAACACACATTATTGGAACTTTCCTACAGTGAATTTTGGAATTTATATGTTATAGTTCAGACACATACGTATAAGAGAGGTATTGGGAAAGTCAGTACCGTTTTGAAAAAAAAAAAAAAAAATAGTGAAAAAAAAATGTTTCAAGTCAATTTTATTTTTACATTAAAGAGCATACCTTATCGCTTTAACGCGCAGTGTTCCCGCTCTGGGAACACCAAACTCTGACGTTTTGACTATTGCCAGTCACGAAGAATATATTTGATTTCTATAAAAATAGTTGCGGGTGTCAGAGCTCCACTAGAATCCTTTACTTTTTAGCACGTCGTTTCCCGTAAAAAATGGTCACGATTATTTTTAACAGCACTGACATCTGCTGGAAAATGGAAGAATGCGAGAACAGCTGGATAGCTTGCCCAATGCTGAAAAACGGGCAGCCGTTGCCATCGCTCGACTTAACTACCAGCAAGATGGCGGACGATCGAAACGTTCATCGCGTGCCACAGATCGAGAGACCCATTTTTGACGACAGCTGGCTGTGCCGCGCTCGACTTAACTACCATCTTGCTGGTAGTTAAGTCGAGCGATGGCAACAGCTGCCCTTTTTTCAGCATTGGGAAAGGGTTGCGCCTCAAAGGTTTTTAAACTATTTTTCTACATAGTTTCTGTCAATTTTCAAACATTTGTCGTAGTGGGTTACCAGCTTTTCTGTACCTTCGTCTTAGAAACTTCCCGCCAATGACGATAATCACGGGTCCTCATCGTTGGAATCCAAAGCACTCTCCAACTAGCTCGCTGTTCATGTGAAGGAACAAGTGGTAGTCAGACGGTGCCAAGTCTGGGCTGTACGGCGGATGACCGAACTTCTCCCGACGAAACTGTCAAATGATCTCTTGAGTGTCACCAGCAGTATGGGGACAAGCATTGTCATGAAGCGACACAATTTCTTCAGTGAGCATTCCTCTGCGTTTGTTTTGAATTGCATGCCGTAGTTTTCTTAAACTCGTGGTTATCGTCAATGGAGGAAAGCTTCTATGAAGACTACATAGAAAAGCTGGTAACCTGCTACGACAAGTATTTGAACATTGGCTGAAACTGTGTAGAAAAATAGTTTAAGCTATGCTCTTCGTGTAAAAATAAAACTGAACTGAAAAAAAAAATTACAAACTTTTTTTCAAAAAGGTACTTACTTTCCAAAGACCCCCTCGTATTTAAATTTTCATAAAAACTGTCTCAAAATAAAAATTACATGACATTAACTACAAAAATTAGTTTGTGTACCACTGTTTCACACTTATTTTTGTTTTGAATTTTTTTATCTGGTATGCCGAAAAAAAAAAATCAGCCATTTTATGTTCAGTAACTTTGTACGGAACGCCATCTATCTGTGGGGCTCGGAAATTAACTGGTACATACTAACTTTAATCGCCGCTTTTAGAAACTAAATCTTTCAGACGAATTTATTTAGTTGACCCTTCGAAAGAACTATAAATCATACAGACAGCATTTTCCTTTGAGATAGATAATTGAACAAGGACAGAAACAGATCATTATATTTAGAAAAAATACGACGAAATAAACATTATCCGTGCTTTAACTTTGAAGTGATGACGAATGCATCAACATATTTCTGTTATCATTAAACTTAATGTACGGAGTGTATGGAAATAAGCATACAGCACTCATAAGTAGGATGACTGAGTTATTTACATTACTAGTTACGTCATTCATAGCTATTAAAAACATGTTTTTGTCTACATCTACTGATTTTTTAATAAGTGATATAGCAAAGTACTTTTTTATCTCCAGACTTTTCTAACGGCTTAATGGACTACGAGATAGAAGTGCCTTAATGGATTTTTAAGTACCATTAAGAACTCGACTAATATATTCACATAGGCTGATATATACCAACCACTTTATTTGAAGTTTTGTTTCGAAAATTTTTAGGCAAAGAAATTTATTAATTGTTTCAAATGTCCTTTTAAACAATCATTAAATTCTTTTTTCAGGAAAAGCTCTTAAAGCTTCGTCGAAATATTTTAGCATGATGTTAAGTGGAATGTTACATGTGCGATGTAAATTTTAATGAATTTTTTGAATACACTTTTGTAAGTTTAATGTTTTTAATGATTACAAAATATGCTAGTGTTTGATATTTTTTACTTTAATAGTTTTTAGGAAACTGATGACATTTACTGCTTTCGTCTTTGCTTTATCTTGTAATTTTATTGATAGCATTTTTCTTTTCTTTACATGTTTTGTAGTTTCTTTGTATGTCAAAAAAATCTGTATCACTAAAATCACTTTAAGGGATCATACGAGGATTAAGGGTTAAAAAAAATATTTTTCAGTTTTGATTTTATTTGAAACTTTAGTTATTTCTGAGCATTTGACGACAGTTTCATGCAATAAATCCAACTAGAACAGGAGATAAACATAAAAAAGTTCTATGAAAGCTTTATATTTGAACACAATAAGGTAACTTTAAACTGCGTTTTTCATGGATTATCCGTAAGATAACAACATTTCTTTGATTCATATCTTGATCAAACTTTGTATAGTTATAACTGGTATTAGTATCTTTAGAATAAATTAGTATTAAAAGTGAGAGAGAAAAACTTTTGGAAATTTTAAGAGAAATATAACGGAAAGAGTAAGTTTTTTTTCAAATTTCAATTTAAAAGTTCTAAATTAAAAAAAAATTCTTAAATATTAATTCCTTCTATAAAATACATATTTTACTTTATTTTGCAACAAAAATTTTGTTTATATGTGTATTTTAATTTGTCTTATCTTACGGATAGTGACACGTACTATTGAAAAAAATATAGATATAGTAAAAAAAAAAAAAAAAAAAGCTGAAAAATCTGTGAAAGGTAGAGGAGTTTTATCTGAATTTTTATGATGTGTTAAAATGCATTATTATACAAAAAAATTTCATTACACTGCGACTGTTATTTTGATAGTAAAAAGTAAAACCACAATGGTCTAAAATACGCGTATATTTGCTTCTCAATCCTCCTACGACCCCTTAATACTGCAACAAATATGGCAGAGTGGATGCGCGTTAAACAGTCCAAAATAGCGGTTTCTCTCTATTCTAAAAAAAAAAAAATAAAGGCGGCTGGCGCCGCCGCTGGCGCTGTCAAAGCTTCTGGACCTATCTCCTCCTAAACCGTAGGGATTTGAGTTTCGACTAAGGTACCCACAGATTCGAAAAATTCCGAGGAACCTGCTAAGCTGATTTAAATTTCGAAAATCGAATTATTTTAGAAGATATTAATAAGAAACTGAAAAAATAAACCGAATGGTTGCCAGATCTGGCATAAAATCATTCATTCCTTTGCAACAAAGCGTTTCCAAGTATCTAGAATCGCGTGAAATTTACAAAGTTAACACAAAAAGCCTAATAACTTCTTCACCGTTTGCATGATCCGCTTGAAAATTTTCATGATCATGTATAAAAATGTAGAAAACAATCTGCGCTTCTTTAAAAATCTGAAAATCTACCCGTTCCCACCTTTTTAAGCGATTTTTTGCTATTTTCAGCACCATTTTATTTCCGAGAGTCAAAAAAGTAAATCATTTGCGTGACAAAATTACCCTTTTCAAGTGAATATGACGTCATACAATTGGGATTCAAATTCGTTTAAAAGAGATTTTCCAGATTACACAGTTTATTATCATTTTTTTTTTCACAAATAAATCGTTTGCATGGACATGAGAATAGCTGTGTACACAAAACGAAATCTTTCGATTGCGCAAAGATTCCGCGAGTTTTCAGAACAGCATGAAATTTAATTTGGGTATCTCTCTATTCTAAAAAAAAGTAAAGGCCGCGCTGGCGCTGTCAATATTTGTTGGCCTATTTCCTCCTAAACCGTGGGGATTTAAGTTTCAACTAAGGTGCCCACAGATTCGAAAAATTCCGAGGAACCTGATGAGCTAAGTTAAATTTCGAAAATCGAATTATTTTAGAAGATATTAATAAAAAACTGAAAAAATAAACAGAATGGTTGCCAGATTTGGCATAAAATCATTCATTCCTTTGCAAGAAAGCGTTTCCATGTATCTAGAATCGCGTGAAATTTACAAACATGAGTTAGAATTACGCCCATTTTACGCCAAAATAAAAACTATATGAAATAAGTAACTCAAAATGTGTTACACAAAGTTGACAATTTTCAAATAGTAAGTTCGCTTAGACAACAGAAGTTTAGAATTAGCGATTATTCGTTTTTCCAAAACAGGATAACTAATATCTTGAAAATGAAAAATAATTAAAATGCAGATTATTTTAAAGCCGGTTCTCGTCCAGCTGGATTATTTGCTACCAGTAGAAATATTTGGCGGCGTTAACTATGCTATTATAGCAGTTATAGTACACTTTGGATATTTGCTAGCGCGACGAGATGGTATAATTCGTGGTGCTAAGTACGCCAATCTGCAAACGATTATGTAAATGAAAATATAGATAACGGTTTTCCGGTAACCTTAAATGAACAGTAATTATAGGTTGTGAGCATGTGTAAATCGCCAAATAATGAAAAGTCGCCATTGGTGGCAGGCTATTCTATCTGTTCCATAGCTTTTATTAAATTTACATGTACGCAAGTCGCCAAATAATGAAAAATCGCCATGGGTGGCAAATTCGCAAGGTGTCCAATAGGTTTTACATTATTAAAAATACAGCTGAAACAGATGTTCTTATTTTATTACGCTTTAGCTCCTAATTAGTATAACTTTTGAATGGCAACATTAAATATCATTGTGTTTCTGAGGAGTACAAATAATTTTTCCAGCGATTATAAGCGGAGTCCGCACTCCAGGTGGAGTATAGCTCAGGACCCGTACAACACGGATTCCCATAACAAAATATCTTCCGTGTTATGAGGGGTAGGGGGTCTACTGTAGTGTGAAGTTTAAATTTTTATGTACCAATGAAGATGCAAGAACGAAGCAATGTGTAGCTTAGCTCAGTAACATTCTATCTGATCCAATATTAGGGTTTTCTCTGTTGAAATTATGTCTTTTTTATGAATAAGCCCGATTAGGGGCTGAATGCCTCATATGAAAAGCGAGCGTAGCGAGTCTGGGGGCCTTGGCCCCTAGTGATAGAAAAAAAAAACTTTATTCGTACCACCGGTACCAAAAGAATGAACAGAGCTTGCACAAAATCATAAAACAATCAGTAAATCGTTAATTATAATACAAAAGGGCTCGGCTTCTAACAATGTATTCACGAGCACTTTCGCATCCACTCACTCAACTGAACTGCAACGGTACCTGTCTCTTTTATAGCTTTTCTGGGCAGGATATAAAGTCACATAGAAATTGCTAGAAGATGCCCCGTAACTTCCTTTCTGATAGAGATCCAATAAATGCCAGCTCTCTCGAGGAACTCCATTTTTGTCGCCAAAGTCGTCACTTTTTTCGCCAAGGTCAAAGAAGCATAGGTTTTCAAGAACCGCACAATGCCTTTAAAACTCATTTCTCCACAATAAGCCTCATGTGACAGGAAAGCAACATTACAGTTTTGTAATAATATTAGGTTGTCAACGAAAGTTTCTCGCCACCGCAAACTTCGTCAGCACACAGTTCTCGTTGGCGTATTTTCTCCTATTTTGTCGATCGATTTTTAGCATTTGAAAGAAAGAGGTTTACTTTATAACACTGTGTTGTGAAATCTGTAAAAAATATAGTTATCATTAAGTATAAGGTGTCTCAAATAGAACTATCACTCTAGAGGATTAGAACCATCATTGACTTCCAGTTGTGTTGCAAAAAGTCAGCTACATAATATCAACGAATTATGAGTACAGCTATAAGTACTATCGTTGTATCATGTGACACTGTGCAGGTTTGGTACCGAAAGTTCAAAAACAGTTGTCTGAGGAGTTAGAAGTTAGTATTTCAGGCAGATATGGCGGAAAACTTTCGTTACAACCTGATATAATACCCTCACTGTAGAAATTTATGAAATTTTAATTACTTCCAGTAACGATAAAAAATGTATATTTTTAAGATATATTTCCGTAGTATTTAGTTATCCACACATATGTTTTAAAGATAGATAGATTCATTGGAATTACCATTTGACTGCTTAATAACTCTGTGGGTAAGTTTTAAGAGAAGAAAAACAGTTATGGTAATATTGAGGTATGAATTATAAATCCCGTCTATCCAATCACAGATTAAGAATACTGGCTTTATTCAGTAAAAATTGAAGTAAAATGTAAATTTAAGTGTTTTTGAAGATGCTTTAAATCGATAAATATTAAAATTAAAAAATGCAGATTCCTATTGTGAGAAACATGTAAATTAAAAAATCCTAACTTAAAATGGCTCAATTTGCTATGTAAAACTATATATTTCTGATAAATGTACTTTTACAATTATTTATACACCACAATTCTAAAGAAAAAGCTTTTCAAAAATTAATTTACTGTGACTTCGCCAGTTTTACGATTATATTACAATGTATATGAAAATAATGTAATGTATAAGAACTCTTTTATGTAGCCCTGTAAAATCACTATACGCTTTATACACACCAAAATGAATACCGGTCGTGCGAGGGTAGTCTGTAATATACATACCAAGTTTGAGCTAAATCGAATACACCGTTGAGAAGCTATCGTGTATACTCATACACACATATATGCATCACCGTAGAAATCGCATAAATAAATTCAGATGAGCTTAAAACGTATAAATACATCAAAAATCTCATAATGGAATTTTTTTATTATTTCAATTCTTTCCTTACATGCTGCATGTTTGCAAATTAATCATGAATAGTTAAAACATTTTAATTTTTTTTTTTTTTACTCTGAAATGATACATTAAGCTGACACCATCCTTACAATCGAAAAACATGTTTTAACATGTTTTTGCTCACAGCTACTGAATATTCAATACATGCTTGAAAAATTTCAGCCTAACACTTTCTTTTTTCTACTCTTTAGAAGCTAGCAGTTAAATGCAACAGAGGATAAACTTGGGTTAATGGATTTTTAAGTACCATTAAGAAGTAGGCGTTATGTATTCAGATAGTCTCATCTATTTACCGCTTTATTTGAAATATTGTTTTCGCAATTACACGTTGTGCTCGCACGATATTTTATGTTTTGTTTGCAAACATAGCACGGTAGATATTTTTTTACAGCCATTTATCTTCATTATTTTTTACGGGGCTTTTTGGTGGATATGAAATAACTCTAAGAGAAAAATATTTAAGAGAAAAAAACAGCTTTAAGTAATGAGTTTTGATTTATTGATGTGTGCCGACTTTTCAGCTTTATCTATAACGGTTTTTTTTTTCATCAAACGGTTAGCGCTTAAAGTTTTGTTTTTACAACACAGATATTCAGTTACTTTGAAACTCCTCCTACAAAACAATATTTTGCATCTCAAACGGAATTCGTTTGCACCCAAGCAATATCGAATAAAAAAGTTCGAAAAATATCCTCTAGATGGAAATTTACACGATAAAGTGGCAAATTTAACAATGGGTGAACAGATTGCCACAGGGTAGCTACTAAATTTCTGAAAAAAAAAATTCCCTGACTTTTCCAGGTTTTCCAGACCATCATGTGATAAAAATCCAGTACTATTTTTTATGTTTATGACGTCAACTCTGCATATGTTCTTTAATATTTTTAGCTTACCATTTACCACTTAATATTTTTAGCTTAAACGTTGTTTACAAGCACTGATTCTCCAGTCCAAATTATATGATTTTCCAGGTTCTGGGCCAAACTTTGCAATTTTCCATGACTTCTCCCTGACTTTTTTTGCCAAAATGATATTCCCTGACTTTTCCAGGTTTTCCTTGTTTTTCCTGACCAGTGGCAACCCTGTGCCATCAACTTTGGCTGGTGGATTGTGTACGAGGTGCTCTCAGCGAAGTTTCTGAAGAAGCTTAGTTAAAAAAAAATGTCCCCTAGCTAGGGATTGGCATAGTCGGGCATAGTGATACTAGCTCAAAAATGACCTAAATTGGTTAATAAATGCTCAAAAAAATTAAATAAATATAGAAACTGTTTGACCATTTCGAATTATCCATTTCCATTGTTAAATTTGTCGTTTTATCAAGTAAAGCGCCATCTAGTGGATACTTTCAGAAGTTTTTTTTTTTTTTAATATTCCTTGAGCAAAGGTCATGTATAATAGTATATACCAAAGTTGGTTAGAATCCGTGAACTCGTTTTTTAACAATAACCATTCTGT
This sequence comes from Cheiracanthium punctorium, assembly GCA_038373885.1. Classification (NCBI taxonomy): domain Eukaryota; kingdom Metazoa; phylum Arthropoda; class Arachnida; order Araneae; family Cheiracanthiidae; genus Cheiracanthium; species Cheiracanthium punctorium. The sequence goes on from JAWZYV010001978.1 coordinate 404,621, forward strand.
AGTTAAAATAATTCTGTTAATGTTTCATTAGTAAAAAATTGCCTTAATGTGTCTCGATGCTAAAGAAGTATATATATCCCCCTAATTAATTGAAAAAATGAAAATTAGTCATAACGTTGTTGTTATTATTGCTTATGCTGCCCCAGAAACCGCGTGAGGGAACAGATCCTCCCCCTTCCCCCCTTAAAAAGCCGGTGATAGATAGAGGGGAGCGCCTTCCATTTTTAGTGGGATCCTGTGGGAGGAAGTCCAACTTTAGCCCGAGGTTCCCTAATTTTGAACAAGTTCCAGAGGAGGGACCAACCCCCCCGAAATCGGCTCCCCAGAGGTATCGTTTAACAACTTGGAGGACATTGGAACCACGGCGAATTTTACGTGCACCAGCTCCCATTAGCGTACATGCTAGTCATAACGTTATAATATGCTAACTCCTACCCAACTAAAATTTATGTAAACGAATTTGGAAATTAGAGTTTCAATTTTTTCCGATAAACTCTGTTTAGGATTTAGTATACATTTATGTATACTTTGCATATTGTATACAATGTATACATTTAGTATACATTCATGGTTTAAGGAACGGGGTTACTTAAACATAGTAAACATCCTTAACCCTTTAACGCGCAGGGTTCCCGCTCTGAGAACACCAAACTCTGACGATTTGACTGCTGCCAGTCACGAAGAATCGATTGGATTTCTATAAAAATAGTTGCGGGTGACAGAGCTCCACGAGAATCCTTTACTTTTTAGCGCGTCAATTCCCGTAAAAAAATGGTCACGATTATTTTTAACAGCACTGACATCTGCTGAAAAAAATGGAAGAATGCGAGAACAGTTGGATAGATTGCCCAATGCTGAAAAAAGGGCAGCCGTTGCCATCGCTCGACTTAACTACCAGCAAGATGGCGGACAATCGAAACGTTCATCGCGTACGACAGATAGAGAGACCCTATTTTGACGACAGCTGGCTGTGCCGGTAGTTAAGTCGAGCGATGGCAACGGCTGCCCTTTTTCCAGCATTGGGAAAGGGTTGTGCCTCAAAGGGTTAAGCTATTATGCAGTTCATGCTCCGTGACACTTTTCGATTTTTTTAATACAGACTGTTTACATTTAATACAAATTTGCACTTGAATTATCAAAATAAGTTTTCCATTAACGCATTTTGCAACTGAAGAGTTTTTTTCTGTAACGAAACACACTCGATAAAAATTAAACCAAAAAGCCAGACTGTAATCCATCAATTAATACGTCAAACGACTTTCCTTACATCAAAAGCCATTTCAATCAAAATAAAAGTCATTAACGATAAAATCTTCAGATCTTTACAAAAGCTTTCGTAAATTAAAAAGCAAACCGTGATTAAAAAAAACTATCTTGATCAAAATGTTAGACTTTTTGTTCTTTCCTGGAACGGTTAATATTTTCTTTTTTTTTAAATGAGCATCTTTGATGAAAATGATGAAATCTTTAATTAGAAGAAACTGCTTGATTTTTATTTTTTTTTCCGTGATTCCGACATCAAAAGGAAAAAACAATTTTTTAAGTATGAGCAAATAAATGATTTGCAACAAATTATACTTAAAGAAATAGATAAATAGATCAGTAAGCTCTTTTGCAATTTAAGTGATTATTCTCATGATAAAGACAGTTGGGAAAATATATACTTAAACTGCTTTGATGTTGCTATTTACTTTATTAAAACATCTCTAACAAATAAGCTATTGATCATTGAGAGAACATTGAAATATGGAGAAAAAAAATTGTTTGTTGTTTATTCAATTAATGGTTTAACATTTGAGTTTTATTTTTATGAGTAGTAAAAGTTCGATAGTAGGAAATGTAGAATATATTTAGTACTCTTTTTGTGACTACAAACGAAAAAGTAGTTAAGTATTCTTTTGATGATATTAACAATGCAGTAGTATAATTTTCTTTTACTGGTTTATAAGGGCTGAGATATAATTAAAAAATTACTGATTTACAATCAAAATGTATTGCAAATTATTTAGGCCATACAATAAAAAATTTTTGGAATATCTCTTCACAACTTTGCGATGTACTGTATTTTAATGCATTTTTTATCTTTGTAGGTAAGTGTTAAAATAATTAGGTATTCCTTATATTGAAACTACCGTCAGATTTATTAACGTAGGATTACTTATCGTTGTTTAGCTTCTTTTTTCATGATAACTTCTGCAATCTATCTTGAAAATCGTTTATCTTGGAAAACCTGCCCCTTTTACTTTCCTAAAATTCTAAAATTAGATAATAAATCCTTATTCTTGCACCAAAAACAATTAATTCCCTCCCTGTACTCAAATAATTAGGTTTATATCAAGTACCGTTTCATACTAAACAGGCATGAAGAAACAAAGTATAATAGCACAAAAACAAAAATTATAATAGCAGACCGGTTTCCGCATGTATTACATGCCATCGTCAGTGTTAGAATGAGAATGCCAAAAATTTGCTCTGCTTGTATAGGAAAGGAGTGGATTCAGAAAAGTGTTTACGAGGACCAATAGGAAAGCAGGCACTCATAAGAGGATTTTATAAGGACCAATAGGAAAGCTGAAAATTAAAGTAATTGAGAGCGGAGGGGCAGCGAAATCAGCGTGAACAAGACAATTTATGTTTTTGCAGATATTTAAAGGTTAAAAAAAATCAATTATGAAGAAAATATTCAAATTTTGCAATTCTATTCCTAGCACTGACTTCGGCATGTCGTACATGCCGTCGTCTGCTATCATAACGTCTCATGCCGTCGTATGCTATCATAACGTCTCATGCCGTCGTCTGCTATCATAACGTCTCATGCCGTCGTCTGCTATCAATAGGTCTGTTATCATAATTTTTGTATTGGTGCTGTTATACGTTGTTTCTTGATTCATATTTTTTTTATCTCTTGTACCAAGCTACGTTTTTGCTATTAAATATCATTTCAATAAAATAAAAATCATAATCATGGATAAAAATTAAAAATCCTCATCGAGACTTAACTTAAAAGATACCATTACAAATGTATTTATCCGTACATTATATTCTATCGAACTGATTTATTTTAACGTTTTATTCTGCTGGCTTAAAGAACACTTCTTTGTCATAGAACTATTTAATTAAGAAAATGAAGTAACTTTTTCTATGATGCCGTCATGATAAAAGAAATATTTTTCCCAATAATTAGTGAATGGACTATTTAGAACTAAATGTATACTTAAGAAAATCGCTAAATATATCAACTGGGCCTCTTTGCAAATTAAGTGCGCAGTAGACACTTATAAAAATGCAGTTTTTATCGATTCCACAGCAGTTATTTTTTTCTTTTACCTAAAAGATTGTTCCTAAGTAAGCTATATTGATCTGTTTTTTGCCATCTATCATCTTTAGACGAATTTCTGCCATTAAAGCAGGAATTTTTTTTTTTTTTTTTGGACAAAAATAAGCTGAGACCTGCTTATGTCGGCTATTTGATGAATTAATGAACTAGTTCTCAAAAACTTATTTTTTGAGAATGGCAACAATATTATTCTAGAAAAAGGTTATGCTTTCAGTTCCTTTACTGAAATCTCAAGAAAATGCTGCAAAAATTAGCGAAGCCGTTGCCTGTATAAGCTGTCAAGGATTCTGAATTTTTCATACATTTTTATTTGATTTCCATAGTATTTTTATTTCTTTTCGGCATATTTAGTTGATAGGGCTAATCAAGGGAAGCTTAGTACTTGGTAAAATATTAGAAGACTCGAGAATTTTATTAATCCTTCATAAAAGGGGTAAAGAACAAATTTTCATCATAAATATTTTTCCACTCTCTGAGTAAAAAGAAAAAGAATGTATGTTACATATACATTTAAGCGGATAATTTTTTTTTGTAGATTTCTTACATAGTGCGTCATCAAACTTATTTTTATGTATTATGAACTATAGTCAAACTTTATCCCAACAGGTAAAGCCCCCACCAGTGGCTGAGAGGTTCTGCTTTCGAAACTGGAAGGTAGGGTGTGACAGGTTCATACTCCGGTCGCGCCTGTCGACCCATCCGTTCGATGTTTTCCGTCGTTTTCTCCGAAACCTTGCGTAAATACGGGCTAGGATCCCTTAAAATGTTTCCCTATGACATTAGGACCCTAGTGCAGTCAATCAGCCTTAATCTATGAACCGAAACAAAACAAATGCAACAGGTAAAAGGAACTGATTTGCTTTTAATGATACGTGAAAATAAATTGTAAAAGATATCTGTTCATATGACTTACAAATGACTTTTTGAATTTTATATTTGATTTCATTCGCCTAACCCACATAACCAATAATTTTTTGTTATTTTACTTTAAACAATCGCACTCAAATAATGAATGAATAAAATTTGAGATTCTAAGTTGATGTATCTTTTAAGTGACTAAGATCATATCAGGCGCACCATAGCCATTTCGAGTTCAATTAGTTTTTGTTAATTTATACTTTGAATCTAGTAGAATCCATATTAAACTGGATTTATGTTTTCGTATAAAAATAATATAGATTTCGGGAAGAACTTAATTTTTTAAAGGAAAATTCTGTTTTAAATTAACATTACTTGAAAACTAATGGATTTTACGAAAATCAAACAATTAAGCTAAAAACATTATATGATTTGTAGAACATGGAATATTTGTTTGTTTTCTGTTATAGCAAACCTGCACAAGCGGCAGGGATTGGTGCTACAGACATCTAATAAGATAGACAGCTTATCGTATGGCCAATACAAATGTAACGCAGTAACAAGGATGCACTACACGACTATTAGACTGATGCAGCCAGCTTGAGACAGTTATTGCTCTTTTGGCGCTATTATGGGGGAAAATAATCCTTAAGAGCTGTGGTTTTTGATCACGGGCATCTAATAATGTAGACAGCGCAGATATGCAGTACAGTAATAAGGATATACCACGTGACTATTTGACTGAGGTGATAGTAATCTTGCGCATACGCCAGGTTGCCCGATGCGCTGTCAATTGCATTAGATGTCTATGGTTGGTGCCTTGGTAGGAGGAACTTTTAAGAGGTTCTAACGCGTATTCACGTTACCTATGGAAGGAAAAAAAAAAACGCCCAAAACTCCTGACCTTTAGAACAACAGCCGAGTGGTAGTCCCAAACGTGGGACATTCACTCTTCACCCGCCTACCAGCCTTATCCACTGGGCCATGGTGGAATTGAGAACATGGAATAACTGTGTTTATATCATGTGCGTATCCCTGATGCATGCAGGCTTACAAGAAACAACCCCTTGCGCACCAGGCCAATTTATCTATAAAGGGATCACAATACCAGATTACTAAGCTCTGATTAACTCAATGACTACTAATGCCATCTAGCGAGTGAAAAATGGCTAAATATATCGAGATGTGAAAAAAAAAAAACACGGTTTAGAATGCCAGATAACAATTATGCACTGTATTTGAGAATATCAGATGGGAAAAAATTGTCTATGCAATTATACCATGAACGTACGCAGGTACGTCCATGGTATAATTGCATGGTATAATTGCGACGTTATAAAAACGTACGCACGTACGTCCCTGGTGCGCAAGGTGTAAGTGTTTTTTGGACTGCAAAACTTTTTGTCACAGAGAGTACTGTAGATTTTTTGACAGAGAGTTCATCGATAGATGCGGCACTTTTTTGGGTCTTCACCTTAGCTGCATCTAAGTTTAGGATTATGTTCATTTCAAAGAACAATTTCTACGTTAGAATTTTTGGACAGGCACATATATCCACGGGCTAAGGGGATTCGAACCCGAGACCAAACCGCTCGCAAAGTGGCCAGCAGCGACATACTTTCACGTGAAAGTATTGTTTTTAAGAAATAACTGCAATCTGAAAACAGCTAACAATTTTTGTACCACCTTATGTTTTATGGCGGTAGAAAATTTTATGACCTTATCCCGGCCATATTAGACCGATCCAAATTACATTTGTATTCTAATATCTCTGAGACAAACACACAATAAATTTTTTAAAAATAAGACATATAATAATATTTTTTTTTAGTAATAATTCTAATTCCTATTATATTAATAATATATTAATATAGCTAATAGAAAGCAGTTTATTGAAGATAAACAAAAACTTAGTCTATGCAAAGATGTTGTTTGAACTTTTAGCAACTGAATTACTTTTTTAAAAAAGTATTTCAACTATATTTCAACTATCTAAATAAATTCTTCACAAAGAGGAATTTTTCAGAAATTACCAAATATAAACGTTTTAGTATTTTCTCTGTAGTGCATTTTTATAAGCTTAATTAGAAATATTGCCCGTAGAAAAAGCAGAAAGAATGCTATGCATAAAAGAAAACTCAGATTTATAAATTTTTTAAAATCTTAGTATGCTTTCCGTTAAACTAGTGACTGATATTGAAAATCTTAATTTAATGACATTAAGGGCCTAATTAATCTTGTCTTTTATATTTTTATCATTATTTCATGCACATTCAAGCAAAAAATAAGAGGTATCTCCCACTTTCAGTTGACATTATCTTTCGATTTAATAAAATATCAAAAGAATTGAAGAGCTGCGTTATTTTGTCTTTGATGCCATCTGTGATCAGAACCTGACGAAATTAACATTGAACTACGCCTATAGTACCTCCTTTAAACTTATAAAAAGCAAAAACAGAAATCCATCCATGTGGTAAAAATTATCCCTAAACATATATTCAAAAAAATATCAAGAAAAGTTGAGAAACGTTTAATATTTTTGAGAAGTCGGTTAGCGAAATTGATAAATTAGTATCTAAAAAAATCTTGCTCAGTTAATTCGCTATATTCTAATAAAACACTCATAAACATATAAATTGCTCTCTTTGTAAACGATTCAAATGACTTTGTTTCCATTAAAACTGATTTCAATCAAATAACAATCATTAAGTACAAAACCTTTCAATATCTTATCAACGTATTCTTTAATTATACGCATAAAAAAGCCTTTATAAATCACTTGATCAAACCATTATGTTTTGCTCTTTTATTCTTTTTGAGTCGTTTTGCATTTCTTTGAACTATTTAATTAATGAAAACGATTTCGATCTATAAGTAATCCTGCCATCATAAAAACGGATTTTTTTTTTTTTAAGTACGAAAAAGAAATATTTATTCAAACAAATTGTACTTAAGAAGAAAATGGCTAAACAAATCACTGAGCTCTTTTTGAGAAGAAAGTGAGAGCACTCGATTAAGATAGACATTTAAGAAAAATGCCTCCTGTTTTTATTTTTCATTTTTTCCCCTCAGAGAAGAACATTTCTAAATTAACTATGGCTCTAATTTAGTTATCTATCATCTTTACACGTGCATGGAATTCACGGGCGTTTGGGGGAATTAATGAGGCTACGTATAAAAATTTCTTCTTCTTTTTTTTTTTTTGCTATAGGAACTATTGGAGTCTAGAAAAACGTTCAGCATTTTACCTCTTTTTGATATTGAAATCACGTGGGACGGTGGGTAAGAAAAATTAATTATTCTTTTGGTTACTTTGAATTGCAATAATTTAATTTTGTTTCGGTATAAGTTTTTTTTTTGCGCCTTTTTGGATTAAAAAATATTATAACTGAAGAAATGTTTTTTTTTTTAATGGGGAAGGGGAGTAGGGGTGATTGATGTAGGTTATTTAAGCTGAATAATTGGAAATGTAGTTTTAAACACAGAAATATCTCTAACGAAAAGAAAAATAAACTTGAAGAGGAATGAGGTCAATTTTAAATACTTTCTACAAAATTCGATGTCATTGAAATTAATATGAGAATAAGATGAATCTGGCAAAAAGTGCGCAAGCTCTGTAAGCAAATATAACTATTGTCGAGAAGTTCAGCAAGAAAATCCTTTTTTTTTTGCAGGCAAAGAGATATCAAGTACAAGCCCAAAAATATTCCATCAGATTTGCTGCTGAAACTTGCCAAGTTCGGCAATTATTTTGTCCGATATTGACTGTGGAGCAACGTATATTTTCTGTTCCAGCTTTGCAATTTATTGAAAATTGGTTTGGTTCTGCTAAGTTTTACATAGAATTGCATTCGTCTATAACGGTCCTCGGTCAAGAATTCTACCCCCCCCCCCTCAAACGTTGTTACAAGTTTAAAATTTACTCCGTTAGAAAATGAACAGGGTGAGCTCAGCTCGATTACATTGACAGCTTCTAAAACGTGACGTTATAAGTTAAAATTTTGCATGAAATTGATAAAATCTGACCAAAATAAGATAAAAATAAAATAAAAATAAATGAAATGAGTAAATAATTTTCTTTTGCTGGATAATGAAGGAATTAAATATCTAAATTGAAAAATTTCATAAGACATTACATTTTAGACTCGAGCATGCGCAGATATCGCCAAACTGGCTATATTTCATTGAAGATTGCAAAGGTTAGTGACTGCGGGCATAGTTTTTGATAAAGTCGAAAAAAGGATTGACCGACCACAGGCTTCAATGTATTAAAATCGTTTCGATGATAGAATTACCCAGTCAACTGCTATCGTAAAAGTTATTGTACGGCTAGGTATCACCACAGGCCAAAATAAAAAACTACTCTTAAGAATTTTGAGTTATATAAAATACATGCATATATACACACGCTCGTACATATTGGAGACTGCCGTGCCGAAATTAGCCAAAATGGCTCCACTATCAGACTCAAACTGAATCGTAAATAAATGCGTACATAAAGTAATTAAAAAACGTTGTAAAAAACACACATAAGAAATAATAGGTAAGAGGATACGCACGTTTCGTTCAAAAATTGTTTTGAACTTCATCAGTCCAAGCCCTTCGTCGTAACTTTATCGTTTAATACCAGTAATTTGAGTGATTTTTCAAATGCGTACATGCTTGTTTAAAGACTTGCACAAACTTTTCAGCCAAATCGGAAGTTGTCAAAACCAATTTTTACATATAAATTTGAATACTCAAAATCTTTGCGATTATAATAATTCTTTACGCCCGGCAGCAAATCAGTCGATTAAACTCGGTATAAGAACACCGAAAGTGAAGCAGCACTAGCTAGGCCAGCGTGAGAGTATGAACTCCACTCGAATCTGCTATGTATGCTAAAGAAATCTAGTGCACGTAAAATCTGTCGCGGCTTCAATGTTTTCCATATTCAAACAATACCTATTCGGTTGCCAATCCAGGTGCTAGGCTTTTCATCTGGAATGAGCTCAAAATTAAGAGACCATTCATGGGGGAGGGGACATCGGTCTGTCTACTAGGCGACCCCATAATGAAATGACCAACATCTCAGACCCTTCTTGATATCAAACCCATAAGTAGGCCGTTGTCCCGCCTATTAGAAAAAGAAATAATTCTTTACTTCCTACAGACAAAAAGAGAAGTAAAAATAATCGTTTACTGATTTTAATTAAAATCTCTCTGCAGTTAAACTTAAAGTATAATCCAAAAACGCAAATCATCTAAGCCTATAAACGTTCTCTTACCTCAAATGTGTTGCACCTGTTTGACACTGTATTAAACCGCAACGTGTACATCAAATTTGCATAAAAATCTCATAATAAATGAAACAAGACTTTTATTACACTATATATAGAATAAAACAGCCGAGAATAATCACTCGGAAAGTCTACTTTTCCAACAGAAGCTACGGAAAACGAGGATTTACATACGATTTATATTCTGCCACAGTGTTCCGCTTAGAATTCATTAAATGACTTCGCTTTTGTATAATGAATTTTGTCAATGAATATTTCCTTCCTTCCTTTGATATAAATGAATAATTTTACCTAGAATAAGGATTTTGGGGTCTTTATTAAGAAACTTATGCGGGTGAGATTAAACGATTGCGTTTTATACTTCTTGGATTCGAGGATAAGTCAGTTATAATAAGCTAAGTGCGGGTAAGAACTGCTCATTACTGAAGCTTTCATATCATTTATACTGACTGCCATGACAGCAAGACAATAATAAGTAAATATAAATACACATGCCATGATCAATGATTAGTTATAAAGATTTATCTACCTGTTAACCCTTTGAGGCGCAACCCTTTCCCAATGCTGAAAAAAGGGCAGCCGTTGCCATCGCTCGACTTAACTACCAGCAAGATGGTGGACGATCAAAACGTTCATCGAGGGCCACAGATCTAGAGACCCTTTTTTGACGACAGCTGGCTGTGCCGCACAGCCAGCAGCTGGAGCATGAACTGCAGGAGCATGAACTGCATAATGTTCTGCAGGAGCATGAACTGCATAATAGCTTAACCCTTTGAGGCACAACCCTTTCCCAATGCTGAAAATAGGGCAGCCGTTGCCATCGTTCGACTTAACTACCAGCACAGCCAGCTGTCGTCAAAAAAGGGTCTCTCTATCTGTCGTACGCGATGAACGTTTCGATTGTCCGCCATCTTGCTGGTAGTTAAGTCGAGCGATGGCAACGGCTGTCCTTTTTTCAGCATTGTGCAATCTATCCAGCTGTTCTCGCATTCTTCTATTTTTCAGCAGATGTCAGTGCTGTTAAATATAATCATGACCATTTTTTACGGGAAATGATGTGCTAAAAAGTAAAGGATTCTCGTGGAGCTATATCACCCGCAACTATATTTATAGAAATCAAATCTATTCTTCGTGACTGGCAACAGTCAAAACGTCAGAGTTTGGTGTGCCCAGAGCGGGAAAACTGCTCGTTAATCCCTTAAGCGGTTTGCCCGTACAGTGTACGTGCTACCCAAAATTGGCCTCAACTGGTTTGCCCGTATAGCGTACAGGCATCGATATTTTCTCCTTTCCTTTTCTGATTTGCCCGTATATTTCATTATTGTGAAGAGACTATTTAGTATTAATATTTTTCAATAGATGGCGTGGCTTGTCCATGTAACTGAAATGCTTTTCATCCGGGTTTTTCTTTCTAGCGAGAGAGCGGGAATATTTCATCATATGCCTTTCAAAATATGCCTTTTTTGGAAGCATTTCGGTAAGAAAATTGACCGCTTAAAGGGTTAAAGGGTTAAAACAACATGTAAAATGAAAATCATTTGTTCTAATGTAAAACATGCCCATACTAACCGAAGTTCATCAAATTGATGAGCATGGGATTACATGTATTTTTTTCAAATATCCAGGGTGTCCCTTAAAGGTTGTAACATGTTTTAATTATTTGTTTACTAGAGATAAATAGGAAATAAAATGTTTAAAAAAAAGTTGGAAAAAGGATTATGCTAAAAAATTTCCTGTTGTAAATTTTCAGAAATGTACGCTTTTTAAATCTGTGTACGACCCCTGTATAAAAACTACCTAATTAATTAAATGTGCTCCATACACTAACGAGGTGATGTAAAAGATTTGAGAAATATATCTTAAAAAGTGTCAGAAGCGAAGATAAATTTATGCTAAATTACACCAATTTTCAGTGGCTCTCAATCAGAAAAAATGACATCGGATGATCGTATTTCACAGATCGTGCAGAAATTACGAAATAAAATAATTTTTTCACCCTTGCATTTAAGGTTTACATTCAAGTTTATGCATAGCCTTCGATCATCTATATCTATATAAATAAAACAGAGTGTAAACTGTCCGTTTATCTGTCTGTCTGTCTGTGTCTCGCGTAGCTCCGAAACGGGTGATCGTAGACCTACCAAATTTTGTATGGAAATTCTCCAAGACTTGTCTCGACCACTCGAAGCGATTTTTCGAAATTCAAATTAGAAAATGTTGTATTTTATGTTTTGTCCGATTTTTAGCGATTTTTCTGCGTAATACATAATAACGCGGTAATTGCACTCGCAAGAAAACGATATTTACATCATCGAATAGAGGAGAAAATTTTCTTTTAAAACTGTTTGTTCGGACTGTGTAACATAATTTGCAGATTTTTGGGAATTTTTCAATAAAATTAAATTTGACGCTGACTTTCGTAAACTATTTTTAAACTGCTGCATCTGAATTCTATCTGTCATAACTTTATATATTTGGGCAAAAGACGGAGCACACAATTCGCCACTTTTAAAAGAAGAACGGAGGAAAAATATAATTAGGAGAATCTTTATGAATTTTTAAGTAAAGAAGGATTTCATTTAGTAGCACCTGCATATGAGTTTCGTTTGATATCTTGCGGTTGGTTGTCATGATACAGTAACAATGATTAAATTTCCAGTTGAAAACATAAATAAAACGGGTCCCGCGAGCAGACGATTTCTTTGCTTCGCTCGATTTCTTTATAAATACTGACTTATTGCGAGAAGACAAATTAAACTGAGCAAACACATTTTAAAGCCTTTATAAATAGCGCAGTCTTATCTCTATCTCTTTCTTTGTAAAAGGTTGCAAGAGAGGTGATGTATTTTAAAATTAAAAAAAATGTCCATTTCAGTAGTGTCGAGGTATTTAACGCTAAAACGTGACCTAAAGACAGCATGTCTGAGAAATAAGACATTTTGGAAGTGAGAAGTTCACTGCAAACGGTCCATTTGCACTTTTTGATACCGAATGACGCTGACATAGTTTTTTTTTTTCTGTGTGTGTGTGTGTGTCATTACATTGCAATGATCTCAGTTATTACATATATGACGCAAATTTAAGTAAAGAGTGAAATAATTTGCTTTTCTAGATTCCACATCACCGGAATTAATTCGAATTACACATGTGAGGAATTTTTGTTCCTACCGTGCGACGAACGGGCACGCAGCTAGTTTTAACATATATCTGAAACTTTTTAAGATGGCAAGCTGAAAATTAGTGTATAGCCTCATTGGTGTATGGCGCACATTTTACTAACTGGAGATTTTTTTTACGGGGGTCGTATATAAATTATAAAAGCGTCATTTTTTAAAAATTTACTAGAGGAATTTCTTTCTTGGCATTAACATTTTTGCTGCCTTATTTTGAATATATTTTTTTAAAATTTCACTGACCACTTATCACTGATAGATAAAAATTAAAATGCGTTACCACCTTTTGAAAGACCTTCTGTAAAACATTCTAACTACAAAACTATCCAAATAATGAACTTAGAATTATATAAAAGATCCCAATTGCCCGGATTTCGCGTGGTGTCCAGGTGCAGTTCGTAGCTGCAGTAATCTCGTATCCATCACGAGTAATTTAAGAAGCTCAAATCTGTTTACTTTTTTCTGCATTTAAAAACGTGAAGCTGCAGCCAAAATTCACAGCAGAAATTTTTTTTGAAAACTGTTGGGCTGTTCGGAAAGTCATGTCGTTTTTTCAAGAACATGGGGAACCCATATGTCGAGCTTTGCGGCGTTTCAAATGATCATGATTGGTCGATTTGGATCAAATGAATCTTTCAGCGATCTCACGAGTTGTTAGTCACCAGTTTTCATCCATAAACGACTTTATTGTGTCTTCATCAGCTTCCATTGGCCTTCTAGAACGTGGTGTGTCTTTAAAATCAAAATTGCCGAATCAAAAATTTTGAAAATTAGTTTTTGGCTCTGGCGTTCTCTGATTACATTTCTCCGTACACACCGGATATCTTTTTATTTTTATTTTCCGAACATGTACCATATAAGGAAAGTGTTGTAATCATGAAAAAATTCGACTTCGAGATTTTGGTGTATTGACACGTTTAGAAGTCTTCTGAATTTATTTATGTTATTTTTACGAGATGTATGTATGTGCGTGTGTGTGTGTGAGTGAACACGATAGCTCCTAAACGGGGCATTCGATTGAGCTCAAATTGGGTATATATGTTATCAACCACCGTCGCAAGACCGGTATTGATTTTGGTGTGTATAGGACTTATACTTTTTTTACAGGGCTACGACAAAGATTTCTTTTACATTATGGCCTATGGGAGGAAATTCTTGAAAGTGCGCTAGCGTTTAAACGGTCCATTCGATTGAGCTCAAATTGGGTGTATATGTTGTAAAATACTATTGTAAGACCGGTACTGATTTTGATGCGTATAGGACTTATAGTTTTTCTACAGGGATACGACAAAAATTTCTTTTACATTATGGCCTATGGGGGGGAATTATTGAAAGTGCGCTAGCGTTTAAACGGTATATTCGACCGTATTGAGCTTCAATTTGGTATATATGTTTGAATTATACATCGATTAAAAATTTTTTTAAATGCTTGGTAATGATCTTAATCGTAAGTGTAAGGAAAGTCGAGTGGAGTCACTCCTGATTTTCTTTTTTAAACACTATTTTCATCTTTTCGAGCGAAAAAAACAAAAACAAGTCAAAAATGCCGCTTTACAGTTTCCATATTTGAAAGTGTACACACCGAAATCTACTGCGCAGAACCAATCGAAATTTTTTCGCAAACAAGCTTGCTATATGAGCTGCCAAACTATATAATGTGTAGGCCGATTAAATGTGAGGTTGGCTGTAGAAAAATACAATTAAATCTACTGTTTGAAAAAAAAAACGAAATTACTTTCCAAATAACTTCATATTTAGAATCAAAATACTTTGTAAAAAGTCGTTGGGAATGTTTACCAACGAATACTCTTCAGTAACTGGACTGATGCCATCTGATATTCCAAGCTGAAAGAATTAATGGGGATTGCTGCCGGAGAAAATTTTATCCAGAGTAAGTGCCCCATAATTAATCACGAGTTCAACAAATGGCTATCAAAATCGCACGTTTGGAAATCCATTAGGCGTTCTACTTTTCAGTTTTTGCACTGCCATTAATCACGTGACAGAGTTTTGAGAGTTTCGCGATTCTCCAAAAGTGGACATGGAATCATCGGACGGAAAGAATTGAAGACACAAAAAGTTGAAAATGGCACAGTTCTTTTCAAAAATTATGTCCCTAATATTAAAAAAAAAAACGAATCTTTTGTTTAGTGCAATATATGCTTGACAGTTTTATCATTTTTAAGTTTAATCTGAACTTTAAACAAGTAAGCATAAGAAAAAACAGTTTTTGAGGTAAATAAAGAAAAGAAAAAAGCATTTTTGAGATGTTTTGTGAAGGGCACAGTAATATTCTAAATTTATTATTCAAGAAAAAAAAAGAAAACTGTTAAGAGCTATTTTCACTCATGAATAATTCTTTCATGTTAGTATTTAAAATAAAAAATAATATTGTTTCAGCATACTTTTGAATATTTTTGGCATGCGAAATGGTTTGAACGAATCTAAAAGTTCTTTTTCTCCGACAAAAATTAATTAATGAGCTAGAACTACTTTTTCAATTTCCCATTTGTCACAAAATAAAGTTTTTTTTTCTTTTTACTTCCTTGTACGTAATATAAGGAAGTAATGTGATCCCGAAAAATTTTGGGACCCAAATTTCGACAAAAAAACCGATTTTGAGTACCTCTAAATTTAATTTTAAGAATTTTTTCGATGCATCTCATCGTAGGCTAGCATGCACGATCATATTAAGGCGTCTGCAACTCATTTTGACCAGCGGCGAGTCTATTGTGGTCAGTTTTTCCATGCCGTCTGTACGTACGTACGTACGTACGTACGTATGTATGTAACTCGCACATCTCAAAAACTATTGGTCGTAGAAAGTTGAGATTTGATATTTAGGATTGTTCTATGATCTAGTTGTGCACCTCCCCTTTTGGTCGCAATCGAATGGATAGTTTATGTACAGGACCGCCCAAAAGGTTCGAAATACATTACGCTCTATGGGCCGAAATTCATTGAACTCTCCTAACTCAAAAACTATTAGGCGTAGAATGTCGAAACTTCATATTTTGGATAGTTGTAACATCTAGTTAAGCACCTCCTCTTTTGGTTCCATTCGACTGCATAGTTTATCTACAGGACCGCCCAAAACATTCGAAATACATTACGCTCAATGGGCCGAAATTCATTAAACTCGCATATCTCAAAAACTATTAGGCGTAGAATGTCGAAACTTCATATTTTGGATAGTTGTAACGTCTAGTTGTGCACCTCCCCATTTGGTTCCATTCGACTGGATAGTTAATCTACAGGACCGCCCAAAACATTCGAAATACATTACGCTCAATGGTCCGAAATTCATTAATCTCGCATATCTCAAAAACTATTAGGCGTAGAATGTTGAAACTTTATATTTAGGATTGTTGTAACATCTAGTTGTGCACCTCCCCATTTGGTTCCATTCGACTGGATAGTTTATCTACAGAACCGCCCAAAAGATTCGAAATACATTACGCTCTATGGGCCGAAATTCATCAAAGCGTTTTTTAGAGGTATTGGGCTATTTCAAACGACTCAGAAGTGATATATGCTGTAAAGAGTTAGAAAATGAATTTCTCCATTTAAAAAAGTGTCTTTATCATTTACAGTTCTGCTACAGGAACACTCAAAAGATTTCCAATACATTACGGTCAATGGCAATTTTAGGGGCATTCATCCATTTCAAGCACAATACCGTCCTACCACATAAGTTAGGTAATGGCCCGACCACGGTCACGTGCTTCCCTCAAGAACTATGCCAGAAGTCGCCAAGCTTGGCGACTTTTGGTGTACGTGTGTGCATATTTAACTCTCAAATCTCAAAAACTATTATGAAATTTCATATATAAGATTGTTGTAACATCTACTTGTGCATCTCGATTTTTGGTTCCAATCTACTGGAGAGTTTATTTACAGGACCACCGAAAAGAATTTCAGTACTTTAATGTCTATGGACATCTTCAATATAATACAATTGTAGACAGTCATTGTTTGGTCCATGCCCAAAATCTCGCCGTCTGTCCTCTACCTTGGCGAGTTTTTCCGAAATGTCGCCAAATTTGGCGATAGTCAGTCATTTGGTCCATGCCCAAAGTATCGCCATTTGTCATCGTTCTTGGCGAGTTTTGGCGAAATATCGCCAAATTTGGCGATAATCTGTCATTGTTGGCCCATGCTTAAAATCTCGCCAAATGTCGTCGACATTGACGAGTTTTGCCGAAATATCGCCAAATTTGGCGCCAAAAATTATTTCGTATTTTGTATAACTCTAAAACTTTAACCCGTGGAATTTTGAACTTTTGTATTTAGAGCTATATTATAATATCTAACTGTTTTCAATATCTTTTTTGACAGCAATCGACTGGGAATTTATTTGCAGGGTGAGCCAAATGACTTTAAATACTTTAAGGTGTATGGATGCATTCAATTCATTGAAAGTCAGTGGTGGTCAATGACTACTTTGGCTATCCCTAAAATCTCGCAAACTATCTCAAGTTTGTCGGCTTTTGGTGAAATTTCGCCAAATAAAGTGTCAGAAGGAAATCTTTCAAATTGAACTCAACTTGGCGATATCGAAATATTTGGCTAGAAATCGCTGTACCTTACTATTATTGATATTTTATCTCTTTCAAACAAATAAGTTTAGAGGAAGTGCGTAAAAAACATTTTTGAATTAATAGACGTGCAAGGAAGTCATGTGTTGGACACATCAGATTTTTTTTTAACGTGAGAAGCTAGAGATTTTTTTTAGGAAAAGCAAAACACTAGATACACAGGGGATCTAAAAGTTAAATAAGTACAGAAAGAAAAATACTTAAATGTAAAATTAACTTTCGTTATTTTAACCTTTCTTATAATGCGGTAGCTTTGAAAAAACTACCTGCGTAGCGACGTTAGGAATATTAGTTCAATCTGCCCGGTTAAATCTGTTCAACGAATGGTATGATCACCTCCAATATGTTAATTTTGGATGTATGTAAATATTTTAATTTTATATATGTTTATTTTATAGGAAATATGTTAATTTTGGTAGACACACATAAAAAAATAGCATTTGTACATAGTTGGTTCAAAAAGTAAGGTAGCAATCGCTCTCACAGGCTCAGCAAAAAGCGTATGTAATCGCTGAATAACAAACTAGTTACGCTGTAGTTTATGAACTAGTAAAATGTTTTATAACTGATGGTTTTCACTTTATTCATCATTCTTGTTTAACCCATTTGTGCCTGGATATTTTTGCGACTTTATTCGATTTTTACTGATAACAGAAATAATAGATAAATTTCTGATGTCAACTTCTTGAACAAGGAATGATTTCTTTTAAAATCATTATGCATAAAAATCGAAATATCAACATCCTACTTGGTCATGTTAAAATATTTTGTAGAGTTGAGGCTCAATACTCATGAACAAAGGCTAGGAAAAATAAATAACGTTTTCGACTAATAGCGAAAATGCCGTCCCAAAAAAGGGACGCTAGGCATAAATGGGTTAAAGTTGCTAGTACCTACAATAATCATGTGCTGAAAAGATTTCCTTTATTTTTATATAAAATTCTTTGAAATTCTTTGTTACTCAGTGGGTGAAAACCTTGCGTAACCATTGCAAACATGAGAGGTAATTTTACAGATATCGCCAGCTAAGGAAATATGCAGAAATGTTTATTACATCTTACGACAGACTAATTTAACCCTTTATAAGGCTGTGGTAAGATACTTACCATCTACGGTCTGTTAAACACAGAAATCACTTACATTAGTGAATTTTCTGATTTTTGTTCAGTTATATTGGATGTATTGGGTTGGCAACAAAGTAATTGCGTTTTTCCGTATGTCAATATTTCGCCTGGCCAAAACTACTGAAGTTAATTATGCGAAATTTGGCCGTACGTGAGTTCTTCAACATAGGTGCTAGATCAGAGAGCATTTTCCAAAATTCGTAATCTTAGGGGGGGTAAGGGGCCAAAAAGTTCTTTTTACATATCCCGCGTGATCTCAAATAAAAATAGAGATATCCGTGAAATTCTTTCTGTAAAATACAGCAGTCACGAATACCTAAAAATTAATTTCAGGACATTTTTAATATTGTCCTCTAAGGAGGATAGAAGCGAAAAAAGGGGGAGGGTGGCCATCTTTTATGGACGAAAAAAAATACTGCCAGTGAAATTCTTTCTTTAAAATGTAACAAATATGAATCGTATGTTCAGGCACAGCTTACCTGTAATTAAAAACTTGTTGAAAACTTATTTGCTTGAATTTTATACCAGAAAACGCAATTACTTTGTTGCCAACCCAATATATTTTTTACATACATCTAGATTCTAAATTATATTTGGCTTATGAACTTTTCTTTCATTCGTAATTTTAAAGAAAGCTCGAATAATGACTCGAAAATTGAGCATAGGAATCATCGCTTTTATATATATTTTTGCGTTTAATTCCGTGTACAAGCAGCAAGTAGTTTTCAGACTTTGATTTTGTGAATAATGAATGTATTCTCCTGCAAAATTTCTATGTTTGTTTAATACTTGTTTCTCCAATTTTCACGTGGGATATTACAGTAGAGGGAAAATATATGAATTAATCCTAAAAAATGGGTCAGAAAAATCCCAAGTACTTCGACTCTCTGCACATGGACTCGCCTGATAAAGGGTTAATATACACCATAAGCAATATGAAAGTAGTAATTACACTTACATACAGGAATCGTTGCCATTCACAGAAAAAATAATCACGCTTACCTAGAAGAAAAAGAAAAACAACACTTAAAATCTGAGATTCCAACAGCATTTTATGTATTTGGAATGTAATTGCACAAAAAGTGTATGTTTTACTAAATTTATCCCTATCAAATTTATACATACACTGTAACTGTCAAAGCCCATGCGCGTATTTACCAGATTCAAAATATCACAAAATATTGTGGTAGAACTTCTTGCAGTGTCCTTCTTAAGAATAAGTCCGCAATTTCGACTTTCAGAATCATATGACAAAAATAATTTGCACTATTATAAATTGAAATTTCTTGCGCCAAAAACTGAAGGTTTAATGTAAGAGAAGTGCAACAGAAAAAAAAAAAGCTACAATGAACCCCCGCTACAACGCGATCTGTCTTACGCGAGTTTTTCTCAAGTAAGGTATCTCAGAGCAAACGGGAACTTCTTGCAAGTAGCACGAGATTTTTCTTCAACAGTCAGGAGCCCAACGGATTGCGGGGTGTGAAGGGAAATTATCCTCTTTGTGATTTGTTACTAAAGATGAGTGCCAATCACAGAACTGTATTTCATCCCTCGTAGCACTGAGGAAGGCGGAAGCATCCAATATGAACCGGACTGAATTTTGGCAATGGTTATATATATATATATATATATATACAGAGAGAGAGAGAGAGAGAGAGAGAGAGAGGGAATGGTTTTAACTGTTTGAAGGGCGTTCATAGTTTTCAAAAGTAACTGTGTGTTTCAAAAAATCGTACAGGGGAAGTTGGGGTACAGTGAAACAAGGGGTACAGTAAAAAATGCTATCTAAAATCAATAGGATTTGTCACAGAAAGTTAAAACACACACACCTATTATACAAATATATGTTCCGGTTTCTGATACGATTAGGAGACAATAGCATTTTTACAGCAAGAGATACAGAAACTTATTGGATTTTCAATACTGAAAGTGAATTTCGTTACTATAAGTAATTTTGTTTTACTTTCTTGTTTTCGTATGTATAATTATTTATTTTTCAAATCTTGTGATCACTATAGTGTGAGCTTCATACTTTCAAAGCCAGAATTAAAAAAAATAAATATCAGGAATTAGCAAAAATGTATTAGTTTGTAGCCTCAATTTGGGTTACAATGAAACACTTCCAGATAGAGTACAATGAAACATATTTCATTGTAGCCCGAGTGGAAGCATTCACTTAAAATAAAGATGTTACTATTAAAAATTTAGATTGAGATCTCCATAGAGCACATAAAGTTATCAAGGAATTGCTATTAAATCGTACTCTGGTGACAAACCAGATTGTCTGTCAACTAACAATCCAAACAGTACAGATTATGAGCGACTCTAGCATAACATGTATGAAAACAAGTAGCATCGCTCTAAATGATTATGTTTTAATCAAGGATGGTGAAATTAAATGTGGAGAAGTGGACTCCGTTGGAGATATAATAAGCTTAAATCAAACGGAATGCGAAGTTTTGTACGTTAAGTCCAAGCTTCAAATTTGGGCGTTATTCGAAAACATACATTTATGAAAAAAAAATCAAATTGTATCAAAAATACCACCTCCTGTTCCTCCCGGTGGTACAGAAAGTAAAGCAGAAATGCTAATTTTTGAATATAAATAGATTTAATATAAAATTCAAAACTATGGTCTAACCTGTAATAAAAGTATTATGTTTTCGTCATAATATGACAGTTTAATTAATTTTTTTTTTCATTTAAGTTTCATATTTATGTCTCACTATAAAAATTCTGTAAAAATTCGTTTACATAAAAATATATATGTCTATAAAAATTCTATTCTGTCTATAAAAATTTATTTAGATTGGGAAAAGAGTAGGTTAAAAGTGCCTATTATTTATTTATTTATTTTGTGCATGCAAATTTATGAACAGGAAAAAATAGTAAGTCAAGACCCCTTCCGTAAGTCAAGACTCCACTGTACTTATGTTTTATCGTTTAATTTAAAATCTTCTCCAATTAACTTTTTCAATTCGCACCAATTAACACATTTATTAATACTGCTTCATCACTCAGTTCAGAATCATCGTAAGATAAAATAAATTTTCAAAACTTTGCAAAAGTTTTCCTGCAATTTAATTCGATGCATATATCTCTTTCCTGTTACAGCCAACAGCAAATAAGACAAATATTTGCAGAAGTTAAAAAAAAAAAAAAAAAGATCATAGACATGACTTCTTTGAACTTATTTTATTTTTTCTAATCTAAAAAATAAAGTAGAATGAAGTGATTTGTAAGAAACCCATTTATTTAGCTATTTCTTTTTTGGCTACAAGTCAAAATAATAAAATCGGAAATAGACTTTTCAAAAAAATTAAAGTGAAACTTTCGCATTCGTAAAACAAAATTTAATTAGACATCGGCAATAAATTGTAAGTTTTTTTAAGGAAATCTTTCTGTTTAATATCGTGTTACACAGAACCAGTGATTTCGCTTTTTTATTTCAGAGTTATCTTATGTAGATCATTAAGTAAAATTAATGATGGCATTTTGATTACGAAAATGAAAATTTTCTAGTCATTATATAATTTGGACTTCAACCATCAAGATAAAAACATTAAATTGAAACACATTATTAAATTTAATGGATTGCATAAATATCTGGGATTCGATGTTGTTTAATCTCACTTATATTTGTTTAATCGCTCAATTAAATTTGTTAAATTCGTATTTGAAAAAAAAATGTAGGATAATATTCTTGAATAATGGTTTGTTTAAAAAAAATTCAATGTCATCGGGAAATGCAATATTATCACGTTTGAAAGCTTGCTGTGTGAAACATCCAGGATGAACTGTCTTAAATACGCGGGGTTTCTTTTTCGGCAATCAGAAAAGTGACGTCATCAATTAAAAATTGCGTGAGTTTGATAAACCTTTCTACGAAAGTTATTTTATATTGCTAATTTGAACAATTCTAAACAGTTCCTCTAGATGGCATAGTTTTGCATTTTCCTCTAGAAAGACTTAAATAAGAAACGGTGTATCAGAAAATTTGCTGCTACTACATAGTTTATAGCAATGTATACTGTGTTCATAAATAGATCAGATTATAATTGTGAAGTTCATCCTTTTTCATGGGAGGGGGGCTTATAACTAACTAAAAGATAAATAATTCTACATTAACAAAGATTCCGCGGTAAATTCAAAAGAAAAGACTACTTGGATCTGAACTACGACAATTTGTACAAATATACATAGATTAAACCCTTTATATGGCTATTGAAAAATTTAATCAACAAAACATATATTAAAAATTAGAGAAATTGGTACAGGAATAATTTTCATAACAAATGAGAGTCTGTTGTTCGTTATTAGTTTGAAATATTTTTAAAAGCGTTTGCAGGTTCATTCTTCTTTTTCAAAATATCATCAATTCCAAATTTTTCATATTACAACATTAGACAAATATTAGAAAATGGTACTAGACAAATATTGGAAGATTATTTTCAAGATGATATTTAAACTAAAAACTATGATTATTTTTCTTTTTCTGAGATAGATTTATAAAAAAAAATATTCTATAATTCCTAAAATATTTATAGGAACAGATAAATAGCATTGTATTGAATTTTTAAAACTGTTTTAAGTTTCATCCAACTGTATTTGGTACACGAATCTTTATTTGGTATTTCGCAACAAGCAACGAAAAACTAAAACATAAAAAAATACTAATAAAATAGAAAACAAAGTTTTCTTAAATTCAAGGTAGGAATTAAATGGATTGATTCACAATATTATTTTATTTTAGCAGTTTCTGTTTGGCAACAAGTCAAAACAACAAAAGCAGGAGTGTTTGGTCAATCTCTCTTAATCTTTTTATTCAGTCTTTCCTTCTTTTACCTTATAGAACTATTTTAGTAGATAGTTATACAAACTTAATGTAATCACGTTTGTTTTAAGCTATTTTAATAATACAGTTGGCTTTACAGTTTACTATTATTTTAGACTACAGTAAACTTTAATAAAACGGTTCGTAAAAAATTGATGATCTTTCACAAAAAGCACATTACTAAGATTCTACACTGTTAATAAAAGCAGTTAACATTCCACCATAAAATGGTGCTGAATCAGCTGCAACTTTATTAGGAAGAAACTTTGAACCATGATTAGTTGTTTAAACTGATCAATGGAAAAACTATGGTGAAACGTGTCTCCTTAGAAAGGATGCTGCTAAATTAGCTGGATTGTATGGTGAAACCCTAGAGCAGATATAAGGTTCCACCATACAATCGAGCTAAACTAGCTGCATCGATTTGGTTCGATTAGCTCGCTAATTTAGCTCGATTGTATGGTGAAACTCTAGAGCGGATATCATGATGTTCCGCAGAGGTCTGGGCACTAAACTCTGTTCCCATAAGAACACGCAAGTGAAGCAGCATCCGGTTTGGCCAGTGTTTGTGAGGGTCAACTCTCTCCAAGGTCCTTCAGAGCGTGGACGCAAGCTCTTCCCCACAATTGAGACATACGATGCCACAGATTTAACGTGCACTTTCGCTGCATGTACAACTGTATAAATATAGACATTTCATTATAAGTCTGCTTGGCGTGGCCTAGTTTTTCTTATTTTATTTAGTCCTCATGCTACTCTTCCGAGTGTTCGTCGAAAGTGCTACGGACCCGAAGAATGAAGAAACGAAGTTCTCTCGCACATCCTTCAACAAACCTTTTCATTCCATAAAATTGCTGTTTATTTTAAAAACTACTCAACTTTTAAGCACTATACTTAAGCATATTAGATAATGCACTATTTTATAATGAGTATATAAAAAAATATTAGAAAAAAAATCTTATTGGATATTTAAATTCGTGTCTTCACTTACTTATTTTTTTTTTTTCAAAGCAAAAACTTTTTTCGACTTTTTATTTTAATATTTTATAAAAAGAGCAACGACAAATGCAAATACTAATACAATTTCCCCAGAAGAAAAAAAAAAGCAGACAAGTCATCCTTAAACTTTTTTTATTTTTCAAGCTAAAATAAGAAAATAAAATGAAGTAATTCGTAAGAAATCCTATTCATTTCTTCCTTTCTTTTGGCAACAAGTCAAAACTACAAGAGGAGGATGCATTTTATAAGCTACGAAATATAACGAATATGACGTTAGAAATTAGATTCGGTTATTCTATTCATTGTTATTCGACTGTTCAACTATTCATTGTTATTTGTAGTGCACAGATCGCTTTAATTTAAAATGCATGGAGACGTTGAAAGGAATGAATAGTTAATAGAGTATTATTTAAATTCTTCAATTATATTGACTAAGAAATTTTAATGTGCTGTTTATTAAAGATTTTAGCAGGCATAATATAAATTTTTCTTTCTGTAATTTCTTTTCCTTCTACATCTATTCTTAGGATGTATGCGAAAAATTCTTAAAATTCTTTTTACAGATTTGTTTGAGTTCTTATGGCAAAGCTATGCATGAGCTATAGTGATGGAAGGCAAATTTAGTACATCAAAACCCTGCTTATATCATTAAAAAATATGGTGTTCTTTCCTGTCATAATTTATGTTATTAATAAAGTTATTTTATTTTGTGCGCCAATTGAATTATAAAATTTTAGAAGCACTCCATTCAAACTCATAACATTTGAAAGTGACATACGAAACTTGAATAATACGAAGTCTTGGTGATTTCTCGCCAAATACAGGAGATATAAACTAACTGGGCTTAGTTTTGGCAAATTCTTTTCAACACACAGCCGTGACCTTAAAGAGTAAGATCTGGCTTAAGAAATGAGTCATGCTATGCAGGCGAAATTATGTAGAAAATGAAAATTTTGTATTGAAAAAGATTCCGGTGTCTTATAATCATAGTGTCAACTTAATTAAATTTTCTTCTGAGCTGCGGTTAAAAGTACATTTAAAAATCTGCATTGTTTTATTGTTGTTCTTGTGTATATAATAAACGTAATAAAAGGGTGAAAAGTAACCAGAATCTATTTCTGTACAAATTATCATTTTCTGCCTAAACTTGCCGACAAAGCATGACGTCACGACTTGATACACTTGTCGACTTGCTGTCACGACTTGATACACTGTCGAAGATCATGGCAGAAGAGGACAATATTTCTCAAAAAGTTGTCATAGTTGGTGGCAATTTGAAAGATTTTGGGCAGTGTCTAAACACATATAACTGTTCATAAATTTTAATGCTTTAAAAGTATTTTCGATGACACTTTCAATGAACTATCCAGTCCTAAATGTTTGCAAAATTTGAACAATTGAATTTTTTCAGTTATGTGAGATACCCCTTCACATTCATAAGTTCAGACGTCACGCAAAAAATTACTCATTATGGACGTCACAATTCGTCAAAAATTTAATAAACTGGTTAAACTACGATTCAATGAAGATCTATATCACTGATGGAATCATCTGCATACCAAACGAAATCTCAAAACTTCATGTAGTTCAATTCTATAGGGTGGTTATAATTTTCGCTGTTTTATCGGTTAACACAAATTTCAGCTACCACGGAAAGATTCCTGCTGCCTATCGACCATTTTTTGATGACAGCTGGCTGTGCCGGCACAGCCAGCTGTCGTCAAAAAAGGGTCTCTAGAACTGTGGCACGAGATGAACGTTTCGATCGTCTGCCATCTTGCTGGTAGTTAAGTCGAGCGATGGCAATGGCTGCCCTTTTTTCTGCATTGGGAAAGAGTTGCACCTCAAAGGGTTAACTACAACCAGTTATTCGTAACTACAATACTTCCTGTACTTCGTACTACAAAGTGAAGAGTGTAGCTCCAGAAATAGCCTTATTTTGCAAAAACAACACAGAAGTAAACTCCAGACATCATTCTAAATAAGCTGTTCTAAAAGGGAGACAAATACTAAACTGGATCATCTGAACGGAACACAAAGCTCTAAATTATAACTGCATGCCTCATTGCCAGAGCTTGATTCAACAATAAGAAAAGCTTAACGATTTTCTCGTTAAGTCTTTTCATCTCCGTCCATCTGATTAAGCAAGCATTAAGTGCGTTTGCAATTCTGTTCTATTTATCCTGCTGGGACGGAAGGGATAGAGAACTCTTCGCCGTCTATTCTGACAGAAAATTCGTAATTACGCATCTATAATTCATAATCTTTTCTGTTTCTTGACATGCAGTTTTGAAAAGTTCCTTTTCGTATGTGAGTATTCTCATCAGTGATGTCTTAGAAATGGCGCCGGAAACTGTTTTTGTTGGTTCAAGTGTCTCTGATCATCATCTGTATGTAGATTAAGCTGACGCTGCTTGCCAAAGTGACGTCTTTGTAAGTGGTTGTTGGCACAGGCCAGTGACGTAACTGGTGATGGCCATAAGTGAATGGGACTATTCAAATTAATCGATTATTAAAATCATTCGAGACAATCAATTTTGAAAAATCCATTCGAAAAGCTCAGTACACAGCATTCGAATAGCACAGGGCATTGGAATATTTGAAGAGTGAAACGATGAATCGGGAATGCAATCCGAGTAGTGAAACGATTAATCGTGAATACAATTCGGATAGTGAAACAATTAACCGTGGTTAATCGTGAATACGGTCCGAATAATGAAACGATTAGTCTCGGTTAATCTCGAATATAATCCGAATAGTGAAGATGTTAATCGTGAATACATTCGAATAGTGAAAAGTTTAATCGTGGTTAATCGCGAATACAATCCGAGTAGTGAAACGATTAATCGTGAATACAATTCGGGTAGTGAAAAAATTAACCGTGGTTAATCGTGAGTACAGTCCGAATAGTGAAACGATTAATCGCGGTTAATCTTAAATACAATCCGAAAAATGAAACGATTAATCGTGAATTCAATTCGAATAGTGAAACGATTAATCACGGTTAATCACGAATGCAATCCCAATAATGAAACGATTAATCGTGTTTAATTGCGAATACACGTCGAATAGTGAAGTGATTAATCGCGAATACTACTCGAATAGTGAAATCGCTGTTAATTGCGAATACAATTCGAATAATGTAGAGATTAATCGCAAATGTTATTCGAATAGTAAAATCGCGAATATTCACTATTCGATTAATCAATAATTGATATTATTCGAAATCGATTAATCAATTTTGAAAATCATTTGAATGGCAAATCACTACAGTGAACCGATTAAAACTGATGGTCTTTCCACTCTTACAGCATCCTTAAAACGTTTGCAACGAGATTAATCTTGTGAAGTTAATTAAAAATATTTGTAAATGCCACACATGAAACAGATACTTGGGGAAATGACCGTTTCGGGTGTTACAAAAATGTTCGCCCTTCTTCAGCTGCAAAAGAATTCCCACCGCTCCTACAGGCAGGGGAAAGTGACAACTGAAAAATTCAAAAACTGAACTTGTAAAGACTAGTCCACGTGCTGCTCTGATTGTATGCTCAACACAACATTCTCAAGCGAGAGAATTTTCGCTCCAGCGAATATCGATGTGCTTATCTGGGAAAGTATATCCAATGGGATATTATCGATTTAAGCCCATAACGCACACAGATATCTAATAAAGTTATATGGGGTCATTAAGTTGATGCCGAGAATAGATGACGCTCAGAGAAAAGATGATGTATATTCCGTAATGCTGCAGAAACACGGGGAGTTTCATTTCCTCTGGATACTTACAAAAGCTTCATGTAAATGGAAGGAAGAAGTGTTTTTAGATTCCAGTGTTGGATCATCTTTGTTCCCTTTAATGGCACTTGGGATCTAGACGTCATATCCGGTTTATTTTAAGGCTTTATGGATGCTATTCCATCTTGCATTCACAAATTGAGTATGAGGTTTTGTCGAGGCTCGATGCAAAGTGGATATTTTATTCGTTGTTTATGTTACTTATATTAAAAAAGTGATGCGATATATATATATATATATACTAATACTAATAAGTATATATATGTATGTAATACTGATGAGTGCATTAACTGCAATAAGAATTTTTCAAGCCTTATTCACAAGCAGTACTGCACATGGGAATGAAAACAAGAACTTAAATATGTCAAGCGGATTGATAGCAAAACACTTTTCAACATAACCTTGGTCGGATGATTTTTTAAAGAGGATTTCAACATGTATTCACGTTACATCCGGAGAAAGCCGATCGAAACTTATTCATAAGCAGTACTGGACAAAGGATTGAAAGCAAGAAATGTAAATAATGTCAAGCGGATTGATCAGCAAAACACTTTTCAACATAACCTTTCTAAAAGAGGTTCTAACGCGTATTCATGTTACATCTGGAGAAAACCGACCGAAACTCCAGACCGCTGGATCGACAGCCACGCAACGGTCCCGAACCTGGAACCTTCACACTTCAGACATCTACCATTTTGAGTGTCTTATCCACTCGGCCACAGTGGGGCTCCAATGGAGACGAAGCTGTTATGAACCTCCGTGTTTATTGAATTGTGCTTGAAATGAGTGAATGTCGGTATTAAGGAGATCAAAGTATTAGGCATCTAAATTGAATTCTTTGAAAAATTCGGATTTTATAATATTTGTCATAAGGTAAGCACTAACTTTCCTATTTATTCAGATAAAATTTTTTTCATGTACAGAAATACTAAAAGGATTAGTTGTTATTAATGATATTAATGAATATAGATTGTTATTAATGCTAGTTCCAGAGTCAGGAATACCTAGGTGGGTGAATGATGCATGCGCTGGGAAATGTGAGAATGATAATCATGTATATTTTTATATTATTAATGACTATGTCATTTTATCTCTCACCCACTTTACTGAAAATTGTCCGAAAAATGTGTCTCAAAAGACATATGCGACATAATTTCACATATATTTAAATACTATTAGTTCAGAACAGCTTTAATCTATTGTTACAATATTTCGTAAGCTGTAGAATATGCATTACATGTATTTTTCTATAAATAGGTTGCAATCCTAAAAATTTCAACATAGGGTTACCAGGTGAAATACACGAAAGATGAGAGATAAAATGACATAGTCAATTAATATCGTTTTAATATGACAATAATGAAACTAAAAAAATAGTGGGGTTCAGGGGGGGGGGTCTCCCCTTGACGAGGCTCGAACAGCTGAGCTTTTATTTTATTGTATTCTATTGTATGGAATATTCTATATTATTGTATGTGATCCTTTTTTATTTTTAAATCTTCATAAAAATTATGCGTGCTATCTGACGTGCTGTAAAACTTATTTTATTTCATTAAACATTCATTATACATAACATTGTACATAAGTATAGTAATAATTATCTTACATACTTTTATATTGACGATAAAAACAATTTACAGTAATTTTTAAACGAAAAATCATTTAGTCCTTTGGTTGAGGGTATAATTATCCTTTGGGCACTTTTTCAAAATTCTATTTTTTTAATTGTTCAATGTGGGTTGAAAATATTATTGAAATATGTTTATGGTGCAAAATATAGTGTAAAATATACTAAAAAAATGTCAACATTTATTTAAACATTTATTTTATTTTATAGAAGTTTTAGGCCACCTTCCCCTTCAACTACTTCGTAGTTTTTTCTGAGTGGTCTGCCAGTTTCATTTAACTGGGAAACAAAGGCAGCGAGAATAAACTTGTTCAGGTTTTATTATCCTTACTTAGAGAAAAAGGCATCTAGCGGCTATCTCAGAGCGAAGGCATTTTGAAATAATTAGACAGTAATTTTAGATGCTTTACACATACATACATAAAATAAAATCTGCACTATTTTAATAAATTAGGCGTCTCAAAAATCGTAATGCCCTACATATTTAAATAAAAACATAAGTATTTGCAAATGCATAAAGGAACCCGTCACAGTAGCTTCAGGGATGGTCAAAATCAATTTTGACAACAAAATCTTAGCGCGAAATTTCTGGAGGTTAGAATAATTCTTTACTTCTTACAAGAAAGCAAAAAAATCCTTTACTTATTTAATTTAAAATATCTGAAGTAAATTAAATTGAAAATATAATATAAAAACGCAAATTAATGAAGCCGCTAAACAGACAACTCATTTCAAATCTACTACATCAGTCCCGTATTTCTGAACCACAACGCTTATATCAAATTTGCATAATAATCTCATAATAAATGAGACAAGACTTTTATAACAATATATCTACAATAAAACAGCCGAGAATAATCACTCGGAAAGTCTACTGTTTCAATAGAAGAGCCACGGAAAACGAGAATTTTACATACGATTTATATTCTGCCACAGTGTTCCGCTTAGAATTCATTAAGTGACTTCGCTTTTGTATAATGAATTTCGTCAATAGATATTTCCTTCCCTGCCTTTGTTATAAATGAATAATTTTACCCAGAATCGGGATTTTGGGGACTTTATTAAGAAAAGCCTGCTGGT
The DNA here is from genome assembly GCA_038373885.1 of Cheiracanthium punctorium. NCBI lineage: Eukaryota > Metazoa > Arthropoda > Arachnida > Araneae > Cheiracanthiidae > Cheiracanthium > Cheiracanthium punctorium. Next base: position 435,325 of record JAWZYV010001978.1, read on the forward strand.
GAGATTAAACGACTGCGTTTTATACTTCTGGGTTCGAGGGTAACGTCAGTTATAATGAGCTTGATGCGGGAAAGAACTGCTCATTACGGGAGGTTTCCATCTTTGATTTATTGGTTTCCTATGATGCACACTGGTCGTCACGACAGTGAGACAGTAATAAGTACATAAATGCCAGTATACATTGCATGATTAATGATTATGCGATGACATCATCAAGGATCGACTTGATGAACATGGGATTCTACATTTTCTTTTCAAACATAGACCTTGTTCATTAAGGGAAATTTTAGTTATTCAGAATGGAATTGCATTTTTAAAAAAATATATACGTTCAAGTCCTTCGTCAGCCCAATAATTTCTGAACGGCAAGAACATGGACCACCGTGGGCAAGATCTATAGACATAAAAGTGGGGTCTAGGTATAGTAAAGTTGCCATGCGCTACGCAAGAAAACCCCTTACAGCGCCACCTGGGGGCTAAATTTGGAATTAGCGAATTTACCTCAAAAAAGATACGAGGCACGAGTAAAAAGTCAATTACAAAGATGTTCAGCATTACAGACTTATTAAGAAAAGACATCTGAGCACATTAAGGGGTCATAGGAAGATTAAGAATTCAAAGATCGATTTTTCAATTTTAATTTCATTTGAAACCTTAGTTACTTCTGAGCATTTTGAACCCAATTTCATGTAATACATCCAACTAGAGCCGGAGATACACATAAAAACGTTATATGAAAGCTTTATATTTGAAAGCAATAAGGTAACTTTAAAGTGCATTTTCTCAAACCGCATTTTAAAAAACTATCCATCAGATAACATAATTCCTTATTACATATAATTCGTATCTTCACGAAATTTTGTTTAGTTATAACTGGTATCACCATCTATATAATGAATTAATAATAATGTTTTAAATTAAGTATTTTAAAATTGTATTTTAAATTGAAATTTGAAAAAAATTCGTGCTTTTCCACTTATATTTCTGTTAAAAATTTCAAAAGTTTTTTTCTCTCACTTTTAATATTAATTCATTCTACAGATACTGATACCCGTTATAAGAAATTTATAGTTATTGAGAATGAATTGCATTTTTTTTAAATGTAAAGTGTTCCCGCCAAGTCGTTGTCACCCAATAATTTCTGAACGGCAAGACCATAAACCTCCGTGGGCAATAACCATAGTCATAAATTGTTTAGATATAGTAAAGTTGCCATGCGCTGCGCAAGAAAACTACTTACAGCGCCACCTGGAGGCTAAATTTGGAATTAGCGTTTTTATCTCAAAAATGGTACTTGATGCGAGTAAAAAGTCAATTACAAAGATGTTCAGCATTACTGATTTATTAAGAAAAGACATCTGAGCACATTAATGTTAAAAATTGAAGATGCAGAATGGAAGGTATAAAACCATTTTACTGATGCTTTTGCCAGCGTGTCACAAGCCACATTGTACAATTTCGGAATTGTAGACTAGTTTCCAGATGCGTATTGTCGCTGACGGAAAACGCTTTTAGCGTTGAACTGTAAATGAACTTAATGTCAGGTAAGTGCAGTTTTGGAAAATTCCACCAAACAAATGTGCGTTTTACGTCTTCCATCTGTAGCATTATTGTGCGAATTAATGAGCGAATTAAGGCACCTTTTCTTACTAAATCGATGATTCTGAACAACTCCGAATTCAGCCGTCATGTGGCGCTGTAAGCAGTTTCCTTGGGTAGCGCACAGCAACTTTATTATGCCTAGACATTACTTTTATGAGTATAGCTGTTGTCGTTTAGAAATTATTGCGGTGACATGTATCGCTCCGACATTCGTTTCTCCTTCCAATTATCTGGCTGTCAACATCATACAGCAACCCTATCACAAGGCAAATCCTCAGTACTCAATTTCTGGCAGCACAAAAGAGGTCTATCATTGGTCAAGGGTCTGGGAAGGCGTTGCATCTGATTTTTGACTTAATCCTTTTAATTACTGCATTCAAGTAACAGAAATATGTAATTATTTTATGACATACACTTTATTTTAGCACTTAATAGATGAAAAATGTCATAGTTTTGTAATAAGCTGGGCAAACGAAAAGAACTATTTGAAAACGGCGGAATAGCACAGTCCATAGCTTTACCTCCACTGTCAGGTTAGGTTTGCCCCGAGTATAGAGGACATTTATCGAATTTATGAATATGGAATTACGGAAGGTTCCTATTTGCCCTGCTTTCGAAGGTATAGAGGTATAGATCGTTGCTGAGGCAAACTGCATATCTACCGGAAATAATTTAAGAAGCTAAAATCTGTTTTATTTTTATTTTTCTACATTTAAAACTTGAAACTGCAGTCAAAACTCATTGCTGATATTTTATTAAAACGATAAAATCATTTTGTAAAACAATTACCCAGCGAATATACTTTAGTAACTGGACTGATGCTATCTGATCTTCCAGAAAGAATTAAACAGATTGCACCCGCAGAAAATTTTATTCACCGTTAAGTGCTCCCTAATTAATCACGAGTTCAACAAACGGCGATCAAAATCGCACTCTCGGAATCCATTAGGCTTCCTATTTTTCAATTTTTGCAACGCCATTAATCACATGATAGATTTTTACGAATTTCCAATTTTCCAAAAACCGGCCATGGAATCCATCGAACGGAAGGGATTCAAAAACACAAAAAAGTTGAAAATGGCGCAGTTCCTTTCGAAAATTATGTTCGTAATATTTTTACAAAGAAACTATTCTTTTGTTTAACGCAACGGATGCTTAAAAGTTTTATCATTTTTAATTTGAAGCTGAACTTTAAACAAGTAGACGTATTTAAGAAAAAGTTTTTGAGCGGGAAAAGAAAAGGAGAAAGCATTTTTTAGTTTTTATGAAAAAAGGGGTAAAGTTATATTCTAAATTTAAATTCAAGATGAAAGAAAAACTTGTTTAAGAACTATTTATCACTTATGCATAATTCTTTTACTTTAATGTAAAAGTTAGAAAAAATTATTGCAAAGTTAAAAAATGTTCAAAATATTTCTAAATGTTTTTGGCATAAAAGAAGTTACGAACGACATTTAAAAGTAATTTTTATTTCAAATGTAAATTAGTACTGTTATTAGAACTAATACTATTTTTCAAATTTACAATCGTTAGACAATATGGAAATATTTTTTAACGTGAAACAGCTTGAGTTTTTCTTGTAAAAAATCAAACAGTAAATGCACAAAGGGATCTAGGTATTTACGGATTTACAGAGTTTAGAAACTTTATTCTTCTGAATGTCTTAGAGAATTATGAATTATGAATGCCTTTTAAAATAAAGAAAGCAATTCTTCTTGTGCAAAGAACGCGCTGGTAAATGTAGTAAATAAATAAATTATTTGTCAGTTAACACCTATATAAAAAATCTGGAGTGACTCCACTCGACTTTCCGAACACTTACGATTAAGATCATTACCAAGCACTTAAATAAATTTTAATCGATGAATAATTCAAACATATATACCAAATTGAAACCCAATCGAATGCACCGTTTAAACGCTTGCGCACTTTCAAGAATTTCCCCCATATGCCATATGCCATAATGAAAAGAAAGTTTTGTCGTAGCCCTGTAGGAAAACTATAAGTCCTATACACACCAAAATCAATACCGGTCTTAGGAATGGTGGTTTATAACATGTATACCGAATTTGAGCTCAATCGAATGGATCGTTTAAACGCTAGCGCACTTTCAAGAAATTCCCCCCATAGGCCATAATGTAAAAGAAATCTTTGTCGTAGCCCTGTAGAAAAACTATAAGTCCTATACACACCAAAATCAATACCGGTCTTGCAACGGTGGTTTATAACATATATACACAATTTGAGCTCAATCGAATCTACCGTTTAAACGCTAGCGCACTTTCAAGAAATTCCCCCCATAGGCCATAATGTAAAAGAAATCTTTGTCGTAGCCCTGTAGAAAAACTATAAGTCCTATACACACCAAAATCAATACCGGTCTTGCGACGGTGGTTTATGACATATATATCCAATTTGAGCTCAATCGAATGCTCCGTTCAGGAGCTATCGTGTTCACTCACATACACACAAACACACACACACACACACACACACACATACATACATCTCGTAAAAATAGCATAAATGGATTCAGAAGCCCTCAAAACGTGTAAAAACACCAAAATCTCGAAGTCGAATTTTTTCATGATTACAATACTTTCCTTACATGGTACATGTTCGGAAAGTATTAAATTATCAGATTCTACGATCATGCTGTTTACGTATTTAAGGCTCATTTGGAAATGGATAAATTAATTAGATTATAGAATTTGACTAACATGTAGGTGTAGGTAGCTATCACGCTTGAACCAAACAGCGAAATTCGATCCGTCGGAGCGATTTTTGGCGCAGTTTTTATAAGTGCGCTTCTCCTTTAGGAGCGCTTTTCGATCACAAAACGGAGCGAAATATGCGTGAATCGAACGTTATCAGTATTTTGGATTACAGGAAGCGAGGAAGGGAATTCTCAGAAAAAAAGACTACTTAAAGAGCACTTTTGCGGAAATACCGGTAGGTTTCGATGCAAACGGATCGAATCCATGAATTTTCTTTTTCGCTCTCCGATCCATTGTACTTTTCGTTGTTTCGATTTAAGCGTGTACTCAAAATAAAACAAGGATTCCGAAAAAAATTAAAAAATATAACAAAAAAAATGGTTAAAGTTGACCATCCCACATAAACTGCATTCTAATTTAAAACGGCGGCCCGACCAGTGACCGAGCTCATAGCGCTCTCAACTGGGTGATGTGAAGTGTCTGGTTCAAAGCCGGGATGTGCCTGTTTAGCAAAGACAATCCGAGGTTTCCTAAGAAACCTCAAAAATACAGGCTAGGATCTCTTAGAAAGACCTCTACGGAGGGCGCCCCCTTCTCCGCCTCGATCCCATGTGTAGCTAATTGGCCGTAATTCCACCCCCCCCCATCGAAAAGAAAAAAAATGAAAACCGGTGATTTCTTTTTGTAACGATCGCTGCTTTCGGGCCTTGGTCTTAAAATGTTTTGCTGTGGTTAAAGCTCTTAGAATTACAGGCTAAAGAAAATCTCCTTATTTAAATTAAATATAGAACTACTTCCGCAAGATCCTATCTTTACGTACGGGACTGTCCTTTTAGCTTTTTTCGAAGGGAAGTTAAACGATTTTTTTTAAAGGAATTCCCTCGTTTGCTTTAATACTTTAAAATCAAAATATTACTGTACTGAAAATCATCTATTTCAATTCTAAGCAAATAAATAAATAAATAATAATAATAAAAATAAAAAATCTGGAGTGACTCCACTCGACTTTCCGAACACTTACGATTAAGATCATTACCAAGCATTTAAATAAATTTTAATCGATGAATAATTCAAACATATATACCAAATTGAAATTCAATCGAATTCACCGTTTAAACGCTTGCGCACTTTCAAGAATTTCTCCCCATGTGCCATTATGCCATAATATAAAAGAAACTTTTGTCGTAGCCCTGTAGAAAAACTATAAGTCTTATACACACCAAAATCAATGCCGGTCTTAAGATGGTGATTTATAACATATATACCCAATTTCAGCTGAATCGAAGGTACCATTTAAACGCTAGCACACTTTAAAGAATTTCCCCCATAGGCCAGAATGTAAAAGAAATCTTTGTAGTAGCCCTGTAGGAGAACTATAAGTCCTACACACACCAAAATCAATACCGGTCTTAGGATGGTGGTTTATAACATACATACCCAATTTGAGCTCAATCGAATGTATCGTTTAAACGCTAGCGCACTTTCAAGAATTTCCCGCGATAGGCCATAATGTAAAAGAAATTTTTGTTGTAGCCCTGTAGAAAAACTATAAGTCCTATACACACCAAAATCAATACCGGTCTTGCGACGGTGGTTTATGAGATATATATCCAATTTGAGCTCAATCGAATGCTCCGTTCAGGAGCTATCGTGTTCACTCACATACATACAAACACACACACACAAAAACATACACACATACATACATACATCTCGTAAAAATAGCATAAATGGATTCAGAAGCCCTCAAAACGTGTAAAAACACCAAAATCTCGAAGTCGAATTTTTTCATGATTATAATACTTTCCTTACATGGTACATGTTCGGAAAGTAAAAAGCAGTTCACGGGAATCACGTCACTTAAGCAATATGTACAGAAAATTTGAATATTTTTTTATTAAAGAAGTTATTACTGCAGAAATAGAAATTTAAATTTAAGCGGCTAATTTCATAATGTGTACACCACCACCTATTCTAAATGGCTACAGCGAGGGTACAATAGGTAATCCTTAGATGCTAGAAATCCTCCTTGGTTCATTTCGCATATATATTAGGCTCCTTCAATGGGGCTTGCAGCAATGGGCTTGCGCAATCGTTGGCTAGCTATTCGTTTAGCAGTACTTTGGATTGCTACAGTTTTTTGGGGGTGATTGCCTCTTCTGAAGTTTAATTTAATCAAAAAATCGTATTCCGCGCTTCAAATAATTACATTTTCCAGCATGTAAATCGGTTTACTCAAACGCGAGATAGGTATTACCCTTTATGTTTTGCATAGTATAATTTTGGAAAATTTAAGTCGCCAAGCTTGGCGACATCTGGCTCGCTTTCATTAGATGGGCATGCAATGTTTGCTTTCCCGCAACATTAACTCATTTGTGCCTGGATATTTTTGCGACTTTCTTCGATTTTTACTGATAACAGAAATAATAGATAAATTTCTGATGTCAACTTCTTGAACAAGGGATGATTTCTTTTAAAATCATTATGCATAAAAATCGAATATCAACATCCTACTTGGTCAGGTTAAAATATTTTGTCGAGTTGAGGCTCAATACTCATGAATAAAAGCTAGGAAAAATGAATAACGTTTTCGACTAATAGCGAAAATGCCGTCCCAAAAAAGGGACACTAGGCATAAATGGGTTAATGTCACGCAATCGAATGACTGGGAAAATCTAGACAGCGCTACTGAAGAAGGTTGAGAAAAGTTCGAGAGACATGCAAGGATACGAGAGAGCATGTCACCGAATCAGTCAGTTCTGAATCGTCTCTTGTAGAGATAATATCTGAGAGTAATACAGGTCTGCCTTTTGTGCTATCATAAGCGACGTTCTTTAGCGTGTTTTGCGGAGCTTTATTTTAAAAGCTGATCGTGAACTCTTTATTGTTGTGTGCTGAAGAATAGTTCTTGGGTCTGCTCGCATATTCCACAGAGATTTTAGCGGAAGCGTTTTATTGTATGCGAATTACAGTTTTTGAGGAAGTTTCGGTGACAGACTGATTGTTGTAAATCTAGTCCCTTCCAGTGATTTCCTGTAAATTGTGCAATTAAGATTGCTAGTAAAATTTCAAGAAACAATAATGTTTGTGTTTAATCTGAAGAATCATACTGGTTTCTAGAAATTTCTGCACGCCGGACATTCAAGCGTATGAATTTGTAAATCAGCAGAGTTTCAGAACAATACGAACAAAAACTTTTTGTTGAAGTGCTTTTCATGGACCATGGCAAGCCTAGAGGACGGGCATCTGCCTAAGAGGGGAGTGCCTTCGTTTGAGGACTTTTTGAGGGATTTTAACGCGTATTTACGTTACATCTTGAGAAAACTGATCAAAACTCCAGACCGCCAGATCGAGAGACGTGTGGTAGGTCCGAAAGAAATTGTGTTGAAAATTTTTTAATAATTAATGCATTAAGCTTGATTTATCTTCTTTGTGGCTCATAACATCTCGAGTAATTATACCTTGAAAACGGTTTTAATTTTTTTTTCTATTGAAAATTCTTATAATCATTAAAAAAAAAACTTGTATAGCCAATGTGACAGCGAGAGGTAATTTTACAGGTATTGCCACTTAAGCATGTGTCCAGAAATGTTTTTTTATATCCTTGCACTGATTAATTAAAGAATTATCTAAAGAAATCTGAAAGAAATAATTACACTTACGTATAGAAATCGTTGCCACTCATATGAAAATAACACACTTACCTATAAGAAAAAGAAAGAAAAAGAATTAAGATCTAAAATTATGATAGCTTTTGATATACAAGATATATATATACTGAATATTTTACTCAACTTATGTTTCAGATTTACATATTCATCATATCTGTCAATTTCCATCTTTGCATTCAATATGCAGTTTCAAAATAGCGTCATCGATCTTTTGTCACGCAAAATTTAGAGTCCACAATTTATACTTTCAGAATGCGGTGAAGAAAATCATTTACTTTGTTACAAATTTAAATTTCTTTTTCAAATACTTCATCAAGTTTCAGGTTTAATAAATTTTATGAGACATAACATTAAAACTATTAAACCGCGTATGTTTTGTCCTATAATTCAAAGTCCTGTTCAATAATTTTTATATTCGAACTACTCAAGCCCATTTCATAATACTTCATCACTTCATTCAGAATAGAAAGAAAAATAATCTCTAAAATAGAAATTTAATGAATTTTCAAAACTTTTCAAAAGTTCTCATCGATTTTAATTCAGAGCAGAATAACTTTTTTGTTACAGTCAACAGCAAGCAAAGAATAAATATTCGCAGACATTCACAAAAAATAGGTATGGCTTCTTTATGCTGTTTATTTATTTTCTTTCAATTTAAAAAATATAATAAAATGAAGTAATTCGTAAGAAACCCATTTCTTTAGCAATTTCTTTTTTGGCAACAAGTCAAAATAACAATACAGGAATAGACTTTTTAAAATTATAAAGTGAAACTTTAGAATTTGGAAAAAAATTTAATTAGATATAGGCAATAAATTTTAGGCTTTTTTAACGCAATGTTTTCCGTTCAATATCGAGTTACATTGCCAGCGATTTCACTTTTTATCATTTCTTTTTTTATCTAATGTAGAGTGTTAACTGAAATCGATGATGTTATTTTGATTATGAAAATGAACTGAATTCCCTTGTAACTGTATGATTTGTAATACGACTATTAAGATAAAAATATTAAGTTTAAATGTTTCATTTAGTTAAATGAATTGTATAATTATCTCTTATTCGATTTTGTTTAATATCACTTATATTTGTTTAGTAACGTATTTAAATTGGTAAATTTTGTAGTTTTTTTTAATGCTATGGCAATTTAAAAGAATATGATAATATCCAAAGTAGTTACCTTAAGCTTGACGTTTTGGGAGAAAAGTACTAAACTTTTGAGATATCGTTTGAAAAATCTGAATAACGAAAAATTATTATCAGAGATTCGAGAAATTGATATAGGAATAGCTTTCATAGCAAATGCATCTAGCGTAATTTAAAATTCTAATGCATTAAAAAATGTGCACTTTCATTCCTTATTTTCTAAGTATTATTACCAATTCCAAATCATTTTTAAAGTACCACATTAAAGAAATGGTAGAAGTTAATGGTAGCTAATTTCGCAAAAATCGATAAAGTTACAAGAAAAAATATAGAATTTTTTTAAAAAAAATGTTATAAAATTTAAAGTTTTCATGCAACTGCATTTAATACACAAATCCCCATTCACGGTTTCAAAGCGTGGATCGAGGGACTATACGACGTAAATCCCAAATGAAATGAAAAACAGATCTTCCACAAACTTTCCTCAATTCAAGGAAGGGATAAAATGAATTGATTAACAAGATTATTTTCTTTTTCAGTAGTTTCTGTTTGACATGAAGTCAAAGACAATAAAACCCGGGATATTTGATCAATCTCTTAATCTCTTTATTCAGCCTTTATTTATTTTCTCTTATACTACTATTTTAGCAGCTAAGTCATAGAAAGTTAATGCAATCACGCTTGTTTCAAGTTATTTTCATGGCATAGTTGGCTCTACTATTGTGAACTGTACTGTTAAATTAATAGTAAACTTTCCGAATGTGGCTCGTCAAAAATTAATGGATCTTTAACCGAAAGCACTTGCCTAAAAATTATACTTCAGAAATTGTATTTTATTTTATGGAGGATATTCTCAGTGACAAGCCCCTTGTCTATGATTCACAGGTGAAAAAAACATAGAAAATTAATATATATAGAGAGGTAGAAAAGGCAATCCTTAAGTGAACCAATCATATCAGTCACGTGATTCACACCTGTCACGTGACAAACGGACGGTAGGGGTAGATTTCGTCCAGGTATGCAATAGTTTTGTGTGGGAGCGAAGTTAACGTGCAATTTTTTTTTTTTTTACTTTACAGCATGAGGAGGTTACGTTACTATAAGCAGTGTTCTATACTATAATAGTGTTAGTCTCATTCTCACATTGTTAAAATTACACAAAGAAGAATGCGTAACGCAAAATTGATTTTTTTTTAAATCAAGAATGTTAAATAATAAATACATACGCAGTTATAAATTACTGATTCATTACTGCATCGAATTTCTAGGGATTTCGTTAATTTCATATTTAATGCCGAAACTGAATAATTATTTCAGCGGTATTTAAACGATAATCAAAGTTGTAGAATTGCCACAAGAGATAGCAGGGGGCATTTCATATTCCCATTGCAACATGCAGTAGAAGAGGATAACCAGCCAACAAGCATTAGTTTATTTTCCTAGTTTAATTTTTCGAATAAATCTGATTTTCACAAAGTACTTAGCGATAACAAGTTTAAATGAGAATATTTCCCTGTCTTATTCATATTTTCAGAAAAATAATTACGTTCTTCATACAACACAACTGTCGGAAATTTATTTATCACTTCTGACATCATCATAAATTTGAGAAGTTGGAAGCTAAAATGGGTTAACCCATTTATGCCTAGTGTCCCTTTTTTGGGACGGCATTATCGCTATTAGTCGAAAACGTTATTTATTTTTCCTGGCCTTTATTCACGAGTATTGAACCTCAACTCCACAAAATTTTTTAACATGACCTAGCAGGATGTTGACACTTCAATTTTTATACATAAAGATTTTAAAAGAAATCATCCCTTGTTCAAGAAGTTGACATCAGAAATTTATCTATTACTGCTGATATTAGGGAAAATCGAAGAAAGTTGCAAAAATATCTAGGCACAAATGGGTTAATATACACCCTATCAAAAAATATTCGAACATAAGTCAGATTTCTTATGGCAGTATCATGTTTAAAATATTGCTCTCTGTAAAGCTCTACTATGCCGTATATAATAATGATTTCCTCTATCTCTTTCTAATGGTATGTTTTTCCAAAAACTAATTAATTATTGATTATACTGAACTAGGAAATTTGGCTGTCACTCAAATAATTTTTTGAGTGGACGTACATACACACACACACACACACACACACACACACAGTAGATCGATAGGCAGGAATAGAATAGTATGTACTTTGAATTTCATTACAAATTTTAAAATGTAAATGAAGACATATTTAAAAATTTTTAATGCAATTTATAATTAGCTTATGCATTTTTAAAAATTCACCAATCAGTCTTATATCAGGTACTCTAGGACATCTGTCTAAAACGAGGGGATGCGTCGAGCAGAGGACTTACAGACGTTCGACAGTGTATTTATGTTCCATTTAGAGAAAATCGCCCAAAACCCCGGGCTTCTAGATCGACAGCAGTACGGAACACCCGAACCTGGGGCCTTACACTTCAGCTGTCTACCAGTATTGAAGTTCGAACTCCGTTCTGTTGTGTTGTGTTAAGGCAAAGATATACGAGGGCTATCTGCCTATGGGTGGGGTGAGTGCCTTGGGCGGAGGATTTTTCAAGTTCTAACGCATATTCACGTAATGTATGGAGAAAACCGTGCAAAATTCTAGACCTTTAGATTGACAGCCGTGCGGTAGGCGGTTACTGTACTTCATTAAGGTTAATAAACTAATTTCGAATTTTGACTGATTAAAGACCACCTTATATAAACGACGAACGCGCACATAAATAAATCGCGCTAAGAGTCAAACCTCTCTTAGTACAATATCAAAGCCAAAATAAAAAAAGAGGGTGGGGGAAGAAAGAAAAAAAAATCATATGTTAGGATAATATTATTTTATACAGGGTGTCCCAAAAATGTGGTAACGGGAATTAATTTTTTATATGTTGTTGTTGTTGTTGCTGCTAATGCCTTCTGGAAATCCCGGGGTGGTGCAAGATCCCCCATAGAGGTAGGCGATGGGTGGAAGGGGCGCCTTCCATTTTAATGTTGCCCAGTGGGAGTAAGTCCGACTCAGCTCGGAGTCCACTATTTTTGAACCAATTCCAGAGGAGGGACCAATCCACTGAAATCCCCCAGAAGGGTGCGAACTGAACATTTTAGGGGAGGACATTTGAAAGTAAACATTATCCAAGGCGGGACACTTGAAAAGAAGAAGGAGAGAAGGTGCAAATGCTTCCCTCACATGATATTACTTGACAAATGCAGTCACAGACACGTGCGGGAACTGACTTATATTCAAACAAAAGTCATAGGTTGTTCGTTTTATGAAATCGCAGATACACAAGCTACATACAATGTACCTGTATTGGAAGCCACCCTTGAGGGTTTTTAGCTTAGAAAAGAGACGAAATTTTAAGTTAGTCGCCTTAGAGAATAGTAACAAACGATAACATACCACCTTCATTTTGACTTCTCGACTTCAATCCCAAATCTTCACTCACCAGTCTAATATTTCTTCAGCAAGGGATAAATAGTATCCCTGGCGGGGATCCATTAATATTTCTCTAGCCAGGGATATAACATTCTTCAGCCGGGGACGATCCCCGGCATCCCCCCCGTCAATTCGCACCCTGTCAACCAGAGGTATCGTTTAACAACTTGGAGGACATTGGAACCATTACATGCACCAGCTCCCATTGGCGTACACGGTCCCACAGCAGTCGAGCCGAGAAGCAGTTGACCCTCCCAAGCACTGGCCATGCCGGATGCTGCTTCACTTGCGTGTTCTTATGGGAACGCAATTTAGCACCCAGACCACTTCGGGACAATTCTTTATATATTAGAGTTAAGTGGATAGGGTAAATTAAAAAAAACGCTCAAAATAAGGTCGGAAATAAGACGCCGGGTCGTTAGGAAAAAAATTCTTCTCTTCCATTTACAAAAAGTTACACTCTTTAATTTGTATAAGACCCGTACAGAAATATTCCCAATTAGTAAAATGTGCCCCCTACGCTCATGAGGTGATGCACCAAATTTGAGCCTTTCAACTTATGAAATCGCAGAGATATCTGTAAAGAAAGATTATCGGGGACAATACATGATTTTTAATGTAAACGTTTATTGCTAGAGTGGAAAAAATATTTTCTGTTCCGCAATTTCTGTACATCCCCTGAAATGCGATGATTTGACGTGATTTTTTTCCCTTCTAGAGCTATGGAAAAGTGGTTTAAGTCAGAGTTATATTTATCTTCATATCTCTGACATTTCTTAAGGTATAATTCTAAAATTTTGTATGTCACATCATGAGTGTATTGGCCACATTATACTAATTGGGAGCTGTTTTGTACGGGGGTCGTATACAAATTTTAAAAGTGTAACTTTATGAAAATGTACGAGAGGAATTTTACACCACTTACCTCTACTCCCGTTACGACCTTTTTAGAACACACTGTATACCTTGGGCGCCGGGAGGGGGGTGCAAGGGGGTGCACTTGCACCCCACTGGAGTTTGAAAAAAGTATAATTAGCCTGAAAATATAAGTAATTTGTTTTATCCTTAGGACAGTTAAAAAAAAATCTGGAGTGACTCCACTCGACTTTCCGAACACTTACGATTAAGATCATTACCAAGCACTTAAATAAATTTTAATCGATGAATAATTCAAACATATATACCAAATTGAAACTCAATCGAATGCACCGTTTAAACGCTCGCGCACTTTCAAGAATTTCTCCCCATATGCCATTATGCCATAACATAAAAGAAAGTTTTGTCGTAGCCCTTTAGGAGAACTATAAGTCCTATACACACCAAAATCAATACCGGTCTTAGGATGGTGGTTTATAACACGTATACCGAATTTGAGCTCAATCGAATGTATCGTTTAAACGCTAGCGCACTTTCAAGAAATTCCCCCCATAGGCCATAATGTAAAAGAAATCTTTGTCGTAGCCCTGTAGAAAAACGATAAGTCCTATACACACCAAAATCAATACCGGTCTTGCAACGGTGGTTTATAACATGTATACCCAATTTGAGCTCAATCGAATCTACCGTTTAAACGCTAGCGCACTTTCAAGAAATTCCCCCCGTAGGCCATAATGTAAAAGAAATCTTTGTCGTAGCCCTGTAGAAAAACTATAAGTCCTATACACACCAAAATCAATACCGGTCTTGCAACGGTGGTTTATAACATATATACCCAATTTGAGCTCAATCGAATCTAACGTTTAAACGCTAGCGCACTTTCAAGAAATTCCCCCCATAGGCCATAATGTAAAAGAAATCTTTGTCGTAGCCCTGTAGAAAAACTATAAGTCCTATACACACCAAAATCAATACCGGTCTTGCGACGGTGGTTTATGACATATATATCCAATTTGAGCTCAATCGAATGCTCCGTTCAGGAGCTATCGTGTTCACTCACATACACACAAACACACATACACACACACACATATACCACATACATACATACATCTCGTAAAAATAGCATAAATGGATTCAGAAGACCCCAAAACGTGTAAATACACCAAAATCTCGAATTCGAATTTTTTCATGATTACAATACTTTCCTTACATGGTACATGTTCGGACAAGTAAAAATGAGGAGCCTGAATCTGTGTGTGATATTTTGAATTCTACGTGTAACTGTCGCATTAAATTAGTTGTTTAGACCTGTGCTTATGACTTAATATTTTCCACCATTGTACACAAATTCTAAACTTTTGTGAAATCATCCGCATTTTCATTTTGGGATAATGCTGGGATAATGTAATAACGCACACGATCCCTCATAATGTAATCACCACCGCTTTCCGCCGTAGTAGTGTTGAATGCCTCACAGCATGTGCCCGCAATTAGGAAAAAACATTTTGAAATAGTCTCGATAATTCGAAGTAGACGGGACCGGGCTTGTCTCGAACTATTGAAATCATTAAATTAATAACCAGCTAAATGGAAATAAAGCAATTTTTCTGAATTGAGTGCATATTTAAATGAAAAATGTAGTTACATATTATCGCATTTCTGATTAGAGCAGGTTAATTATATCGAAAAATAATAGTCAATTGTTTTGTATTGACACGTTGACTCTTTCCCGTACAGCAGTATCGCGGCATTGCCAAAGCAGCATATCAACACTGCACAGAAATGGCTATGAGGACATCTACAGAAAAAATACACTCACTTTCTTTGGGAGGGGGATTTCTGATATGGCTTCCCGGTGCACCAAGTATTTAACCCATTTATGCCCAGCGTCCCTTTTTTGGGACGGCATTTTCGCTATCATTCGAAAACGTTCTTTATTTTTCCTAGCCTTTATTCGCGAGTATTGAACCTCAACTTCACAAAATATTTTAATATGGCCAAGTAGGATGTTGACATTTCAATTTTTATACATAATGATTTTAAATGAAATCATCCCTTGTTCAAAAAGTTGACATCAGAAATTTATCAATTACTGCTGGTGTTAGCAAAAATCGAAGAAAGTCGCAAAAATATCCAGGCACGAATGGGTTATATGTTGGTCCTGCTATTAAAAAAAATCGCCTGTTTTATATGTGTTGGTCATTATTTGGGAACAAAACTGATTTTTTCACTAACTGAGATGTATGGAAAACTAGAACCATCGAGACTCTACTGTGAATATGATTAAATGCCATTATCTTAGGGCTTAACGCTTAAAGTTTAACATTTCTTTTTAACATTATAGAGTTAATTTTTCAGAGATATAAACTGAAAAACTATCTGATGAAAATTTGTATTGTGAGTTTTTCGACATGGTGATTTTTCAAATATTTAGTGAAGGTATCACTGCGTCACTTTCGGAACTTGGGCTCCGTTTTAATATGTGGATGTCTTCTAAGCCAAGTGCACTTGAGGCAAACCTGCACATGGGGTATCTGTCAAGGAAAAGGGGGTTGTCTTGGGCAGAGGACTTTTTAAGGGATTCTAATGCTTATTCACGTAACATCTAGAGAAAACCGGATAAAATTCAAAACCGTTAGATTGACAGCCGCGTGGCAGGCCAGAACTATTGGCCTTCACATTTCAGCCATCTACCATTTTCAGGACTGGACATGGCGGGGACCCCTAAGCCAAAAATTTCTATATACATCAATGCTAGAAAAAATACATTTCGCTTCAGTTTTTTTGTGATAATTTGTCTGTTTAACCCATTTATGCCTAGCGTCCCTTTTTTGGGACGGCATTATCACTATCAGTCGAAAACATTATTTATTTTTCCTAGCCTTTATTCACGAGTATTGAACCTCAACTCCACAAAATATTTTAACATGACCTAGTAGGATGTTGACACTTCAATTTTTATACATAAAGATTTTAAAAGAAATCATCCCTTGTTCAAGAAGTTGACATCAGAAATTTATCTATTACTGCTTATATTAGCGAAAATCGAAGAAAGTCGCAAAAATATCTAGGCACAAATGGGTTAAATATAAAACAAAGTTACCAAAATTCCATATAATTTAAACAATTAATTATTAGTATACTTAAATTTAGGTATATTAACCCATTTATGCCTAGCGTCCCTTTTTTGGGACGGCATTTTCGCTATTATTCGAAAACGTTATTTATTTTTCCTAGGCTTTATTCATGAGTATTGAGCCTCAACTGTACAAAATATTTTAACATGACCCAGTAGGATGTTGATATTTCGATTTTTATGCATAATGATTTTAAAAGAAATCATCCCTTGTTCGAGAAGTTGACATCAGAAATTTATCTATTATTTCTGTTATCAGTAAAAATCGAAGAAAGTCACAAAAATATCCAGGCACAAATGGGTTAATTGGCCAAATTAATAGTTTACGATTTTGTATTTTTCAGCTGCGACAAAATAACTATGACGATGTTTATTTCACATAGTGATGCTACATTTTCCAGTGAAGATTCTTCTCCCTTCAAACGCCAAATAGTCTAATTTTTTATATGTATGTATACAGGGTGTCCCTGAACGAAGTTAAAATACATACAAAGAAGCATTTTTCTGCATTGTAACGTTTGGTCGGAAATGAAAAATGTAGATAGTTTCTGCACGATAAGGCTCCATCCTATTTCGCAAATAATGTGCGTAATTACCTCATTGTCATCTTTGACCCTCGATGGTTGGGACAAGTTGACTAGTCGCTTGGTCAGCACGTTCGTTCGTTAGATTAATCAAGTATCGAATTTTGCTTTTGGGGACACCTCAAGGCCCGTTTACCAGACTCCAGTTGACTCAGATGAGGGCCTTATTACAAAACTTTAGTATAACCTCTGCAACCGTTCATGGAACACCTGGCATCTTCGAAAGGGCACGCCAATCGCTTGCTAGAAGCTACCAGCACATTTGAGCATTTATAGTAAAGCTTTTCCCATTTCTTTTTCATTTGATATATTACCCCCTATACTTTTTATTTCTAACCCCATACTGCTAATCTGCTATACAAAAAATGCTTCTTTATATGCATTTTATTTATTCTTAAAGTTTGGCCTATGAATTCAGGAAAACCCTATATATATATATATATATATATATCTTGGGTACAGCCCCCCCTGGAAATGATCCTGCCGGCGCCCTTGCTGTATACCATTGTATAATAACGTCTTATCCACTCAGAGATTAAATCATGGTAAAAAAAAAAATTACCGTTTAAAATATTAATTTATTTATAATTTTTTTTTTCCGTAATGTACATTTAGCATTGGAGAGTGTTTCTTAAAAGGTTTGTATGACGTAACTTTTCTTTTGTTTTTAGTGTCACTTTTAAAGTTTGAAAAAGTTACTAAATAAAAAAATTCTGTACAACCGTTAGCAAACACTTCCTACTAGGGGAATTGCTGCTTAACTTAAAATCTCCTCAATTTTTAAGCTAACTATACTTACATAATAAATATATTAAAAATATATTACATGCTAAATATATTACATGATGCACTATAGTTAATGAAGAACTAAATTAACTATTAAAAATAAGAACATCTTATTGAACTTAAAAATTTTGTAAGTCTTCATTTAGCATTTTTTTTTTAATGCACGAACTTTCTACTCTTATAAGAGCAAATACTAACACAATTTCCTGAGATGGAAAAATAAAAATAAAAACAGAGACACTTCCTTAAACTTTTTATTTTTCAACTTAAAAAACGTGAAATAAAATGCAGAAATTCGCAAAAAAAACCCTTTCTTTTTCTTTTCTTTTTGGCAACAAGTCAAAATAACAAGACTGGGATGTGTTTTCTTAGCTAGGAAATAGAACTTTTGAAAAATTCAAAAACAAAATTTAAAATGATGCAAAGAATCTTACTTATTATTGGAAATTAGTAATTGACAGAAAGCTTATTCAGTATTATATAGCATTGATTCATTAAAGAGTGTTCTTTAATTAGATGATTTAGTAGTGTAGATTGAATGGGGGTACTTTTGTTTGGTAAATGAACTGAATTTTCCATTTGATGAATTTTTCTAAACACATTTCAATTGAATAAAAACCTGTAGACTGAATTAATTGCTTATATTATTATCGGATCCTTCAATGTTTTGTAATTTGCTTGTTCCTATTCATGTGCCGAACTTTTAAATAAAAAACGAGAAGCAATTTTCGTTAAACATTCAGAAAACTCAATGAACTATTCAACGTTATTGCGCTGCGTTCTATTTGAATTGAAAAGCACAAAGACTTGAAATGAATTAATAGTTTAGAATACTTAAATTTAACTATATTTAAGAAGTTCTATTGTGTTCCTCATTTAAAAATATTAGCAGGTTTAATACTAAACATGTAAAAAAAACTTGTAAGCTACTTTCGTAAATTCTATTATTCCTTTGGATGTACGGCAGACGTTTTGAATTTTTTTTTAGTACAAAATAAAACGGGGGCGTAACTACAAGGGGCCGCATACCTTTGAAAACTGTCCTGAAAACTGCCCTTGAAGATCCTGCTAGGAAGCAATGCTTGCCATAGGAGCGAATAGTCACCCTTTTGTTTTTTTGAAACAATGGTCGCATACAAACATAGGTGTGTATGTTATGTACTGCATATATGCATATGCTAAAACGATTCAACAAGGATACACTTTGTAGCAAACCTGTTTCATCTGGTGTTTGCTTCTATCATGAACTTTGAGGAAAACTAGTGAAGGGAAATCAACTGAACAGCTTTCGCATTGACGTTTAGCGGATTAAATGACAAATTTGACGAATTAGTACAGTGAAACAACGATCTGTCGTTCCCGCATTCATCGTTTTCCCGTATCGATCGTTTTAGTTCTATGGTCCCTGCACACATCGTATTTGAATAACGTTAAAGAAACCGTATAACAACCAATACTTAATAAGTACAAAATTGTTAAACAAATAAATCGAAGATGAAAATTAAGTCAAACTTATTTTCAAAAATCAGCAATTTTATATGAGGTTTTTCGTCATTTTAAATTAAACAGTAATATGTGTTTTCCCTCATTTTAAATTAAGCAGTAAATTTTCAAGATTTACAGTATTTTTCTGGACTTTTTATGCGGTTTTATGCTTGTATAAAAAAGTTCATACGGTTTCAAATACCGTATAAAATTTTCTCCTGACCGTGATGAAATTGAACGTTAAGTGGATCCATATGGCAAACAGACTGTAATCGCTTCTTGGGGAATATTTCTTGGTTTATTGATGATCAGATGAACTCTGGATGCATATTGTAGAGGATGTGCATCGCGTGAAATTTAATGATATATTCCCATTAATGAAGTCGGTGAAGCATAAGATATCCTAAACATGGAAGAAACGTGTGATGATGCAAAAGATGAAAATAATATCGAAGCAGGGGATAATGCTCATGCCGATGAGGCAGAGCCTACACTGGTGCGAAATTTATCTGAGGTATATACGGTATTTGAAACCGTATGAACTTTTTTATACAAGCATAAAACCGCATAAAAAGTCCAGAAAAATACTGCAAATCTTGAAAATTTACTGCTTAATTTAAAATGAGGGAAAACACATATTACTGTTTAATTTAAAATGACGAAAAACCCCATATAAAATTGCTGATTTATGAAAATAAGTTTGACTTAATTTTCATCTTCGATTTATTTGTTTAACAATTTTGTACTTATTAAGTATTGGTTGTTATACAGTCATTGCGTGTATGCCTAAAGATTACTTCGTATTTTGGCTGAAACCCGCATTCGTCGTTTTCCCGCATTCATCGTTTTTTCCCCATGAAAAACGATGGATAGAGGTTCTACTGTCTTTGTTTGATTGATTGTCTGAGATTTATTTGTTTGTTTGTTACGTCAGAGGACTCTTAAAGGGGTTCTAAAGCATATTCACTTTACATCTGGAGGAAACCGACCTAAACTCATCGATCTAACTTAGACTGTTAGATCGAGAGCCGCGTAGCCTGGCCCGAACGCAACGCCTTCACACTACAGCCGTCTACCATGTTCAGTAGCTTATCCACTCGGCCATGTTGCGCAGTTAACTACTAGAACTACATTAATAATCAACATAAGGTATGGTACATCATGTACATTTAAGTTAGATAAAATATTGTCTGCAACAAGAGTAGTTATTGGCATAGTATTATGGTAAGGGAATTAAATATTTGGAACTATAATTACATTACTTAAAAAAAAAGAAGATTGATGTGGTTGCCGTTCCTTTTGCACTTCTACCCTTAATTACAACCTTTTTGTAGCACTTTATTTAAACGTATTTCGTTAGAAATTGAGACGCAGTACGTCAGTAATATTAAGACTTGGGTATTTCTCGTCAAATATAGGAAATTTCACCTAGCTCTCTATAGTTTCAGGACTACTTTTTAGATGCCAATTTCGCAACAAGTTGCCATGAATAGCGACAGTTCGCAAGTTTTGGGGGATGGCCGAAATAGTAACTGCCGTATACTTTAATAATCTGAATAACTTTTGTTTTGCCCTGTTAATAAAGTAATTTCAGTTTCATGTTCAAAAATTCAACTTTCGAAGCGTAATTGTTTTGAGTAATACGATATATATATTTACGTAAAGACGTCACGCCCCAACTAACTAAAAGGGATTCACAGTTTGTCAAAATGTGAGCAAACTTTCTAAACTTCAGTAAAATAAAGATTGATATCACTGACTGGATTGGTACATACGCAACGAAATATGAAAACTGCATGTCGGCCGATTGTACGTGCATACGCACGCACAGACAAAACGCAGTTACAAGTTAAAAATAATTTTTTTTTCTGTCAAAATCTGAAACCGAAGTTTTTCGCAATTACAAAAATTCCTTTACTTAGTACAAAAGAGTAAAACTCCAACACACATCATCAGCTCCACAAATAGCGTAATTTCGCAAAATAACGCAGAACTAAATTCTGAATTCATTCTAAATAAATTATTCTGAAAGGGAGCCAAATATTAAACTCGATCATTTGAACCGAATGCAAAGCTCTAAATTATAACTGCATGCCTCATTGCCAGAGCTTGATGCAATACTAGCAAAAGCATAACGATTTTCTCGTTAAGTCTTTTCATCTCCATCCATCTGATTAAGCAATGCATGTTAAGTGTATTTGGGATTCTGTTCTATTTATCGTACTGGGGAGGGGGAGTAGAGAAATCTCCACTGTCTATTCTGACGGAAAATTCGTAATTATGCATCTATAATTCATAATCTTTTCTGTTTCTTGACATGCAGCTTTGAAAATTTCCATTTCGTATGCAATATTCCCATCAGTGATATCATGGGAAATGGCGCCGAGAATTGTTTTTGTCAATTCAAGCCTCTCTGATCATTATTTGTACGTATAATGTTAAAATTGACGCAGCTCTTCGAAAAGGCTTCTAAGTGGTTGCTGGCACTATCCAGTGAAGCAATTAAATTTGATGGCAATTCCGGTCACCAATGTCGTACATTTTATTTTTCTCAGTCATGCGTAGAAATGTCCATGACGACATTAATCATGTGACACTAATTGAAAATTTTGTAACATGTCACATAAAAATATAATAAAATTACTATTTAGTGCTGTATACGAAAGCTCTACCTTTCTTCAGTTGGAACTTCTTTTGCAACCCGTAGGAGAATGGACCATTTGTAGCATAGGAAGCGGTCATTTTGATGATTACCTTTTTTATGTGTTGCTTCGTAAAGTTATAAATACATTTTATCATTTAAAAACAACTTTTTGTTTTATTGTTCTTGTTATTAGTCATGTGATTTAATTACGACGCTCCAGCTAAAGGGATAAGTTCAAATCGTGATTTGATGCTTATTTTATTCTCTTTTTTTCATATAGGATTTATCGTAATCGATTTTGAGGAAAGTTATGTTCAATAACATTAAAAACCCTTCTTTAGATTGCGCTAAAGATTGGGCTTAAGGAGGTAATCAAAATGCATCCAGGATTTTATTCGTCCAGGGATGCTCCCGAGATGTGAGTGCGCTGCAAAACACTGCGTATTCTCCTTCCAGTCAACAACTGGCAATTCGCCTACTAACTGGTCTTTATGGGAGAGGCGTCGATCTTGCAGCCGGAAAATTGCGAGTTCGATCCTGGTACCAACCAAAGACCGCCTTCCTCGCTAATGGCGACTGGGGTATGTTAAATTCGTCGTGGTCGCAATGTCCCATACAAAACGATACCTCTGGGAGTGGCAAAACGAAGCCTTGGGCTCTTCTGCTTGGTATTTGCTTCAGAATTAAGAAGCCCCCGCCTACAATCGGTAGTGCTGCCATCTATCGGCTCCTGAATGCGGTAGAAATGAACTGTTCGGGAGTCTGTGGTAGAAATGAACACCCTTGGCAGAAACTGCCGCTATCGATCTAATCTGGATTTGGCGTTGGTACAAAATGCTATAAAGCAGAAGTGCCTAAGCCCCCATAACAAGAAAGATAAAGACAAGACAATTGGTCTTTCATTAACACCGACTGGCCACGACCGTCTTTCTGGTTACTTGTGCCGATTCAGAATTCTTCATACCGCAAATTGTATCTTGAACAACAGCGATTGTCTGATGGACGTCAAATTGTATCTTGAGCAACAGTGATTGTCTGACGGACGTAAGAATACTGAGGGTAACTAATAATCTGGTCCTGGACATAGTAACGCCGTAAACCTAACAAGATCGGTGCTTCAAGATACTGAAAGACTAAATAGATACTGAAAGACTAAACTTGATAGATACTGATAGTCTACATGATAGATACTGAAAGACTAAATAACAGCTATACGCAACACAGACCGATTTGTTTATTTATTCATGTTCCTATTTTTCTGATATGTCTCAGTTCTATTTTCTTGTGCATTAACGCTGATTAATATCAGTCTGCCATTGATGTATACGTGTGCAGCACTATGTTGTATACCTATGCAGTACTACCTTTTCCTAGCAGTGCATGTATAGGTATACTGGTGTATACCTATACATGTACTGCTAGGAAAAAAACCATTATTCACACCCTTATTGTTCTATTATACTGAAATATTCGAATCATTCAATTTAGATGGCTATTTGAATCACATAGATGGCATCATTTTTTTTTTCATTTTATCAAAATCTAAACTTGTGGAGGCTAGTTCATGTACTACAAAACTGCGATTGTATGCTCAACAATGCATCCAAGAGAAAGGAATTTCTTTCAACGGAAATCGATATGTTTTCGCGAAAACTATATGCGATGCGATATTATCGATTTAATTCCCATAACACTCTGATATCTAATAAAGCTACATGGGGTCATTAAGTTAATGCTCCAAAAAAGATGACGCCGTGAAAAAAGATGAAATATGTTTCACAACGGCACAGAAACACGGGGGTCTCATTTCCTCTCGATACTTACAAAAGTTTCATCTAAATGGAATAAAGAAATATCCTTCCATTCGACTGTTGAGTCATCTTTGTTCCTTTAATGACACTTGGGATCCAGAAGTCATCTCCGGTTTATTTAAGGCATGTGGCTGCCAATCTATCTTGCATTCACAAATTGTAGAGGTTCGAAGTACAGTTGATATCTTCTCAGTTCTTTATCCAACTTATATTAAAAGAATGATGTGTGATTTGAGACTGATGAAATATATTAAAATTCTGCAATATTTTTCATGCCTTATTCATATGTACTATTGCTTAAGAAAAGGAAAGCAAGAAAGATAAATATTAACCAAAACATTCACCTATGTACAACCACCCTCCTGCCATAGATTTCATCGTTAATAGCACAGGAATTTAGATAAGAAACGTTATTTCTTTATTGATTGTATACTTTAACAATAGTAAAAATATGAAGGTAAAAAAGGTACATGGTTTGTACCTTAACCTTTTGAGATCGGTGCCATGGCTCTAAGCATTTACTCAGTGCTAAGATATTTTGCAGAATCTTAGATTTTTCACCCCTTTTATTGACTTATTCTTTTGCAGAACTTCCCGAAGAGAAGAGTACACTTATTGGAATAGGGAAGAAACTCCTGGGACGGGCACTAGATTCGAATGCCAATATGGGACAACTGCTGTCCCAATCGGTGTCGAAAGGTTAAAGATAGTAAAATGAATTCCTTAGTGAGAAATGGAAAATCGCCTGAACCTTTTAAAGCGTCGTATAAGTGAGAGAAAGGTAACATAACAGAGAAAAGCTTAGCATTGTTTTTCATAAAGCGTGGACAAAACCAAGTGAGTTAGACGTATGACTGAGATTCCACTGTATATCGAGTATGTCAAGAGTTTGGACATAAACACGAAAAAGTTTCATCAATATTAACACATTTTTGCAAAACTGTAAAACAGAGTTTCTCAAACTTTTAGGGGTGGGAACCTCATAATATTTACGAAAATTTGGTGGAACCCTATAAAGATTTCTCAAATTTGATACACGTGTCAGTAAAAATGTCAGTTTCTTAACTTGGACTGTAATATCCTGTTGCAGTTTTTGGTCATTAAGTTTAATTTGCGATAGTTGAGTTTAATTTAATTGGGGTTGCGACTCACAATTTGTAAAACTCTGCTGTAGAAGAACAATAAAGGCTATTATCTCTTAAATGAAGATTGAGATGTTGTAAAGTCTGTATCTTATTGTAAACTGTTGATATTGCATATAACCAGGGCTTCTGAAACTTTATCTCAGGTGGAGGACTTTCAGGGTGTTTGAATCTTGGAACATCTTGTGTAATACTGAATTTGAGGCTAAAACAACAAAATATTTTCCACGAAGCACTTGTTACCTTCGCGAGAAGCATTTAGTGATTCGCTGAACACAGGTTGCAAAACACTGGTATAGAGAATACCATGACTTTTTTACTGATTTTGTTCCCCCAGCTTAAGCACGCCCATGGACGCAAACACGCATGCGCTAACTGTACGAACCCAGTGGTAAAATAGGGGTGAGGATACAAAGCAGAGGGAATGTTTACAAGTTGTGGACAGTTTCGGAATCCAAGAAAAACGATAACCACAAATGGGCAGTTTTGGTTTCAATGAAAAGAAATTAATAAAGATGGTTTGATAATTAAAATCTGTTTTTCTTCACTTTAGATCGAACCCAACGCAAGTGCACTGTTAGAATTAAAAAAAAAGATGATATGAGCATCACAATTACTCGATCACACAATTACCCGAATATACAATCCTATTCAAACCATTCAGTTTAGAAAACTGTTCTTTTGGTTATTTGAATCACGTTGATGACAACATTTTTCTTGTGTATTTGCCTTGAGTATCAATCTGGTGAATGATGTACATCAAGTGCCACTGTTAGAATTAAAAAAAAGAAGATATGAGCATCACAATTACTCGATCACACAATTACCCGAATATGCAATCCTATTCAAACCATTTAGTTCAGAAAACTGTTCTTTTGATTATTTGAATCACGTTGATGGCAGCATTTTTTTGTGTATTTGCCTTGAGTATCAATCTGGTGAATGATGTACATCAAGTGCCACTGTTAGAATTAAAAAAAAAAGAAGATATGAGCATCACAATTATTCTACTATACAATCCTATTCAAAACATTCAATTTGGAAAACTCTTCTTTTGGTTATTTGAATCACGTTGATGATAGCATTTTTTTTTTTCAAAAACTGAATTATTGAAAGGACGAGTCATAGGCTGCCTTGAAAAACATCGATTTCATGTTCAACAACATATATTCAAACATGAAAGATTTTCTCTATCCATATACTTCCGTGAGAACTGCACCCAATAAGATATTGTCGATTTAATCTCATAACATATATGATATGCAATAAAGTTATATATAGGGTCATTAAGTTAATGCCGAGAATCGATGATATATGTTACAAAACGTAGCAGAAGCACTGGGGGCTTCATTTTCTCTGGAAATTTACAAAAGCTTCGTTTAAATGAACGAAGAAGTGATCTTAGAAGTGATCGAAGAAGTGATCTTGGATCGAAGGAGTGATCTTAGATCTTTTAATGGCACTTAGGATCTAGACGTCATCTCCTTTTTATTTTAAGTCGTGTGGATGCAACTCCATCTTGCATTCACAAATTGGATATAAAATTTTGTCGACGCTTGATGCAAAATGGATATTTTATTCGTTCTTTATGTTACTTATATCAAAAAAGGGATGTGATACATGACTGATAATGAATTAACTACGTGAAAAATTTTACAAGGCGTATTCATATGCACTATTCCTTCAATGAATGAAAACAAGATAGCTAAATAATGCCAAAACCTACCAATTAAAGAACACAGCTGTCTTTCTGCTCGCCAGATTATGGCTATGTACCAAACTTGGCGAGAGTTTGAGCATAACTTTAAAAAGAGGTGTACCTTTATTTCTGTGTTTTTGCGAAACCTTGTAACCGAAGTTTAAACCGATGTTATTTCCATTCTTTAAATTAGGCTATTGTGAACGTCCATATGTCCTACTGCAGCCCAGTCGGTTTAAGGTTGGTTTCCATACGAAAACCCTCTTGACTTGATGCTAGGAGACCGTGTTCCGTGACCGCAACTGTGACCGACGGAAATGCCATCTGAACTTAATGATGAGCCTTTCAATTGGAGCTTTGGGGAATATGGATAGTGTGGAAAAGGTGAGGTTCACTTCTGTTCCTATCCAATTGATGTCTAATTCTGATTCCTGTACAGCAGAACCTTCTTCAAACTGTGAAGAAAATTCATCTGAACTTGTTGATGAGCCTCTCAATCGGAACTATCGGAATATGGATATGGTTCGAACTGAAAAGTCCACAACTATTGCAATCGATAAGCCTGCTCCTGATTTATATACAGCCGAATCTATCTTTGGCTTCAGCAGAAATTCTCAGTCAGTATAAAAGGCGCATTTTCTTTCAAAAGAAAAGCGGAGAGCCAAATAAGGGACGAAGGCTGTAAGGAAAAATGCCCTCTATTATTTCAGGGCGTTAATGGCAAGATTATTAAAAAATAGTGTCCAAAAATGAAAAAAATGGTAAAAAGAAAATTAGAACGTGCTGCTGAAATGAAAAGAGTCGATAAAGATCAGACTAATGTGGAAAAACTTAAAACAAAGAAAGTCGAGAGAGAGCGGTTAGATTTTCCAAAAGAATTTCGGAGACGGTCACTAACTATATTAGATTTTTTTTTTCAAATAAAATTTCGTTATGGAATATGTTGTGCAAATTTACTCGAGGATAATAATTTTTTAATGTACAATTCATTTCTCTTCATACAAAACCAAGACTAGTTTATCCATTGCCTATTCTCCCTGTGTCAACTTTTGAAACAAAAGGGTATCAACTACTAAATTTTTTGTTTACTGCTGCGTGTTAACTACTCAATCATTTTTTTTTCTTTTTTTTTTTAGAATTTTTCTTTTTTTCTGGTTTGCAATTGTCATGAGAGATAAATACTTGTTTTAATCTAATAAAATAATAGTCGCTATATTTATATCTAATAAAATTTTCTTAAAGTGAGCTGGATCAGAGCTATGCGGAAGAAAGAGTGAAAAGATCCTTAAAGTGTCAGGCACTGGTACGTTTACCCTAATACACCTTATTCAAGATGTACAAATTCCCTCCAGTGCATATCAATGCGGCATCATCTCGATTTGAGTCTATAACACACTGATGTCCCATGAAGTTAAATGAGATCATTGAGATAATGTTCAGAAAAGGACACTGAGAAAAAAGATGGTATGTTCCATAAAGTCTATCGCATATCAGGAAGCAGAGGGGGATCACATTTCCTTTTAGGATACTCATGAGGCATTCCCCTCAATAGAACTTAGAAATGTTTTTCGATTCGACAGTTGAATTATCTCTATGTTGCTTTAATGACGCTTGGGATGTCTGCCACGCCAAATCCGGTTTGTTTAAGATGCATTAATGGTACTACATGATTAAGTGTTATGGTTTCGTTAATGTCTTTATAGAGTGTTTATATTTGCTTCATTCTATATGTTACTTATATGAATTTTCATTTCAAGCAATGAAATCCTCTGAAAATCATAAAGAAAAAATAAATATTTTAGCTGTTTTTGTCTCCAAGAAGCTGTTACCGACAAAATAATGCTTTTAGAAAAATTCTAAAAAAGGCACATTTCCCCGCAAAAATCTTGAATTTTCAAGCAGCCGTCGCAGGTAAAAGGTATTATCTAATCGTGCTAATACTTTAGACTTCTCTGAGATCTGTATGTGCTATACTTTTCCGCACCTAACTGCTTCAGTTCAATGAATTTATTATTGCTTTTTTTTTTTTTTTTTTTTTTTTTATCCACTTACTCTAAAATGGTGCCACGACCACAAAATCTAGTCACTTGGTAAGTGGCAAAAGTTTTACGGTCAGATGAATCATCTTTCACCATTTTGCTCGCAACAAGACTGGTGCAAGTTTGGATGACACCTGCACAAGCGTGGTAATTGAGATGACCTCCTTCCAGTTACCAAGCATGTAAGTGGATCTGTCATGGTATGGGCAACCGTGTCTTTGTTTTCAGCTGCACCAATCCTAAACACTGAAAGAAGCATCACTAGAGAGAAGTATAGAAAAATTTAAAGGACCAGGTTTATTCTATGATGCAAACTTTGTTTCTTGCAGAAGATGGAATTTTCTGGGATGATAATATCCCTATTCCTTCAGCAAAAGTTCTCCAATCATTTTCATGAACAAATGGTTTCAATTAATGCACACAAGGATGAAATGAAACATCTAGGACAGTGCAGTGCCCCCAACCTCAATATAATAGAGACACATTTGTGCCTATTTCAGAAAGAATTCAATCGGGAATCGATATTTTCCATCGGGATCTGTCACGGAAATTTCGCAATATCTCCATAAAGAAGGATGCAATATTCCTCAAAACACTATTCAAAACTTTTATGATTCCAATAAATAAACATAAAAAACCGTATAATAGCATTAATACAAAAATTAAGATAGCAGACCGGTTTCGGAAAGTATAACATGTCGTCTTCAGTGCTAGAGTAAGAATGGAAAAATTTGCTTTGTTTATAAAGAAAAAGTGATACATTCAAGACAGCGTTTATGAGGACTAGTTGGAAAGCAGGAATCCAGAAGAAGGTTTTTTGAGGGACAATGGCAAAAAGAGAGAAATCCCAATATTTTTAAAGGGGGATAGTATTGAAATCAACATTAACACGACTATTTATACTTTCGTGGATATTAAAAGCTTCAAAAAAATCTAATTCACTGGAGAAATTGGGTTTGTAAATGAGTTTAGCTGAACTAAAGTCGAAAATATGGTTGGCATCTCAACAATGTTTAGCAAATCCAGAAGAACGCGCGTAAAATCAGCTGGATCACAAGGGGCTTAAATAAAGTTTAAATATTTCAAGTTCGTTCTTTTGAAAATAGCACATTTGTTATTGCTGTTGTTCTGGGATTATGGCCTATTATCTACACTTGAGATATAGGCCAATGGGTGGGGGCTTTCTAAGGGGTCCTAACTCGTATTTACTATAAATTTTTAAGCTAATAGTACTCTACGAGGAAACCACGGAAAACGACGAACTGTTAGGTCGGCGAAAGCAACCCGGTTTTGAACCAGGCACCTTTCGTCTCCCAGTTCAGAGCGCTGTGTGGTCTGAACTGGTCTGGCTAGCACATCTGTAAGGGAGGATAAGTAGAATTTTATCAAGCACAACGATTATAGCTCTTTAAGCCCTAACCTACACAATTGTGTAGGTGATCAACTTCCTCATGAAAAGTGTAAGTCATATTTCTTAAGTCGATTTCATACATAAAATCTTATTCTTCATTAGAAGTAAATCAGGTATAAAATTATAATTTCTCATATTTCTTTTGAGTTGTGTGTTATTCGATAAGCATAAATGAGTTATTCACAAAACTAAAATAAGAAATTTATCTTACATTCAAATAATATTTTGTAGCAAAAATATTCTAGGTCTGAAAGGGTTATAGGATGAAGAATTACTAGGGAATTTTTGCATACTAGGGAGTTTTTGCATAGCAGTTTCACTCACGCTAACGCTAACGCTAAATTTCATTGGACAGTACAGCGCATGCGCACGAATAAATTCCGAAACCTGATTGGCCAAAGTACCCCGAATAGCGGTTAGCGTTAGTGTCAACGTAGGAAGAAAGGGTAAGCAAAAAACACCCTAAAATTTCTTCCTCGACTAACGCTAACCCTATCTGCTATTCGGAGTACTTTGACCAATCAGGTTTCGGAATTTATTCGTGCGCATGCGCTGTACTGTCCAATGGCATTCAGCGTTAGCGTTAGCGTGAGTGAAACCGTTATGCAAAAATTCCTATTAAGTTCAAGGTGTAAAAGGGGGTCGCAGTTTGGACTAATCTGACAGGGATGCAAAAGCTCCTAGCTACGCTCTTCATTAAAATCCAAGACATTCATATTGTTTAAGCTCTTTTCAGCGTAGTCTGGCGCAAATGGTTTTATTCCACCTATAAATTAAATTAAATTCCAGCTGATTAAGTGTCACTTTCATTGGAGAGATTTCATATATATTTTATTTTCCAACTTCTTTCTTCAAATCACACAACTACTTCTAGTGAATATGAATACACTTCCGCAAAAAAAAAGAAAGACGCAG
Source organism: Cheiracanthium punctorium (assembly GCA_038373885.1). Lineage (NCBI taxonomy): Eukaryota > Metazoa > Arthropoda > Arachnida > Araneae > Cheiracanthiidae > Cheiracanthium > Cheiracanthium punctorium. The sequence goes on from JAWZYV010001978.1 coordinate 466,455, forward strand.
ACAGCCATATTATCTATCTGTACCCACGAGACAGTGACATTCAATGAAGTGATACGGGTTCATTAAGTTAATGTTCAAAAAGATGACACCGAAATAAAAGATGAAATATCTTCATAATGCCTATCGCAAAGCAGAAACTGCCTTTCATTTCCTTTTGGAACATACAATTCTTCATCTAGCTGGATCAAAAGACAATTTTTTTTTTTTCGATTCAACTGTTGGATGATCTTTCTAATACTCTAATGGCACTTACGCTGCTTTTGGGGTACAAATGCCATTTCCGTTTTGTTTTAAGTAGGTTGATCTCTTACGCCATCTTCGATTCAGAAACTGAATTTGAGGCTTTGAGAAATCTTGATTGATGTTAGAGGTTTTTGCTGTGCCTATTGATATCAGGACTGATTTGTTATAACATTACATAGCATTTGCGAAGAATCAGCCTGCTACTACTGCGCTACTGCTTTTTAATCAGTCAGTCATTGTATTGGTGGTCATTTTTAAAGCTTCGACAATTGTCATCCACCGTGACACGTTTTGCCCAAAATATCGCCAAATTTGGTGTTAAAAATATTTCCGTATTCCGCATAGCTGTAAAACTTTTAATTGTAGAATATTCAAATTTTATATTTTGAACTATTGTAGCATGTAACTGTGTATATCTTTTTTGATTCCAGTCGACTGTGTAATTTATTTACGGGGTCCCTCATACATGTAAAGACTCAATACATTAAGGTCATGGAACTTTCAATTCATTGAAAGCTCTGGTGAATCACTATTTCGGCTAAAATCTCCTAAATTATTTCAGGCTTGGCGAATTCTGAAAGAATAACACCAACTTAAGTGCCAAAAATAAATCTTTCAAACTGAAGCCAGCTTGGCGATATCTCAAATATTTGGATAGAAATCGCTGAACCGTAGTATTATTGCAGTAGGAGAGAATATATCTCTTTCAAACGAAATAAGTTTAGATGCAGTGTATCGAAAAAATTCATGATTTAATAGACGCATAAGGAAATTACGTGGTGTCCATATAAGACTTTCCTTACATACGACCATTATGAGGGAGCATAATCCTTCCATTAAAAACGGTATCATCGAAATAAAAATATTTACATTTAAATATCTCACAGCGACAAAGAACAAAAATTGCTATGCTACAATTGCTTGAAAGGCGGGATAAATCGCATATTTAATTCACATTATATCAATGCAACTATTCTTTCGGATGCTTAGTGCGCTCATAACTCCGTTCTTCGAAATCGCTTCCAAACAGAATCCAGCAGTATTAGCTGCGTGTGTCTTTTGTTTATAGTGGAAGTTTTCGGGTAATCGGTTGCTAAGTTCATTGGGAAATTAATTAAGCTCTGGCATATTTACAAGTCTGTCGGAAAAGTTGGAGATATGAGTGTGGCAGTCACTTGGCAAGATCGCAAAATGGTGTTTGGAACTGCTTATCTTTACTCGCTTCAAGTAATAAAAGTTTCATAATGGTTGTTGGTGAATTAATTTATTTGAGTGCTAATAGGTTTACCCTTCTTTTCTAAACAGATGTTATGAAAGTTTTCAGAGTGTTCTTGTGGATTTGCTATCAGGGAAAGTAGATTATTATTTAGTTGAATCTTTGATTATAAATGTCTTTTCACTAGAAGTGCAAGAAATCATAACAATAGGGTTGCAAGAGTGTTTTAACACTTTAAAAACAAAAAACGAGTTTGTCGTGTAGGCTGCATTTTTTCTTCCCATTATGATATATGGCATATGATCATGGACGCCCAGGGGTTGCCTTAAGGTACTTGTGGTCCCCTTGCAAACGTAAAAAAGGCGCCCCTTTTTATGCTCCAGATCAAGTTGTTCTCAGTTTTTGCGTTCAGAATGGTGAACTTTCCAAGATGGTGACCCGATGCTTTCCTTACCTTGCTTACCATGTCGGGTCGCCCCTGCAGACGCCCATATGACTGTTTGTGGGGGGAGGGGGAGCAAATCAGGGGCTCTGTTCAAGAAAGATAATATATTTTAGGGTTGAACCACATCTACGTTATACTTGTATGTAAATTATTAGGGAAATATACATTTTCCGGAGCTCTGGAGGGGGGTATGGCCTCCCCTCCCTGACCATATATGTGGACACCCATGGATATGAGGTGATGCATTAAATTAATAGTGTACGTAATAACGAGACGTAACATGTTTCTGGACCACATATATGTTTAATGGACCAGAAAAAACTCTAGATAGCAGAATTAACTTGGACAGAATGAACAATGAAAGTATACAAAGAAAAATTTATTTTTGATTTTAGTGTGATTCTGTTTTGCACATTCTTTCTTTCAGTGTGTTTATAATTAAACTTCCCTATGCATGACAAAAAAAAAACTTAACTAATGACCCAAGTTATTAAAAAGAAAAACTACTGAATAAGTGCTGAAATTGTTTACACATTTCGAATTACCCGTTTTCTCGTTAAATTTGCTTTTTTTTTCATTGAGAGAGCCACCCAGCGGACATTTTTTGAACTTTATTTTTTCAAAATCCCTTAAGTATATCTCATGTATAATCTCTATAAAAATTGGGTCACAATCCGTTTACCCGTTATAGCTATAGAACCCTGCTTTAAAAGCAAATTTTTATTAAAAACTCCCCGTACTTTCGATGCAAGTTTCAGTCTCGTTTATTGTAACTAACAAAATGCTTCTTAAAGTTTTGTAGACCTAAGACCTTATTTAAAAATTAGCATTTCAGGATTGATTTATTTTATTTACAAGTTGTGTAAAGAGATGGGTGAGACACACTTTTACTTAGGGAGGAAAAATGATGAGAAAAAATACAATTCTATCATATCAAAAGAATTTGACTGTTCCATCGTTGATAAAGAAGATATTACCGAAAAAACCCCTCCAGAAAAGACGGTTGGCGGAGCTAGTTGTGCTCAGGCATATTTTTTCATTTGATTTGAAAAATATGTTAGATGCATGAAGTTATGCAATAATCCTTGGAAATAAAAACTATACACCGTCATTTTTTTTCCAAATATTTATAAAAATTCTGCATAAATTTCAACTTTCAAAAACACGTTGCATCCCTCTTTCTTTTTTAATTTACCTATATAACTAAGGCTAATAATTATCGTATTTTTAAAAAATATTTTCAAATGTTTCAAGATGTTATTTTGGAACTCACAAAGCTGTGAAAGTAGATAATAATTTTTGAGAAATATTTTTGTTTAAAATGTCCCATTCCTACCAAATCTCTCTTACCACTACCAACGTTTCCGATTGCTAACTTAGTTTAAACGAGAATCTGGAAACGTTCGGGAATACTAGACTTTATAACTTTGCTGCTCTTAATTACGGAACACTCAAACTTTCAAACAAAATCTACGGCTTTCATTTTGTAACTTGATTATTCAAAACTCAGCTCAATAGAAATTCCAAACGTGAGATGCAGTTTTAGTATGTAACTCCCACTCTTTGTTTTCCACCATCCCCAACATGTGAATGCTAAACAGCTATAATTCATTAAATTATGAATTATTAAACACAAATCTTCTGCCTTCCATGAAAATAAAGAAAAAAAGAACCAGCCTCATACCGTGTATGGCTTTCGGAAACCTTTTCAAATAATGAAGTTATACGCGACCGAACATTGTGAAAAGACTGATTGCATTCGAAAATATGATTCAATTAAGTTCTCGTTCGGGGTATTTTCAGGATTGGTCGTGAAGCAATTATTCCTGGAAAGAATATTAACATATATTGCTGCTCTGGCATTCAGTCTGTTACGGCTGGTTTAGGTGTAATCAAAATGTGCTCGAAGAAACAAAGTTTATGCTTGTTGTATCAGACTTTCTTTTCAAGCAATGCGTTTGTTAAACTGTGTTATTAATGTACTGATTTTCTTAAATTCTGTACTTTAATTTCCCATGCGGTTTATTGCAGTATACTTCTATTATTGGATATGCTAAAGCTAATAAAATATTTCCAATGTTTGTTAAAACATAGTGTTTATCTTTTCGGTTTGTTTGTCCGACTGCACTCTAATTATCGTGAATCTGCGGTTGTTAAATTGTTTTATTCATTCATTAATTTCTTCAAATTCTGTACTTTAATTTCTCGTGTCGATTACTACAGTTTGTGTCTATCATCGAATATGCTTAACCCTTTAACGAGCAGTGTTCCTACTCTGGGAACACCAAACTCTGACGTTCTGACCAAACTCTGACGTTGCCAGTCACGAAGATTATATTTGATTTCTATAAAAATAGTTGCGGGTGACATAGCTCCACGAGAATCCTTTACTTTTTTACACGTCATTTCCCGTAAAAAAATGTCACGATTATTTTTAACAGCACTGACATCTGCTGAAAAATGGAAGAGGGCGAGAACAGCTGGATAGATTGCCCAATGCTGAAAAAAGGGCAGCCGTTGCCGTCGCTCGACTTAACTAACAGCAAGATGGCAAGATGGCTCCCTTTTTCGACGACAGCTGGCTGTGCCGGCACAGGCAGTCTGCGTTAAAAAAGGGTCTCTAGATCTGTGTCACGCGATGAACGTTTCGATCGTCCGCCATCTTGCTGGTAGTTAAGTCGAGCGATGGCAACGGCTGCCCTTTCTTCAGCATTGGGAAAGGGTTGCGCCTCAAAGTGTAAATACTGGGGCACTCAAAGTCGGACAAATTTCCTGTTCATTTTAAGAATGATTAATTAGAAATTAAATTGAGAAAAACCGACAGGAATTTGAATTATTTTGAACAATTGTTTCGCTTGAAAAATATCCCCCCCCTCCTAATACAAAGAAAAATTACATTTGAGTCCTTCAGATTACTTTTTCGGGTAACTGTACTGATACGAGCCCACCCATGGAGAAATCCATTTACTAATATTCGAAGCTCCATTCTATGTAAAGGATTTCTGAAAGTATAAACCTAATTTCCTTGCCTTGTTACTGTATAGTTTTGACACATCTAAATAGGAACACACAAAATAAAGATAAGTCAACCGAATTTATTAGTAGTCAACAAATTGTACAGCTTTTTGAATGAACGTTGCTGACGTTGGAAGACTTCGATGGACGTTGTTGGCGAGAAAGTGTCCGTAGTTCTTTGGTAAAAGTCATTAGCAAGGCCAGGTCTTGTGCGTTTTGGCGGACTTTAATGGTGAGTCAGTGTTCTTGTCAAAAAAAAAAAGGTTGTTCTCAGTATCCTAGTGACATAATGTTCATGACTTTTAATAAAGTCGTTGGTGGACCGATGTTAACAGATTGTGGTCTACACGGGCGAACCGTTATTCTCGTGGCTTTGATTGGATTAAATAGGTGAGCCGATGTTGGAGGCTTCCGATGGACTTTGATGGCGAGATAATTTTGGCGGCTTTTCCTGGAACTCATTGGGAAATTCTCATATTAGACTGTTGTAGATGTTGTTGATGAGACAGTGTTCTTCGCTTAACCCATTCGTGCCTGGATATTTTTGCGACTTTCTTCGATTTTTGCTAACACCAGCAGTAATTGATAAATTTCTGATGTCAACTTTTTGAACAAGGGATGATTTAATTAAAAATCATCATGTATAAAAATTGAAATGTCAACATCCCCCTTGGCCATATTAAAATGTTTTGTGGAAATGAGGTTCAATACTCGCGAATAAAGGCTCGGAAAAATAAATAACGTTTTCGAATGATAGCGAAAATGCCGTCCCAAAAAAGGGACGCTAGACATAAATGGGTTAAGTGGTGCCTTTTCATTGAGAATTGTTCATGGCTTCAAAAAAAAAAAAGGACGTTCTCAGTATCCTAGTGACACAATGTTCATGACTTTTAATAAAGTCGTTGGTGGACCGATGTTAACAGATTGTGGTCTACACGGGCGAACCGTTATTCTCGTGGCTTTGATTGGATTAAATAGATGAGTCGATTTTGGAAGCTTTCGATGGAATTGATGGCGAGCCGATGTTGGAAGCTTTCGATGGAATTGATGGCGAGCCGATGTTGGAAGCTTTCGATGGAATTGATGGCGAGCCGATGTTGGAAGCTATTGATGGACTTTGATGGCGAGATAATTTTCGCGGCTTTTCCTGGAACGCATTGGAAAATTCTCATATTTGACTGTTGGTAGATATTGTTGATGAGACAGTGTTCTTGTCAAAAAAAAAAAGGACGTTCTCAGTATCCCAGTGACACAATGTTCATGGCTTTTAATAAAGTCGTTGGTGGACCGATGTTAACAGATTCTGGTTTACACCGTTATTCTCGTGGCTTTGATTGGATTAAATAGATGAGTCGATGTTGGAAGCTTTCAATGGAATTGATGGCGAGCCGATGTTGGAAGCTTTCGATGGAATTGATGGCGAGCCGATGTTGGAGGCTCCCGATGGATTTTGATGGCAAGATAATTTTCGCGGCTTTTCCTGGAACGCATTTCAAAATTCTCATCTCTGACTGTTGGTAGACGTTGTTGATGAGACAGTGTTCTTCGCTTAAGTGGTGCCTTTTCATCGAGAATTGTTCATGGCTTCTAAAAAAGTCGTCTGCGAATCAATCTTAATTGTTTCAAGTCTACAAAGCTAGCGTGTCGAAGTGCGCAGCTCTCTGTGGATGTTGTTCTAGTGATAGTGATCCGAAGTTGATAGTCATACAGAATCAAATCAGATGACGTCAAAGAGTTATTAAGAGTCAAGTGTTGTTATCAATGTTCTAAAGTAGGGCTATAAGCATGGTTAAAATGATGGAATATATGATGACGAGAAAAACATGCATATAAAAGGCGCTGTTAACGGAGTAGGTGAAAAAGAGCTCTCAGTAAAAATTTCAAACAGCTGTTGGAAGTAGTTATTCATTGCTTACTCATTAACCCTTTAAAATTTTAGGGATGAAGCAACAGAAAACAGCTCTTAAAATGCGCCTCTTAAATTTTCCTTTCTTAGGACTATGAGTTCGGTCCGGACTTGGAACTCGAGGTGTTGTTCGACGCACCCAGACAGTTTCTCCAGGGACCCAGAAGTAGCCATCAATACTTAAGAGGGCAGTTTCCTCCATACAGTCATCCAAAAAACGATCTATAAGTCCCGGAGGATAACGGAGAGGTTTTGGACGTTCGCAGTTTCGAATGATCCTTGCCGACAGGATCGGACCCTCGGTGATTTCAATTTCCGGGAAGAACATTTCGAGACAATCAAAAGATGTTACGTAAATAACACCAAAGATGTAATTAGAAGGAAAGATACTTGACAGTTTTGAAATTCGAAGCAGTTAAATCGCAGTTTAAATGAGAGCATTTAGCATTCAAACATAAACTTTGAACAGTTTAGTAAGAAATGAAATTCATTGTTGATTGTTGCACATTTTACTTTTCTACAACAAATAGCTCCATTGCGACTTAAAACAATACGATCATGTTCACATTATTGACAACAATATTAAATCTTACATAGCCAAAAAAATCATTGTTTAGAAACCTGCTGTTAGTGTACTGCTGTATTAATAAAATTTGACTGATGTATGTCATTATAGGCACAGTGCATGGCTGAATAAAGAACTGTTATTACTAGAGGGGACCAGTAGAGATGAGACGGGCTCAACGCGAGCCGAAAACCCAGGTTCGGGCAGTTGAGAAATTTCTCTATTGAACACTAGCTGCGTGCCCGTTCTTCGCACGGTAGGAAACAGAAATTTTCCTCACATATGTAATTCGAATAATTCCAGGGATGTGGAATCTAGAAAAGCAAAAATGTTTGACTCTTGACTTAAAATTTGCGTCATATGTACTAACATGAGATCATTGCAATATAATGACACACACAAAAAAAAAATATGTCAGCGTCATTCACTATCTAAAAAGGGAAAAATTTGACCTTTTGCAGTGAACTTCTCACTTTCAAAATGTCTTATTTCCACATCATGATGTTTTTTAAGTTCACGTTTTAGCGATAAATACCTCAGACACTACATAAAACGGGCATTTTTTTAAAAATTTTAAATTAAGTAACCCTCTCTTGTAACCCTTTACAAAAAGAAAAGAGATAAGACTGCGCTATTTATAGAGCCTTTAAAGTTGTTTTTCTAGATTACGCAGTTTAATTTTTCTTTTCACAAATAAATCAAGTATTTATAAGCAAAATAGAGCCAAGCAAAGAAATAGTCTGCGTGGACGTAAGGATATCTATGTACACAAAACGAAATCTTTGGAATACGAAACATTTTTCACGTTTTTCGAAGAGCGCTCGTTGTAATTGCTTCACAACTGACTTTGACTCTAGTCGTACAATAACAACAGTATTTGGCGCATTTTGGCTTCAAATAAAAGGAAATAAACAACAGGCGTTCTAATTCGAATTTCGAAGGGATCCGTCCTAGCAAATGACCATACAAAATTTGGTAGGCTTACGATTTGGCGGAATTCACTCAACTTAAATCAATTGACTTAATTTAGTGAAAATTCTGAATTTAGACCGTCTTAAATCGCCTTAATAACTGCATTATTTCTGCACCGAAAATTAAAATTCAACTCCGTATTTCAATAAAACCTTGTTTTTAAAAATACGATCTCATTAAATTGCTCCAAGCGCTAGAATCATCTTCTCAAAATCGCATATCAACCATCTTATTTTTCCCCAAATTAAAAAGTTTCACATTTTAGTCTCGGAAAATTTCCAAATCCTATTTTTCTTTTGAGTATAAAACATTTCATTCCTGCTCTGATTTCACATGCACACGATATTTTAATTAAAAAAATAACCTTACAAATAATCTAAAAAAATCATTATTCTTTTATTTTTACTTCAAGAGTCTGAATCATTTAATAAACGTGCCAAATATGGCAACCTAGGTATGCTTAATTTCTCCCTTTTTCCACTGCGGGGTTACAATTGCGAAATAGCGAAGCGAAAAAATGATCTTTTTGCGATACATTTTTTATCGATATCTCCTAAAATAATTCGAATTTTGAAAAAATCGCTTCGAGGTATGTCGGAACCCGTCCTGGAGAATTTCTATACAAAATTTGGTAGGTCTACGATCACCCGTTTCGGAGCTACGCGAGGTGCAGACAAACAAACTAACTAACTAACCAACTAACGGACAGTTTACACTTTGCTTTATTTATATAGATAGATAGATTAAAGCTGTTGTGAACTAATAGTATTTAAATATATGTAAAATATATATGTGATGCATATTCTACAGTTTACGATATATTGTAACAATAGATTAAAGCTGTTGTGAACTAATAGTATTTAAATATATGTAAAATTATGTCGCATTTTTATGTCGCTTTTTTGGGACACATTTTTCGAAAAATTTTCAATAAAGGGGGATGAGAGATAAAATGACATATTCATTAATACAAAACTAGAAAATAGATTTTATTCAAATACTGAATATTTAGTAAATAAATTAAACATAATGGATCGCTCATTTATGGTGATAGAAATTCTTACCAAGTAAAGCGAACAAAGTTAATCCTGTTTATGGAAATAATGTACATTCTATTCAGTTGGCAAAAGTTGCTGTCGCTTTAAACCAGTCATATGAAAAATGAAATCATCCAATTTCAAGAGCGAAATTTCCGCTTTTGTTCATTTTCAAAAGTATCCTGCTGTTATTACTGTATGCTTTTAAAGGATTAAAAGGCATTACATAGAGTATATGCCCCCCCCGCCCATTGTTTATCATAAGTATGTTAGCCTAGACACTGGCAAATTCACTTGTATTTCGAAACAGGTGCTTGATAATAAATCTCTCTATTTGAACACAAAAGAGACAGTTTTCGTAGGAATTGAATATAACCACCTCTGCCATGCAGAATTTTTTTAAGTTCCCTGTAACCAAAGTCGTGGTTCACTAAAACCGAAAAATGTTGTGAACATACGCATGTGAAATGCGTTCACTATAGCCACCCAAATAGACCCGTGACCTAAATGCAAGACCCTCACGGGGTTTCGCGAATGAGTCACAAATAAGTCGCCTTGACTGTCTAGTCTAATGTCCTTTCTGCCACCATGAAGTCATACTGTGACTTGTGCACGACATTGTGACGTTACAGCGCCGTCACATTCACAGCAATATGACTTAAAAGTTCCACTTATTTAAAACTGAAAAAAACTTTTTTTTGAGAAATTCGCAAAATTAGTTAAAATTCGCAAAATCCAAAAATTGTAGCAAGAAAGTAGCAATATCGCAAAGTGATAAAATTTAGTCGCATGGTGCTTTCAAAAGTAGCAAAAATTGCGAAAAGTCGCAAGATCTGGCAAGACGTCACAAGCGATCCGTCACGTTGACGTCACAAAGAGAAACAAGTTATTGTCACTGGCAAAGTCACACTGTGACTTCCAGTTGACGTCACTTTTGGTCACCAGTGTGACTGCGACCAATGTGATTCACAGGGACGTCACGGCGACCTAATTGTGACATTCCGTGCTATTAGCAGGTTCACTATAACCGAAGTTCGCAGTACATAGATTCATTAATCAACAGTACGAACTTTGATTGCTTAAAGCAATTCCAAGTACCATTTGCAATCCCAAATTCGTGCCAACTTCTTTAAGATTTCAAATATTCAATACTTTAATTTATAAGTGCTCTGAGTACCGAACTCCCAACGCACTTTAACACCCACTGAAGATGAAAAAACGCATATGCAAATACTTTTAATTTTATTGGTCTCCTCATTATACGATTATGTAATTGATTTGGTGGAGACCTTTTGATGTAATGAAGTTATTGAGCATCTAAAAATATATTCGCATTCACCAGGTAATTTAATTCAGTCACTGGCCCCGTTTAGTGTATTTTCATCATTTGCATTTTGCGCTTTTATTTCTGGTTGTTTCAAGGTTTCATTAAAATATGTTAATGAAACAGTTTGTAGCTAATATCGGTTTTATTTTTATGCATTCATTTTGGACTCTTGTGGTTGGCTACGATAATTAAATCACTTTATGAGATAAGGGAATTTGCTAGTCATTCCAGTTAATATTTTTTTACCGTTTTTTTTTTTCATGTGTTATACAAATGATATTATGATATTAAGTGCAAGAAAGAGAAAATAATTGAAGTGGTTATTTCAGATAGCACATTAGAGATCAAATAAATTTTAATAATATCAAGATATAAAATCAACAAGATTTCAATCAAATTAAAATTTAAAAAAAGAACGAAAGTATTTAAAAACCATTTGCTATTAAAATAAATCAGGGTTTTCTTTAGCGTCGACATTACTTGTTCATAGGATTTGTCACGGCGAGGCACTTTTCAAATGTTGCATTCAATTGAGGTCAAATTTGGTATATATATTACAAACTACCGTCATACAAACATTACTGAATTTAGTGCGTATAGGACTTATAGTTTTTGTACAGGGCTTGAAAAAATATTTCTCATGCATTACGGCATATGAAGAGAGATACTTAAAAGTGCCTGATAGAACGAGCGGGAAGAAAATGTCTAAAGTCTCCATGGTTTGCAATTTTTGATGATTTATCTCCAGGTTTGTCGCCAAAAAATAAGTCCTCAGAACTGAACCAAGCTTGGCGCTATCTTCCAAGTCCTAGAAACTGAAGAGCTTGACAGTTTATTATAATGGAGGAGAATAGTATGAATATGCCTAGCGAAGATTTTAAAATAGTTTTAGTAGGAGATTTTGACATAGATATCAGTTCTGAAAAGTGTTTGATGACACAAGAAAGGTAAATAAGGCAAACTCATGAATAATGATATACTTCCCAAATAGTATTTATAAAGGCAAAGTATAGTAGAAAATGCTTGGCAAAGATTGTAAAACAGTTTTAGCAGGAGATTTTGATATAGATATCAGTTCTGAAAAGTGTTTTATGACACAAGAAAGGTAAATAAGGCAAACTCATGAATAATGATATACTTCCCAAATAGTATTTATAAAGGTAAAGTGTAGTTAGAAAATGCTTGGCAAAGATTGTAAAACAGTTTTAGTAGGCGATTTTAATACAAATTTCGATTCCAAAGAAATGTTTTATGGAACAAGGGAGAAAAATACAGCTCATTCATGAATAATGCTACACATTACACTTGAGTATAATAGATCTTCATTTCGCATTAAGGTTGCCAAGAAAAAAATGCTTTGTACGTTTCTTTTTCTAGAAATCATTATAATGACGTAGTTAAAACTGCGACATACTTTTCCTCGCCTGCAGTTATAAAACATCCGCCACACATTGCCGAAATTTCCAAGCATATCAATTACTACTTCTAGAAGTGCACTTACAAGGTTACCACAATTTTAACATAAAACTTGATCCCACCAATGCCCAAGTGGATACGAACAACAATATATGGGAATAATATTGGGAGGTATTGAAGAGTGCAGGTCCAGGGTTCTAGCTTCTCCTGCACCTGGAGCTGTCGATCCAACGGTCTAGAGGTATGGGCGGTTTTCTCCAGTTGCGACATGAATACCCATTAGTACCACTTGAATAGCCTTTGGCCCAAGACATCCTCCCTACATTAGACAGGTAGCTCTTGTGTAGCTCTGTCTGAACCAAGCCAAGCAAACAGATAAACACGAAACTAGTAAACCCCCGCGAATTTTTTTTCTTGCCTGCTGCCCTGTACCTATGCAAAAATCATTTGGGTGAAATACGTTTGCATACTAAATCATGATAGCTTGTTTAGACTTGACTGAAAGGAAATAATTGGTGCTGGCATCCAAAAATTTTGAATTTCTGTGCCTATAACCGTAACTGTCACTTTGCCAGCGTTCACAAAATTCCTATATCATACCTCTGAATAACTAAACCAGGATTCCCTCATCTCGATGGGTTGAATGGAACAGCCGCGTTCATCGCTGTGCGGCACAGCCAGCTGTCGTCAAAAAAGGGTCTCTAGATCTGTGGCACGCGATGAACGTTTCGATCGTCCGCCATCTTGCTGATAGTTAAGTCGAGCGATGGCAACGGCTGCCCTTTTTTCAGCATTGGGAAAGGGTTGCGCCTCAAAGGGTTAACTGTTTGAATTTTACGTAACAAAATGACATTATTTTCCGTTAGGCCGAATATTAATCCATTTATTCCTAGTGTCCCTTTTTTGGGACGGCATTTTCGGTATTAGTCGAAAACGTTATTTATTTTTCCTAGCCTTAATTCATGAGTATTGAGCCTCAACTCTACAAAAAATTTTAACATGACCCAGTAGGATGTTGATATTTCGATTTTTATGCATAATGATTTTAAAAGAAATCATCCCTTGTTCAAGAAGTCGACATCAGAAATTTATCTATTATTTCTGTTATCAGTAAAAATCAAAGAAAGTCGCAAAAATATCCAGGCACAAATGGGTTAAACAAACTTTGAGAACCTTTTACTAACTTTACCATATCCCATGATAAACGTATATTGGTAGTTAACCACATGGGAAATTAAAATACAGAACTTGGACAAATTAGTGCATGAATAATACAATTTAACAACCGCATTGTTTGCAAAGAAAAGTCTGATATAAACAAGCACATACTTTGTTTCTTCGAGAGCATTTTAATTACACCAAATAGACTGAATGTCAGAGCAGCAATCTATTTTAATATTCTTTCCAGCAATAATTGCTTCACCACCAATCTTGCATACACCCCGAAAGAGAACATAGACTTAATTGAATCATATTTTCGAATGCAATCAGTCTTTCTACGATATTCGGTCGCGCATAACTTCATTATTCGAAAAGGTTTTCGAAAATCAATTTAAACAAAGAACATTACACACGAACGCGCTGCAAAATACGCCATGTGGCTGCTTCATTTTTTTCTTTTTTGTCGTGCTAAGCAGAATATTTCCGTTTAATAATTCATAATTTAATGAATTATCTGTTTTAGCTTTCCCATGTCGGGAATGGTGGAAAACGGAGAGTGGAAGTTACATATTAAAGTATATCTGATCTTTGGAATATCTGTTGAGATGGCTTTTTGAATAATAAAGTTGCAAAATTAGTGCCTACAAAAGGTACTAGAGGTGCAAAATTAGTACCGTAGATTTTGTTTGCTAGTTTTAGTGTTCTGCAATTGAGAACTGCAAGGTTGTGAAGTCTGGTATTGATGAATGTTTTGAGATTCTTGTAAAAACTATTTTAGGTATCGTAAAATTTATTTTAGTAGTGGTATGCTAAAATATTATAAAGATTGGTTTGAAAAATTAATTTCACTTAACTATTTTCAACTTTATTTTATTCTATTTATATCGGTGCGAGAAGTATGCTTATGATCACTAAATACTGAAATGAAAAGCTTGAAGATTTAACTTTTTCATTAATTTATTAATGATTTTCGTGCTTATGCCGACAGTTTTTGTTTCGTTGAAAAAGAACTCGATAAAGGACGGGTTTGCAGAGGATAAAATGGCTTACTAATACTGTTCCTTGCTAACATTAATTCGTAAAAGTTATCTAGTTAAAACTTTTATTATATTATTGGTGTTGTTGTTTCTGAAGATGTTCATAGACAGCAGGTTTTTGCACCAGTTTTGCATTACGCATTGTCTCAACTGATGTGATGTAAAACAAGGAAAAACAAAAAAAAAGGTGAAAAATCTGAAATTTCTTCATATTGACTGTAAACTTTACTGTAATTTCTCATTCTGTTGCAAAGTGCATCATATTCCATGCATGAGTTCTACTTGTCCTTATACTTCATTGTGCTGGAAAGTGTGTCATCAACCATGCGCCATCTCCATTTGTTTTTTTCCGTTTCATTCTGTTGGAAAAATGCGACACAGTACATGATTCGTCGCTATTATTTTTTCTTCTTTCATTCTCTTGGAAAGTGCATCATAGTCCATGTGTGATGCAGTTTTTTAAAAGCATATATAAATCCTTAAATAACCTGCTATTTCTAAAATACGCTATAAAGAATGATTATCCGTACACCTTAACGTACTGGAATTCTTTTGGGTGCTCCTGGAAAAGAACTATAAAATCACCATTACACCATTTTCAATAGGGTAGATGGTAAAATACATAGGAATAACACATATAAATTTGTTAACCATCGATGCATATTGACGGCAGTTTTAGCGCAGACACGCAGACAGACATATGAACTGACAAACGAAGAGTCCGAAATCATAAACATTTTTGAACCTTGTTGGAATAATGGTGTCAGTTAATCCGACACCAGAGGGCGCCTTTCTGCTACGGGTTGTTACGATGCATGCTTGTAAACAGCAATCTTTCGACTGCTAAATAATTCTTACTTGTAGTTGTGAAAACTGCATCGCGAGCGCACCTCAACTTCTTTCATTTAAAATGATTAATCTCATATTCTAATTTAATCGTTACAATTACTTATATGGTAACCATAAATATTGTTACTAAGGTTCAGCTCGGTAATCTAGCAAAAGCTGAGCCCATTTCTATAATTTTTAGACTCGAAAAACGAAGATTCATAAATGTGAAACACATAGAACATTTATGATGCTGGTTACGCGTGCTTCACTTCATTTGCCGTTAAAGAGATAAGACAAGGATTAGATGATGTAGCATTCCATTTTGTGCATTGTCTACGTAGCAATAACTCATATAAATTCTCCAACAAGAAGATTTAACTTGATTTTTATTTGAAGACAGGCAACATCTTACTAATTTATTGGATAGCTAGGTAGCGGGGATAGACTGCCAATTTTAAGCGACCCACCAGATGCTTAAACAGGAGCTAAAGAGAAGTACTCGCGGAGTGAAACAATTAGACCTAACCTACTAACTTGGCAGTGCAGCGCTAACACAAAATACGCTAATTTACAAAAATAGGCGAACATATCCAGAGCGGTTAAGGATAAATCAATGTATTAATTTTGTACGCAAAAACAATTAGGCGCAGAAATTTAAAAAGGTTACCAAAACGTGCAAGTGGAGAAAATCGTCAACATAACATCTGTGGGAGACTGCTGAACAAAGCAAAAATTAACAGTCTCGCCCAAAGAGAGCAGCTGCAAAAGAAATTCCTTTTACCGTACAGAATAAGAAGTAGCAAATATGCGGTCATAAACCACAAAGAACCGATAAATGCTATGAGCGGATGTGGGGGGTTATATATACCTTGCACCGCATAAAATACAGGACAGGCATTATATACTAGTGACAAAAAGTAATATGTGATGTCGGCATCACAACATTAACTTACTGATGTTTTAAAAAAACATTCGGATTTTAGATGCTGATCTTGCTGTTTTGCATTTTATTTCTTACTCACATGTAGCACCATTTCCACGAAACCCATTACTTGAAGTATCCGCACATGTCCATATGCGTTAGTCAGGGCCTGATTATGGCCTAGGCACAGTAGGCCCGTGCCTAGGGCCCCATATTTTTTATGGGGCCCCAAAAAGTAAGATTTTTTTTTTTTTTTACAAATTTAGAAAAACACCACAATTGCTAACAAAATAAGCTGAGGGTCCCAGATGAGGGTCTACGATAACTAAGGTTTTTTTTAAGGCACGATGAAAATCATCTCACAATTCTTACTTTTGATTATGTTTACGTTTGCTATGTTATTTAACAATAAAAATGCTGCCAAATCAGGATGTATAACTTGAAATATTCAATCATATTGTTGGAAATATGGCACTTTATTGCTTACATGTAATTACAAAAAGTATTTTAATTACAGAAAATAATTTAAATGTATACAGTCCCATAAGAATTTGGATTTGAAATCATAATAATTCTTCAATTTGCATAAATTTTGTACATACTAAAAATTTCACGGGGGGGGGGGGGACGGGATAGTCATTTTGGAGTTGGGGGGGCCCGAAATAATGCTGTGCCTTGGGCCCCGAAGTACCTTAATCGGGCCCTGGCGTTAGTGTCAGCCATAGCCAAAACAGAGACCTCAACTGTCAGAAATACCAGAAAGATTTTTGGAACTTCAGCCCCGTAGATGATGCCAATCGTTATTACTAGATCAATGCTCTTCGGTTAACAGACAAAAATAAATATACCCCGTTCACACAGTGTAGTGTACCACCATGGAGAAGTCATAAGGGATAGAAAGCGCTTTGGCAGCCCTAACTTGAGGCACTTGCCCAGCAGCTGACTTGTAGCAAGATCTCACGCGCATCAATGCTGCGCACCCACTCGCCTTAGTTTTCGAGGGAGCATTTGTGGCTAATGAACTGATTTTCATTTTCATTAGTACATAGCTGCTCTGCATATGGATGCAAATTATGCTTTGTGAAAGTTTCTGGAATTTTACAGAAGAGTGCTTTCCCCCCCACATTTTAAAAATATACTTTTTATAAATAAATATTTCATTGTACTCACAATCACTATAAGCGTTGGCGACATTTTTTTTCTACGCCAAGAGGGTTTGTAATGCTTATGTTGACAGTCCATTTTGCGTGCAGTTTTTTACTCTTGACACTTGCCAGATGTGGCGATAAATGACAAATCTAGTTTCTCTGGGCATTTCCTTGTCACAAGTCACATGGCGCCTCCTTGCCTCATATTTCTAAAAGGTTTTGAATGGGAATTCTGCTCCGTATTACATTTCTATTATCTGTGTACCATGCGAAAAATATGGCTTAATTCAATCATTTTCCCGATGCAATTGTTCTTTTAGATGCTCAGCCGAAGGTAACTTCATTAGGTTAAAAAGGTTGGCCAAAAATCAATTACATAAATCACATTGTTAAGCAATAAACTAATTTACGTACATATATAGCATACGTCTTTTTCCTTTACAGTGGGCGCAGACGTCTGCTACTTAATAATAGATTTGCAAATTAATTGGTTCTTGCGTACTTAGAAATCTGGAAGGGTCGACGGTATGAAAATTACTATGAACGATTACAAATGATGTTTGGAATTGCCAATTAGAATGACTTTAACTAATTATGTTACAAAATTGGTGCTACTGAATTAACTTATACGTTTTGTTATTAGTTTCTGATATATTCGAAATAGAATTGGAAATTAAAATTCACGCAACTTTAAATATATACGTGTGTTATTTATTATGTATTATAACATAAGATTGATAGTTTAACATAAAATTAGTTATAGTAATAGTATATTTATTTTGAGTGATCTAGAAAGTGAATTAAGGCAACTTTTTTATAATTTGGCGGATGATAAGTTTTCAAGGACATAGGTAAAAGCAACTTGTAAGTGCTGGTTATTTGTTTTATTTTTTAGAAATATATTTATGTGTAACTAGAAGTGACTATGTTTTAAGTATCGTTCTAGAAACACAATTTGATGTAAAGAAATAATAGATAATTTCTTTTTAAATAGTAATTACTGCAATAATATATTGTAATACATAACTTCTTATTTTTGTTATTAATTTCCTCTAATTATTTATTAGTAATTCAGTGTATCATAAGATTTTTTTTGTTGTTCTTCAACATAAAGCCATATTAAGGTAATGATATTCATTTATTGCTTAGTAAAAATGTATAAATTAATGAAATCAATAGTATAAACATTAAGATATTTTTACACGCTTGAAGGAAAACCTGACTGCGACTGCCCGGTTTGTGTTTTTTTTCAACATTAGTCTATTTAAGATTAAATTATTTATTTATAAAATTTATCCAGAGGTTTGCTGTATGTGGCACTGCTATCGTAGTGAAATCTCATGTTAATCGTCATGATAACGGACTGGAAGTTATTCCTCTCATTGATAATTAGTTTATATTCAGACCCATTGTTTTCAGTTCTTTAAATTTCCTTGTGGATTGTGGTGAATCGCTTTCGAGAGAGCTTTCAAATACGCAGGTGCATTCAAAAACAGCACAAGGTAAAACCTTCCCGAACCCCACTAATCGTTTTTAAAAGTTGTAAACGAATTTCTATTCGTCATTCACAATATTTACAAATATTTCTGTGATATATATATATATATATATATATATATATATATAGTTGAACTTTATCTAAAAATACAACAAAATTACAGTTGCTTCACATGTTACAGTGTTTTGATGTGACGATTTTTGATGTGATGATGAACATTATACATGTTACAGTGTTTTGATTTTACAGTGTTTTGATGTATTAACAATGACTGGCTTGGGGGGTTTTTTCAATATAAATTTTCTAAATATTATATATATATATATATATATACACTCATGTCCATAAATTAAGGATAATTCAGAATCACACAGAAATTGATCTCTAAAGTAAAAATTTCACCTGTGGAATGATCACACACATCTTGAAGAAGAATATGCAAATTACAGGAAACCACCAGATGGCGTGGATGGTACGTCACAATAACGAGAGTGTAAGAGAGGGGTATATAAGGAATGGTGGCAAAGAAGTAAAATTGTTCACAAGCGCTGTGAAAGCCTTTCAGTGCAAAAACCGCATAGTTATGGCACAAAGGAGGCATTTGGATGATGTTTTACGTGGCAGAATTATCGGACGACTGGAATGTGGACGTACCCAGCTGGAAGTATCCGAGGAACTTGGAATCGCCCAGAGTGTCATCTCCAGGCTTTGGCAACGATTCCAAGATGATGGTAATGTGAGTAGACGTTACAGCACAGGTCGCTCCCGAGTTACAACGCCGAATGAGGACCGCTATTTGGCAGTTACTGCCAAAAGAAACAGACGGAGTACAGCATCAGACCTGTCTCGTCAGCTCTCTTCAGCTACCGGTACGACAGTTTCAAGGCAGACCGTGTACAGACGCTTAGGGCACATTGGTCTATATGCTCGTAGGCCTGTCAGATGTGTTCCACTTACCGCAACTCACTGTCGCCTGCGATTAACCTGGAGTAGAGAGCATGCATTGTGGACACCGCAACAGTGGTCTTGTGTGATGTTTTCCGACGAGTCCAGGTTTAGTTTGGAGTCTGATTCTCGCCGGACATTCATCTGGAGAGCGCCAGGTACCCGTTACCACCAACAGAACACCATTGAAAGACACCGTTACGGTGGTGCAGGATGGCTCGTTTGGGGAGGAATTATTCTTAGTTCCAGAACTGACCTGCATGTTCAGAGTGTAACGATGACAGGCTACATCTATCGGGATGTCATTCTGGAACAACTTGTACGTTTGTTTCGGGGCGCCATGGGTGCTGAATTTGTGTTTTTGGATGACAACGCCCGTTCTCACCGTGCAAACATTGTAGACGAATGCCTTCAATAGGAGGATATCACCCGTATGCATTGGCCAGCATACTCACCGGACTTGAATCCAATAGAGCATGTGTGGGATATGCTTGGCCGACGAAATGCAGCCCGTCAACCCCCTCCCACCTGTCTACCGGAACTTCGGAGTGCATTGCTTGATGAGTGGTGTAATATTCCCCAAGATCAGATTGATCATTTGATACTCAGCATGCCTAGGCGTTGTCAGGCCTGTATTGCATCGTTCGGGAGACATACTCCGTATTAACCATCCTACTAACCATGTTATACTGTTTTTTGTAAATAGGTTCTTTTTTGAAATTTGGTCAAGGGAGTAAAACTTGCAATTTTTATTAATTATGTCAAACATATAGCATCTTTTTTGCTCTTTACATTTTGTTTAATAAATAGACTTTACAAATAAGTCAAATTTGTTTTGCTTCTTTCTCTTTCTTTGCCTGAACTATCCTTAATTTATGGACATGAGTGTAGATAGATAGATAGATAGATATTCCTTTAAAACACTGTTCCCGAAGTTCATGTGTACCTGTTATGACAAGCCCACATGAGGGCATCTACCTATGGGGTAGGGTTACCCTGTAGGAGGACTTTTTAAGAGGTTCTAACGTGTATTTACGTTACATCTAGAGTAAACCGGCTGCAAATTCCAGACCGTTAAAATCGACAAACTCTCCCCTTTGTTCAAGATATGTCTTTAATATATTTTATATAAGTTTTTCAGCAAGATGAAATGATGGGGATGTGATTTCTGAAAGAATAAAATTAACATATAGGTTTCCGAATAGAATTTTAAACACGGTAACTGCATAATCAAATTGCAAACGAATCCAGAATATCACGCTGCCAGATTTTTCGAAGGCAATCACGATTCTTTGGTTACCCTGTGCTGCCGATTACCAGCGTGCATGTAACACTCCGAATGCTCTGACTGTCTGTTAGGGAGAATGAAAGAGTACGGTTTCCCCAGCTTTAGCGTGTTCGTAGACGCGTACACGCATGCGCTAACTGAACGAGTTCAGTGCCAAAATAGGGGTGAGGATACAAGGTAGAGGGAATGCTCACATGTTGTGGACAGTTTCGGAATCAAAGGAAAAGTGAAGCTGAAAATCAGCAATTTAATTTTTGACAGAAGGAAATTACTAATGATGGTGTAATATTGGATAAAATGGTGCATTCAGATGTGTAACAGTTGAGTTAGATTTAAAGGTCACAAAACGGTTTCTGTGACGTCACTTTAAAATCACATTGTGACTTCACAGTGACGAAACTTGGTGATTAGTCGCAAAGAAGCGTCACAGTGACATCACAGTGAAGTCTTGTCACTGTCATAGTGTGACCACTTTGTGACACTCCGTCACCAGTGTAACAATCTGTGACACCAAAGTGACTGTTTTGTGCCCATCTGTGCTATTAGGGACCCAATGCACCCGAACATCGCCGGGTTATGCAGCTAGTAATAAATAACTGCTTGACTATAGTATACGCTACAACACGTTTTCGCCCCAAATTAATATTAATTAAGCTCAAACTTCTGTACACAAGAGACGGCCAAAAATGATTGCCGAGAAAAGATGTCAACCATAAGCGGCGATACATTTTAATCCTGCCTTTTCCCATAGCAACCATAAATAAACGCGCCCACATCCATCTCTGAAAAATAGACACAGAACTAACTGCAACTTCGGCTTAATTAAGTCATACTTCAAAATGAATGAGCTTGTAATGCGGTGCATCAGTTATAACTACATTATTTATGAACGCTGCCGAAAATCAATTTGTACAGGTTTAGTGAAGTGCTTTGGCATGTCCTTTACATGTGTTGAGGGAAGGGGAGGGAGAACAATATTTCCCGCTGTAGCAAAGTAGAAACTTGTTAACTTGTCTTGATCACTGAATGTTAACACATTGTGAAATGTATTAACCCATTTATGCCTAGTGTCCCTTTTTTGGGACGGCATTTTCGCTATGAGTCGAAAACGTTATTTATTTTTCCTACCCTTTATTCATGAGTATTGAGCCTCAACTCTACAAAATATTTTAACCTGACCCAGTAGGATGTTGATATTTCGATTTTTATGCATAATGATTTTAAAAGAAATCATCCCTTGTTCAAGAAATTGACATCAGAAATATATCTATTATTTCTGTTATCAGTAAAAATCGAAGAAAGTCGCAAAAATATCCAGGCACAAATGGGTTAAAGGTGATAATGTTTCTGCTAGATAAATACAATATGAATGTAAGTCAAAGACAGCAAGTACACCGTTGGTTAGGGAATCCAATCCCGCACTGTTTTTTATTTTGTGGGATTTCAGGATTGAAGTGTATTGATCCTGCGGGATTGAGATTTCATTTAGCTTAGAATTAATTTAAAACTCCCAACAGAAATATGTGGGAAAAAAATATGTATATATTTTAAGCACTGAAGTTTAACCTTAATAACTGAAATTAAACTTAATTTAGATAATAACTTAGAGAAATAAAAAAAAAATTACAGTCATAATATTGAATATAATATACCTAGTTATTTATAAGTTGCTAAACAAGAAGAACGTAAAAAAGAAAACGTAAAGAATAAATCATCCTCTTAGTCTTGGTCTAATTTTGGGTAGAGATTATAAAAGCACTTTTATTTTTGCAGAAATACAAAAATTATAGGCACACTAGCTGAAGTACCCGTTCTTCGCACGGGAATGAATGGACTTTTTGAGATTATTATTTGTTGTGATTACTATTTATTGTAATAAAGAGATATAGCAAAATGTATATCGCGTTATATTGTGTTCAATAATCATGCATACTGAATTTCAAGGCAATCGTTTTTATGGTGCAGAAGGCGATGCGGCGTAGCGCAATCTAGTGGCGAGTTTTAGCAAAACGGATACGGCGAAAATATTCTTCGCATTCAGATATCGATGCATACGAATTTTCATTACGATCGGCTGAATAGTCCTGAAGTTCATGTGTTGACGCGACATCTAGTGTCAAGTTATAGGAAAATGGATCGTGCCAAACTCTTCCCCGTGTTCAAATATCTATGTATACCTATTTCCATGGCGATCATTCGCACAGTCAAGAAGTGATACACTTCAGGGCCATCTAGTGGTTAATTAAAGTAATGATTTGCTACAGCGCCGTCATGTGGCGAATTATAGGAAAATGGATAACGCCAAAATATTCTCATTGTTCAAATAGCTATGAGTACTGATTTTCATAGCCACCGTTTGAATGGTCAAAAATTTGGCCTGCTGCAGCGTCATCTAGTGGCGAGTTAAAATAATAATGCATTGCAGTGCCACCTAGTGGTGAGTAATATCAAAAGTAACACAGTTAGAATATATTCTTCGTGCTCAAATGTGTAAGTATAAAAAATGTTATGCCGATCGGTCGTACGGTATAGAAGTTGATGCGTTGCAGCGCTATTTAGCGGTAAGTTACAGCAAATGGATAGTGAAAAATATTCTCCGTGTTCTAATATCCGCGTGCACCAAATTTCATAGAAATTGGTTGGACGATATTCGCATAGCAAACGGCTAAACGGAATAGAATTCGACGTTCTGCTGCGCCAGCTAGTGGCAAGTTAGAGGAAAACGGATAGCATAAAAACCTTCTCCATGATAAAAGACTTAGGTGAACCAAATTTCATGGTGATCGGTGAAACGGTGCTGAGTTTTTCAACCTCCTACACACATACCAACATTCATTTTTATCTATAACCAGTCTTATTATATATACCAGTCTCAAGTAAAATCCAGTTTCAAATCTAAGCCTCGCCAAAGTGCCAGCATACGCCATTTTGCAAGAGTTTTTTCAGGGAATCATTCGAAGCATTGACTTAGCAGCAATCAAAATGGGAAATGGTTCGACCGCCAGGCATTTTTTTGAAAAGTGGAATCCCTTAATACAGCCTCATTTTTTAAATTATCAACTATAACATGTTTTATTCATCGTTACCTCGATGTACTAAATGCGAAGATTTCAATTTTCTGAAATTTGGCGGATTTCCCCCAAGTTAAATCAATGTACTCAATTGGCGAGAATTCTGAAGCTACATCGCTTGAAATGCCCTAATAACTGCATTATTTCTACACGGATAGTTAAAATTTAATGCTGTATTCTAAGAAAACCTATACACTTGTTTTCAAAAATGCTATTCCCTTAAGCTCTCAGTAAATTGCGCCAAAAAGCCTAAAACTGTGCAAACCGCTAGAACTCACTTTCTAAAAATCGGCCTATCAGCCATTTTATTTTTCGTCAAACTAAAAAAATTTACATATTAGTCTCGGAAATCTTCGATCCTCATTGTTTTGCGTATAAAACATTTCATTCCTGTTCTCATTTCTTATGCGCACACGATATTATAATTAAAAAAATAACCTTACAAATATAAACTAAAAAAATCATTATTATTCTTTTCTTTTCACTTTAAGAATTTAAAACATTTTATTCGGCAAAATCGCCACACATGGCAACCAAGATGCTTATTTCACACACTTTTTTCACTACAGGGGTTACAATTACATAAAGCTTTCTGCGTGGAGAACATTAAAAATCTCTTAAATTCCGGGAACGGATGGACTTTCAAAGTTTTAAAGTGGACTATCATTTATTCTATATTATTTTACATATATCTGTGTAAAATTTCAGGCTGACAGGTCCATTTTTGTGGAATTGTATACTACCCAAATTAACAAATTGACAAACAGAATTTG
The DNA here is from genome assembly GCA_038373885.1 of Cheiracanthium punctorium. Classification (NCBI taxonomy): domain Eukaryota; kingdom Metazoa; phylum Arthropoda; class Arachnida; order Araneae; family Cheiracanthiidae; genus Cheiracanthium; species Cheiracanthium punctorium. The sequence goes on from JAWZYV010001978.1 coordinate 491,271, forward strand.
ATTTTTATTTATAAGATTACCTACGCTTGTTTTTAAAAATACCCTCTCATTAAATTGCGCCAAGCGCTAGAATCATAGAAAATCTGACACACTTTCAGATTTTAAATACGCACTAAAGTGCTATATATAAAAAGAGTTATAATCCATGGGTCTTCCCTATTTTCGTTCCTTCTTTTATTAAGTTGGAAAGTGTATCATTATTCATGAGTGTGATTAAACAAAATTAAAATTGATATTTCTAACATCCTTTTTTCTGGATGTAATATATTAGAAATAGATGCAGAAAAGCTGCTCAGAAAAATGCACAATTCCAACTGAATGAAAATTTCAAAAACTTATACGCAGGTGTATTCATAACCCAAATAGCAGACGATTAAATTACGATAAATAGCGCCAAGCGTTAGAATCCTCCACAAAATCGGACATCAACCCCTTTTATTTTTCGCCCAATTAAAAAGTTGCACATTTATTTTCGGAAAATTTCCAAATTCTATTTTTCTTTTGAGTATAAATCATTTCATTCCCGCTCTGATTTCACATGCACACGATATTTTAATTTAAAAACAACCTTACAAATAATCTAGTCAAAATTAAAAAAATCGTTATTCTTTTAATTTTACTTCAAGAGTCTGAATCATTTAATGAACTGCCGAATGTGGCAACCTATATAAGCTTAATTGTTGCTTAATGCACTGTGGGGTTACAATTACGAAATGGCGGAAAGCGAAAATTAGCCTTTTGCGATACGTTTTTATCGATATTTCCTAAAATAGTTCGAATTTTGAAAAAATCGCTTCGAGGTGTGTCGGGACCTGTCATGGAGAATATCCGTTCAAAATTTGGTAGGTCTACGATCACCCGTTTGCGAGCTACGCGAGACACAGGCAAACAAACAGTTTACACACATTGTTTTATTAATATAGATACCAGTCTCAAATAAAATCCAGTTTCAAATCTAAGCCTTACCAAAGTGCCAACATACGCCATTTTGCAAGAGTTTTTTCAGGGAATCATTCGAAGCATTGACTTAGCAGCAATCAAAATGGGAAATGGTTCGACCGCCAGGCATTTTTTTGAAAAGTGGAATCCCTTAATACAGCCTCATTTTTTAAATTATCAACTATAACATGTTTCATTCATTGTTACCTCGATGTACTAAATGCGAAGATTTCAATTTTCTGAAATTTGGCGGATTTCCCCCAACTAAAATCAATGCACTCAATTGGCGAGAATGCTGAAGATAGATCGCTTGAAATCCCTTAATAACTGCATTATTTCCGCACGGATCATTAAAATTTAACGCTGTATTCTAATAAAACCTTTGCACTTGTTTTCAAAAATCCGTTTCCTTAAGCTCTCAGTAAATTGCGTCAAGCCGGAAACAGTGTAAACCGCTAGAACTCACTTTCTCGGCATTTGAGCCATTTTATTTTTTCGCCAAACTAAAAAATTTTAACATATTAGCCTCGGAAATCTTCAATTCTTATTGTTTTGCGTATAAAACATTCCATTCCTGCTCCGATTTCCCATGCACACGATATTATAATTTAAAAAAAATAACATTACGAATATAATCTAACAAAAAAAAATCATTATTATTCTTTTATTTTTACTTTGAGAATTTAAAACATTTTATTCGGCAAAATCGCCACTCATGGCAACAACGATCCTTATTTCACACTTTTTTGACTACAGGGGTTACAATTACGGAAAGCTTTTTGCGTGGAGAACATAAAAAATCTCTTAAATTCCGGGAACGGGTGGACTTTCAAAGTTTTAAAGTGGACTATCTTTTATTCTATATTATTTTACACATCTGTGCCCAATTTCAGGCTGATAGGTCCATTTTTGTGGATTTGTATACGAATCAAATCCACAAACAAACAAACAAACAAACAAACAAACAAACAAACAAACAGAATTTCATTTTTATTTATAAGGATAAACAAACTTACCGTTATTTCTTAGTTGCCGAAAAAAGAAAGTGAAAATAGAACAAGTCCAATGAATCGTTTCCTAGTATTGATCTAATTTTAGTAAATAATTAAAAGCAAAAATTAAAGTTTAAGCCTAAAATTAAAACTTTTCATATTTGATTCGTGATTATTCGTTAAGGTACATTCGTAAGTATGAAATGTTTAAGCTCAATTGAGATTGAGAAGTAAACGAAAAAACTTATGTTGCAACTTATGCAACAAACTTATGTTACAATGTTTGATCCAAACTCTCAATGGAAGATAATTAAAAAAAAATTGACTTTAAATTAAACTTTTTAATTATTGATTCATGTTGTCAGCTAAGATACATAAATAGGCATGATTTTTGTCGATTAGAAAGCGACGTAAAATTGTAAGAGAAATAATTTATTTTTCAATTTCAATCCCGCAGGTTAGGCAGTTATTGACTAACAAAGTTTAAAAAATCTTGCTTATTCGTTTATATCTGAGGGGAAAAAGTTCAGCAAAAAAGCGGAAATTAAAGAAAAGAAAGTTTTAGCATAATGTTAATGGCAATTTGCATTTAAAAGTTTCTGATAATAATATTGTAATGCAGCTTACGTAAACATTATTGAAGGGAAGCGAAAAACCAATACAATTTTGAAACTTTTTTTTTTTTTTTCAAACATTTATGTTTACAACTCTTTATTTATTTAAAGTGCCTACTCTCAAAAACTTTTCCAAAATTATTATTATTATTATTATTATTATTATTATTATTATTATCATATTATTACTAGCTGAAGTACCCGTTGTTGACGGGTTAGTACTTTCCAAAAAGCCAGAATTTTCGTCAGCATTGTAGTCTTACAAAGAATGGAATTTGTATATTTCTAATAGTACAGAAATAAAATTTATACTTCTGTGACTTGTTAAAGATTACAGGTTGGAGAGTAACAAAGTTATGAGTGGAATTGACAATATCATTTTTAATTTAAAATTTTAACTTTCAATCTGGTTGAATAAGTTTTTCAAGATCAAGAGTTCATTCCTAACCTGTAACCAAATTTTTGTTTGATTCACCGTAGATATTTTAACATTATGCCTGAAATTATTTTTTCACAATTTTCACAAAATCTAAAAAAGGAAAGGAACTTTCCCAAACAAGTTTTAAATTTAATTAAAATTTTCAAAAAAAATTCCAACATTTGTAATTTTAGTCGTTTCTGATCATGTTGATAAACTTCATTGCATTCTCTTAATAATTTTTTAAGGGATGCAAGAACAAAAATCTATTTAAAGCATTTAAAGTTTAAAATAACTTGCACCTAACATAACTTCAAATTTCATTCTATTCCATTGCCATTTTTCGAAAATGGAATAAACATGGACTGAGTTTCACAAAATCTCAAAATCTGTAAAAACAATTTAAAGTACTTAGATGCCTATAGTTTATGTGACCACCTTTGAAGATACTAAATTTTATTCCACTAGCTTCAGTGATTTATACGTAATCGACAAATATTTTCATATTTTAAGTAAATTTATGCAAAATCTCAAAATCTAATCAAAATCTTTAAAATATTTGATGCCTGTAGTTTAAGTTGAGTGACCACCTATTACATGTCAACCAATATCATTTCATTCTCTTGAGTCGCTATTACGTGATGCGCGAACAAAGAATTTCGCAGCTTGAAAAGATTTTCGCCAAATCTCAAAGTCTAATCAATTTTTTTAAATTGACACCTATAGTTTAAGTTGAGTGACCACCTATCATGTCACCCAATATCATTTCATTCGCTTTAGTCATTTTTACGTGATGCGCGAACTAAAAAAGCGTCACCGACAGAACGACAGACAGAGAAACTTTTTTCTTGAAGGTCGTACTGGATTACCACGTGCTTGAAACGGATAGAAATCGCAATTTTTTTTGAATTCCAACTAATGCACAGACAAAAGTCTAATTTTACTTATGTAGATTATTTTCCCCACTCTGATCCTTCGGTTTCGATGATAAAAATGTTGTTAACATTTTAACATGACAAAATCTAATTTTAAATTTCGAATGCCATTTTCAATGAGATTTTAGAACTGAACCTGTATGACTATCTACGAAAGTGGCTTCCATTTCTTCCAAGATTTCTTTAGCTCTTTGTAAAAAAACAATACCTGAGCTTAATCCAATACACAACCAAATTTGCATACAGCAAGTTCGTATCTAAAACAACCAAAAATCTAAATCCACCAACCGTCTTGTTATCTAAAACAACCAAAAATCTAAATCCACCAACTGTCTTGTTATCTAAAACAGTGAATTTCATCTAAAACAACCAAAAAAGTAAACCCTACAACTCTTTTGGTATCTAAAACAGCCAACTTGTTTGGGTATCTAATCCAACTACTATCTTGTTATCTAAAGCGGCCAACTTGGGTAACTAAAACAACGAGACTAGGATTAAAATCAATGGAACAAACAAAAGCTCTATTTATTAGGAGTTATTGTAATACAAATTTCCCATGACAACGAAAGACAAACATGTCCAGTTCTTCTGTGAAAACTAAACTAAAAGCTACCCTGGACTCAATTAATTCATGTTGTCGAAAGCAGAGTTCTATCGTAGGTGGAATATGTTAGCTGGAAGTCCATTACTTTTAAGCGTTGCGCTACAGCAAATCAATTTGGAAGTTATGAACGCAACTCACTAGTTCAATCAGTGCTTCCCATATTCCTTTTTATGCTTGTTTGTTTAGAGAAGAGGGCAGACTTCTGTGCTGAAGCTAATTAATTAGTCACTGCATAGTTAAAAGACTGGAAAGGTGAATATGGCAGCTGGTTTTGTTTTAACGCAATCAGTTTGTTTACCTCTCTGTCCGAGCTTTTTAATTAAAATGTTTGTATTGCAAATTCGTTTCCCCTATTCATATTACTAAAGCTTCATTGGTCTTTATCAGACCAGATAAACACTCAAACTTTTAAATAATAATATATTTATTACAAACTCATACTTAGCAGATAATATTTAAAATATATATATACATACGTATTGTAACAAAGAAAATACAAACATATGTTGGCAAATTCACTCCGTTGCCAATTTTTAATTTATTTCGCTTTTGCTTAGTCCTTAAATTCATATTTGCATCGTATTTTTTACTGCGGGATTAGAGTAGAAGCCAAATTTCTTATGTTAATTTCACATATAAAATGTAGTTTTTGATAATAAATGATTAATATCGTTAATAATAATGATTTCAGATATTTCTTTCAAACTGCGTGTATTTGGAAAAAATTAATTAGTTATTCACAAAACTGATATAAGAAATTTAGATTATGCTCATGGCTATCGAGCGAGCGTCTTTAAAATTCGTGCATTTACGAGTTAATAATTTAACTTCACACTTTCACTGATTGAAAGTTCGTACCCAAAATCTCGATTCGTATTTCGAGACAAAAAATATTGTCCTAATGGTGACTGGTATGTTAGGGTACTTGTATCTCAAAGTACTACAATAGCAACTATTTTGCCATCATAACGATGTATCAATACTGTTACGAATTTTATGATAATCTGCTCTTCAGAGGTTACATTTATACGGAATTCGTATTCTACGCGCCAAATAATTAAATTTTGCGTTTTGTTGCATAAAAATCGGTTGAGAAATTCGAGTTTCCACATATTGTTTAAGAGAATGTCTGCTTCTTGCCAAATATTGGCGTTGTTTCTTAGCTGACTTCACTCCAGGGGATTTATTTTTAGCGTCAAATTTGGCTATATTTCGCCAAAAACATATGGTTCGATTTTATTAATGGGGCTTGTAATGCTTGCTTGTCTGTGTCGGTATTATGCAATAGCATTATTGTTACGTCACGAATATAAGCCACCAAAAGAAAATTTTCTGGAAAACTGAATTACCACGAAAGCACAGGGAATTTTGACAAAAATTATAAAAAGGGCATCTTACCCTGTTCTGAGTGCAGTTGTGAGCTCGCTGTATGAGATTGAGAATATGTGAGAGGTCTGTATCTTATAAGCAATCTTTTGCTCGTTTAAGTAATCCTATTTTCCAGTGCTGTTAATGAATACCTCATTGTTGCATTCTGAGGAGCAACTGAGAGATTTTTTTCGAAAATTTTCACTGAGTATTAATCTGTAGAAGGATTCAGGGATGCGCCAGCTGCTCCAATATCTCCAAATCAATGATGATGCTCCAATCTTCTACAAAAAGATCGTTTTTAGACATTTTTGCTCCAAACTGCTCCAAAAATGTGATTTTTCTTGCTCCACAATTGCTCCAAAATTTAATTTCAGCTGGCACATGCCTGAGAATTTTATCGTATGTGTTATACGGTATTTGAGAAAGGTTCTGTAATCAATTGACTGTTATAAATCGTTACTGCTTACTAATTTCTTCAAATTGTTTATAGTATTCGTGGAAGTTCTAGAATCAATAAGATTTGTGTTAGGTCCTGACCACTGGACTGTTTGCTAGAGCTTTCCATCTGCATTGGACTAATACGCTACGGACTCGAAAACTAAGCAGAATTTTCTGTAACAATATACCTCGTCTATCTCTGAAAACTCAACTTACTAAATTAAACGTTAAAATAAATAAAAAAAACTTTGCAAAATAACACCATACAAGTTATGGTCCTACAGATATTTTGATCGTAAAAGCTTCGATCTTTGTCAGTGGGGATCATTCAGTGACGAATATAGAAATTTTTGTCGATCAAAACAGCTGTCTAGCCGTTTAAGTAATTTGTATGGTGATATTTTGCAAAGCTTTTTTATTATTTTATGTTTTAAACAGCAGCTATTTTCGGTATTTTCTCTTAAACTGAACGTTGCCTTCTACTAAATCATGTTCCTCAAAAAGCACCATCTTCACTTAGATGCTATACCAGTCACGTGGACGTATATAGGGGGGTTGACACCGTCCTTAGTGTACACGATAACTCTGATTATAGCCAATAATTACCTTCTGAGCCCATCGCTTACAATATTATACAGTAAAAAATTTTAATTTTATATAAATTTAAAAAACTGTATTTTAAAAAAGATAATGTATATTTTTGTAAATTTTAAAATTCAAAGAATAACAAACACAATTTACGATAAATTATTATTTTTTTTAGTGCAAATGAAACGTGTTACCAATTATTTATAGTAAAGTTTACTGTCAATTAAATTAAATGGTAAGAAAGGCTTTCCCTCTCCACACCCAATTTAGCTGCACTCCCCCCATGAGAAAGCTGCAGCTACGCCCGTACCCCGTTATAAGCGCAATTAATTCCTAACCTCAGTTGCCAATTAATTTATGACTTGTCTGAGTGCTTCATGAACGTGGCGAACTATTTCATTTATAGAGTGCTTTGCTAGTCTCTTTATCGCCTGTGCGTATGCAAAGGAAAAGGAGAAATTTATCAGATGTCGCTAATTAATCAGGCATTCCATATTTACCGATTGGAGAGGTGAGTGTGATAGCTGGGTAATAAAACATACAAGGATCGTGTTTGGGAATTATTATTTTCAGGATTTGCAGTCAGGTTTAGAATAGTTTTCATAGAAGTCAATTTTTTCAAAAAACACACAACAAAGCTGTTGTTAAGATAATTATAAAAGTAAAAGTACTTTGTCATATTAAGTGTACTGCAAATTGATGCCGTTTTTCGCATTTAATTCAAACAAATAAATTTCAAACAAATTTCGGATGACAAACAAGCTGTGTTTTTACGTAAGATTCATAATTACATTTTAAAGCAAGAACTTTCTTTTCTAGAAAAATGTGGAGGGAAAAAAAAAAGGAGGTGGAGGGCAGTCTACCCTCAAAATGTCCTGAAATTGATTTTTAGGTGTCCAAAACGTCTAACGATCTAACATTTTCAAACTATCATTGAGAATTGTGGATTTTATAAGAATTTTTTTTTAATATTTAGTATAACCGAGAATTTTAATCGAAATCACACAATTATTTTTCCCCTGTATATCTGTCAATTTTACAATACTTAACGAAAATTATCTTAAAAAAAACTGATTTTAAAAAATTTCGTGTGAAAATTAGCATGGGACTAGATTAAAAGGCATCAACAGACAACTTGCTTTCGGCAAGTTACGCCTTAATACCTAATGCATGCCACCGCAGTTCACAGGCAACGCCGTGGGGAATTGCCGATGTATAAAAAAAATAATGAAAATTAACAAAAATGCAGAAACACAAAAAATAAGAAACAGAAATTCACCATTAATAGAACAATGACATAAACATTATTTCACAGAATCCTACAAAAGTATCTAAATAAAAACTTCAGGAGCGATATTTTTTGAAAATTCAAAGCGTTTCCCAGAAGCAGTTCGCCATTTAAAGCTGAGAAAATAAAATTGAAATTAAATGATAAATAAAGCTCCTTTTTTATGAATACTCTATACGCTGGAAATTAAATATTCTTGGCAGGCTACTTTTATATGCAAAGCTCAAAAATTACAGACTTGCGCGAGTTATATAATTCTGCTTCAGGCTACGCCTTCTTTGTGTTTTCACATCTTCTTACGCAATATCTTCCAGATAAAAAATAGTTTATTAAATTTTTGATTATGCATGCCATTTTATTAATTTTTATTTTTATTTGCGTTTGTGGGGTTTATGATTTTAGTCTTCCAATAAAAATGAATTTGCGTTTTTTTTGTTGTTTTTGTTGTTCATTAACGAAAATGGCGAGCGATAATTATGTTAATGGGTCAGAAATATTAAAATTAAAATGTTTAAAATATATGTTGAATGTTTTAAAATAAAATACTTTTAGTACTTTTTAATTTAGTACTTTTTAATTTTAGTACTTAGTAAATTGTACTTTTAGTACTTTTAACTTTATAAAATAGTATTTTTTGTTTCAAAAACACATACCGCCCCATAATGGGTTAAAACGAATATAGGCATATATCGAAATTCATTCACGGATGTTTGATGTGTATTATTCTGAAATCAATGGCGATTTCGTAAACGGGAAAAAAGTATTTGGTGAATCCACGAAATGTTTTGTTAAGTAAACTACTAATTTGTTTAGTTATAATACAAGCCAACGAAATTGGATTTGTTGATGGAGTGAGTTGAACTGAAGTCAACAAATGACTTTGTAAATTGAACAAAATTCGAACAGATGCTTTGTAGGTAGATTGGAATTTTTACTAATACAATTAATTGTATAAAAGATATATCACAATTTTGATTAATTCAATAAAATCTTTAGTAAATATATCACACTTTTGATTAATTCGACAAAATGTTTTGTAAATATATCATAATTTTTGAATAATTCAACTAAATGTTTTGTAAGTATATCCCAATTTTGATTAATTCAACTAAATGTTTTGGAAATACATTACAAATTTGACTAATTCAACAAAATATTTTGTAAATAGAGGGTAATTTTGATTAATTCAACAAAATATTTTGTAGCCATATTACTTTCAATTAATTCACAAAATGTTTTGTGAATATATCACAATTTTGATTAATTTATCCAAATATGTAATCAATTAAACAAATTTGTTTAATTAAAGTCCTTCAACAAAATTTTTGGTGCATTCACAAAACTTTTTAAAAATATTTGTTTATTTATTTTCTTACGTTTTTAAACTTTTGAAAAAACTCAAAGTCCTTAATAAAGTTTAATTTCAAAACAAACTTCTTTCCCTGAATCTGAATTCAAATAATTTTTTTTTAATTAATTATATTACAACAAAAATATGCAAATATATTTTGAAAACTCGTACCATAACTTAGCCATCTCAATTTCCTTATTTTAAAATTCTCAATCATCTATTTTAACTCGGAAGATTACAGATTTTACCACAACAAATAAAGTTTCATAAATATTTATCCTTTGAATTTATTAGTGTAATAAAACTCTTCCAAACATATCGAAATTCAGTTTTGATATTAGATATAGATTGGAAAGTTATGCGCATAATTCGAAGTAATTTAAATGTTAAATTTTCCAATTTAGAATATCATATACCACTTTGAAGTTGACAACGAAAATAAATTATATTTATACCTTCGTATCAGCTGACATGCTCGGAGCGTTATGTTGCTCAAAATATTCCGAGAAATTTCTAATTTAGCGGATATGGAATAAATTATCCTTAAATTCCAGTAACTGGAGACACTACAAGAATTAGTTTGTGTAACGCAGATGGATTTAAATAAAGTTTACAGAAGTTTATAAAATTTATTTAATAAAAATCCGTATAAAAAAAGTTGTAGGTAGAGTTATCAACAACATTTTGAATTTAATCTTAGTTCAAAGGGGTGTAAGCAAGAATGACTTATGTCACTCATCGTAAACACCGACCATTCAAAGTCACAATAGCGTCTCAGTTAGAACATTATCTGTTCCTACGTGTAAGTCGCCCCAGCCTTTAGATGTATGTATTAGAAGAAATTCACGAATACAGGGTGATCAGAAAATGAGTACAGATTTGAAAGATTGATAATTCCCAGAATAATGTTGGAAGAGAGGTAAAAATTGACACACACGCTTGCATTGACTTAGCGTATTATTGCAACCACAAAAAGGTCATAAAATAGTCGACAGATGGCGCTTCATGTGAGAAGAAAAGTAATAATTAGCATAAAAAATTATGACAAAGCAACCTATTGACATCTGACACCAGGTCGACCGGCATTCTTCAACAATAGCTGTAGGTGAGGGACAATGTTGTGAACAGCAATATGCAGCAATCTCCATTTATTCCTGAAGTGCCAGAGCAGCATTAGCATTTGTACTCGGTCGGCCGCTACGTGCCCGTCATCTAAACAACCCGTGAATTCGAATTTCGAAATCGTTCTCTTCACAGCTGAACCTGTCATTAGACCTTTCCCCGTTCGAATATCATTCCTATGGCTATAGGATCGTAAAGCTGCAGTAGCAGATTCCCCATTCTGGCAGTAGGTTCAATAGCAGTGCCTTATTTGGTAAAATCAACATGCTGCGATTGCTGATGCAACTGATTCGATCTCTCATTACAGCTCCTTTTATGCACGATCATCATGCAGCGTCACTGACATTTTGCTCTTAAAGCTGCAGTAGCAGATTCCCCATTCTGACAGTAGGTTCAATAGCAGTGCCTTATTTGGTAAAATCAACATGCTGCGATTGCTGATGCAACTGATTCGATCTCTCATTACAGCTCCTTATATGCACGATCATCATGCAGCGTCACTGACATTTTGCTCTTAAAGCTGCAGTAGCAGATTCCCCATTCTGACAGTAGGTTCAATAGCAGTGCCTTATTTGGTAAAATCAACATGCTGCGATTGCTGATGCAACTGATTCGATCTCTCATTACAGCTCTTTTTATGCACGATTATCATGCAGCGTCACTGACATTTTGCTCTCCAGTGCAATATGTTGGATATTTTTTGAACTTTTTCTTTTTTGAGGTTCTAATAAAACCTAATGTCATTCCAAGCATGTGTGACAATTTTTACTTCTCTACTAACATTATTCCGCGAAATATTAATTTTTCAAATGTATACTCATTTTATAATCAGAGCATTGAGTGCATTTCATCAATTATACCTTCTGATAAATGCATGATACTTTTCTTTATGCTTGGAAAAATTGTTTGTATGTTCTCAGCTGCAAACTAGATGGCGTTACTATTAACATACACAGTAAAAAAATTCAGAAACGTTACATACTTATAGCGGAAAGGTTTCCGAAAGTATAGCGTAGCCTACTGATGCTCTACTCGAACTCACGATTTCGGAAACATAACCCATATTTCGGGGTAAAGTATTTACGTTTCTAAATAGTTTACCCGCATAGTTCGGAAACGTTTCCGAAATTTTAAACTACAAGAGCTGCCCCATTTTTTGGCGTAACGTTTCCGAATTTTTTTTATCGTGTAGCGTCAAACTTCAACAAAACTTTACAATAACGTTGAAATGATTTAGAAACGAACCCAACAGTTAAAAGTTACAGAATAAAGTCAACAGCAGCATCACAATTTGAACATTCTGTGGTGTGACACACACCACGATATGGCGCCTTTAAAAGCATTTATTACCACATCCACAAGGCAAATGTACTTTATAGTTTTAATTAAATTATGCTAATTTTGTTACAAAAAACGTACATGCTCTTTCTATGTTACAGAACCAATATTATTTTCATAATCTTCAGTTACTGTTTCTATTGAAAGCTGATTTAAAAAAGGAATTTAGAAAAAAAGAAAAACCCACAATACCTCAGATTTTAATTTTAAAAGAACAAATTGGTTTTATCTATTGATAAAAGATTTGCTCTTAAATTAGTAATTACGAAAAGTAAAAAGTCCTCAGGAGATTTCAAACTGCATAACTTATACTGATTATCAGGAGAAACTAATTTCGCGGTATAATCGATTATTAGTGTTAGTTCCTTCTTAAGTGCAGATAAGGGAGTTTTCAAGAAAAGAAAAATTTTCTTAATATCGGAGGGGAAATTCTGAATTAAAATTAAACTTTGTTAAGAGAAGCATTATGAAGATAATTTAAGAATTAATTTCAGTTCTTTGAAATCACGTTTTTTCTTCTGCTCTCAAAAGTTATGTAGTATAAAGTTTTCTTGATATATCCAACTAGCAAGTCGTTAGAATCCAGGAAAACTAGAAGATAAAAGTAACTGATTTGATGTTTTTACACAAATTTGTAAAATTTAATTGCTGTAATTTATTCGGAATATGCATCAAATGACAAAATTAGCCGTTTTTTTATGCTAAATTTAGTAAGTATATAAAAGTAAACAAGGAATTTGGAAAATACTATTACACGAGATAAAAACGTTCATTTTGCAGTAATTAAGACGAGAGAATTTCTGTCACTTGTAATTAACGCAAATTCACTCTTTAATTAAACTATTTTTAAAGCTTGGTTATTTATCCTTCGAGAATGACATTTACATTTCGTTTACGTGATTTTTGTTACAGATTACGAGCTTTAAAAATTACGAGCTTCTTCAGTATTTGCGATGCATCTGATAAAATTTCAGAATTCTTTCTAGATTACATTTTTTATATAAATTTTCGAAGGAAGGAGAAAAAAGACTTAAAGAAAAGCGTGCTTAACGTAAGGGTACCACTTTATACTACTTCAAAAGATGCACAACAGAATGGACTCGTTCAGTTAGCGCATGCGTGCTTGCGTCCATGGGCGGGCTGAAGATTGGAAAAGAGTTAGTATATAAAAAAGCAGGACATGTGTATTTGAAAATCAAGCGCATGTGAAATTCCCTTTTAAGAAGAAATAAAACATGAGACAGAATTCTGCAAGAAAAAATTCAGAACATTGTTTACTATTGATAGAAGTGCAGCTTCTGTCGAGAATATGAAGAAAAGGTTTCTGTCGTAACTAAAATATAGTAGGATAATCTGATGCCACACAGACATGTACGAATCAGAATGTTGATTATCGTGCTTTTAATTCAGGGTTCTTTTGCTTCAGGATTTATTTCACTAAACAGGTCTCAAAAAAGTGCAAACACGTTTTAATTTTCTGTCTGTTAGAGACAAGTTAGAGTAAGTTGAAATTTTCAAAATAAGGAAAGAAAAAGAAAACGTGAGGAAACATTCCTCTCGTTAATTTTTCAAAAGATGACACTTTTTGAAATTTTATATGACCCCTTCCCCCATACAATGTACAGTAAAATGTGTCCCTTACGCTAGTGAGATGATGTACAAAATTTTTGCTCTTTCATCACAAAAAGTTTCGGAAGTATACTTATGCAAAGACGGTCAGGGGCTATATATATGAATTTGAATGTAAACGTTTATTGTTAGAGTGCAAAAAGCTATTTTCTTTCGTAACTTCAGTGTGTTGTGGGATTAAGGCCGATTAGCTACGCATTAGCTCTATGCCTATGGGTGGGTTGCCCTCTGTGGGGGTCTTTCTAGGTGTCCTAACCCATATTTACGCTAAGTTTGGGAGAAAACCACGGAAAACTCCGAACGGTTAGGTCGACGGACGCGCGATGGGACCCGAACACGGGACCTTCACACTTCGCCCGTCTATACCATTTCTAGTGGCATAACCACTACGCCATGGTGAGGCTTCGTAACTTCAGAACAACCCCGAAAATACGATCGTTCCACGTAATTTTTTTCCTTTTTGAGAGTCACTGAAACGTGATTTATGTCAACATAGCTCTAAAACTTTAAAAAATATAATTATCAAATGTTTTACATCAACTGATTAGGGTTTGGGACACATTTCCCTAACTGGATTTTCTTTCTTTTTTTTGTTATGGAGGTCATATACAAACTGAAAAAGTGTCACTTTTTGAAAATTATAGAAGTACTTTTTCTTGAAGTAGTGATTTTCCCCACCTAATTTTGAACATTTCTTCGCTTATCCTACTATATAGTTACGCTGATCTAACAGTTCCGGGTAACCACTCCACGATAAAACCTTCACCGCCATTACTCGAAAAAGATTTTTAAAAAGTTAAGCATAAAAGTCGAATAACATTTACACCGTTTGTACGATCCGCTTGAAATTTTTCATAATTATGTATAAAAATGTAGAAAACAATTTGCACTACTTTAAAAATCTGAAAATCAAACCGTTCCCTAAATTTTAAGTGATTTTTAGCTATATTCAGCTCCATTTTATTTTCGAGAGTAAAAAAAAAAAAAAAAAAAAAAAAAAAAAAAAAAAACGTTAATAATTTTGCTTGTCAAAATTAGCTACCGCAACTGACAATTACGTCATACTGAAATACCGGTTATCAGGCTTTAAAGAGAAAATTACGATTACAATTCCTTTAAAATAGTCTTTTTAGATTAAGCTCTTCTTTTTCTACAAATAAAACGATTTAGTCTGCATGAAACATTGATATAAGAATGGATGTTTCCAGCGAAACGAAATTTTTCTAAATAATAAAAATTGAACAGAACTGAATTTTTCTAAATAATAAAAATTAAATATGAAATTATTTATTTTAAGTTGACGAAGATTAAATATATTGAGTGTAGACATATTTTCCTAAGTGTTTTTTTTAGCACCCGTTGTAATTGCTTCAACACAACGGGCTTTACCTTCTACTAGATAAATAATTGAAGAGCGTTGCCACATTTTGGGACACCCTGTATTAAAATGTACATAGAAAACCTTTAAAAAATTATATATAGTTTTAGAGGTAGAGGTGGGTAGGGGCTATATTATTGTACGAGAAAATCCAGTTTGTGAAATCCCAAAACGTTAAGAAATTCATTATATTGTTCTTTCATCTTTCCAAAGAAATCCTGTTTGGGCATAGTCCTCAAACGAAATAGAATACAATAAAGTGCTTAATGCTTTTCCCACTTTAATTCAAGAATTTGAATGATAAAAGCCTCACAATTAGTCCTAAAACGCTAGTATGAAACATAAGTTAAAAACTATGTTCTTTGTTGCTAAGTAAAATAAATTAGAAGCTTTCTCGTCTTTCTCTTGGAAAGATTTTATTTAGAGACAATCCACCTTCAAACAATTCAACCAACGAAACAACCATTGTAAAGAGCATAGTATAAAGATTTCTTTTGCACAGTGAAAAAGAAAAGAAATGTGAGAGATTATTTCTCATTTAAAGTCCAAGAAATAGAACTTGTTTTAAATTAAATTTAGATGCCCTGTTTTGCAGTCATTAGTAATCTGTTTATCTTTTCTTAACACGGAAGAAAAGAGATTTACATTTGTAAACATGGAGAGAGAAAATTCTGAAAATGTTTGGTTGAATCAGTAAGCGAACAACTTAACTCTTCAGTCAGACTGTTTTAGAAAAAAAAAACAACTAAAAACTGCTCCTTATTATTGCTTATATTTTTCATATGTTTTCGTGAAATTTCGTTAAAGGTTTCAATTAAGCTACCCCCTTTTTAATTCAAGTGTTTTGTTTGACTTATGAACATTTTCCAGCTTATTAATTTTCTCTTGCGAATTTTTTGGAATATCTGATTTTGTAGCGTTTAATTTGGTTTAAAATTAATGTTCCAAGAGCCAAACATTTAAATTTTTTACCTTGATGTATGCAAATCGGCTAATTACAGTCCGATTACTTGATCGCTAAAAATCCTAATGAATAAAATTACAGTTTGTAGATTTCTCGCGAAAAATTGGCGACATCACCAAACTGGATTCAGTTTTGAAAAATTTCGCCAAAAGTGTCCAAGCATAGATGCTCCTTAGTTTGCTTCTACGCATAGGAATAGTAAATCCTATGCAATCGAACTATGAGATAACTATAGAAATTTTTGTTAAAAACATTATACGAACCTTCGCGAAACATCGTCCAAAGTTATAAAATAACTACAATGGATCGATCCAAGTTGCCTTTTAGTTCTTAGTCGAGTGAAAACGAGAGAAAGTCACCAAGCTGGACAACATTTGGCGAGATTTTGATAATGGCTCATGGATGGCCACTGGATTGACATGAGTCTCAAACTTTCTAGACACTCTGAGCTCTCTGCAATGATGCCAGTAGAGCATCGTGCAATTTGACGATTACCTGAAGATGTTAATGAAGACTAATTGTGTTCACTGTTCAAGTAGTGGAGTGAGGTACATGTATCGAAAGTTGTGGAGCAGTGATGCATCATCAGCTCAGAAATCTACAGAGTGCATTGATTAGTAGTGTGTTCACTGTTCAAGTAGTGGAGTGAGGTACATGTATCGAAAGTTGTGGAGCAGTGATGCATCATCAGCTCAGAAATCTGCAGAGTGCATTGATTAGTAGTGTTTTCATTGCACAAGAATTACTCTTTTTGCAGAAGACATTCCGTTCAATTGAAGGCTGAATTGCTCTTTACAAATTCCAGTGAATTTTCAAGTGAAGATTGCTTGTGTTCCTAGTAGCCATAATGTTTCTGTTTCGTTCTTACACTCAGGAAATATTAGAGAAGCTGAGTTCAGTCTGAAGTACTTTTCTCCAAAAGTCGTCTAGCCGGACAAGATTTGATGAGGCTTTGAGCATGGTTTCTGAAAGGCCATTGGATTGAGTGTATGGAACTTTCTACACATTCTGAACTCTCAAAATGCTCACAACCTATTCGAATCCATCAGCATTCCGGTGCAGAAGAAAAGCATTTAGCAGTTTTTTTTGCAACAATATGTATTAATAATAGTAATTCGTATTGTAACAAAACTCAGTTTTCTGTATCATTAAAAATTACTGTATGTTAGTTTTTAATGGTACAACAAACCGAAAAAAGTTTTCCAACTTTTTTTGTACGTAACTGTCTATTTGCAAAATCTACTCGCCATCGTTAAATGCGAGATCAAAGACGCTTTTTAATACGTCCAAAATTTCAAAAAATTGATAAACTACATGAGTGAAAATCTTCGCGAAAAAATGTAAAATCCAAAATTCTCCATATCTTTCGACTGTAAAGTCTTACAAACTTTATGGTTGAATATAGTTGAAATATGGTTGAAAAACATTTGTCATGAAAAATTCCAAACTTATAAATTATTCATCATTTTTATCAGCTACTTTCACTAATATGAATCTAAGTGCAGTTTGCTCTTGATGTGCTACTTCAATATCTTTTTAAAGAACATTTAGATTTACATTTAAGAGAATTAATTCAGTACATTGATGTAAATAAGCCGCTTTGAACGGAAATTACTAATATCTATTCACTTCATTTACACATTCTTACACATCTTACAACACAGAGTGGGTGTTCAGGGTTTTTTACCGTATATTCATTTACAAGAGATGTGGGACTTAAAAACGGACGCAAGATTCGTTCACCGACGAAAATGAATATGAATTAAACAGAATGAACGAATTCGAACAGTACAGTGTTCCTCAAGGCTATTATTTGTTAATTAAAAGGCATAAGTGCAAGAACAAAAGTTCTTTCTTGATAAACTAATTGAGAGGAAATGCTTGCAATGCGAAATGCCTAATTACGGAACTGTAGAGCCATGTTAGCTACAAGTTTTATTTTCATTTTTCATTAAAGGAGGTAAATGAATGTATTTGAATGAAATTATACAATTGAGGTTTAGACGACACAAATGAGGTGCAAAAAAATGTTTAGGTTACAGAGTGCCTGTAATTAAATTTCACCCCTGAGGGTTTTCAAATTACTAATTAAGAACCAATGGTTTAAATAATAGCCATCTGATAAAACATGCGATAAAACAAATTATTAGTTTGTAACGAAAGTTTCCCGCCACCGCAAACATCGTCGGCACACAGTTCGCGTTGGCATATTTGCTCATAATTTGTCAAACGATTTTCTGCATTTGAAAGAAAGAGGCTTACTTTATAACACTGTGTTGTGAAATCTGTAAAAAATATAGTTATCATTAAGTATAAGGTGTCCCA
Organism: Cheiracanthium punctorium; assembly: GCA_038373885.1. Taxonomy (NCBI): domain Eukaryota; kingdom Metazoa; phylum Arthropoda; class Arachnida; order Araneae; family Cheiracanthiidae; genus Cheiracanthium; species Cheiracanthium punctorium. The sequence continues at coordinate 509,565 of JAWZYV010001978.1, forward strand.
AATGGAACTATCACTCTAGAGGATTAGAACCATCATTTACTTCCATTTGTGTTGCAAAAAGTCAGCTACATAATATCAACAAATTATGAGTACAGCTTTAAGTACTATGGTTGTATCATGTGACACTGTGCAGGTTTGGTATCGAAAGTTCAAAATCAGTTATCTAAGGAGTTAGAAATTAGCTTTTCAGGCAGATATGGCGGAAAACTTTCGTTGCAACTTGATAATAGGACATTTTTATTTTTAATATATAGGGTGGTTATAATTAAACTTCCTCAATAAACATGCTTCTACAGCTAAAATGGTTGAATGCATTGAAACCAAATTTAGCATTCATACTATACAGACATACTATGCCCTTAAAGACTTTCGAAAAGAAACTATCAAAATATTGTGTTTAATAAGCGTTATGTGTGTATTAAATAATAAGCGTTTGTTATAATCATTATTTTTCAACGTTGCCTTGCAAGTAACTAAACGATAAGTAATCCTTCGTAACGTTCAGCAGTAGTTTCAGCAGAAGAGACAATCTAAACTATATTTTTACTGATTATCTTTTATTTACTTATTTGTTTATTTGTCCATAAAACAGTCATACTCCGTACAAGGTTTTATTTTTTCCCAAAATCAAACTATTTTTAAAAAACGAAGTTTGTATTTTTATGGCAAGCCTACGCCAAGGACACCCGCCGGGAAAGGAGGGCTTGGGCGGAGACTTTTTAAGGGGTTCCAAAGTATGCACACGTTACTTCTTGAGAAAACCACCCAAAACTCCAAACGGTTAGATCGACAACTGTGCAGTAGGTTCGAACGCAGAATCTTCACACTGCAACCATCTACCATAGTCAGTGTCTTATCACTTGGCCATGGTGGGGGCCCTTTATTGACTAATAAATAGTTGGTTTGTTCAATTAATTTTGTATTCATTTTCTAGTATCAATAATACCTACGTACGTTTTATAAAATTTATGGCTGAACTTAAATATACAGCGATTATGTGTATGTATATTATTAAAAACTGTTAGAAAACACGGAAAATAAATATTCTACCCTATTTCTTTGTTTTCTGACTTCAAAAACAAGCAATAAACATCTTGCTGAGGACAACAAAATGAAAGATGTTCTCGTTTTCTTTCGGAGTTTAGAAGGTTTCCGCAAGGGGAAAGAGATCGGAAGCAAGTCTTTCACAATACTGACATTTCTGCATTACAGTTGCAATTAAAAAAAAAAAAAAGGCTTCCAGTCACAAACGACAGCAATTAAATACCCAAGTTGCAAGGGAATCTCTTCTCGAATTTCACAAAAAAAAATTAAATAACTTTATTAGAATAAAATAAAAGTCTACAGAGGTTTCGAGACTCAGAAGAATCTTGCGAAAATATTTATTGATGCAAAAATGGCAAATGCAGAACATAAAACAAAATGACACAAAAAATGATGAAGGCTGCTATTGCCAACAAGAAAAAAGCAGGCAAAATGAAAGAGAAACAGAAACAAAACAAAAACTGAATAAATACAAGAGCTGCAAACATATTCAGTAGTGGATCGATGGCGAACCAAAGAATGAAGTCAAATAATGAAAGAATGAAAAAAATAAGGCAGTAAGAATATATATATATATATATTGCTACTGCCTTATTTTTATATTGTTACTGCCTTTTATATATATATATATATATATATATATATATATATATATATATATATATATATATATATATATATTTATTTATTTATATATATATATATATATATATATATATATACATATATACATATATACATATATGCATGTATACATACATATATATATATATATATATATATATATATATATATATATAATATATAATAGCTTACTTACGTAAAGTGAAATCCCAAGATAATCCATTGATAAAGTGAAAAATATGTAAAAATATAAAAATATATATATATAAATACATATAACTGGGCTGTTCGAGCCTCGTCAGGGGGAGACATCCCTGAATCCCCCTAATCTTTTAGTTTCATTATTGCCATATTAAAACGATATTAATTGACTATGTCATTTTATCTCTCATCTTTCGTGTATTTTGCCTGATAACCCTATGTTGAAATTTTTATGATTGTAACCTATTTGTAGAAAAATACCTGTGAAGCATATTCCACAGCTTACGAAATAGTGTAACAATAGATTAAAGCTGTTGTGAACTAATAGTATTTAAATATATGTAAAATTATGTCGCACTTTTGTATCGTACTTTTGTGTCGCTTTTTTATGTCGCATATTTTGGGACACATTTTTGGGACAATTTTAAATAAAAGGGGGTGAGAGATAAAATAATATAATCATACATATAGTCATACATATAGTATACAAGCATAGCAAGATATTTCGTACAGATTATTTTTTGGCATAGCCTTCATGGAGATCAAAGCATCTCCAGTCTATCGAAATCGGCGGAAAAAAAAAACATGTCCTGGTCTTTGATCGACGATGACAGCCGAAATGGCGGCTGTGTTTCGGAGGGGACGTTCTGCCAGGGACTCCTTCAACGGCACGAGGGGATATTTGATGCCTGTTGTATCTAGGCATAGAATATATCTCTCTAGGAAGCATGCGCATCAGTGAGAGATCTTATTACTTTACTTTTTGAACCACCTACGTACATATTTCTACAAAAATCGCTGAGTGGTGCTCGCTAAACAGTCCAAAGTGCCCACTTAAAAGAAAATAAAACTTTATTCAACGTTTATTCCAGAAAACTACCAACCGGTAACAGAAAAATGTAAAAAGCTTGCACAAAAATAATAAAATAAACAACGAATAAATCATTACTCTGAAAAAAAAAAATATGCCTCTGAGATTTAGAAAATAATGGGTAGAACTAGAATTTATAAGTCTATGTTCTCTCTATAAATACTGTAGATCATAGAACGAATCATTTCTGAACCCACTTATCCAACTTTTAGATCTCTTCTCTATAAGCTGGTCCTTGTACTCAGGTAGAAATATCTGTAAATTGCTGCGTATTCAAGCTGGTAGACTCACAAACGGTCATTCCAGTGCTCCAAAAATCGAGCGATCATTTCTATAACACAAGCTAGTCATTCTGCTGTGAATGGACAGAATACTACGGACTAGAAATTCTTAACCATTTCGTCTATACCAGTTGTGTGTATCACCTACACGGATTAAGGTGCGTTCAGACTAGCGTTTTTATCGTTCTTCTTGTAGTTAATGTCGCAAAAATCTTAAGCACAAAGAAAGAGAGCGTTCACACTCTGGACTTTAAAGTTTTGTAATGACGTATTCGCATCGGCTGGTGAAACGAAAAAGGGTTGAGAGCGGTGCATGCGGGAAGAATGATTGATGATCCTTCCCCAACTTGAAAACTTATTAACAAAAGAAGAGGGGGAATCATAGAGACGTTAGGCACGGATTTGGAAAGAACTTAAATCCCAGAAAACTGGTTTTATCGTCGCTAACTGACGTCATAACTAAGACCGATAGCTACAATAAGAACTCTAACGACAATAAGAACGTAGTCTGAACGCACCTTTATTGTGCGATCTATTCTTCTAGTTTTGGAACAGAAAAAACAACCATGTATTTGTTCTAGATGACATCGGTAAGTATTTGTTTTTGTCCGTGTAATAACAGCGGTAACAACCGTGTATTAGTTTTTGTCCGTGTAAATAACAGCAAAGCTCTCGGCTTCTAACAACTTATGCGAAAGCACTTTCAAATGAACTCGCTCAACTGAACTGCAACAGTGAGCTATTCCTCTCTCTCTTTTATAGTTCTCTGTGCAGGATATGAAGTCACATAGTAATTTCTGGAAGATGTTTCGTAACTTCCTTTCAGAGAGAGAAACAGAAAATTCAGGCCCCTTTTTGGGAAACTATTACTTTTCAAACATGTAGCATGTAAGAAAAGTATAGTAATGAAAATATTCGACTTCGAGATTTTGGTGTATTGACACGTTTTGAGGTCATCTGAATTCATTTACGCTATTTTTACGAGATGTATGTATGTATGTGTGTGTGTGTGTGTGTGTGAGTGAACACGAGAGCTCCTAAACGGTGCATCTGATTGAGCTCAAATTGGGTACATATGTTATAAACCACCATCGTAAGACCGGTATTGATTTTGGTGTGTATAGGACTTATAGTTTTTCTGCAGGGCTACAATAAAGATTTTTTTTGCATTATGGCCTATGAGGGGAAATTCTTGAAAGTGCGCTAGGGTTTAAACGGTTCATTCGATTGAGCGCAAATTGAAAAAACTAAGAATTTTTGCTGAATTATTCATCGATTAAAATTTATTTAAATGCTTGGTAATGATCTTAATCGTAAGTGTTTGGAAAGTCGAGTGGAGTCACACCATTTTTTTTTTTTTTTTTTTTTCCAAATCGCCAAGCGGTCGCCAACTTCGTCGTTTAGGTTAAACGGACATAGGTTTTCAAGAACCACACAATGCCTGTAAAATTCACTTCTCGACAATAATACCCGTATGACAGGAAAGCGACATTACAGTTTTGCAACTAACTGCTCTTGTTTTTAAAGATTACTAGAAATCACCCCCCAAAAAAAGAACAGCCAAACCATAAACTGTTGAAATGTCTTCCTTTAATATATTTTACTACAATTATCTGTATTACATTTGCTTTTTTTAATCATTTACATTTTAAACTGTAACATTCTTCTCTGCTAATTATATTCTTAATTTCACTCAAATATTTTTTTATTATTTTCTACTCACGCTTGTTTTTCTCCCCTCTTTTTTAACTCCTAAGGGTGACATATTTTCTTCCCACTTAATTTCGTTTTATAATTGCTTGGTGTTGTGTCGAGTTGTATTCAGACAAAGTTACGCGAGGACGCTATATAGGGGAGCCTTGGGGAGGGGGTGCCGTGGGCAGAATAACTTCTAAAGAATTCTAACACGTATTCACGTTACATCTGGAGAAAACCACTGAAAACTCCAGACCGTTAGATTTGCGGCGGCATAGTAGGACAGAACCCTTGACCTTTCTGCCATCTACTATATTCAGCGTCTTATCCACTCGACTTAGGGGCTGGTAAACATTTCTTTTTTACTCTTTTGTGTATCCTGAATCGTTAATTTTATTTATTTTAGACAGTTGTTTTTAAATCCGTATCCTGAATCGTTAATTTTATTCATTTTACATAGTTGTTTTTAAATCCGTATCCTGAATCGTTAATTTTATTTATTTTAGATAGTTGTTTTTAAATCCGTATCCTGAATCGTTAATTTTATTTATTTTACATAGTTGTTTTTAAATCCGAAACTTGATTTTGAATCAGTTGTAGAATCATGACTAGAGTGTTTATTAGATTTTTTTAACCTTTATTTTTACACTTTTTCGCAACATTTCGCTTTTGCAATCCAGCAATTTTTATTCCAATGTGATATAATTTTGAATAATTAAAATTATTCATTAGTACATAAAAAGATTGTTTTAAAGTAGAAATTTCTACACTAATCGATAATACTTTTTACAGAACTTTAGTTAAATGCGCAATACGTGTAAGGACATGATCTTTTTAACATCAATCCGACAAAATATGTGAGGTCATTTTGTTGATTCGAAAATTAAATAAATTTTACAAATAAAAATTTATTTCTTGCTCGTTACCAACAAAAACATAAAATCTTCAACTAAATTGGATTTGGAAATTGGTCTCGTAAAATTTTGTTGGAATACACGCATCTAGAATTTTCGAATGGCCTCAAGGGATAACTCAGTAAACACAGTTACATAAACATTTCTCTAACGTTTGCACAGGAGGAAGATATGAAAGAAATTCCGTGTTCGCTATATTCAAAACTAATCAAAAATTCTTTTCTTTAGTTTTAATGTTTTAAAAAAATCAGTTGAAAAGTAAATACAAACTGATTCGTTAATAAAATGAATAGCTAATAATTTTCACTTTTCTCTCTCTGTTTCTATGATTTTTCTAATGAATTAATTGATCGAAGTTTCAATTATCATCAAACGGAAAGACTAAAAAACAAAAAAGCATTCAAATATGTTACTTTTTCTAAAATAAAAATGCTTATCTCTATTGTTGTTATAAGAATGAATCGAGTTTTAAGTATAAAAAAATTTCAGGTAAACATAGGTATAAGAGACTGAGACCATTTATAAAAAATCTGGAGTGACTCCACTCGACTTTCCGAACACTTACGATTAAGATCATTACCAAGCATTTAAATAAATTTTAATCGATGAATAATTCAAACATATATACCAAATTGAAGCTCGATCGAATGTACCGTTTAAACGCTAGCGCACTTTCAAGAATTTCTCCCCATAGGCCATAATGTAAAAGAAATCTTAATCGTAGCCCTGTAGAAAAACTGTAAGTCCTATACACATCAAAATCAATACCGATCTTACGATGGTGGTTTATAACAAGTATACCCAATTTGAGCTCAATCGAATGTACCGTTTAAACGCTAGCGCACTTTCAAGAATTTCTCCCCGTAGGCCATAATGTAAAAGAAATTTTTGTTTTATCCCTGTAGAAAAACTGTAAGTCCTATACACACCAAAATCAATACCGGTCTTGCGACGGTGGTTTATAACATATATACCCAATTTGAGCTCAATCGCATGCCCCGTTCAGGAGTTATCGTGTTCACTCACATACACACATACACACACACACATACACACATACATACATACATCTCGTAAAAATAGCACAAATGAATTCAGAAGACCTCAAAACGTGTCAATACACCAAAATCTCGAATTCGAATTTTTTCATGATTACAATACTTTCCTTACATGGTACATTTCCGGAAAGTAAAAAGTGAAATTCTTTAATGACTTTTGGTTAAAAGAATTTGTGGATTTAAGTAATATTCTCATAATAACGATAAACTTTATACAGTGGCGTTATACATAATCTCGGGAGAGACCATCCCCGTTCTGCGAAAAATCGGTCGTTAAGAGAGGTGGTCGCATAAAGAAATATAAGCAATTGATAGCCGGAAATTTTCAAAAAAAAAATTTTTTTTTTGGTGCTGTTATTTATGAAATTGCATATAAGTAACTACACAAAAATATTTTTTTTAAATCAAAATTATTTATAAATACTTGTTTCAATATTTCGGATCTCATTCTTTCACTCTGTGTTATATCGGCCTCTTTTAGCATGTTATACGAACAAGGTCAGAATTTTTCCACTGTGTTATACGAATCCGTGTTATATGATCCCGTCTTAACTCGGAAAAACGCAAGAAAAATTCTAAATAGGGAACTGGGATAGGTCGCTTATATAGGGTTGGGTGATCTCTTTTAACGGAGTTTTTGAACATTAAGTAGACAAGATAAAATATTGGTGCCTCAAAATTTGGTCTTTGGAAGAGGAAGGTCGCTTAATAGAGGTATTGTCGCTTATAGAAGTTCCACTGTATTTACATTTAGTGAAATGCATTACAGTATTCAACCTTCTAATGGGATTATTCGCCATGTGTTAAAACCGTTAATTCAGGAGAGAGAGTTATACTTCAAAGGTTAGCGGTAAAAATGCTATCCGCCATGCCAAATACAAAGGTCAAAACAAATCCTAATGGATAACGTGTTAATCTTGTTATAATTTGTTATGCAAATCATTACATTTCTGTTCACATGAAACGCCATCTGTCGGTAATTTTTTAAACTTTTTTTTTGTGGTTGCAATAAACCCCCATGTCATTCCAAGCATGTATGTCAATTTTTACCTCTCTACCTACACAATTCCGTGAATTATTAATTTTTCAAATGTATATAACTTTCTGATCACCATGTATCTCATCAAAGATATTCTAGCTTATCTATTAATAATTTTTTAAAAAAATTTTATGATATTTGAGAAAATGCTTTCGGAAAAGTTTACTTTACTGGTTCAAACAAGGGGAAAAAAGCTAAAACAATTTATTTTTACGATCAATGACGAAAATAGAGCATTGAAGTACGTTTATTTTTTTTACGATTACTTCCCGACTTTCTACGCCACAAAATAACTTTCAGGGACCCTCAAAAAAGTCCCAAAGTCCCCAAATCAACGGAATAACCAGTGTTACATAAACGTTGCTCAAAATATTGAGAAAAAGAAAACTCAACGAGAATTTTGTAAACGAGAATTTTGTGTACGAGAATATTATTTTTATCACCAACATCGCAGCATTAAAAAAAAGTCACAGAAAGCTTACATATATGTATAATTAATATAAAACTAATAAACTAATCTAAATAATATTTTCATTTTATCTTCTGCACTTCCGTATATGTCTTTAATTAACTGATCGAGTTTTTTTGAATTATCATCTTCTGAAAAGATCATACGAAAAAAAAAAACAAAAAAAAACCCGGACATTTCATTAAATGTTCCAGTTTCCTTTTCTTTGAATTATGAAAAGAGAACTCTGTTGCAGCAAAGAAAATAATGAAAAGCGTCTAATTCCGTACTAAATTATGAACAAAATACGTATAGATGTGCGTATTGGATAAATTGATTAAGGCTGAAAGAGCAAAAAAGAAACCTCTTTTTGTAAAAGACCGAATTAATCAATTTTAGGACTTTTATTTCATTGAAGATGGATGAATTATTCGTTGCTTAGAATAATTATAACTTATTCAATTTAGATATAACACTTCTCCTTATTTTCCTATTAAATATGGATATTTTTATCAGAAAAAGTGACCAGAAACTTTGACTTATTATCATTTTGCTTTTAAGTATGTTTGAAAAATTATGTTTTCTTCAACATGATTTTTAATTTTTACCTGTGTGCACATGTACAATGTGAGGAAAGTATTGTAATTGTGACAAAAATCGATTTTGGGATTTTCATGTGTTGACAGATTTCGAGATCTGAATTAATTTGTGCTATTTTTAAGGTGTGTGAGTAAACATAATAGCTGTTAAACGGTGCATTCGATTGAGCTCAAACTTGGTATATATATTATAGACCAGAGTCGCACGACCACTATTGATTTTGGTGGGTATAGGACTGTTATGCGAAGGCATAACAACTCTAGCTTTATTACCATAGCACTTTTAAAAAGGTGCAATTTGATACATAACATATATATGCAGAATATTCAAAATCAATTGAGGTATTAAAACTTATAAAATAATTTTTTTTTCAATGCTCCCTATTTCCTGAGGGCATTGACCACGTGCACAGAAACTTGCGAGCGGGACCACGGTGGAAGTAGATGATGTAAGAAGTTCGCGTATAATGAAACATGCTCTCTAAAATCAATAGGATTTTTCACAGAAAGTTGAAACTCACACACCTATTACATAAATATATGTTTCAGTTACTGATGTGATTTGGAGTATATCGCATTTGCAATTTTGCAATACAACAAGAGATGTAGAAAATTATTGGATTTTCGCCATTGAAGGTAAATTTCATTACTAAAAGTAGCTTTCTTTCAACTCATTGTTTTCATATATATAAGTATTCCATTCTGAATTATTTCTCACCTCGTCAGATTTTTTTTTTTTTTGTGTGTGTGTGTGGGTTATATTAAAGATAGCGTTTTCCAGAGACATCTAAGAAACATCAATGAATTAATGCAAACCATAACTGAAGATATCTCGCCCATAACGCCGACAATGTTGCGAAGCGTGTCAAAAAGCTTGGTTCAAAGTGTTCATGTTTGCATTCAAAATGGTGGCGAACGTTTTCAACACTTGCTGTAAGACATAATAATGTACAGGGTGGCCATAATTAAACTGCAAGTGTTCAAGGGGTGCTGGAGAGAAAACTACCGGGAATATTCCAGTGAAACTTGATATCTACACGTTTCAGAACATGCGCAAGTCAAATATGCGATTAAAAAATCGCCATTTTCACCCGATAGATGGCGCTATATCGTGTTTCAATGCTTATGGACGTCATATATGCAAATTTTAAGCACATCGAACAGTGTAAAAACACTACCACATTGAGTAATGGGCAATCATGACTCTGAATAAGAAGGAACGTGCATTGTTAGTGGTGATATATTCTATCAGAATGGTAGCAATTATTCGGCTACTCTGAAAGAATACCGGCGTGTGAAACGATTAAGAAGAGGTCCAATGAGTGTCAATGAGAATAAATAATGGTTTAATTGTTTTCCAAAGCGTCTTTATGAATTGTTTAATTTGTGATCCTAATTAACGTTAATTTTTTATTACATGTTACTGTAAAAATTTAATTACTGTTGCGAATTGTATGGAATTTTGAAAACTGTAAATGATGTTTTATATTGTTTATATGCCTCTTAGACTGTCACTATGCTCTGTCTATCGGTTTTGGAAGTTGTATATGCCACAGGTGAGCTTTGAAATACGGTACAGCGCCATCTATCGGGCGAAAATGACGATTTTTTTTCTTGCATATTTGACTTGCGCATGTTCTGAAACGTGTAGATACCAAATTTCACTGGAATATTCTCGGTAGTTTTCTCTCCAGCACCCCTTGAAAACTTGCAGTTTAATTATAGCCACCCTGTATATAATTTGAATTAAATTATGTTTCTAAGAAATAAAATTATCACAGAATTAAGTAACATTGTGCGTCTCGATGTCTGTCTTACCTCACGAATAAAATTGTAACAGTCCGACAGTGTTGGCAATTGTCTTCCATACTTAAATAAGGTTCAAACAACGCACTTCAGTGTTGTAGAATTGTTGCCACATCCGTCAGATTTAGGGGCAATAAGTATAACCAAAAGGTACTCTTTTAAACTGATCATCCTGTATTTTGCTTAGTGGCTGATGCTGTCGATAAAATGTTATCATACTTGTTTCATTTTCATTGTAGATTCCGGCAGCATCACTCTTTAAATATTATTAAATTTTGGAGGAAAATCCTGATTAAAGGAGGTATTGTTTCCTGATCGACCGGTGCTAAATAAAATCTTAAGAGTATCATAGAGCATTAAACTAGGCAGTGGCGGCTCGTGAGTTATTTAAACGGAGGTTCACAAAGCAAATTTTGAAAATTAAATATACAGATACAACGCACCTTACAAGTTAATTAAAATATGTTTGCGTTTCCAGCAGTTAAATTAAAACAATGCGTACAACTCAAAAAAAAAAACAAAAAAAAAAACAAGTAATTTTGGTCTTTAAATTCGTCACCAAGATAAGTTTCAGCAAAATTGCTGTCTTGATTTCTTATTTCAATTATTTTTTCAAAGGATAATATTGAAAAATGTGATTGCTTTAGCCCCTAAACACTTATTTTACTCCTGTCTTAATTATTTACACTAGTTCGTAAAAAATATAGTGAAAAACGATAAAGAGAGTAATAAGAAAAGAAAAAAATGAATTAACTAACCGAACATAAAAAAGAGTGAATCCGCAAGAGATAACGCCACAAAAAATAGCACGTTAGCACACTAAAAATGTGCGAGCGGAGTGATATCGGCAGCGCCTTACTTCTCCCGCAAATCTCTCCGCGTCTTTTCTCAGACAGCGGTTCAGAAGGCCATTTGGCCGATCACACGGGCGAGCGACGGAATACTGTGCTGTAGTAACCTACGTTATAGTGCGTTAGCAACAATAAGCATATTTAGTAACAGTGGGAGTAAAACTCACGTTTTAATTTCACAAAAATCTGGAAGTGTACCTAAAATATATATTTTAATTTATTTTAGTTTATTCTTAATGAGTTTTTTTTTTTTTTTTTTTTTTTTTTTTTTTTTTTTTTTAGTGTTTCCTCTGGGGGGTTCAAGTGCTCATGTTCTCAAATTGAGGAACCGCCACTGCAATGAGGGTGACCCAACACAGTGTGATATCTGTGACTGTTAAATTACATAAATATTGCACACTTTGTAAGCCATTAAAGATATTATATCGTTGACTTATGTATTATATCGTTGAACATTGTGAAACTTTGAGATCGTTATTGAGCTTATGAGCATCTTCGAAAATTAAAATAACTCGTGGACTTTGTGAAACATTGGGATCGTTATTGAGCTAAACTTAAAATAACTTGTGCCTTTGGAATTAATTACAGGTCCCTTCAATTTGCCATCAACATTGGTATGATTTTTTATTGTTTTTGTTCATATAAAAAAATACCTATATATATATATATATATATATATATATATATATATATATATATATATATATAGGTATTTTTTTATGAATATTGATGTCATTTTTGCGATTAGTGTTGGATGAATTTTTAACGGAAGATTATCTGTAGCTATAAAAGAATGAAGTATGAAATATAGTTTTAATTTTGAAAGAAAATTCACTCCACATTCTTTTTGTATTTGTTGCGTATTTACATGACATTTGTTGCATATTTTATTAGTTTGTTTAATGTTGGCGTAAAATAAGAGTGGAATTAATTATCTTGATCATTTCCAGATAAAATATTTTTATAAGTAAAAATATTCAAAGGTACCCTTATTTTTAATATAATTATCTGAAATCATTAGAAACAAAGTGCTGTTTATTTTTAAATGATATATTTAGGATGTGTTAATTATAGACTATGCATGTGCAATGGATGTAATGCATAAATATGAATAAAGACATGCCTAGAAAAATTTTAGTAATTATTTGTGTAAACAAAGTTTTAGGGTTTGGTGGTGCCTGTATAGAACTAAATTTCTGGTAAGATTTTAATATTTTCTTTTCAAATTTTACAACGCAAATTTTGAGCCACCAGTATAGAGATCATGGGATTTATCTATTCAAAGACTAGAACCAACTAGCAACATATCCAGAAAGGGTTTTTTAAAGCGTTGCAAAAACTATTCCTTACACATTACAGGCTATGGGCGCAAATCATTTGAAGTGTGCTTGTACCTAAATGTTGCAATCAAATAAACTCAAATTTGGTGTGCATATTATGAGTGACTATCATACAACCTGTGCAGAATTTGGTGTATTTAGGACTTATAGTTTATGTACTGGGCTACGGAAAATTGTTAGACAGTGCGGCCATAGTAGCGAATTCTTGAAGTGCTCTAGTGTCTCCATGGTGCATTCGATTGAGTTCAAATTAGATACTCATATCTTAAGTCACTGTCTTACATGCTGTGTAAATTTTGGTGTGTGTAAGGTTTGCAGGTTCTTTAACCCTTTAAGCGGTCAATTTTTTTACCGAAATGCTTCCCAAAAAGGCATACTTTTTATTGCATATAATTAAGCACCATGATTAATAGAATAAGAATAATAAACCTTTTCTTAATTAACCTTAATAACTAAGTTCTTAAACTAATGTAAGTATACCTAAGTAATTTTGAGTCGGTGCCAAACAACCAATGAACAAAGATCACTAAATTGCCTAAATCTCCATTATTAATAGGAGTAATTTATTGTTCACACACAGATTTTGAGTTGTGTATTACAAAGTAGACCTCTCTGCATTTCTGCGAAAGCTCGTTGATCGTGAGAGACGTGAGGAGAGCGCATTTTTTGGAATGTTAATGTTTATCGCCGGAGATTTCACGTTGCAATGCCAATTTGATTTGGTTATTTCTTTAAATTTAAGGTAATTTAGTGATCTTTGTTCATTGGTTGTTTGGCACCGACTCAAAATTACTTAGGTATACTTACATTAGTTTAAGAACTTAGTTATTAAGGTTAATTAAGAAAAGGTTTATTATTTTTTGCTTTTGAGTTTTTCGGCGGTTTAATTTTTTTGTTAAAAAGTTTTTATTTTATAATTTTTTGTGGCTATAAACGCAAATTAACAGCTTAGTGACGTCAAATTGAGCAAGCGAATTCTATACATTCATCTGTGTACGTCACACAGTAGCTAGAATTAAAAAATAACTATTACGCATGCTCGAAAATTCAAGAAATTTCGGATCTTTCAACAGTTCTGAAATTTCCAATTTGCAATATTTGACGCATTATCATACCCATACTCAAAAAAAAAAAAAAAAAAACGTCGCCAAGCGGTACACATTTCTTTATGGTTGCCAGTCAAAACTACCACCGGCAGGGTACTTCACTCCCGCTGAACATCGCCCACGATGGCGCCAGAACCAACACTAAATGACCATCAAAATGTAAACAGCACCGGATACGGAACATAGACCAGTTCGTTCTTTTAGCTGTATGAATTTCGAAAAAAAATTAACAAATTGAACTTCGGAAATTTTAATAACATTCAAATACTCTTTTGGGAAACGGCAAACAAAAATAAAATGTGTGCGTGGGATTTACACATTCGCATGCGTTAACATGATTTATTCAAAATTAAAGCATCGACGCATATGTACGTAAATTCAGAACTACAAAAAATCTTAAAAGAATCGTTTTAACAAGCGAAAACAAAATGTACACATATGTGCTGTGTACTGTGAACGAAGATGTATAGGTGGTTTGATGTGCAGTTTTAAACGGTGACGTAAAAACGTCGCCAATATCCCTTGCAATGGACGATATCGATACGATGCTATTTCAATCACGTGTCGGTGGAAAATACAAATTTGAACTAATCAGATTGAAACATCGAGTGTCAACTGAAACTACATTTTAAGTTGATTGGTTGGAGGTCACGTGTTGGCTGAAAAATGACGTCACACGGACACCGTCCATTAAAAAAAAATCAACTCTTCTGGTAATAGCATCTAACAAATATCGATTCAAGAGCTTATATGCCTCGTTAGAGCTTCTATTTTATTTTATGAAAACTATAAAATTTAAGGAATATTGAATTTTCACGAGGAAAAGGAAAAAGATCACTAAACGAGCTGGCATTTAAAAAAAAAATAGCTATTTAAAAGTCATATTTTATGCGTGTTCATACATTACAATCAGTGAGTGAAAAATCAATCATCCCCTGTTTTCCTACCCTTAGGGTTGGAATTTTTTTTTCCAAATCTATATGGGACCAACTTCGGGGTATACCCTTTCCAATAAAAAAAGAATTATCAAAATCGGATTACTCTGTAAAAAGTTATGCGTGGTCATACATAAAAAAAAATATATATATATACGCGTCGACTTGAGAACCTCCTCCGTTTTTCGTCGGTTAAAAATGGATATTTTTTTCACTTTTAATGCTTTTACACCATTTTTTATTTTACACTTGTGGAACACAAAACCCCTAAATGCTTGCTTTTTTCGAGTACATTTTGTGTGTAATGAAGAATGATTTATGTATCTGTATCAGAATGTAGTTCATCATCTAACAAGAAAGTATTTTCGTCGTTTATTCCATCCATAACTTCCATAAGAAAAGAAAGACAAGCGAATACGGTAAACGAATGCAGTAAGCGAATACAGTAGAACAAAATTTTCATAATGAAATGTTCCCGCTCTCTCGCTAGGAAGAAAAACCCGATGAAAAGTTACAGTTACATGGACAATCCACGCCAACTATTGAAAAATATTAATACTAAATAGTCTCTTCACAATCATGAAATATACGGGCAAATCAGAAAAGGAAAGGAGAAAATATCGATGCCCGTACGCTGTACGGGCAAACCAGTTGAGGCCAATTTTGGGTAGCACGTACACTGTACGGGCAAACCGCTTAAGGGGTTAAAGGACTACAAAAATGCATTCTTATACAGGGTGGCCATAATTAAACTGCAAGTGTTCAAGGGGTGCTGGAGAGAAAACTACCGAGAATATTCCATTGAAATTTGGTATCTACACGTTTCAGAACATGCGCAAGTCAAATATGCAAAAATAAAAAATCGTCATTTTCATCCGATAGTGGCGCTGTACCGTATTTTAAAGGTCACCGGTGGCATATACAACTTCCAAAACCGATAGACAGAGCATGGTGGCATTCTAAGAGGCATATAAACAATATAAAACATCATTTACTGTTTATCAAAATTCCATACAATTCGCTTCAGTAATTAAATTTTTACAGTAACATGTAATCAAAAATTAACGTTAATTAAGATCACAAATTAATCAATTCATAAAGACGCTTTGGAAAACAATTAAACCATTATTTATTCTCATTGACACTCATTGGACCTCTTCTTAATCGTTTCATACGCCGGTATTCTTTCAGAGTAGCCGAATAACTGCTACCATTCTGAAAGAATATATCACCACTAACAATGCACGTTCCTTCTTATTCAGAGTCATGATTGACCATTACTCAATGTGCTCTTGTTTTTACACTGTTCGGTGGGCTTAAAATTTGCATATATGACTTCCATAAGCATTGAAACTCGATATAGCGCCATCTATAGGGTGAAAATGGCGAATTTTTTTTTATTGCATATTTGACTTGCGCATGTTCTGAAACGTGTAGATACCAAGTTTCACTGGAATATTCCTTGTAGTTTTCTCTCTAGCACCCCTTGAACACTTGCAGTTTAATTATGGCCACCCTGTACATTATGGCCTAATGCACTCAAACTATTTGAAGTGCACTTGCCTTTGAACACTACATTCGATTCGATAGAACCAAATATGTGTAAACGCTTGATAGAGATTAAGTGTTTGCTAAGTTGAATAGTCTTTCCGGATTTTTTATCATTTATTAAAACTGTTTTTAAAAAAATAGCTTTGCATAAGTTACACTTAAAAGTAGAATAAATTTTGGTTATCTTTTGGATTTCCCGAACGTCTTTCTTCTTCAAGAGTAGATTATTCGATATACAACAAAGCAGGAAAGCAAAAATATTACTTGCAGATCATATTATTTTACAACTGCAATATTTTGTTGTAACATGTTGAATATCTTGCTTCCGAAATAAATAATATCGTCTTGTTTTTAAATTTACGTAGAATTTTAATTCAAAGTTTATGAAGTTACTTTATTAAACTGATTAAACTAGAAATTTTGTTTCCTAGTTTCGAGTATATTCATTAAACTTGTATTTAGTATACTATTTTCTTCTATATTATTTTGCATCGAAAGAAGGGTTATTTTACATAAAGCGTTCATACTGCACAATTTTCCTGTATATGTTTCAATTACAAAGTTCTTTATAACTTTTGGCCTTTTATAGACCACAATTTTTGAGCATTTTTTTAAAAATCTACAGAAACTTTTTATTTGCAAATAATTAATTTAAATTTCTACAACGAATATGGAATTACAGATTATTTTTTGAGTTGTGCTAACGAACAAGGACTTCTCTTAAGCGTGTTTATTCAGCTAATTAACTCTCATTGCATTTTTTCATTATTTTCTCTTTGTAGTCTTTTCATAGTACTTCTATTGTATTATTATTGTTCTTATTGTATTCTTTCCATTGTAGCCCTGTTCTATTATTTTCATGATACTCCCACCGTATTTTTTATTGTGTGAACCTCAATGGATAATACTAATTGTTTTTCATAAAATATATACTTTTTTCGCATCATTTATTGAGAAATGCAGTTTTCATAATAATAGTTTAAGCTGAATAATTAATGTATAAAAGATTATTTAAAGTTTTTTATATCTTATAAAAAGCTCTTACTAAATTTTATCATTTAGTAAACCTATTAACGAATAATTGCGTCCACTTCAACGGTACTATGTAAAGAAAAAAGATATCAACATCCTTTTAAATTTCAATTTTACATCTTAGAAAACTAACTAGTTGAAAGAACAAGTATTTATTTTATGGCAATTAAAAGCGTTTCACCATAAATTAAAAATCTTGTGAGATTGATAAACTATGCTACACACTTTACGCCATATTAACAACTTACTCGATTCTAAGTTGCTTCTCGATACTATACATTTTTACATTTTTTACAACATTAAAATAAACTATTTTTACTGTCTTGTACGTTTGTAAAGTATAAGGAAGTAATGTGATAGAGAAAAATTTCGGTAGACAGATTTGACAACCTCTAAATTTACTTTTAAGAATTTTTGCGATACATCTCATCGTACGCACGTAAGTATGTACATATAAATGCACGTACAACCCATTTTGACCGGCAGGAAGTGCATTTTGACCAGTTTTCCCTTGACGTCTGTACGTACGTATGCATGTAACTCGCATATTTCAAAAATTATTGGTCGTAGAATGTCGAAACTTTATAGTTAGTATTTTTGTAACATACAGGAGAGCACCTCGTCTTTTGGTCCCAACCGACAGGATAGTTTATCTACAGGGCCATCCAAAAGATTTCAAATGCATTACGCTCTATACACAGAAATTCATTAAAGCGTATTTCAGAAATAATAAACTATTTCAAACTAACTAGAAGTGATATTTGTTGTTAAGGGTTACAAAATGAATTTATGTATCGAAAAAAGTGTCTTTATCATTTATAGTTCTTCTACAGGAACACTCAAAATAATTCTAACACATTTCGGTCAATGGCAGTTTTAGCATTTATCCATTTCAAGCACAATACCATCCTACAATATAATTAGGTAATGGTCCGATGATGGCCATATGCCTCCCTCCATAATTGCTCCAAATGCTGCCTAGCTTGGCGACTTTTGGTTTCTTTGTACGTATGTATGTAATTCGCATATCTCAAAAACTATTAGTTGTAGGTTTTTAAAAATTTTATATGTAAGATTGTTGTACCATCTAATGTGCACCTCCTTTTTGGTTCCAATCTATTGGAGAGTTTTACAGGTCCACTCAAAAGAATGTCTATGGGCTGGGAGTGAGCCGGTTGAGCGAAAATCCGGTTAACCCATTCGTGCCTGGATATTTTTGCGACTTTCTTCGATTTTTGCTAACACCAGCAGTAATTGATAAATTTCTGATGTCAACTTTTTGAACAAGGGATGATTTCATTTAAAATCATTATGTATAAAAATAGAAATGTCAACATCCTACTTGGCCATATTAAAATATTTTGTGAAATTGAGGTTCAATACTCGCGAATAAAGGCTAGGAAAAATAAATAACGTTTTCGAATGATAGCGAAAATGCCGTCCCAAAAAAGGGACGCTAGGCATAAATGGGTTAAAGCAGATAATGAAAAAAATACAATTTTGGAACTACTTTATAGTAAATGCTTTAATTTATTACAATAATTTTATATACCATTAGGAGGAAAGTTTTAAAACCATTAGTCATTTTCCTTCTGATGAAGACAACTTACTGAAATTTCGATTTTTTTTTTTAAATGACATCGATGGGGGAAGCCGATGCTTGTTTGTTTTCACATCATAAAGCCTTTTCCAGAGCTTTTATTCCATCTGTATGTAATATGAAGGAGGTCATTCTCAGGTAGGAAATTTTCAATTTTTTGTACTTTTTAAACATTATTAATTTCTACTTTAAAATTAAATACGGCCGGTTAAAGCGAAGATCCGGTTAAATGGAGGCCGGTTAAGAGGGAGTCTATATTAATACATATACCGCGGTAGTCTCAACAGAATAATACCTGAACTTCTTTTTCTAATTTAATGATGCAATAATTGAATATGAGTCCCCCTGTTTATGAAACTTAATTAAGAAATTTGACTGATGCTTCACAATTCTTTTAAAGTGATAATATGCATGTGAGTGAAGACCACGTTTGCGGATCCATATCAATATGTGACTCCTAGTGTGGCCATCGTGATTCTAGGGGGCCTGCTTGTAAACAACGTAAGAGGCCTACGGACGTTACTTCATTGGTTAGATTTGGCCGATAGATGACGTATCTAAGTGCTAGAACCAATAAGTGAGCAAACGTAGGCCTCTGTGGACGACTCGTTGGAGTTTAGAAGCAGGCCTGGTAGAATGACGATGGCCCCGCTCCAACGTATCTAGGTTAACGCAACCTCCATTAGAAGTTGTTGAGTAGCCCTGTATAATATTCCAAACTAGTCACTTTTAACCATCATGGACTGTAGTATGTGCTAGAGTTTTGTTTATTTCTCCTAAGAAGAATTGAAAGTACTGCAGGCGCAACCTCAGATTTAAAGAATTATATTGTATTTCTTAACAACACATATTAACTCTGCTTTGTTTGAAATAGATGAATGACTCGGCAATAAACTTTAATGAACGACTACCCCCAGAGCGCGATATATTCGGATTCTTTTGGCTAAACCTGTAGGAAAGCTACAAATACTATATATATGCCCTTTTCAAAGGCAGTTAAAGCACGGAATAATAACAGACAGACAAACCACAATCGTAAAAAGCTCTTAACCTTCTCTGGAAAATGTTAAAAAAACAACCGTAGCA
This sequence comes from Cheiracanthium punctorium, assembly GCA_038373885.1. Taxonomy (NCBI): domain Eukaryota; kingdom Metazoa; phylum Arthropoda; class Arachnida; order Araneae; family Cheiracanthiidae; genus Cheiracanthium; species Cheiracanthium punctorium. Next base: position 529,646 of record JAWZYV010001978.1, read on the forward strand.
CATCATATTAAGAATTAGCGAAAAGATAACTTTGACGCATTTACGTCATGCACATAAAAAGAAGAAAACAACTGAAAAAGAGTCCTTAAAAAGAAGAAAATGTGAACAGAAATGTCCCGCTTAATAATAAATGATGCCCAAACAGTCTGCAACATTTTTATTTTCTTTCCATGTCTGTGTACTGTACTAATGAATCGATCTAATTCCTTTTCAATTATGAATAACTCAAACGAAAAGAAAGAATTCATTCTGAAAGTTGCACAAAACATATGGCCTAGAGGAAAAAAAGCGCCATTTATTTCTTAATTTATTAATTACTTTGAATTATTAAATGACGCCCAGAGCATGCTTACAGACCCCATTCATCTTCATATCAATACATGAATCTTAAAGTATATGCGTGCAGTGAAGATAATTAATTACTTTAAATAATTCAAAGGCGAAAAATGTTTCATTTCGAATTACCCTAATTAATATTTTTTTATCCTTTGCGGTCGTTTAAATTTAGGCATGGGTGTCGTACTGGACGAAATTAATTCCCGTTCATCCAGCTGTGATGCATATTATGAAAAATTATGAAAGATAAGCAAGATTTATTATACCTTTTGGGAACTTTATATACATGCTTAGACAACAATGTGTTTTAAGATAATGTTTTTATAGAAGAATTATATTTTAATGTTCTGCATCGCGTGATATCTTTTATAGACAAATTTACCACGAAGTCAAGAGCTTACATGTCAGTTGAGTATGTGGGAAAACCAGCCGATGTGATTGGTGTGTTCTGTCCGCCAGTTCTTGCGCAGTTAGCCGTTTTGTTTGTAAACAGGAAACTGGTCTATCGCAGTCTCCGATATGAAGTTCTGATTTTGACTACATGTGTCACATAAATAATTAACTTGTCATCTTCCGGCCCTTGATTTTTTTTTGTTGGAACATACAGCATAATCTTTACTCACCACAGTGTCGCAATGTAGAAGGTATTCCACAATTTTTCGAACAATCGTAAAGTGTGACAATCATATACTGGCGAACACTTTGTACAGTCGTCGTGTACTAGTATGCTATTTTCGCGAGCCCCTAATACATCTTGAGAATCCTTGTGGGCTCTATAACAACAGGTTAAGGACCTATGTTCTATCAGATTAGGCTGGTCCCTAACTCTGGTGGCTGAGAGTAGACATACGAGTTCAAAGGGTTAATTTCCATTTAAGATCTATGACTATAAACCAGTATTTATTAATTTTTCTAAAAGTGGACACCTACTACCCAGACATTGTTCTCTACTAAAACCGGAAGTGTAAGTCATGTTTTTATGCAAGCACCTAGTGGGCGGCAAGCTTTACCTCCTGGGTGTAAAAGGATGCTCTATTCAACGCCCAGCCCATCCTGGGAGTTAAGTCTGCGAATATGCTTGAATAACAGCATTGAATTTATGAAGCATAATGAATTAAAATACCATTATGCATCCCCACCGTCCATATACGCCCTACTATGCTAATTGTAATGGCTTTAAAGTGATAAATTACACTAAGCTGTCAACCCTGTTTCAAATTACCTTATTGCAGAGTATTATTTGTTCAATAAAATCTAATATGCAGGATATTCATGGCACTTTATTAGCTGCCTGACTGACACACAGAGGAATAATATGTATGGTTTAAACTTTCCTTGCGTGTATAGATTTTTTTTTTTCTAAAACCGATGGTCCTTAGTATGTACTGCATACAAATCTCAAGAAAATATACCTAGTACAGGTTAGTTGAACAAAAAGTACTACTGATAAAAATTACAATCTGCAAGACGAAAACAATTTTATAAATGAATTACGAATCAAATATGTTACATACACTTACGTACGGATAACACCACCTTACAAAGAAAAAAATTACACTTACCTAAAAAAAATAGAAATAAACAGAATTAGAGAAACTATTAGAGAACAAATACTTTATTCAAATATAGCTCATTGCAATATAATGTTAACATTTCTAAAATATTTTATCCTCTCTATTCATTTAAATTGAAGAAAGAACATAGAAGAAAGAGCAATGCTGCAAAAGCTAAGCAGCTGCCCAAATGCGTTTATGAAATTAACTCAACAAAAACTGTCCTATTTATCAAAATATTGATGTTAAACAGATGCCCTTCGTGTAGGCTTGCCGTAATACACAAGCAAACAAACAAACAAAACAGTGCTGCGAAACTTTCGCCCATTGAGATATTAAGAAAATAACTTGCTAAGTTTTTGCAACAATGTTGTTTTCTTCTAATTAAATAGAAATAAATCATGAATAATTTTCTTTTCTTTTTATTTTTCAAGAGGAAAATGAATCTTTCTTTTCCTGTTTTATTTTTCAAAAGAATACCTCTAAAATCAATGGAGTAATAATCAGGATGCCTTAATGAGCTTTGTCATTTTAGAATCTTAAGGGAATGTCAAAATTAAAAAAAAAAAATCTTATATTGTAAAACAGTGCTGGAATTCACGAGTAAATCGGACTGATTAGTCTTTCTTAATAAATTTCAATTAATTCACAAACTTCCCTTTTACGTTTCTGTAGTTTTTTTTATACCCATTTTTACAATTTCTTTTACTCATAAATTAATTATTAAAATAAAATAAAAACAATGGCCTTTTCAAATAAATTTGCTAATTTTTCAGAATCAAAAACTTAGTTCAAATTAGTACCGTGCATAGAGTGCTTTTGCTTACTCTCTTTATGATAAAATCTAAATTAAAAAATTATTTCAAAACATAAAATTAAGATTAATTAATCAAAATAAGTTTTCAAAAAGATTTTGTTTGAAAGGCATTGAAATAATTAATGTTGCAATTTTTTATTTAAGATATATCTGATTAAAATTTTGTAAATAATTATAAAAATTTAAACTCTTTTTTTTCGGTCTACATTAAGTGGCACATGCATTAAAATAATGAATATTATAATATTTTATTTGATGTATATTATACTGCCAAGATATAATTAATTCATAATTTTTTCAAAGAATTACTATTTTGTCTGAAATTTAATTCCATCTGGAATCTTCTTAAAACCATTTATGTTGCTTTTAGAACAAAGTACATACAAAGGTGACACAGGCTTTCAAGTATCTTTCTGTTAGGGAAATTTTAAGTGGAACATTTATAAATTGTTAATAAATTACTTGTAATATTTTTACCACTTGTTTTGTTTTAGTTCCTTAATTAGATAGAAAAAAAATGTTTATAAACTATTGACGAAAGCCTGACGTATTTGATATTAAAATAGAAACACACGCATGCAATCAAACACAGTAATTCACAAAGGAACAGTCTGCAAACAAGCATGTTTTAAAACTCTCTAAAGTCGGAAACTATAGTATTTAGTATAAGATTTTTTGAAATACATACAGGCTGTTCATAATTAAAGTCCCACTTTCAAAAGGCCGCAAAAAAAGAACCACTGGTCAGAATGACTTCAAATTTGAACTGAATATACTGGAAGAAGGGGGAAACGATTTGGCGTAATTAAAAAAAAAGTTCCAAAATGTATCAATAGATGGCGCTGTAAGCGGAATACTATGCAAATTAATTAAAAGAAACGCATGCGCACGACACATTGCAGGTGGTATAAAAGCGCGGGGTATGTGGCGCTCCCATCATATCGTATGTGAGTAGCTTGTCATGAGTCTCTCAATGAAGGATCGCGCTCTTCTGGCGAAACTCTGCTACAAGAACGACGACTGTGCACCTGCAGCTTTAACCCATTTGTGCCTGTATATTTTTGCGACTTTCTTCGATTTTTACTGATAACAGAAATAATAGATAAATTTCTGATGTCAACTTCTTGAACAAGGAATGATTTATTTTAAAATAATTTTGCATAAAAATCGAAATATCAACATCCTACTTGGTCATGTTAAAATATTGTGCGGAGTTGAGGCACAATACTCATGAATAAAGGCTAGGAAAAATAAATAACGTTTTCGACTAATAGCGAAAATGCCGTCCCAAAAAAGGGACGCTAGGCATAAATGGGTTAAAGAAATTCCGGTCTTTAAAGGGAATGAAAGAAGGCCGTGGTCTAATTTCTGCAAAGGGTCTAATGATTCAGAAATTTAAAGAAACAATTTCTTTTGAAGTGAAATATGGCCGAGGGAGTTAATCAATTGCTTCGACATCAGCAGTGGACAATGTGACCACACCATTAGAGAAATGAACGGGCAGTGGTATGCAAACGTGCAGTGCACGTGGTATTGCCCGAGGTTTAGACATGCCTTCGAGTACGGTGCACAAAATTGTACGCAATATCCTGCAGTGCTATCCATAGAAAATGACACATATTCAAGAGTTGCTTCCTGCTGACCAGCCAAGAAGATAGGCGTTTGCTCTGGAATTTCTCGCTCGCATGGAAATGGACAATGAATGACCATGGAACATTTTGTGGACAGATGAAGCCCTTTTCCACCTCGACGGGTTTGTCAACACACAAAATTGCAGGATATGGGCAAAGGAAAAGCCATTCGCAACTGTATCAAAACCGATGGATTCGCCAAATGTAACTGTGTGGTGCGGAATCACGGCATCGTGTATGGTAGGGCCATTTTTTTTCGAGGAAATCGGTCCTGCGGGTCTTGTTACCTGTGCCGTGAATGGTAAACTATATGCGAGTCTTTTGCGAAACCAGGTCATTCCAATACTTCAACAGTGTGCATGTCTGTATGGAATAATTTTCATGCAAGATGGGGCTCCTCCGCACATCGCAAAGCCTTTCATGCAACTGCTCAAGAGGTATTTCGGAAATAATCGACTTATCAGCCATCATTGCCCAACACTCTGGCCACCAAGATCACCAGCCCTCAATCCTTGTGAGTTCTGGCTGTGGGGTTATCTTAAAAATGTTATGTACAGTGGCCCGATTGCAAATTTTGCTGAATTGAAGACACGGGTTACGCAACACATTAGCAACGCCACCCCTGAGACACTCCGATCTGTTGTGGAACATGCTGTTTATCGCTTTCAGCTTGTGGCGGAGAATGGTGAAAAGCATGTTGAACCTGTCTGCCCCAAGCCCCATGTCTAGCGATAATTAACAGGCGTTTTTATTGTTGCTTTTTATGCGGTTTCTGGCCCAGGACAGTTAAAAACCATATCATTATGTGGTTTTTATGCGGTTTTTGGGCCAAGAACTATTAAAAGGCGAATTATTATATGCTTTTTATGCGGTTTTTGGCCGAAGGACATTTAAAACCGAATCACTATGTGCTTTTTATGCAGTTTTTGGGCCAAGAATAATTAAAAGGTGAATCTTTTTATGCGGTTTGTGGCCCAAGGACAATTAAAAACCAATTTTTCCCATCCAATGTGGTACGACCTTGCCGTGGTGGATGGGCGTTCAAGTAACAGTGCCACAACTGTTGAAGGACTTGAAACTCATTTTTTCCGTTAAATGACCCAAACACAAACGACCCATGCACATTGAACACTACAGTTGGTTTACTGTGCAACTCATGCCAAAGCCGTCGTATTTCGATTCAAAATGTCACTTGCAGCCGCATCCACTTTCGTTATGCCGCTTACAGCACCATCTATTGATACATTTTGGAACTTTTGTTTTATTATGCCAAATCGTTTCCCCCCTTCTTCCAGTATATTCAGTTCAACTTTGAAGTCATTCTGACCAGTGGTTCTTTTTTGCGGCCTTTTGAAAGTGGGATTTTAATTATGGACACCCTGTATATGTTCATGTCTTACGTAAAAATAAATTAAAATATTGTAAATGCAACTTTTATGCAGGAGGTTTTTCGACTTGAATTATTTAGAGACGTAAAGTTTATTAACCTTAAAATGATATCGAATGAAGTATTCGCAAATGTAAAATATAAGCGTGAAAATATTTATTTGCATGTAGAAGAGCTACCATTAGAAAACTATAAACACGCGAAATCCCTCCATAATGATATTTTTTGGGGGGGAGGTGTCAAAATAGTATATCTTTGTAAACAGAAATTTTGCTATAGACGGAATCAATATACTGGAACGAAAACAGTTTTCATATCCCATCATTTTCTATAGTATGGCGTCACTCTGCTTTTATTCAGCAACCCCCGTCGCGCTCAGGCAAACAGTAATACATGTTAAATGGATATTTATATTGCACGAATAATTTTTCCTACACCAAGAAGTTTTAGTGAAATACCTTTGTTCAAATTTCTAGAGACGCCATACTTCATAAATGTTAAAAAAAAATTTATTTATAAATGCAATAGTGTTGTTATGTCGAAAAAAAGGACTTTTTACAAAACTTTGAATCAATAAGTTTTTTTTTTAAATTAGAAGTTTTAATTTAAAAGAAAGAAGTAAACAATTTTATAATTTAAAAAAATTTAAGTCTTCTTCCAAGAGAAATGTAAGTTTATGTTATATTAGAGCACTATGAGGGAGTTATGTCAGTTTGATTTGTATTTTAGAGATCCGCGTGTTTGTCATAAATTGCGCGCTTCATAATATGTACAAAGGGCATTCCATAAAAACTGAGAGTTATTTTTTTACGTAGTGCCAACACCGCGAAACTAAAAAATAGAAGTGCACGCGATTTTGATTTTTTCAAACTGTTAACTGTACGTTTATATAAAATTCTAAACGAAGCAGATGATTTTATTTTCCTAGTTCCGTGCTTGTTTAAAGAACTGTTTTATTTGTTCTACAGAAATGGAGATGATTCAGAGTTAAAAAACGAAATGCGTTGTGCCATAAAATTTTGCTATCGTTTGGGCAAAACAGCTCCAGAAACAGTTAAGTTAATGAAAGAAGCTTACAAAGACAAATGTTTTGGTGAGTCTACGATTTTTAGATGGCATGGTGATTTCAAGAAAGGCCGATAATGCTCATACTGATAATCACGATAATGCTCGCCCGCATGTCGCTACTTCTGTTCAGAAATATCTTAGTAAATACAATATTAAAATCATGCCACATCCCACTTACAGTCCAGATCTCGCACCATGCGATTTCTGGCTGTTTCCGACGTTGAAGGAGAAGCTCCGTGGCAGAAAATTTAACACAGATTCTGAAGTTATTTCAGCAGTGGAGGGTTCTTCGAAGCAGCTTCCAGAGAAGGGCTTCTCTACTTGTTTTGAAAAGTGGGTTGAACGATGGGACCGTTGCATATCATCTGACGGAAGGTATTTTGAAAAAGAATGACGTATTTTTTGCTGTAAATATATTTCTTGATTTTTTATGATTTTACTCTCAGGTTTATGGAATGCCCTTTGTACATGTTTTTCTGGGATATAATGATTTACCTAGTATGGGTCTATCATGGTGGTTGTTAATGTAATGAAAACTTTAAATACGAAATATAATAAATTTTTAGTTATTTGTCCTCATGGAAATTGTGGCTTAAAAATATTTTTTCCATTGGCTGACCTTTCCTTTAACTTTCATAACGATCTTTTATTTCTTGAAATATCCTGTTCTAACATTGCTAATATAACATTTCTAACTATTTTACTAATTTTTAAATATTTTTCAAACATTACAACGAAGTTACATAGTTCATGGAACGTCATTTGAAAGATTGGGCTGCCATGCTGATCTTTGTCTCCTTACACTTGCCAAAACGAAGTTGATGTTGCCAGATCGACAAAGAATCACCTAATGTTGTGGACGTTCACTATTCATTCAAGTGAAAATAATTAATTTTAAAAGGACGTAATAACTGCCAAAAGATTGGACAATTGTCGTCGTTTACGAAATTATACGCAACGTCCTTTACAATTTTGATATGCACAAAGTATTAATAAAGTTAAGCATTTTTGATCAACATCGGACCCCCATGGTTGGAATTTTCATCTCTCCTTCGCCTGATAACAAAAGTTTCCTGAGTGACGCTGATAACATGGGAGATCAAGCGTGAAAGACGGACAGCTAGAAGAAAGTAACCACGTGTATTGCAGGGCCCTCCTAGATAGATGTCATAAGACTGCCAAAATTTTTGAAAAGTTTGTTTTTTTCTTCTTCCTCGCATGCATACTAATTTTCTTCTAATTAAAATTTTAATTGATATTTGTTTGTCAGCCAAAATGTTGTTATTTTGTGTTATTAAGTTTGAATTATGGAAAATATTTATTTAAAGAAGTCTGACTATTAGTTTTTCATAATACTATCTGGAAATATTTAGATATTGATTTAAGCTATAGTTTAAGTATTAATATCATATATTTTATGTGTCATGAGTTATGTAATTACAAGGGATTTATAAAGATTTGCTAAATAGCTATTAGGCTTTTGAACTGTCACATGTGAATAATTTTGTAGGAATGTTATTCTGAAAGCTACAGTCAAATTATATTTTTCAATAAACTAAATTGTTAAACTGTTTTATGTGTTATTTCATTGGAAATATATTGTATCTCTTTCACTAACGGACCTGAATGGCTTTTGCAGTAATTTTACTTCATTAAGTGATTAAAAACGCAATGTACTAAGTCTTTATAAATACGATCGTGAATGTTAAAGTTATTAAATTGATGTATCTTTGATCATTAGAGGAATTTTGCTTTACAGTAATTTTGAATGACACCATTGACTAAATAAAGTAAGGGTAAGGGAAATGTAAAGTTAAGTAATGTTTAAGAACTATTAAGTAAAATACAAGTAGATACAATTAAGAAGGTAGATCATACTATCCAGTTAAAAAATTAAAATCAAATAAGCTCCATCTAATAATTACAACAATCAATAAATAATTACAATTAATATTAGTTACAACAATGTCTTAAATGATAAAACTCCAAAAAGTGTTTCTGTAAAATGTATTACGAGAAATTCACTTTCTGTTAATACATTTACTCATTACCACAGTTACATCAGCAATACGAAACCAAAACTTTGATTAGTTTTTCGACAGAGGCTGTAATATGAGAACACCATTCAACGGTCCAAACATACTTTATATAGACTTTATTTGTGTTTTATAATTTATATGCAGCGGTCGGACTTTGAAAGAGAAAATATTGTAATAAAGAGAATAATTTGGGTGGAAGGCATAATACTAGCAACGTTGTAGAAAAAAATATCGCTGTAAAAAAATATCTTAATACAGAGAACTACTTTACATTGATCTAGAAGAAATCAAGCATGGCTATGACAACACATCGTAATAGAGAAAATTATCTTTATATAAGATATCAGTTTTGCGAAATTAGACTTCCAGACGTTAAGTTAATACTGACGCCGTTACATGTTTCGATAAATTAAAAAGATTTCAATTTTCAGCAAACGTCAGAAACTATTCACATTTGCACATGCTTCTCAGCTATCTACTTCACTACTTCTGATAAAAATGAATAAGAATATCGATAAGTATTTTAAATAAATTTGCTTACTCTTTCAGAACTAAAAAAAAAAGAAACTAAATCTTCTCTATTGGACAGGAGGCGAAATGTATCCAAAACTAAACCTTTCATGGCAAAAGGAAGAAGAAATCAGCATTGGCTGAAACAGAGAGATTAATTGAAAGACATATGATTGATTATCAGTGGAAGAAGTATTTAAGCGCCAAATGATGATCAGTATAAATGGTGTTTCCCCGTTCGGTTATATCTCAAAGATTCATTTTTTAAAAGATACAAAATACTGAGACAGTCTTGCCATTTATTTATAAATGAGTCATTGTTTAGACAAAGAGGAATCAATGTTTTTCAGATTGAGTATCTTAATTCGTTCAGATTGTGAACCGATGAACAGGAAGTGAAATGTATCTAAAACTAGACTTTTCATGGCAAAAGTAAGAATAAATTACGATGCTCCAGCATTCACTGGAACATCAGAGATTAATTGTAAGAAACGAAGAGCATCTTCAGAGATATGATTAATTTATCAGTAGAGAAGTCTTTAAGCTGATCAGTTAATGTGATTAATGATGATCAGTATAGATGGTGTTTCCCCGTTCGGCTCAATCTCAAAGATTCATTTTTTAAAGGTTTTCTAAAAGATGCAAAATACTCAGTCGTACCATTTATTTAAATGAGCCATTGTTTAGACAAAGAGTAATCAATGTTCTTCAGATAGAACATCCATCAGATTGGAATACATCCTGTATGATAAAATAGGTACATTTTTTGTCCTCAATTGCAGACGCAGAGTCAGAGAGGGTTAATAAAAAATAAACTTTTATTACTTTAAATGATAAAGATTATGTGAGTAAAGTTCTTTCCCCTTATTCTAGAACATGAATTAGTCAGCAAGGTGAAAAAGTACCTTATTTTTTTCCGCAGCCAAAAAAAGCAGCCGCAGCCTGTCCTCTCTTAACTAGGAGTCGACTGATGAAGAAGCCGAATGATAATCTAATTAAACTTCTCGTTAGCGACCACCCTTTTTTAAGCGAAAAATCGGTCGTTAAGAGAGGTAGTCGTTTAAAGAAGTATAAACGTTTAACAGCCAAACAAAAATACTAAAAATTATTGTTTGTTTTGTTGTTTATGAAATTGCTTATTAAGAAATTACACAAATATATTTTTAAAATTTAAATTCTAATAAAATTCTTATAAATTGCGGACTGTTTCATTGTTTTTTTTCTCTTTATACTATATTTTATACATCGGACAAAAAAACACTTATCCTAATATTCTTCATGCATTATGAATTTGTCATAATAAAACCTATTTGCTTTGAATTTTGTGTTTTGAGTTTTCCTGCAACCAAAAGTAACCGTCAGCTTCATCTCTGAATTTCTTTTTTCATGAGACTCGATTACATCATTTCACTACTCCAACGATAAAAAAAATCGTTACAAGATTTGTACGTGTGCTTTTACTTCTTGTCGATTTACAGTAGAGCGATTGGTTTGGAATGTGGTTTATGTTTACTTTACTTCCGGAAAAATGCTGGAAATTCTCAACAGCGCATCACTGTTCTAGAAAAAAAAGCCCCTTTTCCCACAAAATTTTCGGTAGAATAGCCCTTTTCTGCAGTTCACCGCTAGAGTGCCAAATGCGGTACATTAATTTTAATTGGCTTAAATTTTGATTCACAGTTTCACCTGTCCATTGATTAAACTGAGTCTATATGACATAAATAGAGGGTTCTGGTGGGAAGTTTATGCACTATTACTCGGCAATTGAAAACCTAGTAGGTAAAATTTCTGAGAATTTGTTCTTCATAACATAGAATATTTTTTATTTAAGGTAGATGCAGGTATTTAACAAACACAAATAAAATTAAAGCGTTTTTAAATTCATTTATTTGAAAGAATTCACTATTTTTCATTCATTAGTTAACCCTTTAACGCGCAGTGTTCCCGCTCTGGGAACACCAAACTCTGACGTTTTGACTGTTGCCAGTCACGAAGAATAGATTGGATTTCTATAAAAATACTTGCGGGTGACTTAGCTCCAAGAGAATCCTTTACTTTTTAGAGCGTCATTTCCCGTAAAAAAATGGCCACGATTATTTTTAACAGCACTGACATCTGCTGAAAAATGGAAGAACGCAAGAATAGCTGGATAGCTTGCTGGTAGTTAAGTCGAGCGATGGCAACGGCTGCCCTTTTTTCAGCATTGGGAAAGGGTTGCGCCTCAAATGGTTAAAGATGAAAAAAATGAAGGTGTATTTTGTTAAATTAAGAACATATTTACTCTTCTGTAGCGTTTTCTGAGTATGCTCATACTTAATCAGACCGCCTCACTTTATTGAAACCTTAAATACAAGCTAAAGGGATTTGTCAAAACCATTTACTTTCATTTAAATAGTTGAAAAATGGATGAAAACATCAATAAATATTTTAAAAAGAAAATTCTCGTTGTATATATCTGGAACTTCAAAATTGGACTTACTCCTTTCCATTCTGCGAAAAGTTGTGATTTATCTATGTATAACTAGATCGTGTTTGATCGGAATAAAGATAAATCACAGGGATTCTTAGGAGTCGACTAAAGATAAATTGGAGAAATAGTGATGAGGAGACGGGGGGGGGTGGATATGACTAACAATGGGAAATTTAGCAGTAGTTCAGTGATGATAAATATGAATGATGCTTCTGAATCGTGTTTGTATCACAAGGGATTATTATATATGGTTTATAAGAAAAAAAAAAGATATTTTTCGTTAAGTAACAAATATTGAAGCCGATTCATACGTTTAAATAAGTATACACAATGGCTGCTCGTCACCTTTTTCAGTGGTGGGTCCGAAAAAATAGTGCCAGTTCAAATCGAGAAAAAATATTTGCAGGGTGTCCCATAATTATCGGTAGAATATTTAAGGGGAGATAGGGCACATAACAAGGACTCAGAATCACAGAGGAATGTGGGGTCACTTACCTGGTAATCACTTTATGAAAAGTGTGGAAGTGTTTGTCTAATTTCTTAACCACGTTTCATAAACAATAGGCTCGTCTTCAAAATTTACATTCATGGAATAAAATTAAGTTTTTAAATTATCAACTTAAGTCATGTGATTTCTAAGAAGAATACATTAGGGTTTGATGAACATAGGTCGGAAAGTTCACTATTATTTCAGCACTTGTTCCAGAGTGATTATTAACAGCTACATGTGGATGGCGTTACCGACCGCACATTGCTGTGTGATTCTTACTCCTTAAAGCCCATATCACACCTTCGCTATCTCCAATTCAAGCAACACTTTCGTTCAACTGTTTTCCACAACAGTTGAGTGGAAAGGATTATGCGATATGTATGTTCAACATCCGCAGCTTTTCGCACCCGGTACGGAAAAATTGAGTATTTCATTCAACTTGTTCAACTTCTACGATAGACCAATCACAGGCAAGCAAACGGACAGGCTGCAGTGACATCACAGATTCGCTCATTCCCTTTTCCGGGCAAACCAGCTGAGTGAAATAGTCAAACAAGTTGAACGAAATACTTGATTGAATTGAAGATTGAACGTAGGAGAAGGTGTGATATGAGCATAATATGTACACTACCTCTCCTCATATTTTGTTCCAATACTTATGGGACACCCTGTATACAGGGTGCACGGGCTAAAAGTATCCTTAAGTAATGGCTTATTATGACAGAACGCCCCATTAGATTCTGAAAAAAATAGAAAAACCATCGTAAAGTTTTGATTTATGAATAGATTTCTATACTTGATCCTTTGGTAGAGTGACAAACGGTTCGTAGCGTATCAGGATTTATCAGACTAATAGCCTTAATGGCACGCTCCTTCAACGCATCCACGGTTGGAAAGTTTTGCTGATACACGAAGAATTTCATAAATCCCCAATCAAGAAAGTCTGATGGAGTCAAATCCGGAGATCTTGGTGGATCAACTAGTGCCCCTTTTCCAATCCGACGGGCTGGAAATGTCATATGCAAAAAGTTGATAACATCTCTGTGATAGTGCGGAAGAGCGCCATCCTGTTGAAAGAGGTAACCTGGCGGACAACGAAGTTTTCCAGCCCATGAAGATAAAATTTTCCCGTAACCGTGCGCTCTATGAAGAAAATGGGCCGATGATGCCCCCTATGTGCATTCCTAACCGCACTTAACGGTTTAACCGGACTGAACGGTGCAGACCAATAATTCTTGGAGGGGTTTGCAATCCATGGAGAAGCACTCTGTTACCTTCGAATTGGTGGTTCTGTCATAATAAGACATTACTTTTGTATACTTTTTGCCTGGACACGCTGTATGCTGTTAAAAAATCTGATAGTGGGTGTATGCTAAAATAACACAACAAGTCTGAAACAAATATAACGCTTTATTTGGGAAAATGAAGCATTATACCTCACAATAAATACAGCATTTAACACACATCACAGGGGATCTTTGAAATATCACAACAATAACACTATTCAAAGCGCCATGTCAACGTATCGCTTCGCAGTCTATCACACACTAACTCACTATGAGAATATTATTTATATATTTGAAAGCGTATGTGACGTCATATAGGATTTGACATAATTTTTTCTGGCTTTTCCAGAAACTTCTCTCCTAACTGAGACAGAGCCAAAATTAGGGATGGACGCGAGACGAAAAATAAGCGTCTCGCGTCTCGCAAAATAGCCTAAAAGCTTGTCTCGTCTCGCAAAAATCCCTATATCGCAATGTTAAAAATGTGTGTCTCGTCTCGCAAAAAAGCTGTAAATCTCTGTCTCGTCTCGCAAAAAAGTCGTTTCGCGTCCATCCCTAGCCAAAATTCCACCATTTTCGAGCACTTTCTTTTTGTCGTATCGCTAAGTTTGTCGCCAAGGTCTAGGGGTTACATACTCATTTTACTTGCAATAGAACCTAAACAATACACTTTCCTGCAATACACATCGGCGAGGGGAAAACAATATTACAATTTTGTAACACTACATATGAAGCAATCTATCCCCCGCGTGCACACAGTGTAAAGTATTTAAAATTTTCCGAATGGCGAATGATTATCAAAATTACTGTTAAACTTTGGCCGTTTTTCAACTAATTATGTTAGTGCCGAAAACATAATTATGTTAATATTCAAAAGTTTGCTCTATTTCTTATCGAAAAGCCACATTTATTTTTTTCTTTATTATTTATATTCTTTTTAGCTGCTGCCTCATAATTTTTAAGTGACATTTTCATTTTAAAATCAGTATTAACATATAAAATGCACATATACATTTCAATTTTGTAAATCAAGAAAAGAAAACAGAATATAATATATGACTGCAAAAAATACAAATAAAAAATGATTTCCAACAGAGCGGAAAATTTCACCAATAGCGAACCATTGCCGAAATTTCCCTTCTCAATGCTGAAGAACATTATGCCAGGACCCGAATACAGCGCCAAATAGCCGTTTTGAAGCCAAGCTAATGATGCGTCATTATGGCTTTTGTACTACATGCCATATATGCCAACCCGGTAAACGGGACGCAAGCTCAGGTCAAACAAGCCTATGGGCCATGCCCTACTAGCAATTTTGCCCGGGACATCATCGGCTGGCTACGTGGCCGATGATTGTCCGAGCAAAATTGCTAGTAGGGTGCATGCTTTAGATAGGAGAAAACATAACTGAAGTTTTTAAGTGCCTTTTTTAATGAATAGTATTAAAATAGAATAAAGCTCATGCATTTTTTTCCGATCAAGGTAAATCATTAAAAGAACTGCACTACGTAATAGAAAGAGATATTGTTTAATGGTTGTTTGGTGGTGATGTCAGGGCTCTCTGGTACTTAATGACGACCCGCCACTAAGTATAAATATTTTGGATCATCACACTAGTCGAGATAAAATATCCCTCCCACCCAATATATCAAATCAGACAGAAATATGTGCTATGAATTCTGTCGCTTATTTGATCTCATGGATTACTCTGTAAATGCAGTGAGTGAAATAAACGCTTTAGAAATATTTTTAAAAATACCTCATACCATTTTATCACATAACTGCAAACGACAGAGGTACCTGTTTTGAGAATAACATTTCTAACAAACAGTGGATTATGTCTTGTATTCCTCAAGGCTTCACAACCACGCAAACATAAAGAATGGTCATTTACATTTATTCATGCAGTAAAAGACGTAGAAATAAATCAATGCACAAAAAGTTGTTTCGTAATTGATGCTTAGAGCATTATGCATCGTTGTTGTAACGAAGTCATGCAGTTTTTAAAATAAATCTTTGTTTAGTTAATGAATCTATATTAAAAAAGATTTACTTTGCAAAAGGATCATAGAATTTTAGTTTATGTAATTAACTACTGAATCTAGATATAATAAACTATATCTAGCTTTTTTATAATTTTAAAATTACATCCGATGAAATTTAAATTATGAAGACAGTTAAAACTAACAATTGAGCATTCTCAGATCTTTTAAGAATTGCTTTTCAATCACTGGAAAACTACTAAACTATATCCTATGAAATTTAAACTACACAGACAGTTTTAAATAACGGCTGCATTGTGAAGAAGAAATTGGTTATGCTTAGGGTGATTTATAAATTTTTAAAGGCCTACTTTCATAAATGATGACGTATAATGGTGTGTTGTAGAGTTAATCCAGATATATCACTTAGCGACACTAATATAAGAAACACAATGTAGAAATATGAATAAACTTCTATTTTGTCTTAAACAACGCATATCTACAGGGTAACAGTGGCTAAGAAACGCTATGCTAGGAAAATCTGATGATTTTCTACTCTAAAAGGGCGAAATCAAATCGAATAATGCTCAAGGGGTTGGCGAAAAGTTAAGCTTGGCTCATCAATGGAATGGCCAAAGCAGAGCTAATAAGTATCTTCCTTATAAATGACACCGAAAAACCACAGGATAATCTTAGACAACAAAAAGATGGAAAGACATAGCAATGGGAGCAGCGCATCCAACTACTGAAATAAAACTAGCCAAATTACAGTACACCCGTGCGGTAGAAAATTAGTTCATCAAGATATTAATTAATGTGAGTCTATATTTGGTAATGAAATAAATAAAGAATTGTATGCACACAGAAATAGATGAAGACCTTTAAGCTCAGATGCATATTAATTAAGTGTAAATGTTTTTCATGAGAAAAAGTTTTTAGTTTTTTTAACAGCTAGGAAAGTGAAAGAAAAGCAAATGACTTTCACTTATTATTGACATGGGGAAAAGGGTAAAATTATACTTTAAGAATACAATTCGGATAGAGAAGCAGTTAACTGAAACTGAACATGTGAGAAAAAGCGAAATACAGATTTTGAAAGCTGAGGTAAGAAAAAAGAGAACAGAAATAGAAGTTAAAATGCTTGACTTTAAATAGATTAAATATAAGAAACTGGAAACGGATGACAATGAATATTAAGTATTTGTTCTACATCACATGCATATTTTCCGATTCCCAAGAATTTCTTTTCAATTCCTACAAAACTGCTAAATTATGCAGTTCAAAATTTAAACTATGCAAACAGTTTAAAATACAGACAGTTTGAACGACTGCACATTCTCCGATACCTAAGAATTGCTTTTCAATCGCTACAAAACTACATCTCTGAAACAAAATGTAATTCTTTACGCAACAAAGAAATCAATTGTTCCAAATACAAAGAAACGACACATTCAAATAGTAAAACCTCTCCGATCTTTCCCGACGAAATGGAATTACACAATTCGAACATGTTAATCTGGTCTTTCCACTGACATGATGAAGACAGAGTAGCCCAATTTCCCAGAGCTCTTCCGAACATTGACTTCAAAGGCGATCGCTCATTGGGCAGTTTTCCAAGAACAAAACAAGTCTGAGACTGGATCCCGGTGCTCTAAATTTTACAGATGGTTAACTATTTTTTCTGCATTATTTTATTTTTCTCAGTTTCCTGCTAAGATGTTTTATAATTATAACGTGGATATTTCCAATACGCATTTTTGTTCGCCAGCCAAAAGTTATGAAAAATGAGAAAGTTGAAAGGCGTGATCATCATTTGAAGGTCTGGTAGATAGATGGATTACATATACTCAAATGGGTAGTTAGAGATCCAAAATGTATTTTTTTCTTTTTTTTATATCTAACCTAATCGACGAAAATGCCCTAATTTATTTTTCTAGAGTTATGTACAATATTGGAAAAAAAAATAAATTGCATTTCTAAAGTATAAACTAATTGCACTTTATTTATTTAAAAAGTGCAGTTTTTAAAGCAGCAGACATAAGTAATACGATTCTCTAACTTTTTACTTCCTTGTACGTAGTATAAGGAAGTAATGTGATCCCGAAAAATTTTGGGGGCCAAATTTCGACAAAAAAGCCGATTTTGACTACCTCTAAATTTAATTTTAAGAATTTTTTCGATGCATCTCATCGTAGGCTAGCATGCACGATCATATGAACGCGTCTGCAACTCATTTTGACCTGCGGCGAGTCTATTGTGGTCAGTTTTTCCATGCCGTCTGTACGTACGTATGTACGTATGTATGTAACTCGCATATCTCAAAAACTATTGGTCGTAGAATGTTGAGATTTGATATTTAGGATTCTTCTATGATCTAGTTGTGCATCTCCCCTTTTGATCGCAATCGAATGTATAGTTTATGTACAGGACCGCCCAAAAGATTCGAAATACATTACGCTCTATGGGCCGAAATTCATTAAACTCGCCCAACTCAAAAATTATTAGGCGTAGAATGTCGAAACTTCATATTTTGGATAGTTGTAACATCTAGTTGTGCACCTCCCCTTTCGGTTCCATTCGACTGGATAGTTTAGCTACAGAACCGCCTAAAAGATTCGAAATACATTACGCTCTATGGGCTGAAATTTATTAAACTCGCCTAACTCAAAAATTATTAGGCGTAGAATGTCGAAACTTCATATTTTGGATACTTGTAATATCTAGTTGTGCACCTCCCCTTTCGGTTCCATTCGACTGGATAGTTTATCTACAGAACCGCCTAAAAGATTCGAAATACATTACGCTCTTTGGGCCGAAATTCATCAAAGCGTTTTTTAGAGGTATTGGGCTATTTCAAACGACTCAGAAGGGATATATGCTGTAAAGAGTTAGAAAATGAATTTTTCCATTAAAAAAAGTGTCTTTATCATTTACAGTACTGCTACAGGAACACTCAAAAGATTTCTAATACATTACGGTCAATGGCAATTTTAGGGGCATTCATCCATTTCAAGCACAATACCGTCCTACCACATAAGTTAGGTAATGGTCCGACCACGGTCACGCGCCTCCCTCAAGAACTATGCCAAAAGTCGCCAAGCTTGGCGACTTTTGGTGTACGTGTGTGCATATTTAACTCTTAAATCTCAAAAAATATTATGAAATTTCATATATAAGATTGTTGTAACATCTAGTTGTGCATCTCGATTTTTGGTTCCAATCTACTGGAGAGTTTATTTACAGGACCACCGAAAAGAATTTCAGTACTTTAATGTCTATGGACATCTTCAATATAATACAATTGTAGTCAGTCATTGTTTGGTACATGCCCAAAATCTCGCAGTCTGTCCTCGACCTTGGAGAGTTTTGCCGAAATGTCGCCAAATTTGGCAATAGTCAGTCATTTTGTCCATGCTCAAAGTATCGCCATTTGTAATCGTTCTTGGCGAGTTTTGGCGAAATATCGCCAAATTTGGCGACAATCTGTCATTGTTGGTCCATGCTAAAAATCTCGCCAAATGTCGTCGACATTGACGAGTTTCGCCGAAATATCGCCAAATTTGGCGCCAAAAATTATTTCTTATTTTGTATAACTCTAAAACTTTAACCCGTAGAATTTTGAACTTTTGTATTTAGAACTATATTATAATATCTAACTGTTTTCAATATCTTTTTTGAGAGCAATCGACTGGGAATTTATTTACAGGGTGAGCCAAATGACTTTAAA
Organism: Cheiracanthium punctorium; assembly: GCA_038373885.1. Lineage (NCBI taxonomy): Eukaryota > Metazoa > Arthropoda > Arachnida > Araneae > Cheiracanthiidae > Cheiracanthium > Cheiracanthium punctorium. The sequence goes on from JAWZYV010001978.1 coordinate 548,942, forward strand.
TACATTAAGGTGTATGGATGCATTCAATTCATTGAAAGCCTGTGGTCAATGATTACTTAAAGCGTATATGTCAGGGAATGCCATGTTACATTTTCTCCAATCTGGGTCAATTATAACACTATCACGGGTATATTGTGCTATTTATCCATAATGTCAAGCAAGAATTCAACTGATTTCTTTGCTGGTTCTGTGCTTGAATTACTAGAGGAACCATACTTCCACGAGTCTCTTTTAACCCGTTAAAATTCGGAGTTATTATTAAACAACAAAGCATAGAATCTTTAAATACGCTACATGAATCTTAGATAAAATAACTTAATACCTCAATTTAGAAGTTTCCTGAACTAAATTTCAACCGAGTTAAAAATGTGCTCACGAGGTCGTTCTTAAAATTCTTTTCATGCGTTAAACACAAAGTTGATACACTAATTTGATGATATAAAAAATTTCAGCCTTTCATCATAAATGTCTTATAGATATCTTTAAACAAAGTTAATCAGGAGTTATAAATGAATTTGAATGTGAACGTTGAATGCTAGGCGCAATTTTTTTTTCCAGAATTTCTGCGCGACCACTGAAACACAATCATTAGACGTGATTCTTCCCCATTCGGCAGGTGTTGTAAAGTGGTTTAAGTCAGCATATATTTATCTTCATATCTCTGATAATTTTTATGATATAATGCTGAAATTTTTACATCACCTCACTAATAAATGGTGCACAATTTAGTAATTGGGATTTTTTTTTTTTTTTTTGGTACCGGGGTCGTTAGAAAGTGTCGTTTTTTTAAAAAATTAATTAATTTTTAAGAGCATTTTATTTTAACATAGTCATTTTTCCTAAATTATTTTGAATATTTTTTTCAGATTTCACTGTCCATTTATCTCTAATAAATGTTTTATAACTTTTTTGGGACACTCTGTATAATTTTTGAATATTAACTTTAATTTAGCTGCAAAGAGTAAATAATTAAAGAACAAAGTTTGACAAACCCTAAAATCTTGTATTCTTACAAAAAGTATTTTAAGTAATAATGTACTAATATTTAAATACTTCAAAATCCTCCTTAAAATAACCTATCACATTTTCTGAAAAAGCAGCTTACACCAATCTCCATTTAGTTTAATTTTATTTCGTCGAGGGGTTATAATTAAAACAAGTTACTCGCATTGCGTTACAAAAGATCATAAAATCTTTCAGATATAAAATTACGAGACATTTAATTAAGACAGAATTATAATTTTTAAGGAATACAGAAATAAAAAAAGACATTTTTTTTCTGTCCAGTGATTCGTAAAATTGGATGTTGTTTTAAAATTCGTTTCATTGGATTTTTATTACGTTGATTGGTATGGTAATTTTATATTGTCTTGGGATGTATTTTAATGATTCGAGATATAAAAGACGTGAACAGTGATTAAACGGCTGTTTTTTTATTTTTGATGATGTGACCAGTCGGGCATGGATAAATAGGTGGAGTGGGCAGGGTTAATTTACCTGTAGGAGAAATTGGAAGCAAAAAGCCAATAGCAGTATAGGAGAGAAAAAGTACCGTATTTGGCTAGTTATCTCCTTGTACTGCATTTTACAGTGAAAGTATCAAATGCCCCTTTTTTTATTTTGTGCCAATTCTGCAATTTTGATTATCATTAAATGACCGTTGGTTCAATTCAGTTTTGACATTAAATATGGAATCAATAATTTATAACTGTGTATGTATTCAGGCCTGCCGAGAGGGGGGGGGGACAATTGCCCCGGGGCCTGGGCCTTGGGGGGCCCGAGCCTGGAGGACGTACATTAAGATGTTTCAGCGTACAAACCCACGCATAAATAAAATATTTATGTCTCCCAAAACCTTTGATAAAGATGGTAACTCTGCTCTAACACAGAAAAAAAAAATTAGCAAACACTAATGAGGTTTAATGTCGCAAGCTGGTTTCGGTAAATATGACTTACCAGCATCAGTGCGATATTACATTATCACACTGATTGGTGATGTCGCACTACGGTGAAAATATTTCGAAATTTTCGTTTGATAACAAACACTTTTTTTTCTGTGAAAGTTGATCAGAGCATTGAGAAACCACCAATGCTTCGGAACTATGAATGTATGACGAAAATTGCCGGCGAAAAACATTTGAAAAGAAGATCATTGTAAAGAATCAATCAACACAGAGAGATTGTGGATTGATACAATTCGCATTGATTTACTGGAATAGAAAATAAAGATGTCAAACAAGCAGTAGAGTAAAGTAAATAAAAAACTTTGTAAAAAACGGCCAAAACATTTTTTGGCTGAAACGTACGTATCCTCTTACCTATAACATCTTATGTGTGTTTTTTACAAAGTTTTTTATTTACTTTATTGTTTATCACCAGTATTTTGAGTGTTTTTTTCGAAGCAGTAGAGTAATTAAAAACTTTTAATTTCAATAAAAACAATTTCCTCCTGCTCTCTTGTGTTGTTAGTGTTTTTTTTTACAACGTTCAAAATGTTTCAGGTTGCCTATTTTCTAATTTTCGTCATATTTGTATCGTTCCAACGTCATTCATGATTTTTCAATTTGCTGATCAACTTTCGCAGGAAAAAAAATGAGTATTGCCATTGGAAATTTTCGATATTTTTATTTTTATTTTAACCGTAACTGTGAGAGCTCTGTTGTTTTCAGCAATACCAATTTCGAGAGTATACATCTTAATAACTATATCTGAATAACCATATATATATATATTGGTTAGATATTCGTTAAAATCAGCCGGGCGGTGGACCCGCCTGCATGGAAAGAACCCTACGTAATAATTTAAGTTAGCGTATATTTATCAAGTGTAATAGAATTATGCTGCCACACATTATTCCTAATATATCTTTCTTTTTATGTCAGACAAATGGGCCGCCCGAGTTCTGTAGAGGCTAAAGTATGAAGTGATTAATACTTCTGGTCTTAGTAGTCGCGCAAAGGCTGATGTTGCCAAGTGCCGCGGCAATAGGAAAAAAAAAACTTTCATGTATACGCCTAGAATCGGTAAAAATCACCAAGACAAGACAATAATTGTAACTTTAGCGTTACTTTATACTCAGCGGTACTGTTTATAAGAAAATTACTGTGAAACGTATTTATATTACAAAAGATCATTATAAAATTCATTCATTAGTACTATCACATTTCAGCATTTCGTAATTTCACCTTCTATATTTTTGTGTTTTTTAAATGTGTTCAAAGAATTTCTTTTACGTACAAATTTTATAAGAAAATAATGGACATTTTGAATTACTTTACTAATTTCCTTTTAGTTCTAAAAAGGAAATTAGCAAATTCATTCGAAAGAAAATCTATTTATCGTAGTTAAAATTAGAAAAGTCAGCGAACTCGATTTGTTTCATGCTCCTTATATTTATTGTTGAATAAAGAGTCTATTCGAAAAGATTAAAGGAATATTTATTAATTAAAGTAGTAAAAATTTGATTTTCAAAAGCATAGAATGGATTTTTTTGAAGATATACTTAGTTAGAATTCTTGAATTCTAAATAATTAAAATTTAAAAAAAATCAGTCTACTATCAATAGCAAATAAATTGTAAAGATGATTTTTTGTAGATTTTATTCCCTACTAGCTGAACTACCCGTCGTTGACGGGTTAGAACTAAATGCAAATTTCCAAAAAGCAAGAACTTTCGTCAGCATTGTAGGAGTACACAGAATGGATGTAGTATGTTCCCAAAGTAAAGAAAGCGAAGTTATAATTTTTATGGATTGTTAAAATATTACAGGTTAGAGAGTAACTAAATAATATCATTTCATTCGCTTTAGTCGTTATCATGTGATGCGCGAACGAATATTTACGCATATTGAAATAATTTTCGCAAAATCTCAAAAATCTAATCAATAATTTTGGAAAATTGGAAGCCTAGAATTTAAGTTGAGTGACAACCTATCATGTCACCAAATTTCGTTTCATTCCCTGTAGTCTTTATTTCGTGATGCTGGAACAAAATTTCAGCATTTTAAAACGATTTTCGCAAAATCTCAAAATGTAATCAAAATATTTTTAAAATTCAACGCCTATAAATTAAGATTAGCAACTACCTATCATATCACCAAATTTCGTATCATTAGTATTAGTCGTTATTACGTGATGCTTGAAGAAATATAAACGTATTTCGAGAGAATTTTCACGAAATCTCAAAATCTAATAAAAATGTTTAAAAAATTGGACACCTATAGTTTATGTTGAGCAACCATCTATCATGTGACCAAATTTCATATCATTCGCTTTAGTCGTTATTACGCAATGCGTGAACAAAGATTCACTCAGTTTTAAACGATATCGAAATCTGATCGATTTTTTTAAAATTAGATGCTTTTAGTTTAAGGTGAGTGACCACCTATCATTTCACCAAATATCATTTTTTCACCTTCAGTTATTACGTGACGTGCAAACACAGATTTATGCAGTTTGAAACGATTTTCGCAAAATCTCAAAATCTAATCAAGATTTTTTTTTATTCGACGCCAATGTTTCAAGTTGAATTACCACCTATGATGATACCAAATTTCATTTCAATCGCTTAAGTCGTTTTTACGGGATGCTCGAACACGAATTTAAGCAATTTAAAACGATTTTTGCAAAATCTCAAAATCTAATCAAGATTTTTTAAAAATCGGCGCCTATGTTTTAAGTTGAGTGACTACCAATCGTCATACCAAATTTCATTTCAATTGCTTCAGTCGTTTATACGTGATGCTCGAACACAAATTTACGTAATTTGAAAGGATTTTCGCAAAATCTCAAAATGCAATCAAGATTTTTTTTAAAATTCGACGCCTATGTTTTAAGTTGAGTGATCGCCTATCATGACACCCAATTTCACATCATTCGCTTCAGTCGTTTTTACGTGATGCTTGAACAAAAAAAGCGTCACGGACAGGATGACAGAATGACAGAACGACAGACAAACTTTTTTTTTTGAGGCTCGCACCGGATTCCCAGGTGCTTGATACGGATAGAAATCGCAAAATGTTTGAATTCCAAGAAATGTACAGACAAAAGTCTAATTTTATTTATATAGATATTTTATACTGGAAAGACAGTTAATTCAACGTATTTTTTTTCATTTAGTGAACTGACTGGGAGAAATTTAATTCCATCTAGAAATTTATCTTTTCCATTCAAAATTATTTCTTTTTTTTTTTTCGAATAAAATTTAAAGTAGATATGAGAAATTTACACATTTTTTTCAAATGACGTCTTCAGTAAATTAATTAGGGAATACTATCCCACGTTGTCTTTGCATAAGCGTAAAGTTTTCAAAATTATTGGGGGGTCCGGGCCCCAAAACCACATATATTCACGTCAGTGGCGTAGCCAAGGGGGGTGGTGTTAGGGGGGTCATAACCCTCCATGAGGAATCTTTTGCCATACAAAATGTATATTCTTCACTCCCTTATCATACACCCGTATACATATATATGTGAGTTGCAGAAGTCGTAACCCCCCCCCCCTCCCTGGAAAATTTCTGGCTACGCCACGGATTCACGTACATATAACTTACTCATAGTTGCCAACTACTACGGAATATAATTAACCACTTTTTCTACATGATTTTTCAGCTTAAAATATAGCAAAATTTTTGTGCTGCGCGCGAGCTGGTGGCTATTGTTGTACTTTTATCTTTTTATCATATTATTATTCATTTAACTTTGTCCTGACTCAAAGATTTACTATCTAAAATTTTAACCAATTATCATTTTTCATATTTTTAACTTAGAAATTAAATGCTTAGTTTTAGAAAGTGTTGTGACCGCAATATACCAACCAGGCTCTCGGCGTTACGTGCAAATGCCATTTGGCTAAAAAAAATTAAAACCTGAAAGAGAACTGCTGAAATAAATTTACACGAAGTGAGATAAATGATGAGGAGCCATTTTCACTTAAACAATTACATTTATTCAATTACTTTTAAATCTTTTACATCAGACAATTAAACTAGAAAAAATCGTAAAAAATATGATAATACTATAATTACAAATACACTCCATTCTCCCTTTCCCCGAGCTGACCTTTTTTCTTAAAAATTTACCTAACGTTTGTGCACAACAAAAATATAAAAAAAAATTTAATTAAAAGAAAGAAAGAAGGAAAGAAAGATAAACTTATCATTAGTAGAAGAGTGGGGGGCCCCCATCAAAATTTTTCATCAAGTCATCTTCAAGAATTCCCTCAGGGACGCCAGCGCCATTTCTTTTTTCTTTAGCAAGGCAGCGCGTGGGACTCAGACTTCAGTTGATCACACCAAACACCAGAATGACTCAACCCCACGCTTCCTCCGGCTTAGGTCACCTTTTTACCTCCTTTGTTGGCGCTTTCCGCTCGTAAAGTAGTTCGGTCGAAGATACAAATATTATTAATGAAAACTTGTAGATTTATTATCGATGGGCGTTGAAACTTAATTTTTTACTATGATGAAAAATGTGAAAGTTGTTCTTATTGTTGTAACTATTGTAGAAGTTCTATTTTTGATTTAAAAATTTGAAAATGCTTGGTTGCCGATCTCCATATCCTTGCGCCGTTGTTGTTTTCTTCTTCGATATATTGAATCGAAGTATTGGTATCGATGCACGTAGTTATTGGATGTTATTAAAAAAAATTAGAAAGAAGGTTAGAGAATTCCAGAAAAGATAATTATAGTGAAAGGAAAAAAAAAAACTTAACTGTAATTACAACCACTTAATTTTTTTAAAGAAAATTACCAATTTCAAAACAAACATTTTTATGAAACTCTTATTGTCAGCTCTAAAAATTTATTACCAACCCTCTGAATAATGTCAGCTCTCACAAAACGTATTTTCATAAATTTAAAATTTAAAAGAAAATTGTTGTACAAATTATTTTAATTACTTGAACAATATGTATAGTTACCTTACACAAAGATGGCAACACGATCGCCAGAATAACGATCTTTTAGATGTTTGGCGCCAAAATATAGAACAAGTAAACAAATAAATAAAAATGAGTCAGCCATGAGTCATCAATAGTAATTCAACATATACTTTAATAAATTTTAAACACTTCATTTTTATTTTACTTCCTTTATGAATACTGGCATATGGTGACAAAACAAAACCACCTTAATAAACAAATTGTTTAGAAATTTTAATTTTACTTGATTTAAAATTCACTAATTAAGGTTAGGATTTTTAATTAAGTAGGCTATTAATTAATTACACTTTACTTAAAATTGAAATCATAACAAATACCTCCCTCTCACACGAAAAAAAAAATGTGCAACATTTTTTTTTTTTTTTTCTCAAAGAAACATAACAGTAAACTGGAATTTACACACCCTAAGTAACCCGCCTAACTCCAAATTGTAAACCAAAATGTTGATTTACAGCACAAAACAAAAAAACTAACACAGTAGCTTGAATAATCTGCTTCGCATAAAAATAGTATACAATTACCCCAAAAAAAAATATCACAATAAAGGAAAACAAAATTTAAAAAAAAAATGCAAAATACCTAACTAACACTACACAAAATATTAGCACTTGAAGTTGAAATGCATATCACAAGGGAAACCTTCACTACCCTCCAACATTCCGAACCATTGCAAACTTTTACATATAACACAAACATATTCAATAATAAAGGAAAAATTTGTAGACTTTGGACTCTGATCAACTTCTAACTAGTGTGTTTAGCCTACAACAGAACCCTATTAATTGCCACCTTGACAAAACATATATAAAATGATTTATAAGAAAACTCTTTAAAAAAAAATTAACACTTTGCTATATCTAGGTGAAGAACACATTAATCAAACCCAAAATATTCACATTAGATGGTTAGCTACTCCACCAATAAATATCTCAAACTTAAAAAAATTATGTTCAGCAGCAGATATATTTATGTTGGGCCCAACAAATTAGTGTTAAAGTTATATTAAATATTCATATAACATTAGTAGAGAATCAAAACAATCAACACTTAAATCATATAAAATATAAAACAAAATGACACATAAAAATTTTCACACTATAATAATCTGATTCTTCATGATAACAGTTCATTTTTTTTTACGAAACCATTCTGTCTCTGCCGTAGATTGTATTGATGTTTGGTGGCCTGTCCCGTGCTTGGAGGCACCACAGCCTGTGGTGGGGTCTGGACAACTGGAGCAGAGCTTCCTGTCGTAGACTGCTGTACATTACTGGGCAGCTTCCTGGGCACTCGATTGCTGTTCACGACTACTCTGACAGTTTTTGTATAGTTTTTGGGGAAAGGACTGTTATTGAGATCTGGCGAATTTAAAATTTCGTTATCTTCATTAGGAGCACTAGGCTCTTCCTCTATGAACTCTACATCCAAGGATGGGAAAATGAGGCGATCTGGAATTTTGGTTAATCTGTCAACATGGACTTCTTGTTTATCTTTATGGTTGTATATGTTAATGATTTCAAAATTGACTTTACTAAGTTGATTTTTAACTCTATAAACCCCTTTATTAAATTTAGAAAACTTTTTCCCTTGCCCAACTTTAATTGATGGCGTGTATAACATCACCAGATCTCCTATAACAATACCCTTCTCCTTACACACCTTTTTTCTATACTTTTCTTGTCTTTCTGCAGCTTCAACTAAATTGGCTTTTATGATTTTAAAACACTGTTGTAGGCGAATCTCCAAATCTTCACTGAGTTCCCTCTGATCAGAATATGACCTCAAAGGGGGGCTACTTATAAGATCTATTGGTAATACTAAATCCCTTCCATATATTAAATGAGCTGGTGTATCTTTTAAGGTTGAGTGTACTGCTGTTCTGTAAGCCAAAAGTGCAAAATGTAAATATTTGTCCCATTCATGGTAAGTATTGTCTGCTAAGTGCTGGAGTGCGTTAATTATTGTAGCATTAAGCCGTTCAACTACCCCATCAGTCGCTGGGTGGTAACTTGTACTAGTGTGTTTCTTAATATCCAGTTTTTTATAAACTTTTTGTATGCTGTCAGAAATCAAAGAACTACCTCTGTCAGTTATCAAATGCTCAGGAATCCCATGAGTGCATATGAACTTTTCTAACACCAAAGCAATCGTTTCAGTTTGTAAATCCTTCACAGGGTATGCTTCCACCCACCTGGTAAAATAATCACCAATTACTATAATATGTTGATTGCCTGACTCAGTAATAGGAAGTGGTCCTACTGCGTCCATCCCAATTCGCTCAAAAGGCCGACTAGTTATTTGAATTCTTTGCAGCGGCGCTTTATGTTTAGCGTTATACCCTCTTCTCTCAAGACACGAGTGGCAAGATTTGACATAATTAATGATATGGTGTGTCATGTTCCACCAAAAATAGTTTCTCTTAATTCGGGTTAAAGTCCTCTTAATGCCTGGGTGTGCTGATGTTATCGAGTCATGTCCTAAGGACAAAACCTCACTAATGAGTGTCTTTGGAATTACTAGTCTGTCTGTGATGGTAAATTTGTGACCCTTTGCTTTATCATTTACACAAAACAAAATTCCATCCCTCTTAAAAAATTTCATCCCATTTTGTTCAATTTCATTTGTGTCCTCTAACTTAATCAAAATCTCTTGACACCTAGTGTCTTGCTCTTGCAAATTCCTAATCCTAGCAGGGGGAAAGTTGTTTGTTGTGAATTCAATGACATTGACGGGTTCTACCTGAACTGTTCGTGACAAAGTATCCGCAGGCACATTCATTTTTCCAGGAGTGTGAATTACTGTGTAGTCGTAATTTTGAAGCGCTAGTATCCATCTTGTAATTCTACCGCTATCCTTAAGTTTGAGTGCATAGGAAAGCGACTTCTGATCACAAAAAAGTTTAAAAGATTGCCCATACAAATAGTGTCGAAAATTGTTTATTCCCCGAACGACCGCTAAGGTTTCCCTTTCAAAAACACTATACCTAGTTTCGGCATCGTTCAACCGCCTACTTGCATAAGCAACCGGATGTAATTGTCCATCCTGACCTTCCTGACTCAATACAGCTCCAATAGCATATCCAGAAGCATCTGTATGCAAAACGAATTCTTTCTTAGTGTTTGGTAAAATAAGACAAGGGTAAGAGATTAATGCTGACTTTAATTGCTCAAAAGCATTATTGGCATTTTCATCCCAAACAAAAGTTACTGATTTTTTTGTTAATTTAGTCAAATGTATTGCTATGTGGGCGAAATTCTTTATAAATTTGCGATAGAAATTACAAATTCCTAAAAATGACCGAACCTGCTTTTTGTTAGTTGGAACTGGAAAATTTTGAATTGCCTCCACATTTCTGCTGTCGGGCAAAATTTTACCGTCAGTGACCTGAAACCCAAGGTAAGTAATTTTTTCTTTAACTAATTGACATTTTCCCGGATTAACTTTTAAATTGTGCTCGCCTAATCTCTTGAATACCATGTCTAGTTTTTCGAGGTGTTCATCGAACGTGTTCGACGCAATTATAAGGTCATCGAGGTAAGTATTAATATTCCACTCTTTCAGCCCAGCTAATACTATTTCCAATAATCTTTGAAATGACGACGCTGCATTTTTCAAACCCTGAGGTAGACGATTCCAGTGAAAAAGGCCAAATTCGGTGGTGAAAGCAGTCTTATGACGATCCTTGGGATCTAAATTCATTTGCCAATAGCCTGAACATAAGTCCAAAGAAGAAAAATACTTGGCTCCTTCTAATGAATCTAATAAATCCGAAATTAACGGTAAGGGAAAAGGAAGCGGTTGTGTTTTTAAATTTAATTTCCTATAGTCACATACCAACCTATACGTGTTATTCTTTTTCTTAACTAATAATATTGGGGAAGCATACGGTGAATCACTTACAGAAATTATCCCGGCATCCAAAAGCTGGTTTATTTGACTTTTCAATTCTTCTCGTAAAGGATGTGGGGTTCTGTAAGGCTTCTGCCTGACTGGCAAATCATCCGTTAGGTAAATTCGGTGAGCTATGGTGTTGCAACCCGTAAGTTGCTTTACACTTTCAGCAAAAACACCTTTATGTTTGATTAATAAATTTTTTAATTTAACTTTTTCCTCATCTCCTAAATGAGCCAGATCAAATTTACCTCCAAAAATTTCATTCTCATCTTCATAAAATTCCTCCGCCATGTTTACTTCTCCTATCAACTCATTATCGTCCTTATAAAATTCCTCCCCAACGCTTACTTCATCGCTCTTAACTACCTCAATAGGCTCAATGTTTACAATTTTGGTGTCTTTGTTAATGTGAACAGGGTCGTTAGAAAAATTAGCTATCTTGACAAAATATTCGCCATTGTCATTTCCTTCATTTACTGAGCTCGAGACAATCCACACATGCGCATGGCATGCTTATGTGGTTGGATTAAGACAAAATCAGAAATCTTAAAATTATCTTTAGTAGTAACTGTTACAATTAATTCAGATTTAGGAGGAATGATACATTTACGTTTATTAAAACCTACTTGAAAATTTAGATTTTGTACAGAATTAACATTATGTCTAGAAATTTGTTTATTTGTCCAATTAAGTAAAAAATTTTCATTTGAAATGGTAGTCTTAGCAAAATTGATATGAATTTGATTTTCGATAAGAAAGTTCGAACCTAAGATCGCATCGTAAGTAAATAAATCTGTATTACATACAAAAAATTCTATTTCACACTTAAAGGTCCCTAATTGAACTTCTAACTTAACTTTTTGGTTCAAGGTTACTAAATTTTGTGTAATGCCCAATACTTTTAAAAAACAAGGTTCTACTAATTTAATGCAGCGTGTGTCTTTCAAAGATTCCAAAACACTTCCCTTAATTATGGAAATTGAGGCACCTGTATCAATAAGAGTATGTATAACAAAATCCTTAACATTAATTTGTACAATAGGCAAAGTATAACTGGATTCCGAAGTCGCAATCCCAGTGCACTCAAAAGGGGGATTCAAGATCAGATGAGTGTCCCTGTCTTGCCCCTGATTTAGTTTCCCTGCCTGTCATTTCCATTGGGTCTGTGTTGATTATAATATCTTGATCGACAATCGCGACTATAATGCCCTGGTTTTCTGCATTTAAAACAAATTATACGATTAGTACCGTTGCTAATGACTAATTTGTTCAATCTCTTTACCTCCTCTTGAAGATCGCTAACTCTTTTATCTGTTTCAAAGATACTATTCTGAACCAAAGATTTAATTTCTCTCAACTCCGTTTCAATGGCGGACGGCTTCGGTTCGGTGTCAACAATGTTGACACTCGCGGAGGCTTTCTCTAGCGCGGCGCATTGTTCTTCTTGTAAAGCCAGAGCCCAAATTTTTTCAAAGGTGTCATAGTCTTGTGCCATGATGAATCGGCGAACGGAGGGTCGGAGGCCTTGAAGACATTGGGAAACCAACATCCTTTGCCGAATGGGCTCATCATCGGGAAAGCAGCGATGTGCTAAACCGTTTAAACGGGACAAAAAACCCCGCGTGGTCTCATTAAAACCCTGTACTGCCGTTGTGAATTTCAAAAGCGAACAATCTTTGTCGTTAGTGCCGAACCTGTCCTTCAAAGCTTCTTTAAATGTTCTGTAATCGGCAGATTTCAACTGAGGCTGCGACCTAACAAAAGCATCCGCTTCTCCAATGCACTTAGTTTTGGCGACAAACAGTGTTTGTTCATCCTTCCATGACGCGTGTTTGGCGATTTCTACGATTTTGTCGAAGAAATCATTAATCGTAAAGTCAGGGTTATTTCCCGAAAAGGGGGTTACTAGGGGGATAAATTCCCCAAAATGAACAGTTGTTACTGTTAAATTACACGCATTATCTAAAGAGGGAAGTCCGAGGTGGAAGATCTAGGCATTTTAATTTAAATAATTGTAACCCAAAATACTAAATAACTAATAATAATTATACAATCTATTAAAATCATTCAGAAAAAATTTGACCCATGGCTGACCGATGCGTTAACGAAACACAAAAAAAAAAAAAAATGGCTCGTCTCATTCATCACACTTAATTCGCCGATCCAAATTTGAACGGCACCATTGTTGTACTTTTATCTTTTTATCATATTATTATTCATTTAACTTTGTCCTGACTCAAAGATTTACTATCTAAAATTTTAACCAATTATCATTTTTCATATTTTTAACTTAGAAATTAAATGCTTAGTTTTAGAAAGTGTTGTGACCGCAATATACCAACCAGGCTCTCGGCGTTACGTGCAAATGCCATTTGGCTAAAAAAATTTAAAACCTGAAAGAGAACTGCTGAAATAAATTTACACGAAGTGAGATAAATGATGAGGAGCCATTTTTACTTAAACAATTACATTTATTCAATTACTTTTAAATCTTTTACATCAGACAATTAAACTAGATAAAATCGTAAAAAATATGATAATACTATAATTACAAATACACTCCATTCTCCCTTTCCCCGAGCTGACCTTTTTTCTTAAAAATTTACCTAACGTTTGTGCACAACAAAAATATAAAAAAAAATTTAATTAAAAGAAAGAAAGAAGGAAAGAAAGATAAACTTATCATTAGTAGAAGAGAGGGGGGCCCCCATCAAAATTTTTCATCAAGTCATCTTCAAGAATTCCCTCAGGGACGCCAGCGCCATTTCTTTTTTCTTTAGCAAGGCAGCGCGTGGGACTCAGACTTCAGTTGATCACACCAAACACCAGAATGACTCAACCCCACGCTTCCTCCGGCTTAGGTCACCTTTTTACCTCCTTTGTTGGCGCTTTCCGCTCGTAAAGTAGTTCGGTCGAAGATACAAATATTATTAATGAAAACTTGTAGATTTATTATCGATGGGCGTTGAAACTTAATTTTTTACTATGATGAAAAATGTGAAAGTTGTTCTTATTGTTGTAACTATTGTAGAAGTTCTATTTTTGATTTAAAAATTTGAAAATGCTTGGGTGCCGATCTCCATATCCTTGCGCCGTTGTTGTTTTCTTCTTCGATATATAGAATCGAAGTATTGGTATCGATGCACGTAGTTATTGGATGTTATTAAAAAAAATTAGAAAGAAAGTTAGAGAATTCCAGAAAAGATAATTATAGTGAAAGGAAAAAAAAAAAAAACTTAACTGTAATTACAACCACTTAATTTTTTTAAGGAAAATTATCAATTTCAAAACAAACATTTTTATGAAACTCTTATTGTCAGCTCTAAAAATTTATTACCAACCCTCTGAATAATGTCAGCTCTCACAAAACGTATTTTCATAAATTTAAAATTTAAAAGAAAATTGTTGTACAAATTATTTTAATTACTTGAACAATATGTATAGTTACCTTACACAAAGATGGCAACACGATCGCCAGAATAACGATCTTTTAGATGTTTGGCGCCAAAATATAGAACAAGTAAACAAATAAATAAAAATGAGTCAGCCATGAGTCATCAATAGTAATTCAACATATACCTTAATAAATTTTAAACACTTCATTATTATTTTACTTCCTTTATGAATACTGGCATATGGTGACAAAACAAAACCACCTTAATAAACAAATTGTTTAGAAATTTTAATTTTACTTGATTTAAAATTCACTAATTAAGGTTAGGATTTTTAATTAAGTAGGCTATTAATTAATTACACTTTACTTAAAATTGAAATCATAACACTATTTTGAAAAAAAAAATAATTAAAAAATATACTGTTTACAAAAAGTGGTTAATTAAACTCCGTTGTAGTTGGCAGCCATGATTTAAGTGTAAATTATTGGAGGCGCTCGAGCTCTATGGGTCCATAGAATTCTACACCTATGTGAGGTAAGTATCCATGTTAGTATCTTCCTACCATGTTATAAGTTAAAAAAAGAAGCAAAGTAAAAAATACAAAGGAAGGAAAAAAAAAACCATTTTCGATGAAATAGTGCATTTTAGACACATCTGAACTTTTCTTCATTTCATACTTAACATTGCATTGCATAATCTGTTTTTAATTAGCCAGAGCCTGGCGAGGGCAGCTTATAGTAACATTGTGTGTTATGTGGCGTCACAATGAATACTAAATCATGATTGAAATCAAAAGAAGAAAATTTTTAAAAGTACAAGTAAAGTTTTTTTTAAACGTTTGTAAATGGCGAACTTTTTTTTGTTAGTATAAATTAGTTATCTGTATTTATTTGTAAATTATTGGGTGGGCTCAGCCTATATTCACAATTTATTGGGAGGGCTCGAGCCCCACGGGCCCATATAACTCTACGCCTATGTGTCTTTGCGTTTCGCAGTTTTTAGGGATTGGCATTTAGTGATGCCATGGGATTGATATTTCATTCAGCTTAGAATTCATTTAACCCTTTATCTGCTGACAGTACTCAGCAGTACCTTAAATTAAAATTGTTAAAAAAAGAAAAATCTATTCAGAAACAACTTATGACAGAACACAGCTTATGCAGATCTTATTTGTATTGTAGTAGAAGATGTGGAAAACAAATCAATGAACTAGTGAGTGTTTCGTGGTTCGTGCGTATAACTGATCTATCCCGCAGATGCGAAGTTTCCTGATGCTTATGTTTATTGAAATATTTTGGTTTCTGAATGCCAAATATTGTGTCTGGTAATACGTTTTAAAGCATGTGACAAAGAAATGACTACCCAATTTTGAACTTATAATAATAACCTTTGTTCGTCAATGTAATCTCCATTTTCCAGCTACTTCCACCATCGGTCATGTATGCCAGCAGCCTAGAAGGATTCATCTTTTGATGCAATGAAGTCAACAATGGATTTTCGTCCACTGTGGGGAAGTGCACAAAAGACAAGGCATTGCTCATTGACCGAAATACATGGCAGTCCGAAGAGGCTATGTCAGGGCTATACACCGGGTGTTCCAAAACTTCCCAGCAAAACTACACTAACGTGTCCTTGACCGGTATTGCAACATGAGGTCTTGCATTGTCGGATGGGATATGAAGCGTGTGCTGTACTAAAAACTACTGGATCCCGGTGAAAGTGTAACTTTTGAAAGCTATAAACAACAATTGCTGCGACTGAAGCAAGAAATCCATCGTAAACGTCCATTAATTGGCAAAGGTTCTTGGCAACTTGCTCCATGAAAACAAATCAATGAACTTGACAATGTTTTATAGTTGATGTGTTTAAATGACTTTTCTTGCTGTCACACAAATGTAACAGTTTTGTGATGTGAATGTTTATTCAAATATTTTGTATGGTTCATGAACACCAAATAAATGCTCTAAAAAAAAAATTAAATGCGTTCCTTGGAAATAATGGGCATCTTAAGTGCCCTACAATTCCTAGGAATATTGGATGGAAAAAATACTAAGAACTTTCCTGAACAATTTAGGTAGGTTCTCCTGAAATGTATTGTTCAATATTAATTGTTCATTAAAGTTTCTGGTATTTCAGGTTACGTTCTTTGGAATTGTATGACTTTAACTGCTTATTATTTCCAAGGGACATACCTGGATTTTTTACTGCACATTATTTAGTCTTTTTATATGTATTTTTCTTATATATTTCTGTAGCATTAAAAATATTTTATGCAAACGCTTTAAATTACTGATTTCCTCTTTAAAAATTACTCCTCGATCACTACTAAATTTCATTCCCGAAACTTAACAAAATACCGCACCCAACAAAAAAATCTAATTTCTTCGAAAAACTGTGACGAGACAAACATTCGAGTAGTAAAGCTTCACCGAAACTTCCCCATAGAAACAAAAGTAAACTTTTCGAATTCTTATGCATCAATCGGGCTTTCCCACAGACATAATGAAGACAAAGTACCCCAATATCTTAAAAGTTGTCCGAACATTATTTTCAAATAGGATTGCACACTGGGCAGTTATCCAAGAAGAAAAGCGAGTTTATAGAAATAAAAAAGAGAAAGTAGTTTTGCTTCAAGCCTTACATCTCCTAGTGCCCCTAATTTTACAGCTGGATTGCTACTTTTATTTTATTTTTCCGGCTTAATGTCAGGGCGTGGATATTGCCTATATATATTTTTTTTTTATTCGCAAGCCAAAAGATATGATAAATGAGAAATTTAAAGATGGAGTAAGCGTTTGATGTTTCCAGACAGTTGGAGTGCACAATCTGGTAGTTAGGAATATATTTTCTTTAACTCTTTGAGGCACAACCCTTTCCCAATGCTGAAAAAAGGGCAGCCGTTGCCATCGCTCGACTTAACTACCAGCAAGATGGCAGACGATCGAAACGTTCATCGCGTGCCACAGATCTAGAGACCCTTTTGTGTGCCAGCTGCGTCACAAAAGGGTCACAAAAGGGCACAGCCAGCTGTCGTCAAAAAAGGGTCTCTAGATCACGCGATGAACGTTTCGATCGTCCGTTATCTTGCTGGTAGTTAAGTCGAGCGATGGCAACGGCTGCCCTTTTTTCAGCATTGGGCAATCTATCCAGCTGTTCTCGCGTTCTTCCATTTTTCGGCTGATGTCAGTGGTGTTAAAAATAATCGTGACAATTTTTTTACGGGAAAAGGACGTGCTAAAAAGTAAAGGATTCTCGTGGAGCTATGTCACCCGTGACTATTTTTATAGAAATCCAATCTATTCTTCGTGACCTTCAACAGTCAAAACGTCAACAGTTTGGTGGTCTCAGAGCGAAACCACTGCGCGTTAAAGGGTTAAATAACAGCTACGTGAACAAACTTATTTTCATATTTTTGGAATATATTTTAATTATAACCACAAATACATATTACGAGAACGCGCTAATGCAACGGTTCTTTAGAATATACAAAGTTGGAAAAGAATGTAAACAGATGACGTCTTGTTCATGGTTGATTCGTAATCTCTGGTGCTGCTATCCACTTTATATTGTAAAAAGCAGAAATCATACTTAGCCCATATTTTTATTCTCTATCGCTTTTAGAATATACAAAGTTGGAAAAGAATGTAAACAGATGACGTCTGGTTCATGGTTGATTCGTAATCTCTGGTGCTGCTATCCACTTTATATTGTAAAAAGCAGAAATCATACTTAGCCCATATTTTTATTCTCTATCGCTTTTAGAATATACAAAGTTGGAAAAGAATGTAAACAGATGACGTCTGGTTCATGGTTGATTCGTAATCTCTGGTGCTGCTATCCACTTTATATTGTAAAAAGCAGAAATCATACTTAGCCCATATTTTTATTCTCTATCGCTTTTAGAATATACAAAGTTGGAAAAGAATGTAAACAGATGACGTCTGGTTCATGGTTGATTCGTAATCTCTGGTGCTGCTATCCACTTTATATTGTAAAAAGCAGAAATCATACTTAGCCCATATTTTTATTCTCTATCGCTTTTAGAATATACAAAGTTGGAAAAGAATGTAAACAGATGACGTCTGGTTCATGGTTGATTCGTAATCTCTGGTGCTGCTATCCACTTTATATTGTAAAAAGCAGAAATCATACTTAGCCCAGATTTTTATTCTCTATCGCTAAGTAGAAAATATATAAAATCACAGAAATTTAGATATTACTTGTGAAAGCTTTATTCATTTCAGAATTATAAACGATGTAATATGAAAATTGAAGGCAAGGGAAAAGACTATCAGGAGAAGGAAAGAGAAGAACTAAAAGAAGGCAAGTGAAAAAATTCCAATCGTTAATTTTCAAAAAGTTACACTTCTTATTTTTGTCCTAAAATGCGTCAGAAGTATGAAGATTAATACATGCTGACTTAATCCACTTTTCAACGTATCTCGACGGGAAAAAATGGCGTCCGTTTTAGGGATTACGCAAAAATTACGAAAGAAAAATAATTTTTTGTGCTTTAGCATCAAACGATCACATTCAAATTTATGTATAGCCCCTGATCAATGTTCGAAGATAAATCGTATTATGATGAAAGGCTGAAATTTTCTGCATCACTTCTTTAATGTATGGTGTACATTTTATTAACACAAGAAATTTTTCGTACGGGAGTCATACACAAATTTAATACGAGTAACTTTTTTTTTTAATAAGGGGAGTAATTTTTCTTTAAAGTAGCCTGTTTTCTTGCCTTATTTTGAATATTTCTTTTTTCAATTTACAATGCTCACTTATCTCTAATGCATAAACAAGTAAAACCGTGTTACCACATTTTTGAACACCCTGGATATCCTCAACGAAACATTATTTTTGTTTTCCAACTATGAGAATAGTTTTCTGATTGTTAAGCAAACAATCAAGCAAAAAAAATGAAAAATAAATAAAATAAAAATAAAAAATAAATAAAAATAAAAAACAAATAAAAATCTAAAATTCTTCCATATTTTATCTGCGCACTCGGCTGGAATTTCAGATTTTTTTATATCTATTCAATCAATTCTGCCATAAAGAGGAAAATGATAACTGTAAGTGCTCCTATAGACTCCTGTTCGCATCATTTTGTTGCTGAAAATTGCATCCATTGTTGTTTGGCCCCTAGTGGTGAAATGTTTTGTATGAGTGCGTATTGGAAAATATAAAGTACCCATTTCAGTTATGAAATCGGATCCTGGATCGGAATATAATTCTATGTTAAAATCTCCTACTAAAACAGTCTTGCAATCCTCCTCCTTCAGCAACTTTTCGAATAGAGCGTCTAATTTATCTTCATAAGAAATTCGAGGACTAGCGTATTTAACTGCAAATCTCACTTTATCTTGAATTTTAGCAATGACCATTTGAACACCATGATCTGGCTCATGTAGTCACGGATAAAGCGTTTCATTAAGTTTTTCTTTATAAAAATCATAACTCCAGATGTTTTTCTGTTTTGGAAACCACTGTCTATCCGTTCGACCAAATTGAATCATGGTATTTGATGATCTATGTATCCGTTAGCAATATCAAATCACTGTGCAGAAAATGTGGATCAAACGGAAAAGTGACCACGGCGCGCCGCGTAGACAAAAATCCCGTGCTTGAAAGAAATAGCACCCGATTGCTAAAAATAAAAATAAAAACATATAACACATGTGATTGAAGTTAAGTATGTGCAACAAGGTATTTAAAGATTGCTTAGTATTTTTAAGCAGAGAACGTACCAATTAAAAATCCCTCATTTGCAGTTTCAAAGTGGAGAAACGCAGATCAATATTTTTTTTCTTCATTCATTAAAAATAATTATTACTTGGTAACACGCCTGAAATATTTCCATAAATACAGCAAGAGCAATAAATTTCAGTTAAAATTATTTATTCACGCGGATTTATTTACTGTTTTCTTAGGAAGTAATAGTTTATATTTTCAAGTGTAGTGGAAGCATGCTTTCTTTCAATAAATTATTTAATGGTAGTTACCGTCTAAAACTTGCATAACGACAACGTACTTGACAAAAGAGCAAGTAAACTCCCCTCATGCAAAACTAGATGCCTCTCATGTTCTAAAACTGAGTTAGGCAAAGCGTCGCCAAAATATATTTGTTTGTTTGTTGGATTACGTATTTACGCTAAGCCCAAAAAGATTATAGCAAGCTTCATTTTCTATGGGGGCTAAAGACCCCCCACCCACCCCTAAACCCGGAGAGTTAGATGCAAAAAGTATTGAAATTTGACACCAACGAATTAAAGTATTTTATTTTTAAAATTGTATTCAAAATATTTCTAATTTTTTATGGGGGGGGGCGTTAATTAAAAGTGGGGGGATGTTGGTTTTTAAATAAATACTTACAGTTAATGTATGAAATAAAGTTAAACTTGAGCACAGTATCACTGAAAAGTTGAATAATTATTTACGACTCTATGTCGATAGTAGGCTTTTGTTGTATGGGCAAGTGCTAATGTTTTAAAGTTATAAGAGAGTTATACCTACAATTTAGTTCACTATAACAGAGTTCAGCAGTATTTGTAATCCCAGCCTCCCCAAAACCAAAAATCTGGGTACGCCACTGCTGCTTTACTATTTTATTCATCTGAGATAGGTAGAACAGTAAGTTGAAAAAATATGCTCAAAATAAGGTAGAAAAAAAAAGAGACTACTTTAAGAAAATCTGCTCTCGTTAATTTTCAAAAGTGACATTTTTTAAATTTGTGTAAAACTCCCGTACAAAAAAATATGATTAAAAACTTTATTAATCATGCTACTTATTATTATTAAAAAAATATATATATATTATACATGATGTAGAAGTTTTTTTTTTCGTATCTATGATATTTTCAAGAGACATTCAATGCCCCACGGCGGAATTTTAAATTTCCTAAAAAAGCTAAAAAGAGACTTTTCCTGTCCAATTATTTTAAGTGCTAGGGAATTGTTTTATGTTTTATTTTCTTGTGATGTGTAATATATTGTTAGCGATGAAAAGTTTTGTTATCTTCAGAGACATTTTGATGATGATATAATAAAAGTGCGCAGTTAAATTTTTATTATCGTGTATACAAACGTGTGTACCTGGTGGACTTTTTTTTCGGCTTGCGTTATTGGTTACATAAGCGTTCTTTTTCTGTCATCTTTAGGCTATATAACTATGTGACGATAAGCTTTGCCTTCAGCTAAAAAAGTAAATACGTAACAAAAAGATGTTGAACAAACTCTCTCTCCCAAAAAGCATTAATACATTCCTTTAAATCATTAATAAAATTATTTTAGGTGAAAAATAGAGAAAATTATCAAATTATTTCAAAATTTTTGATTAAACAGCCGAATATTTAATCTAACACATTTTAAATCACTCCTCAACAATACCAGTGGAAGTCTGGTTTGAAGAGCTTAACCCTAGTGTCAATGACCAAGCGGTCTCTGTATTTTCAAAGACACCGGATACGGCATTACTCACAACGAATATCTATGATCTGTGCTTGTTTCATTACAGGTTACCAATTTTATAATCAAGTAAACACTTACTTCAGGACTCGTATAATAAAAAATAATAATAAAATAAATAATTAAAAGAAAAATAAATAGTTTATAATAATAATTATTATTATTATTTGTTTGATCATATTTGTCATAATACTCAATTAAAATCTGCATGTACAAAATGAGTATTTTACTGCCTGGATATTGAGTAATTATTCAAGAACGTACAACGCATAAAACCCAACAATAATTTTTTTCTAAAAGTGTTAAAATTATATGCTTAATTCAGATTCATGTAAATAACGAGGATTGAAAGCTATTTTGGCAAGGCTTAATTACAAATGATTAAGATTACGATGATAATCGCGAAAGTCAAATTTTTCGAGAAACAAAGTGAAATATTTTAATGAAGTAATGTTCAACAATAACAAAAATTAAAATCATACTCAATAAAATAAAATAATTAAAACTTTGAGAGAACTCTAAATAATATTAATAGCAGCAGAAGTAGACTGGGGACTAAAAAAGACTTTTTACAAAAGTCTCAGTTTGTGTATGTACTTTTGTTGCTGAAGTAGATAAGCAGATCGATTTATTTTTTTCAATTGAAACACGTGTAGAGCTTATAAATACCTAATTAGGCGTTTTATTTTACAGAGTTTTAATTATTTTATATCGTAAACATCAGTTTCTCTGAGTGTTTTTTCGTCATCATACTCAATATCCCGATATGAAAAGAAATGTGAATTAATTATTGCAAATTCACTTACGTACAGACAAAACTTCTTTACGGACAAAAAATTACGCTTACCTGAAAAATAAAAATTAAGAATTAGAAACAGAATTGTAAAAATAACTACACATACTGCAGAAATCAGTTTAAACTGCTGTGATGGCAGTAAATTTAAAAAGTGTAACTTTTTGATAATTAACGAGTGACATTTTTTCTTGATGGAGTCTTATATCCGATCTTATTTTGAATATTCTTTCAATTTACGCCTCCCACTTCTCTAATAGATAAAGAATTAAGTCCCGTAACCACCTTTTAGGGACACCCTATAGAATTCTTAGAACAAGCATCTACCTTAAATGTCAGTACGGTATAGCGGCATCAAATAATAAAAATCTGGAGTGACTCCACTCGACTTTCCGAACACTTACGATTAAGATCATTACCTAGCACTTAAATAAATTTTAATCGATGAATAATTCAAACATATATACCAAATTGAAACTCAATCGAATGCACCGTTTAAACGCTTGCGCACTTTCAAGAATTTCTCCCCATATGCCATTATGCCATAACATAAAAGAAAGTTTTGTCGTAGCCCTTTAGGAGAACTATAAGTCCTATACACACCAAAATCAATACCGGTCTTAGGATGGTGGTTTATAACATGTATACCGAATTTGAGCTCAATCGAATGTATCGTTTAAACGCTAGCGCACTTTCAAGAAATTCCCCCCATAGGCCATAATGTAAAAGAAATCTTTGTCGTAGCCCTGTAGAAAAACTATAAGTCCTATACACACCAAAATCAATACCGGTCTTGCGACGGTGGTTTATGACATATATATCCAATTTGAGCTCAATCGCATGCCCCGTTCAGGAGCTATCGTGTTCACTCACATACACACAAACACACACACACACACACACACACACACACACACACACACACACACACACACACACACACACACACACACACACACACACACACACATACATACATACATCTCGTAAAAATAGCATAAATGGATTCAGAAGCCCTCAAAACGTGTCAATACACCAAAATCTCGAATTCGAATTTTTTCATGATTACAATACTTTCCTTCCATGGTACATGTTCGGAAAGTAAAAATGCAGAAATCAGTTTACCTGTTGTGAAAGAAGTGTTTTTTTCCCTACGGAGTAAAAAATTGTTTAATTATCTAAGTATTGTCCCTTTATAATGTTAACCATTGGATTGCATCATTTTTTCAGTATCGTGCTAATTTTAAAAGGCACGATTATAAAAACGTTATGACGATAGTAATTACGCTTTCATTGATACAAATGTACTTATTACAACTGCCCCGTGAAGCTGTCGCAATTTATCCAGGTTAGGTCAACTGTAACACTGCATTTACAGACGTGCATAGGGGGTGATCCTATACTATGTGCCAAAAATGTAAAGAGTGGTAGAGGGGACCAAGACGGTTGAGAATCATATCACAATGTGGAGTCGGAAATCTCGTGTTCATGTACCTGTTAACCCTTTAACGCGCAGTGTTATCGCTCTGGGAACCCCAAACTCTTACGTTTAGACTGTTGCCAGTCACGAAGAATAGATTTGATTTCTATAAAAATAGTTGCGGATGACATAGCTCCACGAGAATCCTTTACTTTTTAGCATGTCATTTCCCGTAAAAATATGGTCACGATTATTTTTAACAGCACTAACATCTGATGAAATATGGAAGAATGCGAGAACAGCTGGACAGATTGCCCAGTGCTGAAAAAAGGGCAGTCGTTGCCATCGCTCTACTTACCTACCAGCAAGATGGCGGACGATAGAAACGTTACTCGTGTGCCACAGATCCAGAGACCCTTTTTTGACGACAGCTGGCTGTGGCCAGTCGAGCAATGGTAACGGCTGCCCTTTTTTCAGCATTGGGAATGGGTTGTGCCTCAAAGGGTTAATAATCACTTTGGAAGAACTGTTGGCCTAAATTCATAACGAAGAGTCATAAAAACTGAGAGACTTTCATCGATGAAACGAAATAGAATTTGTAAACTATCAGTTATATATATATATATATATAAGTTCTTTCTATAAAAAATTCATTTGCTTTTGATAAACGATGGTCGGAAAGGTCACTGTTACTTCAACACTTCATCCAAAGTGATTATTAACAGGTAAATGCGGACGACATTTCCGATCCCACGTTGCTATGGGATTCTGAACCCTCTACGTCCCCTCTACCTGACATTACATTTTTTTACATACAGTTTAGGACCACCCTGTATACATTTAAATTCTAACTGATTTGTCAGCTGTTATTCCAAAACTGCATTGATACGAATGTTTGCAAATACTTTGACCTGTCTAGCTCAAATTTTCATTCAGGTTTTGCTCTGAGTTACCTAAATATTGATAAAAATGTGCAAAGTGTTATAAATTGACCCCAGAATTCCCTATTAAGTCCTATTAAGACTTTGAGGTCTCAGTCACTTGGGTCACCATTTTTCATGAAGCGGAGTATGCCCGAGTGTCTTTCGGGGTCAACTCTTAACTCTCTGATCTGTAAG
This sequence comes from Cheiracanthium punctorium, assembly GCA_038373885.1. Taxonomy (NCBI): domain Eukaryota; kingdom Metazoa; phylum Arthropoda; class Arachnida; order Araneae; family Cheiracanthiidae; genus Cheiracanthium; species Cheiracanthium punctorium. The sequence goes on from JAWZYV010001978.1 coordinate 573,970, forward strand.
AGTATCCACTGTATTCGTTCGCGTAAATACAGGTATTTATCAATTAATTAGGATTAATCAATTTAAAAGAGTACCAGAGTAAATAATAGTTTTTCTTGTAACCCTTAAATCTGACGGATGTGGCAACTATTCTAACACTTAAATATGAGTATTTGTACCTTCCTTAACCCTTTGAGGCGCAACCCTTTCCGAATGCTGAAAAAAGGGCAGTCGTTGCCATCGCTCGACTTAACTACCAGCAAGAGGGCGGACGATCGAAACGTTCATCGCGTGCCACAGATCTACAGACCCCTTTTTTGACGACAGCTGGCTGTGAAAAGGGGTCTGTAGATCTGTGGCACGCGATGAACGTTTCGATCATCCGCCCTCTTGCTGGTAGTTAAGTCGAGCGATGGCAACGGCTGCCCTTTTTTCAGCATTGGGCAATCTATCCAGCTGTTCTCGCATTCTTCCATTCTTCAGCAGATGTCAGTGCTGTTCAAAATAATCGTGACCATTTTTTTACGGGAAATGACGTGCTAAAAAGTAAAGGATACTCGTGGAGCTATGTCACCCGCAACAATTTTTATAGAAACCAAATCTATTCTTCGTGACTGGCAGCAGTCAAAACGTCAGAGTTTGGTGTTCCCAGAGCGGGATCACTGCGCCTTAAAGGGTTAAGTGTGGGAGACATTTTTCAACAATCTGTTGGATTGTTACAACTTTATTTGTGAGGTAAAAGAGAAATGAAGACGCACAAAGTTCCTTAATACTATAATAATTTTATTCTCAAAAAACATAATTTAATTCAAACTTTTCACATTATCATTCCTCACAGCAAATGTTGAAATGTTCGCCACTATTTTGAATGCAAACATGAGCCCGTCGAATGAAATTTCCTGATACACTTTTCAACGTATTTGGTGATATTAACGATATTTCTACAGTTGTGGTTTTAATTTATCATTGTTTGTAGGACTTCTTTGGAAAACACAACTGTTTTCATGTTTGCATTCAAAATGATGGGAAAGATTTTCAACATTTTCTGTAAGGAATGATAATGCAAAAAATATTGAGTTGAATTGTGTTTTTCAAAAATAAAATTATCACAGTATTAAGTAACATTTTGCTCGTCCTTTGTGCCAACAGATTGCTTTGAGACAAATTGGAGACTTTTTAATAATTTCGCGGTTGGCAATTTTTTATTTCAAATAATTTATTATTAATTTTTCCAAGAGAAGCATTTGTACAGTTCAAAACACTCCATTGTCACCAAAAATCGAACCATCTCTAATCCCCTACCAATTATCCGAAAAAAATCAAGTCTAGAATCCTTCTTATCAAAACAAAAATTTCAATGCCTTGTTCACATGTTACTAATTGTCGTCCCTAAAATACACCTACCCGTATTCGATTTTTTTTTTTCAATTCTACCAGTGAACGTAAAGAAGTAAATGGCATGGCTGACGAGAAAGACAGGCTGTGGTGCTGACATTTTGGTCAGCCACAGTAAGATGTTACCACAGTAAGTTAGCCACAGTAAGATGGCTAACACGAGAAAGACAGGCTGCGGTGCTTCTAAGAATCAATAGGTCATATGATTCTTAGTTGGCTAAGGGGTGTGAGCAAAATGTCAGCACCACAGCCTGTCCTTCTCGTAACCTAGGGGGGTGTGGCCATCTCACTGTGGCTAACTCGGATTAAGATGGCCACACCCTCTAAGTCATATGACTCTTAGTTGGCTAAGTGATGTGACCAAAATGTCAGCACCACAGCCTGTCTTTCTCGCCACACCTTCTAAGTCATATGACTCTAACAGCTGGATTCTCCGCTCGTCGCTAATTTTTCGCAGTCGGTAACTCTGCCCCGCCTTGAGGTCACTTGAGGTGGAGTTTTAAGGAGGAGCGTCAAGGGGTTGTTGTGATTGGCTAAAAGACCTTCCGATGGCCTCCGGAATCGTTAGCGCAAACGATAACCAAACAACTGGTTCTGCCCAGTCCGCAGCAAACCACCGACGGCTTCGGAAACCACCGGCGGAGAATTCTACCCTTAGTTGGCTAAGAGGTGTGACCAAAATGTCAGCACCGCAGCCTGTCTTACTCGTCAACCACGGTAAAAGTGGTGCTTGTGTTGAATGCCGCATCTGAACTCGTCAGTGAAAAGAACCGGCGCGTGATATGCAAAAGGTTGGCCATCGCTCATTTAACAAATTCGGCTTTATTTATGAACAATACAGCCGATACTAACAAAACTTCTGAGCATATTAAAAATATAAAATTCTACGTCAGTGTATCTTTCTCGGGTATAATAAAAATATTTTGAAGTAAACTACTAACATTATATTTTTGCCTTATCTTTCAAAAATTTTACATCTACAATAAAACAAATCATCAAGGTAATTCAATAATTTATATTATTTTAGCATCTCAGGAGAATATTTTTGAAAGAAAAAATCTTTTTCTGGAATTTATATTGTTAAAGGAAGCTGAAATTAAAGAATAAATAAAGAAAAATGGCTGAGTAGTCGTTTTGAATTTCAAACAAATCGAAATTTCATCCTCTCCATTTTTGTATTTTTTTTAACACATTCAAAGATACTTTTAATGAAAAATTTCATAAGAAAAGAAACAATGCTCTTTTCAAATAAATTTGATATTCTTCTTCTTATTCTAAATAATAAAATTAAAAATTTTATAATTAGAAATGTTCATAAACTTCTATTTCATGCCCTTTATTAATTATTGAAAAGAAGAAAATTTTCGAAAATTAAAAGGAAGATTAGCTAGTTAAAACAGAGAAAATATTATTTTGAATATCATGAAAATGATTATGTTGCGTTTTTTTTAACTGATATCTCTTTAAAATATTTGATTTCTAAATAATTAATAAAATTCCATTTTACCTAATACAGTGAAAACAGCTGAAAGGATAATTATCTGAAGATTTTACTTGCTTCATGTTGGACCGAGGCGGAAAAAACATTTTTTTTTTAAGTTCACATTGCCTGTTTGTGCGATTATGGCAACACATATGCTAGGGCGATCTGCCAAGGATGGATTTGCCTTGGTAGGAGGACTTTCTAAGGGGTTCTAACCCGTATTCATGTTACATCTGGAGAAAGAATACCAAAACTCGAGACCGTTAGATCGACAGCCGGGCGATGGGACCTGAACCCGGGACCTTCTTACTTCGGCTGTCTTCCATCTTCAGTGACATACCCACTGTGCCATGGTGAGGCCTTCACTTTGCCTGAGTCATTATATGGTGCAAAATTGACTACAAAAAATTGTCTCCAAATTTCATCGCAAAATTTTGTCATCCTCAGGTTCCACGCCTCTAGTGAATATTTCCATTGCTTCATTTTAGTTTTTTAAGCGTTTTTATCAGAACAATAATTAATTAGTTGGATGATTAATTAATTACATTATTTTGATAAAAATGTTATTGTCAGATGATGGTGCTGGAAATCGCAGATGCAGAAGCAAACACCGTCTTAGCATCTAATTCAGAATTGGGAGATATCTATGAAGATGGTACCGATTACGTTATTCGTGAAGCCAAATGTTAGATAAGATCAGACGATGAAACTCTCACAATCTCCAAGAGAGACCAAATGGAAATATCACCACCAAATCTACCCGCTGCTTGTGGTAGATAGGGAGTATCGGATATGCCAACTGCTATCATTTGTAATATACGGATTGTATCCAAATATACTCCATCTGAAGTTATTGGCAGGAGTAAGCTGAGAATTAAACGTCAAAAACTACGATCACAGCCTAATTCTACACATGGAACACAAATCTTTGTACGCCATCTATTTCAATTGAATAAAGGACTAAACTATAATGCAAGAAATGACAGAAAGTTTTTTATACGACTATGGAAGACGACTATGGAAGATGACTATGGATATACGACTGTGGAAGGTCATATTTTTTTGTTGTCAAAACCTGGTTCTGCCTATATTATGGGGACAAGGGACGTTAAAACTGAAAACTGTCATTTCTTAATTTTTAGTCTCCAATCATACGTAAAAATGTTTAACACAAAGGCTTACATTTTCATTAATACTAAAAATAAAAAATTAAATATTATTTTAAAAAATGTATTAATATCTTTGCGAAAAAAACGCGCATTCAATATTTTTTTCAAAATATCCCATGTGCATTCCAAATTAATAAAAGCTGTTATTTTTTACAGTGTACTTGCAATGCATATATGAACATAACTGCGCATTAAATTTTCAAACAAAAGTTAATTAATAGAGATATAGGAATTTAAATGTAACAATAGGGTGTAAATTTAAAAAAAGCTACATCTCACATGAATTTATTTTTTCTATAAAGCTTACCCTTGTCACACATAAAAATGAATGCGCAGATATGTTCATATATATAATGCAAATGCATACTTAAAAATTTATACCTTTTTATTAATTTGGAATGCGCATGGGATATTTTAAGTAAAAAAAAAAAGAAGGCGTATTTTTTCAAAAAAATATCAAGTTTTTATTTTAAAAAATATTTATTTTTTAATTTTTAGTTTCAATATAGATGCAAACTATTATGTTAAACAACTATGATTTTATGTTAAACAACTTTACATATGATTACAAGTAAAAATTCAAAATTGAAAATTTTGAATATTGAACGTCCCTTGTCCCCTTAAAACACATGTGGGCAGCTTACATCCTGCGGGTTGGATGTGGCCCTCCACGGCTTTTGATCCTGTCCGCGGAGCAAAACCCCATATAAAACCTACATAAAACGTTCAAAATCCCATATACATCCCAATTATACAGCTCACGACTTCTCTATACTCTTGAAGTTTGCTCCGCGACTTCTCTAACATCCTAAAATTTGACCCTTAGCTTTCCAAAGGTTGCCCATACCTGTATTAGGACATGTGACCCAGAATCCAAGATCTAGTGCGGATAATATATGAAGCATCATGAACTTTGTTAGACAGAAAAGGAACAAAAGATAAATCTTTTAATTAGCGTGAAAATTATGATTTTTTAAAAGTCACGCAGAATACGTTGTGAAATATTCAAAAGAAATTTTTTTTCTCATATTTGAGTCCCTATATACCTGAACCGTGTTAATGGCAATATGAAATTTTCGGGAGAGGTATCTACTCCTCTAAGGTTAATTTCGTCTGAAAGTAATGGTTTTTTTGGTTCTAAAAAATCAAAGTTCACATTTTTCTGTGTTTGTCGTATAGTTTAATTAGACGAGCGGTTCCCAGCCTCCTAATCCCTTGTGACCCCCAAAAAAGGATAGCTTACGATTGTCCCCCCTTTCACATTCATCAGCATACAAAGTGTTTTTATTTTACTTTACTAATGATTTCATTTACTTCAATAATGGACATGCAGTCGCCTTTTCTAGAAAAAAAAATGATGATGGTAAAGTTTGAATAAACATTTTAATCGTAAATAAGTATATTTTGGAGTAAAAATAACTGTAAATAAGATGATTTTTTAAAACATGCATAATCCCTTACTCTTTGTTTTTCTCGATCCACCCACCGCACAGTGGAGTATTTGTGTCAAAATCCTGGCCAAAAATATTTTTCATGTGTTTTAGCGTTAAAATCATTACTGTTGACTTTTGACTTACTTTTTAGTATTATGTATTTCTTAAATTATATAAAAAAGCGTGTTGTCGCCAAATTTGGCGATATATCGCCAAACGACACGAAGTTGGTTTCTAACAAATGTCTTGTCCGGGGAGTGTCCCTTACTGGGAAGTACTGCTATTGTATAATACCACTTATAAATGTAATAACACGCGGCTGTCGATCTAACGGTCTGGAGTTTTGGGCGATTTTTTCCAGATGTCACGTGAATACGCATTAGAACCCCTTTAAAATCCCTCCGCCCAAGGCAACCTTCCCGTTAGGCAAATAGCCGTGTAGCTGTGCCTTAACCACAATAAAAATATATAAATGTAATACTTTAATAATACTTATAAATATAATACTACTTATCTATAAATCAATTTTTAACATAAAAATTTATCTAAATGTAGTTACTATAGGGATCTTAGTTTTCTAATGACTTCTGAAGATTAACTTTTTCATTCTGATTCTTTTGAACTCTGATATTCGTCTTCACTCAGAATCACTTTTTTTTTTTTTTTGAGAGAGAGAGGGGGGGGGGCACCATCGGGCCCCTCTGTTGTAGGTTCTAGCTGTAGCGAAGTTGCAGGGTCTCGCTGTAATAAGGCTTGCTCTTTTTCGTTGGCCTTTGTCTAGAGCAGCTAAAAGGACACTGCTTAAAAGAAGCCTACTTGAAACCCATAAAATCTCATTCCAAGCTGGAGCAGAAATTAATTTATTTCAAGCCAGCACTTCAAAATGACTGAGCTAGCTGAGTGTTTCTTTTTACACACTCACACTCCAATGACCCGAAGTCACAGTTGCCAACCTTTGAGATCCAAAAATGGGGAACTTTTGCTTTGGACACAATTTACGACATAAATGGAAAACTAAGCTGTAAATAGATGGGACTATTTACAGGACTAAGAAAGGGCAATTTTGGAATATGTAGAAATTTTCTTCTTATAGCCAATTTACATTAGAAAAATAAGAAATTACATACGGAATTTAAAATTCCGATGTTAAATCTTAACTGAAATGAAATTTTATATACCTTTATCCAAACACTTGCACATAATTTATAGTTTATGAGAAGTACAAGCGCGTATGTTTGTATCCCTTTTGCGATCACCCGTCGAAAAATTATCGAAAAAATAAAAATGGCGCTATATAAATAATTTTTTTTAAAGAAATGGTGGATGTTGGGGGAACATTTTTTTCTTGGAATAGACACTCAATACTGTAATAATTACGATTATAGTTGAAATTAGGCGCGACAAGCCGCGACACCCCTTCAAAAAGCTTTTTGAAATGTGGATCTTTGAAAAAAAAATAAGAAAAAAAAAGTTAACAATTTTTTAAAATAAAGTCATATTATTTTTTCACGCTAATAGATACATATAATTAAAATACATATATTTTACTACAATTATACTTAGTATCAAATCAGTAAATTAATTTAAAGAGCCCGTAAAAAATGCAAGACGTAGTAATAGGAAACGCTGAAATCTCTTGCCGTAAATGAAGAAACTTGCTTTTAAACCGAGTGTTGCATCCTTTGGATATGGATTATGGTCGAAAAACATGCATTACATGATGCATCAGTTACTAGGCTATCCAAAAACATATATATTACTGTTTTTAAACAAATTTAAAATTTTCGACTTTTGGCCAGGATTTTGATACGAATACTCCACTGTGCACCGTTGGGAACCACTGAATTACAGTAAAGTGCGTGGATTTTTAAAATCTACATTGAATAACATTAGCATTCAGTGATTTTTTGCGATATAAATAACCGAAAATAAATGCAGAAAATTACACAAAAGCCCTAAAATATTTTCGAATTCTAATTGTGTATATAGAAAAGCCGAGAGAGAAAATTTAGAATAACGAAAACATCAAAACTTTTAAAATAATGAATCGCGCATTTCTAACAATGTTTCCCAACAAATCAATATGAATAACCGTACCCAAAGCTCCAAGAAAAGGCGACAAGAGTAATTCTGATAGCTCATATCTCACCAGAATGTCTCACGTTATTGAAACTTCCAGATGTGATCTAGGGAGATTTGTTAAGACCATTTACTTTCATTATGGACTTTCGTGAAATAAATGAAAACAGCGATTAAATATTTCAAAAAGGAATTTCTCGTCGTTTATTCGAAACTTTAAAAATTAAACTAATCTCCCTCCCCTCCCATGCAGAGAAAGCTGTGATATATTTATCATCAGATCGTGTATTAGGAGAATGATGATAAATCAGTGGCATTTTTAAGAGTCGACTAACAGAAACAAAAGGTAAATCTGAGAAATAACCATGAACAGCTTAGGGGGATATTAGTAAAAGCGAATATTTTTAAGATTGGCTTAGCAGTGTTAATTATCAATTATGTTTATCGACTTCGTTAGTATCTGAAACAAGTATTATGCAAATGGTTGATGACAGTACTAAAGTTAATATTACTTATAATTAACTTTTATTACTTGTATGCGAAGAAACCTTTACAAATATTCATTTGTTTACTAATTAATTTTTACAAAATTCTCCATGAATGTTTAAAACGTATATTTTTAATGATTTCGTGCTTACTAGAAAACACACATTCAGTCACAATAACCCTTAATGTTGGATTTTCCTAGAAATTTAACTTTCTTCTTCTTTCTAAAAGAACATCCAAAACCTTAAAATGAACACATATATTGTATATGCATTTATTTTTATACAATTTTCTGGAATAAAATAAGATAGGCACTTTTATGACCGTTTTCTTGAAAATAATATTACCATTAAGGGGTTTTAACGCGTCTCCACGTGACATCTGGAGAAAGCAGACCAAAACTCTGCAAATCGTTAGGTCCAAAGCCGCGCGATAGCCGCGAATGCTGGACCTACATACTTTAATCGTCAAACATGTTCAGTAGTGTGGAGTGAAAAAAAACTTTATTGCAAAATTCACATTGCCTGAGTCATTAAATGGTGCGAAAATGATAAGAACAAATTGTCTCCAAATTTCAGCTCAAAATAGTTGTGGTGGTTTAATTTTGTTATGATTAAAATTTGATGAAAACTAAAGCCTAAGATGATCGTACAGTGGTATTGTGCCGCGCATAACCTGCCTGGCAAGTACTCCTAGGATTACGCTGAAAAATGAAAAATGATTGACATACACCTAAACACTAAAACAAAACTAAAGACTCTATGAATTGCAAATAAATTCCATTTATTCTTAGTCATTCCACTAATATTAATTAAAAGACGATATTGACATAATTTTAAAATCAAAACATGTCTGGGGGAGATGTGGTTTTGGAGGATAAGGGGTATCCACAAAAGGTTTGAAACACCAAGAATAAATAAATCGTTTGGGATATTCACCATTATGATGAGGTAGCCATCTTTACACAGGACACGATCGACGCGTGCACTATTGGAACCGCTTTCTTTCTCTTAAGCCATCACCAAGCAACACTCATTCCTTTTTTTTTTTGAACACAACTTCATCACACTGATTCGAAGCACACACTGATTTTTTAAGCCCGTTCACACCTTCTCCAACACTCTCTTCTGCTTCTTCTGCAGTCCGCTCGTTCTCTCTTTTTTTTATTTTTCCACGGGGCTGTTTCCTTTTTTCTTACCCCCTCTTACATCATTGGCTGGAGTTTCTGATTTGTTCGTATCGGGGAATTAATGCATCCCCTCGTCGAATCCCGGACATGTAGGTGTGCCATCGGGGAATATACCCCGCCAAATTTGCATATCATTTTCGGCCATAAATATTTTAACGTTGACAGTTCATTGTGCTTTAGTGTCCAGACTGTCCATTGCCTGGCGCCTCTTCTAATTTACGGTCCACTTGTGTGGTCTTCCCATGGAAACAGTCTCAAAATTATATTTTACTGCTAGTTTCACTCCACCACAATAGTGTCATCTTCAAGTTCCACAACTCAAGCGAATATATTTCTAGCTTATTTTTATTAAAATAATAATGTTTAATTAATTAATTAAATAATTAGTTATGTTTTCATTATTAAGTTGCCTTATTAATACGTTATTATCATATGTCAGAGCTGGAAATCGTAGATTTAGAAGCAAACGTCGACTTAGGATCTGATTCAGAAATGGAATATGCCTCACCCTAGTAGCACAATTAGTCCAAAAGACGTTTAAAATACGTTTTTTTACGTCAAAAAACGTGTTTCTAACGTAATTTGAACGTTCTTCGAACCAGTTGTGCTACTAGGAGCAGAAAATGACGACGATTTCGTTAGTTAGGAACTCAAATGTCGGAAAACGACTAACGATGAGATTCCCTAAATCTCTAAGACATACCAAATGCGCGAACTAGCCGTTGTTCTTGATAGAGCAGGTGTATCGGAGTATTAATTATTCAAATATTCAATTAAACATAATTATTTCAATAGAAATTCATAAAAGACTCAAAAAGACACTGGGAATATATTCGCTTGAGGTGTGGAACCTGAAGATGGCAATATTTTGAGCTGAAATTTGGAGACAATTTTTTCTTATCCATTTCGCTTCATTTAACCCATTTATGCCTAGCGTCCCTTTTTTGGGACGGCATTTTCGCTATCAGTCGAAAACGTTATTTATTTTTCCTAGCCCTTTATTCGCGAGTATTGAACCTCAATTCACAAAATATTTTAATATGGCCAAGTAGGATGTTGACATTTCAATTTTTATACATAATGATTTGTAAGTGAAATCATCCCTTGTACAAAAAGTTGACATCAGGAAATTTATCAATTACTGCTGGTGTTAGCAAAAATCGAAGAAAGTCGCAAAAATATCCAGGCACGAATGGGTTAATGACTCAGGCAATGTGAATTTCGAGAAAAAGTGTTTTTCACACCACCCTAATGTTTAGTGTCTTATCAACTCGGTCATATCGGAATCTGTGTATTTTTGTGATATGGATATTTATCCATTTATTTTGGTTCATGAATACCAAATACATTATATAGCTTCCTAATGTGTTTTAATTTTATCGTATTAAAATCATTTTGTGCAGAAAACTTTTAAATTACCGAAGGTACATTTTCCTATCTTCCTACATAGTTAAGCTAATCCACTCACTCTGTAACCATTCCGGGGTAATCACTTCAATATAAATATTTTACTTTATATTACCGGAGATTGATATATTACTACCGGCCACTTGAAATTCTTCATAATCGTGTATGGAAATATAGAAAACAATCTGCGCTACTTTAAAAATCTGAAAACATATCAGTTTACTCATTTTAAAGCGATTTTCCACTTTTTTCAGTTCCGTTTTATTTCCGAGAGTAAAAAGAAAATGAATTATTTGAGTGACAAAATTAGCTTTTTAAAGTGAAAATGACGTCATACCCTTGCGAATACAATTTGTTTAAAATAGAGTTTAAAGATAACATCTAATATTTCTTTTTCATCACTTTCGTCTGCTTGAAGCACTGATATAACAGTGTTTGTGTACACGAAAGCGAAATTTTCGAATGCGAAAAGTTCTCGCGCCTTTCCAGAAGAGCATGAAATTCGATTTGAGTATATAATAAAAATTGAATAAGAAATTATTTATTTTAGGTGGACGGAAATGAAATATATTGAGTGTACGCGTATTTTCGTCTGATTTATTTTCTAGCGCCCGTTGTTAATTGTCTCCACAGCGGTCTTTGAATTCTAGTTCAGATTTACTTCCTAATCCCTACCAAACTACAATTTGAAATCATTGTAAAATATGTATTGAAAATGAAAAAAAAAATCTGGAATGACTCCACTCGACTTTCCGAACACTTGCGATTAAGATCACAAGCATTTAAATAAATTTTATCGATGAATAATTCAAGCATATATACCAAATTGAAGTTTAATCGAATACACTGTTTAAACGCTAGCGCACTTTCAGTCATTTCTCCCCATATGCCATAATGTAAAAGAAATCTTTCTCGTAGCCCTGTAGCAAAACTATAAGTCCTATCACACCAAAATCAATACTGGTCTTACGATGGTGGTTTATAACATATATACCTAATTTGAGCTCAATCGAATGTACCGTTTAAACGCTAGCGCACTTACTTGAATTTCCCCCCATAGGCCATAATGTAAAAGAAATCTTTGTCGTAGCCCTGTAGAAAAACTTAAAGATAAGTGCTATGCACACCAAAATCAATACCGGCCTTGCGAAGGGGGTTTGTAATATTTATTTGAGTTAATTTGAACTCAATCGAATGCCCCGTTTAGGAGCTATCGTGTGTGGTGTGTGTTTACTCACACACACACACACACACACACACACACACACACACACACACACACACACACACACACACACTCACATACATACATCTCGTAAAAATAACATAGATGAATTCAGAAGACCTCAAAACATGTGAATACACCAAAATCTCTAAGTCGAATTTTTTCATGATTACAATACTTTCCTCACATGGTACATGTTCGGAAAGCAATAAGTTAATAACTAATTAAAATAAAAAAGCATTTAGTGTAGTAAAGCCTCTACGACCCTTCCAAACAAACCAAACTTACAAGTTTCAAATTCTTACGTGCTAATCAAGTTCTGCTGACGAAGAGGTACCCCGATTTCTTAAAGGTTATCGGTACATTGTTTTGAAAGGCGCTCGCACACTGGGCAGTTTTCCAAGAACAAAACAAATCAAAGACTAGAAGAGAAGGAAGTATTGCTTAAGCCCTAATACCTCCCACTTCCCCTAATTTTACAGTTGGCTTCCTGATTTTATTTTACCACTCTCTTGTCAGGTTATTTTTCAATTAGAGCGTGTTTATTGACAATACACTTTTTTTCCGCCCGGAAGTCAAGAGATATGAAAAATGAAAAATTTAAAGGTGGAGTGATCATTTCAAGTCTGAAGGCAGACGAATAGGTCAGTTTAGATAGTGAAGGATGTTTGTTTCTTTTAATAATAGTTAAGTGCACAAATATTATCCCAAACTTTTTGTTTTATTTTGCACAGTTCCGATTTGTATACAAACTCAAAAGCCAGATCTGATCTTTAAAAACTACTTTTGTTGCAAAATTAAAAACAAAAATTAAAACAATCCGGTTTTTCACCTTCTTTCCGCCTGAAGAGGTTTCAAGAGAGTGGATTTGCTCTGGAAAAGAAAAGCAATCGAACTTCTTCCAAGTAAAAAACAATATTAAGTTTTCTACTGGTATTTTTCTAAAGAACGGATGAAAGAAATGCTATTGAAGAATCAAGGAAGTATTAATAAATAGAGAAGTGCAATTTTAGTTTTGGGGAAAAAAGAAAAAAAAATTCTTACAGTCAATCATTGTCGCTTTATAATTTTTAGCCTGAATATTACCTTAAATCTAATTTTTTGGGTAATTTTCGAAGAGCCTCGAGATAAAAGAATGAAAATGTGTTATTTGAATATTATTTTTGAAACCTAACAAACAAAAATACATATTTCCGACACCTCAAAAACAACTACTAATTTTAGGTTTCAAAGCTTTAAATGTGCAAAATGTTGCTTCCAAATAATCCTCAGACGTTACTTGCGAGCTAGAAAGGGGGCAGGAGGGGGAAATGCTCGGGAGCCTTGTCTCAGGGGACGTACGTCACAAATATTTAGCTTACAGGACCCACAGAGAAATTAAATATTTTTGACTCTCGGAGCCTTTAGTAAAAAATAAAAATTACAACAGATCAGCCATAGGCCAAGAAAGAGGGCTAACCATTTTTGCTAAGATATCTTTCTCGTTCTTAAAACTTTGTTGATATATTGACGACTTTACACTTAAAACAGCTTGAAAGGCTATATCAATGCAATTTTTCAATTGGTGATATCTCAAATTTGCTGAATGAAAAGTTTCATTTTAGTATTTTTTACGTTTACTCATGCATTGGATTTTTGTAAATTAATAGCTAATTTGATCCAGAAGGTAATTCTGCTTTAGCTTTCAGATATCGAGTACACAAAATCTTATTAAGAAGATTTATCTTTAGTTACATCAAATTATTCATAAACAGTTTCAAAATTATACTTACGTAATTTTAAAATAATTTTGATGAAATACTTGCAGTTTTTAATTGAAATTTTGTTAAGTACAAGGTTTTGCATATGTAGCTGACGATAAATTTAATATTTACTAATTCTATACTGTCTAAAAAATTAAGGGAGAAGATATTGACAGATTTTTCTTTTGCTGTAGGTGGGGGAGGGGGCAGTTTTAAACCTCCGCCGGAGTCAGAAAAGCCTGTAGTCAGGCCCAGTAATACCTTTCAGCTTTTATTGGAACAATCCTCAAGTAAGTGGTAATTATTCGAGAGAATATTTAAATAATGAACAAAAAGTCGCTAACCAAGATATAACATTTCGTGAAAAAGTTCTCTCCTAAAAATTACGTTTATTAAAATAATGACTGTTTGAATTCAATGAGTGAAAATAGTTATGATTAAAAAAGATAATTTTTCTATCGCACGTGTATGTGCTTCTGATAAATATCCATAACAAATTACACAGAATGCTACCTAAATACTTCCCGTCAAAACATTTCAAAACTGAAGCTATCTCACTATTCTCATTCAGGAGCTGCTAGAGATTTTTGAACAGAGAACTGGCCCATTAAAAACAACTCATTTACAGTTTCTAAATGGAGCAACGTAAGCGGAGAGATACTTTTTCTTTACTCATTAAAAATAATTACTGCTTGGTAACTATTCTTAAACCATTCTCTTTTCTTTTACAAAAACAACAACATGGATAATAAATTTAAAAAAAGTGTTAATCACGTGTTATAGTTTTCTGAGGAGGTAATAGTGTATACTTTCAAATGTAACAATGGGATATTTTATAAGAAATTATTTTAAGGTGGTTACTTTCCAAAGCTTTCATAATGGTAAAACATTTTGACATCTTTGTGTTAAAAAATTGCTTTTTTGCTCTAAAACTCAGCTATATATAAACAGATGAAAGGAAGCAAAATCTTTCCGCTCACTATTGTTTATTAAGCTTCTAAAATCTAAAATTAAAATAGAGGCACATTTATTCTTAGTGTCAAGCTCTAAGTGTTTTTAATTACACAATAATACGCATCGAGACTCTCGTCTGCAATTACTGCTGCACGTAGATTTAACAATGCAGTTATTGACTATATTATTTAACCTACGTATATGCAGTTACTTGCAACTTTGTACTTAAATGAAATTATTATGGGTTACTAAAAAGGTTTCAGCGTTGAAAATGTTGCTGTTGTTGTTTTCTAAAGGCCTTATAACACGGACGAAATTTAGAGCAATTTTGGTTGCAGCAACCAGTTGCTGCAATTCGTTCCCGCAAGTCAGGGAGCCCAAATGAGCACGCAGGGTTGCCATAGTAAACAAACCCTGCTATGTTCACAAACGTCAGAGATTCGCCGAATGGGCGGTTTTCTAGAGCATGTAATTATAAATAGCCTATCGTTGGTTGCTTATACCTCGTGTATCTTCGGATCGGATTGATATTTATTTTTATTTTCTTCAATCAAATCAATTTCCATGTCGATATTCCATTTCACGGACATTTTGTTTTCGTACACGCTCATACCTTTCCGCTATCTTGTGTTGTGACGTAGAAATAGGAAGCACTACGATTGGCTGGATTTCCAGCAACCTGCAATTTTTTCGCCTCTGAACGAAAAAGTTGGAGTAGACTGTTTCCTAGGTAACCGAGGGAAATTTCCAGGAAAGAGGTTTCTGCAACTGGTTGCAGCCACCAAATCGCACGAAAATACCTTCGTGTAATAAGGCCCTTATGCCTTCTGGAATACCTCAAAGCGGCGCCAGTTCATCTATATAAGACAGCAGTGACTTCCATTCAATTGAGTCCCAGTGGGTTGAGGATCGACTTAGTTCTAGATCTCCTAATTTTGAGCCAATTCCAGATGAGAGACCACCACCTGGATTAGCTACCCCAAGAAATATCGTTTGGAATAGAGGAGGGTTTTTGAACCAATAAAGGAATTTTACTTGCACCGGCTTAATTTGCTTTACAGGCCTCACAGAGTCCAGGAAAGGTTTTCATCCTCCCAAGCGCTGACCAAGGTCAGAACCGCTTAACTTCGGGTTTTGGTGTCATTTTATCCATAAAAATTAAGTGAAGCACCATTCAACTTCAGAAAAGTTCCATTTCATGTGCTAGTAATTGTACTATTTACTATACAGACATGGCAGGTGACAGGCTGGCAAAAGCATCCGTTATATGTTTTTACGCGTTACATTTTACTCCTTCTATTTTCAACAATAATATGCTCTGGGTGTCTTTTCTTACTAAATCCATGATGCTGAGAAACTTAGTAACTGACTTTTTTCGCGTGTACCAATAGCGCTAACTCCGAATTTAGCAGCCAGGTGGCGCTGTAAGCAAATTTCCCTGCGTAGCGTACAGCTGATATACTACACCTAAACCCCACTTCTATGACTTTGGCTCTCACCGTTCTGAAATTAATGTCTTGCAAAGGACATTAGTATGCAACTGTACCATAAAGCAAACAAGAAAATAATTTTTAATTTATAAACTAACTAACTAAATATATATAAGCGAAAAGAGAGATCTTCTGAAACTTACTTTTCACAACTTAAATATAATCACACATTTATTTACACTTTGTACTGTTTCAAAATGTATGGTCCCCCATTACCATTAAATATATACGTTCATTTTTATTATTCATATTTTGAAATAGTAAAACCTAGTTATGACAAAATATTTTACGGTTAATTATCCACATGTCTGCCATTAGTTTGCATTCAACTAATACAGAAGAAAGAAAAAACATCGCCACGTGTAAGTACAAAATATCTAAACTGAAACTCATTATATATTAAGCAGCAAAGCGGAAAAAATACGAGTAAATACTTCAAAAATATGTTCAAAATAACTGAACAATTGAACGTAGAGGAGATTTTAAGTCTATCCTTGAGAGAATTTTCTAACGAATTTTAATACTCGTTGAATGATTATTGCTGAAAAAAAAAATGGTACACACGATGAAACAATTTTATCATATCTCTGGAATTTCTAAAAGAGACGTTTTATGCCTCTCGGCAGAATTTTAAATTTGTAAAAAAAAAAGATTAAAAGAGACGTTTCTGCTCAGTTAGTTGGAGTGATGGGATTGTTTTAGAATTTTTTATCTGAGATTTTGGATATATTGATCGCGATGGAAATTTTTCATTGTCTTAAGAAATATTTTTGATGAAAAAGTTTGACTTGAATTTGTATTATCATAAGGTATTTACCCAGATAACATCCATCATCAAAATAACTTTAATTCAAGCTGCTCCAGAAAAAAAGACGTCAATTATAGGTCTTCTTTTACGTTAAAAACATTTTAAGATTTTCAAAATCGGATATCTGTTTATTTAATTTAGGATTTCTCCTATTATTTGAGGAGCACTTTATGATTTCATCATTTTTTTAAACATTCTTGAAACCCTAATTGAAAAATAAAACAGCTTTTCTGGAATACATAATTATCTTTTACGGGATTTTAAAGAAATGAAAATTATAGAATATTTTTAAATTTTTACATAGAATTATTAAATGCCCTGATTACTGAATTTTTATGAAATAGTACTTAAGATGAGACGATTAGTTAGTCTTAGGATGCTAATGCGACGTGCTAATCATAAGTCTGCTATGTCCAGGCGCGTGTGGAGGGCAGCACGAGCATGGGAGCGCTGGGAGACGTATGCTTAGTATTATATAGTTAGTATATTAGCATTAGTATTAAGATTAGACGATTAGTTAGTGTTAGGATTAGGATTAGTGCTAGGATTAGACGGTTAGTTAGTGCTAGTATTAGGATTGTGTTAGGATTAGACGATTAGTAAGTGTTAGGTTTTGTGTGTAGGTTATTTTTGCCGGCTTAGTATTTTTTCATTATGTGGATATTTATTAAATTGAATGTGAAAACTTGAACGCCAAAATATGGAGTCATAAATATGGTATGAAAGGGTCGGCCCTAGCATTTAAAGGCATTTCCTTTCATGAATTAGCGAGAGGAGGGTTGATTATACGAACCACGAATTCATACAGTTCCACAGCTTGGCCACCAAGATTATTGGATCTCTCTTGTTTGGACTTTTTCCTATTGGGCCTTATGAAAGCCTTAATCTGAGGTTGCCCCATTGAACCCTTATGTATCTAATCGCTAGGATCGCCGTTGTTGCTTGTGATATTGGAGAAATGCCTGGTGTCTTCGCAAATGTGCCTCAATCCCTATGCCGAAGTTGTGAAGCCTGCATTACAGCTGGTGGAGGCTCTTTTGAGCAATTTCTTTGATCATGCATATCAATTCCGTACAATGTTTTCTGAAGTATCGCCTCACATTCTTGTGAAAATTCTTTAAATGTGCATATGGAAAACTTTTAACTTCTCACCGCTTGGTTTTCCGACCAACTTTTTACACCATTTACAACGCCACCTAGCGGCTTGCTGTTTGCGTTTCGCCCATACATTCTATGACGAAATCGGCTCGTGTACATCACCCCATAAAGTTTTGGCCACTTTCTCAGACTCAACCTGTATAATAAAACTGAGCAGTTAAGTTGATAGTATCATCCAATATTTATAATAAGTAAAGCATAAAAAAATATTTCTGATGATTTCGCTTCTGTCTGTTTGTAAGCGCCTTGAATAGTCTGACAGAATTATCAGAAAATGGCCCAAAATGGTGTTCTAATAACCTAACTGACACAAGAGCCATTTTAATTTCTCATCTCTTTAAAATAAAAGAAAGAGTTTATTTAACTAAAAAGAGCATCAACTATTTTTTTTATGTTGTTGTTGCCATTCTGTGAGAGTTATATTTTAGAAACAATGTTTAATGTAGATGCGACATTACTTCGATCCCAGTAATTTAGTTACGGTGCAGTATCACTCCTTGTCACCAGTCTCTAGGCTACAGAGAGTTATTGTGTGTATTAAGGCAAACTTGCACGAGGGGTATCTGCTTAGGATCTGGACTGCCTTGGTTGGGAGAGTTCCTAAGGGGTTCTAACGTGTATTCACGTTACATATGGAGAAAACAGGCCAAAATTCCAGACCGTTAGATCAACAGCCGAGCGATAAGACCCGAACCTGGGACCTTCACACACTTCAAATGTCTACAATTTACCCACTCGGCCATGATGGGGCAATTAGCGTGACAAAATTCATGTAAAATGGAACAACGGGATGTTTAAATATCCTATCAGACTCAAAAGGCATTTTTTTCGTATCTATAGTTAAGAAAAAAAGAAATTTTATGAAGCTAGACTAACAAGAGCATCAACTAACAACTAATTCTTTTTGGTGTTGTTGCCATCCTGTGAGAATTATATTTTAGAAACAAAGATAATGTCAAATGCACATGCTACAGTCTAACTCCCGAAATTGTATTTCGTTTACTACCACAATGACGTTGGTTCTTTGTACAATACGGCGTATCTTATTAGAAATGGTGTGCTTTGAAATATTTTGAGTTACATGTTCATTGATGCAATTTTCAACAAACATTTAATATATATAATCTGAGGTACTATATCCAAGGTATAAATAGATTTTGTAATGATACAATTAAAAGAATACTATAAATTAAAAATACATATGTTACTGTGAAAGACCGAAATTGGAGAATGTCGACATTCACCGGTGAATGTCGACATATACCAAATACATCGGTGAAAGACCGAATATTTGATTATATTCTTGTACATTCGGACCATCACCGGTGTATGTCGAATATCACAGATATACTGTGGTGGAGGTAGAAAACAGCAATAAATAAGATTTCAATAATAAAGTAAGTTTTTTATTGGTATTATTGTCTTTTCTCATTTAGAATGCACTGTTTGTTCAAAAGTTTATTTACATGTGCTGTTACTTAAGCTTTTTTTCTATTTTGGCAAATGCGGAATAGATGCAAAAGTAAAAAAAGAAAGTGTGAAAAAAGAACGTTGCCATTCCGACAAAACGGAAAAGTAAAAATCTAAAATTCTTCCAGATTTTATTTACGCACTCGGCTTTAAGAATTTCAGATTTTTTTTTAAAAATCTATTCAATCAATTCTGCCATATAGAGGAAAATGATAACTTTAAGTGCATCTGTAGACTCCTGATCGTATCATTTTGTTGCTGAAAATGGCAACCATTGTTGTTTGGCCCCTAGTGGTGAAATGTTTTGGACGAGTGCGTATTGGAAAATCTAAAGTATCCATTTCAGTTATGAAATCGGATCCTGGATCGGAATTGAATTCTATGTTAAAATCTCTTATTAAAAGTGTCTTACAATCATCCTCCTTCAGCAGCGTTTCGAATAGAGCGTCTAATTTATCTTCATAAGAAATTCCAGGACTAGCGTATACATCTGCAAATCTCACTTTATCTTGAATATACGCAATGACCATTTGAACACCCTTGATCTGGCTCGTGTAGGCACGGGTAGAGTGTTTCATAAAGTTTTCCTCTATAAAAATCATAACTCCAGATGGCTTTCTGTTTTGGAAACCACTGTCTATCCGTTCGACCCAAGTGAATCCTGGTATTTGAAAATCATCTGAGGGATAGTTCATATTTGCGTTAGCAACTCCAGATGGCTTTCTGTTTTGGAATCCACAGTCGACCAAAGTGAATCCAGTTCGACCAAAGTTATTGCGTTAGGATTATCAAATCCCTCAGCAGAAAACATGAATCAAACGGAAAAATGACCACGGCGCGCCGCGTAGAGTAAATTCCGTGCTTGAAAGAAATAGCACCCGAGTGCTAAAAAAAAAAAAATAAAAAAAATAAAAAAAATTCTTTATTGGCTAAACTAAAAACTAAATGTTAAACATTTATCCAAGCACAACTGCTGTGTTATTATTAAGAAGGTAAGTAACATCAAGTATCTCTTCTCACGTTAGAATCTAAAGCTGCATGTCCGGCAGTGGAAACACCTTTACAGAGTGACGAGCCCCTCTCCTCATTATTGGTTACTCCTCTCAATAAGATAGACGAAAAAGTTACGTCACCTTTGTGGAGTTTTATCGCTCCTGAAATACGGAGAACAAAACGCAAATCTCCGACATATTCAACATTCACCATTAGTGCATGGTGAATGTCGACATTCGCCGGTGTAAGTCAGAAGTAAAGATAATTGGCAAATATTTCGGACATACACTAAGCGACTGTGTGAATTTTAATATTCACCGGTGAATGTCCACATTTTCCAATTTTTGGACTTTTACGGAAACATATATACTATAAAATTGAATAACACAGGTCAACAACAGCAAAAACATTTTTTTTGGGGGGGGGGTTCTGTTCTCATGCTTAAATTCTGATTCTAGACATTGAAAAACACTTAAATTTTCATTTTTAGTTCTTAAAGTTTGATTTTGTCTGATTTACGTCGATAAGTATATTTTAATTTATTTCATAAACGATAGATGGCAGCCCTTTGATTAACACGAAAGTAAACTGTAATTATTATTTCTATGTAATATTGCTTGTGGTATTATTTGTAGTATTATTTGTAATATTATTATTTGTTTGTATTATTATTTGCTCATACGAACATAAAAGAAACACGAAAAATATTCACTTTTAGACATTAATTTCTTATTATTTTACATTTATATGTTATTGTTTATCACAAATCTTAAATAAAAAATACTTTTATATCCAGCAAAAACTTTTCTGATCATAATTTAGAGTGGAATTATAAAAAAAAAATATAAAAATGAGTGATTTTTAACAAAATATTGAAAAATTACTTTAATTTCTACAAAAGCAAGTCAGAAATAAGGATATTTGGCAAATATTTCGGACATACACTAAGCGACTATGTGAATGTTAATATTCCCCGGTGAATGTCGACATTTTCCAATTTTTGGACTTTTACGGAAACATATATACTATAAAATTGAATAACACAGGTCAAAAACAACAACAAAAAATTTGGAGGGGGGTTTCTGTTCTCATGCTTAAATTCTGATTCTAGACATTGAAAAACACTTAAATTTTCATTTTTAGTTATTAAAGTTTGATTCTGTCTGATTTACGTCGATAAGTATTTTTTAATTTATTTCATAAACGAAAGATGGCAGCCCTTTGATTAACATGAAAGTAAACTGCAATTATTATTTCTAACTCTGTAGTATTGCTTGTGGTATTATTTGTAGTATTATTTGTAATATTATTATTTGTTTCTATTATTATTTGCTCATACGAACATAAAAGAAGCACGAAAAATATTCACTTTTATACATTAATTTCTTATTATTTTACGTTTATATGTTATTGCTTATCTCAAATCTTGAATAAAAAAGACTTTTATATCCAGCAAAAACTTTTCTGATCATAATTTAGAGTGGAATTATAAAAAATATATATATAAAAATCAGTGATTTTTGCCAAAAAATTGAAAAAATTGCTTTAATTTCTACAAAAGCAAACTTTCATAAAAAAAAAAAATTATATTTTCCTCAGTTTTGGCGTAGGAGAAACTAAAATTTAACATGTAGAAGTCAGACCCAAAAATCGTGTTGACCGGTGTAATGTATTATAATAATTCAATAAAAAATTAGCCGTATTGTTTTAATTTATAAATTTTACTCTTAAAAAGAAGATTTTTACTTTCCGAACATGTACCATGTAAGGAAAGTATTGTAATCATGAAAAAATTCGACTTCGAGATTTTGGTGTTTTTACACGTTTTGAGGGCTTCTGAATCCATTTATGCTATTTTTACGAGATGTATGTATGTATGTGTGTATGTGTGTGTGTGTGTATGTGTGTTTGTGTGTATGTGAGTGAACACGATAGCTCCTGAACGGAGCATTTGATTGAGCTCAAATTACACATATATGTCATAAACCACCGTCACAAGACCGGTATTGATTTTGGTGTGTATAGGACTTATAGTTTTTCTACAGGGCTACGACAAAGATTTCTTTTACATTATGGCCTATGGGGGGAATTTCTTGAAAGTGCGCTAGCGTTTAAACGGTAGATGCGATTGAGCTCAAATTGGGTATACATGTTATAAACCACCGTTGCAAGACCGGTATTGATTTTGGTGTGTATAGGACTTATAGTTTTTCTACAGGGCTACGACAAAGATTTCCTTTACATTATGGCCTATGGGGGGAATTTCTTGAAAGTGCGCTAGCGTTTAAACGATACATTCGATTGAGCTCAAATTCGGTATACATGTTATAAACCACCATCCTAAGACCGGTATTGATTTTGGTGTGTATAGGACATATAGTTCTCCTAAAGGGCTACGACAAAACTTTCTTTTATGTTATGGCATAATGGCATATGGGGAGAAATTCTTGAAAGTGCGCAAGCGTTTAAACGGTGCAATCGATTGAGTTTCAATTTGGTATATATGTTTGAATTATTCATCGATTAAAATTTATTTAAGTGCTTGGTAATGGTCTTAATCGTAAGTGTTCGGAAAGTCGAGTGGAGTCACTCCAGATTTTTTTATTTATTTCACTCTCCATCAATGGACATTTGTTTCATGCATTGCGTACGAGAATGATATTGGAAAAGAACGCTGCAATATAAATTCCCGAAATGACAGATAAATGATCTTATCTGGGAAAAGTTTCAGTGAAATTCCTAAATTCCTTGGGAAATAACACTCATAATACATCTTCAGGAATTGAAAGACAATCTAAATGTCAAATAATAATACATATCGAAAATAATCTTTTGGGAAAACATTTTTTCGTCATCAGTTTGACCATTTCCGGATATTGCTTGATGCTAGGCTTTCGGAACAATAACGTTCAAATACGTAATCTTATCTTTCATCTGAAATCATTAGAATTAGAAAATAATGATTTTTTTACTCTTAAAGGAGCTATAATTTAGAACGCTACACAGGAGTTTTTAATAATGTCTGTGGTATTTCTGGTATTATAATAGACATCTATAAGAACGTCTGTGGTATTTCTGGCATTATAATAGACATCTTTGAAAACTCAAATGAACAGAAATGTACATGATACTTTGAAAGACCGATATATGAAAATGCCGACATTTGGATTATATTAGTATATTGTTACAGTATATTGTTAGTTATATTGTTAGTTAGTAGTTAGGCCAGTATATTGTTAGTTAGTATATTTTCGGAGCAACCTGCTGTTCTGGGGTTAAAAATGTTTTAAAATTCGCATTCTAAACGTCAAATAGTTTGTTTTGTGTTGCATCATAATCAGTTTACTAGAACGCGAGATATGGAGTTTTGTGCTTGTCTATTGGTTTCTATAGCATTTTCTAGAAATCTCGAGAAATATGGGTCTTTCTCTAACCTCACTTTTGGGGACTTATTTTTGGCGCCGAATTTGGTGATATTTCGCTAAAAGTCGCCAAGCTTGGTGACATTTTGGTCATTCGGCGCGATTTTCCAATGGGGGCTTGTAAAGTTAGTTTATCTGCATTAACATGCTTAATAGCCTAATATCACTCTTCTATTACACAATCGTTATAGAATTTGTTCTATTACATTAAACAGATAGTTATTTCTGGAAGCTTCCCCAGTGTTCGTCGTAACCTATAAAAGCAGCGCTTCTTGCCCAGTTCAGTCAGTCTTACTGTAGCCTGCGAACGTAGCAGATGCCGTTCTGCCAAAGCATAAGGCTGAGTATTGGCGCTATGGAAGCGGTATTTTCGCTTGCCTTTTTGAAGCTAATTTTTAAGTGCTGTGCGTAAGTTGTTCATTCCTGTGTCTTCAGGGACTGTATACGATATCCTTCGTATATTTCCACTGAATTTTTGCCTATGGAAGGGTTTTATTTTGTGAGAGAAATACGGCATTTGTGAAAGCTTCTGTACTAAGCGGACTGTGTTATAATCACGTTATTAGCTGTTTGTGCTTGAGAATTGTGTACAGCTGATTGTTCGTTGTAGAAGCAATAAAGTTCGTATTTCATCTTGATAAGTGGACTCTTTACTACAACTTTCCACCTACTGGACTTTAGAACGACAAAGCGAGGAAACTAGCAGAGTTTTCTGAAACAATACTAGAACTACCCCCGGTGTATGTCGGCAAACACAGATATGCTCTGGCAGAGGTCAAAAAGAGAAGATGAGGTCAACAGAAAAGCAAAAACCTTGCAAAAATATTTTTATTCTGTTGGGGGCGGGGGGAGGGGATTATTTCCCCTTGAATCCATGGTACGCTATGGTTATAGAAGTCCACTATGGTATAAAAAGCCAGATTCTTTACAGGCTAAACGTAAAACCAAACTATTAACACAACTTCTGTCATTATTAACCCTTTAACGCGCAGTGTTCCCGGTGTGGGAACACCAAACTCTGACATACTGACAGTTGCCAGTCACGAAGAATAGATTTGATTTCTATAAAAATAGTTGTGGGTGACATAGCTCCACGAGAGTCCATTACTTTTTAGCACGTCATTTCCCGTACAAAAATGGTCACGATTATTTTTAACAGCACTGATATCTGCTGAAAAATGCGAGAACAGCGGGATAGATTGCTGGATGACAGCTGGCTATGCCGCGCAGCCAGATGCGTCAGAAAAGGGTCTCTAGATCTGTGGCACGCGATGTACGTTTCGATTGTCCGTCATCTTGCTGGTAGTTAAGTCGAGCAATGGCAACGGCTGCATTTTTTACAGCATTGGGAAAAGGTTGCGCCTCAATGGGTTAAGAAGGGAAGGAATACCCTTTATTCTTTACGATTGAATCTAAAGCTGCACGTCCAAGAAAAGCCAATCCCTCGCTACCCTATAATCTAACACAGAATTTAAATTCCCTGCAGTTAATCACGCAGTGAAAAATCCTCTGCAACTTGCACAAATCCCTCTCCTCATCGTGATTGGTCACTCCTCTTGGCAAAAGCCTAAAACGTTATGCATCCTTAGGACGTTTCATCGCACCTGAAATACGAAGAAGAAAATGCAAATCTCCGACATATTCAACATTCGTCATTAGTGCAGGTTGAATGTCGGCATTTGCCGATGTAAGAGAGAAATAAGGATATTTAGCAAATATCTCGGACGCACACCAAGCGACGATGTGAATTCTGACATTCACAGGGGTGAATGTCGACATTCTCCATATTTTGGACCTTCACGATAACATATAAGCAGTTAAGACATAACAAAAATTCTGGATATTTCTTGCCTATCTTTTCAAGAAAACGTACAGTTTTGCTCTGAATTATTAATACCGGGTGGCTATAATAAAACTTCCTCTATAAACAAGGTTCTATGGCTGAAATTCGAGAACTTATTGTAACTAAATTTGCATAGGCTCTGCAGGCGATGCATCCCAGGAAATCCCTTACAAAGAGTTGAACTATTTTTCTAACAGTGTAGGTCTATTCTTCGTTTATATTAGGTTGTAACGAAAGTTTCCCGCCACCATAAATATCGTCTGTGGCGGTCAACACGAACAATCTAAGTTCGAGTTGTCGTGTTTGCTCATATTTTATTTAACAACTAGCTGAAGTACCCGTCCTCGACTGGTTAGTGAATGGAAACTTCCAAAAAGCAAGAACTTTCGTCAGCATTGTAGGAGTACACACAATGGATGTAGTATGTTGCCAAAGTAAAGAAAGCGAAGTTATAATTTTCATGTATTGTTAAAATATTACAGGTTAGAGAGTCACTAAGTAATATCATTTCATTCGCTTTAGTCGTAATTATGTGATGCGCCAACGAATATTGACGCATATTGAAATAATTTTCGCAAAATCTCAAAATTTAATCAACATTTTTGAAAAATTTGAAGCCTAGAATTTAATTTGAGTGACAACCTATCATGTCACCCAAATTCGTTTCATTCCCTGCAGTCTTTATTTCGTGATGCTGGAACAAATTTTCAGCATTTTAAAATGATTTTCGAAAAATCTCAAAATGTAAGCAAAATATTTTTAAAACTCAACGCCTATAAATTAAGATTAGCAACTACCTATCATATCACTCAATTTCGTATCATTCGTATTAGTCGTTAGAACGTGAAGTTTGAAGAAATCATCATTGAACGTATTTTGAGAGAATTTTCACAAAATCTCAAAATCTAATAAAAATGTTTAAAAAATTGGACTCCTTTAGTTTATGTCGAGCCACCATCTATCGTGTGACCAAATTTCAAATCATTCGCTTTAGAAGCTATTACGTAATGCGGGAACAAAGATTCACTCAGTTTTAAACGATTTTCACAAAATCTCGAAATCTGATCGATTTTTTTTTAATTAGATGCTTATAGTTTAAGGTGAGTGACCACCTATCATTTCACCAAATATCATTTTTTCACCTTTGCAGTTATTACGTGATGTGCGAACACAAATTTACGCAGTTTGAAATGATTTTCGCAAAATTTCAAAATCTAATCAAGATTTTTTAAAAATTCGACGACAATGTTTTAAGTTGAGGGATCACCTATCATGACACCCAATTTCATATCATTCACTTCAGTCGTTTTTACGTGATGCTTGAACACAAATTTACGCAGTTTGAAAGGATTTTCGCAAAATCTCAAAATCCAATCAAGATTTTTTAAAAATTGGACGCCTATGTTTTAAATTGAGTGACCACCTATCATGACACCCAATTTCATATCATTCGATTCAGTCGTTTTTACGTGATGCTTGAACAAAAATTTACGCAGTTTGAAAGGATTTTCGCAAAATCTCAAAATCCAATCAGGATTTTTTAAAAATTGGACGCCTATGTTTTAAGTTGAGTGACTACCTATCATGACACTCAATTTCATATCATTCGCTTCAGTCGTTTTTACGTGATGCTTAAAGAAAAAAAGCGTCACGGACAGAATGACAGAATGACAGACAGACAAACTTTTTTTTGAGGGTCGCATCGGATTCCCGGGTGCTTGAAACGGATAGAATTCGCAAAATTTTTGAATTCCAAGAAATGTACAGACAAAAGTCTAATTTTATTTATATAGATTTTTGGCATTTGAAAGAAAGAGACTCGCTTTAGAACACTGTGTTGTAAAATCTTTAAAAAAAAATCGTTATCATTAAGTACAAGGTGTCTGAAATGGAACTATCACGCTACCAGATTCAAACCATCATTTACTTCCAGTTCTGTTACAAAAAGTCAACTATAGAATATAAACAAATTATGTGTACAGCTTCAGGGTACTACTGTTTTATCATATGACACTGTGAAGGTTTTGGCACTGAAAGTTAATAACAAAGATTCAAGAAGCAGAGCGTTGTGGCCGGCGGACTGTTGTTGATGAGGGCCACCTGCGCGAACTTGTTGAAGAGGATGAGTATTCAACCACTCGAGAACTAGCTAAGGTGTTAGACGTCAGTACATGCCTATTAGTCGTGCTATGCATTACATAAACTTGAGGCGCAAGCTCAATCGCAAGTGCCTCATGAGCTGACTCAAGCAGTATTGGCGGAAAACTTTCGTTACAACCTGATACTTTCGCACGATGGCAGATATTTTAATAATTTATATAAATTACAATGTAAGCACACTTATTATGTAAAGCATTTAACTCCGCTTACATAATCATTCCGCTTAATAAGTCAATTTTGAGGTTTGACTGTACATTATCTCGCTTCTTTATGCATTTAAAATTCATCACATTTTTTAACGATTTCCAACAAGGTTGAAAAGTGTTTATGATTTCGGTTTGTCTGTCCGTCCGCCCGTACTCCCGTAAATATGCATCGATTTCCACGAAATTTACATGTGTTATTCTTATCTACTGTACCATGTACTCTATTGAAATTGGTCTATGCAGCATTTATAGTTTTTCTGCAGGAGCACTCAAAATATTCCCAATACATTGAGCTCTATGGTAAATTATTCTTTAAAGAATGCTAACCCATAAAATAATAAGTTTCTGGTTCTCCGTGTTCATCCGATACTGTTATGCTATATAAATGAATATTTATATTTTTAACTTACCTACAAGTTTGAATGATTTCAGTTTGTATATCCGTTCTGTTCTTCACACGTCCAGTGTTCTAACTGTCATAAATATACACCGATATGTGCGATTTTTTTTTCTATGTACAGTATCATGTACCCTACTGAAAATAGTGTAAGTAGCATTCACAGTTCCTTTACAGGAGAAAAAATATCAAATACATCGCCCTCTATGCGCAGTCATTCTTGAAAACGTATTGTAGAGATTCGGTTTTTTTGAAAGAAAACAATGTTGGCGTGCATAATATTAAGGGTCTCAAAGTCATGCTCTCCATTGAAAATAGTGTCTGCATTATTAATAGTTCTTCTACAGGAACACTCAAAAGAATTCCAATATATTACAATCTCTGGCATTCGAGAGACACTAATACATTTCTAGCACGAGACAATGAGTATAAAATTTTCAAATTTTTCAGTTAAACGATTGATTTTGTTTTAAATCTCTTTTACAAGGTCTCATAAAATTGCATATATCGTGATAATACAACACTATCTTATCTCCGAAATCTCGCCAGATTTAAGGAAAATACATTCCCAATTTGGCGTAAAAATATTGATGTGTTGGAAAGTGTTTTATAATCAATGAGTTTGGTATGATTTATCTTTCTTGTTTATTATGCAGAAGTTCTAAAATATATATTTATACATTCCCTTCACCCTAAAAAAAAATTGTTCCCCAAGCACCTTCCACATTCCTGCATCCAAATAAAATTCTCCATAAAATTATTAAATCTGTTCCAAAAACTGAAAGAAAAAGCTCTCTCAAATAGTAAAATATCTCTGTTCAAATCCTACCAGACAAAACAAAGTTGCATGCTTCAAATTTCGCACACGCTAATCCCGCTTTTCCTTTGACATAATGAAGACAAAAAGGATCCCAATTTCTTAAAGGTTGTCGGAACATTGTTTTCAAATGCAATGGCACACTGGGCAGTTTTCCAAGAGCAAAACAAATCCAAGCTTTGGAAAAAAGGGAAGTATTGCTTAAGCCTTACATAAAACCGGTGCTTTTGTCTTTCAGATGACTTACTATTTTTACCTTGTTATACTTTTCCATTTTCCTGTCAGAGTATTTTGCATTTTATTGCGAGAAAACTGCGATAAATATTTTTTTCTTAACTTTGCAGATGGATTTACTGAAATTAGATAAAGAAAAGACCGTTTTTCATTAAACAAAAATCAAATGATTCATTTCACAGCAATAAAAAAAAAGCTAAAATCGAAGATATTCTCACTATGTGTACGAAGTAAAAGTGCAGTAGTGATAGCTCAAATCTGTATGCAAATTTTGATGGAAAAATCGATTTTGACTACCACTAAACTTACTTTAAAGAGTTTTCGCGAGACTTCTCAACGTAAACATGTACGTATGTTTATAAAAATGCATTTGCAGTTCATCGTCACCAACCACATGTCATTTTGTCTAATATTTTTTTCCTGACGTCTGTACTTACGTGCACATGTATCTATGTTCGTAGTTCACATATCTCAAAGACTATTTCACGTAGAAAGTTAAAATTTTACAATTAGGATTGCTGTAGCACCTTGTTGTGAATTTCCCTTTTTGGTTCCGTTCTACTGGATAGTTTATTTAGAATGCTACCCAAAAGAATTAAAATACATTAAGTTCTATGGACATCTTTAATATGCTATGTCTATAGTCAGTCATCGTTCGCACCAAAAATAAAATCTAACCGTCATCGGCCTTCGCGAGTTTTTCCGAAATATCGCCAAATTTGGCGCGAAGACTAACTACTATGTCTAAAACTTTTAACCGCAGAATGCTGAGATTTTATATTTAGAGCTGCTTTAACATATAGTCCTGCGCATTTCTCCTTTTTTACTGCAATCGACTGGGTAATTTATTGACAGGGTCATTAAAGTGGCTTTCAATATACTGAGGTTTGTGCATATATTCGATTCATTAAGAGTCTGTGGTTAAGCACTATTTCTGCTATGTCCAAAATCTCGCGTTTGGAGGCTTTTGCTGAAATGCCGCTAAAAGGAAGTTTTTAAAACTGAACCGAGCTTGACGATTGTAAAGAAGGTTAATTAACTAGGCTTTTTAAATTACTTAGTTGCGTTGTGAGATAATGCAGAAACCAGGTTCGAATGCACTAAGTTGCAATAAAATAAAAAGACGTTAAATACTGAAAAACTATTTTATTAAACATATACTATTGAAACATTATTATAACGGGCGGTGGTGACTCAGCGAAAATAAAATGACGTCCTATATGGGCAGTGAAATTAAGGTGGAATCCCTTAAAAATTACGCCAGCACAGAATTACATATTGGCGAGAACCATAACTTGGCCGAGATTAATAACGCCAATTTCAGAGCAACCCTAAAAGTTAATCCAATAAAATTACAATGACGTAATCGCGAGCAAATAATTTTAAAGACGTCGGAATGGCAACAAATACTAACTTACGCCAGCAGGATGCCAAGAGGGCAAGCAGAAAGTACGTTGATTTTGCAAACGGACGCAATAAAATCTATTTTTAGCACAACGACGCTAGAATGAAGAGACAAAAACAAAAAGAATAGTGCATACGGGGAAAAGCGAAAATACAGATTTAAAAGCCGAAATGGCAGAAAAATGAAAACAGAAGTGATTTAGAATTCTTAATTTTGGATAGATTACATTAAAGAAAGCCAAAGTAAATGATTATTAAAACCTTTTCGTTCCGGCTCACACATGAGGATTTTTGTCCCAGAAAGCGGCGGAATCTATAAGATTTCATTCCCCTACTTCCATGCTGAAGAGCACGCCTTGTCTTTTGTTTGGTAGGTGGGGGCAAATATCAGTGACCACAATCTGTATGCTCAATGCCGGTCAATTGACTACCACTTTCTCCCCAGTCAATTATCTACTAACACGCCTGACTCTCCCATAGCATAAGAAAAGGAATTTCTTGAGGGGGGAATCTCTTATCCATATTCCATGAAGGGTGAATGGATTTCCTGTCAAAAGAGGGGAAAGAAGTCCTTGGTAAGGCATTTGTACCAGCGCCGTTCTTCAGTCAGGTTTATTTTTTGGTACAACTGTTGTACCGCCGGAGTGAGAAGGTTAAATTAGATATGTGATCTCCATCACAACGATAGCAGAAATATTTGGCTAGAAATCGTAAAACATTAGTAGTATTGCACTATTGTACCTCTTTTAAATGAAATAAGTTGAGATTAAGTGACTGAAAATACTTATGACTTAATAGACGTACAAGGAAGTCATGAGGCGTCCACATGAAAAATTTTATAACTTATTATTTAAAAATATACAGCTAACAGAACCTTTTCAGCTTTATAGCATACATGATAGAATCAAATAAAGAATAGTTTATTTTTTGATACTTAATTAAATACCGGCCATTTTGGTTATTTGTGTGTATTAAGCCAAACCTGCACGATGGGTATCTGCCTGTAGGATCGGAGGTGCCTTGGCGGAGGACTTTCTAAAGGGTTTTAACGCGTATTCACGCTATATCTGGAGAAAACCAACCAAAATTCCAGACCGTTAGATCGTCAGACACTCGATGGGGATCGAACACGGGACCTTCACACTTCGGCCGTCTATCACTTGAGTACCTTAACCACTCGGCCATTGGTTATTTAAAAGCTGAGACAATTTAACAATTGGTAGTTTCAATGTTGCGTTAGTCGCACCAAAATAGAATAGTATTTTGATAAAATTCAAAATTTAGCTATTATATTCTTAAATGAACGTTATAATACGGAACTCTAAAGCTGAAAAAGTTATCTTCATTTTTTTTAACGAATCAGTTTTAAAAAAATCATTTTCATTTTCAGCGAGAAACGTTACGTTAGTCAACTATTAACGGCCCAAATGTAAATAATTGTTTAGTTTTTTCGCTTTTGCGCAGTTAGATCTTATAAACAATTCCGAAATTGATACTGTAACAAAAATGTAATGTTATTTTCCATTGCTATTGTGCGTTGCTGAAAATATGGTTGTATAGGAATTCCGGCAAGCGATATAAATAAGTGACCCCATGAATTTGGCGATTTGGCGATTTTGGCAACCAAACAAAAGTTCTTGAAAGTAGTGAAATTTTGGCTAAATTTGAATTGGGAAAGGAGTTACCAGAAAGATCGAGAAATTCGGCACGAATTGCTTGTAAATCTATAAATATCAGAGTTCCTAATGATGTCTGAGCAGTGTGCCAGACTGCGGAAATAGAGAAATGGCTATACGACAGATATTGCTGTTAGAATAGCGTTATGGTTGGGGTAGTTATTGATTTGATGTTGCATGCGCTGAAAATGCTGTAGTTTTTCTGAGATATTAGTGCTTCGATTCGTCAAATAAAGAATTATTTTCTCTTTTCGAGAATATTGAACTATTTTAACATGCACCCACTGTATAATTTTCGGAGCAATGTGGCTTTCAAAAACTGCACTTATCCTACGAACAGTAATTTAGGAGAAAAAAAGAACATGCTATTTCGATTTTTCATTTCAGGCCAAAGAGGTTTTCAGAGACAGAATTTGCTTTAGGAAAAAAATAACTAACAGTATTCTTTTCGAATAACAAGTGCGAATAGTTTCCTACCTGTCTTTCGCTAAGGATAAAATGAAATAGACGATAGCGATGAACGAGCGGTAAATGGTTTTTAAAAGGTGAAATGCATTTTATTTTTGAGGTTTTGCAAAACAGAAAAATTCATTTCACCGAATCATCTTTGTTTAATATTATTTTTAGCAGTCGGGTGCTATTTCTTTCAAGCACGGGATTTGTCTACGCGGCGCGCCGTGATCACTTTTCCGTTTGATCCATGTTTTCTGCAGAGTGATTTGAAAGTGCAAACGGAAACATGGACTATCCCTTCAGATGATTTTCAAATACCAGGATTCACTTGGGTCGAACGGATAGACAGTGGTTTCCAAAACAGAAAGCCACCTGGAGTTATGATTTTTATAGAGGAAAACTTTATGAAACACTCTACCCGGGCCTACACGAGCCAGATCAAGGGTGTTCAAGTGGTCATTCCGTATATTCATTGCGTATATTGATGGCTGAGGATAGTGATGGCTGAAGATAAAGTGAAATTTGCAATTACATGTGCTAGTTCTCGAATTTCTCATGAAGATAAATTAGACGCTCTATTCGAAACGTTACTGAAGGAGGATGATTGTAAGACTCTTTTAATAAGAGATTTTAACATAGAATTCATTTCCGATCCAGGATCCGATTTCATAACTGGAATGGATACTTTAGATTTTCCAATACGCACTCATCGAAAACATTTCACCACTAGGGGCCAAACAACAATGGATGCCATTTTCAGCAACAAAATAATGCGAACAGGAGTCTATATGAGCACTTACAGTTATCATTTTCTTTTATATGGCAGAATTGATTGAATAGATTTTTAAAAAAAGATCTGAAATTCTTCAAGCCGAGTGCGTATATAAAATCTAGAAGAATTTCAGATTTTTAAAAAATATTTTTATTATTTTTTTCGGTCGCTTTATCCTTTTTTCTCTCTTTCTTCAGTCGCTTTATTTATTTTTTTTTTACACGCATCGTCCCAAATTTTTTATATTCCCTATTAATTTTTGAGATGTCGCATTTAAACAAGGAAGTTATATCATTCCAAACACATCGGTTATGAAATATTTTTCGACATAGCTGTCTTTTTCTTGCGCAAAATCGGATGATCTATTGATATGTGCGATCAATGACGGCGATCTATCGCGTCACTTGGGGAAGAATCCGAGCATAACTTTAAAAAAGTATGCATCACTATCCATGCAACTTTGCAAGATCTTGTAAAAGAACTTTAAATGCTATTTCCGACCTTTAAATGAAGACTAAGCTGTTGTAAAATCTACATAGTAATGCGAGTCGCTTGAAACGGATCAATGTTTCTAAACTATCGCAGCATATTTTGTGTCATGGCAAGCCTACAATATAGGCATCTTCTTATAGGGCTGGGGGTTCCCTTGGGTGGAAAACTTTTTATAGCGGGGTAAAACTGCCCCAAACTGCAGATCGTTAAATCAACAGCCGCGCTTAGTTTGGAGTTCTGGACCTTCACACTTTGGTCATCTATCCTGTTTATTGTCTTATCCACTCGTCATGGTGGTAGTAAGGCCCTAAAATGCCTTAGAGCTTCAACGTTTCGGAATTTGATTTAATGCTTCTGCAGAAGAACTATAAATGCTACACTTATATATCAAAATACGTATACTAATAAATTTACTTTATAATCAAAATTTTAGAAAGTAGACTATAACAAATCATTCAACTTAAAAAAATACGTCTTATCGTTTTCGTTAAAACAGAGCATTTAAAAGCATTGATAATTGTATATTTTATTGTTTAACACCAATAAAAATATTTCCTTGTTATAACATCCCTGCTAGCAATTTTGCTCGGGCTACCACCGGCCACGCAGCCAGCCGGTGACGGTCCGAGCAAAATTGCTAGTAGGGATGTATGTACTCACTATTTATTCCTGAAAATTCGGGAATTATTATAAAATTTTGTTTGCTGTAATACACAGTCAAAGAGAAAAAACAGGTATACTTCTGAGGGTTGGTGTTTTGTCCACTTTTTTGTAAAAAATCCCGCACTCTGGACAAAATTGGACAAAATTGAACGAAATGGACAAAATAAAAATCACTGAATTAGACTATTGTTATCATGCATGTTTTGTTATGCAAAAAAACCCCCTCTATTCCTACATTTTAACAAAGATATTAATATAACATTTTAACAAAAATCAGAATATTTTTTAATTATTTATTAAAAGTCATCACATATGAATCATATAAAACCCAATAAATTCAAAAAGAAAAAAATAATCTACAAAGCAAAGCAATTAATTTTATGGAACGCTTTGCTGAAAATATAATCTCAACAAAATAAAAGAATACATTGGTTATTAAATAATTAATTTAATTTCATTGTAGAGGAAGAAAGGGGTTTCTTTTATGATATAGAATACACTTAAGCATTTTTATGACAAAAATAAAACAAAACAATTTAATTTTTGTTTTTACAAACTTTAATTTCTATATACCATATGACAATATAGCACTGAGAAAATAGTAAACACTTTCACAATTGTATTATTAATTATATTTCTTTAGCTTTTGTTGGAGATGAAAAATTCCTTCACTTAATCTTCATTTGAAAATCAAGTATTTGATGCATACTAAAATTAGTTCTTCTTCAAGCCTGAATCACACTCAAAAACTAGAATAAATACTAAGATTCCAAACCAAAACTAAAAAGGGAAGTTAACTTAAAATTTACTTTAATTCACCTTCATTCAAGAGCCATTTCTATGCTACATACTACAGTCACAATAAGTTTTCTGCCAAGACTGAATGAGAGACCAAAACTAAAAGGTGAACTTATAACTTCTCTGCTCTTTTCTCAGTCATACTGAGTTGCATCAGCAGTGTAGTCGAATGCTAGTTAAGTGTAGAAAAAACTACGTTCTTCTCTTAGTGAGTTTCATGAGGGGTGGAGTTAGATATTTTAGTATACTTAAAGTATTGGATTATTTTTTTTTTTCACAAAAAAGCAAAGATGAGTACAATTCCAGATAAGTGTGGTATAAAAATCGATCTGATAAGAATATCTTCTGAAGAAATAACTAAAAATGGTAAAATTGTTGGAATGTGCTGTAAAGAGTGCTCTAGTAGCATTAGTGCTAAAGCTTGTAGAATTTGAAAACATTTATAAAAATGTCTCAAAAGACGAAAGTGTGAACAAGACTCTGATGAAAGTATCAGGTTGTAACGAAAGTTTTCCGCCAAATCTGCTTGAAAAACTAACTTCCAACTCCTTAGATAACTGTCGAGTGGTTAATAACTGATCTTCTTGCACAAGTTCTCGCAGACTGGCCTCATCAACATCAATAGACCAGCCCTCTATAAGAGCGCTTCTATAACAGCCCTCTGCTTCTTAAATGCCACAGTCCTTGTGTTTGAAATTGTGAACTTGTCCTTGTGTTTGAACCTTGTGCTGTGTACCAAACCTGCACAGTGTCACATGATACAACAATAGTACTTAAAGCTGTACGCATAATTCGTTGATATTCTGTAGCTGACTTTTTGCAACAGAACTGGAAATAAATGATGGTTATAATCCGCTAGAGTGATAGTTCCATTGGAGACACCTTGTACTTAATGATAACTGTATTTTTTTACAGATTTCATAGCACAGTGTTATAA
The DNA here is from genome assembly GCA_038373885.1 of Cheiracanthium punctorium. Classification (NCBI taxonomy): domain Eukaryota; kingdom Metazoa; phylum Arthropoda; class Arachnida; order Araneae; family Cheiracanthiidae; genus Cheiracanthium; species Cheiracanthium punctorium. The sequence continues at coordinate 610,704 of JAWZYV010001978.1, forward strand.
AGTAAGTCTCTTTCTTTCAAATGCCAAAAATCGTTTCACAAAATATGAGCAAATACGCCAACGCGAACTGTGTCCTGACGATGTTTGGGGTGGCGGAAAACTTTCGTTACAACCTAATATATCAGATGTATCCAATTTAACAAGCTCCAGAACCACTCCATCCTCATCGTATTCTCAGTCTGAATGTATAAGACAGCTTTTAGTTGCATCATTTATAGTAAAATCTAACAAATCAGAAAAGCCAGAATTGTCATAGTCAAGAATCAATTAATATGTTTAGAAGTATTTTCATAAACTATAAGTGTGTATGTATTAGTGGAAGAGAAACAACAGTCTCTGCATTTTTGCTTATATATTAATAAAAACAACTAATTTATTGAATCATTTAATGTTTCTAGTTTACAAATCGGAACTGAGTAAAAATGGATAAAATGGACAAAATGATATTTTGTCCGGGACGGTTTTTTCTACCCCGGACGAAATAGGACAACCATGATACTTCTAGGTAATTTTTGCATTATTATTAGTAATAACATGAATGTTGTATTATTATACTTTATGAATCTCATTAAAATAATCAAGCATTCAAGTTGAGAAGACTTTTTTAATTGATTTTCGATTGATATAAAAAGCAGCCCCTCTGTCATTTTTCCTGTAATGTCTTTTCATCAGCTAAACCCAAGGATTATTTTTTTTTTTCGCATTGTACGGATAATTATATGTTTGTTCAGTCTTTTTTCCCAATTGAGATAGTACAATTTTACGATAAGACACTTTCTTTCAGCGAAAATACGTAAATAATTAATAAAACATGTTACATGAACTTAAAATGATAGTAAACCTCTAACAAAATTTTAAAGGAAAAAGTCTGAGAACATCTTTAAAACTCTTGCAAAAACTAAATATCCCATTTGACAAATTTCAAGTCAGTTCTCAAGTTCAGTCGTTTACTTTATTGTTTGTTTGTGTTGTTATGAAAAAGCTACGCGCGGGCTATCTGCGAAGGAATGAAGCTGTCTTGGTCGGAGGACTTTCTAAGAGGTTCTAACGCATATTCACGTTACATCTGGAGCAAACAGACCCAAACTCCAGACCATTATATCGACAGACAAGCGACAGGCCCGTCCACCATATACAGTGTCTTATTAACAGTTTACTTTAGAATTTCATCCAGTCGATTAAAATAATTTTGTTTCCTTGCATCTTACGTATGCCTTTGTGCAGTGTATTCGTTTAGCAATGTTTAAAACATTTGTACAATACTGCGTTTCTTTAGCTGATAAAAAGTAAATGACGAAATAAGTTTAACAGATTCAAAAAACGGGTATCATTAGCTAGAAATACACTAAGCAACAAAGATGAAAATGTTCTTAAATACTTTTTAAAAAATGTTCTTAAAGAAAATGTTAGAAAATGTTCTTAAATAACTAGATAGTTTTTCTCAGATGTACCTTAAATTGTATTTTTTCAAATTTCATCTTGTTCAGCTATTATTATTTTTAAAAAAAAGACGGGTAAGCTAAAACAACTCATTAAAAATTCTGGAGATATTTTTGGACACATTTTATGCGCTACGGCAGGATTTTAAATTTGAAAAGATTGGTAAAAAATGTGATACTTCATCTAAAATAATTTGGAGCACTGGGAATTATTTCGAGTTAATATTTATAATATATCGGTTGATTATTGCTATGGAAATTTTATGGCGTCCTAGAATATAATTTAATGATACGAAAAATAAAACTCGTGGTCATTGTTAAAACAATTTATTATAACTTCCATTTATTATTTGAGGCCCCGTTATAGACGAGTGGGTAAGATACTGAACATGGTACATGGATGAAGTATGAAGATCCCACATTCGGGCCTTTCGCGCAGCTGTCGATCTAACGGTCAGGAATTTTGGTCGGTTTTCTCCAGATGTAATTTGAATTCGCGTTAAAACCTCTTAAAAAGTACTTTTACCCTCCTCTGTAGTCAGATTCTACTCGTGGAGGATTACCATAATACAAAAGAAGTTTTTTCTTTGCCTAGTTGAGATAGTATATTTGTAAGATGAGGCGCTTTCTTTTAGCAAAAACAAATAAATAATAAACTATGTTATATAAAACCTGAAACTCCAGCAAAATATTTTTGGCATTACAAAAGAGGTTTTAAGGAGAAAGTCAGAACATCTTCAAAATTATTGCTAAAACTAAACATTTCATCTAAGAAAACTTGAATCAGGTCTCAAAGTCCCCCCCCCTCCCTTTTTTTTTTAGAATTTCATATAGCCAAAATCTTTTTTCCTTTGTTCATTATACTTATCTTTGTATACTTTATTCGTTTAGCAATATTTTAAGTATAACATATGTTTACTTAAACATTGTTTACAACATCTGTCTTCTAATACTATGTTTACTTCACCTGAAAAAATAAGTAAATAAAGAACCAAGTTTAACAAACTCATAAAGCATCTATCTTTGCTAAAAATACAATAAGCAACAAAGATGAACATCCCCAAATACTTCAAAATCCTCCTCAAAATAACCAGGCATTTTTTCTAAGATGAAGCTTAAGTCGTATTCTTTAAAATTTCATCTCGTTCAGAGATTATTATTAAAGAAAAAAGGCAGGTAAGCTGGAATAACTCATTTAAAAAATCCTGAAGATATTTTTAAGAGACGTTTTATGCGCTACGTCATCATTTTAAATTTGTGTAGAATGACATAAAAAGAGACATTTCAGACAAGAGACAGAATTCTTTCGAGTTAATATTTATAGCATATCGGTTGCTAAGGAAATTTAATGGTATCTTGGGATGCAAGTTATTGATACGAAATCTAAAAATAGTGGGTATTGTTAAAACAATTTTATTGTAACATATATCTATGATTTGAAGCTTTAAAAACTCTTCTTTACCTTTTAAAGCAAGAAAATAAAATTATGCAATGTATATAAAATGTGATTAACTGCAAATAGTATAGGTTAATCTCATGAAGAATTATATAATGCATAGATAGCATGTTCTTAAATATCTAATGAATAACCGAGAAATCATAGAGTGTCACAAAAAGTGGCAACATGCTTAATTTTTTAGCGATAAGCGGGCAATGTAAATTCAAAAAAGTTCAAAATTATGTACGAAAAAAAGACTACTTTAAGAAAAAATTTAGTTGATTTTCATAAACTGACTTTTTAAATTTGTATACAACCCCCGCACAAAATAATTCCCATTCAGTGAAATGTCCCCCATTCATTGATAGAGTGATGTACAAAATTTCAGTCCTTCATCATAAACCGTCCCAGATATCATGAAATAAATATAATCAGGGAGCTACACAGAAAGTTTAATGTGATTGTAGTTCAAAAATTTTTTTTTTCGTAATTACCGCACGTCCTCTGAAATGCGATCATTGGGTGTAATTTTTTCCCTTCGAGAGCCACTGAAAATTCGAAAGTATCTTTGCCCCTTTTTAGGATAAAATTCTCAAATTTTGTCCATCACCTCATAAGTGTATGGGGGCACATTTTACTAAATTGGATTTTTTTTTTCATATGGCGATTGTATACAAATTTTTAAAATGTAACTCCTTGAAAATGTTAGAGTTGTTTTTTTCCTCTATAGCCACTTTTACTACCTTATGTGGAACATTTTTTTCCAATCTGCATTGCCCAGTTATCGCTAACAGATAAAGAATTAAAGCATGAACCAATTGTTTGAGACACCCTGTATATAAATAAAATGTAACTCTTGATTTTGCAATTAAGGAAAAGCTACACGCGGGCTATCTGCCTAATCGGAGATGCCTTGGACGGAGGAGTGATTAAGCTGCATGCGTTCACTTTACATCTGGAGAAAACTGCCCAAAATTCCAGACCATTCGATCGACAGCAGTGCGGTAGGGCAAACAATGGACTTTCACACTTCGACCATATACCATGTTTAGTGTCTCATCCACTGGGCCGGCCATATTAGGGCCTGAATAATAAAGTACGATTTATTAGTTGATGTGCATGGAATTGCGAATTTTATTTGCTACGGTTTGTTTACTTTTCTCAGTACGTCACCTGGAATTCAAAAATTTTGAACCAAAACGACCGTAAAAAAAAAAAAAATAATAATATGTCTATCGTTCTGTCCTTCTGTCTGTGAAGCTTATTTTGTTCACGCATCACGTAAAATTGGCTGAAGCAAATAAAATAAAATTTTTTGATGAGATAGTCGGTCACTCAACTTAAAATATATGCTTTAAAAGTTTTATAAATTTCGATCAGATTTTACGAAAATTTATTCAAAATGCGTATATTTTTGTTCGAACAACACGTAATAAAGACAAAAACGAATGAAATTATGTTTGGTGAGTAATTATTCAATTTTAAAAGAACACATTGAATTTGTAAAATTTTGATGAGATTTTGAGAAAGTTCATTCAAAATGTGTAAACTTTTCTTCGCTGTCTAAAATCCCCTGAAATGATTCAAATGAAATTTACTATCATTCAAGGTACTCACTCAAACGTAGTCGTCAAAATGTTTCATTTTTATAAATTTTGAGATTTTGTAAAAATTGCATGTGTTTGTCCGTATATTACTGCCAAATCATTTAATGGAATAAAATGAAATCTGATATTTTGTGGATGTAAATTTAATTTTAAAAAATGACGCAAAAATTGTTTTACATATTTCATAGATTTTGAGATTTTTTTTTTAATCGGGAAAATGTTTTTTTTTTTTTTTCATTCTTAAAAAAAGCTCAACAGATTAGAAGATTACGCAATAGAAAACAATTAACAAACTTAATGCCTAGTTTTTCAAAACTGTAAATAAATTTGGATTGTTTTGCAAATATTGCATATATTCCTTTTTACAGAGTTTTAGGGAGGGACATCACTGTAAGGCGTCTGGAGATAATACAGTAGTGGCTATCCTTCTTAAACAAATGGTTATTTTTTCAAATTTTTTATATAATATAATAATGTTAAAATATTAAAATATCTACAGATATTCTACAAAATTTAATTGCAGGCGAGGGATAGAGGAAGTTGAATAGCAAATTTTTAAAATCTTCCGATTTCTTTCTTCTTTTTTTCCCCCCTTTTTTACTTTCCGAACATGTACCATGTAAGGAAAGTATTGTAATCATGAAAAAATTCGACTTCGAGATTTTGGTGTTTTTACACGTTTAGAGGGCTTCTGAATCCATTTATGCTATTTTTACGAGATGTATGTATGTATGTGTGAATGTGTGTGTGTGTGTATGTGTGTTTGTGTGTATGTGAGTGAACACGATAGCTCCTGAACGGAGCATTCGATTGAGCTCAAATTGGATATATATGTCATAAACCACCGTCGCAAGACCGGTATTGATTTGGGTGTGTATAGGACTTACAGTTTTTCTACAGGGCTACGACAAAGATTTCTTTTACATTATGGCCTATTGGGGGAATTTCTTGAAAGTGCGCTAGCGTTTAAACGGTAGATTCGATTGAGCTCAAATTGGGTATACATGTTATAAACCACCGTTGCAAGACCGGTATTGATTTTGGTGTGTATAGGACTGATAGTTTTTCTACAGGGCTACGACAAAGATTTCTTTTACATTATGGCCTATGGGGGGAATTTCTTGAAAGTGCGCTAGCGTTTAAACGATACATTCGATTGAGCTCAAATTCGGTATACATGTTATAAACCACCATCCTAAGACCGGTATTGATTTTGGTGTGTATAGGACTTATAGTTCTCCTAAAGGGCTACGACAAAACTTTCTTTTATGTTATGGCATAATGGCATATGGGGAGAAATTCTTGAAAGTGCGCAAGCGTTTAAACGGTGCATTCGATTGAGTTTCAATTTGGTATATATGTTTGAATTATTCATCGATTAAAGTTTATTTAAGTGCTTGGTAATGATCTTAATTGTAAGTGTTCGGAAAGTCGAGTGGAGTCACTCCAGATTTTTTTTCTTTCAAGATTGAGAAATTTCTGTCCTACTAATACATGAAAACATCCAAGAGAACGAAGTAGCATTTGGTTGCATGGTAAGCGTTTATATTTTTTAGTTGTTTGTTTGTTTGATTTTGTTGTTGTTTTCCATGCGAAGAAATCTGAAGACACTGTCAGTCTAGTTTATGAAACTATCTGTTATAAATTGATTTGGAGCTTTTAGACATAATGGGCTTATTACTGGCATACCATACAAGTGGGGCTTTTAGAAAGATGATAAAGCCGAAGGGGCCGTGCTTTGTTTAGCGTAGCTTATGCAGGGTGTCCCATAAATACCGCCCAAATTCTGCGCAGCCAGATTTGTCGTTGGGAGCACATAAAAAGTGCCCAGAGAACCATAACTGTACGGCCGGTAGTTTCCAGGAAAAGTGCGAGAAAAAATCAGAAACGTCATTTCCGGTGCAAGAAAAGAGCCTATCATGAACATAGTTTTTTTGCATATGCTTTCATAAAATGATGCTCAAAATGTCCACCTGCATATCGAGGCTTGCATGCAGTGTAATGCCCAATTGCTTACGTTGCATCCATCTGGTAACCACATAAATACGCACAGGATGAAGGGGAAGGACTGAATCACTATTTGTTGTAATTAGAACTCGATAGATCAATTCTTTCAAACATTTTCATTGAAAGAATTCCATAGGTGCCAGATTGTAGCGGCCATAACACCGAGTTCCCCCATACGTAATCCAGTGTCTAATTTAATGTTTCTAGTTGTTTTTCCTCGCACCGGACGTGACGTCATAGTTTGTTTTTCCTATTTTTCTCGAAAACTATGGATCCTAGAGGTACAGTTCTTTTGGCATTTTTTACGCACTCCCAGTGAGGAATATGGCTCTGCAGAGATTTGACGGTATTTATGGGACACCCTGTATAAGTTTCAAGCACACCCTGGAAACTGAATCACTATTTGTTGTAATTAGAACTCGATAGATCAATTCATTCAAACATTTTCATTGAAAGAAATCCATAGGTGCCAGATTGTAGCGACCATAACACCGAGTTCCCCCATACGTAATCCAGTGTCTAATTTAATGTTTCTAGTTGTTTTTCCTCGCACCGGACGTGACGTCATAGTTTGTTTTTCCTATTTTTCTCGAAAACTATGGATCCTAGAGGTACAGTTCTTTCGGCATTTTTTACGCACTCCCAGTGAGGAATATGGCTCTGCAGAGATTTGACGGTATTTATGGGACACCCTGTATAAGTTTCAAGCACACCCTGGAAACTGAATCACTATTTGTTGTAATTAGAACTCGATAGATCAATTCATTCAAACATTTTCATTGAAAGAAATCCATAGGTGCCAGATTGTAGCGGCCATAACACCGAGTTCCCCCATACGTAATCCAGTGTCTAATTTAATTTTTGTAGTTGTTTTTCCTCGCACCGGATGTGAGGTCATAGTTTGTTTTTCCTATTTTTCTCGAAAACTATGGATCCCAGAGGTACAGTTCTTTTGGCATTTTTTACGCACTCCCAGTGAGGAATATGGCTCTGCAGAGATTTGGCGGTATTTATGGGACACCCTGTATAAGTTTCAAGCACACCCTGGAAAAGAAAATGGCACGAAAGACCACACAAAAGTATCTGTTTAAACCACTGATGAGCATGACTGAATGAAACAATTCGAATATACCGGTTGTTAAATGCATTTGGGAGAACCGAATTTGAAAAACCCATTCGAACACTCAGCAGAAACCCTTCGAATAATGCATGCCATTCGAAATTTCGAATACTACTGGAACAATGAAATCGTAATCACACTTCGAATAATGTGAAACTGAGATACTGTCCAAATTGTGTGAAACCGCGAACATTTACTAGTCAATTAACTTATTATTGATCTATTTGATTAGTTGTAATCGATTACAGAAATCATTCGAATAGCACATTATTAGTTGTAACTTTACAACATTGCTTTACAAACGTACAGTCATTTATTTTTTGTACGAAAACGCAAATTTTCACTGTAGTATTTCAAAATTTAAAATTAAAGAACAAGAAATTTGGGCAAAGTGTTAGATTAAAGTAGCATAAAAATATAAAACAATAATTTGAAAAATAATAAAAGAAACTATTAAAAGATAAAGCAATCATACATTATGTAGTAACACGTGAAAGAGCATATAGAAATATTTTTAAGTATATTTAGTCCAAATGTATTCTATCTATTCATTTAAAAAAATACGGTATACGTGTACAACAAAAAATGAAATTACAGTATATTTGTTAAGAATATGTTTTTATTTTTCTAAAAATATAAATTGTCTCTAACTATCCAAAGAATCATATCGAGACTTTTAAACATGCAGTTATTCATGCCAAGAAAAAAGATAATTGTGCATATCCCCCTACTGTTTTAAAATGTCTAGCAATTATATTTTAAATTTGTACTGATAATATATATGCTTGTTAGCGAAAAATATTTAAAGAAAAAAGAAATAGGAGCAAAAAATATCTATGCGATAACTTATAGCTTTAACGGGGAATATATTACAATCTTTATCAACATATCAAGATTCTCATTAAAATAACTAAGCATCTCCACTGAGGGAGAAATTTTAAATCAACATTGGAAGCCTTTTTATGATTTTTATTTCGCTGAAACATTGTTAGAACAAAAGATGCATTTTAAGCATCTTAAATGCATGATGAAAAAGATGTTCTATGTTTCAAGACAAAAATTTTAATTTTGGAATGGTTTTTGAAAGTTCTTGATCGAGACTCAATTATTTGAAGTTCAGGGAACTGTGCTTTGATTTTGTTTTCATAATAGAAGAGAAAAGATGAGTATTATGGAATAATATTTACATTTCTAAAAATAACTTGACTGGTTCTTGAAAAAAATCTCAAAATCACCATGAATGTGCACTATTAGTTATTGAAATGAACTGTCACTTATAGAAAACAGACAATTTGTTTTGTTGTTACAAAGACATTATTTTTAAAAAACTTACAATTGGAAGTTAAGATAAAATAGTCTTGTAATATGAAATATGGCTTGAGACTTCATAAAACATAGTTATTTTTAACTATAAAAACCATATTTTTAAGATTATGTGTAACTAGCTGCTACCCGCGACTTCGTCCGGGTAGACCCGGACGTTTCCCCGGACGTATATCCCGGTTACCCCGGGTAGACCGGGTAACCACCGGCTTTAGAATTAGGTCCCGACAGAAATGTAGCATGTGTGAATAACAAATATTGTTGCGACAAAAGGAACTGCATTTAAATATTATTTGCTTTTTACTTGTTTCAAATGAAGTATAATGCATGTTAGTATACTTCATTTAAAATAAGAGAATATGCACAGAGTTACTAAATTTAGATTTTTTTTCAGGCATTTGGCGAATACAGTTATGACAGTATTTGCGAACTGTTTTGTAAAAGAAATATTTATGCTATATGCATGAATTTTAGTCTATGTTAATCAGGAATAGAGCAGCTTTCTATTAGTGAAAAAGTTTGAGAATCGGTTCTGTAGTTACAGAGATACCCAGAGAGCGTAATGCATTAGAATTATTTTGAGTGTTCCTGTAAAGGAACTATTTATGCTACATGCATGAATTTTAGCCTATAATACTCAAGAATAGTGTAGCTTACTATCAGTAAAAAAAGTTTAGGAATCGGTTCAGTACTTACAGAGATGCACATAGAGCGTAATGTAATTCTTATTAGCATCCCTGTAAAAGAACTATCTGTGATATATGCATTAAAGGTAGCCTATAACACTTAGGATGCCACCAGTGTCTAAGAAGTTCTGCTCTCAAAACTGCAAGGGGGGAGGTGCCAGATTCAAACCCTGGTCGCGCCTCTCGACCTAGCCGCTCCCAGTTTTCCGTGGTTTTCTAAACATCCTCGCATAAATACGGGCTAGGATCCCTTAGAAAATCCCCCACAGAGGAATTTTCCATATAGGCCTAGGACCCTAGTGCAGTCAATCGGTCTTATCCCCATAACACAAACAATGATACCCAGGAATAATGTAACTTTTAATCAGTGAAAAAAGTTTTAGAATCGGTTTAGTAGCTACAAAATGTCCATAGAGCGCAATGCATTAGAATTATTTTGAGTGTCTTTGTAAAAGAATTATTTATGCTATATGCTTGAAAGGCTGTCTGTATGTTAATCCAGGGCATAAGCTATTTTCATTACAATTTTTTTCAAATCCGTTCAACCATTTTTGTGTGATTCAGTCAAAAACATCCAAACACACAAACGTACACATTTGTATTATTGGTAGGATTTGGAAATTTATGAACTTTAAGAAACACATCTGGATTTTTCTTGGTACTTACGTATTATCCCAGAGGTCATTCCCGCCAAACTGTTTTATCGTCAAATGGGTTGCCAAACTGTTGCCAATCTGTTGCCAACTGTTGCCAACTGTTGCTGTATTCAAAACCATTAATAATTTCATGTGCCCGGCATTTATTTCGGCAAAAAATCGCTTGTCTTGGCGGACCGCCGGTATAATACGTAAGTACCCCTTTCTTTACTTATGCTTTTTAATTTGGCGTAAAATAAACATAATTTCCATGTTTTTCAAATGCATGTGATTTTGAAAATAGAATTTCTGTTTTATTTCAAAAGCATAAATCATTTTGTGCGGGCGATAAAACGGCTTTTAATTAATAGTTTGAAAAGTAGTTAAAATTTCAAAAATTTGAGACTCAGGTGCATTTTACCGAAGTTATGGGCTCAATCATGCTCAAATTTTCAAAGCTCTGCTTTCTGTAGATTTGTCTGGAAAACATTCATTTTTATTATTACAGATAGATAGATTTGGCATAAAACTGGCTTAATTTCTGTGGTATTTAATGTTTTTCAGATGCACGCGCGCTTATTTATTGAAGTAATAGCATTCTTGTTAGCTCAAAACATGAATCATTTGATACGGGCGAAACTCGCCAACCATGGCAATGTAAAAACGGTTTTTAATTAATAATTAAAAAAGTAATTAAAAATCAAATCTTCTAATTAGCCTATAACCAACTCCAGGGTCCCCTCTATATCTAAACCCAAATGCATCCTAATCGATTCAGCGGCTTAGGCGTGAAAGCGTCATAAATAAACAAACAAACAAACAAACTCACTTTCGCATTTATAATATTAGTTAGGATTAATTTCTGCTAGGAGTACATTTGAAATAGTCGCACATATAATATTCTCTCTCTACCGGGCAAAATCAAGTAAGTTGGAGCTTTGTTTTTTGGTTCTTTAGTTCATGGCCTGAAATCCATTACAGATTACTCTTCTGCTCATGTGCTTGGTGAAACATTTCTGCAGCTGAAGAAGGGTGAACCTTTTTGTATCACTCAAAACGTTCCTTTTGTAATATATTGACTAAAAAAAATGAAATTGTTTCTTTGTACACCTAATAATAAACAACAGTTGAAAGAGTTTCTGTTCTTAGTAAATTTTAACAAACTTAGTTGATTTACATCGCTATTTTAACGCTAAAGACTAAAACAACAAGAAAGGGTATTTCTGGCATATATCAAGCAGCACACATGGGCTCTTTGTAAGTTAGCATACGTTCAAAAAACATTACTGAACATTCTCTGAACGTTAATAGACGTTAGAACAGGGATGGGCAAACTTTTTCGGTCGCGGGCCAAAAATCGAAAAAAAAAAAAGTTTGGCGGGCGAAGATAAATTTTTCTAAAATTTTAAAAACAATACACATGCATTACAATTTAAATAAGTTAATGAGATGAATGAAAATGCGATTTCATTTTTATTTTTTCAGTCATTTTCTTCAGTTTTTTATCAGGTTGTAACGAAAGTTTTCCGCCAGATTTGCTTGAGTCAGCTCACGCGGTACCCAGCTATTGACCTTATATGTCAAGTTTATGCGATGCTTAGCGCGACTAATGGACATGGCACTAAAGTCTAACTCTTTTAGCTAGCTCTCGTGGATGAATATTTTATCTTCTTCCACAAATTCTCGTAGGCGGGCCTCATCAACATCAGTAGTCTGGTCAGAGCGCTCTGCTTCTTTAATATCCTAGTCCTCGTTTTTGAACTTTCGGTACCAAATTTTCACAATGTCATATGATACAACAGTAGTACCTTAAGCTGTACACATGATTCAGTGTCATTCTGTAGCTGACTTTTTGCGACAGAACTGAGAGTAAATGATGGATCAATCTGGTAGCATGGTAGTTCCATTTCAGACACCTTATACTTAATCATAACGATATTGTTTTACGGATTTCACAACACAGTGCTCTAAAACAAGTCTTTTCTTTCAAATAACAAAAATCGTTTTACAAAATATTGGCAAAGACACCAACGCGAACTGCTTGTGCAGGCAATACTTGGAGTGGCGGAAAACTTTCGTTACAACCTAATATATTGAGGTTCGGAGTGAGATGTACTGATTCTAAAGAACGAGGCTAAATGCTCATCTGTCAGTCTACTTCGGAAAGAATTCTTTCTAAGGTTCATAGTTGAAAACACTTGTTCACATATATAAGATGAAGCAAACATAGCACTGATTTTCTGGGCGTGAGATATTAAATTTAGGAAACTTACTTTCGATAATGATTTGTAAAACTCTAACTTTTGCATATTTAGAAACAACTGCTATAGCGATGATCGTTAGATTGCAGCTCAATCAATTCAAGCTGCAAATCGGACCTCACTGCTTCACAATATTTTAAGGCAAGGTCAAAATATCCAATTCTGTTTGAATGGCACTGAAATCTTGAAATCTGAGTTCGAACTCAAAATACAGTTTTTTCAAGCCATCATCATCATTCTTAATATGGAAATATAATATATAAATATATTTTTTCTTTTAATTTCCGTCGGACCGGCAAATTTAAAATTCTATCCGCGGGACGGATAAAACCTTCCGGCGGGCCGTAGTTTGCCCATCCCTGCGTTAGAAAATGTGCGCTTCCACCAATAAGTAAACAAAGTTTAACTGTCTCCTCTCCCCCGAAAAAAAAAAGTAAAAATTTTTGTACCGTTACTTTAAATAATTTAAACTAAGTGCCCAAGAACAGTTATTTGAAGACGGGCGGACAATTTTTCAACCAAGCCGTAGAACATCTTAGCCCCTTAACCCTTTGAGGCGCAACCCTGTCCCAATGCTGAAAAATGGGCAGCCGTTGCCATCGCTCGACTTAACTACCAGCAAGATGGCGGACGATCGAAACGTTCATCGCGTGCCACAGATCTAGAGACCCTTTTGATCTAGAGACCAGATCTAGAGACCCTCGTCAAAAAAGGGTCTCTAGATCACGCGATGAACGTTTCGATCGTCCGTTATCTTGCTGGTAGTTAAGTCGAGCGATGGCAACGGCTGCCCTTTTTTCAGCATGGGGCAATCTATCCAGCTGTTCTCGCAGTCTTCCATTTTTCAGCAGATGTGAGTGCTGTTAAAAATAATCGTGACCATTTTTTTACGGGAAATGACGTGCTAAAAAGTAGACGATTCACGCGGAGCTATGTCACCCGCAACTACTTTTACAGAAATCAAATCTATTCTTCGTGACTGGAAACAGTCAAAACGTCAGAGTTTGGTGTTCCCAGAGCGGGAACACTGCACGTTAAAGGGTTAATGGTCATATTTTTTTCAAGGAAGTAGTCATAAAAGTGCTCATTTTTTTTATTCCAAAAAAATTGTACAAAAAATAAGTGCATATCCAAAATAAATATATTCATTTTAAGGTTTTAGACATTTTTTTGCTCGAAAGAAAGAAAAAAAAAGTAAATTTCTAGGAAAAGCCAACTTTCAGGGTTACTGTGACTGGATGTGTGTTTTGGAGTTTGCAGGGAATCATTAAAAATGCATGTTTTAAACACTAAAGGAGTATTTTATTAAACGCACTTCGCAAAATAAATAAATATTAGTAAATTTTCCTTTAAACTTAAGTAAAAATGTGAGTTAAGATTCCACAATGCATATCTTAAATACATAGGGATGGACGCGAGACGAGACAGAGACTTACACATTTTATGCGATACGAGACAGACATTTTTAACATTACGATACAGGGATTTAACCATACTTTTGTAAAGAACCAAAGGTTGAAACAAGGTTTCACCATCTTATGAAGCCAACTTTTCTAGTACCGTGTTTTACTATGTTTCGGTGAAATGTTGCTCCAAATATTTAAACGTACACACTTAATAATCATTATACGTTCACTCTGCTTATTAATCATAAACGTACACTCTGCATAATCATTATACATTTTGACAGCTGACATATAGCAAGTTTGTTTGCTTAGTGTAACTTGCTTGCGAAAAGTTCGATTGATTCTGTGCAGTAGTTTTTGTCTGGTACATGTTCAAATACGGCAACTGAAAAGCGGCATTTCAAGATTTTTTTTTCTATTTCCTCTATCGAAAAGATAAAAATACTGTTTAAGAAATTAAAAAAAAATTATCTGAGGTGTCTGCAGAAGATGTATTCTGAGAACGACAGTGCCAAAACTGGTTTTCAAAATTTTGATCCGGCAATTCGATTTGGAAGACGCACTACTGTGATGCAGATCATCACATATCTTATTTTTAATTATCAATTACTTAATTGCTAATTATTTCTAAATTTAATCCGTGTTCAAAATTTATTCTTTGCACTGTCGATTTGGATTCCTCTTCCCTTCGCCTGTAAAGTTTTTATTTCTGCACCTACCGTATTTAAAAGCAATCCTCCGTTTTCATTTATTTTTCCTTTATATTTCACTTTTGCATTGGTAAAATCTAGGATTTCTGTTTCATGGTTTGTATAAACGTATATTAGTCGTTAAGTATGACATTAACGCTAAAGCGAATGATATGAAATTTGTCACATGATAGATGTTGCTCAACTAAACTATAGGTGCCATTTTTAAACACTTTATTAGATTTGAGATTTGTGAAAATTCTCTCGATATACGTTTATTTTTCTTCAAACATCATGTATACGACAATACGAATGATACGAATTTATGATATAATGGTAGTTGCTAATCTTAATTTATAAATTTATAGGCGTGAATTTTAAAATTTTGATACATTTGAGATTTTGCGAAATCGTTTAAATCTGAAATTTGTTCAGCATCACGAATAAAGACTGCAGGAATGAACGAAATTGGGTGACATTATAGGTAGACCATATATGGTATCAATCTATAATAACATCGGCTTCATTTTGGGTACAATTTAGCTGATAGACTGTTGTTTTATCCGTTGGCATGTCTGGATTCAAAAAATTATATAGAAGTATTTAACGTCTACTGGCGTCAAGTACTTTTGCACTTGTTGGCGTGCCCTGTGGCGTGTTTAGTTTCTGTACTAGCCACCTTAGCAGTTGTCTAGTGAACCTGCGTTTTTGAGGGGTCTGCTCAGCTACCGTAGGACTTTATAATTTTGATATTTATGTGTTGATATGTTAAAATAAAATGTAATTGCCACTATACGAAGTCTTCATCACGGCCTGGGGTGTGAATCTAGGGAAAGCTTTCCCATAAACACATTCTGACAGGCCAATGGAAGCTGATGAAAACAGAATAAAGGTATTCATTGTTGAAAATCGGCGAATAACAATTCATGAGATCTCTAAACGATTATCGAATTCGACCCTTCATGATCCTCTGAAACGCCTCAATGCTCCACATATGGGTTCCTCATGTTCTTAATAAACAACATAACTTTCCAAAAAGCCCAATAACTTCAAAACTCTCTATAAAACTAAACCCCTCAAAATTATTCCACCAAACCATTTCTTTATATTTCTTCTATTCAACTAAAACCATTTATTTTTGAGATTACACATGTCCTTATATTCGTGTATCGCTTAGAAAAGATTAAACATATCATTTATAAAACAATAATTCTATTTTATCTGAAAATTGTAAATAAAAAGCAAAGTTTAGCGAGCATTTTGAAATAATGTACCGTTACTAAAAATATCAGACAACAAAGCGTGAACCTCCATAAGTTCTTATCCTCGATGAAATAAATACTCGTAAACATCTTTTCTGAGATGAAATTCAAATCGCTCCTCGAAGTCATTGTCTTAAAATTTTCATCCCGTTAAGCGATTATTATGAAAGGAAAAGACAGATACGCGCTGAAACAACTGATTAAAAAAAAATCCTAAAGATAAAATAATGCACTGCAACGAAATTGGAAAGCAAATTTTTTGAAAAAGGGCGTTTTCAGTAGAATGATTTGAAAGACTAGAATTTGATTCAAAATTCATTTCTTGTATTTTTAGTACACGTTTTCCGAAATTAAAAGCCCTATTTTAAAGTTGTCTGAACACGGAACTATTGTTGAGAAAGTTGTGAAATTTTGTGTACGACATAATGAAGGTATGGGAATTTGTTTAAGCGAATAATAATAATAATAATAAAAAAACTATTCAAGTGTTCGCCACCAGAAGATGTTTTTTTAATGAATTATACATTTTGCATACATTTATGATAGTTTACAAACACAGGGTGGGCGATAAGTCCTTGACACATTAGTAGTATGGCTGCCACATCCACTACTATGGCCACCTAGGTCTCCAGATCTAACCCTTTAACGCGCAGTGTTCCCGCTCTCGGAACACCAAACTCTGACGTTTTGGCTGTTGCCAGTCACGAAGAATAGATTTGATTTCTATAAAAATAGTTGCGAGTGACATAGCTCCACGAGAATCCTTTACTTTTTAGGTCATTACCCGTAAAAAAATTGTCACGATTATTTTTAACAACACTGATATCTGCTGAAAAATGGAAGAATGCTAGAACAGCTGGATAGATTGCCCAATACTGGAAAAAGGGCAGCCGTTGCCATCGCTCGACTTAACTAGCAGCAAGATGGCGGACGATAGAAACGTTCATCGCGTGCCACAGATCTAGAGACCCTTTTTTGACGACAGGTGGCTGTGCGGCACAGACCATTTATTTTCGAGATTACACTTATCTTCATATATTCGTGTATCGCTTAGAAAAGTTTAAACATATCATTTATACAACACTAATTTTACTTTATCTGAAAATTGTTTGTAAATAAAAAGCAAAGTTTAGCGAGCCTTTTAAAATAATGTACTGTTGCTAAAAATATCAGACAACAAAGCGCGAACATCCATAAGTTCTTATCCTCGATGAAATAAATAAACATCTTATCCTCGATGAAATAAATAAACATCTTTTCTGTGATGAAATTCAAATTGGTCCTCGAAGCCATTGTCTTAAAATTTTCATCTCACTGAACGATTATTATGAAAGAAAAAGACAGATACGCTGAAACAACTGATTAATAAAATCATGAAGATAAAATAAGATATTTTAATGCACTGCAACGAAACTGGAAAGCAAATTTTCTTTTGAAAAAGGTCGTTTTCAGTAGAATGATTTGAAAGACTAGAATTGGATTCAAAATTCATTTCTTGTATTTTTAATACAGCTTCTCCGAAATTAAATGACCCTCTTTTAAAGTTGTCTACAGACGAAAGTATTGTTTAGAAAGTTATGAAATTTTGTATGGAACATAATGAAGGTATGGGAATTTGTTTAGCCCTTTGAGACGCAACCCTTTCCCAATGCTGGAAAAAGGGCAGCCGTTGCCATCGCTCAACTTAACTACCAGCAAGATGGCGGACGATCGAAACGTTCATCACGTGCCACAGATCTAGAGACCCTTTTTTTGACGGCAGCTGGCTGTGCGGCACAGCCAGCAGCCAGGTAAAAATAGCAAAAGTTGTATAGTATTTTTTATAATCATTTACCACTTGAAAAATTTTAAATACTTGCACTGTATGTACGGAGAGGATAGGTTGCTTTATATGCATATATATATATATATATATTCCCGATTTCAATTGGCACTCTTTTTCCCCACGGTCCCCACCACTGAAACAGGTGACGAGCCGCCACAGTGTCAAGGACAAAGTCTTCGCTTTGAAAATGACCGACATTACACAGCTCAAGACACGGATCGTAGAAGAATATGCCACAGTCCTTGTTGACAAGCGAGTGGAATGAGATCGTGCATCGCCTAGATGTGACACGTGCTACGAAAGGTGCCCATATCGAAATTTGGTAACAAGAAACTCGTTCTGTAAGGGTATCTATTAAAAAGTTTTTCATATAAAATGTCATTCTATGGATTTTGGTCCTGTGGCGCCCTCTTTCGGCTGCAGTTCGAAATTTTCTGTTGATAAAAAAAACATAACATTCTATTAAAGAAGTGGCAGCAAACTGAATTCTTTCATGGTTATTTCTATTTTATATATTATTTTCTAAAATATGTCAAGGACTTTTCATCCACCCTGTATTATTGCAACCAAAGATGTTAAATGCTGTTTTTAAGATCAGACAAAGTACTTGGATTATCACGATCTACCAAATGTTTCAAACTCCTCCAAAGCCAAACGTCGCATGGATTGAGGTCTGGGGACCTCGGAGGCCGTGGAACGCCCCCTGGTGTCGAATATTTGAACTAATTTTTTATGTGCTCAAACAAATTCCCATGCCTTCATTATGCCCTACACAAAATTTCACAACTTTCTCTAAAATAGTTTCGTCTGTAGACAACTTTAAAATAGGGTAGTTTAATTTCTGGTAACCCATAGGATGTTTTCTTGAAAATGCGGGTATGGATAACGGTCATGCAATTAAGTCAGAATGCTGGGAGGATTTTGGCGTGTCAAGGCTTAAAAGAGGCTCTAAATATAGTTTGATGTAGGTGCGGAAAACTGGCGTGGCAGATAAAGCCTTTTTTCTTAAAGATGACTTTTCTTTAAGTCTGGTGTAAATAAAAACTAAACGTTGATTATGCAAAGGTGGTATAAAAGCTATGGTAATAAGTAAGTTAACAAAAAACGTATTCATGAAATCCAAGCGATACACAGAAGTGTCAAAGCATATGGCATTTACAGGGTACACCATAAATGTTACGACAAACCTGAAGAGGACACAGAGAACGTGTTAAAAGTCCAGAATCGCACAGTAATGTTTAATCGGAGACGTCATCTTCATGTAGGTGTTAATAATCACTTTGAAACAAGTGCTGAAATAATAGTGATCTTTACGACAACTGTTCGTCAAAATCTAATGTATCTTTCACAGAAAACACGTGACTAAAACTGATAGTTTAAAACTTCTACTTCATTTCAATGATGAAATTTTTGGAGACAAGCTCATTGTTTATCTTTGTTATCTTCATGTAGGTGTTAATAATCACTTTGAAACAAGTGCTGAAATAATAGTGATCTTTACGACAACTGTTCGTCAAAATCTAATGTATCTTTCATAGAAAACACGTGACTAAAAATGATAGCTTAAAACTTCTACTTCATTTCAATGATTAAATTTTTGGAGAGAAGCTCATTCTTTATGACACAGGCTTAAGAAATTAGATGAATACTTCAAGATTTCTATCTAAGTGAGTATTATCAAGCTGGGGAAAACGGCGTTTTTCGCCTCACACTGCTATGCAGGGCACCTTCCGTCTCCCAGTTCCAAACGCTAGGCCTATACCACTGGTGGGGCCGGCGTGATAGAATCGTTTCTTAGCCACTACACCTCCTGGACGGCAGTAACTTAGAACTAACTGATTTTTCCTAAGTTGTCTGCCTGTCTGTCTGTCCTTTTTTCATGGATTATGGGGGATGAGGCACTTCTGCTTTTAGAACCATTTGGACTGACCCCAAATCCAGATTAGCTCGATAACGGCAGTACCTGGCAAGGGTGTTAATTTCTACCAATAACTTCAGAAGAGTTCATTTCTACCTCATTCGGGAGCCCATAGATGGCAACACTACGGATCATTAGCGGGGCTTTTTTAATTTTGAAGCAAATACCCAGCAGAAGACCCCGAGACTTAGTTTGACCACCCACAGAGGTTTCGTTTTGTATGGGAACTTGGAGGACATTGCGACCACAACGTATTCAACGTGCCCCAGTCACCCTTACCGAGCACGGCGGACTTTGGTTGGTCCCAGTATCGAACCCACAACCTTTCGTGTACGAGATCGATGCCCCTTCCAACCGGGCTACAGCGACCGTTCTCGAAGTTGCTCCAACAATAGATTCAATCGGAATCAACGAAACAATTGTTATACTGTTCAACAATGGAATCCTTATGTAGCACAACCAGGTACTTAGAGCAGGTCCCCGGTGGTCTGTAAAGAAGACAGCTGTCAGTCGAGAGCGAGCTGGACTGGATCTGGTTCCGGTCTCGAACAAGCAACCTGTTGCTTGTTTGGGACTGATATTCGCCTGGAGACATTTGCTTGTCGGGAAACCGGACCCCGTTCGCGTGCCGCTGCGAAAGACTTCTGCCAAAGAACCGTGTGGATTGCGTCTGGGTTCGGTTGGTTAAGGCTAAGGCTCTCTTGCCGCTGCGAAAGACTTCTGCCAAAGAACCGTGTGGATTGGTCTGGGTTTGGAGGTTAAGGGATGCTACAGCTTTATTAGGCAGCGGACCGGCTTCTTGGCTGCGATGAATCTGATCTCATTAAGATCGCGGCTGCGCGTTGCGCCCACTGGGACCACGACCACAACTTTTTTATTTTTTTTCCTCTCTCTCTCTCTTTCTTTCTCTTCTCTTTTAACGATCATCCCACTATTGGGTTGGCAACAAAGTAATTGCGTTTTCTTAGGTAAAATGCG
Organism: Cheiracanthium punctorium; assembly: GCA_038373885.1. Classification (NCBI taxonomy): domain Eukaryota; kingdom Metazoa; phylum Arthropoda; class Arachnida; order Araneae; family Cheiracanthiidae; genus Cheiracanthium; species Cheiracanthium punctorium. The sequence continues at coordinate 631,298 of JAWZYV010001978.1, forward strand.
AACAAATAAATTTTCAACTAGTTTTTAATTACAAACGAGCTGTGCCTAAACATGGGATTCAAATTTATTACATTTTAAAGCAAGAATTTTACCGGTAATATTTTTTTTTCATCCATGAAAGACGGACACCATCCCCTTTTGTTTCCCGCCTATCCTCCTTCGTACACTCTTAAAAATTATTTATTTAATTCACCAAAATTTTTAACCAAAATTTCTTCAATCTTTAATTTTTACCCAAAAGTTTTAACCAAAATTCACCAACACTTCTATGCGACACCTCCGTGGGGGGACTTTCTAAGGGATCCTAATCCGTATTTACGTAAAATTTCGGAGAAAACCACGGAAAAGTTCGAGCGGTTAGGCCGGCGGACGCGACTGGGGTTCACCTCACACTGCTATTCCTCATGATGTGCCCTACCACCCTTAGAAGTTTGTCACATGATTTATAGGACACCCTGTATATTATTTTTCAACATGGCCCCCGTGATCATCAAAGCATTTGTTCCACCTGCAAAGCAACCTATCGAAATCGGAGAGGCTTGGTCGCTAAGCTTCTTAAATGCGCTAATGAACTGCGCCGTCTGTTTGGAAATGCTGTTCCCGCCTGGTGCTTCAGCAAAGGTCTGAAGAGATGAAAATCTCTGTTTGCCAAAATCCGGGCTGTAGGGAGGTCGTTCCAATACGTTCTATAAAAAAGAACTTTAGCCCACCAGGTGGAATCGAGGCCACATGGGGGAGGCAGTTTGGTTGCTGCGGTCATCTGTTGTACCTAGACATGGCATGCCATTCTGTCGGGCAATACATGCACCTGTGAGAACACTTGTTACCATACGGTTTTATTAACTTACGTGTAGTTTTTAATGGAAAATTACATTTTAAAAACTGTCTTTGGGACAAACTGTTTTTAAAATGTGAATAAATAATAAGTTTGAATAAAACAGAAAAAGTAACCGATCTCAAGCAAAGAAAACAGCGGAAAAGTTGTGAAACAGATTTTTATACCTCTCCAAGGTCGAAGAATTTTTATATAAGCATGTGCAGTACTGTAAAACGCCATCTGGTGGTGATTTTTTGATTAGTTTTTTTTTTTTTTTTTTTTTTTTACGCAAACCTCTCCCATGTCTCATTAAGTTTATAGGAGCGAAACTATTAGAGATAACAAAAAAAAAATATATCTTCATATTTCTAGAAAATGAATGATCGATAAATATTATATTATATTATAGTAATATATAATCAATTATATGATAGATCATAACTAATCAATTATATAATATTATATTACAGAGTTATATAATTGATTAGTTTTCTTCAACAACTATTGTTTTTGAACATGTAGTTATTCGTTACAGGGACTTTGCATAACTATGCATATCCTTTATTATTTCAAAATGTCTAGCAATTACTTTATGTTTGTACCATACGTATGCTTGTTAGCGAAAAAATAATACATAAAGGCTCGACGTAATAATTTTACAGCATTTCCACCGTCAAAGCAAAGCAATCCTTAAGATTTTAATAATCCTGAAACATCTCAAGATTCTCATTAAAGTAACTAAGGCATCTATACAGAGGATAAAATTTTAAATCAACCTTTGAAGCCATTTTATGTATTTTCATTTCGCTCAAAGATTATTATTTGAACAGGAGACTCAACCGTAAAAGAAGATTTCAAGCATCCTAAATGTATGATAAGCGATATTTTTTAAGGGAAAATTTTAGTTCGGGAAAGAATTTAAAAAATACGTTATTTCTATCCAATTACTTAAAGAGCAAAGAATTGTGTTTGGCATTTTCTTTCACAGTTCTTTGAATACATGGTATCAAAAAGTTACAGTGTTTAATACATTGGTTTTAAAAACCTTTAACAAACCAAAATTATGTCTTGAAACATTACATAAAAAAATCTTGTGTATAATTAAAATTGCTCTTTTCAGAGAGGTGGAAAGTACAATGCTAAAACTCAACCAAAATCGTAGGAAACCATAAACCTTGCGAGAGAAATTTGCGTGGGAAACGCTTAGTTAAAAAAATTACCACTAGGTGGAGTTTCGCTATGTTTAAGCATGAATAAAACAGACAAATAACTGATCTAAATTAAAGAATATGAGGAACTTGTGAATTAGATCTTTTATACCCCTTCGGGTTGTGAGAATTCGCATATAAGCAACTGTAACATTATAAAACGCCACCTGGTGGTGTTTTTTTAGACTATATTTTTCCACTCAAATTCTGCCCCACAGCCTTATTCAGGTTAGTACAGACACAGGTAATTTACTGATAAGTAAAAAATATATCTTTATATTCCTAGGAAATGAGTAGTCGATAAATATAAGAATTATATTCGTTTTCTTCAAATATTGTTTTTGCACATAGCGTTATTCTTTACAGGAAGAATGCATAATTGTACATATCCTTCATTATTTTAAAATGTCTAGCAATTATTTCAAGTTTGTAACATAATATGTATGCTTGTTAGCGAAAAACAAATACCAAAAGGTTCTACATAGTAATTTTGTAACATTTCCAACGTCAAACTAAGCCCTAACATATTTTAACAATCTTGAACATTTCAAGATTCTCATTAAAATGACTAAAACATCTCCACTGAGTAAGAAAATTTTAAATCAACCTTTGAAGCCATTTTACGTATTTTCATTTCGCTGAAAGATTATAATTTAAACAAAAGACTCATACTTAGAAGCAATTTTAAGCATCCTAAATTTATAAGATTTTTCATGTTATGTTTCAAGAAAAATTTTGTTTCAGGGAATGTTTTTAAAAATGCATTATTCCTACCTAATTACTTAAGAGTAGGGAATTGTGTGTGACATTTCCTTCCACGGTATAACTTTCGTGGTGGTATAACTTTTAATACAGGATGTTCATAGTTAATATTCCCTGTTAAATGTTGTGTTGTATTTTGTTACGGCAAAGCTACGCAAGGACTATCTGTCAAAGATGGGGGATGCATTGGTCGGAGGGCTTTTAAGGGGTTCTAACTCGTATTTACGTTACATCTAGAGGAAACCGACCAAACCTCCATTAGATCGACAGCCTCACAATATGCCAGAATGCTGCACCTTCAGACGTCAGTGGTCCAGTATTTTGAGTGTCTTTATGCACTCGGCCATGGTGGGAGCCGTTCCCTTATTAAGAGTGGTATACAACAAAAAATACTGGTCAGTATGCTACCAAAATCGATACCATATCATACTTGAGAAATATGCGTGAAAAAAAGGTTCAAAAAGTTACCACTGGTGACGTTTCACGAAGTGAAAGTGGGGTGCAAATTGACGGAGGGGATGCTGGGGATCGTCCCCGGCTGAAGAATGTAATATCCCTGGCTAGAGAAATATTAATGGATCCCTGCTAGGGATACTATTTATCCCCTGCTGGAGAAATATTAAATTAATCTCTGTCCCTACAAGTTCAACACTACCTAACGATTTTAAGTATTGAGAATAGAAATTCTTCTTTCGTTTACTAGACAACGGAACAAGTTACAAACATCTCTTTAAAATGTATATACACATGCCTGATGGAACTTCTCATTCTGTAAATGGGGTCAGGTTTCAAAGGAAGCGTGCGAGATAAAGGAACAAGCACTGTTCTGCCGCAGGCTGAATTGGAGAGAAGACGTAGAATCGACATAAGCAGGAAAATATGCGCATAGAGAGTCCAGTGTTAACTTTTGTTTGAATTTAAGTCACTTTCCAGACATGTTGGCGACTGCATTTGTATACCTAGTATATTATGTACGCTGAGCATTTACACCTTCCCTCCTTTTTATTTCTTTCTTTTTTTTCCAGATGTCCCCTCCTGGAGAATGTATTCTTTCAAATGCCTCCCCTCCTGGAGAAAATGTTCAATTCGCACCCTGAGCGTAAGTGTGAATCAAACTGGCAAAAAACGATCTCAAGCAGCGAAAACAATGGAAAAGTTCTGAAGCAGATCTTTTATACCTCTCCGCGGTCACAGAATTTACATATCACCAACTGTAATGCTGTAGAACGTCATCTGGTGGTGACTTTTTAGACTGCAGTAGAATCTCGCTACAACGATATCCTCTATAACGATAATTCTCTCTATTACGATATTTTTTCATAGTCCTGGCTGAATTCCCTTTAGATTAATGTAAAACAGTTCTCTGTATTACGATATCCTTTAAAACGATAATTCTCTCTACAACGATGGTAATAATTATCCCTTACATCACAATAATTCTCTCTACTACGATATGTTTTTTTTTTCTACGATGCATCAGAAGCTCAACTCATGCACAGACATTGAAAGCTACTCAAAGAAAGTCGAGGTAAAATGCGGTTGGAACGGGTTGGACCATGCCTCTGCCAAAGAACGTCTTCTAAGTTTCGTTTTGCTGATGTAACACCATGGTAATGAGAAAGTGCATTTCTCGTAAGGTGGAAGGGCAGTTGGCATTTCCTGGATGACACATCTTTGATTCCTATCCCCCTCTTTAAAAAATGGTCAAGGATTCCTTTCACCGGTCCGGAACTGATATAGAAAACGATACGTTCTTTTGTCTGAACTTGAGTAAGAATTTTAACTGCCGATAAATCCTATCGAGGTCGATTATTACACGAGGATATTTTAAATTATTTATGAGTTTTGTTTACTTTGAAGTTTGTTTAGTGAAAATCGAAAGCAAATGGCTAAAAGAAAACAAATATCTATCGAAACATCATAAAAGATTTTGATAAAGGCATGAAGCAAAATAAATAAGGATAAATTAATGGGTATGTATTTTCAATTAATATCTAATACATTTTAAAAACGCTTTTGCGGCATTCAGGTACTATTTATTTAGACATTATATATTATTTGAGAGGGTGTGCTGAATGAAAACAGCACACTTTCTGGTGACACCGCAGGGTATGGAATATATGAAGAACGAAAATTAAAAATCTTTTCGTTCCAATATCGATTCTCTCTATAACGATAATTCTCTTTACAACGATATATTATTTTGACCCCCAAAATATCGTTATAGAGGGATTTCACTGTATTTTTTATTTACATGCAAATTCCTCTCCCATGGTCTCATTCGGGTTTCCTGCAAATTTGAGAGTGGACTATATATCCATTTAACACTAGACACAGCATTTAGGATCCTAAATTTTGTGCAGTAATATCTCCAACTGGTGTTGTAAAAATACCGTTCTTTGTATTAGAATAATAGAAAATTGTGGGACAATACGTTGCGAGAATTTAAACTGAATTTTTGTGACAGGGGTTTTTATTAAAACCTTTATAAATGTCTTTGACGTTTATTTCAGCAGCATCATGCGAAAGAATCATGGTAGAGTGTTGAGTATAAGAACTCCAACAAACCGAACTGTCCAATTATCCGAACACAATCGCCCCTCTTATATCTTTTTCTTTGTATTTAGCACTTGAATCAAAAGTTGTCCCCTGATCATCGTATTGTAAAGAAAATAGTAAGAAAAGATCCGACCGATATTTTCTTTTCCTTACTTTTATTTTTTTATTTTTATTTTTTATTTTTATTTTATTTATTTATTTTTTTTGTATTTTTGTTTACGTGGAAAGAAGATGTGATCACTCTGTACGAAATAAACGAATAATTTAATGCATAGATATGTATATATATTTACTGATCTTGTGGTACAAATATTTATTATAAATATATTTTTATATAAAATATAATAAATAAATATTTTTGAAATCTTTATGAAAGCTCGTATACATACCATACCTATCCCATGTTCGATAAAATGTACCTTAATAATTATAAAAATAAGAGCACTAATCACAGATGCTAACAAATACAGGGTGATTAGTTAGCATTTGTGATTACGTTAGGAAAAAACTTAAAAACTTTCATTCTTAATTACATAAATCTGAAAAACTTAAGTACGTTGTCTTATTAAAAGCTGTTTTTTTAATCTTGCTTTAAACACACGTGATTGACAGGCAAAATTGTGCACCAAAACTAACAACTATTCATGTATTACCTCAAAGGTTAAAAATATCGATATTAAAGTGAACCAGTAACGCTAAGATTTTGGTTACATAAATAGAAGATACACATTTACAAAACGGAACTTCTACGAAACAAAAGAATGTATGCAGAGTAAATTGAATGAAACTGATAGGTGTTAACCTGATCGATACAAACAGAGGTCATCCCGTACACTTTTTAACAACGTTACTCTATTTTTCTAGGATAGGGAAAAGGGAAAAACTGAAAGAATCTCCCCGATCGATTCAAATGTTGGCTATGCAAACACTCCAACCCAAGATATCTTGTCAGTTTGTAATGCAGGAAGTGTGATGTACACGGCTTTATATGTATGATGGATATAATGTAATGTGCCTCTGATGTACATATTGGTAACATCATTCGACGTTTTTACCCGTAAAGATTTCAAAAGATGTATGTTTATATTCATGTAATAAATATTCATGGCCTGTACTGTAAACATAGCGAGATTGTATTTACTTTTTTATGATAAACATTAAGGTACGTTTTATGGAACATGACATAGGGATAATATGAATCCAAGTTTTGATAAGATTTAAAAAAATATATTTCTTAATTATCATTTTATAATTTTCAAAAAATATGTACTAAGTATTTATGTATGGGATAAATATTCACGGTTTCATAGATGAAAGAAATTTATGTTCTACTGAGAAAATATTCAACTGAAATTGAGTTTGCGGTTGTTAGTTTAATCAAATGTTATTTTTAAGTATCTGCAATTAGCGCCTATATTTTTATGATGATAATTAATATAACGTTGTATCGAACAAGACATAGTGGTAATATGTATAAATAGTTTTGATAAGTATTTCAAAGAATATGTGCTAATATTTAGGAGATAAATAGTCATGGCTATGTAGCAAAAAGAAACTCCATAGTCTACTGATAAAACATTGTACTTAAACTGAGTTCGGGGTTCTTAGTTTAATCACACAGTATTATTTACTATCTGTGAGTAGTGTTTATATTTTTACTGTAAACATTTAAGTACATTGCATAAAACATACATATTGGAGAAATTCAGTTAGAAAAGCTTTGATTTTTACTCATATTATTTCAATACAATAATTTTTAATTAATTAAAGGGGTTCAAATCTAATTAAAAATAAGATATTTAGCGAAATGATCGTCTCTAGGGTAACAAAAGGATCACCCTTTTTCTGTTGCAAAAAAGTTCCACCATTCTCACAAATAGGAACGAAAAAACTGCTTACAACTCCGTTCTAAATTTCCTGCGTATTTGATTGGTTAAGGATTTTTCAACTGATGAAGGGTGGAACTTTTGTGCACCCCGAAACGATCATTCGCTAAGTACTGTTTTTTCTAAGTTGTTTTACAATGCTTTTTTAAATTAATTTTAAACCTTTTAAAATTATTATTTTGTTGAATAAAGATTATAATTTCAGCTAAGTTCAGCATCTGAAAATACATCTTTTAGTTATTATTTTAATAGTTAAACTAGATTTCGCAACATTTTGTGAAGCGTCAACAGAATTTAGTTACAAAAAAATAACATTTAAGCGAAAAAAATGTAGGTCTACAACATTTTATGTTCTTTTTGTGTGTGTGTGTGTTCCTCTAATATATATAATTATAAATGCTGCATATACCGTTTTAAATTATAAAATATTAATATATGTACATTCATATATGTAAATTTCTCGGTATTTCAAATATTATTTACGACAGTTATTCAGTAAACAAACTTACAAAAACGTACAAAGTAATGCCATAAAAAGTAACTGTTATATCATATTTCAATGCAATTTAAATGCATTTGAATATTTAAACATTTTTTTGTTTGTGTTCGACTTATGCACATTTACTTAAAGAGCATATCAGTTGTTTCTGGTATAAAAACGTTTGATATTAAGTTATTTAGAAAAAGATGTTTTATTTATGTAGATATTTACTTCTTAACTATTCGTTTGGTTTAAAATTAAAATCTTATGTTCCCGTCTTTCTGTCGCCAGATGTAATTGCAAACCTGCCGGCGGTTTTGGGATTTGCATAATAAAAGAAAAATTCATATTGGCAAAATGCCAACAAGCTTTTGGTTCTAAAATTTAGCCACACAATGACACTCACTGATTTAGAATGTAAATATATTTTAACGCAATCATTTGATATTTACATCATTGCTCAAATGTGATAGATGACTAGCAAGGAGCAATGTCTTACGGATGTTGCACTTTTTCCATTTCACGAATCACAAAAGCGTTACCGAAACAAAGAACAAAATTAGTCGGGGTATGGTGTATATGTTGTGACTGCTCTAACTTGTTAAAAGTGGTTTTGCGAAATTTCTTAAGATTTGTCACTATTTACTGCATCATTTTTAAACGCATTTCCCAGCAAGGTTAAAATGTGCTTAAGATTTTGGTTTGCCTTTCTGTCCGTCGGGTTGTTTGTACTCTAACTGCCGTAAATAATCATCAATTGCTATGAAAGTTACAGTTTTTATCTTTTATATACTGTACCGTACAATCCATTCAAAATGGTGAATGTAGCCTTTGTAGTTATTTTATAGGATCTCTCAATTGAAATACAAAACTTCGAAGGGGTACTCATTGATCAAAATGTATTGTACAGATATTCATCTATTTCGAACCCAAAACAAAATTACGTATTGTGTTCCGGAAAAACTACGCAAGGCTTATCTGCCTAAGGGGAAGCTGCCTAGTTCGAATGACTTTTTAAGGGATTCTAATGTGTATTCACGTTAAACTTAAAATAAAGCGTCCAAAACTATAGACCATTAGACCGACTGCCGCGCGGTAGGCCAGAACCCTAGACATTCACATTTCAGCAGTCTACTGCATTTAGAAAATGATCCAATCATTAATGGTGGAGCCTCAAAACAAAACTAGTGTATGCTACTAAGGATTAGAAGACAATGTCCTCTATTGAAGATGGAGTATATAGCATTTCGAGTGCTACATGGGAAGACTCTAATAAATTCAATACATAAACGATCTATCACAGTTTAGAGACATTTCAAGCACAATGAAATAAGTATAAAGACGAAAATGATAAATCTTCAAATGAGTTTTTTATCGTTTAATAATGTAATTTTCAGTTTACGGTTCATTTAAAGGAAGGAAATTGCATCTGAAAAACTTTTACAAGGTCTAATAAAATTACATTATTAAACGATAAACAGCTTTTTTGAAAATTTATCATTTTCGTTAATTTATTTCCAGTTGATAGTGATGAAATTTTAAGAAAATAAAAAAGAACGAAAATAATCGACGCTTTACAGCACATAAGATAATGATATTCCTTATATCCAGATTAAGTATTAAACATCATTTACGCAAGGCATTCCTTACAAGTTATTGGAAATTTGACATTAGACCATTCACACAGTAAATAAATTCACCATTTGTATGTCTGCATCTAATTTCAACTTTTTAAATAAAAAAAATATGCATTGCTCCTGAATTAAAAAAAAAATAAAAATAAAACTAGTATAAGCGTGTAATAATGTAAGTTACCTTATATATGAATGAAAAATTTAATTTATACATAAGTAGTTTATATAAAAAGGTATCTTTTTTGGCGGAATTACCTTTTTTATTCTTTAATAAATTTAATATTACGTAAAATTTTATGAGAAGAGAGCAAAAATATATTTAACAATTTTATTGCACCCAAAAATCTGCAAAATAAGTTATTTTCTGATTAACTGAAAAAAAATATTAGCAAAATAGTGAAAAGAATATTCGTATACTGCTTTTTAAAATAAACAAGTTTTTAATGTTTATAAATAAGTATTTTTTACATACGCAAATGTTTAAAATAATGTGCTATAAATGCTGAACTAATATCGTACCCTTCAATAATTAATTCAGTGAAGAAATATTTGTTTCACCGAGGAAAAAATATATATTTAAAAAAAGAAAAATAATGATTTATTTCATCGATGCAAAACAATATTTTTAAATGAAAAATAGTGATAAATCTAGAGAAAAAATATAACTAGAGACATTTTACGGAAATACACATTTCTACTTATTAGTAAAAATGTGTATAGTGAGTAATAAACAAAAATAAGTGTGTCAGTGTATTCTATTGCAACAAAATATTCTTGTTTAATGATTATAAACAACTAATGTCTTAACTGGTTTTAACACATTACTTTTAAATGAATTTTAGAAACAGGAGTTGTTAGAAACGTAAAAATAGGATTTTTGAATGATCCTTATTATGATCAACATACATTTTGTGAATATAAATTTTTTTACTGTTTAGTTTTTTTAGATTCACAAATATTGTAACATGGAACGATTACGGATTCAGTATGCTTTATCTTGTTTAAAATATTTATTTATCATGTTTATGAAAACATTGATACTTCAGTTAAGTGTTTATCCGTATACAAATTTTTCGGCTGTTTTATTATTATGTTTAATTGAAAGAGAATACACCAACATTGTTTATGTTTCATACATCCAATAAATATGAGTTATGATAACAGTTAACGGATTTGTGGAAACAAATCTTTTGTAAATTCATTAGAAACTTTGTAATTAGAAATTTTGTAAATTCATTAGAAACACAGGGAAGGTTTAGTTATCTGTATAGTTTTTCTTATTTTTTCTTCCTAAAAAGACTAACGTTTTAATTAAATTTACATATATCATTTAAACAGGTATTATTAATGAATTTACTTAAAAAGTAAATTTTAAAAATCATCTTCATTTATATTTATCATGTGATAACTTTATAACAAGGCAATTTTGTGTACATAAATAATTTATAAATAATACATTTAAAAATATATGAGTATGTTTTAAAATAAGTACGAATACGTAGAAGCTAAAGAAAAATACATCATGCATTCTAAATAGAGTCACTTTTGTAATACTTAAAATACTTCTATCATATTATTACGCAAGGAATATATTGTGAACAACATTTAAAATTGAAGGAAACTATTAAATTGAATTAATTACCATATAAATTTTCATAGAAAAATTATATTTGATGAAACGCAGAATTTAGTGCAAATAAATTATTTAAAAATTAATTACTTTAAAACTGTTGTATAAATAGCATGAAACGAGTATAGATGTGTGCATCAGTCGCAATGTCATCATTATTTCACAAAACGTTTTTGCTTTAAAAAAAACAGTGTTAACTTAAAACTTATACATTGCCAAAATATTTTTACAATAGCCTCCATCTTTACAATTATATAGTATATTATTGTAAATATGTAGTCATTAGATCAAACTAATGAAAATTTAGCAGATGAAAAAAAAAATACGTAGTTACGTGAAAAATAAATAATAATGTTAAATTAAGAGAAAAATAATTTTGACAAATAATTTATAAAATAATGTATTAAGAAAGAGATATCAAACAAATATAAAAAACAGTAAAACTGTTGCAACAATTATCTTATTTATCGCGTTTTTAAAGCAAATAAATAATGGAATTCTCATACATACATATTTTGCAAAATCATCTAACGATTTAAATGCTTAATTTTAAACGATTTAACGATTTAATTTTATAGAATAGAGAACAGTTATTTCTGTGTTCGTCGAAGTAGAAAATTATTCTATTATAGAATAATATCATAAAAATGAAATTATAGGATAATACATTAGTATTAGTTGTTTATTGTTTTAGATAGGTTACTTTAAAGCTACAGTGCATTATTCTCTTGTGTAACATAAGATATTTTCCATGTTTGTAAACACTTCAACAATCGATTAACTTGTCACATTGCATGTACATCTAAACGTTTAATGTTCTTCGGTTACATTCCAGAAAAAATGTGTACCTGTAAATCTGTTCAATTTTCAAATATGAATTTCGTAAATGAATAGAGTGAAAATTAATACAAATATAAGAAAAAATAAATTCATTAGTGAAAATTTGTGGAAATAAATTTATTTTTAATAGATTTGTTTTAAAACTGATTCCCTAAACACATAATAAGGGATGCCATTTTGTGTATAAACGTTAATTGTGTATAATATAAAAATCTTTGAACGCGTATAAAGAGAATTTTTGAAATAAATTTAAATTTGTAGTGTTTTGATTATTTGTATACAATAAATATAATAAAAATATATTTATAAGATTCAAATAAATTAATCGAATTAAGGAATACAAAAAAGTTGTTTCACTGCAAGTGAAAATTTGGCGATATTAAGTTATATTATAATCGATTAGCTTAAGTAAATTATTTAAATTACGAAGATTTTATTAACTTTTATATTTAACTAAAAAATATTTTTAGGTGTACAAACATATCAGCGTTTTAATCGCATTAATGTTTTTAATGTTGATTAAAAAATTCTAACAAGCAGTTCGCTATGTATTTCGATTGTAAAAATCTATCTCTAAAAAATAAATAAATCGAATTTGTTTAATGTAACGTAAAAGAATTCATGACGCAAGCTCTAGTTTATTTATATAACCAATTAGTTTTAAAAGAAATAATTTTCAAAACTTGAAAAAGTACGGTTAGTTCATCAAACTTCGTACTGACGTACATAAACAGACCGACGCTTCAAACAAAATTCTCACACACCGCATGTACGCATCTACACCTTCAAACCACTTCCGGTCAAAACGTCTATATTCAATAAAACTACTCCATCGTCATGGAAATTGGACATTCATATCATCGATGAAGCCAATCGAATATCTTTACACACGAAAAATAATCGAAAAGTAAAGGAAGGGAGTCAAGATTTGTCTCTACGTGAAAAAGGATTGTTCTATTCTAAGTGAGGGGGTTGGGGGGTGGTAGAGAGGGGTGTGGGTATACAATTGTTTCGAATAAACCAGTTCCTACCTCATCGTCGTAGCTCGCATAGTTATCCGCCATCCTGAATTAGCAACTAAATATCACCTTGTGTCGGGTTTGTCCGTCGGCCACATAAAAATTAAAAAGAGTTGCTTTTGTTTTGTTTTGTTTTTAGTAAAAAAAAAACAAAATTAGAAAAGAAAAATTAGAAACAAATGGATTAAAATCAGCACTCCGCTCGGGCAGCACTAGCGTAGCGTCTTTCCTTTTACATGGTTTTATTTATTTGTCCGGCGTACAGAGTCCGGCAGTACGTGTGTTCCTGTATAGCTATTCCAGTCATTTTGTTCAGGATCCCTGTTACTGCAGTGGTTTCAAAGAGATGAAAAAGCCGGAGAGTTGGATAGGATACAGAAGTGATCGATACGGGGAGAGAGGGACTGCAGCGCCATCTGGTGTGTGGGAGCGCGGTTCGATTGACCGATCGCGGATTCAGAAATCGTGGGGTAGTCGTGTAGGGCAAGATAAATAGTTAAGTATGCGGAGATAAAAATAAAGTATACACGCGTTGGTATTGCAGTTTATGCAAGTATAGTATTTCATAGGAATTTTCATGATGTGTTACGTGTATCGGAAAATAATATCGTTTTCGTACATTAAATTTATTGTTTGTTTGTGTGGTATTATGGCAACGCTACGATAGGGCGATCTGCCAAGGATGGGGGATGCCTTGGTAGGAGGACTTTCTAAGAGGTTCTAACGCGTATTCACGTTACATCTGGAGGAAACCCGAACCCGGAACCTTCACGCTTCGGTCGTCTACCATTTTCAGTGGCATAACCATGGTGAGGCTGCAGGGGCGTAGCCAAGGGGGAGGGGGGGTTAGGGGGGCCATAACCCCCCCATGAGGAATTTTTTGCCATACAAAATGTGTATTCTTCACTACATTATCACACACACGTATACATATATATGAGTTGTAGTAGTCGTAACCCCCCCCATGAAAAATGTCTGGCTACGCCCCTGTGAGGCTGCATTAAATTTAAACAAATAAATTTTGAAAAATTTTTTTTAGTTACAAGCAAGCTGAGTCTAAAGTATAGGATTCATATTTGTTACATTTCAAAGCAATAATTGTGCACATTTTTTTTTCAAGAAATCTATGGAAAAAAGGGTAAGGTGGCCTTCTTAGAGGACGAATTTCAGAATGCCTGGAGACTGATTTTTAAATATTCGTCAGTGTTGTATTTTACAACAAGAATTTTATGGATATCTCTTTTATTTCTGAGATCACGCGGGATATAATGAAACAACATTTTGGCCCTCTATCCCACCCACAGGTTATGAATTTTGTAAAATGCCGTTTAATCTAGCATTTATGTTAAAACATTCAGGGGGACACGTTTCTATTCCAAGTCCAAGCGGCTTCCCTCTCAAGCACCACAATACACATTACAATACAATACATCAAAACAGAATATTAGCCGATAGGGATCATTCATCCACAAGCATTGAGCGCAATCACATGTATTGTACATTTATCATTCATATATATGTACCATATCTATATAAATAAAATTAGACTTTTGTCTGTACATTTCTTGGAATTCAAAAATTTTGCGATTTCTATCCGTTTCAAGCACCCGGGAATCCGATGCGACCCTCAAAAAAAAGTTTGTCTGTCTGTCATTCTGTCATTCTGTCATTCTGTTCGTGACGCTTTTTTTGTTTAAGTATCACGTAAAAACGACTGAAGCGAATGATATGAAATTGGGTGTCATGATAGGTGGTCACTCAACTGAAAACATAGGCGTCCAATTTTTAAAAAATCTTGATTGGATTTTGAGATTTTGCGAAAATCCTTTCAAACTGCGTAAATTTGTGTTCGCACATCACGTAATAACTGCAAAGGTGAAAAAATGATATTTGGTGAAATGATAGGTGGTCACTCACCTTAAACTATAAGCATCTAATTAAAAAAAATCCATCAGATTTCGAGATTTTGTGAAAATCGTTTAAAACTGAGTGAATCTTTGTTCCCGTATTACGTAATAACGACTAAAGCGAATGATATGAAATTTGGTCACACGATAGATGGTTGCTCAACATAAACTATAGGAGTCCAATTTTTTAAACATTTTTATTAGATTTTGAGATTTTGTGAAAATTCTCTCAAAATACGTTTATATTTCTTCAAACATCACGTAATAACGACTAATACGAATGATACGAAAGTGAGTGATATGATAGGTAGTTGCTAATCTTAATTTATAGGCGTTGAATTTAAAAAATATTTTGCTTACATTTTGAGATATTTCGAAAATCGTTTTAAAATGCTGAAAATTTGTTCCAGCATCACGAAATAAAGACTGCAGGGAATGAAACGAATTTGGGTGACATGATAGGTTGTCACTCAACTTAAATTCTAGGCTTCCAATTTTTCAAAAATGTTGATTAAATTTTGAGATTTTGCGAAAATTATTTCAATATGCGTAAATATTCGTTCGCGCATCACTTAATTACGACTAAAGCGAATGAAATGATATTACTTAGTTACTCTCTAACCTGTAATATTTTAACAATACATAAAAATTATAACTTCGCTTTCTTTACTTCGGCAACATACTACATCCATTCTGTGTACTCATACAATGCTGACGAAAGATCTTGCTTTTTTGGAAATTTGCATTCACTAACCCGTCGAGGACGGGTACTTCAGCTAGTCTATATAAATAAAATTAGACTTTTGTCTGTACATTTCTTGGAATTCAAAAATTTTGCGATTTCTATCCGTTTCAAGCACCCGGGAATCCGATGCGACCCTCAAAAAAAAGTTTGTCTGTCTGTCATTCTGTCATTCTGTCATTCTGTCCGTGACGCTTTTTTTGTTTAAGCATCACGTAAAAACGACTGAAGCGAATGATATGAAATTTGGTGTCATGATAGGTGGTCACTCAACTTAAAACATAGGCGTCGAATTTTTAAAAAATCTTTATTAGATTTTCAGATTTTGCGAAAATCGTTTCAAACTGCGTAAATTTGTGTTCAAGCATCACGCAAAAACGACTGAAGCGAATGATATGAAATTGGGTGTCATGATAGGTGGTCACTCAACTGAAAACATAGGCGTCCAATTTTTAAAAAATCTTGATTGGATTTTGAGATTTTGCGAAAATCCTTTCAAACTGCGTAAATTTGTGTTCGCACATCACGTAATAACTGCAAAGGTGAAAAAATGATATTTGGTGAAATGATAGGTGGTCACTCACCTTAAACTATAAGCATCTAATTTAAAAAAATCCATCAGATTTCGAGATTTTGTGAAAATCGTTTAAAACTGAGTGAATCTTTGTTCCCGTATTACGTAATAACGACTAAAGCGAATGATATGAAATTGGGTCACACGATAGATGGTTGCTCAACATAAACTATAGGAGTCCAATTTTTTTAAACATTTTTATTAGATTTTGAGATTTTGTGAAAATTCTCTCAAAATACGTTTATATTTCTTCAAACATCACGTAATAACGACTAATACGAATGATACGAAATTGAGTGATATGATAGGTAGTTGCTAATCTTAATTTATAGTCGTTGAATTTTAAAAAGATTTTGCTTACATTTTGAGATTTTTCGAAAATCGTTTTAAAATGCTGAAAATTTGTTCCAGCATCACGAAATAAAGACTGCAGGGAATGAAACGAATTTGGGTGACAGGATAGGTTGTCACTCAACTTAAATTCGAGGCTTCAAATTTTTCAAAAATGTTGATTAAATTTTGAGATTTTGCGAAAATTATTTCAATATTCGTAAATATTCGTTCGCGCATCACATAATTACGACTAAAGCGAATGAAATGATATTACTTAGTTACTCTCTAACCTGTAATATTTTAACAATACATGAAAATTATAACTTCGCTTTCTTTACTTTAGCAACATACTACATCCATTCTGTGTACTCCTACAATGCTGACGAAAGTTCTTGGTTTTTGGAAATTTTCATTCACTAACCCGTCGAGGACGGGTGCTTGAGCTAGTCCTAAAATAAAATGCAATATACGTCCCAAAAGAAAATATTACATTATACATATGCTATATCACAAAATAAAAGATTGCAACACATATATGCTATATTGAATTAAATATTACAATATAGCAACATCCATTATTAAAATAATTCACAACACCCAGCGTATAACATGCATTACAATACACTGTGTCCACTGTCTCTGTTTCTTCACATTTTGGTGTCCAGGTCGAAATAATCTCCTTAAAGCGGACCTTTCACAAAATTCGATATCGGAAAACCGGACCCTCCACAAATTTCAGTTTCACGAAAACGGCGCGGTGCTTCACAAAATAATTAGTGCATTTCTCATTTGAATTTGGGGATTTTATAATCATTTAGCGATCGCTTAAATGTAAACATCGTTATCTTAAAGTCTTCTTTACCTTTATTTTCATTTATATTTTTATTTTTAGTATTCAATTACGTTTAGTAAATTACTTTTTCATTCAAAGAAAAAAAAAATCTGGAGTGACTCCACTCGACTTTCCGAACACTTACAATTAAGATCATTGCCAAGCATTTTAGTAAATTTTAATCGATGAATAATTCAAACATATATACCAAACTGAAGCTCAATTGAATGCGCCGTTTAAACGCTAGCGCACTTTCAATAATTCCCCCCCATAGGCCATAATGTAAAAGAAATCTTTGTCGTAGCCCTGTAGAAAAACTATAAGTCCTATACACACCAAAATCAATACCGGTCTTACGATAGTGGTTTATAACATGTATACCCAATTTGAGCTCAATCGGATCTACCGTTTAAACGCTAGCGCACTTTCAAGAATTTCCTCCCATAGGCCATACTGTAAAAGAAATCTTTGTCGTAGCCCTGTAGAAAAACTATAAGTCCTATACACACCAAACTCAATACCGGTCTTGCGACGGGGGTTTATAACATATATACCCAATTTGAGCTCAATCGGATTTACCGTTTAAATGCTAGCGCACTTTCAAGAATTTCCTCCCATAGGCCATATTGTAAAAGAAATCTTTGTCGTAGCCCTGTAGAAAAACTATAATTCCTATACACACCAAAATCAATACCGGTCTTGCGACGGTGGTTTATAACATATATACCCAATTTGAGCTCAATCGAATGCCTCGTTTAGGAGCTAACGTGTTCACCACATACACACAAACACACATACACACACACACACGCATACACACACATACACACATACATACATACATCTCGTAAAAATAGCATAAATGGATTCAGAAGCCCTCAAAACGTGTAAAAACACGAAAATCTCGAATTCGAATTTTTTCATGATTACAATACTTTCCTTACATGGTACATGTTCGGAAAGTAAAAAGAAAAAATTGGAATAAAATCACAAAAATAAATAGAAATTTTAAAAATTTGATAAAAATTCACAAAAATAGGACCTTGAAAAAAAATTTGGACTGACCCCTGATATGTGAAGGGTCTTGGAAATGAGTCCACTTTCTGTCAATTCCGAGGCCTCTACCGCATTCTGTTTTCTGGTCAGTAGTACTAATCATGTCCCCCCCCCCCTCTCCCACTACCCCACAAATACTAGGGAAGAAAACTGAAAGCCCAGAGCTTGTTTTCAATTTCTGGAAATCACCTTTATTTTTTCTGACTCTTATCGTTTTTCCCCTGAGCCATACATGTATGAAA
This sequence comes from Cheiracanthium punctorium, assembly GCA_038373885.1. NCBI lineage: Eukaryota > Metazoa > Arthropoda > Arachnida > Araneae > Cheiracanthiidae > Cheiracanthium > Cheiracanthium punctorium. Next base: position 649,820 of record JAWZYV010001978.1, read on the forward strand.
AGTATTTTTAATGCATATACGGCACCTAATTTTTCAATGTCTTTATAATTATTTATTACAGTAATATTTGCTTAGTTCAAAGGCAAACAAAAGTAATTAGAAGAATCCAAAATTACAATAATCTAAATTTATCTGAGAAATCTGTTTGTTTACGTCACATCCAAATTCCCACCCTTGGACAGATAGGCTTGAATTTTCAATAAATATAGAAAAGAAAACTTGCTGAATATAAAATTCTTAAAATTTATCCATTCTCTAGTTTTTAGCGATTTATCATTCACATGTCAGTTAACTTACACGAAGAATAATTAATTCCTTTTAGGAATATTTAACATAAATAAAAATTATTTTCACACTAATTGGAAACTAAATTACCATTTTTATAACTGTCAAATTGTCTTTTGATAAAATTCAACAGACAAATTAAAAAATATAAAAGATACAATATTAAAAATTTATTATTACATAACTGTTCGCATAAATTAACAGTTTACTGACTCTGAAAAATTATTTAATACCGAGTAGTCAAGCTTGGCGACTTTAGGCGCAATTTTTGACAACAATGACCGTCGTCGGACTATTATCTAACTATATGGTAGGATGGTATTGCGCTTGAAATGAACGAACGTCTCTAAAACTGCCATTGTGGAATTCTTTTGAGTGTTCCTGTAGAAGAACTATAAGGGATAATGACACTATGTACGATGAAGATAGTCATTTTGGGATTCTTAACGACGTATATCAATTTTGATTCGTTTGAAATAACTTTATATCTCTAAAATACGCTTTAATGAATTTCTGCCTATAGCACATAATGCATAGAAAATATTTTGGGCGGCCCTGTAAATAAACTATCTAATCGATTGGAACCAAAAAAGGAGGTGCACAAGTAGGTGTTACAACAATCCTAAATGTAAATTTTCAGGATCGTTGTAAACATTCTACGAATTTGAGATACGCGAGTTACATATACACACGTACAGCTGCGGAAAAAAAAGGCCCACTTGCTCTTTATTTCGCCATCGTTCGTCGTATAGCAAAGTTATATATACCATTCGTTTGCAAATAACGCGTACTTTAATTTACTATTAATTTAATTTGCACAAGGGGCCGTCTTCATATTTAATTCTGCATCAACTTCGTTTTTCTCAATGGCAACCCCATATTTTGACTTTATTAAACGAAAGAAAACCTTCAAATTACCCTAAATATAAATTTTCACCAATTTTCTACGATAATTTTCGGAGATATTGCGAATTCATTTTTGCGCGTTTTTAAGGGACTTTCTGCAAATTGAAAAACGCTGTTTGTAGGTTCCGAACTTTTCGCCTTTCATTTATTTCGCTCGAGAGAATTAAAAGAAATTAATATTACTTTCAAGGAAAATATTGTTCCCATCTCTCTTCTCTTAAAGTTTTTTGTACTGAGAATATCAAGGGTAGAATAGAATATTTAGTATGTGGTCCAAATGATCCGTGAGTTCATAACTTCCTTGGTTCGTACACATGATTTAAGGGAAAAATGCAAAATGGCTGCTAAGGATTTTGAAAATCTTTGTAATTTTGAAATTGTTATGCAGTGTTTCCCTTGATGTTTCTCTTAGACAGCTGAAATGTTGGCAGGAGTTAGAGGCTGCTCCCTGCTCTTCTGACTACATTCATGAATATTGCTCGACTCAGCTATGGTCGAACTTAAAGAATGGTTTCATGATTGAAAATTTATTTGTTTGAATTTCATGTAAAAAACACAATTACTTTTTTCCGACGCAATATTATCACTGTGTTTGTTATTTCACTTTCTTCATTTAATACTATCGCCTGCAATGTGCAATATTCTTAAGACTTTTGGCGGTATTTTAATTTATAGTTGGATGAAAATTTTTTTACAGAAAAACGTGATTTTGAATGTTTGATAAAGTATGGGGAATTCCAAAGACCTAATGTTTCCGATATTAAAAAAGGTCACATTCATGCCTGGAAAGTTGAGGATGTTAGTTTTTCAGAAAAAGGACGTTGTATTAGAAGACATTCATCTACTGCATCTAATTCTATAGCTGGAAAATATTTTATTTGGGGGAATATGGTAGTGGACGCTACAATACACGCTTTATAGAATCCCCAACAAACTGTAAAAACCTCTAATTTATTTGCTTCAAAATTTGATATTTTTAAACACCGCTATCTTTTACTGTGTTTTTGCACAAAATAAATCTAATTTACATTTATTTTATGCAATTTTCAAAAACTTTTCACTTAATAAATTTATACATGGTCCCTTAACTCATGAAAATAACACATTTTATTTAATATAAATTAAACTACTGAACGTAAAATTTGAAGTTTTGCACAGCCATGTAATATTGATTTCTGCATCTATTTCCATCGAAATTTGGCTAGGTCGCTATTCATAATTTTTTTGAATATTAATTTAATAATTCATAATTCATATTAATGATTTATTAAAAATCATAATAACATTAAATTATGTTTGGGTCGTTTAGTTCTAATAGTACGAATAAAAATCAGCTTCTTACTACCAATATTATATGAGATATGAATTGAAGTATGGAAAAATATTTTAACATAGGGGGAGGGGGATTTTGGGTGCTCATAACTCACTCATTTTCTGTCCAAATTAATTGAAAATTGGTGTCCGGGGTTAAAATGAGCTAAATTTTTGAAATATGAAGTGAAATCTAGGGTTTGCTATTAAAAAAAAAAAAGTTGGTGCGAATTTTAATATGTAGATGGCCCCTTATGCAATTTTTATGCATAGCAAATTAAAGTGTGCGTCAATCGTAAACGATTGGTATCTGTAACTTTGCTGTGCGACGAACGACGGCCGAAAAATGTACAAGTGGGCCTTTTTTTTCCGCAGTTGTACATACGTACGTGCGTGCAGACGTCATGGAAAACTGGAACTTAAAATGGACATGCGGTCGGTCAAAATGGATTCTGCATGCATTTATATGAACACTTCTGCATGCATACAATGAGATGTCTCTGAAAAACTCTTGAAAGCAAATTTTGAGGAAGTCAAAATAGATTTTTTTCGTTAAAATCCGGATACCGAAACTTTACGCGATCACATTACTTCCTTGTACAAGGAAGTAATAACTTCCAATATATTAAATCTGTTCATTAATATTTTTTTTATATATATTATAAGCATCTTTCTTTCAAACAACATCTTCCTCTAATTTTCGAAAACAAACTGCCAATCGAAAAGCTGCTATTTCATACAACGTTGAAAAATTGAACTGCAGTATAATCCCTCCCACAGTAATCAAGAAACCGATGCAATATACTGTTTCCCAGTTAAGAAAATCAATAATTATACGTTCTGTTTCGAAACTCGTACTAGCTTCATTCCATCACATACGTACGTTGTTTCATTCGTAGAATTTTTCCAATAAAGGAAACTGACAAGGAGATTTCAGTTGTGAAAATCGGAGAGATGATGATGAAGAAAAATAAAATTTCATTCAGCAAGTCTTTACTTAATGAAATAAAAGAAATTAGAGTTTCGGCAACGGCGATGGATTTGAAATAGCAGATGAGAATTAGCAGTAAATCTATTTTGAAAAGTCGGCTTCAAAGGAGTTATGAAGTTACACAGATGGAGAGGTTTCACGTAGTAATGGGCATGAATGAATCAAGCTGTTAGAATTAATTGATTATTGATTAATTATCCCGGACAAAAAATATAGGATCATCGATTTTCGAAAATCCATTTGAACACTCAATACGTAATATTTGAATTGCACATGGTATTTGAAATCTCGAATACGATTCGAATAGTTAAATCGTGAATGCCATTCGAATAGTGAAATCGCAAATAATATTTGAATAGTGAAACCGCGAATAATATTTGAACTGTGAAGCCGCGAATAATATTCGAATAAAATTGCGAATAATATTCGAATAGTGAAACCTCGAATAATATTCGAAAAGTGAAACCGTAAATGATATTCGAATAAATAATTCGTGAATATTATTTGAATAGTTAAATCGTGAATACTATTCGAATAGTTAAGCTGAAAATAATATTCGAATAGTGAAAACGTGGATACTGTTCGAATAGTGAAAACGTGAATACTGTCCGAATAGTGAAATCGTGAATACTATTCGAATTGTTAAATCGTGGATGCTATTCCAATTGTTAAATCGTGAATACTGATTGAACAGTTATATCGTGAATACTAATTGAATAGTTAAATTGCAAATATATTCGAATAGTGAAATCGTGAATACTGTTCGAATAATGAAATCACGAACACAATTCAAACATAAATCTTGAATACTATTCGATTAATCGATTCTATTCTATCAGTAGTAGTCGATTATAGGTGTCATTCGAATGGCACATCTCTAGTTTTGTGATGGAAAAGAAGATGTTCGTTTTAAAATTGATCTCAGTGATTGTATATCAAAATGATTTTGTCTCCAATGGCTGGAACTCATCATTGAGGCATTGGCTACTAATTAAAAATTTAAGCATTTAAAAAGGCGCAGAGGAGAAGACTGTTTCTTTGACCAATGTTGCTTTCCAGAATGGTTCTTTCAACGCTCCATCGGAACCTAGAGACTACACAAGAGCAACGCTGGCTACCAGTGGTGCGTTCAAAGGACCGTTTTACGAAGCTGCATCAGTCAAACCTGAACGGCAAACCCCGTGATGCTACAAACATATTTACTTAGATTCAAAATATCAATTTCAAAGCACTGTATGTTTATTTTATTGTTCCAGCGAAGATTAAAAAGGAAATTTAATTGCTTTTGGGGATGTGTTATGGCGCAGATTCGCGGGACTGCTTGTCGTGCCTTGGGTGGAGGACATTTTCAAAGGGTTCTAATGCGTATTCACGTTAACCCTTTAACGCCCGGTATTCCCGCTCTGGGAACACCAAACTCCGACGTTGGACTGTTGCCAGTCAGGAAGAGTAGATTTGATTTCTGTAAAAATAATTGCTGGTGACATAGCTCTACGAGAATCATTTACTTTTTAGCATATCCCGTATTATTTATTCCCGTAAAAAAATGGTTATTTCCCGTAAAAAAATGGTCACGATTATTTTTAACAGCACTGACATCTGCTGAAAAATGGAAGAATGCGAGACAGCTGGATAGTTTGCCCAATGCTGAAAAAAGGGCAGCCGTTGCCATCGCTGGCTTGCGGCACAGCCAGCTGCGTCAAAAAAGTGGGTCTCTAGATTTGTGGCAAGCGATGAACGTTTCGATCGCCTGCCATCTTGCTAGTAGTTAAGTCGAGCGATGACAACGGCTGCCCTTTTTTCAGCATTGGGAAAGGGTTGCGCCTCAAAGGGTTAAATCTCGATAAAACCGTCCAAAACTTTTGATCGTTACAGCGAGAGTCGCAACGGTAGCACGAAGCCTCCGCGCTGTTGAATATCTTATCCACTCAGCCATGGTGATTTGGAATTTAGCTGATTAATGTTAGTCACCAAATTAGTATGACGAATTATATTCCTTTTCACCTGCGTTTTGAAATTAATACCATTCTACCTGTAGTGAAAGCTCGTCTTTTAATTTTCAAATGGCGTAACAACAGAAAATCACCGTGGATGAAAGGAACTTTCCAAATAAAGGTGGAAAAGAAAACCTGAGGGAAAGAAGGGAAAATAAATGGTTCGAGACAAAGGCGGAAAAAACGAAAAAGTAGGGAAAAAGAACAAAGGAGACTCTTTTAGGTGAGGGAAACCCGGGGAGTAGAAATACACTAGAGGGTGCATCGCGATTCAAACCCCGTGGGAAATGTGAAGCAAGGATGAACCATGTGACTTGCACCATGGAAATGCGTAGAAAGGCAGGACGTGTTCTTTAATCGCAGCATTTGGCGAGTAGTAGGTGCAAGCTACCAGCGAAATTTACAGTCAACATACGCATAGCAAACACTGTTGGAGTAAAAAAAAATATATCGCGAAGGCCTAGTGGATATGTATAGAATGAAATGTTTACATTTATTAAAAGAATGTATAAAATATGAAGATACCACAGTCTTGTGAAATGATATTCCCCAACGATTCACAAATCATAAATAGGCAGATCAGCTATGTGCAAATTTTTTAAGAATATAATGATAAAAACGGAAATGAACGCAGTCGCCACAAATGCTCTATGGAACATTAAGTGTTGGATGCACAAGAATTATGCGCATGAGATCTCGCCACAAGTCAGTCCCTGAGACAAGTGCCTCAAGTTAGGGTTGCCAAAGCGCTCTTTACTCTTATATCTGATCTACACGCTTAAAGAAAAATAACTAAATTCGCTCGGAAGAGACTGGAATAGCCCTGAAGAATTTAAAATCGTTAAATCCTTCGGAGCTATTTTAGTTCTTTCGGAGCGAATTTAGCTCGCTTTTAAGCATGTGCGGGGAAACTTCAGTGGAAAAACTCCTGAAGAAGAAAACAACTTTTTTCACGTAGTATAACAATTTGAAATACAGGTTGAGAACTTTCTCAGCAATCAAGTCTTACTATAAGCTGTTCACAGAATGAAAATCAATAATTTTCATTATTACTTTAAAATTCTTTTGTTATTTAATGCTCAGAGTTTTCCCAAAGAGGTGAAAGACAAAAATATATTTCAGTTGGAGTTAGAAAAAGCAAAATCAGCAGGACTTTTTTTCCTAATGAAATAAATAAATCAGAGTTCGAACAGCGATAAGAGATTAGAAATAGGAAATGCAACAAGAAAAACGATCATGGTTTGAAATGTGATATTTTAGGAATACGAGGGTTAATTAAATGAGAAAGTTTCGTATTGTAAAAGAGGTTAATATAGAGAATTATTAGCTGCCATATCTTTCCTTAATAATGTTGAAACTTGAAGTTAATTCCATTATTTTTTGAAAGTATCATCCTTTTGCAGCTTTTTTTCAAGTAAGATTGCTTTTCTTTTATCAGAATTACTTAGATGTTCATTGCTTTTTCGCCAAAATATCCGTTACATTTATTTTAAGTGAATTTAACTATATATCAAGCTAAAACAGTTTAAGTAAAGTTTCTCCATATACTTTTTTTTAATTCAATGTTAAGTCTATGTTTTAACCAGAAATTTTTAGATGTAAACCAAACCAAAATATCTGTTGTTTCATTTTTTTATGAACTGTGTTTAATGCTGAAACAATTTAAGTAGGGTATCTTCATATAATTTTTTTAATTATTATGTTAAAAAATAAAGAATGTACAAAGTATCCGAGAAGTATGGCTACACTTTCAAAAATGAATTTAAAATAAAGAAAGATTTTCACTTTTTTTTTTTTTTTTTTTTTTTTTTTTGCCATTAACACGGGAAAGTATCGCGGGGCACAGAGTCAGCCCATGCTCAGGAAATCTAAAATCTGCGGGGGGGGGGGGGGAATCCAAATAAAGACATTCCTCCTATATCCTCCTGCCTGACACTCCCCATGGAATGTGTACAGTTATTAAGAATTGTCTTTTTTTTTTCCCTCTGCGTGATGCAATCGTTTCTTGGAATCTGCGGTGACCACACCTGACTCTTATTCCTTCGAAATCTTTCATTGTAAATAAGTAGCCTTCATTCTCTGGGCTGTTTTCCTTGATTTTTCTGGCTGATTATTTATCAAATAATGGTGTTAAAACGTTTTATAATTGTTATTATTATTACAATTATTATTTATAGCATAATTTTGAAATAAACCTGATTGGGGAGACCTAGTCACACCGCGCGACAATCGACGTCAGTTTCGGCGCGCGCCTTTTATGACAAATAAAAATAAGCAAATAAATAAGTAAATAAAATCTCTTGAGTAAATAATACAGTTTTTTTATTAGTTATTGCAAACTTTGCTCACAATGAAATGAATTTTAAAAAAATAGCATGCCTTTTCAGTTAACTGACTAGAGTGACATAGGGCGAGATTCAAGTGAAACACAAATCGAACGTTTTCCGCGTCGAACAGGGGAAACTTCGAAATATATCAATGTTTTTTATTCAACTGAAACAAAACAATCGTGTTTTGATCACGTGACAGCGCGATAGGTTTGTTCATTGGAAGCATTCTGGGGACTGAACAGGGAACTGAAAAAAGTTCGATTCGAACTCAATCGCGCGCGTTTCACTTGAATCTCGCCCTTAGTCACCCCACGCGACCTGCAAAGTTAGTTTGGTCGCCCGACTACTGCCGGGTTGATAAAAAAATCAAAATTTCGTTTAAATGTAATGTAAACTAGATGGATAAACTAAGGTCAATACCATGGCCACATGTATCTCCCGATATAGCACTTTTGGATGTATTTACCAATCTCTAATTCACACGTATCATCCGCGTTATGAATTAGCGATCATCAATGCGGAATTAACGTTATCATCCGCGTTATGAACCATCTCTAATTCATAACGTATCATCATAACGTATATTCGCAACGAACTTTTTGCTTCCCCTGTTGGGCATCCTGCTGGCGTTGGTTTTTCTGTTGCCCTGCCTTATCTTTATATTTTAATTGCTCGCGATTACGTCATTTTAATTTTATTGGACTAACCTTTAGCGTTACTCTGGAATTGGCGTTATTTATCTCAGCCAAGTGTTTGTTCTCGCCAATATGTAATTATGTGCTGGCGTAATTCATAACATCTGATTAACTAAAAAGATATATTCAAACATTCAAAATATTGCTCTTCCAATTCTTTATAGAACGTGAACATCACTCTTACACACGCATTCACCAAAAGTAGGAACGCGTGACGAAAAATAGGCGTCTCGCAAAACAGCCCAAAAGCTTTGTCTCGTCTCGCAAAATCCCAATATCGTAATGCTAAAAATGTTTTTCTCGTCTCGTATCTACCCCTAACCAAAAGCAATAAGTAACAAAGCAGCAATGGTATGGGTCAGATGTCACGATAAAGCTAGTATCTTGCACGGTAAATATCATTTCCTCCTCTAACCTTTGAAGTAACTCGTTCTAATGAGTTAACTCGCTGGTTTAATGTTGCATGAATACAGTCATTAACCTTTTGTAATGCAGTGGTAAGTACACTTACCACTTATGGTCTGTGACCACAGAAATCAATGATCATTAGCCGCCCCATACCTTACTGTTCTTTATGCTCAGTGCAGTCTTGACTCATTTTCTGGACTCCTTTGAATGAAAATCATGCTTCTTTGTTTTAGCAGTATTTTCCATTGAATTTATTTAGGTTAGGGTTGTGATGGAGATCACATATCTAATTTAATAATCATTTAATTTGGCTTTCTTTAATGTAATCTATCCAAAATCAAGAATTCTAAATATTTTCTGTTCTCTTTTTTTCTACCATTTCGGCTTTAAAAACTGTATATTCGCTTTTCCCGTATGCATTATTCTTAATTGTTTCTTTCTCTACATCAGACCTGGTGGCGTCGTTCTGAGCTAAAAATAGATTATATTACGTCCGTTTGCAATCGCAACGAACTTTTTTCTTCCCCTGTTTGGCATCCTGCTGGCGTTGCTTTTTTCTGTTGCCTTGCCTCATCTTTAAATTTTATTTGCTCGCGATTACGTCATTTTAATTTTATTGGATTAACCTTTAGGATTACTCTGGAATTGGCGTTGTTTATCTCAGCCAAGTATTTGTTCTCGCCAATATGCAATTCTGTGCTGGCGTAATTTTTAAATCATTCCATCTTAATTTCACGGTCCTTATAGGACGTATTTTTATTTCGCGTAGCCACCACTACCACCATCCGTTGTAATAAGTTTATGTTTCAATAGTATCTTTTAAATAATTTAAATAAAGTATTTTAACGTGTTTTCCTTTGTTACAACTAAGTGTATCGAAACTGAATTTCGAACCGTAACAACGCAATTTAATAATTTAAAATACCTTATGCAATTAACTTCGTTATAAGGGTAGCTACACATTTTGGGTGTCTTTCTAAAAAGCCTATGTCGAAACAGCAAATGGCTAAAATGTGCTTAAGCCCTATGCATTAGGGTGGTGCGAAAAACATTATTTTTTTTTTATTCGAAACGTCACCATGCGCAATAATGCGATTTTGATAGTAAAATTAAACCCTGAAATTTGGATGAAATCATTTAATATCTTAGGCCTCCTCAAGATCCACGAATTTTGGAAATTATAGGGAAAAATGCTTTAAAATCAACTGCTCTTTTCATTAAAGAGAAAAAAAAATATTATGAAATGTCACCAGGTTATTTATTTGCACTTTTGAGATTATAAGCATTTGTAAAAAGCTAGCAGATATAAAATTAATTCTTAGGCCTCCCCAAATTCTTTAAAGTTTGCCATTTTTACTAAAAGATAACAGTACGCCTGTTATTGATCCGTATAAAATTCAGCAAGAAAGGATAAAGACACATCAAGCAACTCAAGATGAGGTAAATACGTCTGGTCACAAGGGCGGATTAAAGAGGGGGCGGAAGGGGGCGACACTCCCCTTTCCGATAAAAAAGAAATTAATGTATTCGAAAAATGGGCACAAGAATCATCGCTTTAAATTGTGTATTTTTGCGTTTAATTGCAAGTGCAAGCAGCAATTTTATTTTCAAACTTGATTGTGTGAATAATTAATTTATTCAGCTGCAGTATTTATACAGGGTGTCCCAAAATATAGAGGTAACACGCTTTAATTATTTTTCTATTAAAGATAAGTGGACAATCTAAATCCAAAAAATGTTCAAAATAAGGTACGAAAAAGAATCCGTTAAGGTAGAATTCCTCTCGCTAATTATATATCTATTATATATATATATATATATATGTATATATATATATGTATATGTATATATATATATGTATATATATATATATATATGTATATATATATATATATGTATATATATATATATATATATATATATATATATGTATATATATGTATATATATGTATATATATATATATATATATATATATATATATATATATATATATATATATATATATATATGTATATATATATATATATGTATATATATATATATATATATATATATATATATATATATATATATATATATATACACTTTTTTAAATTTGTATACAGTCCCCGTACAAAAAATCACTATTAGTAAAATGCGTCCCATGCACTTATGAGGTGATGGACAAAATTTCAGACTTTCATCATAAAACGTGTAGATGTCTTTAAACAAATATTATCGGGAGCTATGCATGATTTTGAATGTAAATGTTTATTGCTAGAGTGGAAAAAAAACAATGTTTTCTTTCATAATTTTCTTTCATAATTCTGTTCGTGGGTCGTATACAAATTTATAAAGTGTAACTTATTGAAAATTAACCAAAAGAATTTTTTCTTAACACTTTATCTGCCGACGGTACTTAGAAGTACCGTTAAATTAAAAGTGTAAAAATAAAAGAAAAATCTATTCATATCAACCATTCCTTCAAAAAATCACTACGAAATACTTCATTTAATCAGATAACATCACGAGTGTATGTTATATATGAGTAGATTGCTTTAAATAGAGAGCTTACCGCTCAGTTTCTAATTATGTCATGCCCCCCTCCTCCCAAAAACGAGCATTAGTGAATTTTCAGACGTCCGTTTTATGATTAAAGGATTAGATTTTCTAAAAGTGAGTCCCTCAAAGTATGACTCGATTCCTTCAGATGGGTAGGTCCTATACTCTTTTGAGAAAGACTCGTTAACTGTATTTATAAAACCAGTTATCCAACGTGTATCTTATTACTTATTAATTTCTTCGTAATTTTATTTTTTATTACATGAATTAGTATTTATTATTCATTGCCAAGCTATAACAGGAGAAAACAGATTCAAGGTGACATTTTTGATAATTCTTAATTCAGTAGATAAAGGATTAACGTAGTCTTTCTCCCCAACTTATTTTAAACATTTATTTTTAAATTTACATAACCCACTTATCTCTAATACAAAAAGAATTAAACTGTGTTACCACCTTTTTGGGACACTCTGTATATATGTGTAGCATTCGCTTCTTTAATTTTCACGTGGGATATTAAAGTGGAGAAAAAATATATGGATTAATCCTATAAAAAATGGGACAGAAAATTCCGCTTTACTTTCAACTCTCTGCACATAAACATGGTCATAAACGGATTAAGCTCAGGAATGACGATTTGCATTATTTCGTATATCTAGTCTTACTATGTTAGATTTTTCCAACAGTGTCTTTAGCTGCTAGAAGATCTCATATTAACGTTCAAAGAAACAGATTTTATAGGGCTAGGTGAGAGAAAGTATTGAAAAATACAATTTGAACATAAACATTTTTGATGTTTCGTTATTTTTTTTATATAGAAATAAATTTTAACAACAAAGCAAGTATTTCTAATGAAGTTTTAGGATATTTCAATAGCATTAATATGTGCAAAACGTCTTGTTTTTGCTTATAAACCTACTGCCTGTTAACAAGTAATATCGAAGCATTTTCATTTTGATACATATGTGTATAAGAGACTTCAAAAGAACTGGATTATATAAAAAAAATAATAAAGCTATAATTTCTATTTTTAATTTTTTTCTGTGGTGAGGTAGGCTTAGCAAAGCTCTAATATGATACTGACATTTTTATTTCTCCTATAGTAAATATTTTTGAAATAATAGTTATAATCTTTGAAATTAACATTTTAATTAACTGTTTACTGTAGAAATTAATTTTGTGGAACCATTAGCGTAGCCAAGAATTATTATTATTTTTTTTTTTTGGGGGGGGGGTGACTAAGAACTCAAAAATGAATACAATATAACTTATAAAAATCTGTATAACATTTTTTTAGGGGGGAGGGGTATATTAATACTTACTTAACTAAAAATGAGACGACAGAAAATTATTTTGATAACATTAAAAAGTAATGTTACTTTTTACACTGTTACTATTGTTACTTACTACATTAAAAAGTAATGTACAGATAACATTAAAAAGTAATGTTATATTTTTAATGTATATAAGTCAAAGGTATGTATCAGGTTGTAACGAAAGTTTTCCGCCATATCTGCCTGAAATACTAACTTCTAACTCCTTAGATAACTGTTTTTGAACTTTCGGTACCAAACCTGCACAGTGTCACATGATACAACAATAGTACTTAAAGCTGTACTCATAATTCGTTGATATTATGTAGCTGACTTTTTGCAACACAACTGGAAGTAAATGATGGTTCTAATCCTCTAGAGTGATAGTTCCATTTGAGACACCTTATACTTAATGATAACTATATTTTTTACAGATTTCACAACACAGTGTTATAAAGTAAACCTCTTTCTTTCAAATGCCAAAAATCGTTTGACAAAATATGAGCCAATACGGCAACGAGAACTGTGTGCTGACGAAGTGAACGGTGGCGGGAAACTTTCGTTACAACCTAATATTATACATCAATAGATTAATTAATATAAATTTAGCAGCTTAATTTTAGGACCTTTTTTAAAACATGCATGATTTCCCTACCATTTTCTCCCAGCTGACCCTACCTATCTAGGATTTAAAAATAACTGCCGAAAAATTATTTACCCTACAAAATCTTTTTTAACGACTTAAGTGAGAAGCGACATAAAAATATAAACTTTGTTTTGCTCAACACATCCTTATTTTACTCTACATAGTGAAAATATTTACCTTCAGCGAATGGTGTCAAAAAAGAAGGAAAGGAATTCATTTTTATGAAATTGCTTTTTCTGCAAAAAATGAACAAAAATTTGCACTCTTTTCAAAAAGTTCTCTTTTTACAGAGGAAAAAAAAGATAGCTTCGTGGTAATCAATAACACTTCCCTTCACTTGATGCACGATTAAGTGCAAGAAGTTTATAAACATCACAGTTCTTTGCGAAGAAATAAAAAATGCAAATACGTTACAGCATTTACTCTGCTGTAAAATAGATTTCTACAAACTTTTTACATTTACGTATATTTACTGTACACTTGCATTCAATCACATAATAAAATTAACGGCACTTCTTAACAAAAAGACTTAAATTATTTTTAAATCAACCCACTTTTAACAGGTCTGTCTGTCCGTCCGTCCTCAATCTAACTCCCGTAAATATGCATTGATAAATACGAAATTCATATATGTTATTTCTATGTATTTTACCATGCACCCTATTGAGAAAAGTGAATGTAGCATTTATAGTTTTTTTTTCTTTTTTTTTATAGGAACACTCAAAAGAATTTCAATACATTATTCTTTACGGACAGTCATTCTTTAATCTATAATGAAAAACTATACACTAACTTCTAATAAGGGTCATGTTTAAAGTTTATTATAAAGTAGTGTATCCATTTTCGGGGGCCCTCGGCAATCGTCGACCAGTCGACGTGGCCAGTCTGGGCTTGAGCGGGGTCGCCGCGACTGAAGAAAATGGGAGGAGAAAGCAAGAGGGGGTCTGGGTACTGGTTTTCGTGACGTCACAAGAAAGGATGGGATTTGGAACAGTTTGCATTGAGTTCAATGGAAGAAATGGAATTAATAATGCCAATAAATACGAGTAGCTTAATTTTTTATGACGCATTGAAATAGCATTTTCGTTTTACAACACTTTGTTCTTAAATAATAGTGAATCAACAATATTTTTTGTCAGAAATTCATGAAATAAATTGGTACTGAATTTAAAGCAGTTTCAGCATTGTATGCAGTATGTTTTGCATTTCGGGCTAGCAAATACATTCTAAATAATATAATGGTTACTCAATGTTATCATTTATCTAAAATAATATATATATGGATTAAATTTATACGTTGTATAATTGTAAAGTCATATTTTTAAGTAAGTAAAAGTAAATATATTTTTAAGTAAAAATAATAATTTTTATTAATTTTACTTAAAAACTGAAATACATTATTTAGTTTTGCTTCGTTTTAATAAGCTTTTTGAAAGAATTGATGTTAAAAATATCCAGATTCATAAATAGTCATCTCAAGCCATTTCGTGACGTCACAAGAGAGGATGGGATTTCAAAGAGTTTGTATTGAATTCTATGGAAGAAATCTGATCAATAATGTCAATAAACACTAGTAGCACGAGGAATATAATCAGAAATTTCCACAATTAATATTTTAAAAACTTGTACAATACATACTATATATAATTATGTTATACAGACTCCTAATGTCAAATTTTATTAGAAGCAATTAAAGCACAAAAAAACAAGAAAATAAAAAGTAAAAGCTTTTATTAACCAAACCTTACAAATACTATAAAGTTTTTCATGAAAGCACTACAAGTGTTTGCTTTAGTTTTTTCTAGATAAGACTTTCAAATATCACATTGAGACATTTGAAATATACATAATTAAATATTTTTAAAAATTAGTGAGTATAACTCTTGAATATGTAAAACTGCCTAAATGCTCTCAGGGGTTTTCATGTAAAATATATTGCAGTAATACATATACTTTTCTGTTATTGTTGTTAGCATTGCAGTAATACATTTTCTTTTTTGAGTTAATTTCCAAATCTGTGTTCATACTTAATTTGAGAATTTTCAGCAAATTCCGGTAAACCGTTTAGTTGGAAATATTTCTTTAATAAATATCTTCTATATTTTTGTTTTTCTAAGTATCCAGCAAATAGATTTCTCTCTCTCTCTCTCTCTTTTTTTTTTTTTTAATAAATAAATCAACCATGAGATCCGCATTGAACCTTAAGCTACTTGGTATGTGCAGTGGAAGGGGATCTGCGTTTAATTTATAATTAAAGGTGAAATTTTCTTAACATAGAATTGCCATGAAACTCTTGATACATTTCTTAATTTCAAAAGAATTTATATTTTCCTTTGCATTATTTTTTTCGGTTTCCTCAATATCTTTTTCCTAAACGTTTTCTCTTCTTTTAGTAGGATCAGTTATTTCTTGTTTTTTGGTAATATCGGATATATAGGCTGGTAAGCTCGAAAAAATGCACGGGATAGCATTCGGTTCTAATTTATAATGCTTTCTTTTTACAGTTAAAAGTGCCCCATCTGATTTTAAAATAGCATCGTCTTTTAAAAGATATTCATCTCGGAAATGCTCAATACAAACATACGTATTTTTTCCTGGGGACCAATTTTTTCTTGGAATATTTTTAGTCCATTCGGCCCGCTTTTCTTCGTTTTTTGGGAAAAGTGAAAACATTTACATTTTCTCCTCTTTTGTAATTAGCTTTACTTAAGCCTGGGATGCAGCAAACGGAAGCATAGTGATTGCTAGAACAAAAGAACAGAAATCAATAAAACTAACGCAAAATACGGCAATTTTATATTTTTATGTACTCTATTGCTTAATAACTATTATCAAGTATGTCGTATTAAGAATAGAGATTGCTGACTTACCATTAGTATCCAAAAAAGGCACAAAACATCTTAGTTTCTTTTACTTTTCCGTATGATTCTAATGCTTTTAAGAGAAAAGTCCATCCTCTCTTGTGACGTCACAACACCTCCACGCGTTCAGTACCCAGGCTCGCCTTGTAATTGTCTACTCTCCCCCTCCCTTCCCGGGGGCTCCGGCTTGAGTCGAGAAGAACAAGAGCGATAACTACAATGAAACTTCTCAAGAGCAGCCACCCTCCGTTCCGCGAAAAATCGGTTGTACCTGCTATTTTTCTCATTACTCTAAATATCTGACGGATGTAGCAGCTATTCTAACTCTGAAGCATAATTCTTTCAACCTTATTTAAGCGTTTTCCTCAGAGAATACGAGAAACAATGATGAATTAAGGCAAATCATAACTGAAGAAATTTCGTCAATAACATCAAAAATGTCGCGAAGTCTGTCAAAAAACTTGCTTCGACGTGTTCATGCTCGCATTCAAAATGGTGTCTGTAACATTTGAATTAAATTGTTTTCAATAAATTCACGATTAGTGTATCACAGGTAGTGGCTACATTCTGTTTACTCCATAGTGTACAGTCACAGGGTGTCTCCACACTTACAGGTCAAAAATATCGAATGTGCACATCATCAATGCATTATCTGACATGTCAGACGGGTAATAGGAATACCGACGTGTAACTCTTTTAAATTGATCACACTGTACTTTACCAAAAAGTGAACGATCTTTGAACCTCTATCAAGTACCCCAAAAATTAATTTGAGAATTCTCTTTCAGAGAACAATTTTGATCACATGTTCACATATCTTTACTTTTCCTCCCCGAAACTAAAGCCTGCTCATATTCATATTTTCCAACTCTACCCGTAAACCTAAAGAGTCTAAAAGGTGTTTGTGTTAGTTGTATGGCGCATCTGAAGTCGTCGATGAAAAAAAATGGCGCACGATAGGCAAAAAAGTTGGCTACCCCACCTTCCACTATTACCAGGTTTAACCCATTCGTGCCTGGATATTTTTGCGACTTTCTTCGATTTTGTCTAACACCAGCAGTATTTGATAAATTTCTGATGTCAACTTTTTGAACAAGGGATGATTTCATTTAAAATCATTATGTATAAAAATTGAAATATCAACATCCTACTTGGCCATATTAAAATATTTTGAGGAATTGAGGTTCAGTACTCGCGAATAAAGGCTAGGAAAAATAAATAACGTTTTCGACTGATAGCGAAAATGCCGTCCCGAAAAAGGGACGCTAGGCATAAATGGGTTAAGATCAATACAAATGTAGAAAATTAAGAAATTTTTATCAAAAGCTTTCATGTTTAATGAAGTCAAGCGTGAGAGATTTTCTCTATAAAACTGCATCTCAAGCAAAAGAAAATCAGAATTTTAGAGAAGCTCGCAAGCAATCTTAGCTTTAAAAGGAAACGTGAACGTTTTCACAGACATCTTTTTACAGAGCGGAAAATATGCTTGGAGTCAAGTGTCACCTTTGTTGAAAATGGACGTGAAATTTGAAAGGAAAAAAATTAGGTTGGGAAGGAAAAAGTAAACTTATGAATAGTGATCATCAACACCTGTTCTTCAGATAAGCACATCAAAATGTGTATTCTATTTTAGTTTGAAATGCAATATTTTTGTCCTTGTTTGTTATGTGATTAAAAAATCAAGACATAATGGATTAAAAATACGTTCCCCTTATTTCTATTGCTGTTTTAGTTTCCATTTACTTTATTTCGCTTTTTTTTATATGTTGGACTTATGATTAAGTCGTCAAATTAAATAAGCATATATAATACTAGTGCGCCATTACACTTTCACCATACTATGCTGCCTCTTAGCATATGGATTGTTTAAACTATCAATAAGTGTGTAAAATGCACAGAAAATTCAATGCTTTCATATTAGCCTTGTTGCAGGGGTTGATACAACTGTAATTGCCTCATAAAACTAGGGGAAAACTTAAAAGATAATAATAAGCATAAAGAAATAACACATAAGAGCACGATTATAAAAATTAAAATAATAGACCGGTATGTATGGCATGCCGTCGTCAGTGCTATGTCAAAATATGCTGTGTTAATATAGAAAAAGGGCGGATTCAGGACAGTTTTTGCGAGGACCAATACAAAAGCAGAGACTCAGAAGAGGAATTTTTGAGAGCCAAGAAAGCGGGAAATTAAGGTAACTGAGAACAGAGGTAGGTCCCTTTGTTCTGCACCAGGCAAGCTTTTCCTCTTATTGCTTAAAAAAAAAAACCTAATTTAATCACCATAGGACTTATAAAACGCCTATTAAATTACACAAAATCTTAATTTCATTTCTTTTGAAATTCACGTACTCAATACTTAACTATATTAAAATTTGACGATTTCCCCCCAACCATAAAAGATATCATCCAGCCGGATTCAGTTTGGGAAACTTATATATTGGCACTAAATTTCCTGATGTTTTCCGAGATGTTGAACTCGGCCCAAACACTTTAAAATATTGCACTTTAGGGTAACCCTTTAAGTAATTTACCTTGTCGATTGGAATGTAAAAGAAAGTGAACGACTAGATACTCAATCACAATTCTAAATACAAAATTTAGAATTTAGAACCAAAAAACAAACGATAAGACTTTCAAAGTCTTATCGTTTTTGAGTTATGTGTTGTAGTGTTGTAGTCTGCTATGTTATGGAAAAGCTATCTGCCAAGGATTAGGGTGCCTTGGTCAGAGCACTTTTTAAGGGTATCTAAAGTGTATTTACGTTTCATCTGGAGAAAATTGATCAGAGTGTTCCAAAAATATACAGTGTTCCAAAGACACTTCTTTTGTCTTTGTGCTTTGTTTGTATTTGTGTTATGGCAAGCCTACACATGGGGTATTTGCGTACGGCGAGGGCTGACTTAGTCGGAAGACTTTTTTCAAGGGTTCCAACGCGTATTCACTAGATGCATAAGGAATAGTGATTTGGAAAAATAGCCGAATATTAAATTTTTAAAAATTTCATTTTAATTGTAAATAAAATATCGCTTTTTAAATTTGTAATCAAATTCATTAATGAAGGCTAGTTAAAATTCATTTTATATTATTTGTAGGTACTTAAAAACACACAACAGTATATTATCTGTAAAAATAAAAAAAATCTTGGTCATGAAAAAAATATCTTTTACTAAGTTAAAACACTAATAGCAGCATAATTATATTTTAAGCTACTCATAATTTGATAAATTATGACATGGTAAATGTGGATAATTTAGTAATTATACATAATCACATGCGAAAAGTCTGCATTTCTGTAATATTATTAAATACATTAGATTATGTTTCATTCAGCCTAAAATTCAATGTGACTTAGGATAATCCATAATATGAAATTAACGCATTCAAGTATAACTAAGCAATGTTATTCGTAAATGCATTTAAAAATACATGTTAGAAATATTTTTTTCTCTTTGTTCTGAAATTATTCAGCTGAATGTGTAGCAATATTCGGCCGCAACAATTCCACCGAATATCTGTTCAGTATTCGGCTTACTGAATATTACGCAAAAGAGCCGAATACCGAATAGTGGCCAAATATTCTTTACATCCCTAGTATTCACGTTACACCTGGAGAAGATCGACTGAAAATCCAGACCGTTAGATAGACAGCCGCACGATAGTCTGGAATGCTGGACCTTCAAACTTCGACCGTCTATCATTGTGAGTGTATTATCCACCCGGCCATGGTGGGGCTCTGAGTTACGTGAGATACGCATATACGTTCAAATGTACCTAAAGGCGTCACGTAGTGGGATTGATCAAGATGACAGTTAGCCGTAAGTACAGGGTGGCCATAATTAAACTGCGAGTGTTCAAGAGGTTCTGGAGAGAAAACTACCAGGAATATTCCAGTGAAGCTTGGTATCTACACGTTTCAGAACATGCCCAAGTCAAATATGCAATTAAAAAATTCGCCATTTTCACCCGATAGATGGCGTTATGTCGTGTTTCAATGCTTATGGAAGTCCTATATGCAAATTTTAAGCTCATCGAACAGTGTAAAAACAAGACCCCATTGAGTAATGTTCAGTCATGACTCTGAATAAGAAGGAAGGAACGTGCATTGTTAGTGAAGATATTCTATCAGAATGGTAGTCATTATTCAGCTACTCTGAAAGAATACCGGCGTATGAAACGATTAAGAAGAGGTCCAATGAGTGTCAATGAGAACAATTAATGGTTTAATTGTTTTCCAAAGCGTCTTTATCAATTGTTTAATTTGTGATCTTAATTTACGTTAATTTTTGATTACAAGTTACTGTAAAAATTTAATTACTGAAGCGAAATGTATGGAATTTTGATAAACTGTAATCTGTTCCTTTTATTTTTCCATATGCTTCATCACAATTACAATAATGTCTATGTGTGATTTAGAGACTCTGCTATAGGCAACGGTAAACTTATATAATACGTTAACAGCGCCATCTACGGTTTAAAAAGATTTCATTATTTCAACACTCATGTGTCGACATGAGACAACGACGACTCAAATCGAGTACAAACGACTGATTTTGAAATCATTCTCGTAGTATAATTGTATCTTATCTTGAAGATAGTATAATTGTATTTTATTTTGATTTTTTCCATATTTGAAAATAAAGAATCTTTTTTCCTTTTTAACGCTCAGTGGTCAAGTACATCTATGATGATGACCAAATTCGACGTTTTGACTGGCGGCCAGAGCGCGATCATAAGTGATCTGGTTCCCATGGCAAAAGTTATTTGGGGCGGCCAGAGCTGATCATAAGTCGTTGGGCCCGGGCAGAGGTTATTTCGGGACACTGTACTACTATCACAAGCATTTTTACTTATTTTTAGCTCGCTGTGCATCTTCCGGCATAAAAATAAAATGCGAGATTTAGATGCGAATACTAAAATTGAATTAAAAATTACCTATTTATTTATACTTATTTAGAGCAAGACTATGTATTTAAAAGTGATTTTAATACTTTTTTAGTCCGTTTGTATTATTAGCGCATGGGTGCGCAAATTCCGTTAATGACAATTACGAGGCATGGGAGCAAAATTTCTCACTCCAAAAAGTTTTCTTGATACACCAAAAAGTTCGAAATTTTCTTTACTTCATCACGAAATAAAAAATACTAACTAATGGATATTTTGTGATAAGCATATATATATGGCCTTACCATACGTTTTCAAAAACTCCTAACTTCTTGTTTATTGATCTGTGAGTCTTAACTAACTAAATTGTGTTAATTTTATTAAAATTTATTTTAGGGCTAATTAATTAGTTAATGGAATTACTAATGTTAATTAGATGTAAATAAAACTAAAACGTCCCTCGTGTTACACTTCAGAGGGGCTTATCCCATTCATTCCTTCTCCTTGCGTGTTCTAATGTCCAGGTTTTGTGCCATAATAAAATAAAACACAACTTTTTACGAACTTTTCTTTATTTAATGTCCAGCGACAGATGGCGCCATCACCGAAGCTTCCTTTTCAAGCTGTCATCAAGTTGTACTCAAGGTTGACAGTTCGAATTGACTTCTCAAGCTTGCTGCAGGCTTAAAATGAATTGAACTGTCAAGCTTGTATTAATACGTCAAATTCAAAGAAATGTCAAGCTTGTTTTAAGCTTATGTGCTGTCTGGGATACAGAATTGAAACTTCTTCGAATGCACCATTTAGACACTAGCTCATTTAAACTGATTTTCGTCCATAGGCCGTAATGTATAAGAATTTTTTGCAATCCCGTGAACAAACTATCAAATCTATACACACGGAAGTATATGTAGATCATGTGAACGTGACCGTATATATATATATGCCCAATTTGAGAATGCACCGTTTAGACGCTAGCTCACTTTCAAAAATTTTCGCCCATTGTCCATAATGTAAAAGAAATATTTTTCGTGATCCTGTAAAAAAACTATAAATTTTATACGTACCAAATTCAATTGCGACGGTGGTTTATAACATATATACCACATATGGGCTCAATCGAATGCACCGTTTAGGAGCAACCGTGTTCACTGACATACGCACAAACACACACATACACACATCACGTAGAAAAAGCATTAATGAATTCAGAAGACCTCAAACCGTGTCAATACACAAAAACCCCGAAATCGAATTTCTCGTGATTACAATACTTTCCTTACATCTTACATGTTCGGAAAGTAAAAGTACGGAAAAATACAAAAAACTGCATAAATTTTGTAAAATCACTGCAAAGACATTTTTTATGTCTATGAAATAGAACTGACATTCAAATCTTTCATCAAAAATCACTGAGAAACATTTGACGAAGTCGCTGATTCTGGTCCCCTTGCGCTGACATTGGCATCGCTGAAATCCTGCATCTTTTTCATAGCTTCCAACACCAATAAAGGCGTTCTTTTTTCTTTTTTTTTTATCAAGATTGATTGGACTACAACTTCAGAGTTTCAATGTCCTTAAATAAAAAGTTTCGATTCATTTAGATTAATCGAAAGAAAAGAGTGATCGGTAATTTTCTAAAAAAATTGTAACATTTGTCAGCTGCACTGTACACGTTTTCTCGGCTTCACTGCTTCATTCGATGGAGGCGTGGCTTGATCCTGTGTTGAACCACACCGTTGATCTACGTAATTTTGCATTTCTTTGAATTCAGCTTTGGTTTTGAGGGAGGGAACCTTTTGTCTCTCCTCCTTAAAGATACGCCCCCGTTACTTGAAAAAAATAGAAACTTCTGAAAATTGTAAATTACAAGTTTTAATCTCGAACTCTTCTTAAATAATAATAAAAAAGTCTCAATTATCGTTCTCCTTTTAAATTGAGCTTATCATTTCACCGAAGCATGGCGAGCTGTGTTAGATTTACAA
The DNA here is from genome assembly GCA_038373885.1 of Cheiracanthium punctorium. NCBI lineage: Eukaryota > Metazoa > Arthropoda > Arachnida > Araneae > Cheiracanthiidae > Cheiracanthium > Cheiracanthium punctorium. Next base: position 672,974 of record JAWZYV010001978.1, read on the forward strand.
GATTCCATACAGGGGCGTGGCCAGGGGGTGGCTGTTAGCGCTGCAGCCAACTCTGTAATGAGTCAACATAAGATATTGAGAAAAATAAGTATTCGTGGATAAATTTTAAAGTTCCCCTTGAGAAATTTAACGTTCCTCTACGGAACCAAACCAAACTTCTCTTCTGATTACCCCCCCCCCCCGAAATATGTTCTTCCAACCGGGAAGATTTAAAACTCGATTCATAAACTTCTGTTTTAGTTTCTATTTTTATTTATTTTTAAATCCAGTTTTATATGCGAACATTTTCATGCAAAAAAGGGGGAGAGCATTCCCATATCCCTCAATAAATTAAAAAAAAAAAAAATTAAAAAATTATATTGCTTTTCAGTTTTTGTGTACTCAGCCACCCCGAAAAAAATCTTGGCTACGCAAATGATTCCATTACATTGATACATACAGATGGAAGTAATAAAAGCGTGTTAAGAGTAGTTCAATGATTTTTCAATTTTTTTAAAAATTAAGTAATGAATTTTTAGTCTTACTAAAAATACAGTTTATTTATCTTATTTACAGTTTATTTATTTTATTTTATCAGTTTTTTCATCAAATTTAATTATTTTCATGCAGTACTCAAGTATACGAGTACAGAATCAGTCGTAATTTTTTACTTTAAAAGACAACCAGAAATTTATATTAATTATAATAAATTTTAAATTTGCAGAATAAACTCTTTTGGTCCTCTTCACTGTATTCTTTTAATCTCTATTGAAAAAGCCTGTTTGAAATCAGGTTGATTATAACGTTAAGTACGTTTCACTAACAAGTAGGAGGCACGGCTTCAGGGAAACCGATTTCAGTGGTCTTTGGAAGTGCTGTAAAAATAACCAAAAAATGAATACTCGTATGTATTCGTTACTTTGAAACTCACTACCTGTTACTAACATCCGAACATGGAAAACAAGTCTTTTATAGCATTACGTACAGTCCATTATGACCCAGGCAGCAAAAGAGTTCGGTAAAAAGTTGGCCGACTGTCTATTTCATCGGCTCGTACTCGGGAATTTTTGTTCGACGTCCATTTAACGTCCGCTGAAGCTATACCGCCGACGTCTTAATTCATTTCGCAGCTCCCTGACCTCGGGAGAAAACTCAACCAACTTCCTCCATATACTCCTCGGTCTCAGGTATTTTTTATCCGTTGACCCGATGTCGGGATCGGACTTCGAAAGGACTATTCAGAGATGGCGCTGTCTGTGAGAAGGGGGGGTGAAAGGAGATGCTGCTTCCTAGTACAACATCGCTACCCCCTCCCCCCACGTGGATTTGAAGAATTTCGCCCGCTCCTATCTCTTTTATCTTGCATCCAATAAGAAGCCCCCTTTTCATTCTGCCTGGCAGTATTTTTTTTTCGAGAGCGTTTAGTTAGCTTCGTTTGACACAGTGCAGTGTGCGATGCAAAATGTTAGGTGGCATATTCAAAAATTTAACGGCTTACACAAGATAACATACCAACAAGAAACACACTCAATTTAAAGAGGTTAGTAAATTATTTCTGTGCTTGTTTACTTAAAACAAATGTACTTTATTTACTTGTTGAAATCTTTGCTGAACAGAAAATAAAATTGCATGCATAATATAATTGAATCTGAAGTCGAAGTAAGCAATTTATGATTTACAACGACTTTGCAGCCTTTTTTAAAAGAATAAAACATCGAATATTTTAAAAAATTAATAAAATACTGAAAATATTTTTTCCATTACATATTTTCCAAAATCTATTTCTTTTCATAACATTGAAATTAAACGTGAGCATTGCAAATGAACTAGTTTCATTTCTTCATTCTTTAACTAGCATTTTGAGCATTTTAAAAGTCCTTATATAACTCTGCACGGTTAGCACAAATACTTCCCATGTGCTTTTATGTATTGCATTTAATATAAGTCTCATTATAAATTTAATTATGTAATCGCTGAATTTCCTTGAAATAAACTGGGACATTTTGAATTTATCCAAGAAGAATTTTCTCTTGTAAATACACAAAATATCAAAATATATATTTTATGTGACACTATAATTATGTAATTAAATAAATGCATAACGATTTACTTATGTTCAGCACAAGTTTCAACGTTTTAACACAGAAATAATTTACTCATCTGATTTCTAAAATATTATTAGACTAGATTCACGACTAAATATTAGATATTTATTTCTTATTTAATAGGAGAATATTTTAAGGGAGCTAGATATGTCTTAAATTCTATAAAAATTACATTAGTGAAATTGTGAAATTTAGCATACTACATTAGGTGTTGATATGTATTAAAAGTTACTGTATTTTGAAAATATAGCTATTAATTAACATCTTTATTTGAAGTTTTAGAAATTAATTATCCGAATTAAGAACCACTTTCTTCATCAATTTGAAGTGGAAATTTACATGGTATAGCTCATTAAAAACGGCCCTAAAGCAATAGATACAATCTCGACTGAATCAGGGTAAGAGAGCAAATTGTCGGGGAATCCCCGGGAAATCGCCCGGAGACGCGCAGAATCCCTCCGGGGTAGACAGTCCAGGGACCGTTTCCCAACCTGACATCCCCAACCTTCAACGGAAGTCCTGCACCGAGGTCGAACGGGTGAAATTGGGGTCCCGTGAAGACAGTTGGCCGAGATGAGGCCGGGGATTTCTTGCTGCTTGGGGAATGTTTAAAATACTATATGCAATTCCTTTCTACTTCTTTATACGGAGTATAAGGAACTAATGTGATCCCGAAAAAATTTTTGGGCCAAATTTCGAAGAAAAAGCCGATTTTGACTACCGCTAAATTGAATTAAAAATTTTTTTTCGATGCATCTCATCGTAAGCTAGCATGCAAGATCCTATAAACGCGTCTACAACTCATTTTGAACAGCGGCGAGTCTATTTTGCCCGGTTTTTCCATGCCGTCTGTACGTAAGTACGTATGTATGTATGTATGAAAATCGCATATCTAAAACGCTATTGGTCGTAGAATGTTGAAATTTTATATTTAGGATTGTTCTATGATCTAGTTGTGTACCTCCCCTTTTGGTCTCAATCGACTGGATAGTTTATATGCAGGACCGCCCAAAAGATTTGAAATACATTATGCTCTATGGGCCGAAATTCATTAAACTCGCATATATCAAAAACTATTGGTCGTAAAATGTTGAAACTTTATATTTAGGATTGTTGTAGCATCTACTTGTGCAGCTCCCCTTTCGATTCCATTCGACCGCATAGTTTATCTACAGGGCCGCCCAAAAGATTCTAAATACATTACGCTCTATTGGCCGAAATTCATTAAAGTGTATTTTAGAGGTATTGTGCTATTTCAAACGACTCAGAAGTGTCTTTATCATTTATAGTTCTGCTACAGGAACACTCAAAAGATTTCCAATTCATTACGGTCAATCGCAATTTTAGGGGCATTCATCCATTTCAAGCACAATACCTTCCTACCATATAAGTTAGGTAATGGTCCGACACGGTCACGTGCCTCCCTCAAGAACTACTCCAAAAGTCGCCAAGCTTCGCGACTTTTGGTGTACGTGTGCATGTAATTAACTGTCAAATCTCAAAAACTATTAGTCGTAGAATGTTGAAATTTCATATGTAAGATTGTAGTAACATCTAGTTGTGCATCTCGATTTTTGGTTCCAATCTACTGGAGAGTTTATTTACAGGACCACCGAAAAGAATTTCAATACTTTAATGTCTATGGACATCTTCAATATAATACAGCTGTAGGCAGTCATTGTTTAGTCCATGCCCAGAACCTCGTCGACCTTTTCGAGTTTTGCCAAAATATCGCCAAATTTGGCGACAATCTGTCATTTGGTCCATGCCCAAAATACCGCCATTTATCATCCTTGGCGAGTTTTTGCGAAATATTGCCAAATTTGGCGATAGTCAGTCATTATTTGGTTCATGCCCAAAATCTCGCCATTTGTCATCGTTCTTGGCGAGTTTTGGCGAAATATCGCCAAATTTGGCGATAATCTGTCATTGTTGGTCCATGCTTAAAATCTTTCCAAATGTCGTCGACATTGACATGTTTCGCCAAATTTGGCGCCAAAGATTATTTCGTATTTCGCATAACTCTAAAACTTTTAACTGTAGAATTTTGAAATTTTGTATTTAGAACTATTTTAACATCTAACTGTGCATTTCTTTTTATAATGCAATCGACTGCATAATTTATTTACAGGGTCAGTCAAATGACTTAAAATACATTAAGTTGTATAGATACATTCAATTCATTGAAAGTCTGTGGTCAATGACTACTTTAACTACCCCAAAATCTCGCTAACTATCTCAAACTTGTCGGCTTTTACTGAAATATCTCCAAATTAAGAGTCAGAAGGAAATCTTTCAAATTGAACCCAGCTTGGCGATATCGGAAATATTTTGCTAAAAATCGCTAAGCCTTATTATTACTGCAGTATTTTATCTCTTTCAAACAAATCGAAGTTTAGATGAAGTGGGCCGAAAATACACTCATGTTCATAAATTAAGGATAATTCAGAATCACACAGAAAATTGATCTCTAAAATAAAAATTTCACCTGTGGAATGATCACACACATCTTGAAGAAGAATATGCAAATTACAGGAAACCACCAGATGGCGTGGATGGTACATCACAATGACGAGAGTGTAAGAGAGGGGTATATAAGGAATGGTGGCAAAGAAGTAAAATTGTTCACAAGCGCTGTGAAAGCCTTTCAGTGCAAAAACCGCATAGTTATGGCACAAAGGAGGCATTTGGATGATGTTTTACGTGGCAGAATTATCGGACGACTGGAATGTGGACGTACCCAGCTGGAAGTATCCGAGGAACTTGGAATCGCCCAGAGTGTCATCTCCAGGCTTTGGCAACGATTCCAAGATGATGGTAATGTGAGTAGACGTTACAGCACAGGTCGCCCCCGAGTTACAACGCCGAATGAGGACCGCTATTTGGCAGTTACTGCCAAAAGAAACAGACGGAGTACAGCATCAGACCTGTCTCGTCAGCTCTCTTCAGCTACCGGTACGACAGTTTCAAGGCAGACCGTGTACAGACGCTTAGGGCACATTGGTCTATATGCTCGTAGGCCTGTCAGATGTGTTCCACTTACCGCAACTCACTGTCGCCTGCGATTAACCTGGAGTAGAGAGCATGCATTGTGGACACCGCAACAGTGGTCTTGTGTGATGTTTTCCGACGAGTCCAGGTTTAGTTTGGAGTCTGATTCTCGCCGGACATTCATCTGGAGAGCGCCAGGTACCCGTTACCACCAAGAGAACACCATTGAAAGACACCGTTACGGTGGTGCAGGATGGCTCGTTTGGGGAGGAATTATTCTTGGTTCCAGAATGACCTGCATGTTCAGAGTGTAACGATGACAGGCCACATCTATCGGGATGTCATTCTGGAACAACATGTACGTTTGTTTCGGGGCGCCATGGGTGCTGAATTTGTGTTTATGGATGACAACGCCCGTCCTCACCGTGCAAACATTGTAGACGAATGCCTTCAATCGGAGGATATCACCCGTATGCATTGGCCAGCATACTCACCGGACTTGAATCCAATAGAGCATGTGTGGGATATGCTTGGCCGACGAATTGCAGCCCGTCAACCCCCTCCCACCTGTCTACCGGAACTTCGGAGTGCATTGCTTGATGAGTGGTGTAATATTCCCCAAGATCAGATTGATCATTTGATACTCAGCATGCCTAGGCGTTGTCAGGCCTGTATTGCATCGTCCGGGAGACATACTCCGTATTAACCATCCTACTAACCATGTTATACTGTTTTTTGTAAATAGGTTCTTTTTTGAAATTTGGTCAAGGGAGTAAAACTTGCAATTTTTATTAATTATGTCAAACATATAGCATCTTTTTTGCTCTTTACTTTTTGTTTAATAAATAGACTTTACAAATAAGTCAAATTTGTTTTGCTTCTTTCTGTTTCTTTGCCTGAACTTCATTATAATTAATTTATGGACATGAATGTATTTTTGATTTAATAGACGTACGTCATATGACGTAAGAAAGTCATGTGTTGTCCACATCAGATTTCTTTTGGTTTAAAAATAAATGAAGATATCATACATTACTTTTTAAGTTTAAAGCATTAAAGTTGTTTTTAATGGTTATTTGCTCTGATTTATAGATGTTTTTATACAAATTTATTGTTTTATACAGTGTTAAAATTAGCCGGTGCGTAGTAAATAATTCAGACAGCGAATAAAATCTCCGTAAGACACATGCCATTCATTTCCTCCTCCTCCCCCGATTTCCAATTTATTTTCCCTTTTCACGCTGGTTTTCTAAGAATTTTTTTTCCTTCCGAATAACAGCTTCCTTTTTTCTGTGTATCCTTTTGCTTACATTTATCACTTTCCTACCTTCCTGGCTTGTGTCGGATGGTGTTTTTGAATTCGAAGATGGGCCTGCCCCTTGTACCACCCGAAACGTACGTCTTGGACTATTTTTTACAGTATATGTGCGTTTTAGTAAAGTTTTCTTTTCATTCTATTTTGATATTAACATTAACACAAGCTTCTTTGCACGGTTTCTTAACAACTAAAACATACCCAGACGTGTAAATTCAGTCTCCCTACTCTATTACCTTAAAAACAGTAGATGGCCGTTTTGAGGAAGAAATAAATAAATACACTATCGCCAGAAAAAATAGTAATGACCCGTTTTGAAGGGAAAAAATAAATGGTCGCGTTATCTATTACCGTATCTGATATTGCATCGCATCAGTAACGAAACAGACGGATACTTTTAAATCTCATCGAAACGATACCATTCGGCGCATGGCACATATGAAATGCAACTCCTTTACAAGCATGCCTCTAGAATACTTCCAGATCAGCAAGGAATAACTAAACATTCTAAACGGGCCGTATCGAAACTCACTTTTCCCCTACGAACCACGTCCGGAAGTCTGTGTTCGAAGTGGGTCGATGCGGATGCAGTAAGGACTCATATTCGAAAGTGCCAATTCGTTACTTCGAGTCAGAGAGATTATCCTCTATATCAGTACCGAATACATATGGTTTGTCACAGCGCTAGTCTTTGGCATAGTGGTAATATACCATGCGAATGCCACAGGGCCGTAACCAGGATGAAATGTTAGGTAGGGCTTTGAATCTAGTTTGGGGGGGGCGGAACAAATATAAGTATTAGTAGGCGGAAGGGGGGGGGGGTTCAATTTGCACTTTTTTTTTCTAGAGTATTTGCTTCAAAAAACACCGTGTTTTTAAAATATTTAACATTCATTATGTTAATAATTTTTTCATTGAGACTCCATTAAAAATATTCAAATGATATTTTGAGAGAATGCAGTATTGGATGTCGGTTAGAGTAATTTTTTGTACAACAATAATTCACAAGACGTAGTTACTAGTAAATTGTGCCTTTTGCAATCCATTAAATGCTATCCAATAATAATAATAATAAACTCTGCAAAATAAAAAAATGTTAACAATTAAATTCAGAAATTAAAAATTTACTGAAAAGTGCATTTATTTTTCATTTTAAATATATAATTGTAAAGATAAAATTGTAAGGAACTTAAAAGGAAACCGGCAGTTTCGTGTACTCGGAAAAATCCGAAAACCGATGCTACATCAAAGAATATAGCCAAGAGCGATGCAGCCAACATGCAGCCAAGAGCAGCAAAATAATTAACCGTATGTATAGAAATCTGGCCATTGTGATGAGAAATTCTCCCGAAACAATGGGTATTTTTTATGATGTAAAATTTAGCGATTGTTAAAAATCAGTCGTTTCTAGAATTTCGTATTTATTTGTAAATTTGCAAAAAAATTTGAAAATCTTAGGGGGGGGTGAAAGCCGGCTAGGTAGGGCTCAGCCCCCGTAGCCCCCCCCCCCCCCCCTCTGGTTACGTCCTTGGCATGCCACCTGTAAAACACTAAGAAGCAGTATTAAAATATATCCGATAAAAATTAATATTAATTTTCAAATCACTTCACCGAAACTTTAAATGTAAGTTACACGCAACCCAACCGTGTTTGAGAACTGTAGCATAATCGGCAAAGCTGTGGCCTTCTACTCTGGAATTGCGGGTTCCAATCTTATGCTGTGCGTTTTTATTTTTCATTTTATTTTGTTTATTTATTATTTTTTTTTGGGGGGGGTGGATAGATAGATTCCTCCATTTTAATTCTTTTTTCATCTAATACTGTGCTGTTATATAGCTTAAGGCCTTCCTCATTAAACGGCCTATATAACGCAAAAAGAATTTTTCCAATTGAGGTGGGAGTTCCTGAGATTACCCTTTAACGCTCTGGGAACACAAAACTCTGACGTTTTGACTGTTGCCAGCCACGAACAATATATATGATTTCTATAAAAATAGTTGTGGGTGACTTAGCCGGCTGTCGCCAAATAAAGGGTCTCTATATCTGTGGCACGCGATGAACGTTTCGATAATCCGCCATCTTGCTGGTAGTTAAGTCGAGCGATGGCAACGGCTACCCTTTTTTCAGCATTGGGAAAGGGTTGCGCCTCAAAGGGTTAACGCTTTCAGACAGGCAGACGAGGCGAAGGGACTTTGTCTTATAATATAGATGAATATAAAATGATATGGATGATAAATATTATCTTTTTCTTCGATACACGTGCATATTATTGTCGTACCGTGATCTGTCGTACCGATATCTGTATAAACCTTCCGTGAAAAATTGTCTAACTGATATTTAAAAATCTGGAGTGACTCCACTCGACTTTCCGAACACTTACGATTAAGATCATTACCAAGCATTTAAATAAATTTTAATCGATGAATAATTCAAACATATTTACCAAATTGAAGCTCGATCGAATGTACCGTTTAAACGCTAGCGCACTTTCAAGAATTTCTCCCCATAGGCCATAATGTAAAAGAAATATTTGTCGTAGCACTGTAGAAAAACTGTAAGTCCTATACACACCAAAATCAATACCGGTCTTGCGATGGTGGTTTATAACATATATACCCAATTTGAGCTCAATCGCATGCCCTGTTCAGGAGCTATCGTGTTCACTCACATACACACAAACACACATACACACACACATACACACATACATACATACATCTCGTAAAAATAGCATAAATGAATTCAGAAGACCTCAAAACGTGTCAATACACCAAAAACTCGAATTCGAAGTTTTTCATGATTACAATACTTTCCTTACATGGTACATGTTCGGAAAGTAAAAAAGCATCAAAATCCATTGCGTGGTTTAGGAGGAGTTAGCGGATGAACAGACAGACACGGAAAGCGACTTTGTTTTATACTATGTAGAGATGAAAAAAAAAATCCTTAAGTAGGTAGTAAAAAAATCAATAAATGGGCGAGTAAATAAGTAAGTTAATTATTTACTAAAAATATAATAAATTATTAGTATTTAAAGAAAGGAGCGGAAGAAACATCCTACAGCACGAGTTTCGAACCAGAAACGCCGGAGTGTTAGTCCACGGCCTTACCAATAACGCAACGGTGCTCAGGAGCACTTGCGTGTAACTTAAATTTAAAGTTTCGGTGAAGTGATTCGAAAATAAATGTTAATTTTTCTCGACTATATTTGAGTATTGCGTCGTAGTATTTTGCGCTTAGTATACTACCACGATGCCAAAGATAATTATGCCTCCTCCTCGTAAGACGTATTACGTACTAGACCGTTGCGTAATACTAATGCAGGACAACAAACATTACAAGCTCCCCTGGCAAAATTGCGCCTAATGTCCAAAATGTCAAGCAGCTTGGTGACTTTTTGGCGGAATATCACCAAATTTGCCGCCAAAAATAAGTCCCCAGAAGTGAAGTTAGTTAAACTCTAGCTTCAACATTTCTCGAAATTCCGAGATAACCCTATGTTAAGCAATGGGGAAAACACAAAGCTCCTATCTCCCGTTCCAGTTAAACGATTTTGAAGCAGCAAAATGCAAAATTTAATTATTTGACGTGCAGAATGCGGATTTTAGACTATTTTTAACCGCTGAAAGGCATAACAAACCGAAAATTCGTTGCACTATAATACTCAGGAATAGTATAGCTTTCTATCAGTGGAAAAAGTTTTTAGAATCGGTTCAGCAGTTAGAGATACGCATAGAGCGTAGTGTAATTCTTATGAGTGTCCCTGTAAAAGAACTACTTGTGATGTATGCATGAAAGGTAGCCTATAATAATCAAGAATAGTGTAACTTTCTATCGGTAAAAAAGAAAATTTAAAATCGGTTTAGAAGTTACAGAGATGCTCGTAGAGCGTAATATATTCGAATTATTTTGAGTGTCTATGTAAAACAATTATTTATGCTAAAGGTTGTTTATATGTTAATACAGGCTATACGCTGTCGTCATTCCAAATTTTATCCAAATCCGTTCGATCGTTCTTGCGAGATTGAGTCTAACATCTAAACACACAAATATGCAAATTTTAACATTTATAATATTAGTAGGATTTGAAAATTTATGAACTTTAAGAAACACATTTGGACTTAATTCTTTCTTATGCTTTTTAATTTGGCGTAAGACTGACGTAATTTCCATGGCTTTTCATGCTTTTCAAATGAAAGTGATTCTTCATTGAAGTATAATAGCATTTCTGTTAGTTGAAAAGTGTAAATCATACCCAAAAGCCGTTTTTAATTAATAATTAAAAAATAATAAAAATTTTGAATTTCAGGTGCTCATTACCGAACTTATGGGCTTATACGTTCAAATTTTCAGAGCTCTGCTTGCTGTGAATTTGTCTGGAGATATACAGATTTACAAACATTCATTTTTACTTTCCAAACATGTGAAAAATTCGACTTGAGATTTTGGTGTATTGACACGTTTTGAGGTCTTCAGAATTCATTTATGCTGTTTTCACGAGATTTATTTGTGTGTGTTTAAGGGCGGGTGGGTGTGTTTGTGTGTATGTGAGTGATCAGGATAGCTCCTAAACGGCGCATTCGATTGAGCTCAAATTCGGTACACACCCAGACAGCACAGCAAACTTTCATCAAACTTGCAGCAAGCTTGATTTATCAAGTCAATAAACTTGAATTAAGCTTGAAAATTTCAAGCGTGTAAGCTTAATGGAAGCTTGAATCAAGAGTTCTAGTTTACACTTGCCCAGCTTGCATTAAGCTTGACATAGCAAGCTTGAATCAAGCTTGACATAGCAAACTTAATTTCAAGCTTAAAAAATTTTGCTAATTTTTTTTTTCTAAATACACGGGGTGCCCGTCGGCGAACGCGCCCCACATACTTTATTTTTCCACGCATTTTCCCCTCTATGCTGAAATTTTAAGTTAGTTTAATCCGTTTCCATCAAAGTCCGCGGCTGGGTTCGATCTCGGGAACGATGGGCTGGGAGGCCCGCGTTCTATCCGTTCCGCAAATAAGCCGCGCGCTCCTATGACTAAAATTTGAAGTGACTGTTATGGTTTGAAGTGACTGGTACGTTTTCTGGCCAGATTGATAAGTATGGGCGATGCCGATAAGTTCCTTTTATTTTTCCATGGGATGAATCAAAATTTAAATAATGTTATGAGTGATTTATAGACTCTACTAATAGGGAAATAAGCATAATATAAACTTAAAAGCAGGACACGTTTTAAAACTTTCAATATCGCAACACTCATGTTAAGCAATACTGCTGGCCAAAATCGAGACAAACGACTAATTTTGAAATCAATTTCGTAGTATAATTGTATTTTATTTTGAAGAATTTCCATATTTGGAAATATAGAATCTTCTTTTTTTTTAATTCTATGGTGAACCACCCATAAAGTGAAGTATATTAACTAACTAAATTGTGTTAATTATATTAAAATTGATTTTTTAGGACTAATTAATTAGTTAATGGAATTACTAATGTTAATTCGATGTAAATAAAACTAAAACTCCCCTCGTGTTACACTTCAGAGGGGCTTATCCCATTCATTTCTTCCCCTTGCGTGTTCTAATGTCCAGGTTTTGTGCGATAATAAAATAAAACACAACTTTTACGAACTTTTCTTTATTTAATATGAGAAACAAATGATATGATAACGAATTTGAGAAACGCTAGACAATTAATGCCCATTCTCTTTCACAGATGGCGCCATCACTGCACGCTTTCGAAAGGGAAAATCAAGCTTATTCCTGCTCGACATTTCAAATGACTTTTGATAGCTTGCTGCCAGCTTAAATTGGATTGAACTGTCAAGCTTGTATTAATACGTCAAATTCAAAGAAATGTCAAGCTTGATTTAAGCTTATGTGCTGTCTGAGCTAGATCTGTGGCACGCGTTGAACGTTTCGATCGTCCGCCATCTTGCTGGTAGTTAAGTCGAGCGATGGCAATGGCTGCCCTTTTTTCAGCATTGGGAAAGGGTTGCGCCTCAAAGGGTTAAATAAATGAAACATGTATATATACTCGATGTATATTATATCCTCAATGTGTGTAGTCAATGTACTTTATGCATGCATATTCAAAGCAGAATTAGAAATATAAAGACAAATATAAGTACCGAGTATATATACTCGATGTGTATTATATCCTCAATCTCTGTAGTCAATGTACTTTATGCATGCATATTCAAAGTACAATTCGAAAATATAAGTAACTCTTAAAAAACTGTAGACTATAAGAGTTACTTTGCGATCAAAATGACCGCTTTCGAAATTATAGTGCTAACAGCATTTATGATTATTCTTTTAATTTCACTTTCAAGACATCTATAGCATTTCAAAATGTCATATAAAAAAGTTTTGCTAGAGTTTCAATACCATTTGCCACTAGAAATGCTAGCATTTTTATTTCTTTAACAACACAATTCCTCCCCCAACACAGAATCTCCGAGACAAAAATATGTTCAACTCCAACGGCTGCTAATTCACGCACTTGAAAAGTAAAGGTATGTCAGTATTTCTCATAACATTTCTCTCTCCCCAGAACAGAATCCTCAGTACCAAAAATAACAAGCCACTCTAAAACTCAAAGAGCCTCGTTGGAAAGTAAGAAAAAGGAAAATAGTTGGGCTACAAGCATCTTGATATGAAATCTCATTTCAAGCGAGACCTGGGCCCCAATCGTGAAGATTTTTCGGCGAAGAGACTTGTCCACCATCTTAAACTGAAAGAGATACGTGAAGGTATTTCGGAAACATCTGGATTTCGAGAACGACGAGAAATGAGGGAATTTTCTGTGAAGTGCAGCACACACTGACCGTTCAAAATGTTAAGTGAAGATTCAAAGCAATAAGCAAAACAATAAATGCTCTTTGGTAGAAAATGTTTTTGTTGTCAGAGAGAATTGCTTGTTACATGTTTGATAAACTGGAAAGCAATGACGTTTCAGCACTAGAAAGTTATTTCATTCACTCCAGTATTTGTTGAACGTCGGATAAAATGTTGAAAATCGCCAAGGTTTGCAATTTTTGGATGTAGCACCAAGTTTGGCAGAAAATAAATCCCCAAAATAGAACCTAGCTTGGCGATATCGTCCATATTTGGCTAGAAACTAGTACATTCTACAATTTATTACAAAGGAATATATTTAGAATATGCCTGCCGAAGAATGTAAAACAGCTTTAGTAGGGAAATTTAATATAGATTTGTATTCTGAAAAGTGTTTTATGCAAAACCAAAGACGAACACGGCACACTCATGGATTGTGATGCACATTCCAACCAGTATTTATAAAAGGGAAGTATAGTATGGTGAAGATTGTGAAGCAGTTTTAGGAGCCAATTTTTATTTAGATTTCGATTCTAATGAAATTTTTTATGGAACAAGGAAGAAAAATGCGACCCACTCTTGAATAATGATACACTTTCCAACTGAATGAAATAAAAAATAAAAATAGGGACGACGCATGGATTATGACACGCTTTTAATATACTATCGCACTTGAGTTCGCATTTAAAATATGAAAGTATTTCAGATTTTTTTTTTTAACTTAACGCTCAAGGCACCTACAGCATCGCCAAATGTCTCATAATTTTTCTTTCAAAAGTTCTAAAACTATTTGCCATTAGAAATACTACTAACATCTTTATTTCTTTAACAACATACCTTTTCCACAACACAGAATCTCCGAGACCAAAAATGCGCTTCAACCGCTATTAATTCACACACTTGAAAAATAAAGATATGTCAGTATTTCTCATAACATTTCTCTCTCCCCAACACAGAATCTTCAGTACCAAATATAACAAGCCACTCTAAAACTCGAAGAGCCTCGTTCGAAAGTAAGAAATAGAAAAATAGTTGGGCTACAAGCATCTTGATATGAAATCTCATTTCAAGCAAGACCTGGGCCACAATCGTGAAGATTTTTCGGCGAAGAGACTTGTCCACCATCTTAAACTGAAAGAAATACGTGAAGGTATTACGGAAACATCTAGATTTCGAGAACGACGAGAAATGATGGAATTTTCTGTGAAGTGCAGCACACACTGACAGTTCAAAATGTTAAGTGAAGATTCAAAGCAATAAGCAAAACAATAAATGCTCTTAGGTAGAAAATGTTTTTGTTGTCAGAGAGAATTGCTTGTTACATGTTTGATAAACTGGAAAGCAATGACGTTTCAGCACTAGAAAGTTATTTCATTCACTCCAGTATTTGTTGAACGTCGGATAAAATGTTGAAAATCGCCAAGGTTTGCAATTTTTGGATGTAACGCCAAGTTTGGCAGAAAATATATCCCCAAAATAGAACCTAGGTTGGCGATATCGTCCATATTTGGCTAGAAACTAGTACATTCTACAATTTATTGCAAAGGAATATATTTAGAATATGCCTGCCGAAGACTGTAAAACAGCTTTAGTAGGGAAATTTATTATAGATTTGAATTCTGAAAAGTGTTTTATGCAAAACCAAAGACGAACACGGCACACTCATGGATTGTGATGCACATTCCAGCCAGTATTTATAAAAGGGAAGTATAGTGATGGTGAAGATTATGAAACAGATTTAGGAGCCAATTTTTATTTAGATTTCGATTCTAATGAAATTTTTTATGGAACAAGGAAGAAAAATGCGACCCACTCTTGAATAATGATACACTTTCCAACTGAATGAAATAAAAAAGAAAAATAGGGACGACGCATGGATTATGACACGCTTTTAATATACTATCGCACTTGAGTGCGCATTTAAAATACGAAAGTATTTCAGATTTTTTTTTTTTTAACTCAACGTTCAAGACACCTACAGCATCGCCAAATGTCTCATAATTTTTCTTTCAAAAGTTCTAAAACTATTTGCCATTAGAAATACTACTACCATCTTTATTTCTTTAACAACATACCCTTTCCACAACACAGAATCTCCGAGACCAAAAATGCGCTTCAACCGCTATTAATTCACACACTTGAAAAATAAAGATATGTCAGTATTTCTCATAACATTTCTCTCTCCTCAGAACAGAATCTTCAGTACCAAAAATAACAATCCACTCTAAAACTCGCAGAGCCTCGTTCGAAAGTAAGAAATAGAAAAATAGTTGGGCTACAATCATCTTGATATGAAATCTCATTTCAAGCAAAACCTGGGCCACAATCGTGAAGATTTTTCAGCGAAGAGACTTGTGCACCACCTTAAACTGTAAGAGATACGTGAAGGTATTTCGGAAACATCTGGATTTCGAGAACGACGAGAAATGAGATAATTTTCTGTGAAGTGCAGCACATACTATCCGTTCAAAATGTTAAGTGAAGATTCAAAGCAATAAGCAAAACAATAAATGCTCTTTGTAGAACATGTTTTTGTTGTCAGAGAGAATTGCTTGTTACATGTTTGATAAACTGGAAGGCAATGACGTTTTAGCACTAGAAAGTTATTTCATTCGCTCTAGTATTTTCTCCAGAAATAATTTGTGGCCATTTTTGTGGACGTCGATATGTTTTCGTCACATTTTTAAATAGGGTTGCCTGACAGCGCAATTACGGGATAAAATGTTGAACGTCGCCAAGGTTTGCAATTTTTGGATGCATCACCAAGTTTAGCAGATAATAAATCCCCAAGACAGAACCTAGCTTGGCGATATCATCCATATTTGGCTAGAAACTGGTACATCCTACAGTTTGTTACAAAGGAATATATTTAGAATATGTCTGGCAAAGACTGTAAAACAGCTTTAGTAGGCAAATTTAATATAGATTTCAATTCTGAAAAGTATTTTATGCAACAACAAAGACAAACATTGCACATTCATGGATTCTGATGCACATTCCAACCAGTATTTATAAAAGGGAAGTATAGTTATGGTGTAGATGGCTAAACAGTTTTAGTAGGAAATTTTTATTTAGATTTCGATTCTAAAGAAGGGTTTTATGGAAGAAGGAAGAAAAATACGACACGCGCTTGAATAATGGTACACTTTCCAACTGAATGAAGTAAGAAACAAAAATAGGGACGACGCATGGATTATGATACGCTTTTAATATACTACCGCACTTGAGTGCGCATTTAAAATATCAAAGTGTTTCAGATTTTTTTTCCTTTTAACTTAAGACACCTACAGCATCGCCAGATGTCTAAAAAAATTTTTTTTCGAAAGTTCTAAAACTATTTGCCATTAGAAATACTACAACCCCTCTTTATTTCTTTAACAAAGTGCCTCACCATGGCACAGTGGTTATGTCACTGAAACTGGTAGACGGCCTAAGTGTAAAGGTCCCGGGTTCGGGTGACATCGCGCAGCTGTCGATCTAACGGTCTAGAGTTTTCCTATGTTTTCTCCAGATGTAACGTGAATACGAGTTAGAGCCCCTTAGAAAGTCCTCCTACCGTGGTATCCCCATCCTTGCCAGATCGCCGTAGTGTAACATTGCCTTAATCACACAAAACAAACATTTCTTTAACAAAATACCTTTTCAGAACACAGAATATCCGAGACTGAAAGTGTACACTTCAACCGCTGCTATTTCACGCACTTGAAAAATAAAGATATGTCAGTATCTCTCATAATATTTCTCTCTCCTCAACACAGAATCTTCAGTTTCAAAAATAACAAGCCACTCCAAACTCAAAGCGCCTCGTTGGAAAGTAAGAAAAAAAATCTGGAGTGACTCCACTCGACTTTCCGAACACTTACGATTAAGATCATTACCAAGCATTTAAATAAATTTTAATCGATGAATAATGCAAATATATAGACCAAAATGAAGCTCAATCGAATGTATCGTATAAACGCTAGCGCACTTTCAAGAATTTCTCCCCATAGGCTATAATGTAAAAGGAATTTTTGGCGTAGCCCTGTAGAAAAACTATAAGTCCTATACACATCAAAATCGATACCGGTCTTACGATGGTTGTTTATAACATGTACACCCAATTTGAGCTCAATCGAATGGACCGTTTAAACGCTAGCGCACTTTCCAGAATTTTCCCCCATAGGCCATAATGTAAAAGAAATCTTTGTCGTAGCCCTTTAGAAAAACTATAAGTCTTATACACACCGAAATCAATACAGGTCTTGCGACGGCGGTTTATAACATTTATACCTAATTTGAGCTCAATCGAATGTACCGTTTAAACGCTAGAGCACTTTCAAGAATTTTCCCCATAGGCCATAATGTAAAAGAAATCTTTGTCGTAGCCATGTAGAAAAACTATAAGTCCTATACACATCGAAATCGATACCGGTCTTACGATGGTTGTTTATAACATGTACACCCAATTTGAGCTCAATCTAATGTACCGTTTAAACGCTAGCGCACTTTCAAGAATTTTCCCCATAGGCCATAATGTAAAAGAAATCTTTGTCGTAGCCCTGTAGAAAAACTATAAGTCTTATACACACCGAAATCAATACAGGTCTTGCGACGGTGGTTTATAACATTTATACCTAATTTGAGCTCAATCGAATGTACCGTTTAAACGCTAGAGCACTTTCAAGAATTTTCCCCATAGGCCATAATGTAAAAGAAATCTTTGTCGTAGCCATGTAGAAAAACTATAAGTCCTATACACATCGAAATCGATACCGGTCTTACGATGGTTGTTTATAACATGTACACCCAATTTGAGCTCAATCTAATGTACCGTTTAAACGCTAGCGCACTTTCAAGAATTTTCCCCATAGGCCATAATGTAAAAGAAATCTTTGTCGTAGCCCTGTAGAAAAACTATAAGTTTTATACACACCGAAATCAATACAGGTCTTGCGACGGTGGTTTATAACATATATACCCAATTTGAGCTCAATCGCATGCCCCGTTCAGGAGCTATCGTGTTCACTCACATACACACAAACACACATACACACACACACACACATATACACACATGCATACATACATCTCGTAAAAATAGCATAAATGAATTCAGAAGCCCTCTAAACGTGTCAATACACCAAAATCTCGAATTCGAATTTTTTCATGATTACAATACTTTCCTTACAGGGTACATGTTCGGAAAGTAAAAATAGTTGGGCTACAAGCATCTTGATATGAAATCTCGTTTCAAGCATGACCTGGGCCACCAAAGATTTTTCGGAAAGAAGACATGCGCACAATCTAAAACTGAAAGAGATACGTGAAGGTGTTTTGGAAACATGTGTCCTTCGAGAACCACGAGGTCTGAGGGAATTTTCGTGAAGTGCAGCACACACTATCCGTTCAAAATGTTACGAAAAAATTCAAAGCAATAAACAGAACAATAAATGATCTTTGGTAGAAATGTTCTTGTTGTCAGAGGGAATTGCTTGTTACATGCTTGATAAGCCAGACAGCAATGACTTTTTACCACTAGAAAGTTATTTCGTTCACTCCAGTATTTTCATTTGGGGGCATTTCTGTGGACGCCGATGTGTTTTCGTTGCATTTTCAAATAGGGTTGCCTGACAGCTCAAAGTTGGGGGATAAAATGCTGAACGCGCGTCCCCAAGGTTTGCCATTTTTTAATTCATCACCAAGTCTGGCAAAAAGTTAGTTTCCAAAATAGAACCTAGCTGGGCGATATCTTCCATATTGGGCTAGGAACTGGTATATCCTACAGTTTATTACGAAGGAATATATTTAGAAAATGCCTCCCGAAGACTGTAAAACAGCTTTAATAAGAAAATTTAATATAGATTTCAATTCTGAAAAGTGTTTTATGCTAAACCAAAGACAAACACGGCACACTCATGGATTGTGATGCACATTCCAACCAGTATTTATAAAAGAGAAGCATAGTTATGGTGAAGATGGCAAAACAGTTTTAGTAGCCATCTAATAATCGAAATCTAAATAAAAATTAGATTTCGATTCTAGTGAAGTATTTTATGGAACAAGGAAGAAAAATGTGACCCACTCTTGAATAATGATACACTTTCCAACTGAATGAAATAAGAAAGAAAAATAGGGACGACGCATGGATTATGACACGCTTTTATTTTTCTATCGCATTTGATTGCGCATTTAAAATATGAATGTATTTCAGATTTTTTTTTTCTTTTAACTTAACGTTCAAGACACCTACAGCATCGCCAAATGTCTCATTCACTCCAGTATTTTCAATGCCAAATGAAATGTATTTTCAATGCCAAATGAATGTATTTTCAATGTCTCATTCACTCCAGTATCGCCAAATGTCTATAATTTTTCTTTCAAAAGTTCTAAAACTATTTGCCATTAGAAATACTACTACCATCTTTATTTCTTTAACAAAATTCCTTTTCAGAACACAAAATCCCGAGACTAAAAATGTTCACTTAAACGGCTGCCAATTCACACACTTGAAAAATAAAGATATGTCAGTGTTTCTCACAACATTTCTCTCTCTCCAACACAGAATCTTCAGTACCAAAAATAACAAGCCACTCGAAACTCAAAGAGCCTCGTTGGAAACAACGAAAAGAAAAACAGTTGGGCTGCAAGCATCTTGATATAAAATCTCGTTTCAAGCAAGACCTGGGCAACAATCGCGAAGATTTTTCGGAAAGAAGACATGCGCACAATCTAAAACTGAAAGAGATACGTGACGGTGTTTCGAAAACATCTGGCCTTCGAGAACGACGAGATGTGAGGGAATTTTGGTGAAGAGCAGCAAACTATCTGTTCAAAATGCTGAGTAAAGATTCAAAGTAATAATCAAAACAACAAACGTAGTTTTGTAGAAAATATTCCTGAAGCCAGAGCGAGTACGTTTTTACGTATTTGAAAAACCAGAAAATAATGTCTTTTTTTTAGCACTGGAGTGGTATTTCGTTAGTGTGTTATTTTCTGTAGACATAATATGTGAGAATGTCTGTGGACATAATATGCGTCAACACATTTTCGTTGCATTTTTAAATAGGGTTGCCAAAATAATTATGGAATTTTAAATAGGGGGGAGCAAAATATTAAAAGTCGCCAAAGTTTGCAAATTTTCATGATTTATATCCACGTTTGGCGCCTCAAAACTGAACTTAGCTTTTCCATATTTTTCCTATTGGGCGAGATTTTAACAAGCCCTACAGTTTATTACACATATGGGCAACCTTCGGACCGCGGGCCGTATGTGGCCTCACGCCGGCTTTTGATCCGGCCCGTGCAATGTATCAAAACCCACATAAACCATTCAAACCCCCATATACATGAAAATTATATGGCCCGCAACTGTCAAAAGGTTGACCGTACCTGGTTTATTACAAAGGACAGTCACAGATGAGAAGTACAGTCACAGTATCTGTGACGAAGAAAGAAAAACAGTTTTAAAAGGCGATTTTAATACAGATTTCGATTCCGAATAAGTGTATTAAGGCACAAGGGAGACAAGTACGGTACACTCTTGGATTATGATACACTTTTCAAACAGTATTTATAAAAAAAGTGAAGTATTGTTAGAATATGCTTGGCGAAGATTCAAAACCCCAAACCGGTCCGCCAAGAAGAGCGATTTTTCGCCAAGATAAATGCCGGACACATGAAATTATTGATGGTTTGGAATACGATTGGAAACAGTTTGGCGAACACATTTGACGAAAACAAGTTTTGCTGAAATACCCGCCGGGATAATACGCAAGTACCCAAAACAGTTTCCAACTTAATGGAATAAGGAAGAAAAATATATGGGCGATGTATGAATTATGATACGTTTTTAATGTATAGCACTTCAGCACATGTTTAAAATAGGTAAGTAATTGTCATTTAATTTTCTTTTTAACGACATTTCCTTCTCCAGCACAGAATCTCCATGGCAAAATTGCTGAAATGTAACCGCTGGTAATTCTCACACTTAAAAAACAAATATGTCAGTATTTCTCTCATAACATTTCTCTCTCCCCAACACAGAATCTTCAGTACCAAAAATGCAACCCACTCCAAACTCAAAGAGCCTCGTTGGAAAGTAAAAAAGAAATAGCTGGGATAGAAGTATCTTGATATGATATCTCATTTTAAGCAAGACCTGTCCACAATCGCGATGATTTTTCTGAGAGAAGACTTGCGCACAATATTAAAGTGAAAGAGATACGTGACGGTGTTTCCGAAATATCTGGCTACGAGAAAGGTGAGATGTGAGAGAGTTTTCTGGAAGTGCAGCAAACTATCTGTTCAAAATGATTCAAAGAAGATTCAAAGCAATCAGGAAAACAATAGGTGCTCTTTGGTAGAAAATAGTCCTGTTGTCAGACGTAATACTGTACTATAGAGGGAAGTATTTACTGCAAATACTAACATTATTAATGACTGTGTCATTTTATCTCTCACCCCCTTTATTGAAAACTGTGTCCCAAAAATGCGACATAAAAATACGACATAATTTTACATATATTTAAATACTAGTAGTTCACAACAGCTTTAATCTATTATTACAATATTTTGTAAGCTGTAGAATATGCATCCCGTGTATTTTTCTATAAATAGGTTACAATCGTAAAAAATTCAACATAGGGTTACCAGGCGAAATACACGAAAGATGAGAGATAATATGACATAGTCCATTAATATCGTTTTAATATGACAATAATGAAGCTAAAAAATTAGGGGGTGGGGGTCAGGAGGGGTCTTCCCCTGACGAGGCTCGAACGGCAGAGTTTTCTTTTTTAAATATGTGAAGGGTTTTCCATTAAGAGTGATACAATTAAAAAAAATATGTGTATTCAGTGAGATACAATGCTTTATTTTTATTTGAAAGCTTTCATTATGCCATTAAGTTTGAAAAATAATATCGTTTATGGGAGCACCACGGCTTCTCTGTACATACCGCATTCTGTCAAACCAATTTCCCACCATTCTTTCACATAAATTGGGTGTTACTTCACGAATTACACATTCCATGTTGATTTTTAATTGCTCAGTCCTTATTGGATTATCAGCATAAACTTGTAGCTTAACATATCCCCAAAGAAGGATATCACAAGGTGTTAAATCACAAGAACTGAATCATGTCGCCCATGAATTCTTCTCAAATTTCTCTCAGTATTCACATATGAACACTGATTTTGATGAAACAATTTAATAATTTCGGAACGTTGTTCAGTCGTGTATCTTTCCATGATTAAATGACACAGCGTACTAAACACAAATGATACAAGAAATGTAAAAAAAAGAATGCGCAGTGTTGCCATTCTAACCATTTAAAATTGTATGATCCCTATTGGAAAACCCTTTATCATTATGTTTTAAAAATATTCTAAAGTGAACTGCCGCTGGCTTCCTGAGTGGCTGCTTGAGGATGGAGTTCCTGTAAAGAATGGCTTGCTTCAGTACCATTATAAGTCTTAAACCATGTAGGTAGACTGCTCCTAAGGTTACTTTCCTGTTGTCAGAGAGAATAAGTTATTACGTATTTAACCCATTAAGCGCCAAAGCTCCCGTTTCGGGAACATCTATTATAGATTTTTTTCTTAAAATATTTTAACACAATTTGCGAAATACACATTTTATATAAACATTTACACTATATAACACACCCTATAGTGTAAATGTTTATATAAAATGTGCATTTCGCAAATTGCGCTAAAATATTTTAAGAAAAAAAATATATAATAGATGTTCCCGTAACGGGAGCTTTGGCGCTTAATGGGTTAATAAACCGGAAAGTAATAGCCTTTTATTTTTAAATTAAACAAATAAAATTGCCTGTTTGCTTGTAGCTTATACTATATTTAATTTTTATTTCTATCCTCTTCCCCACTCTATTTTTATCATCCTTGGTTTCTTGCTTTTCCCTTCTTCCAATTGGCAACTCGCTTTTCTTTTCTGTTTACTTTCTTCATTGCCCAGTCCCAGTCTATGTATGGACTTCTCCTGCTGCGGCTGACGAAGTTCGAAACTTTTTCGAACGAAACATGTATACAGATTGACAAATACCTTTAATGGGTGTTACAAAGTTTTGGTTATTTTACTTCGGGAACGCTCTAGATCATATTACTACGAATTTGCGACTAAATCCCCCCAACAGGTAAGTGGATAAGACATAACAAAGGTAGATCAAGTGCGTAGGTGTGCAGTTCTGATCTACTCCGCGGCTATCTATCTGACGGTCTGGAGTTTTGGAAGGTTTCTTCCAGATGCGACTTGAATACGCCTTCGAACTCCTTAAAAAGTCCGCTGCCCAAAGCATCCTCGCTCAGGCGCAGTCCTCTTGCAGGTTAGCCTTAACTCTTTGAGGCGCAACCCTTTCCCAATGCTGAAAAAAGGGCAGTCGTTGCTATCGCTCGACTTAACTACCAACAAGATGGCGGTAGTTAAGTCGAGCGATGGCAACGGCTGCCCTTTTTTCTGCATTGGACAATCTATCCAGCACGTTCTCGCATTCTTCTATTTTTCAGAGCGGATGTCACTGCTGTTAAAAAGAATCGTGACCATTTTTTTACGGGAAATGACGTGCTAAAAAGTAAAGGATTCTCGTGGAGCTATGTCACCCGCAACTATTTTTATAGAAATCAAATCTATTCTTCGTGACTGGCAACTGTCAAAACGTCAGAGTTTGGTGTTCCCAGAGCGGGAACACTGCGCGTTAAACGGTTAACCACCTACTAACCTAACACTTGTTTATGGTAAATGCTATACGAGGGCTCTCCTTAAGGAGGGATATGCGTTGGGTCAAGGACTTTTTAAAGGTTCCTCAACGCGCAATCACTTTTAATCTGGAGAAAAACGACCAAAAAGTTCTGGGATCCCATAGGTGCGCCTTAAATATATAAAACTTAGAAAACTTGCGTTCAAAGTTATATCAGATAATATTAACCATAATGTAAATTCAAATAATAATAATAATAAGTGCATAATTAAAAGTAAAAAGCGTCCTCACGCGAAACAGGAAATATTTCAGTAGAAAGATCTCGCGTTTTCCGTATGGTAAGCCGTTTTCAATCCCAACTATAACCCAATTAATCCCAGTAACCTAAGCAATTTCTCAAACAACAAACAAAGCAATCCGCGCGTTTTTATTTTCATCACTGCCTAACCTAAATTTCCCACTGAAGTGAAAAGTTTAGAACTTCCAGAAAAGTGACGACAGATAAAACTGTCAACAAGCCTTTAGTACCTAACCATCAAAAATTCAGTGACCAATTGTTTGTTCATAATAATTTAGCGGGTTTTTTTTACGTAATAATAATAATGCTATTTTTTCGAGTAGGTACTCATATAGCATGTCATGATGTTCTTCAACTAAAATCTAAACCATACTCAGCGCGACAACAACCTATAGGCGAGGCGAATGCCTACAAACTGCCATCCCGCCATCTTAAGAAGATGTTCTGAAGTACAGAAGAACCCCATTACAGTATACCCTATTGAGAGGGTCAGCCTGACGCGGAGTCTCCAGTACTTAGCTCCTGCGGTGGTATCTGCTTCTCACAATATAATGTAGATGGCAGCACAAGATATTACAGACAATCTATGAACCAGAACTTACCCGAAGTCATGTTTACATTATTTTTCCAACTTTATGTTCTAAGGAGCAGTGTATTAGTAAGTTCTCATATGTTTGTGGGTGTAATTAAAATATCTAATACCGAATTTATGCCTTATTAATCTGCTACCTCCTGCAGCCTATTCTATAAATTGCAAAGTTTCTCAAGCACAGTCTTTTTTTATAGACCCACTGAAGGGATAGAAGGCTCAGTAAACATTGTCCAACCTAAGGTTCGAACCTTTTAAGTGTTACATGGAAGAAAAATGCGCCACTAATCTTTTGTTTAATATATTACGTAAGTCATCTATTCAACTGCACAGTAAATATCAAAGATTGCTTACAAGTTGGTAAAAATATGTATTTGGATATTTTTGTTCCATACAACCACAATTTCCCACGTTACAGTGCTGTGTTCTTTAGCAAATATCAAAATACCCCACTGCTCCAGAATATAAAAATCTGGAGTGACTCCACTCGACTTTCCGAACACTTACGATTAAGACCATTACCAAGCACTTAAATAAATTTTAATCGATGAATAATTCAAACATATATACCAAATTGAAACTCAATCGAATGCACCGTTTAAACGCTTGCGCACTTTCAAGAATTTCTCCCCATAGGCCATTATGCCATAACATAAAAGAAAGTTTTGTCGTAGCCCTTTAGGAGAACTATAAGTCCTATACACACCAAAATCAATACCGGTCTTAGGATGGTGGTTTATAACATGTATACCGAATTTGAGCTCAATCGAATGTATCGTTTAAACGCTAGCGCACTTTCAAGAAATTCCCCCCATAGGCCATAATGTAAAGGAAATCTTTGTCGTAGCCCTGTAGAAAAACTATAAGTCCTATACACACCAAAATCAATACCGGTCTTAGGATGGTGGTTTATAACATGTATACCGAATTTGAGCTCAATCGAATGTATCGTTTAAACGCTAGCGCACTTTCAAGAAATTCCCCCCATAGGCCATAATGTAAAAGAAATCTTTGTCGTAGCCCTGTAGAAAAACTATAAGTCCTATACACACCAAAATCAATACCGGTCTTGCGACGGTGGTTTATGACATTTATATCCAATTTGAGCTCAATCGAATGCTCCGTTCAGGAGCTATCGTGTTCACTCACATACACACAAACACACATACACACACACACACACACACACATACACACATACATACATACATCTCGTAAAAATAGCATAAATGGATTCAGAAGCCCTCAAAACGTGTAAAAACACCAAAATCTCGAATTCGAATTTTTTCATGATTACAATACTTTCCTTACATGGTACATGTTCGGAAAGTAATAAATTGCTTTTACTAAATAGTCATTTTTGGTTTAGAATATAGAAAAATTTGGGAGTGTGAGATGATTAATACTTTTTTCAAAGTATTGAAAAAAAAATATAATGTTTCCCAAAAGTGGTTAGTTATATTCCGGATAGTTAACAACTTTAGCAACTCTGTAAATATGAACACTTAATAAACACTTGAAATATTAACATCAATTTTTTAGACTTTTACCTCACACCTTATTTTTTTCCAGCAAACGCAAACGCTTTATGAAAAAAGTGAAAAATGATGATAGTGAGATATATAAAATTGCGTTTCAAGCAGGCAAGAATAAAGAAAATCTCAAGAAGTTTTTCCTTTGAGCAGCTTTTTGGGCAATCATAAACTGAAAGCGGAACGTGACTGTGTTCTGAAGTAGCTTAATTTACGCATCAAAAATTGTACTAGACGTAGTGTGACAGGCCTGCAATTTTTTGCTCGAAATAAATGTGGAAATTGAAAAGAAGGCATGGCAATGTAATTTGGAAGTAAATAAATAATAACCGGTTATTAATCATGTTACGTGAAAAATAGTGATATTTTCAGTGTCGCGTTTTCACCCTCGGGGTTTAACCTTTTCAGGCGCAACCCTTTCCCAATGCTGAAAAAGGGGCAGCCGTTGCCATCGCTCGACTTAACTACCAGCAAGATGGCGGACGATCGAAACGTTCATCGCGTGCCACAGATCTAGAGATCCTTTTTCGACGACAGCTAGCTGTGCCGGCACTGCCATCGCTCGACTTAACTACCAGCAAGATGGTGGACGATCGAAACGTTCATCGCGTGCCACAGATCTAGAGACCCCTTTTCGACAACAGCTAGCTAAGCCGGCACTGCCAGCTGTAGTCAAAAAAGGGTCTCTAGATCTGCGGCACTCGATGAACGTTTCGATCGTCCACCATCTCGCTGGTAGTTAAGTCGAGCGATGGCAACGGCTGCCCTTCTTTTAGCATTGGGCCATCTATCCAGCTGTTCTCGCATTCTTCCATTTTTAAGCAGATGTCAGTGCTGTTAAAAATAATCGTGACCATTTTTTGACGGGAAAGGACGTGCTAAAAAGTAAAGGATTCTCGTGGAGCTATGCCACCCGCAACTATTTTTATAGAAATCCAATCTATTCTTCGTGACTGGAGACAGTCAAAACGTCAGAGTTTGGTGTTACCAGAGCGGCAACACTGCGCGTTAAAGGGTTAACCTAGAGACACTTGAAATATAGTAAAGCACAAGTCGTCATTTGTAGGTACACGAAAAAAAAAAATATTTTGCGGAACTGAACAAAATTTTGTTGATTTAGCAAAAATGTGGTTATCTCTATTTCAGCCGAATAATTTTGTCTGTTTCAACATTTTTTTTTTAATCAACAAAATATTTTGTTGGATTAAAGAAAATTTTGTTTATTCAACAAAAATATTTCTTTGAAACGGAGACAAACAAAATTTTCTCGAATCAATAAAACTTTATTTTTTAATGTAAATCAGTGGTTAAGACACTAGACTCGCTACAGGAGTATTAGGGGGTTCGATTCCAACATAGATATACGTGTCACCTTGCACATGCGACGTACGTGCAAGCCAAATCCTTGATTCTGAAAGTCTTGCTTGGCGATAGCTACCAGTTCTCGCATAGTGCCAATATTCAGAAGTCCCTCCCACCCCTTCTGAAAAAGATTGGCCCCCACCAAGGCCTAGTGCATAAGAAACTAAACAAGGTAGATAGTAGAACTGTGATGGTCCCGGGTTCGAGCCTGTCGAACGGTTGTCGATCTTTAGGTCTGGAGTTTTGGTCGGTTTTCACCAGATTTAACATGATTATGCGTTAAAGCCCCTTAGAAAGACCCCTGACCAAGACACCCAAACCCCCATCTTTGGCAGATAGCCCATGCGTAGTTTTGCCATAACACAAACAAACATATTATGACGAGGATCCATAATGTGGTGGGGTTAAAACTCGTAGATAAAAACTTATGTAGCTGTAAGCGGCAGATTCGTTGGCGTGACTTGTCCTCTGATGGCAAACAAGCATGTTACTTTGGCTTAATTAGCGCTCATTTTGGCACTTTTCATAGGAATTTTCAATATTTGTGGACAGCTGTCACCTAAGCAAAATGAATACCGTTTTAGGTAGAACCGAAAACCCTTGGGAACACGACTGGCGGTTTGAATTCTCGTTCATATAGTAGCCTTAGTTTAATTCTCCACATGTTTGAGATGTAGAATTCTAATTAGACGAATGCGAACGCATTTATTAATGTTTGAAACACACGGATCTTAAATTATTCTTCGAACCTGAAGTCTAACGAACTAATTTAGAAGAAAATATTATAAGGAAGTAGTTTTCTCAGAAATAAAGTTTTTTTATAAGATTTTTTTTATTGCATTGAAAATGTAATTTAAATTCTTTTCAAAAGAACCCCTACTCAACATTAATCTTTTCTGACTTAATTAAATAATTTCTGTTTCAGATGAATAAATTTTTCTTTTGAAAATTTTGAGATTAAATTTGTAATTAAAAAATTGAAATTAAAAATACTGGTTATTAAATCGTCGGGAGAAATCGGTTTTTGTTTATGCGTACAAATTAGGACATCCATTCCCAGATTAATTTTTGTGTCCTCAATTAAGGATGCAGTATACGAGAGGGTTATTTCGTGCGTAAAATTGACCATGTCGTTCCTTTCGAAGCAGCTCAATGGTAACGAATACCTAGTTTTAAAAGTTTGTTTTTTTAAATCCTAGGCTCTTTATTTTTCTAACTCGATGGGTTTCCAAGCATTAAATGAAATTAAAACATTTTTTTAAGTTCAAATTAAAAAGGAGACTTAGAGGAGAAGAGAGGATTTTATGTTAAAAAATTTAACTTGTTTTGATATTTCATGAAAACTTCGACTTGAACGAATATTCGATTTAAGACTTCAGGTCGAGAGTTTACCACATTTCGAGAGTTTACTACATTTTAGTTTTAAGGCACATTTTTGTTAGTAACCACGGAATCTACTATGAAAAAAAAAGTAAGAAAATCTGAAGTACTTTCATATTTCAAATACGCCCTAAAGTGCTATATATTAAAAGCGTATCATAATTTATGCGTCGTTCCTATTTTTCTACCTTATTCCATTAAGTTGGAAAGTGCATTATTACTCATGAGTGTGCTTAGTTTGTTTGCCGTATGTTTATTCCTTGTTTCATACAACCCATCTTTGGAATCGAAATCTATCTTAAAATCTCCAATTAAAACTGTTTTTCAACCTTCGCCAAGCATATTCTAACTATCCTCCACCATTTTAAGTACTGTTTAGAATGGGCATCGTCATCCATGAGTGCGCAGCGTTTTCTTTCCTTGATCCATAAAACCCTTCTTCGGAATTGAAATCTACATTAAAATCGCCTACTAAAATTATTTTACATAATTCGCCAGGCATTTTCTAACTATACTCCCCCTTTATAGTAAATATTCGCGTTTTGGCACCAAACTTAGCGACCAATTATCAGAAATTGCAAACCTTATGCAACTTTCAACATTTCATTAACACTCTTCCTTCCCCTCCACGTTATCTGGCAAACACACTTGAAAAAATCTTCACCGCGATAGTTCATGTCTACACAACCTGTCTACCAGATCGCAAAGGCAAAAATGCGTAGACAAAATTCTGCGCTTGAGCGAAACGCACCATATTACTTAAAAGAAAAAGAAAAAGCTTATATACTTCAAACAGGAGAATCTGATAAAAACGAAAGGAAAGTACAATATTGATATGTAGTATTGCATTTGGAGCAAGAAGGAGGAACTTCTCGGGATTTTAGGAAGAGCTCGCAGGCAATTTCAAACTGAAAGGAAACGTGTCAGTGTTCAGTAACACATTCCTTCACACAATGAAAAATTGGACTTGAAGTCTTCAAAAATATTTCAATCATGAGTTCAAAATGTAAGAGAAGTGTTAAGGTGATAAGTAACAGATTGAATCTTCTCAGGCAGCAAAAAATGTAACTTTTTACTGCACATACACATAACAAAAAAGTACGTCAAATATACAGGGTGTTTCGAAATAGATGTTACCGCGATTATCTTTTAAACCGTAAGTGATAGAAACATACTTTCAATCAGAAAAATTAGTTTAAATAACTAGTAGATTTCAGATACTGCAATTTTTTACTGGGGGCTGTATACATATTAAAATAAGAAATTTAATTTGTATATGGTCCCTCCTTTCCTATCATTTAGAAAAATGCGCACTTTGTCTAAGAAAATTAAATAAAAATATCCCGTGTCTCTAAGGGAAATAGTTAGCGAGAAAATTAATTTTGAAAATCAGGACTTACACCACATTACTTACTGTGTTGGCTTAGAGTTTTCAGAAGAAATAATCTTAACTTTAGGGGACCACGCTGTGAGTTCATAAAAGATAAATAAAGATCCCAATGTTGGAAAAAGCAACTAAGCCCTTTTCAAATGTGTGAAATTAACAGGTACAGTTTCACCTAAAATCATCGTTACTGCTTTATGAAATTAGCAATAATTTAGGCTTTTAAGAGGTCATCCACTAATTGTGTCACTCTTCCAGAGAAGTAATTTTAAAGTGTGAAAGAGAATGACAAAATGATGGCGTAAGTTACTCTGGTGTGGTAACTTTCAGTAGAAACTGCCAAACATGCTTTGCAGGAAAATTCTAGCTAAATTAGGATTTGCTAGAATTTTCCTGTGAGTCAACTGTAGAACTGTAGCGAGTCTTTTAGAGTAAACTGTATCTATCGAATGACTATTAACATAAATTAACGTTAGTTAAAAAGTATTTATATTTTTCTAGCTTTTGAGACATTCCCATAGAGCTTGGCGACCAATGCGAAAATTTTCAAATTGTAATATCTCGCTAACTATTTCAATTAAGGCCTTATTACACGGACAAAATTTAGAGCAATTTTAGTTGCAGAAACCAGTTGCTGCAATTCATTCCCGAAAGTCAGGGAGCCCAGATGAGCACGCAGGGTTGCCATAGTAAACAAACTCCACTGTGTTCAGAAACGTCAGAGATTCCCCGAATTGGCGGTTGGTAGAGCATGTAGATTATAAATAGCATATCGTTGGTTGCTTATACCTCGTGTATCTTCGAATAGGATTGATATTTATTTCTCTTTTCTTCAATCAAATCAATTTCCATGTCGATATTCCATTTCACGGACATTTTGTTTTCGCACACGCTCATCCCTTTCACTACGAACGGTATGGCTGACTCTGACTCTTCCGCCATCTTGTGTTGTGACGTAGAAATAGGAAGCACTACGATTGGCTGGATTTCCAGCAACCTGCAGTTTTTCCGCCTCTGAACGAAAAAGTTGGAGTTGACTGTTCCGTAATGTAACCGAGGGAAATTTCCAAGAAAGAGGTTTCTGCAGCTGGTTGCAGCAACCAGCTGCCTTATTACACGAAAAGGCCTTATTACACGAAAATTCCTTCGTGTAATAAGGCCTTTAGAGACACGGGATTTTTTTATAATTTTCTAAGAGTAACATTTTTCTTAGTATAAGTGATAGAAAAGGAGGGACAG
Organism: Cheiracanthium punctorium; assembly: GCA_038373885.1. Classification (NCBI taxonomy): domain Eukaryota; kingdom Metazoa; phylum Arthropoda; class Arachnida; order Araneae; family Cheiracanthiidae; genus Cheiracanthium; species Cheiracanthium punctorium. Next base: position 704,681 of record JAWZYV010001978.1, read on the forward strand.
CATAAAAATTAAATTTCTTATTTTAGTATGTATATAGCCCCTAGTAGAAAAATTGCCATATCTGAGAGCTACTCTTAATTTGGCTAACTTTTCTAGTTAAAAATATGTTTCCATCACTTACGGTTTAAAAGATAATCGCTGTAACATCTATTTTCAACCAATTGGTATAAATAGACAGGGTCGTTAAAATTAAACTTAATCTATAGTCGAACCGTTTACATGGAACATCGATTAAAACAATATCCCGCTCATTATAATAAATTTTTAATGTAACAAACCTTAATAATTAGTCAGTGCAATCCCAGATAATGGAATATCCCGCTTATTAGAATGAATTTTCGGGGCAAATTGGCTATTCTATTGAACGATTTCAGCTGTATGAACAGCGTTCTACAACAGCGACAGGTGAACGGTTTGTAACCAAATTTGGTATATAGAGTATACATATGAGATACGCGCAAGTAGTTTTGAAAAAAAAATTAGTTCAAAAATTAGTGGCGTTATGCATGCAATATAGCAAATTTAACTATGGAAATGGATAATTCGAAATGTACAAAAATTTTATTTTCAATTTCAACATTCATTCAATTGTTTATGAGCGTTTATTAAATAAGTTGGATAATTTTTGTGAGCTGATTTCCCCATAAAAAGCACCACCTAGTGGACACTTTTTGAATAAACTTTTTTTTAAATCTTCCTTCAGCACATTTCGTGTATAGCCCATGCGCAAAATTTGTTGGTAATCTACTCATAAACAAAAAAAAAAATGTTTAATTTTTTTAATAGAAAGAGCCCCTCATTTCTTAAAATTGTTTTTGAATTGCATAGTTAGGTTTTAACAATAATAATTACAAGAAACTGAATTCATTACTTTTAAAAATTTAGATGGTTTAGCTTACTATATTACGTTTTATTTACTAAAAAGAACGGCTATTCGCTTACAAGAGGCGCACGTGCCCAAGCCTGTTATATAAATTAGTTATTAAACATTCGTGAATGCGTTTAGTTATTAAACATTCACGAAAAATTTAGTATGCGGTATTTTTTTACAAGTTTCTTAAACGCATGTCTTTAAAGACTCTCTTAAATTTTACGTTCATCAGAAGTTTTCCAAAATTTTCAAAACACATTTACATGCATTTTTTAATGAATGCATAATTTCTCTATTGGGGAAGAAATACGCGAAACTTTTTCAAGTGTCCTTAATTATTAGTTTTCTTTTCGGAACTCTTCTAAAGCTTGGAAAAGACTAGAATTTAAGAACTGCACTCTTAAGTTAAATAGTTTTAAGAAAATCTTTATGCAAACATAATTTTAAAGAACAATTGATGAGGGGTCATGTTAAAAAAAATTAAAACAATTTTATTTTATCAAACCACTGAATAAAACACATACTAGAAAATCTTCCTATCTTTCTTTTTCTACCGGGAGCTCTGATCAAAATATTTATTTTCGCTCACATTCCGTATTCTTCTTAATTTCAAAACTTTTTTATTCCTCTCTAACTTTTGCATCGCATATTTTAAGTGTAAATTTGTACAATAATGCTTCTGACTGAAAGAGAACTGATTGGGAAGGAGGTTTCCCCCCTACATTATTGATAAACTTCTATCTCAGTGCTTCAAGTCTTGAATATGAAAATTATATTTTTAAGAGGTTATATACATGGTGTCCCATAACTATTGGCACAAAATTTAAGGGAAGGTAGGGCACATAATAAAGAATAAAAATCAGACATTTATGTGGGCGCCGTCTTCATGTAAGTGTTAATAATTACTTTGCAACAAGTTCTGAAATAATCGGAACCATGGTTCATCAAAAATTATATATCTTTCAGAGAACACGTGAATGAAAAGTTGATAGTTTAAAAATTAAAATTTCATTTCATTCATGAAGTTTTTGTAGCCAAGTCCATTGTTTATGAAACTTGTTTAAGGAATTACACGAACATTTCAACACTTTTCAATGGTGATTGTTAACAGGCAAGTGAAAACGGCGTTTTGACCCTCACTGCTGTGATTCTGATTAGTTATTATGTGCCCTATTGTAGCTTGTCAATATGTTCCTGGATAACTAAATAATCCGGTTATTAGAATAATTTTTGTGACAAAATGTCACTTCTATTAAGTGGATTTGACTATATGAAATTTTTAATCTATTATTAATAATATCCATAGCACTTTAAAATTTTATGGCACGAAAAATGCATGGTTTAAGCATTCTAATAACTTAATAAATTCCTAGAAAACATTAAATTGAGTAAGTTTAGGACAATATTTACTCTTCAGCGTATATATTCAGGAGAAAACGGCTTTACAGCTTTCTCTTTCTTATCTGAAGTGTACTGCAAAATAAATTATTTTTTAAGAAAACATCACATTCTTTTATTTATTTTTTTTAAGAAATCCTCTTTACTAAGTATATATTCAAAATCTTTTTCAATACATCTTCTTACTTTTCATAGAAACACTTTTTCTTGTAGACACGTAACTTAAGCTTGTAGGTGGACTTTGTATGAAGGGTTGATGATATTATAAAACTTGGAAAAACAATATTTACACAAACCCTGCTTCTGTCGCTTTTGCAAACATTCAAAAAAGATTTGCGAGAACTTATAAAGTAAACTAAATCTTTCTTAGTAAACATTTTTCATTTTTTTCAATAAAGCTGTTGCTTTATTCTGTTTTGGAAAGAATTTACAGGAGACTCTTTATATGGGACATATTAAGTATAAAAAATGCTTTATAATAAGTGAAATCTCTTTTAAATTAAATCCAACATGAAAATATCGTGTCACTTTAAGTGTGAATTATGTAAGTTCAACATGTTTTACTATACAATGGTGATCACACATATATTAAAATGTGAGTATTTAATTTTTAAAAATGTATTATACTATGTAAATGGTTTATGTTTTTCACGTTAATGTTTTTTAATTTTTGAATAGTGCTGAAAGTTTCAACCAAAATTAGCATTTTACTGCATTGTTTAAGAAATAGAGGTTTTACAAGTATATAAAGCGGCCAAAATTTTAAAAAAGAAAATTAGATCTAGCTAATTAAATGGAATTTCATTTTGCTATGGCATTTTCATTTTCAAAAGTCACTCTAAAAATCGTTCGAAATCGCAAATTGCTTTTCAGAAAGGAATTAAAATTGAAACAAATGTATCAAGTCTATCTATGGCAAACTCCCCACACCCAAGTCAATATATGGCAAATTCCCTACACACAAAATCTGCATTGCAAGCGACATAAATTAAAGGCACACAGAGTATTTGTTCACTTCTTGGACAACTTTATGAATCTACACATGGTTTACATGAATTCGTTTTCTGTAAAGGCTGCCGTGAGAGATTTACATGGAATACTTTGGCATATATTGATGGATAAGTTTGCTGCAAAATTGTTGTTTTGACATCCCCAACTCTATTCTAACTATTCCCGCTTTTTTTTTTAAATTGCTCTGCAGTTCTATTATTTTCTCAAGGCGTATCACATACATATATACTGTTATCCCAAAAAGGTAGTAACGGACTTTAATTCTTTGTCTATTAGAGATAAGTTGGCAATGTAACTTGAAAAAATGTTAAAAAATAAGGTCGGAAATAAAGATCCGTTAAGAAAAAAAATTCTCGCTAATTTTTAAAAAGTTGCACTTTTTAAATTTATATACGACCCCCTGAACAAAAAAAAATCCCCTTTAGTAAATTGTGCCCTCCATACACTAAAGATGTGAAGTACAAATTTTCAGCCTTTCATCTTAAAATGTCTGGGAGATATTTTTAAATTAATATGTTCGGGGTTATACATGAATTTGTATGTAAACGTTTATTGATAAAATGCAAAAAATATTTTATTTCGTAATTTCTGAACCACCCCAAAATTGTTCGACGTGATTTTTTTCCTTCGAGAGCCATTGAAAAGTGGTTAAAATCAGCGTGTATTTATATTATACACACCTATAATTATATTTTTTATAATATACATACCTATAATCATATTTTTTATTACCTATAATATTATATTTTTTTCATATAATTATATTTTTATGATATCATTCTCAAACTTTGTACAACACCTCATTAGTCTATGAGGCACATTTTACTAACAGGGAATTTTCTTTTGTACGGGGGCCGTATACAAATTAAAAAAGTGTCTAACATTTTGTAAATGAAACAGAGGAATTTTTAAGAGTCTCTATTTCCGAACTTATTTTGAACATTTTTCTTTTCAATTTATATTGCCCACCTTAGCTCTAATAGATAAAGAATTAAAGCCCGTTACCAACATTTTGGGACACCCTGTATGCATATAGGATGTCCAGCAAGGGGCATACTGATTTCAAAATATCATAGCTCGTAAACAAAGGACAATAGAAGGACGACACAAACTGTATATTTATTACGAAAGCTGTAATTATACAGAAATTTCGAAATAGTAGTTCCAAAATCCGCTAACAGATGCTGCAGTAATCTCTGGCCTCTATATTGGGTTGGCCTGAATATTTTCCCGATCTGACACCTTCTGACTATTTTCTGAGGAGCGCATTGGAAAAAATTGCCTACTGAAATCATCCCAACATGATAGACGAACTTGAATGGTCTACTTATGTAGCATGGGAATCCACTTCCAGTGTGACATTATCGGCTGAGATGACAAATTTTACTATTCGTTTGCGCTACCTCTGCATGTCATGAGGGTGAACATTTTGAAAAGATTGTGCTGTGACTGCTTGCAGAGAATGAATTTATAGATGATGATCGTCAATCGATATCGACGTGCAGCGCCATCTAGCAGTGGTCCACTCAAGGTGGTGTTTGGGGCTCTGATCCCCGTTATCGAATTTTTTTTATCATAAAATCCATAAAATTTTATTTTTCATCATAAAGATTACGCTTTTAAACATTACGTCCATAAACATTAAGATTATGTCCGTAATCTTCCTATATATTTTTCGAATATTAAACAAATATTACTGATAAAGATAAGGTCCAGCGTACATATTACGTAAAAATTTAAAACAAACTATTCCATGCAAAGAACAGTAAAAAAAATCTAATCTCGAGTTAAAATGTAAATTAATTATAAACTTAGTAAAATAACCCACGTAAAAAGGTTCTTTCATCTAAACCATGCAATGCACAGGGATTTTCTAATCTAAATGTAACATTACATTAAAAAAAAATTCTTAAACTTCATAAGAGTAACAACTTACATTTACTACATCGAAATATCTTTGTATTTAAACTTCCTTGGAAAATTAATTAAAGCAGGTCGTTGGAATTTGTTTAAAGGCAGGTTATACAATCGCGTTACACAATATTTACAAAGACTTCGTTGTTCAACCAAGACTTTTATAAACATTGTAAAATCCAATGTTTACAAAAGCGATTCCATGTATCGCTTTTGTAAACATTACAAAGATTTTTCGAAAACTTGTAAGACAAACTAAGTCCTTTACGGTAAATACTGTTCAGTAAAGTTATTACTCTATTCTACAGCCAGGAATATTTCTACTATAATTGAGTGTTTTATAACAAGAGCAAAATTTTCATTCATTTTAATCTTACAGCAAACACGTTTTGTAGACATTCAACGTCAAACGTGAGTCTTCATCAGTGTCGGTTTAAGTAATACGGTTTTGATTAATGTACAGCCAAATTTGATATCATCTTTCAAATTTTGCAGTATAAATTTCGAATAATCACTCTATTTCTTTTTTTACTTAGTACTTTATTTATTTATTTTTTTTTTTTGTGGACATGATTTGCGCCGACACGCTTTTGCTCCATTTTTCAATAAGGTTGCCATATAGTGCGGACGGGGAATGGGGAGAGAATAAAATGTTGAAAGTCGCCAAGGTCTGCAATTTTCGAAGATTTATTGCCAAGTTTGGCGTCAAAAAATAAGTCCCCAAAACTGAGCCTACTTAAGCGAAGTCTTCCACATTCATCGAGACACTGCATAATTCTGCAGTTTATTACAAATGAGAGACGCCCAGTTGGTGTAGTGGCTAGAGAACCATTCTATTACGCCTTGGGTCCGGGTTCGAATGCCGGCTTGGGCATAGGCGTTAACTTGTCTATCCCAACATAGGGGGGCAACGCTGGCCACTCATTGAATTCTCCCATAATAAAATGGCCAGTAATTCGGGCCTTAGTAGTTGCGAATGCTTGATGAGCAAGTGCCCGCCCTTAAAAAAAAAGTAAAATTGTAAAAGAGAAGTACATTTAGAATAGCCATTGGAATGTAAATTTCAATTCCAAAGAAGGGTTTTGCGTAACAAGGAAGACAAATACGATACACTCCTGCATTATGATATACTCTCCAAACAGTATTTATAAAGGTGAAGAATAGTAGAATATACCTGACGGAGATTGTTAAACAGTTTTAATAGGCGACTTTAATAGAGATTGCAAATTTTAAAAGTGTTTTCAGGAACAAGAGAGACAAACACGGCACACTCATGGATTATGATGCACATTCCAAACAGTATTTATAAAAGCGAAATACAGTTAGAATAGGCTTGGCGAAGACAGTTTTAGTGGACTAATTGAAATTAAATAAATTTCGATTCCAAAGAAGTGTTTTATAAAACAAGGAAGAAAAATACTGCACAATCATGAATAGTGATATACTTTCCAAATTAATAGGATGATTAAGAAAGATAGGGACGAGGCATAAATTATGATACTTTTTACTTCATATCACTTTAGTACGTATTTAAAATATGAGTGTTTCAGATTTTTATGGTAAATTTCTTAAGATAATTACTGTCACTAATAAATTCAAATAAATTGACCAAAAATTCAAATAATTTACTGTATTTTTTTCCGGAAACCGACTACGAAATTCATACGTGTGATTTCCTACTTACTCTACCATGCACATTACTGAAATGGTGTGTATAAAAGGTGACCAGATTCCTGAAGAAAAAATTCGAATGAATCAGCGTGGTATAGCCCAAATCGAAAGAGAAATTGAGGGCTGTTTATAAATTCAATACTCTTCTGCATTAAATTTCTATTTATTCTACTAAAGCATTATCAGCAATCATAAAATGAAGAAAGATTATTATTATTATTTTCAATTTGGAAATAAGTGCCATTTTAATCAAAATTTTTTCCAAATACTGTTTTACATTTTCGGTATTAAAAAGTTACAAATGGTGGTTAAAATGAAATAGCCGGGTAATATGGAATAGGTGGTTTAAACTGGGTGAAAATTCTCTTTAGTTCCATAAAAAATAGTTATTTTTAACTATAAAACCATATGTAAGGATTATGTTCCAATCATTTCTGCTTCGAGTCATTTTACAAAAGTCACAGACATAATCTTCTTTCTCTGCTCCGATACAGTCAATGTGGGCCCACAGAGCTGAAGCATTGAATCATAATTTATCCTCGTTGATCTTCGGAAAATTTTCCATTACAGAAGATACATTCGGTATCTTTGTTTTGTGGTTCTTTAGTGGATGGCATGAAATCCATTACAATATTACCTAGTTTTCAATAATACCGGACACGCCATCTAGCAAAATGAATCTTTAAATTCATGTGCAAAACACTGTAAGTTAAAAACCAGCAAACTACATTTCTTTTATTGTACATTATGGGTAACATAACAATTCAAGTCACGCGTATACTAGTAGGTTAAAATGTTTGAAAACATATCTACAAAATCTCTTGAAAATCACAAAACACACTTTATTCTGTAGGGTGTGGTACGACAACAACACAAGCAGTCAACTCTCACTGCGTTGCAACATGGGAATCTTTATTGGGTAGTTCATGGTACTCTCACGTGACAACAGAGCCGGAAACTCGATATTCCATATTTCCCGACTATTCTATAATACCCTCCTCTCCTCTATAATAAAAGTTGCACTTTTATGACATAGTTTCTCCTCCCTTCTACACCTGAGAATATTGTGTTTAAGGTACATCCGAACCGCCGCTCTTACGTAATGCTACACGCAATGCAAATCGGCCAATTCTGAATTATTAAACCGATTCATTCGTCTCCGACAAAGTCTTATGCTAAAATGATCACGCTTTCACAAGACTGCGAAAATCGCCCTCTATCGGTCGGGGTTTGCATTTCCAGACACAAGCTCCTGTGTAAATCGCGTTTGTCATGGAACGACGAACCGGCATTTTAAGTTTGGCAAACACCTTTAGTGGAAGACTGTAGAGTGAATCAGGAGGCATAAATATATGTGTAATTTCTTGAGTGGAATTTGTAAAAAGCAAAATATAGAATGTATAGTGCAAACCGGAAATAAATCAATCTTTTGAATTTTCTATCCTTAACAAAGAAGTATATTTAGGTCAAAACATCATATTCTCTTTTAAAAACAAAGGTAATGAATCTTGAGCTATGAAATGTTCAATTTTTTATACTGACTTTTTTATGCCACAAGAGTTTTTTTAAGGCGGAAACAGTAAATATATCAGCAATTCCTATAACTTTTGCAAAAGAAAGTAAATCCAAAATGTTGATTTACTTCCTAAGAAGTTTTCCTCCTTACTTCCTAAGAAATTTCCTTCGAAATAAATTGGATTATTTTGTTTCAAATATTTTCTTTCGCTTTTCTTTATTTGTGTCAAAATCAATTGTATTTTTAGTTTGTTTTACCTTACTATCAATACAACAATAATAGTCAAATTCTGATATTTAATACCGTATGAATATTTACAGACATTTCATGCAAGTTCTGTCCTTATCTACATAAAAAACCGAAAAAATTAAATTTAAGAAAAAATTAAAAAATAATTTAATAAAATAAAAATTAATAATTTTATAAAATGATTTAAATATTTTATAAAATAAAGTTACTATTATATTAAAAATTGCGGATCACAACAAAACGCTTACAAATATTTTTGTGATAACATATTGATTTCTCATAAATTAAATAGTTAAAAAAATTCTTAATTAAAAATATCTGATTAAGTAGGTTGAGATTATGTTCTTGCGTGTTCTCGACAGTTTTGATGGATACAGCAAACCCAAAAAAAGATTAAGAAAAAAAATAATGCTTTAGTCCACGGTGTATGGTTTTCTAATTAAGTTCCATTTTAATAAAAATTATTGAATTTATTTCTATAGTTAATAAAATTAATAAAACTAACATTCAATTATGCAAATTTTATATCTGAAAATGAAATGTTTAAAGAAAATGTAACGTTTCTTAAACATTCAAAATTAAGTCTATTAATTTAGATGCATGATTTTGGTGTACATGTTCCTAAATGCGATTCTTTAAAGGTACTTTTAAAATTACACTATTTAATAGATCGTTTAAATTAATCGTTATAAATTGAAGTATAATGAAATAGTACAGAAGTATGGAACACAGAGGTTACGGCTCTGTTTCGTGACGCTGCCATTCATGAATACAGCATTTCGATATGACGTTACAATGACGTCTGTCTCACTCAAATGACAACTGCGCATCTTTTCCACGCAGATTCTCCTATTATATTCCTATTGTATTCAACTCAGAAAAGGGTATTAAAAACATCAGTTTTAATTATCCTTAACAATTCAAAATATAAAAATGTTGCTAGAAAATCAGTGTTGAAGGCTTGCTTAACCAATTCGATCCATTACAACAATCATCCAAAAACTTTAGTCTAATACAGTGAAACCTCGATACAACGATACTTAAGGGACCAAATAAAATTGTCGTTCTAGAGGGATGTATCGTTATGTTTAGGAGATATTATATTGTATGGAAATTCCACACGACCGCAAAAATTGTATCATTATAGAGGGATTCAACGTTGAATCAAATATCGTTATAGCGAGGCTTTACTGTACTCTTTTTAATGCTGAAAATCATGTTTTTCCTATTGAAGTACATTGCGATTAATACATTTTTTTTTCTTTAGTTCAAAAAATGTCCCAAAAAAAATGACGCTTTCTATCAAAAATGGGCAATTAGCCAAAGGAATCGCCGCTATCCATAGTGAACAATGTAAAAGTGTCCCATTCACAAATGAGATGATGTAGAAAATGTTCGCCCTCCATCATAAACTGTCTCAGAGATTTTTTAAACTAAGATGGTCAGTAACTGTACATGAATTTGAATGTTTATTGTTAGAGTGAAAAAAATTATTTCTTTCATAAATTCTATACATACCTGAAACGTGATCATCTGACATGATTTTTTCCCTTGAAGAGACACTAAAAAGTAGTTAAGGGGACAGCCTACTTTTAAGAATGGGAAAATGTAGAAATTTTAGTTCAACTTTCATAATTAAAAAAAAAATAATGAATGCATGCAGAAACACAATTTTTTTTCAGTTAACTACTATGACATTACTCTATTGATTAAAAATATTATTGTAGTTTATTATAAAGGTGATAATTTAAAAAACATTATTTTACCACACAATATTGTAAAAACAATTCAAGGGTACTTTCCCACTGCGCGCAAGATATCTCAATTAGAATTCCTTTGATCCTCATAATTTTTTTCTAAATTAAACAAAACATTATAATTAATAATCTAAACTAAAATGGTTTAATTATTTTCATAATTTAAATTAAAAAAAATATTTAATCTAAAAGTTTAAATTATCATAAAAATTTTGATAGTTTTACAATCATAACTTTTTTTCTATGAAACACAACCATTTCATTTTAGTTCATTTTGTTCATTTTATTAAAATAAATGCCTGAGAAAAATTTCAAGTTGATATCTTAAATAGTTTTTAAAATATCATGCGCGCAAACTTGAAAAAGAGTGTTTTGAGAAAACGCCAATTAAAGTTCAAATTGTAGTTTAGGAACATAAATTTAATTTTTAAAAATTAAAAACATTTTCTATTGAAACATTTACTATTTAAAAATAATTTTACTGAGTATTTAAAATGATTAACCCAAAATATGTTTTAATATGGCTTAAGAAACATCAATCTAAAGAAAATCTCGACAATTGTAAATATGAAAAAATATGTACATACCTTAACGAAAGATACATTTTTAGGATATAAAGGCACGAATATTGGTAAAGTACATTATTTGAAGTTATTTTAATAATTATATCCATGTATATATTTTTTTTACTATGCAACATAAAAATTTGATTTTATTTCACTTTATGAACTTTTCGATTTAAAATTTTCCGCTTTCATGCACATTGCCTTCGTTTTCTTTTATTGCCTCAAACTGAGAACTGTTGAGCATTTTTCTGGCTCTTGGAGTTTCTAAATTAAATTCTGTACATTTCTTTTCTGCCTCTTTTATGCTTTTAGTGTCAACATTAGTTGCAGCTTCTGCAGCATGCTGCCCAACTTGCGTTTACATTTTCCTTTTTATCTCAATAAATAATTGTCATACAGAAAAATGGTTGGTATCAATCTTTTTAGAATAAAGTAAACTATTTAATGAGATAAAAATCTCAAAATCAATTTTTGGGGCATTTTAAAAGTAGGCTGTCCCCTTAAGTAAGCATATATTTCTCTTCACATCTCTGACATATTTTAGGATATTATTCTCAAATTTTTCACATCACATCATAGTGCATGGGGCATATTTTACTAATTGGGATTACCAAGGGGAATATTTTGTTTCTTTTTCATACTTCATTTTGAACATTTTTTTTTCAATTTACACTGCCTACTTATCTCTAAGGGATAAAGAATAAAACGTGCTATCATCTTTTTTGGTTACACTCTATTTAGTCCATATGCACTTCGTGTATCGTGATATACAGCAAATGTTCATCGCAAATCACTCAGCTGTTTTGCCTGCAATGGCAGGATGCTGTTTTTTAAGTGATGTTTATTAAATGTTTATGAGAATGCTTATGAATGTGTTTAGTTCTAAACCCGCTTAATAGAACAACAAATTTGTGAAGAAAAATTATTCTAGTAAACGGGATATACCATTATCCGGGATCAAACTGACAATTTAGTACTGCTTGTTACATCAAAAGGTTATTACGTTAAGCGGAATCGCCAGGTGGACCCCCGTGGGGGGTCTTTATGAAGCTTTTGAAGGGGTCTATAGTGGTCTAGGGTTCAATTGGTCTAGGGTTCAATTGATCGATGATTAAATTTTTGTGTTTTAAAATTTTTTAATAAATTTTTAAGGAATAGATAGATTATAATATCTAAAGCGAATATATTTCTAGTGTATTTTTATTAAAAAAATAATGTTTAAATTAATACATTGAAAAATTCGTTATGTTTCGATTATTAAACTGTTTTATTAATACGTACGTTATTGTCACATGTCAGTACTGAAAATCGTAGATTTAGAAAAAACTACATTTTATTCTTTTACAAATTCAATCGTAACATATACAATAGGGTGGAGCGAAAAAAACTTTTTCTCGAAGTTCACATTGCCTGAGTCAATAAATGGTGCGGACGTCGACTTAGGATCTGAATCAGGAATGGAGTATTTCTCTGAAAACGATGACGATTTCGTTAGTCAGGCAGCCAAATGTCGAATAACGACTGAAGATGAGATTCCCTAAATCTCCAAAACAGACTAAATGCCCAAACTAGCCGTTGTTCTTGATAGAGCAGGTGTATCGGAGTATTAATTATTCAATTAATTAATTAAACGTTATTATTTCAATAGAATTTATAAAAAGACTAAAAAAGACACTGGGAATATATTCGCTTGAGGTGTGCAACCTGAAGATGACAATATTTTGAGCTGAAATTTGGACACAATGTGTTCTTATCAGTTTCGCACCATTTAATGACTCAGCCAATGTGAATTTCGAGAAAAAGTTTTTTTTAAACTCCACGCTACTGTATATGTTGCAATTGCATTTAATTCTGTAAAAGAATAGAATGTAGTTTTTTAATTATTTAACTATCCTTCAACTTCATGCATGGTGGTTCTTTTAGGTTTAAAAAAAATTAGGGGTTCTATTAAAAAAAAAAAACCTTCAAAGGGGTCTGAGGGGTGGGAAGGTTGAGAACCCTTGTTTTAACAGATATATTTCATTAAGCTGGCATGATTCTATATCCAATATCCATATCCCTCCTATTATCCTGTAAACGCTGCAAACACTAAATAATAAACACATCATGAAGTACCACATTGATTTACAATGTAGTAACTCCACTCTATGAAAAAGCACGTATATTTCATGGACAATTACCTATCACTAAAACCTTTTCAATTCTCGACGCTGACGTAAAAGCAAACCGCTACTTTTCCAAGGTTTTCAAAAAGTTTTCAAGCGCAGTTAAGTGTATGGAATAAATCTTTCCGAACAAGTATATTTTTTTAAAGAGCAGGCATTTGCTTGAAGTATGATATATCGCTAAACGTTCTCATATCTGTTTCACTGGAAGATTTTTTTAATGTCTTCTGTCGGGTTGACTTCACACTTAAATTTTAAGTGCAATGTGTTTTACACGCCGTATATTTTGTTTTAAGTACTTTGCAATTAGAAAACTGGAAGAACACATTACGTATATAATTATCGAATGTAGTTTGTCATGCTTCCTATTTTTAGAAGTAAGGCTATGGAAGTATGTTGATCAATTCCATTTAGATGACTTTTTATCGCCAAGCATGGTTGTATTCTTTTGTGTTGTTCCGTGTGTAGCATGAATCGTTTTATGTTGTTCCTTTTTCAAACAGAAGGAGCTTATAACTGCGTTACTTAAAATATGACGCAGCATCGTAAATAATTATAAAAGACTTGTACAAATAATCAATAGCTCGTTTTCTTACTAGTACTGAAGAAAGTATCAGGTTGTAACGAAAGTTTTCCGCCAGATTTGCTTGAGTCAGCTCACGCTGTACCCAGCTGACCGTAACATTGACCTTATATGTCAAGTTTATGCGATGCTTAGCGCGACTAATGGACATGACACTAAAGTCTAACTCTTTTAGCTAGCTCTCGTGGATGAATATTTTATCTTCTTCCACAAATTCTCGTAGGCGGGCCTCATCAGCATCAGTAGTCTTGTCAGAGCGCTCTGATTCTTTAATATCCTAGTCCTCGTTTTTGAACTTTCGGTGCCAAATCTTCACAGTGTCATATGATACAACAGTAGTACCTTAAGCCGTACACATGATTCAGTGTCATTCTGTAGCTGACCATTTGCGACAGAACTGAGAGTAAATGATGGATCAATCTGGTAGCGTGGTAGTTCCATTTCAGACACCTTATACTTAATCATAACGATATTGTTTTACGGATTTCACAACACAGTGCTCTAAAACAAGTCTTTTCTTTCAAATAACAAAAATCGTTTTACAAACTATTGGCAAAGACACATACGCGAACTGCTTGTGCAGGCAATACTTGGAGTGGCGGAAAACTTTCGTTACAACCTAATATAATGTTTGCTCTTTGATTGATTGATTGTGTTAAATCAAACCTAGACTAGAAATATCCGTCGACTAGGGAGTTGCCTTTGGGGGAAAATATTTCCAAGGCTCTAACGCGTATACAGGTTACATCTGGAGAAAACCACCCAAAACCGTACACCGTTAGATCAACAGCCACGCGGCAGGTCAGAACCCTGGATCTTCACACTTCAGACATCTGTTATGTTCAGTGTCTTATCCACTCGGCCATGGTGGAGCCAAATACATGCTTCTTTTGCAATAATGTTGAGTCTTCCTCTAAAAAAAAAAAATATTATCCATACTACACAACCTTTTCAATGTGTACACGTGGCAGAGACTATAGGAATAAATTTCGTTCCAATCAATACTTATTTACTAAAGTATGATTACGGACAGAAAGACTGACAAATTGAAATAACAAGCGTGACGTAATAAAATTTTATTCAAAAAGTGTTAAAAACCACAAACGGGATTTCTCTTTTAAAGAAGATATTGAAAGCCTCGAATTTCTGGTGTTTCACATAATCTATTTTCTATTGTGTGTACGAAATGTTTACACAGATTTTTTTTTTCTTTTTTTAACGTGGAATAAGTTTTCCCGATTGAACAAGTGCATTACAAAGGAACGGACATCTGTTTCTTCTCGATATATCACACCCTAAAAAGAAACGTGATTCATGGAAATTTTATTCGTTTTTCAGAAATATTTACGGGTTGTACCGTATTTGCTCGTGTATAACCCACATTTTTTTTCAAGAATTTAAGGCAAGAAATCCGAGAGTACGATATTCACGGAATAATTCTTTACTGCTGCATGTAATCAATGATGTACGTATGAGTCAAGAAATTTATTAAGATTAGATAGTAAAACTGGAAAAATCTTAAGGCGACAATGGACCATAATTATTTTTTTCTGCATTTATTTGCCAATTGCTGTAAAATTTTGTATAGTGACATAGTGTTATTTGACTAGTAAAAATACTTAATCAAAGTTAACTTCAGAGTTTAATTAATTAAGAAATTAATTAAAACATGCTAATTAATGATATTATCTAAAAATGTTCCATGCGCATCAATTTTTGTCTGTGACATTAGATTTTTTTTCTTAAGCAAGCTTTATGTAGTTATAATATAAGTTAGTGCGCAATTTTTTTTTATAATCAAAACTTTAGTAATGAAAAAATTATTTTCGTATACATATGTGATTTTCGGAAAAATTTCAACTAAACAACACAAAAACATAAAAAAACTAATTTTTTTTAAATATTCAATAAAACTTGCACTAAGTTTCATTAATACATTTATGAAGTATCTTTTCACCAAATTTTAGTAAGACACATCAATACTGAATGCGCATGGGACATTTTTAGATAATATCATTAATTAGCATGTTTTAATTAATTTCTTAATTAATTAAACTCTGAAGTTAACTTTGATTTAGTATTTTTACTACTCAAATAACACTATGTCAATATACAAAATTTTACAGCAATTGGCAAATAAATACAGAAAAAAATAATTATGGTCCATTGTCGCCTTAAGTATTTGTAGCATTTTTATTTCATTGGTTACACTTTACTTTATTCGAAATCGCTAGTAACATCACCTTTTAACACTCATTAGCAATTCTTATTGCCGCTACTAGTGTTATGATCACAGACCCTGTCATCGCTGGCACAGTCAATGACCTCTAAAATGATATCGTCGTCATTTCCATCCACTTAATTGAAAATTCCAGCCACTTTGAAAATCACTTACACGTCAAATTTATTGTGAGCGTTATATACGAGGTAACAAAATTTCACCTATGTTTCTTGTGAAGTACGGAGTGCGCGTTATACACGGATGCACGCTATATACGAGTAAATATGGTAGAAAGCATTGTCGATGTACAATGTACAGTTATGCGCATACATTAATGACTATGTCATTTCATCTCTCACCCCCTTTATTGAAAATTGTCCGCAAAATCTGTCCTAAATATGCGACATAATTTTACGTATATTTAAATACTATTAGTTCACAACAGCTTTAATCTGTTGTTACAATATTTCGTAAGCTGTAGAATATGCATCACACGTATTTTTCAAGTGGAGTTACTTCAGCTATCTAATCCTGTCCCTTCTTTTTAATCCTTTCTCATTCCAAGGGATGCCAATTAGAATCATAGCATTCACAAGTGTTTTTTATATTTCTTTTGGATTTGATGTACAGGGTGATCACAAAATGAGTATACATTTCAAAAATTAATAGTTCATGGAATGATGTAGGTAGAGATGTAAAAATTGACACACATGCTTGAAATGCCCTGGGGTTTTATTGCAAGCACAAAGAAAAGTTTAAAAAATGGCCGACAGATGGCGCTTTATGTAGTAAGAAAAGTAATAATTAGCATATCAAATTATGACAAAGCAAAGCCGATGTTCTTCAGAACAAATTCTCAACAGGTCGACCGTTATTCATCAACAATAGCTGTAGTCGAGGGACAATGCCGTGAACAGAACTGTACAGCAATCTCCATTTTTTCCTGAAATGTCAGACCAGCGTTAGCACTTGTGCTCTGTCGTCTAAAAATCCCGCAGCTTCGAACTTCGAAATCATTCTCTTCACAGCTGAACCTGTCATTGGACTTTCACCCGTTCGAATACCCTTCCTATGGTGATAGGATCGTAAAGCGGCAGTACCTGATTTCCCATTCTGATAGCCTCAGCATCACTAAAGCCCATATCACACCTTCCCCATCTTCAATTCAAGCAACACTTTCGTTCAACTGCTTTCTACAACAGTTGGGTGAAAAGGATTGTGCGAAATGTATGTTCAACATCCGCAATTTTTCCCACCCGGTACGGGAAAAATTTACTATTTCATTCAACTTGTTCAACTTCTCCGATAGACCAATCACAGGCAAGCAAACGGCGAGGCTGCAGTGACATCACAGATTCGCTCATTCCCTTTTCCAGTCAAACCAGTTGAGTGGAATAGTGGAGCAAGTTGAACGAAATACTTGATTGAATAGAAGATTGAACGTAGGAGAAGGTGTGATATGGGCATTGCATTTTCTGGTAACGCCAACATGCTGCGATTGTGCGATTGCTGGTGCCTCTGATTCCCTCTCTCATTACAGCTGCTTTTATACACGATTCTGATACAGATGCTTTGACGTTTTGCTGTCCAGCGGCATCTCTTATCCATATTTGGAACTTTTTCTTTTTACTTTCCGAACATGTACCATGTAAGGAAAGTATTGTAATCATGAAAAAATTCGACTTCGAGATTTTGGTGTATTGACACGTTTTGTGGTCTTCTGAATTCATTTGTGCTATTTTTACGAGATGTATGTATGTATGTATGTGTGTGTGTGTGTTTGTGTGTGTGTGTGTGTGTTTGTGTGTATGTGAGTGAACACGATAGCTCCTAAACGGGGCATTCGATTGAGCTCACATTGGACATAAATGTTATAAACCACCGTCGCAAGACCGGTATTGATTTTGGTGTGCATAGGACTTATAGTTTTTCCACAGAGCTACAACAAAGATTTCTTTTACATTATGGCCTATGGGGGGAAATTTTTGAAAGTGCGCCAGCGTTTAAACGGTACATTCTATTGAGCTCAAATTGGGTATACATGTTATAAACCACCATCGTAAGACCGGTATTGATTTTGATGTGTATAGGACTTATAGTTTTTCTAGAGGGCTACGACAAAGATTTCTTTTACATTATGGCCTATGGGGAAAAATTATTGAAAGTGCGCCAGCGTTTAAACGGCGCATTCGATTGAGCGTCAGTTTGGTATATATGTTTGAATGATTCATTGATAAAAATTGATTTAAATTCCTGGTAATGTTCTTAATCGTAAGTGTTCGGAAAGTCGAGTGGAGTCACTCCAGATTTTTTGAGGTTGTAATAAAACTACATGACATTCCAAGCATGTATGTCAATTTTTACCTCTCTACCTACATTATCCGTGAATTATTAATTTTTCAAATGTAAACTCATTTTCTCACCACCCTGTATATTTGTATACCATTCTACTTACAAAATGCAAAGTACTGCATTATATGAGAAAAATACTCTTACAAATATATTTAATATACAAAAGAATTCTGAAAAACACTTAAATGTTAGAATTCCAATTGGCATCGTTGGGAATGAAGGGTTAAGGTAAAACTTCCATGAATAAATTGCTGTTTTATTGTAGAGATAACCCCTTTGTGAATATTTATCAACAGATTTTATTAGTACAGAAACGCTGGTGTTGCGAGTAAGGAATGTCTAAAGGTCACTTTAATTTGGCTGTGAAATGTATTTAGAAGTAGATATTTGGATAAAAGGAAAAAGACATGATAGGACGTAAGTAGACCCAAGGTGGTTCACGCAGCCTTGTGATATCGAGGAATTTATCACTATAAATGTCAGCATGGGGATATTCTTTATTCCTGTTATTATTTAATCTATATGTGTAATTATTTATACTTGTACCTACACATATGTATTTATTCATATAAATGGTTGTCATTTCGATTAAGTTAGAAAATTCCAATAAAGCGTTTATATTTTTATTCACGATTTCTGAATATTCTTAACGTTAAAAATACTAAAAGTCATTTTAGAAACGAACTTGTGTACAGCGTTCATTTTTAAGCATAGAATTACGTGTAACTTATAAACATTTATAAATATACCTTTTCATTTTCAGCTGTCTGGATATTTTTTTAAAATCCCCTCAGTCTAAAAGTTTAAAAATGCCGAACTACATTATGACACAAGACTTAAAATTTTCTCTGAAAGCAATACTACATTAGAAGGCTAGATAAAAATTCTGTCGCTTAACGTCGAAATAAAAGCATGTGCCTTGCTTCCTCCTGTTTCGGTGACTAAAATGTTTTCAAACAGTTAAGATGGAACAGATCTTTTAAGACAGGGAGAAAATGGATAAATATTTTTGAAAAGAGCTTGGCGTTTGTTTCTGCATGATACATCATGCACCGTCAAACGTGATTTATCATAACTTGTACACCTCTTTGTGCATTTGATTTATTTTGCTAGGGATTTTAGTTGGAAACTATATGACAAGCAAGATTTGCATGATTTTTAAAAAATGTTTGATTCAACTCACGCTGTAATTGTGTTCGTAAGCTCATCAGTTCATGCCTCACTAATTTTCTTAGAAAACTAGAATAGGTCCGATCAGTGACTCTAATATCTTCCGAATTTTAGAAAGACTTGAGTTAATTCAATATTGTTGTCTGTGTGAAGCATTTATTTAGTAGAGTATCCTCGGAGGGTCTGAGAACAAACTACCGAAAATTGAATCAACTAGCTCCTGTCTCAGTCGATTAACGCCCATATTCACTGTGAACCTCGACCGCCGGTTAACAGCAAACTCTCGGTCGAATGCTCAAATGGTATTCACCAATGACCGAGTTGGAGTTATCCAAGCATAATACTTAAGTTCAAGCCGACAAACTCAACCTTGTAGCAGAGATAGGTTCAAATAACCGGGCATGTTCAGTTGACTTTTCTCTATAAACGTATCTTTTCTCTTTCAGCAGTTTCTCAGATTTTAAAAATCCCCCCAACCACATTATAACGGAAGACTTAAAATTTTCTCTGAAATCTGACTATAATAGAAAACTAGATAAAAATTCTGTCGTTTGACGCCGACATAAAAGCATGTGCCTTCCCCCCTTCCTCCGTTCCGTTGCCTGAAATGTTTTCAAGTGCAGTTAAGATGGAATAGATCTTTTAAGACAGGAAGAAAAGGAATAAATATTTTTGAAAAAAAAGTACGCGTTTGTTTTAGCATGATACATCATACACCAGTCCAAAACGTCCGATTTATCATACTTGTACACCTCTTTGCTTGTTTGATTTATTTCTATGGAGATTTTAGTCGGTGCAATGACGTTGAAAATAGTACGAATTTCTTAAGGTATGAGTCTACTTTCGGGGCATTTTTTAAAGTAAAATTTTTATGATAAATTCCTGTTTTTAATTAAATGGAGCATAAACTAAATATTTAAATGCAATTTTAAAGAAATTCAATGCAAACTTTGAAATATTCACCAATTTAAGTGAAATTTTGATAAAAAATTGCATTTAGGTCGCACCTTATCGGGTGATTCAAAGTAGATGTTAAGGCGATTATTTTTTAAACCGTAAGTGATCGAAACTTATTTCCAATTAGAAAAGTTCGTCGAATTAAGAGTAGCTTTCAGATATGGCATTTTTTTACTGGGGGCTGTATACATATTAACATACGAAATTTAATTTTTATGTGGTCTCTCCTTTCCTACCCTTTATATTTAGAAGAATGTTGCTCTTTGCCTAAGAGAATTAATGGAACAAATCCCGTGTCTCTAGCGAGAAAATTAATTTTGAAACCGATGACTTACACCACTTTACCTACTGTGTTGGCGTCAGTTTTCAGGAGAAAAATTCTTTACTTTAGGGGACCGACTGTGAGTTGATAAAAGATAAATAAAGATCCCACTGTTGGGAAAAGCAATTAAACGCATTCAAATGTGTGAAGTTAACAGGTACAGCTTTACCTAAAATGATCGGTGCTGCTTTATGAAAAATGAAGTAAATTATCGGTCGTCCACTCATTACATCACGCTTCTATAGAAGGAATTTTAAAGCGTAAAAGAGAATGAAAAAATAATGGTCTATGCTTCTAGAGTTCGGTAACTTTCACTAGAAACTGTCAAACATTCCCTACTGGAAAATTCTTGCTAAATTGGGATTTGGGGGGTCAATTGCGTCTATCGAGTGACTATTAACATACATTAACGTCAGTTGGAAAGTAATTACATTTTTCTCACTTTGGAGACATCTCCTTATTGCTTGGCGACAAATGCCAAAATTTTCAAATTGCAATATCTCGGAAACTGTTCCACGCAGAGACACGGGATTTGCTTTATTAATTATCTTAGGTAAAGAGAAACATTCTTCTAAATATATAGGGTAGGAAAGGAGGGGCCGTATCTATATAAATAAAGCAATATGTATAAACTGTCCGTTAGTTATTTTGTCTGTCTGTGTCTCACGTAGCTCGCAGACGGGTGATCGTAGACCTACCAAATTTCGTATGGGAATTCTCCAGGATGGGTCCCGACATACCTCGAAGCGATTTTTACGAAATTCGAATTATTTTAGGAGATATCGATAAAAAAACGTGTCGAAAAACGCCAATTTTTGCTCCCCGCCGCACCATTTCACAATTGTAACCCTGCAGTGGAGAAAGTGAGGATTAAGCATATCTATCTAGGTTACCATACTTGGCACATTTATTAAATGATTCAGGTTCTTGAAGTAAAAATAAAAGAACAACGATTTTTTTTATATTATTTGTAAGGTTATTTTTTAATTAAAATATCGTGTTCACGTGAAGTCGGAGCAGGAGTTTCAGTTCCCTGTGTTGCTTGCAACGAAGGGCTTGGACTGACGAAGGCCAAAACAATTTTTGGTTGAAACGTGCGTATCCTCTTACCTATAACATCTTATGTGTGTTTTTTACAAAGTTTTTTATTTACGTTATTGTTTAACACCAGTATTTTTGAGTGTTTTTTCCAGGAATGAAATGTTTTATACTCAAAAGGAAAATAGGATTTGGAAATTTTTCCGAGACTAAAATGTGCAACTTTTTAATTTGGCAGAAAAATAAAATGGTTGATGATTTGCGATTTTGAGAAGATGATTCTAGCGCTTGGCACAATTTAATGAGAACGTTTTTAAAAAAACAAACGTACGTTTTATTAAAACATCGTGTTTAATTTTAATTTTCTGTTCAGAAGTAATGAGTTATTAAGGCGGTTAGGCGATTTTAAACGGTCTATATCCAGAATTTTCACCAAATTAAGTCGATTGATTTAAGTTGGGGGAATTCCGCCAAATCGTAGGCCTACCAAATTTTGTATGGAAATTTGCCAGGACAGGTCCCGACATATCTCGAAGCGATTTTTTCTAAATTCGAATTAGAACGTCTGTTGTTTATTGCCTTATATTTGAAGCCAAAATGTGCCAAACACTACTGTTATTGTAAAACCAGAAATCAAAGCCCGTTGTGAAGCAATTACAACGAGCTCTAGATAAAACCATTTGACGAAAATATGTCGCCCTCCTAAAATAAATAACTTCAATTTTTATCTTCCCAAAATGATAAAATCATGCTGTTCTGAAAACGTGAAAAAAGTTTCGCATTCCAAAGATTTCGTTTTGTGTGCATAGTTATTCTTTTGTCCACGAAGATGATTTCTTTGCTTGGCTTGAAGTCCGCTTATAAATCCTCGATTTTTATAAAATAAAATGGTTATCCACATCATGTAGTATCTAAGGTATAAATGGTATAACTTAAACCTAGAAAAGAGTATGATGTAGAAATGAGACATTTTGAAAGTTAGGAAGTTTCGCTGCAAACCGTCAAGCTTCTCTTTTACTGATCGCGAATGACACCAACATAGTTTTTTGTGTCATAATATTACATTGGCCTCAGGTCAGTACTTATATTAACTTATTAGTTACGAATAACTAATGAGTAACTTTCCGCCAAGATTCAAATCATTTTGCTTATATTTAGATTCCACATCACTGGAATCAATTCGAATTATTCATGTAAGAAAATTTTTCGTTCCCTAGCGTGCGGAGAACGGGTACGCAGCTAGTAAAAAATAAATTTCGTATTTTAATATGTATACAGCCGCCAGTAAAAGAATGCCATGTCTGAAAGCTACTCTTAATTTGACGAACTTTTCTGAATGGAAGTATGTTTCGATCACTTACGATTTAAAAAATATTCGCCTTTAGTCATCTGTAGGAACCTTGGTACACTACAGATATATTTTCAAGTAATACAAAAATTAAAATAATCGTTTTATCGAACTCTACAAAAAACACGTTTAGCTCAATAACTTTTACACGAATTACAAAACTGGGAAAATAGAAACTTCCAGTATGTCTTTAATCTCTTTCTTTGCTGCAGTAAAAAATCTTAAAAATTACAGTTGTTGAATTACAAAGAGTTAATAAACTTTTCATGTTTCTTTAGAATTATTAAAAAGCACAACAGCGCGTAGATAAAATCTGGAAAATGCTTTGGTTTCATGTTTCACTTGATTAAAGCTACTTTAAAAGAAAAAATCGTCACACGTTACCTTCATAGAAATTTAGCTGTAATGAAAATGGTCTAGCGTCTTAAAACTCACAAGAAACCAAATACATTAAACGGAGCAAGTTCTCCCATGCAAAGGTGCAAGAGTTAGCAGGAACGTCGAATGAAATAGATTTCCCCATGTTAGATGATACCGATTTAATAAATGCATCCCGCATCACGCGAGCGTTAATTCATACAGGCGTTACCTAGGGTCCCTAATTACTAATCTGGGCTTAAATCCACGGAATATCACGCTTGCGTGTTTTAAAATGACTAGCACGTGGTATTAAATCCGAAACACTGCTCTAGATATCGAAGCAGACTGACCTAGTACGTATCGCAGCGAATCCCATTACGTGATGCAGATATAACTTGAATCAGAGCTGTATGTTTGGGCTAGGACTGAAATAATAATTTGCTTTGTTCATTTTGGGGATTTCTGTTGATATGGTCTTGTGGATTGATCTACGTCGACACGTTTTCGTTGTATATTTCAATAGGGTTGCCAGATATTTCGAGGAGGGGACAGCATGAACTTCACAAAGGTTTGCAATTTTTTGATGATTTATCGCCAAGTTTGGCGCCAAAACGTGAGTCTCCTACACTGAAACTAGCTTGGGAATATCTTCCATATTTTGCTAGAAACTGGCGAACTCTACTGTTACAGTATAGTTGGAATATGCCTGGCAAAGATTGTAAAACAGTTTTGGTACTTACTTATTATACCGGCGGTCCGCCAAGACGAGCGATTTTTCACCAATATAAATGCCGGACACATGAAATCATTGATGGTTACGAATACGAATGGCAACAGTTTGCCAGCACGTTTTACGAAAAAATAATTTGGCGGGAATGACCGCCGGGATAATACATAAGTACCACAGTTTTGGTAGGCGATTCTTATATAGATTTAAATTACAAAGAAGTGTTTTATGGAACAAGAAAGACAAAACGGTACACACGTGAATTATATGTTCCACTTTCCAAACACTATTTATAAATGTGAAGTATAGTAAGAATATGCTTGGCCAAGATTATAAAACTGTTTTGGAAGATTTTAATATAGATTACGATTAAAAAGAAGTGTATAAAAGAATAAAACGAAGAAATAAGGCACAATCATAAATAACGATACACTTTCCAACTTAATGGCATAAGAAATTAAAAAAGGAAGGACGAATGGATAATGATACTCTTTTAATAAGCTGGATTATCTCTTTATACGGTGGATACGTCCGTGTAAAAAAAAAAAAATGTGTAATAACGCACGCGTAAATAAAGAATTATCGTGAATAGATTTTGTTGTATAAACCCTTCCATACACGACTGTTCGAACGCTGAGTAATAAATAAATGCAATAGGTGCAAAAACTCTCAAAAGAGGAGTTTTCTGTTACGTTATTAGTAAAAAATCGAAAAAATGTTTTTCGTCATTATTTTTACACTAGAAATCAAAGCCCTTTGCGGAGGGAATGACAACGGACGCTAGAAAAAAATATTTGACGGAAGCATGTCTACACTCAATATATTGAATCTTCGTCCGCCTTAAATAAATAACTTCATAGTCAATTTTTATAATATTTACTCCAATCGAATTTCATGCTCCTCTGGGAACGTGCGGAAATTTTTCGCATTCGAACGATTTCTTTTCGATGGGAACATCCATAGGAAATTACTTTATTTGCGAAAGAAAAAAAAATTAAACTTATAAATCTGAAAAAAACTATTTTAAAAGAATTGGAGTTGCAATTTTTCTTTCAAAGCCTGATAACTCTGAAACCAATATGACGTCATTTTCACTTGCAATAGATAATTTTGTCAGGCAAATGGTTAACTTTTTTTTACTCTCGAAAATAAAATGCAGCTGACAAGAGCGAAAAATCGCTTAAAAATGAGGGAGCGGGTGGATTTTCAGATTTTTAAAGTAGCGCAGATCGTTTTTATTTTCATGCATAATTATGAAAATTTTCAAGCAGATCGCACAAACGGTGTAGAATGGCGGAAGAAGTTCTATCTTGGAGCAAGTTGTCCGGAATTGTTAGCGAGTCAGTGAGTTAGGGATCAGTTTAACTATATAGAAGGATTGTGTTAGTTTGAACCCGCGTACAAAAATCTGTGTACAAAGGGGATCCAGTGTAGGAGCTAATATGGCTTGCAGCAAGCCCTAAAGGACACTATAATCTATGATATATACTAATGTTCTCTACATTGCCATATTCATGTTTTTAGCAGCAAATCTATTTAATACTGTGACAAAGTTAAATGTTACATTATTCATTTTGCATCTTCCTCTATTCAAATCGTAGAAAACCAGATTTCATATCTGGGGTCATTGAGACTGAATAATACTTATAACTGGGAACTTATTCTTGTAAAAAGTAGAAATCGTTTACAGCAATAGATGCAAATTCGAATCCCTAAATATATATTGTCGCGGAATTACTCTGCTACTCCTGGGGTTCGTCGTTCTAAAGTCCTGTTGGTGTAAAAAGTTCAAGTAAAAAGTCACTTGTCAGGATGGAACACAAACTTTATTGCTTCTAGAACTTCGCAGAACAATCAGCTGTACACAATTCACAAACACAATCTAGCAGTAACGTGCTTTTGACAATCCGCTTGGATCTGAAGCTCTCACAAATGCTGTATTTCTCACACAAAATAAGTCACTTTCACTGGCAAAAATTCAGTGAAAATATTCAAGAGATATCGTACGCAATCCCTTAAGACACAGCAATGAAGAATTTACACACAGCACTTTGAAAACAGCTTTGTAAAGCAAGCTAAAACACAGCTTCTATAGCACTATCAATTCACAAGCATACTGAGAGCTCTTCACACATCGAGCGTTCAACTCGCACTGAACCTTCGGGGCGACGCGCGCTTCTATAACTAGCAGACGCAGGAGGTACAAGAGGTTTCCAGAAAAGTCAATTTCTGGAGGGTTCTACATAAAGCGTGAATTTTGATTACGTCATAGAAGAGAAATGTTAGGTTATTATGCGTTTTTAATGCAGGAAAAACAACTTCTAAGCCCCATTGGGAAAATCGCGCCAAATGACCAAAAAGTCGCCACGCTGGGCGACTTTTGGCGAAATCTCGCCAAATTTGGCGCCAAAAATAAGTCCCCAAATGTGAAGAGATCTAAGCTCTAGGACCAATATTTCTCGAGTTTTCTAGAACCTCCATTGAAAAACAATGGCAAACCGAAACCTCCATATCTCCGGTTCTAATTGGCCGATTTTGATGCAACAAAAAGCAAAATTTATCTATTTGAAGCGTAGAATACGAATTTTAAACCATTTTAAGCCACAGAGCAGCGGGTTGCCCCGAAAATTCGTAACAACATAGAAAAGTACTGAACACGTTATTTATAATGATATATTAAAAATTAAAAATGAGTATTATTTGCATGGTCATATTCATTACCGAAGAGCAAGAATTTGGATTCAATTTCTAAATTTTAGGGCTTATGCACAAATTCAATGCAATACCTCTTTTAACAGTTCGAAACTGAAAACTGAAAATTAGAATTTTTTTTTTATACCGGATCAAGTAAGTGTCCAGTACGGAAAAGCCAAGTCACCGCCACTCAAAGTCAACTTGACTTAGTTGAAACACCAATGCCCCCCCCCCCCAAAAAAAAAGAAAGCAATCGAACTACACTGTTTTTTTGTTTTTTTTAAATTCATTTTTAATGACTGTCATTTTATTTCTCACCCCCTTTATCGAAAATTGTCCGAAAAATGTATTCAAAAATGCGACATAATTTTACATATATTTAAATACTATTTGTTCACAAGAGCTTTAATCTATTGTTACAATATTTCGTAAGCTGTAGAATAGGCATCACATGTATTTTTCTATAAATAGGTTACGATCCTAAAAATTTCATCATAGGGTTACTAGGCGAAATACACAAAAGATGGAAGATAAAATGACATAGTCAATTAATATCATTTTAATATGGCAATAACGAAACTAAAATATTAGGGGGTGGCTCCCCCTGGCGAGACTCGAACAGCCGAGGTTTTTTACTATTATTAATGAGTACGCCATTTTATATCTCAACACCCTTTATTGAAAAATGTGTCCCAAAAATGCGACATAAAAAGCGACATAATTTTACATGTATTTAAATACTATTAGTTCACAACAGCTTTAATCTATTGTTACACTATTTCGTAAGCTGTAGAATATGCTTCACATGTATTTTTTACATATATTTAAATACTATTAGTTCGCAACAGCTTTAATCTATTGTTACATTATTTCGTAAGCTGTATAGAATATGCTTCACATGTATTTTTTGCACATATTTAAATACTATTAGTTCACAACAGCTTTAATCTATTGTTACATTATTTCCTAAGCTGTATAGAATATGCTTCACATGCATTTTTTACACATATTTAAATACTATTAGTTCACAACAGCTTTAATCTATTGTTACAATATTTCCTAAGCTGTAGAATATGCTTCACATGTATTTTTTACAATTATTTAAATACTATTAGTTCGCAACAGCTTTAATCTATTGTTACATTATTTCGTAAGCTGTATAGAATATGCTTCACATGCATTTTTTATTTATATTTAAATACTATTAGTTCGCAACAGCTTTAATCTATTGTTACAATATTTCGTAAGCTGTAGAAAATGCTTCACAAGTATTTTTCTATAAATAGGTTACACTCATAAAAATTTCAACATAGGATTATCAGGCAAAATACGCGAAAGATGAGCGATAAAATGACATAGTCAATAAATATCAATTTAATATAGCAATCATGAAACTAAAGAATTAGGGGGGTTCAGGGGGGGTCTCCCCCTGACGAGGCTCGAACAGTCGAGATTTTTTTTTTACATTTCGCTTTTCTTTTTTCCGTTATTTAAGATTTAACCCCCAATCATTGGTGATAAATTCTCGTAATTTCAAAATCGAATAACTACAGTACAATCTTGATTGTCCGGCAGTTGGTTTATCCGGCACGACCTTCGGTAATCCGGCACTCTCGGGAAATACGTATTCCGATTTCAGTGTCACTCACGAAGCCATCATAAGTGATGATGTCCTAGTGCTCGAACGTTTACACTAGTATGTCTTTGATAAAATTTACGCGTCAAAGAAACAAAAAAAAAACTAACGATAATTTTCATAGCCAAATCCTACGTCTTATTTTTCTTGAAAGAAATATATGTGAATTACATCTGTAAATTTTCTATACTCTCTTTAACCCTTTGAGGCGGGACCCTTTCCCAATGCTGAAAAAAAGGGCAGCCGTTGCCATGCCTCGACTTAACTACCAGCAAGATGGCGGACGATCGACACGTTCATCGCGTGCCACAGATCTATAGATCTTTTTTTTGACGATAGCTGGCTGCGTGGCACAGCTAGCTGCGTCAAAAAAGGGTCTCTAGATCTGTGGCACGCGATGAACGTTTCGATCGTCCGCCATCTTGCTGGTAGTTAAGTCGAGCGATGGCAACGGATGCCTTTTTTTCAGCATTGGGCCATCTATCCAGCTGTTCTCGCATTCTTCCATTTTTCAGCAGATGTCAATGCTGTTAAAAATAATCGTGACCATTTTTTACGGGAAAGGACGTGCTCAAAAGTAAAGGATTCTCGTGGAGCTCTGTCACTAACTATTTTTACAGAAATCCAATCTATTCTTCGTGACTGGGAACAGTCAAAACGTCGGAGTTTGGTTTTCCCAGAAAGGGAACACTGCGCGTTAAAGGGTTAATCCTGCAGTTGTCTGGTCCCATATATGTTGTATTATCAAGATTTTCATTTAAACATGCGATTGGAGATTTTGCTCTCTTTAAAATTCTTCACAACGTCGAATTTTGATGAGTTCAGCTTCCCTACATTACGTTACTTTACAGATAGGAAGTTCTAATCAAGCCGATTGTCTACTGATCAAACTGAGACAAATCCAATTACACTAAATGTAGCAGAGTTTGAAAACTTTTCCTCCTAGCATAGAAGGGAGAAATTTAGCGGGATGCCTAGTGACGTGGGTCTCTCTTCTGTTACGTTAAGATAGAAGATTCACTTTTAATCAAAGCTAGGCATTACATGGCTGTAATCATAGGCGCGTTAGCTCGCCCCCTTAATTACAGATTTGGACATAAATCCTTCTAGGATCACGTGTGCTTGTTTTAAAGTGACTAACGTCGGGTATTAAATCTGAAGCAACCCTTTAGATATTGAAGTGGAATGATCTAATATGCATTGCTGCAAATCCAAGCGCATAATGTGAAGGTACTTTGATTGAGATGTATATCTGCTTTTAAAGCTTTACATTTGTTTATGATTTCGACTTGTCTATCTGTTCGTCCGTGCTCTAAGTACAGTAAATATGCATGGATTACTACGAAATTTATAAATGTCTTTCTTATGTAGTGTAGAAATGGTGCATGTAAGCGTTTATAGGTTTTTATAAGGGCTCTAAAAGGAAGTAAAATACATTATTCTCTGTAGGATGTCAAGTTTTAAATTACCATGGAATTTTAATTAAAATTATTAATGTCCAATAGTAATAATTATATTATTTTTTACAAGAGTTTTTGCAATTCGTCTGATATTTTGCCTGTGAGGAATTCTTTGTCGCATGTTTTCTGTGTTATCTCCATTATCCTGTTTTGAATGTAACTATTAGCTAACTTTACCTTTCAGCATGCCCGGCAGTGATCTAGGTGCTAAACTTAATTCCCGTAAGAACACGGAAACTGAAGCAGCATCTGGCCAGTGCTTGGGAGGGTGAACTCCACTGTTGGCTGGACCGATGTGGGCCGTCTATTGGGAGCTGGTGCACGTAAAATCCGTCGTGGTTCCAATGTCCTTCATGTTCAATGAAGGATGTTCCTTCATTCATGATCCTTCATGTTCCTTCATTCGGCACCCACAAGATATCCCTTGTCGGTGCCGAATTAAGGTGGTGGTTTGGTCCCTCATCTGGAATTGGATCAAAATTGGGGACCAACAAGTCCAAACGTTCTTCGAGGCAATGGCACCTATTTTCATGGATAGTGAAATTCTCTGCGTCCACTGTCGACCACACCTTCACTCTGATTGATTGCTACGCCAACTACATTTTCAATATTATGAAATTCTCTGAGTAAAAATATTGATTTTACTTTTGAAATTACGATCAATAATCATAGGCGTAGAGTTATATGGGCCCGTGGGGCTCGAGCCCCCCCAATAAATTGTGAATAGGGGCTGAGCCCACCCAAGAATTTACCACTAAATACAGAAAACTAATTTATACTAACATAAAAAAAAGTATTTCACGCCATTTACAAACGTTTAAAAGACGTTTTCTTTGCTTCTATTTTTAACTTATAACATGGTAGAAAGATACTAACATGGATACTTACCTTACATAGGTGTAGAATTCTATGGACCCATAGAGCTCGAGCGACTCCAATAATTTACACTTACACATAGTAAGTCATAGCTGCCAACTACTACGGAATATAATTAACCACTTTTTGTAAACAGTATATTTTAAAATTATTTTTTTTCAAAATAGTAACCAGCTCGAGCGCGCAGCACAAAAATTTTGCTATATTTTAAGCTGAAAAATCATGTAGAAAAAGTGGTTAATTCTATTCCGTACTAGTTGGCAGTTAAGAGTAAGTTATATGTACATATATCAGTGGCGTAGCCAGAAATTTTTTAAGGGGGAGGGGGGGGGGTGTACGACTTCTGCGACTCACATATATGTATACGGCACAGGTGTATGATAAGGGAGTGAGGCATATACATTTTGTATGGCAAAAAATTCCTCATGGGGGGTATAACACCCCCCTTGGCTACTCCACTGACGTGAATATATGTGGTTGTGGGGCCCGCCCCCCCCAATAATTTTGAAAACTTTACGCTTATGTCAATAATACTGTAACGGCTTTTGTACTCCTGTGTATCACAAACCATTACATGTTTGTTTACCTCTTCATGTTTGGTCCCGTCATCTTCCTCCCCCCCCCCTCCCAAAAAAAATAGGCGTCTTTTATACCTTTGTTAATCGCGCTTTAAACATTTTTTCTATCAATAGTTCCTTAAATCGCGATATTAAGTATTTTAAAGTTGTTGTAGCCCTCGATAGATTAAAATGAATCATTTGGTTGTCACCTTTCCCGTTCCTAGTATACAGTGTGCCCGCTAAAGTCCGTTGTCAGCCCAATAATTTCTGAACGGATAGCGCTATAGTCATAAAAAGGGGGTCTAAGTACAGTAAAGTTGCCATGCGCTACGCAACAAAACCTCTTGCAGCGACACCTGGCGGATAAATTTGTAATTAGCGTACTTATCTCAAAAATGGTACGGGATGTGAGAAAGAAGTCATTTACTAAGTTGTTCAACACCATCAATTTAGTAAGATAAGACACATTGCGTGCATTAATATTGAAAACATAAAATGCAAGAGCTAAAAGCGTATTACTTATACTAGCGCCTGCTTGACACCAGTCATGTTGAACAATTTGCAGAGGGAATCGCAGATTAGAGTTCAGATGTGTATTTTGCTTTCGGACAACACTTTGAACATGAAAGATAAATGAACTTAATGTCAGACGAGTGCAATTTTGTAGAACTTGACCATTAAAGCGTGCGTTTTATGCCTTAAATTTTTAGCATTCTTGTGCCCATTATGGTGCAAATGGATGTGCGGAAAGGTATATTTACTTACTAAATTTCTGATCATGAAAAATTGCAGGTTCGAGTACCTCTTTCCGTTATCAAGATGGGAATGCTAACTCCGAAGTTTTCCACCAGGTGGTGCTGAAGGCGGTTTCATTCAGTAGCGCATGGCTACTTTACTGTAATAAGACCCACTTCTATGACTACGACTCATTCCGTTCAGAAATTTTGGCAGTGACAACGGAAAGATATGAACTAATTTCGAGAGATACTCAAAATATTTAAGGATGATTCTTCGTAAACTGTAGTACACGCCGTAATAAATGAAACAAAAAATGTATTTTATGAAACTTTCTGTTTAAAAATTTTAACTTGCAGTCGCACAACAAAACTTTTTGAAGAGTGACACATCCTGCTCAATTTTCGATTTTTAAGAGTTTTTTTTTAAAGTCTCGTACCTGATAGAGGTTTATGATTCATTGCTGTGTGTAGTACAGCTTAAGAGGTATTCTAAAAATTCTGAACGGCTTGACACAATTCGTTTATTTGTATCTCTGTACCAATATCACGGGATTTTTTTTCGAAATACACCATTAAGCGATATATTCTACTATACGCAAGTGGAAATTTTATTCAATACCCCATACTTAAGGTTTTTGCTGCAAAACAGAAACATTTCTGATATACCATTGCACTTCCCAAAACGTACCTATCCTTCAAAATATAAAATTTACTTTTTCGAATAAACACCGAAATTATACATACTAAATTCTGCTGAGGCTTAAAATATGCATTTCCTATTAAAGGTAAAATTTAAGACCTCATTCCATGTAAAAAGAATTCGACATGCAATTTCATTTTTGGTAAAGGAAAACTTTAGGAAGACTTTTCTTAGAAGTGATGACAGTTTTCCCTTTGATGAAATATTCATGTATTCCTGGTAAATTCTGATGTGAAATGCAGATGTGATTCCAAGTACACAACTTATAAATATTGCGTCATATAAGAAAAGTTTCTGTATTTGTATGCTATTTCTCGCACTCCTCACGATGTACAGAACAGCGTGTACAGTAACTGAATCGAAAATGAACTGAGGGAATATTCAGGACGCCCGAAAATCTTATCGGATGCATCTAGAAGTACGAAATCTTTTGAAATTAATATACACAATTGTTGCTTAGTAAATGGATATTTATAACACGGTGTTACATCTCTACTAAACTGAAATGTTGTTTTCTCCGCATTAATGCATGTTGCAGGAAAGGGAGTTGCACAGGAATTGTTGCAAGCAGGGCCCTTGCTAAGAAGGAGGGGGGACAGTCCCCCCCCGTAAAACTCGCAGAATTCTATTATACTTGGCAAAACCAGTTGGCAAAATTAGCTAAAAATTTTTAAGAAATATTATAATTTACTTGGCAAAATCACGCAAACAATGTTGGCAAAAGTAAAAAGTTGGTAATATAGTTGATAAAAAATAAAGAAGTTGGTAAAAAGCGATATTTGACTTGGCAATTTATCGACATTCTCTCCCCTACCCCCCTAAAAAAAGTCTTAGCAATAGCTCTGGTTGCAAGTGAAATGAGCATGTGACCTCCTAACCTTGGCGACAAACTTGACGACCGCTTTGGCGAATTAGGCGACAAAAAGACTGTTTTCGAAACTAGAGGAATTTTGGCTGCATGTCACCCCGAAAAGACGTTATTGGAAGAATCCAGAAATATGGTGTCACGTCCGCTCGGAAATCTATAAATAAGGTTTCAATTTCACCACCGAGTTAGTGTGTGATAGACTTCGGATATTGAAAGCAAAGCATTACGATTGACACTGCGATTTGGATAGTGTCATGGTCTAATTCTGTGTGAGACATTACTGCTTCGAACAAAGTGTTATATTCGCTTTTCGGGCTTGTTGTACTTTTGTAACATGCACTCACAGCGAAATTTTTATAATAATATGTACTGTTGTTTTTCCCAGTTATGATGTAAATTTAGATTAATTTATTTTAAACACTTTGAAATTAGAGTGCGTATTTATCGATTGTTCTTTATTATCAATTTTGTATACATCGTATCAAAAAAATACTCAAGCCCCAGTATGGCCGAGATAAATCACTGAACATGGTATACCGCCAAAGTGTGAAGGTTTCTCATTCGGACATACCTCTCGGCTGCCAATCTAACATCTGCTAGTTTTAGTCAGATTTCTGCAGATGTATTGTGAGTATGCGTTAGAATCATTAAAAAGTCCTCCGGCCAAGGCATCTCTCCCCGTACGCGGATGCCCCTCATGTAGGTTTGTCACAGCACAAAACAAACAAGAAATATTCAACTGTAAGTCAAATTTCTTATGCCTGTTTTATTTCTAAAATATTGTTTTTCAAAAGAAGTAAATGATATATAAAATAATAATTTACGCACTTTTTGAGTTATGTTATTGGAAAAACTTATTTATATTTTCACAAAACCTAATTAGTTATTCAGGGAACGGAAATAGGAAATCGATCTTAAATACTCTTTTGACTGGCTATAACAAAAAAGAAAAGAAAAGAAAAGAAAGAAAGAATGGTTTTCTAAAGGGCTAAAATACATTCCAAGCGGCACCAATATCCAGTAGATTTTTCTTTTCAGTTTAGGACTTAAACTCTAGTATGAACATAAGACATTTTTCCACGTACATAGGCTATGGCTTATTAACCCATTTGTGCCTGGATATTTTTGCGACTTTCTTCGATTTTTTACTGATAACAGAAATAATAGATATATTTCTAATGTCAACTTCTTGAACAAGGGATGATTTCTTTTGAAGTCATTATGCATAAAAATCGAAACATCAACATCCTACTTGGTCATGTTAAAATATTTTGTAGAGTTGAGGCTCAGTACTCATGAATAAAGGCTAGGAAAAATAAATAACATTTTCGACTAATAGCGGAAATGCCGTCCCAAAAAAGGGACGCTAGGCATAAATGGGTTAAAATAATATGTGTGCTCCTGTAAGATAACCATTCACACTTCGCAAACCAATTTTCCGCATAGCCTAGTCGCTAAGTTCCGTTTCCCATAAGAACACGAAATGTGAAGCAGCACCAGCTTGGCCAGTACTTGGGAGGGAGGGAGAAAACCTCTTTCGGCGGACTGCTGTGATACAGTCTACGCCAATAGGAGCTGGTACACGTAAAATCTATTCGTGGCTACAATGTCCTGCATGCTCAACGATACCTCTGGTGTTAAGGTCTCTCATCTGGAATTGGCTCAAAATTATACCATTGGCAGTAGGCAACGTTGGTCTGCCTAATAGGCGCCTGCATAATGAAATGACCAACATCTGTGGCCCTCGTTGTAATCATGCTTGAAGTATGCCGCTGACCCGGCTATAGAGAGCCATAGAGAAAGACATTATTAACCACCTGCAATTAGGAAACCATATTTTTTTGCGTCTAGCAAATGAAAGTGCCGAAATAAGGTGGTTTCATGGTGCAAGCCCGCACGTCAGAGGGTTGGAATTTCATGTCATTTTCAACCCCACACAGCTCTAACTAAAATCTTCAGCGAAATACACTCATGTCCATAAATTAAGGATAATGAAGTTCAGGCAAAGAAAGAGAAAGAAGCAAAACAAATTTGACTTATTTGTAAAGTCTATTTATTAAACAAAAAGTAAAGAGCAAAAAAGATGCTATATGTTTGACATAATTAATAAAAATTGCAAGTTTTACTCCCTTGACCCAATTTCAAAAAAGAACCTATTTACAAAAAACAGTATAATATGGTTAGTAGGATGGTTAATACGGAGTATGTTTCCCGGACGATGCAATACAGGCCTGACAACGCCTAGGCATGCTGAGTATCAAATGATCAATCTGATCTTGGGGAATATTGCACCACTCATCAAGCAATGCACTCCGAAGTTCCGGTAGACAGGTGGGAGGGGGTTGACGGGCTGCAATTCGTCGGCCAAGCATATCCCACACATGCTCTATTGGATTCAAGTCCGGTGAGTATGCTGGCCAGTGCATACGGGTGATATCCTCCGATTGAAGGCATTCGTCTACAATGTTTGCACGGTGAGGACGGGCGTTGTCATCCATAAACACAAATTCAGCACCCATGGCGCCCCGAAACAAACGTACATGTTGTTCCAGAATGACATCCCGATAGATGTGGCCTGTCATCGTTACACTCTGAACATGCAGGTCAGTTCTGGAACCAAGAATAATTCCTCCCCAAACGAGCCATCCTGCACCACCGTAACGGTGTCTTTCAATGGTGTTCTCTTGGTGGTAACGGGTACCTGGCGCTCTCCAGATGAATGTCCGGCGAGAATCAGACTCCAAACTAAACCTGGACTCGTCGGAAAACATCACACAAGACCACTGTTGCGGTGTCCACAATGCATGCTCTATATTCCAGGTTAATCGCAGGCGACAGTGAGTTGCGGTAAGTGGAACACATCTGACAGGCCTACGAGCCTATAGACCAATGTGCCCTAAGCGTCTGTACACGGTCTGCCTTGAAACTGTCCTACCGGTAGCTGAAGAGAGCTGACGAGACAGGTCTGATGCTGTACTCCGTCTGTTTCTTTTGGCAGTAACTGCCAAATAGCGGTCCTCATTCGGCGTTGTAACTCGGGGGCGACCTGTGCTGTAACGTCTACTCACATTACCATCATCTTGGAATCGTTGCCAAAGCCTGGAGATGACACTCTGGGCGATTCCAAGTTCCTCGGATACTTCCAGCTGGGTACGTCCACATTCCAGTTCTCCGATAATTCTGCCACGTAAAACATCACCGAAATGCCTCCTTTGTGCCATAGCTATGCGGTTTTTGCACTGAAAGGCTTTCACAGCGCTTGTGAACAATTTTACTTCTTTGCCACCATTCCTTATATACCCCTCTCTTACACTCTCGTCATTGTGACGTACCATTCACGCCATCTGGTGGTTTCCTGTAATTTGCATTTTCTTCTTCACGATGTGTGTGATCATTCCACAGGTGAAATTTTTATTTTAGAGATCAATTTCTGTGTGATTCTGAATTATCCTTAATTTATGGACATGAGTGTAAATCAAATACGCAAAATTTCTGTAAGAGTTCTTTACGATAAATGTCTTATCTCTTTACGTGTTTAACATATTGACTTGAAAAATTTTATGGTTATTTTGATCATTACTAGCTGCGTTATGAAGCCGTTTTATGATTGTTTGTTCATTTTATGACCATTCTTTTCTCCCAAAAGTGCTTCTTTACTTTCCAAACATGTACCATGTAAGAAAAGCATTGTAATTATGAAAATATTTGACTTGGAGATTTTGGTGTATTGACACGTTTTGAGGTCGTCTGAATTCATTTATACTATTTTTACGAGATGCATGTATGTATGTGTGAGTGTGTGTATGTGTGTGTGTGTGTGAGTGTGTGTGAGTGAACACCATAGCTCCTAAACGGGGCATTCGATTGAGCTCAAAGAGGGTATATATGTTATAAATCACCGAAAGACCGGTATTGATTTCGGTGTGTATAGGACTTATAGTTTTTCTACAGGGCTGCGACCAAGATTTCTTTTACTTTGTGGCCTATGGGGGGGAAATTCTTGAAAGTGCTCTAGCGTTTAAGCGGCACATTCGATTCAGCTGAAATTGGGTATATGCTATAAACTACCAACGTAAGACCGGTATAGATTTTGCTGTGTTTAGGACTTATAGTTTTTCTACAGGGCTACGACAAAGATTTCTTGGACAAAGCGCGACAAAGATTATGGCCTATGGGGGGAAATTATTTTTTATACGGTACATTCCATTGAGCTCAAATTTAAAAAACTAAGAATTTTTGCTGAGTTATTCAACGATTAAAATTTATTTAAGTGCTTGGTACTGATCTTAATCGTAAGTGTTCGGAAAGTCGAGTGGAGTCACTCCAGATTTTAAAAAAATAGTTAGTTTTCATATAAAAACTGAAATATTTTCATAACTATTAGAACTTTTCTAATTTTTTCATAACACAGATAGATATGTTAGTTATTTATTGCATAGATATTATTAAAATATATTTATTAGAATTGTTTACGAAAGGTGTGGCGTAAATATATATATTTTTTAATTTCATTTAAATTAGCCAATATTTCAAAGTTTACATTCAATTTCATTTAAAACTTCATTTAGATTTTTAGTTTCATGTCCCATTTTGACTAAAAGCATTGATTTTTCATTAAAAATGTACCTTTTTACTTTCCGAACATGTACCATGTAAGGAAAGTATTGTAATCATGAAAAAATTCGACTTAAGATTTTGGTGTATTGACACGTTTTGAGCTCTTCTGAATTCATTGATGCTATTTTACGAGATGTATGTGTGTATGTGTGTGTGTATGTGAGTGAACACGATAGCTCCTAAACGGGCATTCGATTGAGCTCACATTGGGTATATATGTTATAAACCACCGTCGCAAGACCGGTATTGATTTTGGTGTGTATAGGACTTACAGTTTTTCTACAGGGCTACGACAAAGATTTCTTTTACATTATGACCTATGGAGAGAAATTCTTGAAAGTGCACTAGCGTTTAAACGGTACATTCGATTGAGCTCAAATTTGGTATATATGCTATAAACCACCATCGTAAGACCGGTATTGATTTTGATGTGTATAGGACTTATAGTTTTCTACAGGGCTACGACAAAGATTTCTTTTACATTATGGCCTATGGGGGGGGGAATTCTTGAAAGTGCGCTAGCGTTTAAGCGGCGCATCCGATTGAGCTCAAATTGGGTATACATGTTATAAACCACCATCGTAAGGCCGGTATTGAATTTGATGTGTATAGGACTTATAGTTTTTGTACAGGGCTACGACAAAGATTTCTTTTACATTATGGCCTATGGGGAGAAATTCTTGAAAGTGGGCTAGCGTTTAAACGGCGCATTCGATTGAGCTTCAATTTGGTATATATGTTAAAATTATACATCGATTAAAATTTATTTAAATGCTTGGTATTGATCTTAATCGTAAATGTTCGGACAGTTGAGTGGAGTCACTCCAGATTTTTTTTTTTTTTTTTTAAGTGTCCCGAAGGTAGGCTCATATTATGAAAATCATGCCGTTCCAACGTCATATAGCACCGACTTAAAAATCTAGCGAAATAAATCAAATATACAAAGAGGCGTACAAGTATGATAAATCACGTTTGACGGTGCATGATGTATAGTGCAGAGACAAATTCCAGTTCTTCAGGAAAATATTTATTCATTTTCTCAATGTCTGAAGAGATCTATTCCATCTTAACTGCATTTGAAAACATTTCAGACACTGAACGGGGAGGGAGGGGAGGCATGCTTTTATGTCAGCGTCAAGAGACAGAATTTTTGTTCTTTACTACAGCCAATTTCAGAGATTTTAAGCCTTGTGTTGGGTTTAAGTATGCTTGGGCATTTTTTAATTTTTGGTTTGAGGGACTTTTAAATCTTTCTGAGAAACTGCTGGAAGAGAAATGATTTATTTATAAATTATTATACGGGATGATTCAAAATACAGTGAAATATGCAGTTTGATGCATTTTTTCTCTTTTACACAAAACGAAATTGTTCGAATGCGAAAAGCTTCCGCGCGTTTCCAGAAAGAACATTAAATTTTATTTGGGTATGTAATAAAATTGGATATGGAGTTATTTATTTTACGTGTAGGAAGATGAAATACATCGAGTGCAGACGTATTTTCGTCAAACGTTTTTTCTAGCGCCCTTTGCAATTGCCTCTACAACGGGCTTTGACTTCTAGTAAAATATATCATCGAAAATATTGGTGAGTTTTGTTAATTTTTTACGAATCTTTCAACACAAAATTCTTTTGTTGTTGTCGTATCTAAAGATAGAAGATTGCACTATCCCCGGAAGATGGGTGCCATTGCCTCCCCGAAGGGGTTGAACTTCTGCGTTGGCCCCTAATTTTTAACCTATTCCAGAGGAGGGACCCATCTCCCTGAAATCGGCACCCCCCTTAGGTATCGTTTAACAACATAGAAGACATTGGAGCCACGACGGATTTTACGTGCACTACCTCCCATTAGTGTACGCAGTCCCACAGAAGTGCAGCCGAGAGAGGAGGTGACCCTCCCAAGCACTGGCCGTGCCGGATGCTGATTCACTTGCCGTGTACTTATGGGGACGGAGTTTAGCGCCCAGACCACTGCGGGACACGAAATTCTTTTAACACGAAAAAATACTGTCGTCCTCTCAGTTTCGTGTTAAATGTTTTTCACTGTAATGTTACAGCGTTCATCCCTTAAACCGTAAATGATCGAAAAATAATTTCAATTGAAATTAAATTTAAAGCAGCTTCTAGACATGAAATTTTGCTGTTGTTGTTTTTTTGAAAAAGGGAATGCATAGAGGAGAGGAGGGTATTACAGAATACCATTTACATTTCTAACTATACAAGTTTTTGAATAAAATCCCCAAGATCATCATGAGTACATACTATAATTAATTGTAATGAAATGTCACCTGTAAAGGAAATCGCTACTGGTTTTTTTGTTATAGAAAAAATTATTTAAAAAAAAGTTACGAATGGAGTATGATATGGAATAGCCAATTTGGAATCGGTGGTTTAAACCATTGAAAAACTAACTACACTTCGTAAAAGTTATTTTTAACTATTAACCATATTTTCAAGACTATGCTCAAGTCATTTCTGCTTCGAGTCTGTTTAGATAAGTCTGTTTAGATATAATCTTCTTTCTCTACTCCGGTACAATGAAGGTAAGCCCACAGAGAAAATCTTAAGCATTTAATGCAAATTTCACCTCATTGATCTTTAAAGAATTTTCCATTACAAAAGATACATTCAGTGTGTTCGTTTTCTGGTTCTTTAGTGGATAGCACGAAATCCATTACACTATTACCTATAGTATTCCATAATACCCGACACGCCGTCTAGGAAAATGAGCCTTTAAACGGATGGACAAAACACTGTCAGCTAAAAAACAAAAGCAGTACAACAAACTGCAATTCTTTTAGTGTACATAATGCGTAACCTCCATGTTCAAGTCACGTGTGTAGTAGTAGGTTAAAATGGTTGAAAACTTATCTACAAAAAACTCTTGAAAATCACAAAACACTCTTTGTTGTGTAGAGAATGGTACAGCAACAGCAAGGGGTCAACTCTCACTGCATTGTGACACGGGAATCTTCCTTGAGTAGTTCGTGTTATTCCCATGTGACAACAGCACCCAACAGAGCCGAAACCTCCCCAGACAGCACAGCAAACTTGCATTTAATTTGCAGCAAGCATGATTTATCAGTCAATAAACTTGAATTAAGCTTGAAAATTTCAAGCGTGTAAGCTTAATGCAAGCTTGAATCAAGTGTTCTAGTTTACACTTGCCCAGCTTGCTTTAAGCTTGACATAGCAAGCTTAATTTAAAGCTTAAAAAATTTTCCTAAAAAAAAAAAATCCTAAATACACGGGGCGCCCGTCGCCGAACTCGCCCCACATATTTTATTTTTCCACGCATTTTCCCCTCTCCGCTGAAATTTCAAAATATTTTAATCTGTTACCATCAAGCGTCCGCGGCTGAGATCGAACTCGTTATAAAAGGGTTGGGAAGCCAGCGTCCTAACTACTCGGCCAACCTGAGTTGCGCTGATAAGACTAAAGTTTGAAGTGACTGTTATGGTTATTGGACTGATTGAAGTGACTGTTATGGTTGTTTTCCGGCAAGATCGATCAGTGGCCGATGTGTTGATCTGTTTCTTTTATTTTTCCATGGGATTAATCAAAATTAAAATAATGTTATGTGTGATTTAGAGTCTCCTAATAGGGAAACCCTACTAATAGGGAAATAAGCATAATATAAACTTAAAAGCAGCACACGTTTTAAAACTTTCAATATCGCGACACTCATGTTGGGCAATACTGGCCAAAATCGAGAGAAACGACTGATTTTGAAATCAATTTCGTAGTATAATTGTATTTTATTTTGAAGAATTTCCATATATGGAAATATAGAATATATACTTTTTTTAATTCTATGGTCAAGTACATTTATGACTGATGATAAATTATTTGTTATGTAGATGTGGCTTTCCAAATCAAGCAGTAATCAAGTTGTATATAAGCTTGACAGTTCAAATGACTTATCCAAGCTTGCTGCAAGCTTAAAATGAATTGAACTGTCAATCTTGTATTAATACGTCAAATTCAAAGAAATGTCAAGCTTGATTTAAGCTTATGTGCTGTCTCGGTCGGTATTCCATATTTCCCGACTATTCCGCAATACCCTCCTCTCCTCTATATATAAAAATAAGAAATTTAATTTTTATACGGTCCCTCCAATCCTATCACTGAGGTTCGGGAAAATGTTGCTCAGTAACTGAGAAGATAAATAAAAACAGCTCATGTCTCTGAGTTAAACCCATAACGAGATATCGCAAGTTAAAAATTTTAGCATTTGTTGCCAAGAACTGAGAAGTCTCAAAATTTAAATAAATGAAATGTCCCATGTCTCTGAATGGAACAGTTATACCCAGATATCGCAAGTTAAAAAATCGTACGAATGAGGGATCGTATAAAAAATGCTTTTCGCGTTTTTTTAATACGTATGCAGACCCTTGTACAAAAATTGTTATATGTTTAATTTGAAAAAAAAAAAAATCTATTTTTCAATTAAAAATACGCCTACATTACTTACGGTTTAAGAGATAATAGCTGTAACTTATTTTGAATCACTCGTTATAATATTACACATAACTGTATGCTTAAAAATGAAGGCATTATACAATTTTTAATGACAACCTCTTTTAGAAATCGTTAGTAGGAAATTAAAATAAATTTTTTATACTTTTAAATTTTAAAACTTTGCTAAATAATGCCTAAGGGGTGTGTGTGTAATCGAAATATGTCTGCAAATTTGATACTGATATGTTTTGATTGCACAGGAGAAAGTTGCAGAATTTTTTTGATACAGCTAGCTGCACGGCTCAGTCGACCACCAT
This sequence comes from Cheiracanthium punctorium, assembly GCA_038373885.1. Lineage (NCBI taxonomy): Eukaryota > Metazoa > Arthropoda > Arachnida > Araneae > Cheiracanthiidae > Cheiracanthium > Cheiracanthium punctorium. The sequence goes on from JAWZYV010001978.1 coordinate 747,801, forward strand.
GCTGCTGGTAGTTAAATCGAACGATGGCAACGGTCTAATTTTTTTGAGCGTTGGACAGTACACCCACTTGTTTCTCTACACAGAGCTAACACTCTAAAACGAAAATGGTGTGGAATTTTACCTAAACCCTCCCTGTTTTTAAGTGTTCGAATATTTTTCTCAGAAAGCCTAAAGTAGGGCAAACGTCTCTGAGCGAATATGTTTGTCAAAAAGAGGAGTCTGACTTTAAACTTCCGAACTCAAGTCATTATAGGACTGTTTACATCGAAAAATGAAGTCTGGGTGCAAGTAGTGCACGAAAATGCCCTAATGAATCATGAGAAAGCTTAGCCATCCTTGAATGTACCCTTCATTAAACTACCGTAATTTCCGGCTTATAACCCGCAGCGATAGATAATCCGCAGGCGCCTTTTTTCAAGTAGAAAAAAAATATTTCTTTAGATAATCCGCAGTGGTAGATTATCCGCGGATAGTATGGCGATGCTTTGACTGAAATTGGTAATTATTTTCTATGTATAGTAAAACCACGGTATTAATATTAGAATCGGCTTACTGTAAAATATTTCCTACTAAAAATCTATTTTTATGAATGAGAATTATCAAACATACTTTGACGGTCATTTTTCGATTTAAATCACAATTGATACACAATTTTTAAGCTAGGCATTCTACCTGTAAGAACTGTATTATAAAATTAATCAAAATAAGAAAGCGAACATTTCTTTCGGAACAAAGAAAACAAAATGTATGGTAGAATGCAGAATACTTATCGCATATTTTGTAACATCGTAATTATTACCCTCAAAGGTCCCTGTTTTTTCCCCATCTTCAAGAAATCTACTGAACGACTGCAGCGGCATCTAGTGTCATGTAATTGATTAACTGACTTAAATCTTTTTCGGGGTCTAAATATACTGGAAAGAAAGAAATGAACTTTTATTTTATGTTTATAAATACAGTTTTTTATTGTAAAATCTGAAGGCTTTAGGAAAAATTTCAGTAGATAGTACGCAGCGATGCATAATACGCACTGGATAAATTTCATCTTTTTTAGTAGATAATCCGCGGATTATAAGCCGGAAATTACGGTACAAGTGTTCCTTCCCCGAGTTTTTTGTCTCCTCGTGCTCTGAAAAGAAATATTTTGTTCATTCTACAAAACTTTAGTTGGGTCTATTTCAAGGAAATATTTTTGTTGAATCAACAAAATTTTTGTTACTTCAACGAAACATATTGTTCATTTAACAAAAATTTTGTTAAACCAAAAAAAAAAAAAAAAAAAAATATTTGGTTGAAATGGCACCATTCAAATTTTTGTTGAATCAACTTTGTTACTTAAACAAAATATTTTGTAAACCTAATAAAAATTTTGTTAAAACCGGCAAAATTAGTCTGTTGAAACAGCGCCAACCAAATTTTTGATGAATCAACAAAATTTTGTTCAATCTAACAAAATATTTTTGACAGTGTAGGTACAGCATGGAAGAAATCGGCGATATTTCCAGCTTCTTAACCCTTATCTCTTATTTTAGCGAATAATTTTTCCATAGTAATCAATAAATATTTACGGTCGTTACAACATAGACAAACAGACAGACTAGACGAAAATCGTAAGTACCTTCCAACAATGCTGGAAAAGTTTTACACACCTCAAAGTACCCTAATGCATTTCGTACGTACATTTATGGTGATGCGTATTACATCATTCCACTTCAATATGTAAAATGGTGCTTCAGATTTAATGCCAGACGTTAGTCACATTAGAACAAGCACACGTGATCCTCCAAGGATTTATGTCCAGAACTGTAATTAAGGAGCCAAGCTAACGCGCCTATGATTACACACATGTAATGCCGAACTCATTTGATTAAATCGGATTCTTCTAACCTTAAGTTGCAGAAGAGAGATCAGTGTCACTCGGCATTTTGCTAAATTTGCCGCCCCCCCTTGTATGTTAGGCGAAAGTTTTCAAACTTCGCTACTTTTAATGTAATTGGATTTGTCTCAGTTTGATAAGTAGACAATCGGTTTGATTAGAATTTCATATCTGTAGTGTGATGCCATGTAATTAAGCTGAACTCATTAAAACTCGACGTTTAGGATTTTAAAGAACGCTAAATCTCCACATGTCTAAATGTTAATAGTTTTTCGATATTGAAGTAACGCGCATTTTCATTGCCAATGGCTGAAGATTAAATAATCACCAAAATGCAAGGTATAAGAACACCAATAAGAAAATTAAAATAGTCGATATGTAGAAAGAGCAATGATTCAGTATATAGTTAGAGAGGACCAATAGAAAAAAAGGAACACTGAAGTCGGCTTTATGAGGGCCAATCATTGTAGCACTGACGAAACAGGTCTGCTATTTTAATACTCTTATTGGTGCTGCTATATGTTGTTTTACTAATGTTTATTTACCGTCGGCACCAAGCTACGTTCTCGTGCTTGTGACTAAGGCTTAAACCTTAAATAAAGAAAAAGAAAATGTGAAATGTGAAATGTAAAAACAATGAAATATATTTCCAGTGTAGCTAAAACGTTTTATTATTATTAGTCTGTAAATTGAGTAAAACTGACTTCGATTGGCTGTGACGTGATTTTTCTTTACTCGATGCTTACTTAACCCCTCAATGGTCGAACTAATTTCAAGAAAAGTCATTTATAAGCGGTTCCTCGTGACCGAGCACAAGTTGCCTATTTTAAATTCTAGAATAGTGTATAAAAATTAGTGCATGTACGATATACGTATTTATTTTAAGGTCTTGAACATCTTTAAAGTACGAAAGAAAAAAGAAGTTAAATTTCTAGGAAAAGTGAACATTTAAGCTTATTGCGTCTGAATTTAAGTTTTCTAGTAATTAGGGAATCATTAAAAAAATATATTTTAAACACTAAAGGATAATTTTACTAAACGTGCTTCGTAAAATAAATATTTGTAAAGTTTTCTTCGAATACAAGTAAAAACGTGAGCTAATACTGCAAAATGCATACCCCAAATACACGTATTGGAGTATTTCTACCATTTATTTAAAAATAAACTCTCTCCAATGAAGGTAAAAGTAGCTTGGCACTGTCATCTGTTGTGTGAAATGAGATACAGAAAAAAAAAAAAAATCCGTGCATAAGAACTGAAATTCTTTAATCTTTCTGGCGCATAGCTTTTAAACACTATTGCCCGGAAATATCACAGGCACGAGAAATAGAGGAAGAAAGATTAGCTCGTGATTTTGGCGGGAACGAGAAAGAATGGGTTAATCCTGTATACAAAGGAGTCGAATTTTCAGTTTTCAACTTCGAACTGTAAAAAGAGACAATGAATTAATTTGTTCATAACGAAATTTTTAGAACTTTAATAACATTTCGGGTTGCCTAAAAAGTAATGGCCACAGCAAAACTGCTCATTTTTCACCTTAAATATCTCATAAAAAAGTTGGAAAGTTTTCAATGCTTTTTTATCTGTTTAGTTTCGAATTTGCATCTAATGCTGTTATGGATATCCTGAGTTCTACGTGTCACAAAAACAAGACTTATATACACAAAAATAAGACTTATGATTACAGTCCATCTTCTAATGTAAAATTTAACTTTTGGGTAGCCTCACCATGGCACAGTGGTTATGCCACTGAAAATGGTAGATGGTAGAAGTGTGAAGCTCCCGGGTTCGGGTCCCATCGCGCGGCTGTCGATCTAACAATCTGGAGTTTTGGCAGGTTTTCTCCATATGTAACGTGAATACGCGATAGAACCCCTTAGAAAGTCCTCCTACCAAGGCACCCCCTTGGCAGATCGCCCTAGTGTAGCGTTGCCATAATCCCACACGGCAACAGCTAACTTTTGGGTAAGAGACACTGAACATTGTAGACGGCTGAAGTTTGAAGGTCTCGCGCTCGGGGCTATTGCGCGGCTGTCAATTCCGGCTCAACTTGCCCCTCGATTTCATTGATAGGTGTTGGCGCGGATGCAACATCATCATAATTCATCATTTATTATAACATTAAAGTTATTGTCTTTCTTATCTAACAACTGTAATTTTTCACGAAATCTATTTTCCGAATTTTAGTGCATAAAGCATAACATTCCGGAATTCACTTGGGAAAACGAGTTTTTCCGAACGCTGTCAGTCAGAACGCGTTTTGCCTAACGCTCTCAATTAGAACGCGTTTTTCCTAGTTAATTTGGGTTTTGACTTCAACATATATTATTTAAAAAAAAGAGTAAGGAAATGAATTATAAGTGTTACGAGTTCTATTTCTGTCTTTCCGGCGTTAATGTGATTTATTAGCACGTGGTTCTTTGAATAGATGTGGGACTCTTGGATTCTTCCTTATTTTGCAAGGACTATGAAACAAAAGTTCTTTTTTTTTTTTAATTCTCTAAAACCCACAGTAAACAATTACGCTTTTTCCTTTTTCCCTCACAAAGTTGTACACAATAATTTTTTAACAATGGTTCACACACACTTTGCGGGCCACTTAGAACTTGCTCGCGGACAGCCAGAAGTCCACGAAACACTGGTCTAACACCTCAAGAATAGAGGGTACACCTTGATTAAGAAACTTCTTTTAACCCTTTGAGGCGCAACCCTTTTCCAATGCTGAAAAAAGAGCAGCCGTTGCCATCGACACAGATCTAGAGACCCTTTTTTGACGACAGCTGGCTGTGCGCGGGCACAGCCTGCTGTCGTAGAAAAAAGGGTCTCTAGATCTGTGGCACGCGATGAACGTTTCGATTGTCCTCCATCTTGCTGGTAGTTAAGTCGAGCGATGACAACGACTGCCTTTTTTTCAGCATTGGGTAATCTATCCAGCTGTTCTCGCATTCTTCCATTTTTCAGCAGATGTCAATGCTGTTAAAAAGAACCGTGACCATTTTTTTACGGGTAATGACGTGCTAAAAAGTAAAGGATTCTCGTAGAGCTATGTCACCCGCAACTATTTTTATAGAAATCAAATCTATTCTTCGTGACTAGCAACAGTCAAAACGTCAGAGTTTGGTGATCCCAGAGCGGGAACACTGCACCTTAAAGGGTTAGCAGGCTTTATTGTGATGCCCCACATCAGTCCATTTCAATACATATAATGTACCGCGAGGTATCTAAAACCAGACGTTAATCACTTCAAAACTAGAGCGTGACTCTCTGAGGATTTATGCGTAGCTTTGTAATTACCAGCTCTGAATTATTAAATAAACGAGGAGGTAAAAGAGGTATCACTTACCTCCTTCAAAGGCGTAAGTCCGTCTTTCCTCCGTCATCCCGCTAAATTAGCTGGAACGAAAACTGGAATACACGACATTATTAATTGTATATATTTTAGTTTCGTGCTCTTGAATGAGTACAATATATTTATTTTCCGTCTAGGTTATACAATATACATTTTTAAAGAGGAATTTCATATTTACAAAGATTGAATTTTGGCTGGTCGGGATGTCGACCGCTCAGCAGCAGCGCATGGAAGAGAGTGAATTGAAAGTACAGCATGCATGCGTTCTTGCCCCCACGGTTGCCAGGGGCCCCATAGCACGTGTTAAGTAAGGGGCCCTCGTTTGGGTAATTATCACATGCAGATCCATACATCTACATGTGCGGACACCGACTCGTGCAGGAGAAACTGCGTCAGGGAAAGAGTTCGAAAGTTTCATAGTTTTATATTTCCCAACACTCCTGCCTAAAACTTGAAACGTTCAATAATCGTTCAAAATGACAGTTCTATGTCCTATAAAGCTCCTTCGTGGAAGAGCTTTTGTCAGGATGTCTGCAGTCATTGAGTCAGTGGGGACGTATTGAAAAGTTATCACCTTGTCTTCTACCAAATGCTTGAGAAGATGGTATCTCAGGTCTATATGTTTTGTTTTGTGATGATGTCTGTCTGATTTGGCCAATTTAATGCACGATTGGTTGTCTTCAAACACGGTCACTGGATAGTCTTGCGGCATGTCCAGTTCCTTTAGTAGATTTATTAGCCACGCAATTTCTTGTGCAGCACTGGCAGCAGAGACGTATTCCGCCTCAGATGATGACAATGTCACGCACAGCTGTTTCTTGGAAACCCAGTAAATAGGATTATTTCCTAGCATAAATAGATTTCCAGAGATGGATTTTCGATCTGCTGGATCGTTGGCCCAATCTGCATCTGCGTAAACTTTTAGGACAGGTTCCTCAAAATTTGTAAAAGTCAGTTTAAGGTCAATTGTTGTCTTGAGGTATCTGATGGTTCTTTTGACGGCTTCCCAATCTTTCGCTCTGGGATTTTGATTTCTTCGGCTTAAGATGTTCACAGCGGCACTTATATCTGGTCTAGATATGGTGGAAATATATAGTAGTGCACCTACAGCCTGTCTGTATTTAGTGTTGTTTGGCAAGAGATTTTCGTCATCTAGTGTTTTAATGTAGCCTGGCTGCATGGGTGTTTCTGTTGGTTTTGAGTTTTCTAAACTGAATTTAGTTATTAGTTCTTGGATTTTGTTAGTTTGATCAAGTGTCATTGTGTTTTTATTTGGTCGATTTATGTTTATGCCTAAGTAGTATTTGGCTTCGCCTAAATCAGTTACAGGGTATTCGCTCTTTAATTTATTTATGAGTTTGTCAATGTTTTGATCTTCTCCTGCGATTAGTAGATCATCTACATAAACAATAACATATGTCGTTTTGTTATTTACTGTTTGTTTATACATGCATTTGTCAACCGAGCTCTGTTGAAAGCCGAATTTGGTTAGAGATTGGTGGATTTTTAAGTTCCAAGCTCTAGCAGCTTGTTTCAGCCCATATATTGCCTTTTTAAGTTTACAAACTTTGTGTTCCTCTCCGGGGATTAGATGCCCTTCGGGCTGATGCATATACACTTCTTCCTCTAATTCTCCGTGTAAAAATGCAGTTTTTATATCGATATGTCTAAGACTTAAATTTTTATATACAGCCATTGCCAAAAAACTCCTTATCGTTGTATGAGACGCAACAGGTGCAAAGGTCTCGTCATAGTCTACTCCGTATTTTTGGGAGAAACCTTTGGCAACAAGCCTTGCTTTGTATTTTTCTACTGAGCCTTGACTATTATATTTTAATTTAAAAGCCCATTTGCATCCAATAACTTTTGTTCCAGGGGGGGCTACAACTAAATCCCATGTGTTATTATCATGAAGTGAATTTATTTCGTCTAGTGTTGCGTTTACCCATTTTTCCTTCTCCACGGGGTTTTCCATTTTTTGAATTTCATCCCAACTTTTAGGTTCTACTATCCTGGTATTATTTATTACATATGCAAATCTATCAGGAGGAACGCCTTTATTACTCCTCTCTGATCTGCGAGGATAATTTTGTGTACCATTTGAGTTAGCAGGAATATTATTTGGATTTTGTACATTGTCGCCGGCGCTATCTAATTCAACACCGATCAATTGCTGTATAGGTTGAGGATTACCGCTGTTTGATTTTCCTTCCCCGTTATGTGATTCATCATTTTTAATTATTTCCTGATTTCTGTCTTCTAGGAATTTGACTGTTCTACTTATAATTACATTTCTACCGTTGGTACAAATTCTATATCCCTTACTCCTATTATCATAACCTACGAATATCCCTTCTGTAGCGGTGTTGTCAAGTTTTCCTCTATGTAATTTTTGAATATATGCAAATGCGCTACAACCGAACGTTTTAATATTTGATAGATCTGGTTTACGACCAGTCCATTTCTCATAGGGAGTGGAATCACAGGACTGTGTAGGGAGCCTATTTTGCAAATACGTCGCAGTGTTAATGGCTTCCCCCCAAAAGGAGTTAGGTAAATCACCCTCCTTAAGGAGACACCGACACATCTCCATCAAGGTGCGATTTTTGCGTTCCGCAACCCCGTTCTGAGGTGCAGAGTACGGAACTGTCAGTTGGTGATCTATTCCCTCTCTCTTCATATATTCATCAAATTCTTTCCCTATGTACTCCCCTCCGTTATCGGAACGGATTGCCTGCACTTTTCTTCCAAACTTATTTGCGGTCATTGCCACATACTCCTTAAATTTAGAGAAAACTTCATGTTTATTTTTTAATAGATATATTACAGTAAACCGGCTAAAGTCATCTATGAAGGTCAAAAAATAGTATTTCCCACCAATTGTTGGGGTTTGCATTGGTCCACAGAGGTCAGTGTGTACCAATTCTATCGCCTTTGTGGCTCTGAAACTCGCAATTTTTGGATATGGACTATCAGAAAGTTTCGACATAATACAGGTTTCACATACATTATCATGTTTACATTCATCTATTTCAATCCCTATAGCCAAATCTTTATTCACTAATTCTTTTATATGATTGACATTTCTATGACCCAATCTTTTATGCCATTTATATATACAATTTTTATTTTCACATACGTTAACTAAGTTTGCGGTGTGGTATGCGGCATTGTTTATATTACACTCATACAAATTATTATTTACATAACCTTCAATATAAGTTTTATCCCCATGTATAATTTCACACTTGTTTTTGTCAAATACCACCGTACAACCGTTCTCAGTTGCCCTTTTTACAGACAGTAAATTTGCTTCGATTTCGGGTACAAATAGAACATTACGCAGTGTAATTTTATTAATCTCTCCTCCCGATGTTTTTGCCTTGAATTCTATGTCTCCCGACCCGTAGGAGGTCAACGATTTTCCGTTAGCAATTACAACATCGCTTATATTGGTGTCATTTATTCTAGTGAATAAATTTTTATTATTTGAAATGTGTGATGAACTGCCAGAGTCTATTATCCACTTTTTACCTGGACTTCCAGCTAATAGTGCTAAATTTTTAAATTTAGATGCGGTGTCACTAGCTCTATCTGTATAATTTCGGTTCGACTCTTCCTCAAATCTGTGTCTATCGTTTGATTCAAAGCATAGTGATGAATTAGCTTGTTTGGATGTGAAATTTTGATTTTTGTATCTTGTGTTTTTGTTCTGTAATTTCTTAAGGTGCCAGCATTCTAATTTTGTGTGATTTTTCATTTTACAGTGTGAACAATATTTAGTTTCTCGTCTATAATTGCTGTTGTGTTTTTTGTTTGTTTGAAAAGCTTTAGTAAAATTTTCAGACGGTCGGCTATTCTCAATACGTCTGTTGTATTCATCTATTAGCTTGCTTCTAATAAACTCCGGATTTAATTCCTCTTCAGGTCTCGCTTCTAGTGCCGTTATCAGCGTGTCATAGCTCTCCGGCAGGGAACACAAAAACAACGCCGATATGTGAGAGTCATTGATCTTTTCCCCTATGGCCTTTAACCTCTCAACCAGTTCGAGTATTTTTGTCGTATGCTCTAGCATATTTCCTCTCTCGTCAAGTTTTGTGCTATATAATTTTCTCAATAGATACAGCTTGCTAGAGAGGTTACACCTTTCGTGTATGGTCCTCAGAGCTTCCCATGTAGCCTTTGCGGTTGTGAGATTTTTCACATGTACTATTTGGGAATCTTCAATGAATAAATTGATTAAGGCTCTAGCCTTGTTATCTTTCTTTCGCCAAGTATCGGTTATTGGCGATGGCGGATCATCTGTTAAGAGATCATTAAGATCTTCTTTTATCAACAGCATCTCCAATTTGAATTTCCAGTTTGAATAATTATGTTGGTTTAATTTCTCAACCACTTGGCTTTCTTTAAATGAAGCCATATTAATTTTTTTGTTTCACAATGTCCTCAGAAATTTTAATATTCTTTCAAGGCACAGAGACTATTCAGTCTCATAATCTATTAAATAAACGAGGAGGTAAAAGAGGTATCACTTACCTCCTTCAAAGGCGTAAGTCCGTCTTTCCTCCGTCATCCCGCTAAATTAGCTGGAACGAAAACTGGAATACACGACATTATTAATTGTATATATTTTAGTTTCGTGCTCTTGAATGAGTACAATATATTTATTTTCCGTCTAGGTTATACAATATACATTTTTAAAGAGGAATTTCATATTTACAAAGATTGAATTTTGGCTGGTCGGGATGTCGACCGCTCAGCAGCAGCGCATGGAAGAGAGTGAATTGAAAGTACAGCATGCATGCGTTCTTGCCCCCACGGTTGCCAGGGGCCCCATAGCACGTGTTAAGTAAGGGGCCCTCGTTTGGGTAATTATCACATGCAGATCCATACATCTACATGTGCGGACACCGACTCGTGCAGGAGAAACTGCGTCAGGGAAAGAGTTCGAAAGTTTCATAGTTTTATATTTCCCAACATGAATAACGTGCTGCATATAATAACACTAAATAATACAGCCCCCCCTCAACTGCTTGAAATCTATTGGCCTTTTACATAACAATGGAGAGGTTCAATGGCAGCAGTCCTTTTATTGAGTGTCTCACTTTGGCGTCTATCAAGTAGATTAGACAAATTAAACTGAACATTAAAAAAAATCAAACTATAAAGCTTTGTTTTTATTCAAAGTTATCCTTAACCCTTTGAGGCGCAACCCTTTCCCAATCTTGAAAAAAAGGGCAGCCATTGCCATCCTTCGACTTAACTACCTGCAAGATGGCGGACGATCGAAACGTTCATCGCGTGCCACAGTTCTAGAGACCCTTTTTTGACGACAGCTGGCTGTGCCGCACAGCCATGTACGGGGTACCCCAAACGTACCCCATGTACGGGGTACCCGTACGTTATATGTACGGGGTACCCCAAAAATGACCGACGATTTCAAAAATCAGTTAAAGGAAAATGGAAGGCGACTTGTACGGTTTGCTGCAGTCTGCTTAGAAACCAGTGAATTTATTCTTACCAATTTTTAAAATTATTTACGAAGTTCGTCAAGAGATGGCTCTGCTGACTAGAAAAATCTATAAAACAACGGGATAGGGAGCTTCAGCCTCCCCATATTGTTAAAGGATATCATTCTGCTTTGTTATACAATTTGGATAGGTAAAATAAACTCTTTTTACTAGATAATACCCCCTCCCCCCAAAAAATTACATTGGTTTAGACTAAAGTTTTGCTTTTTTTACATTTTGTTTGGGTCAATTGAGTTCCCCCCCCCCAAAAAAAAACATAACCTATATCGTTTAAAAAAGCGGGTTTTTATTCATGAGTGTTCCGTTTTTTTCCTTGTTCCATAAAACACATCTTTGGAATCGAAATCTACAATAAAATAGCCTGCTAAAACTGTTGCACAATCTTCGCCAAGGATATTCTAACAATACTTCACCTGCCTAAGTACTGTCTGGAATGTGCACCATAATCTATGAGTGTGCTGTGTTTGTCTCTCTTGTTCCTTAAAACACTTTTAAAATTTGAAATCTGTATTAAAATAGCCTACTACAGCTGCTTGACAATCTCCGTCAGGCATTTTCTAACTATACTTCACCTTTATAAATACAATACTGTTTGGAGAGTGCATCAAAATCCATGAGTGTACTGTACTTGCCCTTGCTCTTCCAATGAAATGCTTACCTGGAATTGAAATATATTTTGAAAAATTGCCTACTAAAACTCTATTTAACAATTTTCGCCAAGCATATTCTGACAATACTTCTCTTTTGTAATAAACCCTTTATTTGCCAGTTTCCCCCCAAATATGAAAGCTTTTAGCAAGCTATTTACAATTTTGGGGACTTATTTTTAAGCGCCAAACTCTGCGATAAATTATCAAAAATTACAAACCTCCGCGACTTTCATTTTCCCTTTCCACTCACGTTATCTGGTGTGGTAACCCTATTGAAAAATGCAACGAAAACGTATATAGCACTCGAGAGCTAAAAAAGAAATATCTTTAAAGGGTTAATGCGTGATATTAGTTAAACCTACTATATAGTTACGCTGATCACTTACTCTGTAACGATTCCGGTTGAACCACTTCAAGATAAAACTTACCTCGATTACTCCCAAAATATTAAAATGTGCAGCACACAAAATGTAATAAAATCTACACCGTTTGAAAATTTTCCGCTTGAAAATTTTCCTAATTATGCCTAAAAAAAAAAAGAAAATAGTATGCGCTAATTCAAAAATCTGAAAATCCGCCCGTTCCCTAATTTTCAAGCGATTTTTCACTAGTTTTAGATCTAGTTTATTTCCGAGAGTAAAAAAAGTGAATCATTTGCGTGATAAAATCAGGTGTCGCAAGTGATAATGACGTCATTACGGAAGTCACGGTTATCTGTCTTTGAAAGGAAAATTGCGATTCCAATGCGTTTAAAATAGTTTTTCTAGGTTATCCAGCTTAACCTTTTTTCACAAATAAAATGATTCCCTCTGAATGAAACATTGATATATGAAGGGATGTTCCCAGCGAAACGAAATCTTTTAAGTGCGAAAAGTTTTCGCACGTTTTTGGAGGAAAATTAAATTCCGATTTTGGTATATAGTGAAAATTGAATATGAAGTTACTTTATTTTGAGTGGACAAATATTAAATGGGTATATTGAGTGTACACTAAGGTGACCACACGTCTTCAATTTTCGGGGACAGTGCCCAATTTCTGTGTTTTTTTGCGATTTGTCCCCAAAATTGAAAAAGTCAATTGGGGACAATTTTTAATTATTACATTGTTTTTTAGTTAGATTACTATTAATTCAGGCATGCGCCAGCTGCTCCAAATCTTGCCAAATTAATCCTGATGCGCTAATCTGCTACAAAAAGATCGTTTTTGGACATTTTTGTTCCACATTCAGCAAAACTGCTACATTTTTAATTTTTCCATATACGCTGAAAACGTTTGTAAATCTCCCAAATTTTTACAAAAATCATCATACACTGTAAGCATTCTAATTTAAATCTTTCTCTATTGATCTTAAAAATGAATATTTTTTCTTTAGCATCCCTTTGTTCAAACCTTCAATGCCTTAAGAGTAAAAATTGACCCCTGTTTTAAATTTAACGTCATATAAATTGGCATTTTTTTCAACAAATTTTTTATAAGCCGCTGATGGTAATTAACCCATTTCTGCACAGATATTTTTGCTACTTTCTTCGATTTTTGCTAATACCACCAATAATAGATAAATTTCTGATGTCAACTTCTTGAATAAGGGATGATTTCTTTTAAAATTATTATGTATAAAAATTGAAATGTCAACAACGTACTTGGTCGTGTTAAAGTATTTTGTGGAGTTGAGGTTCAATACTCGTGAATAAAGGCTAGGAAATATAAATAACATTTTCGACTGATAGCGAAAATGCTGTCCCAAAAAATCGACGCTAGGCACAAATAGGTTTTAACTCATTTGTGCCCAGATATTTTTGGGACTTTCTTCGATTTTTGCTAATAGCTGGAATAATAGATAAATTTCTGATGTCAACTTCTTGAACAAGGGGTGATTTCTTTTAAAATCAGTATGCAAAAGAATTTAAATGTTTACATTCTTCTTCGTAATGTTAAAATATTTTGTGGAATTGAGGTTCAATACTCGTGATTAAAGGCCAGGAAAAATAAATAACGTTTTCGAATAATAGCGATAGTGCCGTCCCAAAAAAGGGACACTAGGCATAAATGGGTTAATATAGTTTAGTAAATATTGTATTTTTGATTTAAAATAGATATTATGTAAAAAATAACTGAATTTTTTACATATTTCATAAGCTTCTGACTCTCCTCCCTCAAAAAAAAAAAAAAAAAAAAAAAAAATTGTTATTAGCGAAGGGTTTTCAAGAACCTCCTTAATTTTCATTTTTTAGATTGGTATCCTTTAATGACTTTTCCCTTTCCCTCCAAAAATAAATTTTGTATTTCAAAATTGACATTCTTGTGCTCCAAAAGTGACTTTTTTTTTTGCTCCAAAATTTAATTTCAGCTGGCTCATCCCTGTTAATTATTTCATTAATTATAAAATGTCCCCAATTTTGTTTCAAATTTGGAGACATATGTCCTCAATTTTACGTTCAAAAATATGGTCACCTTAGTGTAGACAGGTTTTTATCGCATGCTCTTTCTGATGCTCGTTGTAATTGCCTTCAACAACGGGCTTTATCTTCCAGTGCAGGATAAACAAATGTTTCCCAAGGGGCTCGGACTCAGTTTTGTAATTACCAGTTATCTGTAACATGTGCATAATTAACGCAGAATAATAGAGACAGTCCCTGATTAATTCGCCATCTCGTATGTTTACATGAAATTAGAGTGAAATAATCCTTCTCCCAGGATTTGGATTAAATCTAGGAAAAGTTTCCTAGCTTGCTGCGTTTAAACAGTATCAGATGCGTTACTTAACTTATTGCGAGAAGTAATTTAGATGGCAATCTGTTAAGTCAGAATTAACTTTCAATCTGTATGAAGTGTTGCTGACATTTTGTGCTAGAAATGTGTTGACAGTTTGAGTAATTAAGATATTTCAGTTGATAAATCTGATCTAAATATTAACGCTAAGGATAGCTTAAGGAATAGTGAACGTGGGTTTTATAATTTTACGTATTTTTTTAGTTGTAATTTAAAAAATATTTTACTTATATATAATAGTTAATTAGCAATCTTATAAAATAAATCTAATAAATTAATGGAGGAGTAGTTCTCCGGATTTTTCTTGATTTATTAAGAATTTCTCATCATGAATTCAAAGACACACTTAACACTTTAGAGTGACCTATCCACAAATTTTCATTTACAAAATTATGTTAAACAAATACTCGCACATACACTAGCTGAGTTATATGCTATCTTCAAATGTCAAGTGGTATTTAAAAACATATCCTCAGATATAGTTGATTTTATGAAAATTAAATTATAATTTGCCGTTCAAAGTTCAGTATATAAAAGCAATTCTAGGTACAAAAAGAAAGAAGATACTGTTGTTTAAAAGATGAAATAATTAAAACGTTGTAAAATAAACATAAAAGGTACTTATCTATCCAGATTGATAAGTACCTTTTATATGAGCTATTTTAAAAATTTTAATTATTTAAACTTTTTTAATATTTGAGTTTACTACCAAACATTACTAGTCTCTTTTAAACAACTACACGTTGTTCTTAGAATTTATGCCAGAGTCTGTAATTACGCTCTCCGATGCGTGTCTATTATTACACTTAATAATGATGTACACACTGTTTAATTTGTCATTTAGAATGTTTACACAGCATTAAGTAGAGGTAAATACCTGTTCTCGCAACATTTGAATTAGTCCCTCTCGACAACGTTTAGAAGTTTTAATTCGTCTATTTGCTTTAGTTCGTCCGTACATGCTCTACCTGCTCTAAGAAGGAAGTTTTGATACTGAATTTATATATTCTTGACTTGTACCATAATCGAAAATCGACTTACGTTGTTGTTTAAATATTTTACAGGAGCACACAAAGAAAATGTTAGTGTAATCTCTTCATTTAGTTTCGGAATTTCAAATTTAAAAATCTGATGTTGACAGCACATGACTTCCATGGTACGACGATTAAAACATAAATATTGGGTTGTTCGGGAAGTCATTTCGTTATTTAACCCTTTGAGGCGCAATCCTTCCCCAATGCTGAAAAAAGGGCAGCCGTTGCTATCGCTCGACTTAACTACCGGCAAGATGGCAGACGATCGAAACGTTCATCGCGTGCCACATATCTACAAACCCTTTTTTTGACGCAGCTGGCTGTGCCCGCGCACATCCAGCTGTCGTCAAAAAAGGGTCTCTAGATATGTGGCACGCGATGAACGTTTCGATCGTCCGCCATCTTGCTGGTAGTTAAATCGAGCGATAGCAACGGCTGCCCTCTTTTCAGCATTGGGCAATCAATACAGCTATTCTCGCATTCTTCCATTCTTCAGCAGATGTCAGTGCTGTTAAAAAGAATCGTGACCATTTTTTGACGGAAAATGACGTGCTAAAAAGTATAGGATTCTCGTGGAGCTATGTCACCCGCAACTATTTTTATAGAAATCAAATCTATTCTTCGTGACTGGCAACAGCCAAAACGTCGGAGTTTGGTGTTCCCAGAGCGGGAACACTCCGCGTTAAAGGGTTAAAACATAAATATTGGGTTGTTCGGGAAGTCATTTCGTTATTTAAGAACATTAGGAACCCATATGTCGAGTTTTGAGGCGTTTGAAATAATCAAGAAGGGTCGAATTCGATCTATTGAAGCATTCAGCGATCTCACGAGTTTTTATTCGCCGGTTTTCATCCATGAATGAATTTATTGTATCTTCATCAGCTTCCATTGGCCTTCCAGATAGGAATGCAATCCCGTACCGTTTTTCGTCTTGCGGGATTTCGGGATTGAGATTTATTAATCCCACGAGATGACATTTCATTTAGCTAGACTTCATTTTAACAGAGAAAAGTAGAAAAAAGTAAGATTTTAAGCACTATGAACTTTAATTATAATAACTAATCTTATGCGATAATTAATGCAATAACTTACAGAAATATGAAAATTATAATCATGATATTCATAATAATGTATACTAAGTTATGTTTTATGCTAGTCGCTAAAAATGAGTAATTGAAAGAAATATACAATTTATGGATAAATTCACATACTTACTTTATTTTTTTAGATGCTGAAAAAAGAACGTACATGTCGAAAAAATTTAATGAGTCATTTCCTAGTCTAGATTTACTTTTGGTAAAATAATTAAAAGTGTGAAATTATAAAAAAAATAAAAACTAAAATGGAAATTTCTTATAATTAATTCGTGACTGTTCGCTAAAGGATAAAATTAGTATGAAATATTCCAGTTCATTTGGAGATGGGAAGTTTGCGAAAAATTTAGATTACGATGATTAGATTTAGATGTCTCATCAAAACTCCTATTGGAAGATTATTGAAAAAAATAAAACTTTAAATTAAAATTTGTAGTTACTAATTCATTTATTGTTAGATAAGAGACAAAACAGCGTGAAATTGTAATAAATAATAATTCATTTCTCATTGTCAATTATGCGGGATGAGGATCTAACGTTGTGAGTCTTCAATATCACATTTGCCGGATAAAATTTTGAAAATCAGTTTTGGTTCTTGCATTCTCTGAATACATCTTATCCATACACATCGGACCATTTTTACTTTCCGAACATGTACCATGTAAGGAAAGTATTGTAATCATGAAAAAATTCGAATTCGAGATTTTGGTGTATTTACACGTTTTGGGGTCTTCTGAATTCATTTATGCTATTTTTACGAGATGTATGTATGTATGTGTGTATGTGTGTGTGTGTGTGTGTGTGTGTGTGTGTGTGTGTTTGTGTGTATGTGAGTGAACACGACAGCTCCTGAACGGGGCATGCGATTGAGCTCAAATTGGGTATATATATGTTATAAACCACCGTCGCAAGACCGGTATTGATTTTGGTGTGTATAGGACTTATAGTTTTTCTACAGGGCTACGACAAAGATTTCTTTTACATTATGGCCTATGGGAGGAAATTCTAGAAAGTGCGCTAGCGTTTAAACAGTAAATTCGATTGAGCTCAAATTGGGTATATATGTTATAAACCACCGTCGCAAGACCAGTATTGATTTTGGTGTGTATAGGACTTATAGTTTTTCTACAGGGCTACGACAAAGATTTCTTTTACATTATGGCCTATGGGGGGAAATTCTAGAAAGTGTGCTAGCGTTTAAACGGTACATTCGATTGAGCTCAAATTGGGTATACATGTTATAAACCACCATCGCAAGACCGGTATTGATTTTGGTGTGTATAGGACTTACAGTTTTTCTACAGGGCTACGACAAAGATTTCTTTTACATTATGGCCTATGGGGAGAAATTCTTGAAAGTGCGCTAGTGTTTAAACGGTACATTCCATTGAGCTTAAATTTGGTATATATATTTGAATTATTCATCGATTCAAATTTATTTAAATGCTTGGTAATGATCTTAATCGTAAGTGTTCGGAAAGTCGAGTGGAGTCACTCCAGATTTTTTTTCTTGCTTAGACAGTAATTTTACCTTTTTGAGAGAAAAAGCAAAACATGTCGAAAATGCCGCTTTACAATTTCCACGTTTTAAAGTGTACCAACCAAAAACTACTACTTAGAATGAATTGAGCTGTTTTCGCAAGAAAACTAGCTATAGAAGCTGTCAAACTATATAATGGCTGTGCGAAGTTGGCGGTGGAAAAGTACAAATGTCCTATGATGGGAAAAAACGAAATTACTCTCCGAACAACCCAATATTTTCGGTACTCTAGAAACTCTTAAGAAACTTTACTCTTTCTAAATTATTTCAATAGAAAGAGATACAGTACTGCAATAGTACTGTACTAAGTAGGGTTTAGTGATTGTACTTAATACGGTTTAGTGATTTCTAGCCAAGTATTTGAGATATCGCTAAGTTGGGTTCAGTTCGATAGATTCATTTTCACCACTTAACCCTTTAAGGCGCAGTGATCCCGCTCTGGGAACACCCAACTGTAACGTTTTGACTTTTGCCAGTCACAAAGAATAGATTGGATTTCTATAAAAATAGTGGCGGGTGACATAGCTCCAAGAGAAAACTTTACTTTTTAGCACGTCAGTTCCCGTAAAAGAATGTTCACGATTCTTTTTAACAGCACTGACATCTGCTCAGAAATGGAAGAACCGGAGAACAGCTGGATAGATTGTCCCATGCTGGAAAAAGGGCAGCCGTTGCCATCGCTCGACTTAACGACCCGCAAGAGGGCTTACGATCGAAACTATCATCGCGTGCCACAGATCTAGAGACCTTTTTTTGACGCAGCTGGCTTCTTGCGAGCACAGCCAGCTGTCCTCAGAAAAGGGTCTCCAGATGTGTGGCACGCGATGAACGTTTCGATCGTCCGCCCTCTTGCGGGTCGTTAAGTCGAGCGATGGCAACGGCTGCCCTTTTTCTAGCATTGGAAAGGGTTGCGCCTCAAAGGGTTAATTTGACGATATATCTCCAAAAGCCATCAAGCTTGAGATAGTTTGCGAGATTGATTGCGCTCATCAAAATGCAACTGTAACAAGAAGGTTAGCAAACATCATTTGAATGTGGCACGATCCGGGTTATGATGTCTGGAATGATTGAGTCAAGCGAGTGAATGATCCGAGACAATTTTTTTTGAACGATCTGTCTCTAATGGGTTGCCAAAGTTGTATGGCTGAAAAAGAGCTCAATCCAAAAAATATCTATCCACTCGCATAAACATCAACAGTACAAATATATTTAAAATACGGATAATTTTTTTTAAAAATCATAATTAAAATCGGACAATATTCAAACAGCAGGATATCAATAAAATTACAAGTAAAATCTCTCTAAAAAGAATTTAAAAGTCTAAGGGATAAAGCATTCAACTGTTCAGGACATGAGATTTTCCGCGATCAAACAGAGCTGGCAAACATCACCTTCAAGTTGTAATTCTGGGTCAAGGCCCGAGCAGGCGAGAAAGTGTTCTCTATTTATAGTGTCTATTTTGCAGATAGGTCATAGACCAGGGATGAGCAAACTTTTTCGGTCGCGGGCCAAAAATCGAAAAAAAAAAATTTGCGGGACAAAATAATTTTTTCCAAAATTTCAAAAACAATATACAAGTATTAAAACTTAAAGAGATGAATGAAATTTCGATTTCATTTTCAAAAGATCCTTATATTGAGATTCGAAGTGAGATGTACTGATTCTAAGGAACGAGGCTCAATGCTCTTCTCTCAGTCTACTTCTGAAAGAATTCTTTCTAAGGTTCATAGTTGAAAACACTTGTTCACATATATAAGATGAAGCAAACATAGCACTGATTTTCCAGGTGCTAAACTTACTTTCGATAATGATTTGTAAAACTATGATTAATGATTTGTAAAAAGCTTTAGCATATTTAGAAACAACTGCTTGAGATGACGGTTAGATTGCAACTCAATTAATTCAAGTAGCAAATCGGACCTCCCTGCTTCACAATTTACGTTGAAAGGCATGGTTAAAATATCCAATTCTGTTTGATTGGCACTGAAAACTTGAAATCTGCGTTCGAACTCAAAATGCAGTTTTTTTAAGCCATCTTCATAATTCTTAATATGAATATATAATATATATATATGTTACAGTGAAAATCCGAAATCAGTCAAAACCCGAATTAACTAGGAAAACCGTTCTGACTGAGTGCGTTAAGAAAACCCGAATTAACTAGGCAAAACGCGTTCTGACTGACAGCGCTAGGCAAAACCCGAATTAACTAGAGAAAACCCGTTTTATTCGAGTAGCGGTAGCACGTTTTCGAGGGGGCCCCTACAGCGGACGCATATTTTCCAGGGGGGCCCCCTAAAGCGATGGCTAGACCCACTGATTTTTTTCGAGTCTCGCAAAGAGCCAGCGTTAGCATGTTTTCGAAGGAGGGGCTCCTTACAGTAGTGGCCGAACGCCATGTTTTCCCATGTGAATTCAGGAATGTTAATGCTTTATCCACTAAAAATTGGATCTTGCTCCCCCTTCGAAAATATGCTATTGCTGGCCCTTTGCGAGCCCAAAAAACCTCACTGTGTACAGCCACCGCTGTAGGGGGCCCCTTCGAAAATATACTAACGCTGGCCCTCTGTGAGACCCAAAAAAACATCAGTGGGTCCGGCCATCACTTCAGGGGGCCCCCTCGAAAATTTGCTTACGCTGGCCCTTTGCGAGACCCAAAAAAACATCAGTGGGTCCGGCCCCCACTGTAGGGTCCCCCTGGAAAATATGCTAACGCTGGCCCCCTGCGAGACCCAAAGAAACCTCACTGTGTCCAGCCACCGCTGTAGGGCTCCCCCTCAAAAATATAATAACGCTGGCCCTCTGTGAGACCCAAAAAAACATCAGGGGGTCCGGCCACCGATGTAGGGGCCCCCCTCGAAAATATGCTAATGCTGTCCCTTTGCGAGACACAAAAAAACATCAGTGGGTCTGCCCCCACTGTAGGGCCTTCCCCCGGAAAATATGCTAACGCTGGTCCTTTGCGAGACCCGAAAAACATTACTGCGTCCGGCTATCGCTTTAGGGGGCCCCCTTGAAAATATGCTAAAGATGGCTCTTTGCGAGACCCGAAAAAATATCAGTGGGTCCGGCCATTGCTGTAGGGGCCCCCTGGAAAATATGCCTCCGCTGTACGGGCCCCTCGAAAACGTGCTACCGCTACTCGAATAAAACGGGTTTTCTCTAGGTAATTCGGGTTTTGCCTAGCGCTGTCAGTCAGAACGCGTTTTGCCTAGTTAATTCGGGTTTTCCCTAACGCACTCAGTCAGAACGCGTTTTCACTAGTTAATTCGAGTTTTGACTGATTTCGGGTTTTCACTGTAACATATATATATTTTTTTCTTTTAATTTCCGTCGGACCGGCAAATTAAAATTCTATCTGCGGGCCGGATAAAACCTTCCGGCGGGCCTATTCTCTTTACCTAACCTATTCTCTTTAGTTGTTCGGCTAGGCAGTCATGTCCAGTTCTCAATATAAAATTAGCCACAGCCTCTCTACGTGGTCTGTGACAGAATCAAGAGTAAGAGGATTGCCCAATTTGGTCTGTTCATAAAGTCGTCAGCTCGTGGCATTGTTTTCCCGTAAAAATTGGCGACAACTCAAACAGGTGTTGTTAGTGATCCCAGGTTCTTTAGAGTTTAAGAATGACTCCAGGTTATTCGGTGCCTAAAGTTTACGTTTGTCTACCAGAAAAGTTTCGATAGAACTGTAAACAAAATATTAAAAATTGAATCAACTGATTCTATCTCATTTGATTTACTTTTTCAAATAGCTTCACTCTATTGACTTTGAGAATGATGATGAGCAGGCTTAAGTTGAAAGTTTCCCTTTATGCAATACAGGTTAAAAGAATATCTAGCTTAATGCTATAACTTTAAATGTACCAAACAGTAGTAAATCGCCAATTTGGCTCCGATTAATGCAATACTCCGTTTACTAGAAAAAAATTTCGCAGCAAATTGGCTATTCTATTAAACGGGTTCAAATGTATATTAAGCGAGGTATTCTTTTAACCGGTATTCCATTAAGCGCGCTCGACTGTATTTCTTTCCCTTAAAAATTAGTGCGTCTCACTAATCCGTACGTACATCAATCATAATAAATCATAAGAGTTTCTAATATACATTAAGCGAGCTATTCTTTTAACCGATGTTCCATTAAGCGAGCTCGACTGTATTTGTTTCCCCTAAAAATTAGAGCGTCACATTAATCTGTACGTACATCAATCATAATAAATCATAAGAGTTTCTAATATACATTAAGCGAGATATTCTTTTAACCGATATTCCATTAAGCGTGCTCGACTGTATTTGTTTCCCGTAAAAATTAGAGCATCACATTAATCTGTACGTACATCAATCATAATAAATCATAAGATTTTCTAATATACATTAAGCGAGCTATTCTTTAAACCGATATTCCATTAAGCGAGCTCGACTGTATTTGTTTCCCCTAAAAATTAGAGCGTCCCACTAACCTGTACGTACATCCATCATAATAAATCATAAGAATTTCTAATATACATTAAGCGAGATATTCTTTTAACCGATATTCCATTAAGCGTGCTCGACTGTATTTGTTTCCCGTAAAAATTAGAGTATCACATTAATCTGTACGTACATCAATCATAATAAATCATAAGAGTTTCTAATATACATTAAGCGAGCTATTCTTTTAACCGATATTCCATTAAGCGAGCTCGACTGTATTTGTTTCCCCTAAAAATTAGAGCGTCCCACTAACCTGTACGTACATCAATCATAATAAATCATAAGAATTTCTAATATACATTAAGCGAGATATTCTTTTAACCGATATTCCATTAAGCGAGCTCGACTGTATTTGTTTCCCGTAAAAATTAGAGCATCACATTAATCTGTACGTACATCAATCATAATAAATCATAAGATTTTCTAATATACATTAAGCGAGCTATTCTTTTAACCGATATTCCATTAAGCGAGCTCGACTGTATTTGTTTCCCCTAAAAATTAGAGCGTCCCACTAACCTGTACGTACATCAATCATAATAAATCATAAGAATTTCTAATATACATTAAGCGAGATATTCTTTTAACCGATATTCCATTAAGCGAGCTCGACTGTATTTGTTTCCCGTAAAAATTAGAGCATCACATTAATCTGTACGTACATCAATCATAATAAATCATAAGATTTTCTAATATACATTAAGCGAGCTATTCTTTTAACCGATATTCCATTAAGCGAGCTCGACTGTATTTGTTTCCCCTAAAAATTAGAGCGTCCCATTAACTTGTACGTACACACATCAATCATAATAAATCATAAGAATTTCTAATATACATTAAGCGAGATATACTTTTAACCGATATTCCATTAAGCGTGCTCGACTGTATTTGTTTCTCTTAAAAATTAGTGCGCGCCACTAACCCGCACTTACATCAATCATAATAAAGCATAAGACTTCCTAACATGCAATTTCCGATAACGGCTGACACTACAGACATTCAGAATAACTTAACTTACCTGGATTACGGCGATAAACGCAATCAATCCACTTCAATATTTAATGGCAGGATCCGAGACGCAGTGCCTTAACCTTATTCACTTTGAAACAAGCTGGACGTTACTTCCGAAGATTTATGTCCAGCTTCGTAATTACGAGTTTCTCCGTAACGCGTCCATAATTGCACTTCGGTAATGGAGTGTTCCTTCGATTAATTCGACGTCACGTATGCACACAGTTTCATGATGCACACATGACATGGCATTTTGCTTGGGCTTAGATGAAATTTGCCTCGGGTGACTGTTAAAAATTACGGATCTTTACTACTTTAAAATTGACGGAATACTAATGGATACGCATGTATTCAGTTTGTTTGTGTAACATGTAGGAATAGACGCGAGTCGAGAAACAGGGCTGTCTCGTCTCTTCTCGCAGTGGTAAATCTCTGTCTCGTCTCGGGTAGCAAACACTTTGTCTCGTCTCGCGTCTCGTAGAGAAATTGCCTGTCCCGTCTCGCGCGAGACGCGAGACATCTGGCGAGTCTCGCAGAATTAAGGACTGAGATTTTATTACCATATTTTTAGTAACATTAATACTATTTATTGAAAAGCAATATTAATAATAACCATACGTTATACATATTATCATATTAGTGCAGTGCATATATTAGTTACCATAATAACTCATATGTGCAATTGAAGTGGTAAAATTTCAGATTTAATCCGTATATATAAGATGACATGACACCGAAATATATATATATATATATATATATATATATCAGGTTGTAACGAAAGTTTTCCGCCAGATTTGCTTGAGTCAGCTCACGCAGTACCCAGCTATTGACCTTATATATCAAGTTTATGCGATGCTTAGCGCGACTAATGGACATGACACTAAAGTCTAACTCTTTTAGCTAGCTCTCGTGGATGAATATTTTATCTTCTTCCACAAATTCTCGTAGGCGGGCCTCATCAGCATCAGTAGTCCGGTCAGAGCGCTCTGCTTCTTTAATATCCTAGTCCTCGTTTTGAACTTTCGGTGCCAAATCTTCGCAGTGTCATATGATACAACAGTAGTACCTTAAGCTGTAGACATGATTCAGTGTCATTCTGTAGCTGATCTTTTGCGACAGAACTGAGAGTAAATGATGGATCAATCTGGTAGCGTGGTAGTTCCATTTCAGAAAACTTATACTTAATCATAACGATAATGTTTTACGGATTTCACAACACAGTGCTCTAAAACAAGTCTTTTCTTTCAAATAACAAAAATCGTTTTAAAAATATTGGCAAAGACACCAACGCGAACTGCTTGTGCAGGCAATACTTGGAGTGGCGGAAAACTTTCGTTACAACCTAATATATATATTTTATTTACTAGCCGCCTGCGGCAACCAGTTGGTTCGCCACCTTAATAAATCTTGTTCGGAGAGAATCCTGTTCCTCACCGGCTTCCTTGGCGCTGAAATCTCTCAGATTCTGAATGGAATTTAAAATTAAGATATTTACAAACAGGGGCGTCCCCTGCTAACGTAAAAAAGATGCCCCATTTTGTGCTCTACTTAGTTTTTGAGTTCGAAATGATGCTCCTTCGAAGCCGGCGCTCCGATGCGATGCTTACCGTATCGGGCCGCAACTGGTTACAAAAATTGGATGGTTTAGTGATAAAAACCTACAAAAGGTACATTATTTTCGTCCTATAATAATTCTGAAGAGCTTCTGCATATATTGTCCGTTATCAAAAAACGGAAAGGTAAAAAAGGGAAGAAAATCTGAAACACTTTCAGATTTTAAATATGCACTAAAATACTGGAACAGCTTTAGTATCGCCCACCCGCAATTCTTGGCGCCTTTTTTTTTTTGCCAAACCTTCCCCAAGTGACGTTCTTTTGTAAAAGGTTTACCTTTCAGACTCTTGGAAACAAAGTGAAGCATATTACACTTTCATGTACAGTTACAACGATATTATTATCCAAGAGGCTCATATAAAAGTAAATGCATTTCATTTGCTATAGCTTCCAAATTTTTATATTTTTCGTTACTTTTTAAAATTATCACTTTTTTCCCCTTACAAAAGCATTTTTATAACAACAATACAAACAAAAAATTTCTGCAATGCCACAAAAAACTCCCTAAGGCTTAAAATTCTCCCAATTGATATCCCATTTTATCTGAAAAAAGTCATTGCACAAATATATCCTATCGTAAAAGGCGTATTCAAAAAACTTAAATTCACAACGAGCTATGGGTTTCCATCAATAAAAAGCAGCCATCTTGTTTCTAAACACAATATTGTTGATAATAAAAACATATTTAAACAAATTTCCCCGTAAACTCATACATGAAAAATACATTTGCAATTCCTAACTTTCCCATTAACTTGAAAATTTAAAGACAAGATGCCTAGTAAAAAAAAAAAAAAAAAACTCAGCTTTTAACTTCTTGATGTTAAGTCCCGAAAATCTGATGCTTTAATTATAAAAAGCTGCGAATTCTATAAGTTTGCGCCATCTGTCGACGGCTTTGTAAATAAAAACTCAATTGTATTTTTATTTATTTTTTTGGATAAAAGATAGCTTTTGCATGTTATATTAAGTGTTTTTTTCGCGCTGTAAAAAGTAGCCTGTTTGTTAATCCAGGACTTTAACTGCCTTTATTCCAAATTTCATCCAAATCCGTCAAACCGTTTCAGCGTGAAAGAGTAACAATCATACATACATATAAACATTGACTTTTATAATATCAGGTTGTAACGAAAGTTTTCCGCCAGATTTGCTTGAGTCAGCTCACGCGGTACCCAGCTATTGACCTTATATGTCAAGTTTATGCGATGCTTAGCGCGACTAATGGACATGACACTAAAGTTTAACTCTTTTAGCTAGCTCTCGTGGATGAATATTTTATCTTCTTCCACAAATTCTCGTAGGCGGGCCTCATCAGCATCAGTAGTCTGGTCAGAGCGCTTTGCTTCTTTAATATCCTAGTCCTCGTTTTTGAACTTTCGGTACCAAATCTTCACAATGCCATATGATACAACAGTAGTACCTTAAGCTGTACACATGATTCAGTGTCATTCTGTAGCTGACTTTTTGCGACAGAAATGAGAGTAAATGATGGGTCAATCTGGTAGCGTGGTAGTTCCATTTCGGACACCTTATACTTAATCATAACGATATTGTTTTACGGATTTCACAACACAGTGCTCTAAAACAAGTCTTTTCTTTCAAATAACAAAAATCGTTTGACAAAATATTGGCAAAGACACCAACGCGAACTGCTTGTGCAGGCAGTACTTGGAGTGGCGGAAAACTTTCGTTACAACCTAATATTAGTAGGATAATTGAAGCATTATATTATAGTTTTATTGTTTCTAAAAATGAAATTCGAAAAGTACGAACAGGAGTGTCATATAATAGTCATCCCTGACTTAGCGTCCGTATGAGCTAATGATACAAATGGGTTACAAATATTAAAATAAAAATAATTTTTAAATGTACCTTGCTCAAATATATGTAAGTAATTTTAGGGCCCTATCTAAATATGGTACGGCTTTGGACTTACCGTACGCCTTTCCTCTGTTTACATACTATTTTTCTGTCTTCTACTCTTCTCTTTTTCCTTTCTTTTTTCCAGTTTCTTTCTTTATCCTCTCCTTATATCACTGAAAATGGTAGATGGCCGAAGCGCGAGGGTTCCGGTTTCGGGTCCCATCAGGCGACTGCCGATCTAACGGTCTGGAGTTTTGGTAGGTTTCCTCCAGATGTAAGGTCAGTACGCGTTAGAATCCCTTAGAAAGTCTTCCTACCAAGGAACCCCCCCCCTCTTTGGCAGATCGCCCTAGCGTAGCGTTGCCTTTACACAAAAACAAACAAATCTTTGTGTGTTTTGTATATCCTTCGTGCTGTCCCAATTTTAAATGTTACATGTTTGTGTGTATTACAGAGTGCTGATAGTATATACCAGGAATGATAACAAAGGAGACGCAAGTTAAACGTTAGAGGCTTCAGGCAGAGTGCACCCTCCTTTCTCAGGATGGCATACCTCCTCAAATACAACACTGCAATTCTGATTGAAAAGTAATTCGTATCGTAAATTTTTGCGAGACGAGAAATTTTCGCGAGAAATCTCGCGCGAGACAACACCAGCCCTTAACTTCAGTATCGTGTACTGTGTTTCTTATATTCCTGCGTAGAGCCGTGCGTTAATTAAACGAAACACACACGCATTGCAGAATTTTCATCAGTAGCCCCGGTATCTCAGAATTATCACCAACTTTTCTGATCGCTTGTAAATACAGTAGACTCTCGATTATCCGTGCGCGGATTTTCCGGTTTGTGGATTATCCGTGCTCCTTCCAATATCACAAAAAAATTGAAGAGAAACGTTTTCACGCTTATCATGCATGTAAAATCGATGCAAGAAAATGATAAAATTATTCTAGAACATGCAAAAGAATTCGAAGTTTTCGAAAATCTAGATGAAGAAAATTTAGAAGATTGGTTTCAAAGTGATGCATGTGAGCCTGGCTTCCAGCATTTGACAGATGAAGACATCATTACTGACTATGTTGTAAAAATATTATAACTATGTTGAGATGATAATGTTGATGCAGTCAAGATGTACTAAATAAGCGAAATACAATTTCTCATTTTGATTCTCAACAGTCAGTGAAAAATTTGGTAGGTTACATGGGACAAAGAGGATTTGATTATGGTGAGATTACTGCGGTTTGTGTAAAATATGTGTCGATATGCGACAAGAGATGTACAAACAGAAGCAAAGACTCATTACACATTCTTTATAAGCAGTAAGTGTTAAAAGGAAAAATTCCTAGTTTGATGATATGCAGCATGCAAATATAAGTAATTTTTATATTTTTGTAGTGATGACGAATTTTTTCTTTAGTAAAAAGAAATTTTCGGATTAAAAGAAAGTTTCTTTAGTAAAAAGAAATTTTCGGAATTTTTTTTTTTTAACGTACAGGGAGGGAAACGTTGAAAACTCATATCTCCTTCATTTTTACTTCAAATAAATTAAAAATTGGTATTCGCGGTTAAAATGAGATAAAGTTTTGAAATATGAAGAGAAAGCTAGATGTTTCCTTTGGAAAAAATAAAGTTTGTGAGGATTTTAATATGAAGATGGCCCCTCATGCAAATTTTATGTATAGCAAATTAAAGCGTACTTTATTCGTAAACGATTGGTAAATGTTGGTTCTGTGAGACGACGAATGAAAGAAAATCTGCCCTTCTTTATTTTCACAGCTGTACAACAAATTACATAAAAGTACCGTTATATATAGCAAAAACGCGCCCCTGTAATAAACGCCCCCCCCTCCCACTTTCTCGTGCATTTAACGAAATGCACGATTTCATTTGTTCTTAAAATACCGAGTAAACGCCCCCCTTAAGATGGATTCATACTGGCCATTCCGTGCCGCTCAGACTCCGCTCTGTCCTACTGCTATTTTTCTTTTTCAAACTTTGGCTTCCCGCGAGGGAGCCTGCGGAGCCGCAGTAAATGTACCAATCAAATCGTGCCATATCCCAGCGAAGTGTGACGTCAGAACGATGCTCTCCGCTTCGTTTCGCTGAGTGACGTCATCGCGACGTCTTAGAGGTATGGATCGGACAGTATGAATAAAGCTTCACTTGGAGATTGAGGGGGCGCTTCAACGGTATATTTTTCTAATTTTTACCGTTTATCCGCCCCCATAGATCGTGCTTTTAATTGTAGATGTGGAGGGGGGCACTTTTGCGCTATTTTAAGGTAGATGGCTTGCTAAAGTAATGGTTCAACATGTCAAGTGAAAAACTTCAGAAGCTCCGATATTTAGAAATTTTAAGGTTGGGCGCGGTGCCTATCAGTTCAGATAAAAATTAAAGATTACCTGGCACGTGACAAAGAGTTCCAAGAGCGCAACGGTGGCATGATCAAATCCGAAAAAATCAAATAATGAAGAGAAAAATCTACTTACCTACAAAAAAAAGTAAGAATAAATAAATATTTTAGATCACTTATGAAATTGTGCAAATAATTTATTAAACGAAACTTCAGTGGGCAAAACTCAAACATAATGCATTTTCAAATGTGTTGTTGTTGTAGTATTCGAATATTTCGCCGTATTCGTAAACGCCAAACGAGTTTCCATCTAAGGTGTTTAAAAAGGAAACTGATTGCATTCAGTTTATGAACTAGAGCGTTCGTATTCAAAACTGAGTGCGGTTAGTTTCCAACTAAGTAAACTGAGCACGGAGCAAGTTCATCCAGTTGTTGAGAAGATACACTTGCTGCACGTTGTTGCTGTTTTGAAATGTCGCCCGTTGTTATGGAAAAGTATGTTGTTATGAAAAGTATTTTACGTTTGCTGAAGCTGCAGCTCCACTAATAGATAGAGGGAGCACTTGAACGGCACATATTTCAGATTTTTACCGCTTATCCGTCCCCATAAATCGCGATTTTCCTGGAAGATTGGGGGGGGGCGCTTTTTTGGTATTTTACGGTATAGTTTTATTGTTTTTAAAGATATATTAAATAGGAATATATTTTTGTTCTCCTTAATTGGAAAAGTTTTGAAATTTATTCATTTTCCTTAGAGATACTTCCTAAAAAATTAATCACGTATGAAATAATTAATATGTCACTATATTAAGTTATTATATTTAAACGTTAAAGACTTCGTTAAATATAAATTTTCAAAGCTTTTCATTTATTCACTTTACGTTCTTTTAATCCCTTTTAAATTTAGTTAAATAAGAAGAAAAAGCATTAGAACAACCTAAATGATATCATAAGTTTAAATCCAACCTTTTTAAAATAAATCTCTAATACTCACCTCAAACTGGAAGATTTTTGACGTATTTTCTAACTCTGAATAGTTTGTCATTCAATAAACGCTTTTCAACGAGCAATAGTTAGAAAGTGGTTTTGACAGTATAGTTAACAGATTAATTAATGGATCTATAGAAAACTGTAATATCTAGCACTGATCGCTCACGCAATAATACTTTTACGATAAATTAACCTACGTGATTTTGAAGTTTAAATTACTAATGCAAAGCTTTTGTGCATCAGACCAGTTTTATTGACTTTTAAAACTACATGTATATTATTAATAAATAAGAATAATAGTCAATTTTTACAAAAAGATTGGTATTATAGAGGAGAAAACGATATTATGGTAAATACCATTAGCGCTTTTAACTATAAATTTACAAGTTTTTGAATAAATTCCCCAAATCATCATGATTATATATCACTAGCTGCGTGCCCGTTCTTCGCACGGTAGGAAACGAAAAATTTCCTCACATGTGTAATTCGAATTAATTCCAGTGATGTGGAATCTAGAAAAAGCAAAATTATTTCACTCTTGACTTAAAATTTGCGTCATATATGTAATAACCTGAGATCATTGCAATATAATGACACACACACACACACAAAAAAAAAAAAAAAAAAAAAAAAAAAACTATGTCAGCGTCATTCGGTATCAAAAAAGTGAAAATGGACCGTTTGCAGTCAACTTCTCACTTTCAAAATGTCTTAATTCCTCAGACATGCTGTTTTTTAGATTCACGTTTTAAAGTCAGCGTCAAATTCAATTTTATTTGAAAAATTCCCAAAAATCTGCAAATTATGTTACACAGTCCGAACAAACAGTTTTTAAAAGAAAATTTTCTCCTCTATACGATGATGTAACTATCGTTTTCTTGCGAGTGTAATTACCGGCGTTATTATGTATTACGCAAGAAAAATCGCTAAAAATCGGACAAAACATAAAATAAAACATTTTCTAATTCGAATTTCGAAAAAATCGCTTCGAGGTGTGTCGAGACCCGTCTTGGAGAATTTCCGTACAAAATTTGGTAGGTCTACGATCACCCGTTTCAGAGCTACGCGAGACACAGACAGACAAACGGACAGTTTACACACAGTTTTATTTATATAGATAGAAGAAGATAACTAATTGTAATGAAATGCCATTTATAAATAAAAACGTTATTTATTTTCTTGAAATTAACTTCTTCACTTCTTAACTTCAGAAAAAAAAAACATTTTAAAAAGTAAAAAAAAAAAATGGAGATTAGTATGAAGTAGTCGGGTAATATGGAATTGATGATGTAAACCGTTGATAAACTATTTATACTTGATAAAACATTTATATTTAACTACCACTCAGATAAAATAGACGCCAAGTGTACTTAGGTTTTTTAGATTTATGTAATTCGTCATGAAAGTTTCTTAATTAATGACAGTATTTTGTACGGCAAAATCAAAAAAATACAGTGTGCCCGCTATAGTCCGTTGTCACCCCTAATAATTTCTGAACTGCATTTCTATAGCTATCAGCTATAATCATAAAAGTGGTGTCTAGGTATAGTAAAGTTGTCATGCGCTGCGCAAGAAAAACGCTTGCAGCCCCATCTGGTGATTAATTTTGAAGTTAGCGTTCTTATCTCAAAAACGGTATGAAATACGGGGAAAAAGTCAATTACAAAATTGTTCGTCATCAGCGATTTATTAAGAAAAGTCATCTTGGGCACATTAATGTTAAAACCACCCAGATGCTGTAATGGCTTAAGCAGTGGCGGCTCCTTCATTTGAGCACATGAGTACGCGATTCCCCAAGGGAAAAACTAAAGAATAAACACATTAACAAATTAAATTTAAAACAAATATTAAGCACACTTCTAGATTTATGTGAATTTTAAACGCGAGTTTTACTCTCTCCCCCTGCCCCCACTCTTATTAAATAGGCTTATTACAGCTAACGCACTGTAGCGTGGGTTACTACAGCACAGTCTCGAATCAATCGCACGTGCGAAAGGAAAATTTTTCCTCTGAACCGCTATCTGTGATCAGAAGCCGAGATAGCTGCGAATAAGTACGGCATTGATGAAATCATTCCGTTCACACATTTTCATTGTGCACACAGGCGAATTTAGCGGTATCGCTTCCTGATTTTTCTTCGGTTTGTTACGTTCGGTAAAGTAATTAATTTTTATTTCTTCATATTTTCTTTATTTCTATCATTTTTCACTAAATTATTTTTTTACAAACTAATGTCAATAATTAGTATGGAAGTCAAAAACGTGTTTCGGAGCTAAAGCAATGGTATTTTTCAATAGTATCCTTTGAAAAAAAATTTGAAATAAAATTAATCTAGAAAGCACCTTTCCTAAAACTTATCTTGGTCACGAAATGTAAGACCAAAGACGACTAGTTTTCTTTCAGTTGCGTGCATTGTTTTCCTTTAAGTGTTGGGAACGCAAATATACTTGAATTTGTAAGGTGCGTCGTACCTGCATATTTAATTTTCGAAATTTGTTTTGTGAACCTCCTTTTAACCCATTTATGCCTTGTGTCCCTTTTTTGGGACGGCATTTTCCCTATGAGTCGAAAACGTTATTTATTTTTCCTAGCCTTTGTTCATGAGTATTGAGCCTCAACTCTACAAAATATTTTAACATGACCCAGTAGGATGTTGATATTTTGATTTTTATGCATAATGATTTTAAAAGAAATCAGCCCTTGTTCAAGAAGTTGACATCAGATATTTATCTATTATTTCTGTTATCAGTAAAAATCGAAGAAAGTCGCAAAAATATCCAGGCACAAATGGGTTAAATAACCCACGCTACGCGAATGTATCTAATGTGCGTGCCTACAGATATACAGATGTAACTTGCTAAAGTAAATTCCATGATGATCGAAACCTTTTTTTTTTTTCCTCAAAATTTAAATGCGGAAAGTTTTTATGATTACAGTATGCATATTTTGTACTGCAAAATCAACAAAATACAGTGCGCCCGCTATAGTCCGTTGTCACGCCCAATAATTTTTCTGAACGGCATGTCTATAGCTATAACAGCGATGTCAAGGTGATGCCAAGGTACAGTAAAGTTATCATGCGCTGCGCAAGAAAAACGCTTGCAGCCCCACCTGGTGATTAATTACCGTTCTTATCTCAAAAACGGTATGAGATACGGGAAAAAGGTCAATTACAAAGTTGTTCATCATGACCAATTTATTAACCCTTTAACGCGCAGTGGTCCCGCTCTGGGATCACCAAACTCTGATGTTTTGACATGTTGCCAGTCACGAAGAATAGATTGGATTTCTATAAAAATAGTTGCGGGTGACATAGCTCCCCAAGAATCCTTTACGTTTTAGCACGTCATTTCTCGTAAAAAAATGGTCCCGATTATTTTTAACCGCACTGGCATCTGCTGGAAAATGGAAGAATGCGAAAACTGCTGGATCGATTGCCCAATGCTGAAAAAAGGGCAGCCGTTGCCATCGCTCGACTTAACTACCAGCAAGATGGCGGACGATCGAAACGTTCATCGCGTGCCACAGATCTAGAGACCCTTTTTTGACGCAGCTGGCTGTGCGCGAGCACAGCCGGCTGTCGTCAAAAAGGGGGTCTCTAGATCTGTGGCACGCGATGAACGTTTCGATCGTCCGCCATCTTGCTGGTAGTTAAGTCGAGCGATGGCAACGGCTGCCCTTTTTTCAGCATTGGGAAAGGGTTGCGCCTCAAAGGGTTAAGAAAAGTCATCTTGGGCACATTAATGTTAAAACCACTCAGATGGCGTAGTGGATTAAGAACCATTCTTCCACGCCTTGGGTCCAGATTCGGATCTCGGCTTGGGAATGGATGTCAGCTTGCCCGTCCCTTCATAGGGGGTAACGCTGGCCGCCCACTAAGTGCTCCCATAACAAAATGACCACAATACTTTCGGACTGTTTTACTGGACAATGCCTAATTGACAAGTGCCCGCCCGTTGAAAAAAATAAGTTATTTTTAACTATAAATCACATTATGTAATATATAAATCACACTACTATTCATATTTTTAACTATAAATCACATTATGTAATATATAAATCACACTACTATTCATATTTTTAACTATAAATCACTCATGCCTTGAAAATAATCTTAAAAAAGATTATGTTCAAGGCATATCTTCTTAAGAGTCTATTTAGAAAAATCGTAGATATAATCTTGTTTCCCTGCTTCGATAAACATCATCGTTTTTGAACTTTCGGTGCCAAATCTTCACAGTGTCGTATGATACAACAGTAGTACCTTAAGCTGTACACATGATTCAGTGTTATTCTGTAGCTGACCTTTTGCGACAGAACTGAGAGTAAATGATGGATCAATCTGGTATCTACTTAATCATAACGATATTGTTTTACGGATTTCACAACACAGTGCTCTAAAACAAGTCTTTTCTTTCAAATAACAAAAATCGTTTTACAAAATATTGGCAAAGACACCAACGCGAACTGCTTGTGCAGGCAATACCTGGAGTGGCGGGAAACTTCCGTTACAACCTAATATTTGGAAACTTACCAGCAAAACTCTTGAAAATCGCAAAACACATTTGGTTCTATAGCGAATGTTACGACAACAAACAGTCTTCTCTCACCGAATTGTAACATGGGAATCTTTTTGGACTAGTTCATGCTATTCACACTATCTTTTGACTAGTTCATGCAACAGCAGCCAACACAGCGGAAAACTCAATATTCCGTATATTTCCCGAATATTCTAAAATACCCTTCTCCCTCTACGTATTGACTGTCCTGAAAAAAATTAAACGAATATATGTTAATATAATTCTTATTTACAGATTGGATACCTTTCAAGAAGATGTAAACAATAAATTGCAGATTTCAAAACTTCAAATTATTACGAAGAAAACTCATTAAGTAAGTCACAAAAGGTAATGAAAAAAATAATAAGCCATGGTTCGGAAACAATATTTATTTATCCACATTATCTCCAGCAGTGTTGATGCACCTATCCAGTAGTTTTATCAGAGTTCTAATTCCAGCTGCAGAAAATTCTTTGGGTTGCAGTATCATCCATGGTAGGACTTCATGTAGAACTTCGCCATCATCGGCAAATTGTTTGAATCCAAGACGTGCTGTTTCAGTGGACCAAACAGACGAAAATGGCTTGGGGCTAAGTCGGGGCTGTAAGGTGGGTGGATGCTGTAGCACTTCCCAGCGAAGCTGTTGAATTGCATCACGAGTTGAATGATCTGTGTGAGGACGTGCGTTATCGAATTGAAACAGCACTCCTCTGCTCAACAGGCCTGCCACCTTCTCAATATGAATATAATATCATAAAGCCGTACGTTGCTACCATCTATGACCATTCATTGGAGATAACTGTTACTACTTTAAAACCCTTTCACGCGCAATGTTCCCGCTCTGGGAACATCAAACTCTGACGTTTTGACTGTTGCCAGCCATGAAGAATAGATATGATTTCTGTAAAAATAGTTGCGAGTGACATAGCTCCACGAGAATCCCTTACTTTTTAGCACGTCATTACCCGTAAAAAAATTGGTCATGATTATTTTTAACAGCACTGACATCTGCTGAAAAATGGAAGAATTCGAGACCACCTGGATAGATTGCCCAATGCTGAAAAAAGGGAAGCCGTTACCATCGCTCTACTTAACTACCAGCAAGATGGCGGACGATCGAAACGTTCATCGCGTGCCACAGATCTAGAGACCCTTTTCTGACGACATCTAGCTGTGCCGGCACGGCTAGCTGTTTCGATCGTTTCGATCGTCTGCCATCTTGCTGGTAGTTTAGTCGAGCGATGGCAACGGCTGCCCTTTTTTCAGCATTGGGAAAGGGTTGAGCCTCCAAGGGTTAAACCGTGTCATTATACATTTGTGACTTACTTAATGACTTTCCCTCGTCAATGCAATATTCAAATCGTCCACCCCAGTTCGAAAAAAATAGTAATCTCAGAGCATGAAATAAATTTCCTTAGTTCTAAATCTTGCAGAAAAAAGTGTCTTTAACCAAAGTTTATGCTTACATTTTTCATATCGCTTCCTGAAATTTTTAGTTTTTGAGAGCCCATATCGATATTTATATTACAGTTCAATAGTTATTGTATAAACCCGTTTTTACTTTCCGACCATTTACCATGTAAGGAAAATATTGCAATAAGGAAAAAAAAAACTCTTTGAGACTGTGATGTACTTACACGTTTTGAGGTTAGTATGGTGAATATTCACTCTTCGATTAATCGATTACCGATTAAATTCGAATAGCAGTAATCGACTGTAGAAATCATTTGAATGGCGCATCAGTATTTTTATTATTAAAGAGAAATTTCCAACTTTAAATCATAACATACAAAATTAGGTGTGTATCATTTCACTTTAATTGGAAAAGTACACTGTTAGTAATTGGAGATCATATTTCATCATAAAATGGTGCTTAATTAGCTGCAACCTTTCTATGTAGGAACGTTGAATCCTGTTGCGTTGAAACAAATCATGGTGAAACGTTGAAATACTTCTTTTAGCAGGGTAACTTATGAACTCCAGTCATAAACACAATACGGTTTACAAACTATAATGCTTTCATATTATACATGAACATCAAATTGTATCAGGTTGTAACGAAAGTTTTCCGCCAAATCTGCTTGAGTCAGCTCATGCGGCACCCAGCGATTGAACTTGTACATGAAGTTTATGGGATGCATAGCATGGCTAATGGGCATGGCATTAACGTCTAACTCTTTAGCTAGCTCTCAAGTGGTTAAATACTCCTTCCACAAGTTCTCGCAGGTGGCCCTCATCAACATCAGTAGGCCGGCCAGAGAACTCTGCTCCTTGAATGTCATAGAACTTGTTTTTTAACTTTCAGTACCAAACCTTCACAGTGCCATAGGATACAACAGTAGAATCTAAATTACACACCTAATTCTTTGACATTCTGTAGCACATTTTGCAATAGAACTGGAAGTCAATGATGGTTCTAATCCAGTAACGTGATAGTTCCATTTCAGACACCTTGTACTTAATGATAACGATATTTTTAAGCACAATGTTCTAAAGCAAGTATATTTCTTTCAAATGACAAATATTGTTTGACAAAATATGAGGAAACACGCCAACGTGAACTGTTTGCAGACGATATTTGTGGTGGCGGGAAACTTTCGTTACAACCTAATATTTTAAAAAGTCATAAACATTACTTACATAAATTTTGCTTCTATTAGAATCAACTAATTGCTTTAAAATAGCAAATATAAAAATTTGGTTCTGTGTTTGAACCCGTTGATTTTATTACATAAACTTACATAAAACTTATACTATTAATCACCATAAAAGTTATAAATTTTCATTTTCTAAAACTTAACGTCTGAATAAATTATATCAAGAAAAGTTTTCCATAATTATCGAACTCGCAAAGCCCAATTAATTTCGGTGGTCATATTAAGTTAGATTAAATATTTGTGTTGCTTTATTAAAAATATAGCAATTTATCAAAAACATGTTCGAAAAGGTTTTTTATCAAATTAATTATACACAAATAACCATATTTTACGTATTTTTGATATTAAAAAAAATATCTTTTGAATAAATTCTTGTCTAGACAGTTAGTGTAATTAAGTTGGATTTCTGATTTATTAAATTAAACTGTATGGCAACAGAGAGGTAAGTTTTGAATAGGTTTTCATGAAATAATATTTAACATTAATCTTGAGTTAAATTGATTGAATTTTTATTATAAAACTAAGTGGACATAATTTTTATAAATAGGAAAAATCTTTGAAAGGTTCTGTAATTTGTTAAAAGTTTTTCAATTTGTATACACTTAATAATAGTTCAAAATTATAGTTTATTTTTTATGGTACTCTAATAATTTTCTTTTTAATTTCAGAACGTCCGATGGAATAAGAAGAGAATCTAAAAAATATGTTATTAATAAACAGTGTTATGCTTTGAAATAAATATTTTCAATTCAACTGAAACTAGCAAATTTTAGACATTCTGTGTTGTACTTGCTGAATTCTGTAATATACAATAGCAACATTTTTGCAGTGTACCTACACATGTAAATTTGTAGATAAATTTAAGGAAATACGAAGAAATTCACAAAAGTTGCATCTTTGGAGAGTTCAAAGATTGAATACCAATTCAAAATTAAATGAAATATGTCATTGTAATGCAGTTCATCAGATATTTTTAATTAACTCTGATTTTAATATTCCTATTCTAAATTTAATACTTTTTTGTCATTTTGTCAGTTCCAATCTATCTCCGATATACTATCTTAATTTCTTTTCGTAAGTTACTTCGGTTTTTGCCGTTAAAGAGCAGTACTATCTCGATAATCTGAAATACAGGGTATCCATAATTAAACTTGATAGGTGCGAGCAGTCTGTAGCAAGAATTATGCAGCGGAAGAATTGCATGAAAATAGGGTAATGTCATCCTGAAATGATGGGAATTTTATCGAGTAAAAAAAAAAGACAAAACCACTCCTAGGTGGTGTATCGTAGCTTTATTGAGAACATATAACTAATCTACAAAAGTTTACAAAACATGCTCAATAGGATGTCCACCATTGTCTGCTACCATCTGGAAGCGTGAAATCGCATGTTCGACTGTTGAAAGCAGCATGAACTGGTTAACCCTTTGAGGCGCAACACTTTCCCAATGCTGACAAAAGGACAGCTGTTGCCATCGCTCGACTTAACTACCAGCAAGATGGCGGACGATCGAAGCGTTCATCGCCTGCCGCTGATCTCGGGACCCTTTTTTGACGACAGCTGGTTGTGCGGCACAGCCAGCTGTCGTCAAAAAAGGGTTTCGAGATCTGTGGCACGCGATGAACGTTTCGATCGTCCGCCATCTTGCTGGTAGTTAAGTCGAGCGATGGCAACAGCTGCCCTTTTATCAGCATTGGGTAGTCTATCCAGCTGTTCTCGCATTTTTCCATTTTTCAGCAGATGTCAGTGCTGTTAAAAATAACCATGACCATTTTTAACGGGAAATGACGTACTAAAAAGTAAAGGATTCTCGTGGAGCTATGTCACCCGCAATTACTTTTTAAAGAAATCAAATCTGTTCTTCGTGACTGGCAATAGTCAAAACGTCAGAGTTTGGAGGTTAAGATTACGCTTAAGTTAAAGGGTTAAGGTTACGCACATGGCGTTCTATGCTTTCTTAAAGATCTGAGAGAGAGGGGATGGTGATCACGGTACACCACGGCTTTCAGGTATCCCCACAGCCAAAAGTCGCAAGGATTCAAGTCGGGGAATCTAGGAGGCCGAGCTGTAGGAAATTGCCGGCTGATGATTTGCCGTTACCGAAATGACGGCGAAGCAGTTTATTTCACACAACGGACGATGTGCGGAGGAGCACAGTCGAACATGCAATTTTACGCTTCCAGATGGTAGCACAGAATGGTGGACATCCTATCGAGCGTGTTTTATAAACTTTTGGAGATTATTTATATATTCTCAATAAAGCTATGATACGCCGACTAGGAATGGGTTTTGAAACTCATTGCTTTTTTTTTTTTTTTTTTTTTTTTTTCCTCGATAAAATTCCCATCATTACATTCCGCCATTACCCCATTTTCATGCTGCCATTTTCATTTCCGCTGCGTAGTTTTGTTACAGACTGCTCGCAAATATCAAGTTTAATTATGGACAGCCTGCATCTCCTTTTGTGGCGCAACCCTTTCCCAATGCTGACAAAAGGGCAGCCGTTGCCATCGCTCGACTTAACTACCAGCTAGATGGCGGACGATCGAGGCGTTCATCGCCTGCCGCTGATCTCGGGACCCTTTTTTGACGACAGCTGGTTGTGCGACACAGCCAGCTGTCGTCAAAAAAGGGTTTCGAGATCTGTGGCAGGCGATGAACGTTTCGATCGTCCGCCATCTTACTGGTAGTTAGGTCGAGCGATGGCAACGGCTGCCCTTTTGTCAGCATTGGGTAGTCTATCGAGCTGTTCTCGCATTTTTCCATTTCAGTGCTGTTAAAAATAATAGTGACCATTTTTTTTACGGCAAATGACGTGCTGAAAAGTAAAGGATTCTCGTGGAGCTATATCACCCGCAAGTATTTTTATAGAAATCAAATCTATTCTTCATGACTGGCAACAGTCAAAACGCCAGAGTTTGGTGTTCACACTGCGCGTTAAAGGGTTAATATCCGCGATGGTCGACGGACTCTGAAGACAATATGGTGTGTGTACACCCTCCCGCTCCCCCCGTCCCCCCCCCAAAAAAAAAACAACAAAAAAAAAAAAACTGGTGGTTGGGAAGTTTTGAAACGCCCAGCGTAGAGCACTGACTTAGACCCTTCGGACTATCATCTATTTCGGTCGATGAATGATTCCTTGTCTTCTGCACACTTTCACACAATAGACGAAGTACGAAAATCTATTGATGACTTCTTTGCATCAAAAGATGAATACTTGTACGCGGCTGCCATCCTTGCAATACCTAACCGATGGAAAATAATAGAGATAGCCTTGACGAATAAAGGTATTATTATAAGTTCTAAATTGATTATTCATTTCTTTGACACGCACTTTAAAACATATCACTGGACCCTATAGTTGAGTGCTTTTCTCTCGGAATGTGCAAGCGGCCCTGCAGTCGATCTTGAACTTCAGACTGCAAAAGTACACTATCAAGGGCTGTTTTTTCGATAAACATACTTTTCTTGTGGCTACTAGAGATGAGACGGGCTCAGCCCGAGCCCGGGCTCGGGCTCTGTAATTCACAATTGTGTTCGGGCTCGGGCTCGTGAAAAATTTCTCCTTTATTGAACATACTGCTTGAAATAGATTTTTAAAAGTGATTCATGGGGAAAATAAAAGTACTTATAAAAAATAAATAAATAAATAAACAAATAAAAATAGCGGCACGGGCGCCTAGAAGGTGCGTGAAGCTCTTTGGGCATTTTCTATTTTAGAACGGCGCTTTATATTCCTTAGTCATGAGATCCGACTTTTTTTGATAAAGGATGGATACAAAGAATTAGACAGTGCATTGGGAGTTTGCAACTGTATTTGTCTTTAATTTGCACAAACGGCAAAATTTATTGTAGTCTATCAATGAAGTAATTAAATTTTTTTATATCTTGAGCTGAAATTTCGGGCTCGGGCGGGCTCGGGCTCCGACTTAAATAATATTGCTCGGGCTCGGGCGGGCTCGGATTAAAAGTCCTCGGGCTCGGGTGGGCTCGGGCTTCAAAAAATGAGCCCGAACTCATCTCTAGTGACTACCGAATATTGCTTCGTATATAGAGCCAGATATTTACTCAAATAGGCATGTTATTCTACAAGCTGTATTGCTCTCTTGCATATGATAAATATAGACACCTATGACACTGTTAAAAAATAATGAACAATAATTATAAACGAGAATAATTTGTAAAAATGTTTTATTGAAATTTACATTTAGTTGTTATCTTGACTGTTTATAAGAACACAATCTTTTGAGTACAGCTTGCGAAGAGATAACTTGTATTTAACTAATATTTCCACATTCATCTTTAATTCCTTTGTTTGTTCAACTATTCTTAATTGCTTTATTTCTTGAGGGGGGGAAATCGTAAAGGTATTCTATGATGTTTCATTCTTCAGTAAATAATATTAATGCAATCACGTAAATATTGGAGATAATTTTAATCATCGTTAAAACTTCTCGTAAACTCTATACCCATTTTTACGCAGTGATATATACATGGAGAGATATTTAAAGTATAAAGAGATATTTAAAAATATAAAATGTGTAAAAAATACTTTTCGCAGTTCTGCATTTCTGCAATTTTTTAAAAATATAAGTACAAAGGAAAGCCACTAAATTTAAATTCATTTATTGGTATTAATTCTATTCGGTTATAGTATTTCAAATCGCTCAGTATCTTAAAATTTTAAATAACTTCACAGACAAGAAAATTTCTGAAAATTACAGTAAACTTTAAGGAGACTAGATAAGTGAGTTTCGGTCAAAAAATCAATTTTTACTCTTCCATTGCCTTATTGAAAACTCCATTGCCTTAAGTACTTTAAACTTTTTTTTTTCAACGATATATTACACACATTTATTGAAAAAAAACCCAGTATTACAAAGCTTATTAGAAGTTGTTGTTAGAGGTATGTGAAATCTTCAAAGCGCTTTTTTTTCCTCAAAACTTGGATTATACAGTTTTTTTTTTTTCAAGATCGATAAAACTTATGAACTGAACTTTTTAATGACATATATATTATTTTATACCATGCAATTTAACACGGAGGTTTGATGGCATGCCGAGAATTATTTATTTTAGTCAGCAAAATTCTACCAAAACTTCAAATTTAAAAGTGAATTGTAATAAAATAATAATATGATTTTTTTTTAATTTTTACTTGGAAAAAAATTTGCTTGTTGAAAGATGTAAAGGAATGTTATTGTAACTCCTTATAAAGGGTTTTCCATTAGGGATGATACAAGTTTAAGTGGTTAGAATGACAACACTGTAAAAATAATAAAATTATTTTTTAAATTTTTACTTAAAAAGAAATTGGTTTGTTGAAAGATGTAAAGAATGTTATTGTAACTCCTTATAAAGTGTTTTAAAATAGGGATGATACAATTTTAAATGGTTAGAATGGCAACACTGCGTATTCATTTTTTGACATTTCTTGTGTCATTTGTGTTTACTATGCTATGTCATATAATCATGAAAAGATACAATGCTTGAACAACGTTTCGAAATTATTAAATTGTTTTATCAAAATTTGTTCATATGTGAACACCGAGAGAAATTTGAGAAGAATTCAGGGACGAAGTTATTCAGTTCTTGTGATTTCTTTCTTTGGGGCTTTGTTAAGCCACAAGTTTATGCTGATAATCCAATAACAATTGAGCAATTAAAAACCAACATTGAACGTGTTATTCGTGAAATAACACCCAATTTATGTGGCAGAGTAATGGAAAATTGGGTTGGCAGAATGCGGTATGTACAGTGAAGTTGTAGAGCTCACATGAACGATATTGTTTTTGCCATAATTTAATGGCATAATTTAAGCTTTCAATTAAATTTCAAATAATTTAATGGCATAATTTAAGATTTCAATTAAATTTCAAATAATTTAATGGCATAATTTAAGCTTTCAATTAAATTTCAAATAATTTAATGGCATAATTTAAGCTTTCAATTAAATTTCAAATAATTTAATGGCATAATTTAAGATTTCAATTAAATTTCAAATAATTTAATGGCATAATTTAAGCTTTCAATTAAATTTCAAATAATTTAATGGCATAATTTAAGCTTTCAAATAAAATAAAAAAAAATTGTGTTTCACTGAATAATTTATGTGTTTTTTTTAATTTTTATATTGTATCACTCTTAATGGATACAATAAGGGGATAGAATAATACCCTTTAAGCTCCAATATACATCATTGTATAAACTTCATTGTTTTTGAGCCTCACCATGGCACAGGATTTGGGTCCCATCGCGCGGCTTCGACCTAACCGTTTCGATTTCCCCGTGGGTCCCCCGTATTTACATGGGTTTGGACTGGGCGCTAAACTCCGTTCCCATAAGAACACGGCAAGTGAAGCAGCATCTGGCTTGGCCAGTGCTTGGGAGGGACTTCCCCCTCTAGGCCCGTCCGCTGTGGAACCGTGTACGCTAATGGGAGCTGGTGCACGTAAAATCCGTCGTGGCTCCAAAGTCCTCCAAGTTGTTAAACGATACCTCTGGGGGTGCCGATTTCAGGGGGTTGGTCCCTCCTCTGGAATGGGTTCAAAATTAGGGGACCCCGAGCTAAGACGAACTTCCTCCCACTGGGCCTCACTGAAATGGAAGCCGCTCCTTCGGCCCATCGCCTGCCTATATAGGGGGATCTGTCACCGCAACGCGGCTGCCAGAGGGCATTAGCAACAACAACAACAACAGGATCCCTTAAAAAGACCCCTCCCTACGGAGGGCACACTCCTTGTGTTGTCGTTCTGACGTGGATATATAAGAGTGCTTCGGACCAAGCACACAAATCCGAAATACATGTCCACTAACAAACTCCATTGTTTTTCATTATAAGTATATTATAAGTATATTAATGTAAAAATTTTATAACATTATCATTCGCCAATTCTGAGAAATAGGTACAGCTGCGAAAAAAAAAAGTCCCACTTGCTCTTTATTTCGCCGTCGTTCGTCGTACAGTAAAGTTATATATACCATTCGTTTGCAAATAAAGCGTACTTTAATTTAGTTATAATTTAATTTGCATCAGGGGCCGTCTTCATATTTAATTCTACATCAACTTCGTTTTTCTCAACGGCAACCCCATATATTGACTTTATTAAACGAAAGAAAACCTTCAAATACCCTAAATATAAATTTTCACCAATTTTCTACGATAATTTCCGGAGATATTGCGAATTAATTTTTGCGCGTTTTTAGGGGACTTTCTGCAAATTGAAAAACGCGATTTGTA
The DNA here is from genome assembly GCA_038373885.1 of Cheiracanthium punctorium. Lineage (NCBI taxonomy): Eukaryota > Metazoa > Arthropoda > Arachnida > Araneae > Cheiracanthiidae > Cheiracanthium > Cheiracanthium punctorium. The sequence goes on from JAWZYV010001978.1 coordinate 792,401, forward strand.
GGTTCCGAACTTTTCGCCTTTCATTCATTTCACTCGCGAGAGTTAAAAGAAATTAATATTATTTCCAAAGAAAATATTGTTTCCATCTCTCATATAGTTTTTTGTAGTGAGAATATCAAGGGTAGAATAGAATATTTAGTCTGTGGTCCAAATGACCCATGAGTTCCTAACTTCCTTTGTTCGTACACATGATTTAAGGGGAAAATGCAAAATGACTGCTCACGATTTTGAAAATCTTTGTAATTTTGAAATTGTTATTGAGTATTTCCGTTGCTTGTTCTCTTACACAGGTGAAATGTTGGCAGGAGTTAGAGGCTGCTCTCTGCTCTTCTGACTACAAGCTTGAATATTACTCAGCTATGGTCGAACTTGAAGAATGATTTCCTGATAGAAAATTTATTTGTTTGAATTTCATGTAAAAAACGCAATTACTTTTTGCCGACCCAATATTATCACTGTGTTTGTTATTTCACTTTCTTCATTTAATACTATCGTCTGCAATGTGCAATATTCATAAGACTTTTGGCAGTATTTTAATTTATAGTTAGATGAAAATTTAGACAGAAACACGTGATTTTGAATGCTTGATAAAGTATGGGGAAGTCCAAAGACCTAATGTTTCCGATATTAAAAAAAGTCTCATTCACGCCTGGAGAGTTGAGGATGTTAGTTTTTCAGAAATAGGATGTTGTATTAGAAGACATACATCTACTGCATCTAATTCTATAGCTGGAAAATATTTTATTTGGGGGAATATGGTAGCGGACGCAACAATACACGCTTTATAGAAGCCCTATCAAACTGTAAAATCCTCTAATTTATTTGCTTCAAAATTTGATATTTTTAATACTGGTATCTTTTACTGTGTTTTTGCATAAAATAAATCTAATTTACGTTTATTGTATGCAATTTTCAAAAAAATTTCTCTTAATAAATTTATATATGGTCCCTTAACTCGTGAAAATAACACATTTTATTTAATATAAATTAAACTACTGAACGTAAAAATTTGAAATTTTGCACAGCCATATAATATTGATTTTTGCATCTATTTCCATCGAAATTTGGCTAGGTCGCTATTCATAATTTTTTTGAATATTAATTTAATAATTCATAATTCTTATTAATAATTTATTAAAAATCATAATAACATTAAATTATGTTTGGGTCGTTCAGTTCTAATAGTACGAATAAAAATCAGCTTCTTACTATTAATATTATATGAGATATAAATTGAAGTATGAAAAAATATTTCAACATAGGGGGAGGGGGATTTTGGGTGCTCATAACTCACTCATTTTCTGTCCAAATTTATTGAAAATTGGTGTCCGGGGTTAAAATGAGCTACATTTTTGAAATATGAAGTGAAATCTAGGGGTTGCTATTGAGAAAAAAAAAGTTGGTGTGAATTTTAATATGTAGATGGCCTCTTATGCAATTTTTATGCATAGCAAATTAAAGTGTACGTCAATCGTAAACGATTGGTATCTGTAACTTTGCTGTACGACGAACGACGGCCGAAATAAGAACAATTGGAACTTTTTTTTCCGCAGCTGTACATAAAGTTGATGAATTCCGCATGGTGGAGATACCGGTCCATTGGCAGATCCAAGGGAGGCGGTAGGGGGCTTCACACACCCTCCCAAAAATTGCTAAAGGGTTACATTGTGCTTTGTTATACAATTTAACTAGGTAAAATGATCTTCAGTTATAACTTAGTCTCCCGAAAAAAATTTGATGTTGGTTTAGACTAAAATTTTGCATTATTGTACATTTTATTTTCATGAAATAGGCTTTTCCCAAAATTTAGTCCCTCCCAAACAAATTTCTGGATTCGCCCTTAAATCTTAATAAAAACACGTATCTTAAAATCATAGATATAAATAGTCTTCATGTGTCTTGTTTTTCTAGAGAGAAATGACAAAGATCTAGTTTACATTTTTCCAAGATGATAAATTTCGGTTTCAGTAAGAAACTTGATGGAAATTCAGTTGAATGTCGTTCATAACTTTCTCTTGGGATCCGATAAATGCATGTGCAGCTATAAATCTTTGTTTATAGAATGTGGGAGAAGATTTACATGAGTGGGTACATGGAATTTTGTGTTTGAAATATTTTAAAGGTATTCAATGTTTCATTTCTAAAGATATTCCTCATCTTAAAAAATATTTTTTCATAATATTGTTAAAATGCTGTAATGTCGCTTAATGTCATATAAGCCTTATTATGGAGAAAAGAATTTTACAGGCATTGCGTGATTCTTGAAAACATATGCCCCTTTCACTTTGGCATCTTCTAGAAATTTCTATGTGACGTCATGTCCTGCCTACAAAAAGTATAAAAGAAAATTACCAGAAAGCTGACCGCCCAGTTGGTGTACTGACTAAAGAGTTATTCTATCACATCGTGGATTCAGTAGATCTATTCTCCGCCGGCTGTTCCGAAAAAGTCGATTGTTAACTGTCGACTGGGCAGAACCCCTTGATGTTCCTCCTTAAGACTTCACCTCATGCTCCTCCTTAAGACTCCACCTCAAGGCGGAGCAGAGTTAACCACCGACGATTTTTAACAGCCGCGGGAGAATAGTCCTCCAGGCTCGATTCTTGGATTGGGCTTGATTTTTATGATTGTCCGTCCCTTCATAAGGGGTAATACCCCCTGGGAGTCCCTATACTGAAATGGCCAGTTATTTCGGCCTTAGTAGCGGCGAAAATGCTTGATCATCGACTACCCGCCTACTAGGGAAAAAGATACAGAAGACTGATTTGGCAACAATTTTTACACTTTACAGGTCTAAACATATCCTCATAGGCAAGTTTTTGGATTTTTTTTTCCTTTTACGGAATCTTACGTTTCACGTCATCATTAGTCACCAAACCAAGTTTGGTGAAATTTGGGCTATTGAATTGAGGTCGAGGTGTCCCTGAATAGTTCAGGTAAAATAAAAATTACCCTGTATAGTAATATGTTAAACAAAATTATGTATTAATTATAAAATATCAAATGATTCTCAAACTCAAAGAACACTACCACTAATCTAGAACTAAACATTCACATAGATGATTTATGCTCCAAAACCTTAGTAACAAATTTAAAAAATATATATTTCGAAATGGTTTTAACAACACATGCACTTCAATACTACAAAAGTTCTAGAATCGACACTACAGCTATTTTTTTATTCGCTGGTTGCCATGTTGTGAACTGAAGCATCGATATTTCATCCGAATAACGACTGCTTTTTTTTGGGGGGGGGGCAAAATAACTTCCAGTTTTTGAAAATATTTTTCGACATTTTTTCCCCCTCTTGCATTTATTAAATGGACATCCGGGAGATATGCATTCCATAAATACAGAAAAATGCATTCTGCTTCAAAAATTCTGAACACTAAGCAAAATGTTGCCGTTTGTAATATCTATAACGCTAATTACCAGCATAAAAAAAGGTTCACTGTGATAGCTAATCACGATAAATTTGATTTAAGACCATGCTTAATTTGCGACTTATGTTATGCGAGTCAGCAAAAAGCAAACATGAAATAATATTTTAAAAGAAATAGCATCTGTTACCAAATTGTCATTAATTCGGGACGAATCAATACTCTTCGTTTTATATTAGCTGGTACCAAAATCTTATTATTAGTAGTTTTGTTAGTAACGGGAAAACTAGGATAAAATTTGCTAAGGAGAATTTAATTTTCATACAAATAATAGTCAGGATTTTTATGAAAGAGCATGGTAACAAAAAGCAACTATGTGTACGTGCAACATAAACGATTGTTTTAAATATAGATATAATTTGTTTTTAACCCTTTGAGGCGCAACCTTTTCCCAATGCTGAAAAAAGGGCAGCCGTTGCCATCGCTCGACTTAACTACCAGCAAGATGGCGGACGATCGAAACGTTCATCGCGTGCCACAGATCTAGAGACCCTTTTTTGACGACAGCCAGCGGCGTCAAAAAAGGATCTGTAGATCTGTGGCACGAGATGAACGTTTCGATCGTCCGCCATCTTGCTGATAGTTAAGTCGAGCGATGGCAACGGCTGCCCTTTTTTCAGCATTGGGCCATCGATTCAGCTGTTTTCGCATTCTTCCATTTTCCAGCAGATGCCTGTGCGGTTAAAAATAATCGTGACCATTTTTTGACGGGAAATGACGTGCTAAAAAGTAAAGGATTCTCGTTTGAGCTATGTCACCCGCAACTACACTCATGTCCATAAATTAAGGATAATTCAGAATCACACAGAAATTGATCTCTAAAATAAAAATTTCACCTGTGGAATGATCACACACATCTTGAAGAAGAAAATGCAAATTACAGGAAACCACCAGATGGCGTGGATGGTACGTCACAATGACGAGAGTGTAAGAGAGGGGTATATAAGGAATGGTGGCAAAGAAGTAAAATTGTTCACAAGCGCTGTGAAAGCCTTTCAGAGCAAAAACCGCATAGTTATGGCACAAAGGAGGCATTTGGATGATGTTTTACGTGGCAGAATTATCGGACGACTGGAATGTGGACGTACCCAGCTGGAAGTATCCGAGGAACTTGGAATCGCCCAGAGTGTCATCTTCAGGCTTTGGCAACGATTCCAAGATGATGGTAATGTGAGTAGACGTTACAGCACAGGTCGCCCCCGAGTTACAACGCCGAATGAGGACCGCTATTTGGCAGTTACTGCCAAAAGAAACAGACGGAGTACAGCATCAGACCTGTCTCGTCAGCTCTCTTCAGCTACCGGTACGACAGTTTCAAGGCAGACCGTGTACAGACGCTTAGGGCACATTGGTCTATATGCTCGTAGGCCTGTCAGATGTGTTCCACTTACCGCAACTCACTGTCGCCTGCGATTAACCTGGAGTAGAGAGCATGCATTGTGGACACCGCAACAGTGGTCTTGTATGATGTTTTCCGACGAGTCCAGGTTTAGTTTGGAGTCTGATTTTCGCCGGACATTCATCTGGAGAGCGCCAGGTACCCGTTACCACCAAGAGAACACCATTGAAAGACACCGTTACGGTGGTGCAGGATGGCTCTTTTGGGGAGGAATTATTCTTGGTTCCAGAACTGACCTGCATGTTCAGAGTGTAACGATGACAGGCCACATCTATCGGGATGTCATTCTGGAACAACATGTACGTTTGTTTCGGGGCGCCATGGGTGCTGAATTTGTGTTTATGGATGACAACGCCCGTCCTCACCGTGCAAACATTGTAGACGAATGCCTTCAATCGGAGGATATCACCCGTATGCATTGGCCAGCATACTCACCGGACTTGAATCCAATAGAGCATGTGTGGGATATGCTTGGCCGACGAATTGCAGCCCGTCAACCCCCTCTCACCTGTCTACCGGAACTTCGGAGTGCATTGATTGATGAGTGGTGTAATATTCCCCAAGATCAGATTGATCATTTGATACTCAGCATGCCTAGGCGTTGTCAGGCCTGTATTGCATCGTTCGGGAGACATACTCCGTATTAACCATCCTACTAACCATGTTATACTGTTTTTTGTAAATAGGTTCTTTTTTGAAATTTGGTCAAGGGAGTAAAACTTGCAATTTTTATTAATTATGTCAAACATATAGCATCTTTTTTGCTCTTTAGTTTTTGTTTAATAAATAGACTTTACAAATTAGTCAAATTTGTTTTGCTTCTTTCTCTTTCTTTGCCTGAACTTCATTATCCTTAATTTATGGACATGAGTGTATTTTTATAGAAATCCAATCTATTCTTCGTAACTGGCAACAGTCAAAACATCAGAGTTTGGTGATCCCAGAGCATGAACACTGCGCCTTAAAAGGTTAAAGACGGAATATTTTTATCTTAATTTTAAGGAATGTTTGAAATATATAGTAAATTCACTAAACAATAATTCTAGTACAGGAGTGGCCAACCTTTGCATTTCATGAGACCGTTTATATCACAGACGAGTTATAATGGGCCGTACACCTCAAGAGAGATTTTTTTACTTCCTTATGTTCAAAGAGAACAGTTTGAAAATATGAAGACTGGAATAGGCTTTAGCTCAGGGGGAAAGGGGGGGGAGGAGTAATAATGTAAGTCAAATGCCCGGGTTGTACATTTTTAAAAATTTAATACTGTAAAGTGTCCAATAATTCTCCGTCATCCTTTATTACCAATTTTCCACATAATGAATAAATATTGTACTTTAAAAAAATCTGGAGTGACTCCACTCGACTTTCCGAACACTTACGATTAAGATCATTACCAGGCATTTAAATAAATTTTAATCAATGAATATTTCAAACATATATACCAAACTGAAGCTCAATCGAATGCGCCGTTTAAACGCTGGCGCACTTTCAATAATTTCTCCCCATATGCCATAATGTAAAAGAAATCTTTGTCGTAGCCCTGTAGAAAAACTATAAGTCCTATACACATCAAAATCAATAAGGGTCTTACGAAGGTGGTTTATAACATGTATACCCAATTTGAGCTCAATCGAATGTACCGTTTAAACGATAGCGCACCTTTAAGAATTTCCTCCCAGAGGCGATAATGTAAAAGAAATCTCTGTCGTAGCCCTGTAGAAAAACTATAAGTCCTATGCACACCAAAATCAATACTGGTCTTGCGACGGTGGTTTATAATATATATACCGAATTTGCGCTCAATAAAATGCTCCGTTTAGGAGCTATCGTGTTCACTCACATACACACAAACACACACGCATACACACATACATACATGATTCTCGTAAAAATAGTATAAATGAATTCAGAAGACCTCAAAACGTGTCAATACACCGAAATCGAATTTTTTCATGATTACAATACTTTCCTTACATGGTACATGTTCGGAAAGTAAAAATCAGTGTTATTCAACATAATGATGTAAAGCACTGTACAATATTCTAAACGCGCGAAATTAATGATTAGCAGAGAGAGTTAGATAAAGTATAGAGAGAACTGTACGAACATTAATAATAAAGTTGCATCATAATACTGTTTTGTTCAGTAATACCTCACACACCGCACTTCTATAATTTGCTTTTCTTACTGTTGGCTAAATATCTCTTGTTGCAGACAAGGAGATCGCGTTAGTTCTGAGATACATTGTTCTGTAAAAATTCGCGTAAGATTGCGTTGTTGCGCGAGTCCTCTATATAGGAGAAACATTTTTCAAAGCGAATGATGTTTCAAACTGCTCGTAAAGCTAAATTATACAGTGAGGTTCATTTTATTTGATTTATACTAGCCACTATATGCGCGGGTCGAACATATCTTGCCTCTTCGAAAGAACGTACTAAGCATGTACATTTTTCAGGTCGCAAATTCTGCTTTCGATAAGAAAGAGGATACAAAATGCAGCAGAAAGGTCGTTTATAACTTGAGATCAGAGGGAAAGTATTAGCAGCTGTAAATCTTTCTTTACACAAAGTGGAAGAGCATCGCACGAACTGTGCATTTTGTGCTTTGATATTCTGAAATAGGCTCTATTGGTTTTTATTGAAACATCCCTTGGGGGCCCCATCATGGACAAGTGGATAAGACGCTGAATATGGTAGATGGCTGAAGTGTGAGGCTTACCGCGAGGCTGTCGTTATAACGGTCTGATAAAATAATTATAACATTGCAAAATAACACGAACAAAGATACTTATAAAACTGCTCATTTTAAAATGTTACTTACAAAAGTGTTTGTTGTTGTAGTTGCTGTTCTTTTTTTGTTCTGTTTCCTGTTGTTTTTGCATGTTTCTATTTTGTGCCATTTTCTTTTCTTTTTTTCAATATTTATTTTATTTTATTTTTCATTCTATATTTTATTTTATTCAATATTTCATTTTATTTTTTATTCTTTATTCTTTCTTTTATTTTATTTTAATTCTATATTTTATTTTATTTCAATTGTATTTTTTTTTAATTCACGCTCCTTTTCCTCACTTATCTTATTATACCTAGTTCCTTGATTTTTTTTTTTTCCTCCCACAAGCAACTCGCTGTTTGCTTTTTTTTTTTTTTTTTTTTACTTTTCTCTGCCCCCAGTCCCAGTTTGTGTACGGACTTCACAAAGTTTTAATTATTGTGTCTTTTAAACAACGCTAAAATATGTTTTGGTGATTTTAACAAAACTTGTTCGGTTAAGTAGTTTGGTAGCTTTGTTTTGTTGATTTTTGGGAAGTTTTCTCCAGTCGTAACATGAATACTCGTTAAAGCTCTTTACAGAATTCTCCACCTAATGCCCCCCCCCCTAGATACTCATATAGCTTTGTCGTAAGCAACACTACTGGCTCAACCATCTCTTTATGCAAAAGTTCTTTTTTTCTTTCCTTCCAAAATTATATTTCTTAAAATTTTTATTTAACACTCTGATCGTCATGGCAAAAGATAAAAAATTTAGTTTCTTTCCACTCTACATCAAATTCAAGTAGTTTTCTACGAAAGAAGATGTGGTTGTTGTTTAATTCAATGCCTCAGTGAACCCAGATTTAGCCTCTTCATTCCAATCGCTGCTAATACCGAATACCTATGGTCAAAGAAAAGAGTTTTTAGCGTTGCGAATTCGATGCAATGAGAGCTAACAATTCAAGCCCGATTTCAAGATTTAAAAAACTACAGTTTGTTCAAATCGGTTCAAATTTTTATTGATGTAAAAAAATAAAATGAAATTGGATAAAAGCAACCCTAAGAGAACAATTCTCAAAGCCAACTTTCAAGTTTAAAAATTACTTATAATGAGAGCATTTAAACTTAGATGTATTAAAGTAAAAACTAGAGGTCAGTGAATATAACTTCAGATCTCAGTTTTAGCCCAGTGAGTAATTTCTTAACTGCGAGAAAACTAATACCGAATACGCAAGTGTAACGTGCTGGGTAGAGCCAACACCTTCCAGATGTAGAAGGCCTAATAACTGAGGCTTTGATGTCATCACTAGATTTTCTTACGACCAGAAGACGTCATCACAGTTTTATCTTCAAAAAGTAAAACTATTTCTAATTTCTGGCGCATTCTACAAATATTTAGAAAATATCGTAAATCTTATAAATAAAAATGAAATTCTGTTTGTTTGTTTGTTTGTTTGTGGATTTGATTCGTATACAAATCCACAAAAATGGACCTATCGGCCTGAAATTTAGTACAGATATGTAAAATAATATAGAATAACTCATAGTCCACTTTAAAACTTTGAAAGTTCACCCGTTCCCGGAATTTAAGAGATTTTTTATGCTCTTCACGCAAAAATCTTTCCGTAACTGTAACCCCTGTAGTGAAAAAAGTGTGAAATAAGGATCGTGGTTGCCATGTGTGGCGGTTTTGCCGAATAAAATGTCGTTCGTATAAAAATCCACAAAAATGGACCTATCGGCCTGAAATTTAGCACAGATATGTAAAATAATATAGAATAAATCGTAGTCCACTTTAAAACTTTGAAAGTCCACCCGTTCCCGGAATTTAAGAGATTTTTTATGCTATTCACGCAAAAAGCTTTCCGTAATTGTAACCCCTGTAGTGAAAAAAGTGTGAAATAAGGATCGTGGTTGCCATGTGTGGCGATTTTGCCGAATAAAATGTTTTAAATTCTCAAAGTAAAAATAAAGGAATAATAATGATTTTTTTTTTGTTAGTTTATATTCGTAAGGTTATTTTTTTTAAATTATAATATCGTGTGCATGGGAAATCAGAGCAGGAATGTAATGCTTTACACGCAAAACAATAAGAATTGAAGATTTCCGAGGCTAATAGGTAAATTATTTTAGTTTGGCGAAAAAATAAAATGGCTCAAATGCCGATTTTGAGAAAGTGAGTTCCAGCGGTTTGTACAGATTTCGGCTTGGCGCAATTTATTGAGAGCTTAAGGAAATAGATTTTTGAAAACAAGTGCAAAGGTTTTATTAGAATACAGCGTTAAATTTTAATGATCCGTGAAGAAATAATGCAGTTATTAAGGGATTTCAATTGATCAATCTCCAGAATTCTCGCCAAATGAGTGCATTGATTTAAGTTGGGGGAATTCCGCCAAATTTCAGAAAATTGAAATCTTCTCATTTAGTACATCGGAGTAACGATGAATAAAACACATTATAGTTGATAATTTAAAAAAAAATCGGCTGTATTAAAGGATTCCAATTTTCAAATAAATGCGTGCTACTCTTTGGCCGTCGAACCATTTCCCATATTGATTGCTGCTAAGTCAATGCTTCGAATGATTCCCTGAAAAAACTCTTGCAAAATGGCGTATGTTGGCACTTTGGCGAGACTTAGATTTGAAACTGGATTTTATTTGAGACTGGGATATATAATGACACTGGTTATAGATAAAAATGAATGTTGGTATGAGTGTATGAGGTTGAAAAACTCCAGCACCGTTGAGCACCGTTGCACCATGAAATTTGATTCACCTAAGTCTTTTATCATGGAGAAGCTTTTTATGCTATCCGTTTTCCTCTAACTTGCCACAAGGTGGCGCAGCAGAACGTCGAATTCTATTCCGTTTAGCCGTTTGCTATGCGAATATCGTCCAACCAATTTCGATGAAATTTGTTACACGCGAATATTAGAACACAGAGAATATTTTTCACTATCTATTTTGCTGTAACTTGCCGCTAAATGGCGCTGAAAAGCATCAACTTCTATACCGTTCGAGCGATCGGCATAAAATTTTTTATACTTACACATTTGAGCACGAAGAATATATTCTAACTGCGTTCCTTTTGATGTTACTCACCACTAGATGACACTGCAATGCATTATTATTTTAAGTGGCCACTAGATGACGCTGCAGCAGGCCAAATTCTTGACCATTCAAACGGTCGCTATGAAAATCAGTATACATAGCTATTTGAACAATGAGAATATTTTGGCGTTATCCATTTTGCTATAACTCGCCACTTGACGGCGCTGTAGCAAATCATTACTTTATTGAACCACTGGATGGCCCTGCAGTGTATCACTTCTTGCCTGTGCAAATGATCGCTTTGAAAATAGGTATACTTAGATATTTGAACACGGGGAAGAGTTTGGCGCTATCCATTTTCCTATAACTTGCCACTAGATGTCGCGTCAACACATGAACTTCAGGACTGTCCAGCCGATAGTCATGAAAATTCGTATACATCGATATCTGAATGCGAAAAATATTTTCGCCGTATCCGTTTAGCTAAAACTCGCCACTAGATTGCGCTACGACGCATGGCCTTCTGCACCGTACAAACGATTGCCTTGCAATTCGGTATGCATGATTATTGGACACAATATAACGCGATATCCACTTTGCTATATCTGTTTATTACAATGAATAGTAATCACCACAAATCGTAATATCAAAAAGTCCATTCATTCCCGTGCGAAGAACGGGTACTTCAGCTAGTTAAAGATAAAAATTAAAATACCTTTCTGATACAAAATAATTCATTGTGATCTACTTCTGTATCATATTATACAATTAGTGATATTCAAAAATTGTCATTTGTCGTAAAATGGATCCTTTTATCTTAAATTATTAAAAAGTTTTATGAGTGAGAAAATTCACCACAAATTTAAAATCGATATATTTCGTGAAAGTAAAACTTTGATGGCGTCATATAAGAAGATCTAGTGATGACGTCAAAGCTTCAGTTGTAAAGCTTTCTATATAGAGAGGGTGTTGGTAGAGCCCCTAGAAATACAGATCGGTGCAAGTAGCTTTTTATGGGTACAGGCAGATTTCTCCAGCATCCTATTTTGGCGTCATTAGCGCTCATTACGGCACTTTTCAAAGAAATTCAAACCTTGGCTACACTACTACCTAAGATAAATGAGAAAAATTGTGGACACCATGGTAATAATTGTTTACAAAACTGGTAGCTTGGGCCCGGCTCACTCATCAATTCCTCTCAAGAGTGATAGGGATATACAGAGTGTCCATAAAAGGTGGTAACAAACTTCAATTCTTTATTTATCAGAAATACGTGGGCAATGTGAGTGTAAAAATGTTCAAAATGAGAAAGCATCCCTCTCGTAAATTTTCAAAATGTTGTACTTTTGAAATTTGTATGCAGCGACCGTAGAAAAAAATTCCCAGTGAGCTAAATGTGCCCCATAGACTAATGAGATGATGTACGAAATTTGAGAATTATATCCTAAAATGTGACAGAGGGATGAAGATAAATATATGCTGATTTAAACCCCTTTTCAATGGCTGTCGAAGATAAAAAATCATGTGAGATGATCGAATTTTACGGGTCGTACAGAAATTATGAAAGAAAATATCTTTTTTTCCCACTCTAACAATGAACGTTTACATTCAAATTGTTGTATATCCTCCAATGACATTTGTTTGTTGGTATCTCTGCGATGTCTTATAATGAAAAGCTGAAATATTTTAATCCCATCATTAGTATATGGGGCATATTTTACTAATTGGAATTTTTTTTGCATGGGGGGGGGTTGTGTACAAATTTAAAAAAATGCAACTTTTTGAAAACTAGCCAGAGGAAATTTTTTATCAATCTGGTCTTTTCTCCGACCTTATTTTCAACATTTTTTCAACTGAAACTGCCCACTTATCTCTAATAGATAAACAATTAATGCATCTCTCCACCTTTTTGATACGCCCTGCAGAATTCAAAAAGTCAGCCAGCAAGCAACGGTGGAAAAAAAAGCTGAATCACTGCCGTCTTGTCTTTGCAACGATGAGAACGAACAGGCTAAACAATACTATGGTAAGCGGAAATGAAATCGCGTTGGAAATCACTTTATAATCCGCAGTTCGGCATTGTTTGGGCATAATCCTTCTTGGTTAAAATGAAAAAAAAATCTGATGTGTCCAACACATGACTTCCTTGCTCGTCCATTAGATCAAAAATATTTTCGACGCACTTCCTCTAAATTTATTTGTTTGAAAGAGATAAAATATCAATAATATTAAGGTTTAGCGATTTCTAGCCAAATATTTCGATATCGCCAAGCTGAGTTCAATTTGAAAGATTTCCTTCTGACACTTTATTTGGCGATATTTCACCAAAAGCCGACAAACTTGAGATAGTCAGCGAGATTTTGGGGATAGCCAAAGTACTCATTGACCACAGACTTTCAATGCATTGAATGCATCTATACACCTCAATGTATTCAAAGTCATTTGGCTCACCATGTAAATAAATCACCATGTAAATGAATTTCGGCCCATAGAGCGTAATGTATTTCGAATCTTTTGGGCGGTCCTGTACATAAACTATCCATTCGAATGCCACCAAAAGGGGAGGTGCACAACTAGATCATAGAACAATCCTAAATATCAAATCTCAACATTCTGCGACCAATAGTTTTTGAGATATGCGAGTTACATACATACATACATACGTACTTACGTACAGACGGCATGGAAAAACTGGCCACAGTAGACTCGCCACTGATCAAAATGAGTTGCAGACGCGCTAATATAATCGTGCATGCTAGCCTACGATGAGATGCATCGAAAAAAATTTTTGAATTAAATTTAGAGGTAGTCAAAATCGGTTTTTATGTCGAAATTTGGCACCCAAAATTTTTCGGGATCACATTACTTCCTTATACTACGTACAAGGAAGTAAAAATGCCCGGGGTTAAATTCTTTGCGTTTATGATAATCCTAATAAACGAAGGCCAGCTTTTATAACATTCTCTTTATTTTTACTTGTATTTCGACAAGTATTATGTACGATATAGTACGACAATAGTATTATGTACGACAAGTATTATGTACAGGACCGCCCAAAAGATTCGAAATACATTACGCAAGTAACAAATATTTTCGCAAATATGCGCGAAACAATAATCCCTTCCTTAGCTTACTTGTGGGAAAGAAAGGAAGAAAGAAAGAAAGAGAACGGGGATTAATATCCCTAATCCAAACTGTTTTCCGGAAAAAAATCCCCCTTTGAGAACAACAAATATTTTTCCATGGATATTTGATTTAAAAAAAATAGTGCTGAGTATCTTATTGGTGAATACACATGTAGAAAGTGGTATTTTTGGTTTGGAGAATTAAGCAAAACAAGGCAGTTTTTTTCCTTGAAGGTTTTCGTTGTTCATTCATCTCAGGGGATTATGTAATTAGTGTTTTTAAGGAATTTAGAGATCCAGTTTCTTTAGAAAATATTTCTCTTGCTCTTGGCAATTTATTAATTAACTTTGGCTTCGGGTTTTACTTTCTTTGGAAAATATTAGAGGTAACTGGAGAAAAGTAATGTTTTCGTATTTCAATATTTCGCTAAGTCAAACATACTTTGAAATTTCACATTTTTTTAAACATTGCTAGATTCAACAGCATTTTACAAAATTTGTAACCCATGGAGTAGGGGGGCTGAAACGTTCTTTTAACCCTTTCCAGGCAGAGGATTGAAAGCGCCACTGCTCGAATTATGCCCTTGCTGGGACGTTTTACACGCTTAAACCCAAAGAGCGAAAAAACGATACATTGCGGAGCGATCCGTTTCCATGGAAACCTATCGGTATTTCAGCGAAAGTGCTCTTTAAGTAATCTCTTTCCTGAGAATTCCCGTCATCGATTTCTCTTTTTTCGGAGAATTCTTCTCCTCGCTTATTGTTATATTTCGCTCCGCTCTTGTGATCGAAAAACGCTCCTAAAGGAGAAGCTCACTTTTGAAAACGGGGCCAAAAATCGCTCCGACGGATCGAATTTCGCTCGTTTGGTTTAAGCGTGTAGAGTGTAGATCGAGTTTGTAGATTTCAGATTACATTTAGAGGGGGAAAAAATGGGGAGGGGGTTTTCCCCAGACGCAAAATTTCTAGATTTTAGTTTGTAAGATTTAATAATACAGTTTCTATAGAAGATTTTTTTTAGTTTGTAAGATTTTATATATAGTTTGTAAAATTTAATTATACAGTTTTTTAAATATAGTTTCTGAGATTTAATCATATAATTTTTTTTAAATTTATTTTCTAAGATTTAATCATACAGTTTTTTAAATACATTTTCTAAGATTTAATGATACAGTTTTTAAATTCAGATTTTAAGATTTAATCATATAGTTTTAAATTTAGCATAAACATTTTCAAAATCACATTGCATTATATATTAATTATATTTTGTTATTCTTATGAACAGTAGTTTCAACATTAGAAGTGAAAGAGATTGTATAAAAATCCATTATCCATTTCATAAACTAGGTTAGAGTTTAAAATTTACCCTAGTTTCAATAATTTTAAAAATGCACGGAGAATTCATATCTAATTCTACCACACCACGGATATTCATGAGTAACCCAGACCACACAAAATATACTAATCGACCGTTTACTGAGTTAGTCGAAAGTTTCTGAGTAAGTCTAATTACTTTGTCTATTCATTAAAATTTAGGTTTTTTGTTTTAATTCTTTTATATCTATCTACATAGTTTAACACAACTCAATGTCAGATTTGTTAGAGGAAGTAAACCATCAGAATCGCATCTGCTTTCGTGATTAAAAAAAAACAGAAAAAAGAATGTGTAATCAAAATGGATTATGCCATAACCACTTTAGATCTCGACTATTTTTGCTGCAAAATTATCCAAGATATATTTTTTATTTTAGTTTTTTGAATAACTCATTGAGTTTACCTAATTACACACAACTCAAAATAAATATCAGATAATATTATTTTATACCTGATTCACTTCTTGTAAAGAATAAGGTTTTATGCGCGACATCGACTTAGGAAATATGGTTTACCCTTTCTGAGAGGATGCAGATCACCTATATAATTGCGTAGGTTGGGTATTAAAGGATCATACGGAGGCAATGCTTAGATGATTTAATACACGTTTTCAGTGTTTACACTACTTCATTCACTTTGCGTTTATTAGCTAGTGATCCATTTTATTTTTTTATTTCGTTTCTAGTTCAAGGTTGTTCGCATGCATTTCCCCAAAATGTCCCCTACTGCAATATATTTGTGAAAAGAGCATTATAAGATAATTCAGAATAAGTTTGTTTGAACAGTTTATCTTATTAAAGTAAATTAAAAACTTTGTAAAAAACACGCATAAGATTTTACAGGTAAGTTGATACGTACGTTTCGACCAAAAATTGTTTTGGTCTTCCTCAGTCAAAGCCCTTCGTCACACGGAACAGAAGGAACTGAAAAAAAATAAACAAGCAAGCAAGTTGCCACAAAGGAAAAAGAAAAGCCGAACAAAGCCACGGAGAGGGGAAAAATGGGGAGGGAAGGAATAAAAAAAAGAAAGAAGCACAAAACTACAAAAATAAATAATAATAATAATAATAATAATAGTAATAGTAATAGTAATAAAATAATAATAATAAAAGAACACACGAATACAAACACAAACGAAAAAGAGAAATAAAAGAAAACAGAACAAACAAAAGAACAAAAAACAAGGGCTTTGACTGAGGAAGACGAAAACAATTTTTGATCGAAACGTACGTATCAACTTACCTGTAACATCTTATGTGCGTTTTTTACAAAGTTTTTTTATTTACTTGATCGTTTGGCACCAGTATTTTGAGTGTTTTTCCGCAGCTTATATTATTATTATTAACAGCAGAATTAGGGAAGCAGGTGCATTTAAATAATATTACTCTCAACATACTACACATTTTTCAAATTCTAACAAAATATTTTTACGTTGCTTAATTTATCTAATTGTGTATTCAGTTTGATAAACAACGTTTCGCTCATTTAAAATAATTTAGCGTTTATTTTTGTCCCACACCTACCTAAATTTACGGCTAATGGTTATTTTGACTTCTCACAAGAAACGCTTCTTTTACCCAATACAGATTGGTTGTTTTCATGTGTAAGTGTAAATAGTCTCCTAAATTTTGGCATTAAATTATTTTGAATGTGACTGAATAGTAGAAAAACACACTCATCATGAGTTTTGAATAATCTGACTGTCTTAGTAAATTTGTTTTATGCGGAGGGGGAAAAAAACCTGACATAAAAAAAACAATACTTGATAAAATTAACCTTGAAGATGTATAAAAGCACTCAAATAAAAATCTTAATTTTGATGAATAGATAATTAATTAGTTTTACCTCTGGAACTTTCAAACAACTGTTTATGGGTTAAAAAAGTTACATAGTAAGATCAATAAAATAGCCTTGTTAAATGATTTATGCATATACCAGTAAACAAATAAAATTTATTAATTCAAATAAATAATTTGGT
This sequence comes from Cheiracanthium punctorium, assembly GCA_038373885.1. Classification (NCBI taxonomy): domain Eukaryota; kingdom Metazoa; phylum Arthropoda; class Arachnida; order Araneae; family Cheiracanthiidae; genus Cheiracanthium; species Cheiracanthium punctorium. Next base: position 809,523 of record JAWZYV010001978.1, read on the forward strand.
TGATTTTAACCAAATAAACCATTTAAACAAATAGTTTGCTTAAATTTACAAAACATTTGTTTATTTTAACAAAATTAGTTGGTTAAACTGACAAAATGTTTTGTTGAAATAACCAAATTATATAATTTTGTTAATTTAACAAAATTATATAATTTGGTTATTTACTTATTATTTGGTTAATTTTTGGTTAATTTTTTTGTTAAATTAACAAAATATAATTTTGTTAATTTAACAAAAATTTCGTTGGCACTATTTCAACCGAAAAATTTTATTGATTTAACAAAATTTTTGTTGATTCAACAAAGCATTTTTTTCAGTGTAGAATGTTTTGTGATAACGCAAAATCTCTGTAATCGTAATCGTCTAAATAATTTTCAGGAAAAGCATACATTACACATACCATAATGATATATAAAGATACTGGACTATACCAATGAAACGACTTTTATTAAAATCCCTGTAACTCAATTTTTTAACAAAATAAAAATAAAACTCAAACTCATTTTAAAAGACAAAATTCCCAAGCTCAATACCAAGCCAAAAATGAAAATTTCATTCGGATATTTTTCAGATTAGTGCATTTTAAAAGTAGGCAGTTACTTTAATGAATTTATATTGCATTGCTCATCACTAATACAATCTTATGTGGCAACACCATGGCCGAGAGGATAGGACACTAAACATGGTAGACGGCTGAAGTGTGGAGGTCTCTCGTTCGGGCCTACCGTGCGGTTTAGACCTTACGGTCTGGAGTTTTGGTCGATTTTTTTCAGATGTAATGTGAATATGCGATAGGATACCTCAAAAAGGTCCTCCGAACAAGGCACCTACGAAGGCAGATGCTTCTCATATAGCGTTCCCATCACACAAACATGCATACACACATACACTTATGCCCAATAGTTTTCCTGGAGTTTTGAAAGCATTGCAATTTATTTAAATTGAAAACTCTCTAAAATGAATCATATTTCTCACGGAAATGTATTTAATGAAATATGTTTTAATATATCATATTTCATCTTATATATGATATACAGGGTGACTGCTATTTCGTGGTACAAACTTTTAGAGCTAGTACAGAACGTTGTAGTAACCACATTTTGTACAGGAATGTATGGTCAAAAATGAAGCGTCGAAGCACAAACACAAGAAAGAACAAATTATGGTCAAAAGTGAAGCGTCGAAGCACGAACACAGGAAAGAACAAATTATGGTCAAAAGTGAAGCGTCGAAGCACGAACAAAGGAAAGAACAAATTATGGTCAAAAGTGAAGCGTCGAAACACAAACACAGGAAAGAACAAATGATAGGGAAAGTGTTTTATTTTCATAAACTCGTTTACAAGTGGAAATCAATTTACAATAAGTGTTCAAAATTGCGTCCATCAGCATTGATACATGCTTGACAGCGTCTCGGTGCAGCAATTGACGAACACTTTCAAAGACACCAGGAATTTCGCGCTCATGTGCAGCAGCGACGGATGCTCGAAAAACGAGATCTTCATTGGAGACTATTGGAGGGGCATAAACGTCATTCTTCAAGTGCCCCCATAAAAAGAAATCGAGGGGCGTCTAATCGGGAGACCGGGTTGGCCAAGAGATAGGTCTACCACGTCCAGTCCATCGCATGCCAAATGAACCATTCAATTACTGACGAACATGGCGCCCTTCATGCTGAAACCAATAGCGGTTTCTAATGGTGAACGGACGAAAACTGAAACGAGAATGGCCTCTCTTCCCCAAATTAACGTCGACTGGCCATCTACCGGCAATGGAAGCAACTACTAACCCCGTTTCTCCTCCGTCTCCAGCATTTGTTTTTTCCTGTGTTTCTGCTTCGACGCATCACTTTTGACCATACATTCCTGTACAAAATGCGATTGTTACAGTGTCCTGTACCAGCCCTAAAAGTTTGTACCATGAATTAACAATTAGCCTGTATAACCACTAAATTATTTAAACATCTTTAATATTGAAACCTTTTAATATTACAGAGGAATTTTAAGCATTAAATCATAACTTAAAAAGTCAGTGTTATTCCTATACACTTTAACTGAAAAAGTAATTTATTAATCCCAATCATAACCACAACACGTTTTACAAACTATTATTATTTCATAATATGCATGGATATTTAATCGTTATTCAGAAAAGCTATAAATGTTACATTATTTTATTTTCATTAGAATTTGCCAATTACTTTAAAATTACAGAAATTAAATTTTGGTTCTTTTTGAACCAGTTGATTTTATTATACGAACTTACATGCAACTTATACCATTAGTGAAAAAGAACAAACAGTTATAAATTTTAATGTTAAAACTTAACGCTTTAATAAATTATATCAAGAAAACTTTTACATAATTATTCACCCCATACAATCCAATTAATTTCGATGATCATATTAGATTAAATAAAATATTTGTGTTCCGTTATTCAAAAAATATAGCAATTCATCAAAAACATGGTGGAAAAAGCTTTTTATCAAATTATTTATGCACGAAATAACTCATATTTAAATACATATCTTTTTAAAAACATCTTTTTAATAATTATTGTCTAGACAGTTGCTATAAATGAAGTTGAATTTCTGATTTATTAAATTAAATTGCGCAGCAACAAAGCAATAAGTTTAAATCGATTTTTAGGAAATCATATTAAGAATTAAGTTAAACTGAGCCTATTTTTATTATAAAATTAAGTAATCTAAGTTTTATAAATAGAAAATAAACTAGTAAAATTTGAGATTTGAGATTAAACTGTAGAAAGTTAGTTAAATGAATTTAGTTAGTTAAGTGCACACGCCCCTTGAATCGGCCTCGAAATTAAGGCTGGAATAGTTGAATAACGTCAAGGCTATTCTTTCCATAAACATTCTTTTCTCGTTGTTCCAGAATAGTGTAAAAACGTTATATTGCTTCAGATATACACATACATATATATATATGTGTGTGTGTGTGTATCTCTCTCTCTATATATATATATACTCAAATCGGAATGTTATTCTACAAGCTACATTATATCGTCTTGCAAACGACGAATACAGACGCCTTATGACACTTTAAAAATATTGTCACAAAATTATATTTTAGTATCGGCTGAAATGTAATTAATTCAGAATTTTTTTTATTTAAAACATTTTCGTTAAATTTACACTTAGTCGATATCTTGACTTATTACACGAATGCAATGCCTCTCAGTTCACCTTGCGAAGAGACATTCTGGATATTTTCAGTAAAGACCTAAGTCTCTATATTCATATTTAATTGTCTTTGTTTGTTTAACTATTCTTTATAAATTCTAATAAAATCTAAATGTATGCTGTGATGTTACACTTTTCAATAAGTAATATTTATGCAACCGTGTAAATATTAGAGATAATTTTAAGTGACACTAAAACTACTCGTAAACTTCATACTAGTTTTTATACACTATGCAATATACAGGATGTCCCAAAATGGTGGTAATACGCTTCAATTTTTTATCTATTAGAGATAAGTGGACAGTGTAAATTGAAAAAATGCTCAGGGGAAAAAAAATACTCTAAAAATGTTTCTTCTCGTGAATTTTCAAAAATGGAACTTTTTAAATTTTTATACGACTCCCGTAGATAAAATAAATCCCATTTAGTAAAATTTGTCCCATACACTAATGAGGTGATGTACAAAATTTCAGCATTTCATCATAGCAATCCCAGAGATATCTTTAAAAAAAGATGATCGGGGGCTATAAAGGATTTTGAATGTTAAAATTTATTGATGGAATGGAAAAAATATATTCTTTTGTAAGTTCTGCACGTATTTCTGTAAATGTAATCATCAGTAGTAATCAGTATTTCCCTTTCGAGAACCATTGAAAAGTAGTTTAAGTCAGCATATATTCATTTCCACATCTCTCACACTTTTTGAATGTACTTCTCAAATGTTCCATATCACATCATTAGTGTATGGGGCACATTTTCTAATCGGGAATTTTTTTGTACGGGGATAGCACACAAATTTAAAAAGCGTAACTTTTTGAAAATAAAGAGAGAAGATTTTTTGTGTAATATTTTTTTTCAACCTTATTTTGAACGTTATTTTTTCAAATTACATTGCCCACTGATTTCTAATAGATAAAGAATTAAAGCATGTTTAGCATAAATTAATGTTGAAAAAAATGTTTAGCAGTTACGAAATTTCTGTAATTTTAAAAAGATTTAGCTATAAAATTACTAGAATATAAAATTACAAGAATAATGTTTTATCCGTTTATTGGTAGAAATTTTATTCAGCTTATATTTCAAATAACACGGTGTTTTAGAATTTTAATTTAAACTTTGTTGACAAGGAAATTCTTGAAAACTACAGTAAATTTTAAATCTGAAACTGCAGACATGGAGACGTACCTTAAAATCATAAGCATAAATAGCGCTGCATGTATCACGCTTTTCTAGGACGAAATACCAAAGACCTAGTTTACATTTTTCGAAGATGATAAATTTCGGTTCCAGTAAGAAACTGGATGGAAATTCACCAGAATCTCGCTCATAACTTTCCCTTGGGATCCGATAAATGTATGTACAGCTATAAATCTTTCTTTATAGAATGTGAAAGAAGATTATACGAATGAATACATGGCATTCTATGAAATATTTGAAAGGTATTCAATATTTTTTTTAACCTTAAAAATATTTTTAATAGCATTGTTAGAAAACTGTAATGTTGCTATCCTGTCATCCGGGGTTTATTTTGAAGAATTGAGTTTTACAGGCATTGTGTGGTTATTTGAAGCCTATGCACCTTTGATCTTGGCGACAAATTTGGCGGACCGTTAAGGGGACTTAGCGACAAATTTGGCGACGAAAATGAAGTTTCATGAAAATGCAAGATTTTTTAAATCTTTATAAGGACGGAAATTACGAGGAATCTTCCAGAAATTTAAATGTGACGTCATATCGTGTTTTGAAAACTATAAAAGAGAGAGGGAGAGAGTTACTGTTGCAGTTCGGTTGCGTAAATGTATTTGAAAGTGCTTGTGGATTCGTTCTTAGAAATCGAACACTTTGATGTTTTTAGGAACGATTTACTGATTATTCGTTTGATTACTGTGCAAGCTCTGTATTGTGGCACAGGCGATACGATTTTCTGAAATATTCGTTGAATAAAATTTTCTTTTCTATTATACCGGCATTTTGTATTGTTCAGTAAGCCACGCTCAACGATATTTGTTACAAAATATCGTCATGTCACTCTCTGAATCAGCAATGTTTGGTACATGTAATTCTAATTGATAAAGAGAGAAATGAAGTATATTTTATTTTTAATTTTTTTTACTTTATTTTTTCAAATCACTAGAGTACTGTTGATTTGAAACCTCTGTTGTAGAATAACCCTATCCTTGATTTTTGTAACTAATTTTACTATTTCTTTTATGGAATCTTACTTCCCGCGTCATCATTACTCTCCAATACCAAGTTCAATGAAATTTCGGTTGTTAGATCGGGTACAAGTGGCCCTAAGTAGTTTCAGATAAAACAAAACAAAACAAAAAAAAGCTTGTATTGAAAGAAATTCCAAAGTAAAGTCATAAAAATAAGTTGTTCAATCATAAAATGACAAATAATCCTCAAACGCAAAAAAAAACACCACCACTAATCTAGAACTAAACATTCACATAAATGATTCATGCATGTAAAACTTGGAAACAAATTTGTAAAAAAATCTCTCCGAATTTGTTTAACAAAGCATGTGTTTCAATAAATTTCGCCTAATGAATACAAAAATTCCAGAAACGACATTACAGATTTTTATTTTCTGTGCGCCATATTGTATCGACATTTCATTCAAATAACGACTGTTTTTTGGCCCGAAATAATTGCTCTTTTTGACAATATTCCTCAACATTTTTTTTCTGTATCTATTAAATGAACATCAAGTAGATATGCATTCCATAAATTCGGAAAAATGCATTCTGCTTCGCTCTCGGGGAATTGTAAACACTAAGCAAAATTTCGACGTTTGTAATATCTGTTGCACTAATTACCAGCGTAAAAAAAAAGGTTCACTCGAATAGCTAATAACGTAAATTTGATTTAAGATCATGCTTAATTTGCGACTTACGTTATGCGAGTACGCAAAAAGCAAACACGATATAACATTTTAAATGAAATAGCATCTGTTTCCAAACGGGAATTAATTCCGGACAAATCAATACTCTTGGTTTTATGTTAGCTGATACAAAAAAAAACAATTTATTACTATTTTTATTATTAACGTGAGAATACGACGGATAACATATGCTAAGAAAATTTAATTTTGACACAGAATACTAAAGTATTGATTTTTTTGCAGTATATGTTAACAACTATGTACACAAACGACTGTTATTGTTAATATAAATAGAATATGTTTTTAACGCGCAGAGTTTAACGCACCTTTTAACGCGCAGCTGGCTGTGCCGGCACAGCCAGTTGTCGTCAAAAAAGGGTCACTAGATCTGTGTCACGTGATGAACGTTTCGATCGTCCGCCATCTTGCTGGTAGTTAAGTCGAGCGATGGCAACGGCTGCCCTTTTTTCGGCATTGGGAAAGGGTTGCGCCTCAAAGCGTTAAAGACTGAATACTTTTAGCTTAATTATAACATATAGGAATTTTATCAAACAAAAGTGCTATCACACCTTTTGCATTTCTTCAATTTTTATTACATGCGAGTTGAGATGTGCCATGCTACTCAAGAGTCCTTTTTACTTCTTTATATTCCCATATACGATTGGAAAATATGAATACTGAAATAATTTTAGTTTAGGGGAAAAAATTAAGTAACGTGTGAACATGAAATTTAAATTGTTGTTCTGTGGAACGATTCTACAATTAATTTTTGGGATAACTGATATTTGATCAGACACGCTTCAATTTTACTTCCTTAGATTCCCAGATACGGTTGGAAACTATGAATACTGGAATAAACTTTAGTTTAGGGGGGGGAATTAATAGCGTGTGAACATAACATTTAAATTTTTGTTCTGAGAAACGATTCCAGAATTAATTTTTGGGATTGCTGGTAGGAGAACAGAGATGCATCAATTTTCGGTTGAACACAGTAACTTGAATGAAAGGAAAAAACCTTTTGTTTGGGAATCACAAATGGTACTACTGTGCTACATTGTGGTTGCGTATTCTGCCCGAAAGATAATAATTCTCCTTCCGTTCAAGCTCCGTGACGTCACAGTGTAAAGAAATCACGAAAAAACAAGAGTACGCGTTATAACTGTTCTATTTTTCGCATTAATCTCTACAAGGTGTGTTTTCGTGCTAAATCAGTGATGGTCTATAATTTTGTAAAATATTTTTATTTCCAATCCCGTTCCGTTTCGAGATAGGAATAGTTACTTTTCCACCAGGTGGTGCCGTAGCCAGTTTCAGTCCGTAGCGCATGGTTACTTTAGTATTACCTAGACACTACTTTTATAAATATAGCAAGCAGGCTCCGAAGTTAAGAGGAGGGAAGCGACTTCAGTGAGCATACTTGTATGTAACTTTTTGAAACACGTACCCCATTATTTTAATCCTACTAATATTATAAATGTCAATGTTTGTATGTATGTTTATTACTCTTTCACGCTGAAACGGTTCGACGGATTTGGATGAAATTTGGAATAAAGACAGTTAATGTCCTGGATTAGCATATAGGCTACTTTTTATCGCGCGAAAAAATACATTGTTCCTATAATATACAAAAAAAACCTATATTTTATCAAAAAAGAATACAATTGAGCTTTTATTTTACAGGGCAGTCGACAGATGGCGCAAACTTTCAGAATATGTAGTTTTTAATAAGTAAAACCATTTTATCGTCTGCCAAGCCTGGATAAAGAATACACCTGGATAAGTTTTTCCTTCTGACGTGGACTTATAAACGGACTTCGCGCCAAACACACAAATCCGAAATAGATGTTACACAAACAAACAATCAAAAATTGAATTATGATACACTTCACAACTTAATGGAATAAGGAAAGAAAATAGGGAAGGCGCATGGATTATGATACTCTTTTAGTATGTAGCACTTTAGTGCGTATTGAAAATCTGAAAGTGTTTCAGATTTCTTACTTTTTTTTCCTTTCCGTTTTTTCATAACGATATATCTAGAAGCTCTTCAGAATTAATATAAGACGAAAATGATTTCTACCTTTTTGTTGGTTTTTAACACTAACCATCTTATTTTTGTAACTAAAGGCGGACCGACACGGTAAGCAAGGTAAGCATCGCATCGAGGCGCCGACTTCGAAGGTGCGCCATTTCGAGTTCTAAAACTAAGGGCCGCCCCTGTTTGTAATGATCTTAATTTTAAATTCTATTCAGAATCTGAGAGATTTCAGTGCCAAGGAAGCCGGTGAGAAACAGGATTCTCTCCATCAAGATTTATTAAGATGGCGAACCAACTGGTCGCCGGAGGCGGCTAATACTTGATAAACACCCTTCGAACTGTTTTAGACAATTCTCTAACTATACAGGTTGATTCAAAATTAGAGGGACAAACTTTTAGCAGAGGTGAGATTTAGTCGATTCAGAATCATGTAGCAATGGGGGGGGTCGCAAACGCCATCTTAATGTGCCTGCAGACCTGCAGCCTTCAACATTTTGGAAAAAGTCTTGAAGTCTGCATCTAATTCCTTAACCAAGTTCCATCAACAATGGGCTCTCCTCCGACAATTTCTTTAAGAATCTTTATCGAGTACAATCTGTGACACATGCATTAGTTTTGAAAAACCGGGGTCGGAAAGTTCACTATTACTTGAACACTGTTTCTAAAGTGATTATTGACAGCTACGTGAAGACGACGTTTACGACCTCGCATCACTATGTGATTCGGATCCGTCTTGTTGTAACCTACCTCACCTAGAAGTTTGCCCCTGTAATTTTGAATTACCCTGCATGTTACCAATTTTCCACATAAAGTAATGAATAAGCACTGTAATTTTTTGTTTAAGTGTAATTCAACATAATGCTGTAAAGTACTTTATTATGAACGCACAAAATTAATGACACCGGTCAACAAAAACAATTTTTTGGGGGGTGATTCTGTTCTCATGCTTAAATTCTGATTCTAGGCATTGAAAAACACATAAATTTTCATTTTTAGATCTTAAACTTTGCTTTTGTGTGATTTACGTCGATAAGCATATTTTAAATTATTTCATAAACGGAAGATGGCAGCACTTTGATTAACCCGAAAGTAAACTGCATTATTAATTGTAACTCTGTAGTATTGCTTGTAGTATTATTTGTAGTATTATTTGTAATATTACTATTTGTTTGTATTATTATTTGCTCATACGCACATAAAAGAAATACGAAAAATATTCACTTTAGACATTAATTCGACATTAGACATTAATTTCTTATTATTTTACATTTATATGTTATTGTTTATCACAAATCTTGAATAAAAAGGGCTTTTATATCCAGAAAAAACTTTTCAGATCATAATTTAGAGTGGAATTATTTATATATATAAATCAGTGATTTTTGCCAAAATATTGAAAAATTGCTTTAATTTCTACAAAAGAAAACTTTCATTAAAAGAAAACCCAAAAATTATGTTGACCGGTGTGATCAGTAAGAGAGAATGAGAGAAACATAAAGTATAGTACTCTACGTTCAATATATGTACTGTTGGCGAAATATCTCTTGTAGCAGACGAGAAGTTAGATCTCAGATACATAACTCTCCGCTATAGAGAAAAACATTCTTCAAAGCGAGTGAAATCTCAAACAGCTCGTAAAGCTAAATCATACAGGGAGGTTCATTTTTGTTTGATTTATTATAGTCACCATATGCGCGGGTCGAATGTATCTTGCCTTTTCGAGAGAAGGTACTAAGAATGTACATTTTTCAAATCATAAATTCAGCTTTCGATAAGAAAGAGGATACAAAATGCAGCAGAAAGGTCGTTCATAACTTGAGATCAGAGGAAAAATAGTCGCATATACACTCTAAATCTTTCTTTACACAAAGTGGGAGTAGATTATACGAAATGTGACATTTTCTGCTTTGATATTCTGAAATAGGCTCAATTGGTTTTTATTAAAATATCCCTTGATACAATATTCGGATAAGACACTTAACCCTTTGAGGCGCAACCCTTTCCCAATGCTGAAAAGAGGGCAGCCATTGCCATTGCTCGACTTAACTACCAGCAAGATGGCGGACGATCGAAACGCTTATCGCGTGCCACAGATCTAGAGACCCTTTTTTGACGCAGCTGGCTGTGCTCGCACACAGCCAGCTGTCTGCGAGCACAGCCAGCTCGCGATGGAAACGGCTGCCCTTTTTTCAGCATTGGGCAATCTGTCCAGCCGTTCTCGCAATCTTTCATTTTTCAGCAGATGCCAGTGCTGTTGAAAATAATCGTGACCATTTTTTTACGGGAAACGACGTGCTAAAAGTAAAGGATTCTCGTGGAGCTATGTCACCCGCAATTATTTTTATAGAAATCAAATCTATTCTTCGTGACAGGCAACAGTCAAAACGTCAGAGTTTGGTGTTCCCGGAGCGGGATCACTGCGCGTTAAAGGGTTAAAAAATAATAATCATGTTGTGTATCTTATTGGTGAATATGTGCATGCGGTATTTTTTGATTTGAGGGTTAAGGAAAAGGAGGCAATTTGGTTTCCTTGAAGCTTTTCATTGATCACTGATCTCAGGGAGGTTACGTAATTGTTTAATTCTTTTTTTTTTTTTTTTTTTTTTTTTAGAAACTTAGAGATCCAGTTTCTTTAGAAAATATTTCTGTTGCCTGTTGCGATTATTTAGAAAATTTTAGCTTGTGATTTTTCTTTCTATTGGAAAATATTAGAGGAAAGAAAGTGTTTAGCATTTTAGTATTTATTTAGTTGTGTTGTGTTACGGCAAAGGTACGCACGGGCTATCTGCCAAAAATGGGACGCCTTGGTTAGAGGACTTTTGTAAGGGGTTCTCACGCGTATTTGCGTTATAGTTGGTGAAAACGGACCAAAATTACAGACCGTTAGCTCGTCACCTACGCGATAAGCCACTGCACCTTCACACCTCAGCTGTCTGTCATTTAGAGTGTCTTTATCCGCTCAGCCATGGTGGGGCAATGTAGTGTTTAGTTTTTCGTGCTATGGCAAGCCTGCACGAGAGGAATATGCCTACGGGGGTGCCTTGGTCGGAGGTCTTTTCAAGGAGTTCTAACGCGGATTCACGTTGCATCTATAGAAAATCCAAAATCCATACCGTTCTATAGATGAATCTTGGGAACTTCAGCCGTATGCCATATTCAAGGTCTTACCCACATGGCCATAGTGGGGTTTCTGTGCATTTTAGGGAGGAAAAATTTCCAACTATCTCTACGAAAAAGGATAAAGTGTCTCTCTATTCTAAAAAAAGTAAAGACCGCTGCCGCCGCTGTCAAAAAGCTTGTTCTGCTGTCTAATCCGAAACCGTGGTGATATGAGTTTCGACGAAGATGTCCACGGTTTTGAGGTCAGATTAATGGTACCTTAAGTCAGCTTACCGGGGAAGCAGGTAAGCTGACTTAAATTTCGAAATTCCAATTATTTTCGATTATATCCAATTAAGATATTAATAAAAAATTCAAAAAATAAGCATAATGTTTGCAGGCTTGGCAATTTTCGCCAACACAAAATCATTCATGCCTTTGCAACAAAGCAATTCCTGCGTGAAATACACAAGCATGAAGTAGAATTACACCATTTTTTTACGCCAAATTAAAAAGTAAGTGCAACAAATAAGTCGAAGTGTGTTACACAAAGTTCACAATTTTCAAATAGTAAGTTCTTTTAGACAACAGGAGTTTCAAATTGACGCCAATTCGTTTTTCAACTACTTTTTCAAATAGTAAGTTCTTTTAGATAACAGGAGTTTCAAATTGACGCCAATTCGTTTTTCTAATACTTTTTCTAATAATAATTGTAGCTGATTTAAAAAGGGCCATTTTGGCATCAGGTTCGATCTGAAAAAAACGCTATTTCAAGCAGGGCTAATCTAAATACTGCTTGTGTTCCAAAATATTAGCACCCAGTATTTTGAAAATGAAAAAAATTCAAATGCATATTATAGTAATGCCGGTTAGGTTCAGCTTGGGTATTTGCCACCTGTAGAACTATTTGGCGGCGTTAATTAGGCCATTATAGCAAGTACAGGCTGGATATTTGCCAGCATGGCGAGATGATAGATTGCGCGGTGCTAAATAATCCAATCTGCAAAGGATTATGTATATGAATGTATGGATAACTGTTTTCACGGCAACCTTACATGAACAATGATTATCTGCTATGAGCATGTGTAAATCGCCAAATAATGAAAAGTCGCCATCAGTAGCAAGATATAACATCTGTTCCGTAGTTTTTATCAAAAAAGACATATGAAGCACTGTTTACGTAGAAATAATTATTAATTATATGTATACGTAAGTCGGCAAATTATAAAAATCGCCATAGATGGCAAATGCGCAAGGTGTTCCATAGGTTTTACACAATTAAAAATATTGTGAAGTTATCCCATGAACCAAGGAATGTGTAGCTCGGAAACATTTTATCAGATCCAATCTTTGGGTATAAGCCTTATTAGGGGCAGAATGCCTCCTACGAAAAGCGAGCGTAGCGAATCTAGGGGCTTTTGCCCCAAGTACTATAAAAAATCAATTTTCTCTCTTACGTCTTAGTTATGTATAATCACGAAACCACATTTTTATTCTGTTAAGTAGGCAGACCCGAATGTTTGGATTTCCACACTTCATAGATCTACTATGATCAGTGTCTTACCCACTCGGCCATGGTGCGGCTTAGAGGGCAGAGAGAGAAATAATGTCATTTTTTCGTATGTCAGTATTTCGCTTAGCCAAAACAACTGAGGCTAATAATACGAAATTTGGCATATATGTGAGTTCTTAATGCCAGGTTCGACAGCATTTCCCCAGGTACCTAAGGCGTAGGAAACTGGAACGTCCTTTTAGGATATTCGCGTAATTTCAGAGAAAAATAGAGATATGCATAAAATTCTTGCTGTAAAACACAGAACACATGAATATCTAAAAATGAACTTAATGACATTTTCATTATCGTCCTATAATGGGTAGAGGAGTATGTTGGTCATCTTTCATCAAAGTTAAAAAAAAAAAATATTAGCTATAAAATTCTTGCTTTAGAATTGAACATATATGAATTCTGTGTTTAGGAACATCTTATTCGAGGCTAAAACTTGTTGAAAATTTATTTTTTTGAATTTTATATATAAAAAAGAGACAAATATGTTATTACATTGTATTGATTATTATTAATATTATTATTAGTAGTATTTTAGTAATATGCGATTTCCTTTCAATTTAAATTTTTTAAATGCAGATAAATGTAAAATAAAATATTATTTAATTACACTTTTTTTTAAAAATTGAGATTTCAATTGATGATATTTATGAACTAATTAGTAACTGCATTTATGTATTTACGCTTCTCCTCTGGCAAATTTCAAACTGTGAGCTAAGAACGGCAACACATTTTCTGCTACGTAAGCTAGAAATCTTTAAGTTAATTTCTGGAAACATAGGTCACATATCAAAATACATTCAGTCCACGTTGTAGAAATGTAGACTCTGCAATGTCAGCGAAAGTTAACTCTTGAGTGAATTTAGATCAAAGAAGCACTAAGCTTAAAGACTAGATTTTAAAAATACATTTGCAGGAACTTATTGTAACCCTTTTTTTCTGTAAGTACTCAATTTCGTAAATGAATAAACAAGAAAGGCAAATAATATTGCTAGCATAGATTATAAAACACTTTCCGACTTAATGTTAATATTGCGGATATTTGCAGTAGTGAATTTTCACAGTTAGTCATTTATTACATAAAGATTTTTACAATAACGAAATTAACGTCATATAAGTAATTACTGTAAGTTATATATTATTCGTAAAAACATAAAATTATTTTCGTACATTCAATTCAAGATCTGAAAACAATTCAATTTCTCCAGAAAGTCATTCTTTTACTTAGTGATGGAGAAAAAAAAAATTATTAAACTTATAAATCTGGAAAAAGTCATTCTCAGTTGCTACAGCTAATTTTGTCACTCAAATGATTAACTTTGTTTACTCTCGGAAATTAAATGTAGATGAAAATAGAGAAAAAACGCTTAAAAATGAGGAAACTTTTATATTTTCAGATTTTTAAAATAGCGCAGATTGTTTTCTATATTTTTATACATATTTATGAAAAATTGCAAGAGGATCGTACAAACGGTGTAGATGTTATTAGGATTTTTGTGCTTAATTTTGCAATCTTGTTGGAGTAATGGCGGGAGAAATTTTTATCTTTGAAACAGAGATCAGCTTAACCCATTTATGCCTAGTGTCCTTTTTTTGGGACGGCATTTTCGCTATTAGTCGAAAACGTTATTTATTTTTCCTAGCCTTTATTCATGAGTATTGAGCCTCAACTCTACAAAATATTTTAACATGACCAAGTAGGATGTTGATATTTCGATTTTTATGCATAATAATTTTAAAAGAAATCATCCTTGTTCAAGAAGTTGACATCAGAAATTTATCTATTATTTCTGTTATCAGTAAAAATCGAAGAAAGTCGCAAAAATATCCAGGCACAAATGGGTTAAGTAGGATGATACGCTTTAACCCTTTGAGGCGCAACCCTTTCCCAATGCTGAAAAAAAGGGCAGCCGTTGCCATCGCTCGACACCAGCAAGATGGCGGACGATCGAAACGTTTATCGTGTGCCACAGATCTAGAGACCCTTTTTTTGACGACAGCTGGCTTTTGACGACGAGCGATGGCAACGACTGCCCTTTTTTCAGCATGGGCAATCTATCCAGATGTTCTCGCATTCTTCCATTTTTTCAGCAGATGTCAGTGCTGTTAAAAATAATCGTGACCATTTTTTTACGGGAAATAACGTGCTAAAAAGTCAAGGATTCTCGTGCGAGCTCTTTCACCCGCAACTATTCTTATGGAAATCGAATCTATTCTTCGTGACTGGCAACAGTCAAAATATCAGAGTTGTGTATTCCCAGAGCGGGAACACTGCGCGTTGAAGGGTTAAAATAATACACTTTCCTCTTTCTAAAAAAAATTCTGTTTCGTCGACCTCCAAAATTATTTTCTGTGCTTGCTATGGCTGAACATTTCAGTGAAGAAGGAATTACTAACTAACCTTTTTTTTATATATAAAATTCTTAAAATATATGTATATTTATAAATCGCTCATTTGCTGCAACCACGTCATAAATCGAAATCATGCTTTTTCAGAAAATGAAGCTGAGTGACAGTAAAAAAGCTTAAAGCCGTCAAAACGACACTTCAGCACCTCGACGGGTCAATTTTAAAAGCTCAAAAACTATATTTTACTATTATAAGTGCATCTCACTAGAATTGCGCCTATGGTATTAGCACAAAAACCACGAGTAATGATTTAAGTAATGGCCTTGTAGCAGCTAATGAAACAGATTGTAATTATTAACTAATGAAATAGAAGTGTAATTATTAACTCAATAGAAATGTAGTTATTAACTAAGGTAATAGATTGTAATTAACTAGCCGCAACATACCTTACTGTTTTTACTTTCCGAACATGTACCATGTAAGGAAAGTATTGTAATCATGAAAAAATTCGACTTCGAGATTTTGGTGTTTTTACACGTTTTGAGGGCTTCTGAATCCATTTATGCTATTTTTACGAGATGTATGTATGTATGTGTGTATGTGTGTGTGTGTGTGTGTATGTGTGTTTGTGTGTATGTGAGTGAACACGGTAGCTCCTGAACGGAGCATTCGATTGAGCTCAAATTGGATATATATGTCATAAACCACCGTCGCAAGACCGGTATTGATTTTGGTGTGCATAGGACTTATAGTTTTTCTACAGGGCTACGACAAAATTTTCTTTTACATTAAGGCCTATGGGGGAATTTCTTGAAAGTGCGCTAGCGTTTAAACGGTAGATTCGATTGAGCTCAAATTGGGTATATATGTTATAAACCACCGTTGCAAGACCGGTATTGATTTGGGTGTGTATAGGACTTATAGTTTTTCTACAGGGCTACGACAAAGATTTCTTTTACATTATGGCCTATGGGGGGAATTTCTTGAAAGTGCGCTAGCGTTTAAACGGTAGATTCGATTGAGCTCAAATTGGGTATATATGTTATAAACCACCGTTGCAAGACCGGTATTGATTTGGGTGTGTATAGGACTTATAGTTTTTCTACAGGGCTACGACAAAGATTTTTTACATTATGGCCTATGGGGGGAATTTCTTGAAAGTGCGCTAGCGTTTAAACGGTAGATTCGATTGAGCTCAAATTGGGTATACATGTTATAAACCACCGTTGCAAGACCGGTATTGATTTTGGTGTGTATAGGACTTATAGTTTTTCTACAGGGCTACGAGAAAGATTTCTTTTACATTATGGCCTACGGGGGGAATTTCTTGAAAGTGCGCTAGCGTTTAAACGATACATTCGATTGAGCTCAAATTCGGTATACATGTTATAAACCACCATCCTAAGACCGGTATTGATTTTGGTGTGTATAGGACTTATAGTTCTCCTACAGGGCTACGACAAAACTTTCTTTTATGTTATGACATAATGGCATATGGGGAGAAATTCTTGAAAGTGCGCAAGCGTTTAAACGGTGCATTCGATTGAGTTTCAATTTGGTATATATGTTTGAATTATTCATCGATTAAAATTTATTTAAGTGCTTGGTAATGATCTTAATCGTAAGTGTTCGGAAAGTCGAGTGGAGTCACTCCTGATTTTTTATACTCAGAGCAGTGTTGACTTAATTTCTGTCTCATTTCAATGAAAATCATGTTTCTTTGTTTTAACAGTATTTGTCATTGAATTTATTTAGGTTAGGGTTGCTACACATTTTTGGTGTCATCCTAAAAGCCGATGTTGAAACAGCACATTGCTAAAATGTGCTTTAGCCCAATGCAGGGTGACATTATTTAG
This sequence comes from Cheiracanthium punctorium, assembly GCA_038373885.1. Classification (NCBI taxonomy): domain Eukaryota; kingdom Metazoa; phylum Arthropoda; class Arachnida; order Araneae; family Cheiracanthiidae; genus Cheiracanthium; species Cheiracanthium punctorium. Next base: position 826,517 of record JAWZYV010001978.1, read on the forward strand.
CTGGGCGATGAATGCGCTAAGTATTGTCCATTCGATATTTTAAAGCTGTGAAAAAGTCCGAAAGATCGTGCATTTTTGTGTATCCATTATTGTTATTTTGTAATCTAGCGACTGCGTGACACAGGCTTGCTCCATTGGACGTCATTGAAAAGTTAATTCGGATTTTTGCGCATGCGTTATTGTTATTGCACTCATGTTTACATCTAGCTCTTTCTGCTCGCAACGTGGAAATGTCGTCGATTTTGGTATGGCATACGTTGGCATATTATATAAGTAGAAGATTGAGAATTCGTTGTCGTTCCCGTTTCTTTAAAAATTTTAATTTTTACGGATAATAAATCACTTTTTCAATCTGAAATTTGCCTTCTTCTTTTCTAAGCTACGATAATTGTGTATTAAAAGTTTCTTTATATTTTTTCTTTTTCCAAGGCGGCTGCGCATTAGGGATTTTTAGACAAATTTTGATTTTTCTTTATTCAGCTATTGTGTCACTAGTGATATTTCCCCTTTTTCTTCCATATCCGAAAATCTGATGGGTTATACAACTTAAAAAGTCATCATCTAACACTATTCATTTTGAAGAAAAGTGTTATAAAAGTCAATTCATAGCTTCCATATTCTTTGTTTCTATATTCACTTTTTTTTTTTAAAGACGTATAGGCCCTATATAAAAATCAACGCATGTTGACAGTGCATTTTTATTTTTAGTGATTCTGAAATGAAATATTCGCCTGTAGTAGAGAATAAATCGTTTCAGAATTTATAAGTGTGCAAAAAAATTTCGTAATGCTGAAAGTAAGAACTTACAGGCATGCAATGCAGGAAATCAACATTTATCAAATTATATGTAGTGCTGCCATCTATTGAATATTTTAATAATACTGCATTCAAGAGATTTTATTAAAAAATTATAATAATAATTATTACTATATTAAACGCTGCATGAATAAAATAATAAATAAGTAAATAAATAAATAAAACTGTGTTTTAAAATCTACACCACAAGAGAGTAAATCTACAGCAAATCTACACCACAGTACATATCAAGAGAATTTGCGAAAAAAAAAATAGTAATTTTTAAACACTTGGGTAAAATACTTTTCATTCAATACAAAATACTTTAAAAATACTTTTTAAAGTAAAAAATTCATCAATTTAAATTATTCTTCTTACATCAGCAACAAAAAGAAGAAAAATAAATAAATAAATGCAACTCATTTACGCAGAAGAAAATTTTTCCATGAAACAAAATAATGTTTTACAAAACCTTTTAAGATTTTAAATATATTAACATACATACTTTTCTTATATATAATTAGATTAAAAAAAAATAAAATTGAAATAAAATAAGCTTTAACTATTTTATATTTTCTAACTAAAGATCAGCGTATTAATCAGAATTTATTATATTTAAAAAATAAATCTTCACAGATATGATACACATGAGGGAATTTAAAAGAGTACTCACGATACACAAACTTAATTAATTTCTCGTTTAAACTCAATTTGTGGGAGAAAAAGCTATGTAAGCATATCGTCACAACATCTATTTAAACAATTCATTTATAGATGGCACCACTAAACTGATGTAGAAAGAATGTTGGAAAATTTTTTTTCAAAAGAAATGATGAGCCTGAAAAATTGAAGAAATATTGAAATTATTCAGACCGAATGTCGGCACACAAAGGCGGACTGCGGCTGATCGATGCCTGGGAACGTGTTCCAAATTTGGGAGGTCCTTCTCAAGATTTTATTTTTTTATACTAAGTCCACTTTTTTAAGCAAATATTGATGAATCATTTATACAGCGTGTCCACGTTGACCGACAGTACGCAGGGTCATAGCGGGGGCTGGCCCACTCCAGGGGCACAAGCAGATGAGAGTGCTCAAAATCGGCTGGATCAGAACCCGATTATGACCAACAGGGGCCTCTAGCATTGATGAATTTGGGAGCCCCAATCTATGAAATTTGTTTTATTTTTCATAAAATTTTGATATAAAAAGAATATTTCAGAACAACATTTGAAATTTGAGGCCCTGGGCAAAGTCTCCCTATTTGCCCATGCGATTGTAAGGTCCTGAGCTGGATTGTTTTTTAGAGTTTTAGTAATTTATGATCGTTTTTTGCAAAATAGAACACATGTGTAATGAAGTTAATAAAAGTACCAACTACAGCATAATCTCGTTAATCCGGCAGATGCAGAACCGGACAACCACCGGATTATCGAAACATTCTGGACTATCTAGATCTCTTGGTTTTTGACACAAAGTCACGTGCTCTCTTTTGGTCGACATTGTAATACACTAGATATATACACTACAAAATACATTAGGTAAACTAGAAAACAATGACGAAAGAGGGAGGGAAGCACAAGAGCGGGCATGCTTATTGACATCCGCGGCGATCGGCGGATCGGAAGACGATATGTCACGTGTTTCCCTAGGGTGCCGGATTAACCAACCGCCTGATTATCAAGAGTGTACTGTGTATGCGTTTTTACGTTCTCGAGAATACACTAAGCGCAGGTGCAGGGGTCGCAATTTAGACTGCTCTGTGAGGGGTGAAAAATCACCTAGCTATGGTCCTGACAGTAACAGCCTAACGGACAAGCAAAATGTCAGTGCAAACATGAGTTTTGGCGCCCCTTAATATGAAAGTGGATATAGAAAACCCCTCCCAAAAATTATATAGGTGCCCTATAACTGAAATTTGGCGCGGCGCGGCTGTCGATCTAGCGGTTTGGAGCTTTGGGCAGTTTTTTCCAGGTGTAACGTGAGTACGCGTTATTTCCCCCCCTTCAAAAGTCCTTCTACCGGGGCAATCCCTTTCTAGGCAAATGTCCCTCCCGTAAGCTTAGCAGAACACAAGACACAACCTTGTATCAATTCTTTTAACTGACTACTTCAAGTACAGTACAGTACTTCGATCGATGTACTGTACTGTACCTGCGTGTAAACAGAAAACTTCTAGAAACCTTTTGTTTGTGGAACAAGAGTCACTAACATATTGATCTGGTTAATTTGCAATTAAAATGACACAATAATTTAAGATTTTCCCTCCATATTTTTTACAGTTTTTTTCCCCATTTCGGCGGCCTTCTCTAAAACGCTTGTGTGCGACCTAATCTCACAAGCATACGAAGAGTGAGCAATGAATTTTTTTTATGTTCAACAGTCTCAAGTCAATGCTCCACGAGCTAAAAAATCAAAGGTTGCGATTTTGTTGTATGAAAATCGGTTAATCAGAGCGCGAGCTACGAATTTTCAAAATACACATTGAAATTGTAAACCTTAACGTTAGCACATTAGGATTTTTTTTTTTTTTAAATTTCCCGCCAAATTATGAAAATATCGCCAAGTTAGGTTCATATTGGGAAACATTTTTTCACTCAATATTTGGCGATTTCCTTCCATTAATCGCCAAGCTTGATGACTTTTGGCGCAATTTTTGCAGGAAGCACACGACCGTCGTCAGATCAATGATTAATTTTTTACGGTGTAATTGACATTATACGGTGTTTGAATTGGATAAACGTCTCTAACCTATGACCGTAATTTATTGGAATTCTTTTTATGCTCCTGTAGAATTATGAATATTCGACAAAGAGTTTTTTTCTTGCAATCCTTAAGCGGTTGTGACGTAAAATCCTGTTCACTTCGTTCCAGTTTTCACTGCAATGCATCTATAATTTAAATTATTTATAACACTCATATATTATAAAATATGTTTTATGTTGAAGCTTTTAAATAATTTTGGAGCTTATTTTTTGAAAGATTACAAATTTTCATATCAAAATTTTATTTTTTCTTTGTAATTTTAAAGCTGCATGAAAATTTTACAATGAAAACAACTTAACACTGTTTGTCCATTTGGCTCAGAGGGTTTTTAACGTCTGTCTATTTGATTACGTTTGAAATACCCGAATATCTCTGGAATACGCTTTAAAGAATGACTGTCCATAGAGCATAATGTATTGGAATTCTTTTCGGCGCTTGTGTAGAAAAACTATAAATGATACATACACTTTTTTCGATGAAGAATTTTATTTTGTAATTCTTCATATATCAATTTTGTTTCGCTCGAATATCGGTAAAATACATTTTAACGAATGACTGTTCATAGATTGCAATGTATTGGAACGATATCCCCCCCCCCCCCCCCGAAATGTTTGGATTAGTGATGAAATTCCGTCTATTTATACACATATAAGTTTATATCCCTCCCCCAAAAAATTTTCCTGGCTACGCGATTGGATATATATACCATTTTCAACAGGGTGCATGGTACTATACGTAGGAATAACATATGTGAATTTCGTCGATATCGATGCATATTTAACCCATTCGTGCCTGGATATTTTTGCGTCTTTCTTCGATTTTTGCTAACACCAGAGGTAATTGATATATTTCTGATGTCAGCTTTTTGAACACGGGATGATTTCATTTAAAATCATTATGTATTAAAATTAAAATGTCAACATCCTACTTCGCTATATTAAAATATTTTGTGGAATTGAGGTTCAATACTCGCGAATAAAGCCTAGGAAAAATAAATAACGTTTTCGACTGATAGCGAAAATGCCGTCCCAAAAAAGGGACGCTAGGCATAAATGGGTTTAAGAGAGCAGGACGGAAGGACAGACAGACAGATGAAAATTATAAACACTTTTCAATCTGATTGGAAAGTGTTAAAGAAAATGCATGTTATGTATAATATACATCAAAACACAGTATACAAGTACGCAAAAATTTAATAAATTTGAAGTTGTAACACTTTCGTTGTAGCGTCGTATTGTTGTATTTTATTTAGGCAATCCTACGCAAAGGCTATCTGCTTAAGAGTGAGTGCCTTGGTTGGATAACTTTTTGTGGGACTCTAACGCATATTCACGTTACATCAAGGAAGGACAAGAACAAACTAAAAAGGTTCGTGATCCCTACTTCATATTTCAGAGCTACTGATTATGTGGAAGTAATTTCAGGGCAAACGTCACAAGTAACGGAGCCGCCGATGACGACAGAAATTAACAGGGATGGAGAATATGTCCGATCCAGAGATCTAAGAATTTTTAATCATCTGGGGGAAATTTTGCAGAAAAATATACAACTGATTTCGATTTTCACAACGAATTACAAAATATTCTCAGAGTTTTTCTATCCCTTTCTCATTTTTTCCCATGATGTGTATAATGATATACCAGAAATAGTTGAAATTCTTCAAAACTGCTTGAAAAATTTGCAGTGAGTGTATTTGTGAATCTATTGGCTTTGTTATTGGAAATCACATTATTATTAAAAGCATCCTTAACCCTTTAACCCTTTAACGTTCCCGCTCTGGGAACACAAAACTCTGACGCTTTGACTGTTGCCAGTCACGAAGAATAGATTTTATTTCTATAAAAATAGTTGCTCTACGAGAATCCTTTACTTTTTAGCACGTCATTTCCCGTAAAAAAATGGTCAAGATTATTTTTAACAGCACTCACATCTGCTGAAAAATGGAAGAATGCGAGAACAGCTGGATAGATTGTCCTATGATGAAAAAAAGGCAGCCGTTGCCATCGCTCGACTTAACTACCAGCAAGATGGCGGACGATCGAAACGTGCATCGCTGTGCCGCACAGCCAGCTGCGTCAAAAAAGGGTCTCTAGATCTGTGACACGCGATGAACGTTTCGATCGTCCGCCATCTTGCTGATAGTTAAGTCGAGCGATGGCAGCGGCTGCCCTTTTTTCAGCATTGCTAAAGGGTTGAGCCTCAAAGGGTTAAATACACATTTCCAAAGTGGGGATTATCATTTTACTAGATTTTCTTCAAGAACCAGACTGAAGATCTACAATTTCAAAAGTTATTAGAGAGTTTTTGCATAGTGGTTTCACTCACGCTAATGCTAACGTTAAATGCCATTAGACAGTACAGCGCATGCGCAGGAATAAATTCCGAAACCTGATTGGTCAAAGTACTCCGATCAGCGGACGATTGCATTTCCTCAATAATTGACTATTTAACAAATAGATGATCAAAATCTTTATTTGTTTAAAACTGTGCACTTATTAATAAGTATTAGGCATTAGGATTAAATTAAATGTAATGCATTAACCTAGCTTACAGCTTAAATAGGTATACATTCATTCTACAAGTTCATTTATACATTTTCAAACATGGCAAATCTTTTTATATCTATGGTAATACAGAATTTAAGCAAGTCTATAACATATCGTAAAGTTTTGGGGAATTTTTCATAGGGATTGGGGTAATGCTGGGAGTAAAAACATTTTCTGCACCCCTGGAAATTAAAAACATAAATTTCATTTAATTCCGTTTAAGTCCTTTTATTAAGACTTTTTATGTAATTTTCTTTCACAAGTGAATTCTTTTATTTTCCTTAGTTTTCATAAGTTCTTGGGTTTTCTTAATAGATTTGAATTGAAATTCGTTTTAAGCAAATTCAATTTTTATTACAACATGCCTATTATTCAGTATAATAATAACTATAATAAATTTGTTAAAAGATTAAAATATAATAAATGATGAAATCTTATTCATAAATCGTGTACTCCAGACAGAGCCAAAAGAAATTTTTATAAAAATGCAAATACTCCATAAAAAACACAATTTACGTTTTTCACTTTCCCCTAAAGAAAAAAGTAATAAACGTCATTTTTTTACGGATATTATTGATAAAGTGAAGTATCTGACACGAAGCCGTCATCGGTACATAGTCGAACACTCCGAGAAAAACGTTAGAAAAATGAAAAAACAGCTTTTGGCTTCGCGGTCGGCCATTTTTTTCTGGCTCATCGGGTACGGAAGAAGCTGTCAAAACAACTCAGCACGTTCTTAGGGAGATCACAGAGATCGATGTTTTTCCCGTTAAAACGTAAAAAATCATAGAGTCTGCCTTTCCAAAAAAGATTGAGTGAACAGATGAAGAAATATGTACCGTTCGTTCACGCATGGAGTGTGAACGAACCGATAAATCACACATGGACGTGTACTGACCGAGATTTTTAATCACATGTTGTGCTGAACTATATTTTATCTATTTAACCCTTTTATCGTGGTATGTCTACTCTCCACAGAGCTTTTTACCACCCCAGTCGTATGTCTGTTCTGCTTTAACCCTTTGAGGCGCAACAATTCCCCAATGCTCAAAAAAAGGCAGCCGCTGCCATCGCTCGACTTAACTACCAGCAAGATGGCGGACGATCGAAACGTTCATCGCGTGCCACAGATCTAGATACCCCTTTTTTTGACGACAGCTGACTGTGCGGCACAGCTGGTAGTTAAGTCGAGCGATGGCAACGGCTGCCCTTTTTTCAGCATTGCGCACTCTATCCAGCTGTTCTCGCCATTCTTCAATTTCTCAGCAGATGCCACTGCTGTTAAAAATAATCGTGACCATTTTTTTACGGGAAATGACGTGCTAAAAAGTAAAGGATTCTCGTGGAGCTATGCCATCCGCAACTATTTTTATAGAAATCAAATCTATTCTTCATGACTGGCAACAGTCAAAATGTCAGAGTTTGGTGTTTCCAGAGCGGGAACACTGCACGTTAAAGGGTTAATAACATCAGTACACAACAGCGAAGAAGTGTACTTATGTTATTATATTAATTTTGTATTATTCTAAGATATATCAGTTTACACTCCCTGTGAGAGAACACAAAGAGCTAAGAAAACTGTTCACGAACTAAAACTATGCTTCCGTTATTAACCTGTGGACCTTTTCATTCAACTGTTAAAATGATTCTTCAATATTTTTTGTAGTTCTGACATGACGTGCATATGCGTCATTGCTTTAATTTTGGATATATGATTTTAATGCTTGTGAATGTGTAAAACCTGCACGCTGACACACATGTTTCATTTCTGTTTGCCGTTATACAGAAAGAAAAAAAAAATGTTTGAATGTTGAATTTGTTAATATTTTTTCTAAATTCATACAGCTGAAAAGTGCCTGTAGGACATCATTTACCTTTAAATCAACAGTCTTAACAGTCTCTTTTTTTTTCGGGTTACTTGAAGTCATAGCCCGTTATGGAGGCAATTACCACGGGCGCTAGGAAAAGCATTCGAAAAAAATACACCTATTTAACCTTCGTACACCTAAAATAAATAACTCCATATTCAATTTTTATAACATACCGAAATCGAATTTCATGCTCTTCTGAAAGCGTGCTGTAAATTTTCGCGTTCGAAATATTTCGTTTTGCGTACACAGACATTCTTATCCATGCATACGAGTTATTTGTGAAAGAAGAAATTAAACTTTGTAATCTGAAAAAACTATTTTAAATGAATTGGAATCCCCCATTTGTATGACGTCATTTTCACATGAACAGGTCATTTCGACACGCAAATGATTCACTTTTTTGACTCTCGGAAATAAAATGAAGCTCAAAAGAGCGAAAAATCACTTAAAAACGAAGGAACGGGTGGATTTTCATATTTTTAAATAGCTCAGATTGTTTACTATATTTTTATACATGATTATGAGAAATTTCGATCGGATTGTACAAACTGTGTAGATATCATTATTTTTTCATGCTTAACCTTTTAATCCTTTTGAACTAATGGAGACAAAAGTTTTATATTTTGGATGAGTTGCCCGGAATTGTCAGACCCGACAAAAATCTCATATGTCAAATTAAATTGCAATCTCTAAAGAAAGAAATTATTTTAAAAAATTACAGGTAGAAAGCGCATTTCCAAATAAGTTTTCGAATAAAAGCATCATTCCCAATCACAGTTTCAGTAGTAAAAAGTTATTATCACCCATAAAGGAAGACTGACAAGTTACTTTTAAAGGTAAAAAGGATGTACTACAACTTCTTTTAAGCTATTTGAATTTCGAAAATAAGCAAAAAATATTTTAAACAATTCGACTTCGGAAATTTCACTAACATTCAAATATTCTTTTGTGTTACGACAAACAAAGACAAAAATAACGGAAAAGAGAAAATAATAAAATGTGTGCGTCAGTTTGTAGAATGTGCACATTCACGTGCGTAAACATCGTTTGTTCAAACCAAAAGCATCGAGACATATGTATGAAAATTCAGAGCTACAAAAAAATCTTTAAAAATCGGTTTAACCCATTTATGCCTAGCGTCCCTTTTTTGGGACGGCATTTTCGCTATTAGTCGAAAACGTTATTTATTTTTCCTAGCCTTTATTCATGAGTATTGAGCCTCAACTATACAAAATATTTTAACATGACCAAGTAGGATGTTGATATTTCGATTTTTATGCATAATGATTTTAAAAGAAATCATCCCTTGTTCAAGAAGTTGACATCAGAAATTTATCTATTATTTCTGTTATCAGTAAAAATCGAAAAAAGTCGCAAAAATATCCAGGCACAAATGGGTTAAGAATGGAAACAAAAATATCCAAATATGTGTACACAAAAATATTCGAGTAAAAGATATATTTCCTATTCTAGATTTGAGAATAATAATTGAGTTTTTGAAAAAAGCAGAACGGAAATATGGAAAGTCATATTTATACATAGCCTAATTCATATTCTATGATAAATAAGTTTTAATATACGAAACCAACGTAGGGAATTTATCTCTTACTCCAATACTTTTTTTGGAGAGTCTATACCCTCCAAAAAAAGTATTCCAGCAAGAGAGAAATTTCCTATTTTAAATTTGCGAATAGTAATTGAGCTTTAGCAAAACGCACAACTTGATAGAAATATGGTAAGTCATATTTATACATAGTTTAATTCATATTCTATGATAAATAATTTTTAATATGCGAAACCAACATAGGAAATTTCTCTCTTGCTCCAATACTTTTTTTGGAGAGTTTACCTCGAGACTGAAGAGGATATAGTAAGATAGGCAACAAATGGAGATGAGAAAAGGTAAGCTAAACATTATAGGGGGCACTAAATTTTTCTTTAAACTGTGGATTGTGGTCAAAAAAAGTTTGAGAACCTGATAGCCTGCCCTTCAGACTTGCCAAGTCTCAGGCTTTATGATTCTGTTTTGGGCTTCAGGAATTTTCTTCATTTTCAGAGTTTATTAAAAATATTGAAACTTTCTCCGGTTTTCTTCATCTGGTTCGCAAAATCAGTTAGTGTTTCTCTCATTTTGGAAAAATTACATAAATGAATTTTCATTATTTATGTGCAAATGCACTAAAATTTTTCAATGCTGGATTAAGAAAAGTTTTTTTTTTAAATATAAAATTAGATATTAGTTCAAATTTTATTGTTATTGTTTTAAGTTATCTTTATATGAGTTTTAGGTATGAATAGTTTATCCCCTGTGGATTTTGATTGGCGTTTTGTATTTCCGATATTTCTTTGTCAAATATTTGAAATTGAATTAATTTACATCATACTACTTACCACTATCCTATTACTTAAGTTTATATGGTCGTGCATGGCACTTTAGAAAAGAAACTATATTGATTATATATCCATTTTATGCTGAAAATAAACGCATAAAAAATCTCAGGCTTTTTGACATTGAAAAGCAGAAGATCTCAGACATTTTGATTTTGGGAAAGTTGGCAAGTCTGCACTTCATTTTCTTCGTACTTCTTCTGAAGCTGCCAAACTTGAGACTGTCTGCGAGATTTCGGCCATAGCCAGAACAGGGATTATGCACAGACTTTTAATGAATTAAACGTATCGATAGACCTAAACGTATAGAAATTCTTTTGGGCGATACGGTGAATAAATGACGCAGTCGATTGCAATCGAAAAAGAAATGCACGGTTTAATGTTCCGATAGTTCTAAAGACAAAATCTCAACTTTCTGGGATTAAAAATGTTAGATTGATGCGAAATAAATAACTATTTTTGGGATATTTTGACAATACTCGCCAAGGTCGATGACAGTTGGCGACGGACTAATCAATGACTAATTATCGGTATCAAATATTGAAGATGTCCGTGCAAATCTTAATTTATGGAAATTCGTTTTTTGTATTGTTACATATCACACAGTGTAGAGTGTAGAATATTAAATTCTACGTTATTATTAATAGCTATATTTATTAATCTACTAACCATTGTTATATTCAGGGGTGGAAATTAAAATATAGAGTCAGTGGACCAAAGTACCGGTGACTCCATGACTTCCCTGGTCCGTAATATTTAATCCCTGGTCTGTATATACATGATTAAAAAGATGCAAAAAAAAAAAAAAATGATCTGAGCAATATATACTATATTGATTTCCATTTAAGACCTGAAATAAAGCAAATAACATATGTATATATATTTAAGTCAATTCCTGCTTAGGCGAACAAAGAAAAATTTTATCATAGTTGCGTTTTATTAAATGTAATTAATTAATTAATTAATGCAGGGCCGTTTTTGAATCAAGGGTCGATACCGTTGATACAGTTTGTTTGTTTAGTTTATTGTTTTCATTCATTTTTAATCCGACGTAACAGGATCTAAAATTAATTAATTAAATTTAATTAATGAATTGATAATTGAAAAACTGTATTAACATCAAGTGTCATCCGCTACAAGTTTTAAAAATGTATTTGAACTTGAGTGAATGAATAAAAAGTGTTTTATCAACGATTGAAAATTTAAAAAAGATATATAAATATAGGGAGAGTGTGAACTAATAGTAGGAATTTAAAAAATAAGAAATACTTATAAAAATATTAAATAGATCAAATTTGATGACATGTATTGTGGAATGACATTAGGAAAGTTTGCGAGAGAAATATGCAAATAAAATCTTACTGGTCCAACAGATTAAGAAATTTGTATTCTACTGGTCCGTTATATACAGAGGGGTTATAATTAAACTTCCCCTACAAACAGCATTCTTTAGCTGTAACCGTTGAACACATTGCTACTAAATTTAGCATATGGACTGTACACGAGATGCTCTCAAGGGAATTTTTTCAGAAGGTTTTAGTTAAAAATATGTCCACTAGATGGCACTTTGCATGGTGAAATCAGCTCAGACATTACCCAAATTAGCGAATAAATGCCCCAAAACTACTGAATAGATGTTAAAATTGTTTGTAGATTTTGAATTAGTCATATCCATCATTAAATTTGCCGTTTTTCATTCAGAACGCCACCTAGTGGACATTTTTTGAACTTTTTTTTTTTCGAAATTCTTAGTGCACATATCACGTATAGAAAGTATACCAATTTTAGTAACAGATCGTTCGCCCGTTTTAGCTTTAGAGCAAGCACTATTCATAGGGTAAGTTTAGATATAATCCCCTGCATTTTAGTTTTCTCGGAATAACGGAGACCGTTAATTTCGAGCCCTAGTTGTATTGATTATTATACTAAATACGTATTCAAAATAACAAGCATATTAACCCTTTGAGGCGCAACCCTTTCCCAATGCTGAAAAGGGCAGCCGTTGCCATCGCTCGACTTAACTACCAGCAAGATGGCGGACGATCGAAACGTTCATCGCGTGCCACAGATCTAGAGACCCTTTTTTTGACGACAGCTGGCTGTGCGAGGGCACAGCCAGCTGCGTCTCTCGTCCGTCATCTTGCTGGTAGTTAAGTCGAGCGATGACAACGGCTGCCCTTTTTTCAGCATTGGGCAATCTATCCAGCCGTTCTCGCATGCTTCCATTTTTCAGCAGATGTCAGTGCCTTTAAAAATAATCGTGACCATTTTTTTACGGGAAATGACGTGCTAAAAACTAAAGGATTCTCGTGGAGATGAGCGGGAGCCCAGAGCGGGAACACTGCTCCCGCTCTGCTCCCACTGCTCCCGCTCTGTGTTCCCGCTCCCAGAGCGGGAACACTGCACGTTAAAGGGTTAACGAATATTTTCTCACAAACCTGGATAACAAAAAAAAATATTTTAAAATACATAAGGGAACATTTTCCCTTTCACTTTATTTTCTTGAAAACATAAAAAGTAAAGAAATGTCACTCTTATACGAACATTATTTATAACGTGTTAGAACTTGACATTCCGGTTGCTTTTTGTATGGGGGAGGAGCATTCGTGATAAATGTCCCTGGTGAAACAGATATATGAACTGACGGTTCGATTTATTTATTTATTTATTTTTTTCCTTTCTGGCGGGATCCTCGGGTACGGAAATAGCTGTCAAAACAACTCAGCACTGCCTTGGCAATAGGCTCACAGAGATTTATCTTTCGATTAAAAAAAAAAAAAAAAATATTGACTGTGTGGCATTTGATAGATTTACAACCCTTTCATGGTGTTCGAAGAGAACAAAAATGTACTGTTCGAAACTAATTTTTCGAAAAAAAGTTGTTTTCATTTGAAAGTATGTTCAGATATTGGTGAGCAAAAAAGCTGCTTATGAAATTTAACACCCACACCGAGTGCTGTCTCCTCCATTTGAGCACATGAACGCGTGAACCCCCCCCCCCCCCCAAAGCGAAAACTGAAGAATAAACACATTAACAAATTAAAAAAATCTGGAGAGACTCCACTCGACTTTCCGAACACTTACGATTAAGATCATTACCACGCATTTAAATAAATTTTAATCGATGAATAATTCAAACATATATACCAAATTGAAACTCAATCGAATGCACCGTTTAAACGCTTGCGCACTTTCAAGAATTTCTCCCTATATGCCATTATGCCATAATATAAAAGAAATTTTTGTCGTAGCCCTGTAAAAAAAAACTATAAGTCTTATACACACCAAACTCAATACCGGTCTTAAGATGGTGATTTATAACATATATACCCAATTTCAGCTCAATCGAAGGTGCCGTTTAAACGCTAGCGCACTTGTAAGAATTTCCCCCGATAGGCCATAATGTAAAAGAAATCTTTGTCGTAGCCTTGTAGAAAAACTGTAAGTCCTATACACTTCCAAATTACTATCGGTCTTAAGATAGCGGTTTATAACATATATACCCAATTTGAGCTCAATCGAATCTACCGTTTAAACGCTAGCGCACTTTCAAGAAATTCCCCCCCATAGGCAATAATGTAAAAGAAATCTTTGTCGTAGCCCTGTAGAAAAACTATAAGTCCTATACACACCAAAATCAATACCGGTCTTGCGACGGTGGTTTATGAGACATATATCCAATTTGAGCTCAATCGAACGCTCCGTTCAGGAGCTATCGTGTTCCCTCACATACACACACACACACACACACACACACACACACACACACACACACACACACACACACACACACACACACACACACACACACACACACACACACACACATACACACATACATACATACATCTCGTAAAAATAGCATAAATGGATTCAGAAGCCCTCAAAACGTGTAAAAACACCAAAATCTCGAAGTCGAATTTTTTCATGATTACAATACTTTCCTTACATGGTACATGTTCGGAAAGTAAAAATATTAAGTACATTTCTAGATTTTTGTGAATTCAAAACGCGAGTTTTACTCTCTTCTCCCCTCCCCCCACAATTATTAAATACGCTTATTATAGCTAATGTACTGTAGTGTAGATTACTACAGCACAGTCTTTAATCGATCGCACGTGCGAACGGAAAAATTCCCTTCTGAACCGCTCTCTAGCCTCACCATGGCACAGTGGTTATATCACTGAAAATGGTAAACGACCGAAGTGTGAAGGTCCCGGGTTCGGGTCCCAAAGCGCGTTTGTCGATCTAACGGTCTGGAGTTTTGGTGGGTTTTCTCCAGATGTAACGTGAATACGCGTTAGAAGCCCTTAGAAAGTCCTCCTACCAAGGCATCCCTCATCTTAGACGGATACCCCTCGCACAGTTTGTCTTAATCACACACAACTGAACCGCTCTCTGAGAACAGAAGCGTTGAGAGTTGAGAAGAAGTACGGCGCTGCTGATATCATTCCGTTCGAACGTTTTCGGGTGCACACCGAAAACGTTCGAATGGGAACTTGGGGAGTTCGGAGATTCCCCAACTGTATGGCGATACCTGTTAATTTTGTTTTTCTTACTTATGATTTTTAATCATACTTTAAATTTGGGTAGGGCTTCATAAAAAAAAAAAATGTATTTAAAGAAAATGTCCCGTGACTTATGAAAGTTTGAGGACCACTGTACTAATCGAAGAAAAATAAATATAAACAGGAAAGACTTGTACTATACATTACAAAAAAGTGCAAATTTTTTTTTTTTTTTTTCAAAACTAGTGCTGTGAGATTACAACGCTGATAAACCAATTATGATTATTAATCATACTTTGGGTAGGGCTTCATGAAAAAAAATTTGAAGAACTAGTACCGTGAAATTATAATGCTGTTTAATCAATTATGATTATCAATCATAATTTTCCTTTGGATAGAACTTCATGGAAAAAAAATTTGAAGAACTAGTACCGTGAAATTATAATACTGATTAATCAATTATGATTATCAATCATAATTTTCCTTTGGATAGAACTTCATGGAAAAGATTTATTTATAAAAACAGTCTCGTGACTTTTTTGAAAAGTTTGGGAACCACTGTACTTACCCCCTCCCCCCCCCCAAAAAAAAAAAATCTAAAAAGCGGCAACTTCTGCCTTATATTAGAAAAAAAAAAGTCTTCAAAAATAGTGCTATGAAATTATAACGCTCAAATAAATTACATCCCAAAATCAGTCCAAGTTAAACTGGCTGGAATAAAAATATTGATTTGTTGTTCTAGTTGTCTCTCGTCTGAGGGCACATGACACAGGGACGCCAGTAGAAGGCATTTTTTTTTTTTTTTTGTATCCTCCTTAAAAAAAAATGAACAGAATCAAATTTCAGGAAATAAATTGTTAGGGGAAAGAATGCTTAATGGAAAAGAAAATAGCTTCGTATTTATAACGGTTTTTTCAGCTAGTTATATAGTGCAAAGTGATATATCCTCATACTGTGATTGCCTCAGTCGTCAATGAATATTTTTAACCCATTCGTGCCTGGATATTTTTGCGACTTTCTTCGATTTTTGCAAGCACCAGATAAATTTCTGATGTCGACTTTTGAACAAGGGATGATTTTATATAGAAATTGAAATGTCAACATCCTACTTGGCCATATTAAAATATTTTGTGGAATTGAGGTTCAATACTCGCGAATAAAGGCTAGGAAAAATAAATAACGTTTTCGACTGATAGCGAAAATGCCGTCCCAAAAAAGGGACACTAGGCATAAATGGGTTAAGAAACTAACATTTTACTGTAAATCATATTTTATAAAGCTACTGAAAATTTTAAAAAATGATTAATTTAGCAGAAACATAAATAAAAGCAGTACGTCCATATAATAAACATTAAGATGTGCTTTCTCTGTGTTATTATTTTGGATGTTATTCAATTTTTTTAATGACTATGTCATTTTATCTCTCACCCCCTTTATTGAAAATTGTCTTCTCAATATTTAGGCTGTGCGGCACAGCCAGCTGCGTTAAAAAAGGGTCTCTAGATCTGTAGCAATCGATGAACGTTTAGATCGTCCGCCATCTTGCTGGTCGTTAAGTCGAGCGATGGCAACGGCTGCCCTTTTTTCAGCATTGGGAAAGGGTTGCGCCTCAAAGGGTTAAAAACACTTGACCAAACACACTCCAAACTCACTGATAAAGTCTTTCAATTTCTCTAAAGGATGAAAGTATCCTAACTCGGTCGACAAATCATGTCTACGACCAAACACATTTTCTGCATAAACAGAGAAATACTCCGAGCTTGGAACAGCACAAAAGCGAAATAAATTAGGGACTTTAATTGTAACGCCTATAGAGGCCACAATCCGGATTTAAGTACCCGGTGCAGGGAAATCGATTGGTTTTTAGTACGTCTCGTGCACGACACCGCGGCACCTGTGGACCCACTTTCGAAATGAACAGTAGCAGATTTGGATTGGGTTGTTACCGTAAATGATATTCATTGTGAAATGTGCAAGGTCAATCTTCTGTCTTCCATTTTGTTTCTGTTAGGGGACCGGTAAGAAAAGTCTTTTTTAACACTATCTAACAACGGAAAAAACACTACGAAAAAAAAGAAAAAGAAAATTATATATATATATACATTTTGCTGTCCTATATGATGTTTAATATTAAAAAAAATTATTATTTGTGTTTTTTATGTTATTTTTGTGTTTTATTCTATTGTTTGTTCTGTTTTCTTTTGTATTTCTTTTTTGTGTGTGTTTCTGTTCGTGTGTTCTTCTTCTTCTTATTATTATTTATTTTTGTATTTTTGTCCTTCTTTTCTTTTCTTTTTATCCCTTCCCCCCCTTTTTCTCCCCTCTCCGTGGTTTTGTTCGGCTTTTCTTTTTCAATTGTGGCAACATGCTTGGTTGTTTATCTTTTTCACTTCCCTCTGTTTTGCATAGCAAAGGGCTTTGACTGAGGAAGACCGAAAGAATTTTTGGTCGAAACGTACGTATCTACTTACAAGTAATATCTTACGTGTGTTTTTTCACAAAGTTTTTAACTTATTTAATTTACTTTCTAACAAGGTTGAGAAGTATTATAGGAAATTACAGTTCCGCGCTCCTGTAAATATGCATCGATTAGTACGAAATTTATATATGTTATTTCTATGTACACCCTATTGAAAATGGTGCGTCTAGCATTTATAGTTCTTCTACAGGACAACTGAAGAGCCTATTTTAGAGATATTTGAAATGAAACAAAATTGGTATATGTCATTAAGAATAACAAGATAAAGCTCTTGACATTAAGCTTGTGATTTTCGCCATCATGCCAACAGATACTGAATAGCTGCCAGATGAAAGACAGAAACAAAACTACTTTCAAACGAGAAACCGCGCAGTTTTTCGCAGGTGAGAGTTTTCGCAGGTGCAGAGTTTTCGCAGGTGAAATCTGAGTCATTTTGATGTAACGAGTTTAAAACCCCATTCGAAACTATATCAGAATAACAGACTCACAAGCAAATCATATGCCGCGCATGAAATAATTCCATATTTTATATTATGTATATTATTAATTATAAAATAAAACCTTTGCACACCTATTCTCTCTATATATATATGTATAATATATTACAATTTACTTTATAGCCAAATGAATTTTAAATATGGTTCTTAAAAAATGATATCAAATTTTGAGTGACGCCCTAGTGTGACTTTATAAGATTTGTTTTTGAATTCCATTACAGTTACTTTTGTTTTATTTTCTAAAGAAGATTTACACATTCAAGCAATGCTTTTAATTACCAAATACACTGAAGAATATATCACATTTTCACTGAGCCACTATATTATGTATTCAAATGAATTTATTTCAATAACTTTATCTTTTGCGTCACGCTATCCAAAAGGGCAAGCAAAATTTGTATAAATTCTTTCTTGTAACACACTATGTATTTGAATACATTTCACTTAGTTTGGATGCTATGACACGAAGTAAACATTCACATAAGTGTACACCAAAGTAATATAAAATTATGCAGTATTTTAAGGTAATAATGCTATAACTTAAATTTGAAAAACAGAATGATGTAGAAGTGAGACATTTTTAAAATTAGAAATTTTTGCTGCAAACCGTCAAGCTTTTACTTTTTTTTATCGCGAATGACACCCAGAGCCCGATCAAACCAAAACTGGGCCCAGGGCCAAATATGCATTCGGGCCCTAACCCTTTCTTTTAATTATTACAATTTTTTTTTAAATTTTGATGCCTTACATTATATTCCATAAATATATAAATCAGGACTCAAACACATTCATTGTTTGTCTTACTATGTTTATTCGACAAAAAAACTAAA
Source organism: Cheiracanthium punctorium (assembly GCA_038373885.1). Lineage (NCBI taxonomy): Eukaryota > Metazoa > Arthropoda > Arachnida > Araneae > Cheiracanthiidae > Cheiracanthium > Cheiracanthium punctorium. The sequence continues at coordinate 845,194 of JAWZYV010001978.1, forward strand.
CAGTGCCAATTTTCATGAAATAATATTTTATGAAATATCTGTAAATTTTTTTAATTAAAACTAAAAAACAAAACAGCCCCTAATAATCATCGGCCCCTGGGCCGTGGCCCAGTCGGCCCGTGTGTTAATCAGGCGCTGATGACACCGACATAGTTTTTAGTGTCATAATATCACAATGATCTTAGGTTAAATACTCATACTAAGTTTACGAGCAACTAATGAGTAACTTTACGTCAAGTATCAAATAGTTTTGCTTAGTTTTAGATCCGCATAACTGAAATCAATTCGAATGTCGCAGGTACAAAGAATGTTTGTTTCCTACCGTGCGAAGAACGGGCACGCAGCGAGTTAAAGATAAAACAAGCAGTAAACCAATGAGCGTGAATGCAAGAATAATGGATACTGTTCAATCGTTCAGACTCGTATATTAAAACAATTTCAAAATATAAAACAGCAATTATCCCTAAATATCTCCAAGTACTGACTGGTAATGAATTGCAACTCTGGGGATACGCGATCTCTCTGGAATTATGCTAATTTTGTTTGAAATATTAGCTCGACCTCAGCTATCGTTTTTCATTTCCAAAATAATGACTCGCTTCCCCAAGCGATTTCAAAGCAGTAACTTTTCAGAGGTGAGTGAACCGAAATTAAGATATATCTATCTATCTATCTATCTATCTATCTATCTATATATATATATATATATATATATATATTTATATATATATATATATATATGCGGTGCAAAACGTAAAATTATGCAGAGGAGACATTAGTCATCAAACTTAATTATACGCAGTTGAAAGTATCGCTTGCCGTCGCCAGTAATTTACGATTGGCTATTTGGGATTCCACTTGTACCTATCATGTGCGAGCATAATTTCGCTCACAGATGAGAGAAAAAGTATTATGTTACTAATGTCCATTTTGTGAGAAGTAATTGGAATTGTGTGACTTTGGAAGTAAATTGACTGAGAATTGGGGCGTACAGGGTATACCAAAACGTTGTAACGCAATGCTGAAATTGCGTTGTAACGCAATGCCTTTCCCAATGCTGAAAAAAGGGCAGCCGTTGCCATCGCTCGACTTAACTACTAGCAAGATGGCGGACGATCGAAACGTTCATCGCTGTGCCGCACAGCCAGCTGTGTCAAAAAAGGATCTCTAGATCTGTGGCACGCGATGAACGTTTCGATCGCCCGCCATCTTGCTGGTAGTTAAATCGAGCGAAGGCAACGGCTGCCCTTTTTTCAGCATTGGGCAATCTATCCAGCTGTTCTCGCATTCTTCCATTTTTCAGCAGATGTCAGTGCTTTTAAAAAATAATCGTGACCATTTTTTACGAGAAATGACGTGCTAAAAAGTAAAGAATTCTCGTGGAGCTATGTCACCCGCAACTGTTTTTATAGAAATCAAATCTATTCTTCGTGACTGGCCACAGTCAAAACGTCAGAGTTTGGTGTTCCCAGAGCGGGAACACTGCGCGTTAAAGGGTTAAAGAACATTTGTGCTCCGATATTTTTGCGACTTTCTTCGATTTTTGCTAATACCAGCTATAATAGATAAATTTCCGATATCAACTTTTGAACAAGGGATTTTCCTTTTAAAATTATTATGTATAAAAATTGAAATATCAACATCCTACTGGGTCACGTTAAAATATTTTATAGAGTTGAGGTTCAGTACTCGTGAATAAAGGCTAGGAAAAATGAATAATGTTTCCGACTGATAGCGAAAATGCCGTCCCAAAAAAGGGGCACTAGGCATAAATGGTTTAATTCTTTATATATTAGAGATAATTGGACAATGTAAGTTTAAAAAAGTGTTCAAAATAATGAAGGAAAATGTTCAAATCAATGATCGATTTTCAAGGTCGATGTTCAAAATAATGTTTTTCTTAACGCAGTCGCTACGCAGACTACGCCAAGAAAAAAAAAATACTTTTCGTAAATTTTCAAAAAAAAAAAAGTGTCACTTTTTAAATTTGTACACAACCCGAATAAAAATAATTCCCAGATAGTAAAATTTTCCCTCATACACTAATGCGATGACGAACAAAATTTCAGCCTTTCATCATAAAACGGCTCAGAAAAAAAGCAGATATGTTCGGGGGCTGTACATGATTTTGATTGTAAACGTTTATTGCTAAAGTGGAAAAAAAAATTATTTTATTTCGTAATTTCTGTACATAACCTGAAACGTGATCATCCGAGGTGATTTTTTCCATTTGAGAGCCATTGAAAAGTGGTTTAATTAAGCGTATATTTAATCTTCGCAACCCTGGTACTTTTTAGGATATAATTTTGAAATTTTGTACATCCTGTCATAAGGGAATGGGTCACATTTTAATACTGGGAATTTTTCGGTAGGAGAGCCGTATAGATATTTAAAATATAGTAACTTTTTGAAACTTAACAAGAAATATTTACTTAACGGAGTCTATTTTTCTTACCTTTCTTTGGAAATTTTTTGAATTTACAAACCCCACTTATCCGTAATAGATATAGAATTAAAGTATGTTTTTAGGGACACCCTGGATGTAGCATGAAAACGTTTAATGAATACTATTGAACTTCTTGGATATGCGTGTGAAAACATTTAAAAAATAAAACAGTTATTTTTCGCAAATTTTCATATAGCGACTGCCATTAATTGACAACTTTTAGCAGTTTTTTTCAATTGACTGCCATTTAATTTTTTTTAAAAAGCAGCAAGCAGTTAACCAACAGTTTATACATGATCATAAACGCAAGAATAATGACTGCTATTGAATCTTTCGGACACGTAGGCTAAAATGATTTAAAAAATAAAACAGTGATTATTCGTAACTCTTCATATAGCGATTGCCATTTAATTTTTTAAAAAAGCAGCAAGCAGTTAACCAACAGTTTATACATGATCATAAACGCAAGAATAATGACTGCTATTCAATCTTTCGGACACGTAGGATAAAATGATTTAAAAAATAAAACAGTGATTATTCGTAACTCTTCATATAGCGACTGCCATTAATTGACAACTTGTAGCAGTTTTTTCAATGGACTGTCATTTAATTTTTAAAACAGAAGCAAGCAGTTAACCAACAGTTTATACATGATCATAAATGCAAGAATAGTGACTGCTATTCAATCTTTCGGACACGTACGCTAAAATGATTTAAAAAATAAAACAGTGATTATTCGTAACTCTTCATATACCGACTGCCATTAATTGACAACTTGTAGCAGTTTTTTCAATTGACTGCCATTTAATTTTTAAAACAGAAGCAAGCAGTTAACCAACAGTTTATACATGATCATAAACGCAAGAATAATGACTGCTATTCAATCTTTCGGACACGTACGCTAAAATGATTTAAAAAATAAAACAGTGATTATTCGTAACTCTTCATATAGCGACTGCCATTAATTGACAACTTGTAGCAGTTTTTTCAATGGACTGTCATTTAATTTTTAAAACAGAAGCAAGCAGTTAACCAACAGTTTATACATGATCATAAACGCAAGAATAATGACTGCTATTCAATCTTTCGGACACGTACGCTAAAATGATTTAAAAAATAAAACAGTGATTATTCGTAACTCTTCATATACCGACTGCCATTAATTGACAACTTGTAGCAGTTTTTTCAATGGACTGCCATTTAATTTTTAAAACAGAAGCAAGCAGTTAACCAACAGTTTATACATGATCATAAACGCAAGAATAATGACTGCTATTCAATCTTTCGGACACGTACGCTAAAATGATTTAAAAAATAAAACAGTGATTATTCGTAACTCTTCATATACCGACTGCCATTAATTGACAACTTGTAGCAGTTTTTTCAATTGACTGCCATTTAATTTTTAAAACAGAAGCAAGCAGTTAACCAACAGTTTATACATGATCATAAACGCAAGAATAATGACTGCTATTCAATCTTTCGGACACGTACCCTAAAATGATTTGAAAATGTAAAACAGCGATTATTCGCAAATCTCCAACTACAGACTGGTATTAAATTACAACTTTTTGGGTACGCGATCTCTCCGGAACTATGCTAATTCTGTTTGAAATATTAGCTCGAACTCAGCTATCGTTTTTCATTTCCAAAATAATGACTCGATTTCCCAAGCAGTAACTTTTCAGAGGTGGAGTGAACCAAAATTGAGATATATATACGGCAGAACGTAAAATTAAGCAGTGGAGACATTAGTCAACAAACTTATTATACGCAGTCGAGAAAGTAACGCAAGCCGTTACGTGTGATGTACGATTGGCCATTTGGGATTCCGATTTTACCCGTCCTGTAAGCGCAATAATTTCGCTCGCAGATTAGAGATCAACAAGAATAAGTATTATGTTACTAATGTCCATTTTGCGAGAAGTAATTGGAAGTGCGTGATTTTAAAGTAAATTGATTGGGAATTGGGGTATGTATGTATGTATACGGATGCGTATGTGCGAATATGTATCAATCTCTATTGTATTGTGTATTAACCCTTTAAGGCGCAACCCTTTCCCAATGCTGAAAAAAGGGCAGCCGTTGCCATCGCTCGACTTAACTAGCTCGACTTAAGCTCGATTATAGCACGACTTAACTTTTTTGACGCAGCTGGCTGTGCTCGCGCACAGCCAGCTGCGTCAAAAAAAGGGTCTCTAGATCTGTGGCACGCGATGAACGTTTCGATCGTCCGCCAATCTTGCTGGTAGTTAAGTCGAGCGATGGCAACGGCTGCCCTTTTTCAGCATTGGCCAATCAATCCAGCTGTTCTCGCGTTCTTCCATTTTCAGCAGATGTCAGTGCTGTTAAAAATAATCGTGACCATTTTATTACGGGAAATGACGTGCTAAAAAGTAAAGAATTCTCGTGGAGCTAAGTCACCCGAAACTATTTTTATAGAAATCCAATCTAGTCTTCGTGACTGGCAACAGTCAAAACGTCAGAGTTGGGTGTTCCCAGAGCGGGACCACTGCGCCTTAAAGGGTTAAAGACTTATTTCATTTGAAAGAGAACACTGCAATAATACTAATGTTTAGGTATTTCTATCTAAATGTTTGAACTATCGCCAAACTGGGTTGAGATTGAACGGTTCATTATTGGCACTTCCAGACTTGCCAAGTCTCAGTATTTGGGATTGAGTCTCAGACTTTTTAATACACTTTTATTAGTTTCACCTGTATGTTTGTTTGTTTTTTTGTAACCGACTCCTTTGAACTCGATTTTGACCCGCTTTAAACGGCCATATTTAATTTAAACTTTGTAGACTTATCAAGGACCGATGACAATACAATAATTTGATATGCTGATCCTATTATCCTGATTAGGATTGTCCGGATTGGTAATTTTCTGAGAGATCGCGTGCCACAGATCTAGAGACCCTTTTTTGAGGACAGCTTTATTTTGGATTAAATTTTTGGCGTTTTAATAAGCATGAATTGATAGGTAAAAATTAGTGGTGGGAAATCTCCCGAAGAAATTGGGAAGGTTGGCAGTTATGAGACAATATGCGCACGTCTAACTTTTTATAAGTTTTTATGACTTTACCTCTTTTCGAAAAAACTTTACATATGCATTTATCCAATTTAATTTTTAAATCAATTTTTTTATTTGAGTAACGTAGTTGGATCTCATACATTTTGTGTGAAGACTAAGATACGTTATATTACCTTAAAAACTTTGCTCAGTAAAATAACAAAATGTGCATTGAATATCATTTAAAAATTAAAATTTCAAAACGAAAACGATGGAGTTCAATAAAACAAACAAAATAATAATATTAGATATTTTAAAACACGCCCTGAGGTATATTTGAAAATAATGTGCAGTCACGAATTATAAAAGCCTTTCTATTCATTCAAACTTCTTCAGACCGTTCTTATATGAAAAGAACGGATGAATTTGAAGTAATACAAGTTATTCAAGTAAGATAATAATAAAGTAATTATAGTAATCAATTAATAATGCTATTCATGATGCATTTCCGTTAGAATAAAATAAAATTTTCTATACATTTGCGTCCATATAGCAGATACCAATTCTTTAATGATCACGGAAAAATACTCTGAAAGCTACATTAATTCGCGAGAGAAAGTCTTTTGATTAAAAAAAGAAATCTTTTCAACCTTCTATCTCTCTCTCAAAATTCAAATGAAAAGAAAGACCCACCCATGAAGAAATATATATATATATATATGTATATATAATGGGAATAACTTTTTGGAATGTTAAGTAGCATTTTGAGAACGTGACTTTTCAAAAATGAATTCCAGTCCCAGATTCGAGTACCGTGGAATGAAAACAAAGTGATAAGTAAAATTATTCAGTCTTGGAATATCAAATATTGTTGAGAAAACTGAAAATATGCTTTTCGTTTGCGCGGAAAAGCTAATGGGTTTGCAATATCCTAATTGTTAGAAAGGTATGTGTGCCTAGACATTTCTAAGTACTAGCTAGTAATTCACTCCTTTTTAGATCAAAGGAATTGTAAGTTGGTATTCGGGGTTGAAATGAGCTAACGTTTTGAACACGGAGATATATTATAGGAGTGAGCACTCTCCATTGTTGCTACGCTGGATTTTTGGTACCCCAAATAAGTTTCAGCTATGCAAACATTGGGAGTCTAGTGACATGCAGCGATCCTAGCGGCAAAAGAATAAAGCATTTCCCGTAATGATTGATGACTAATTTTACTTGTTTTTAATTTTCCGACCTAACTTGTGAACGAGATTATGAACGCAAGCACTAAATTTTAATTAATTTTTTCCTTTTGCTTACACGATTGCCTTAGTAACAAATGCATAAAAAAGGGGAAAAAATGTTTATCTTAAGATTATTAAAATATTGAGTTTATATTTGCTAACGAATGCGTATATCGTGGCTCACAGAAAAGAAGTTTTCGTCTGCCACGGTATATACTTGCATTAGAAAATGGCTTTGAATTCATTACTGAGTTCTTTATATAACATGAATTTAATATTTTAATATGAGTTTTTTAGCGGTAGTTTAAAGCTGTGTTAAAATTTGTCACTGCATGAAATAAATGTAGATACTGCTTGTTTGAGTGTGATCGTCATTATAAATAAACACTTTTTAAATATTGCATTCGCACATACAACTTTCTTCTAAATTTACTACTATTTCTTAAAATACAGCTTTTGGGCAAAATAATAACACGACGTTACATACAAAATATTACTTCGCTTCGAAATTATTACCTATATTAATTACGAAATGGTATTCTAAGACAATTATTTAATTAAAACACACCTGAAGCCAGAAATTATTATATATCACGTTCATAAGTTTATGTATTTAATTTTTTGAAGTTTAGCTAATTCGACGATCTCCGTATTCTTCGCCTCGATGGAAATAAAAGCAACCTGGATGCGCAGAAGCAGGAGATGCGCAGTTACACAGTGTGCGTAGCGCCATCTGCTTGCAACAACGGCGTTATCCAACTTTCTAAAAGAAGTGTCCCCCTCCTATAAATTTACCTTGGTGGTTTTGAAATATGAAATGAAAGCTAGATGTTGCCATTGGAAAAAATAATATTGGTGCGGATTTAAATAGGAAAATGCCCCCTTGTGCAAATTTTATGCATAGTAAATTAAAGTTAACCTTTTTTTAAACGATTGGTACATGTAACTTTGCTGTACGACGAGTGACGTCCGAATAATGGCCACAAGATGGCATTTTTTTTTAATATAAATTTAGATGATTTGATGAAATGATGAGTCAAATTTTCGAATGAAAAACTTCAAAAGTTTGCATATTTAGTTATTTTAGGGTGGCTACGATGCTTACTAGCTCAGATGAAGATTAACGATTACCTGTCACGTGGCAAAGAGGATCAAGAATTCAGCGGCGTCATCAAGAAAACAGCAAAGATTTCCACTTACCTAAAAAAAACAATAAAATAAATATTTTAGATTACTTGTGAAATTGTACAAATAATTTAATAAAAGAACATACTTGGAACAGTTATTTTCGGGCTTGTGTGTTGGAGACTAGCGCCTTGGAGGTTAAGGACCTGTTCTACTCTCCGCCAATCACCTAAGAAGATTACGGTACTGGGTTCGATTCCCAATCAATCCCCTGGCTGTTTAAATATCCTTTCCCTTGTACTTGTAGAACCTATCTCTGCGTTGTCTTCTTTATTTCGACTTGGAATTATAAGCGGTTCTTGAAATGAAGCACACAAATCCGAAAATAATTGTTCCATATACAACAACAATAACAAACAGCTTTTAAAATAAGGCTTCTCAAAAGAGATATGAATACAAGGAGAAGCCATTAGCTATCTTCACCATTAGACGAAATGAACTTCGGAACAATCGAGACGACAGCTTCCTGGCTAAGGGTCTCAATCAACTAACCTCTCAAATCTCGACGAAATGAAGTAACTGCGTTGGTCTAAGTATGGCGGAATATTTAGTTGGTTTCTTTTTAAATAACAGTGGAAGATGCACCATTTTACTGACTAAAAAGTAAAGACGCACAATTATATAGGTTACAATAGTTCTAAATACAAAGTTTCAGCATTCTGCAGTTAAAAGTTATACAGTAGGGTGTATCGAATTTTTTGTTTCTCGAAATCTTCATTTCCCGAGGTCTCAGAAGTTGTAAATTGATGTAAGTAAGACATTTGTATAATTTGAATGTTCTACGACAACGTCTTAGGGTTGCGCACCGAGCTTGAAATTTAGAAATTTTTGAAAAATATGACTTTTTTTTTTAAATTGACCAAAAAAATTCATTTCCGAATTATTAGGCTTCCGAGGTTTTAGAAGTTGTATATTATTATGAATAAGACGTAGGCAAAATCTGAAGGGGCTGTGACAATTTCTTGGAGTTGCACAACGAGCTTAACCCATTTATGCCTAGCGTCCCTTTTTTGGGACGGCATTTTCGCTAGTAGTCGAAAACGTTATTTATTTTTCCTAGCCTTTATTCGCGAGTATTGAACTTCAATTCCACAAAATATTTTAATAAGGCCAAGTAGGATGTTGACATTTCAATTTTTATACATAATGATTTTAAATGAAATCATCCCTTGTTCAAAAGGTTGACATCAGAAATTTATCAATTACTAATGGTGTTAGCAAAAATCGAAGAAATTCGCAAAAATATCCAGGCACGAATGGGTTAAAATCTATAAATATCTGAAAAATATGCGTCTTTTGACAAGAATACGTAGAAAGCAAAAATTATATTTTTTATGAATTAGTCCCTTTGAAAAATAGTCAGTAACGTTCACAGCTCTTTTCCAGTACAACCACAATCGCAACAACATTACCCAGGACCCACCTCGTTGATTTGCGAGCGATCCGAGTCCTGCCCGTGCCAGCCCATAAGCATCCAATTATGGGAGCATGCGTCTTAATGAATAATGTAAAGCCCGACTACAAAGCAAATTGGGGCATTTTATGTCAAGTGTTATGCTCTAGATCGTAAAATACCAGCATCTGATAGATGGATAGACAGCAAATTTCGGAGTAGCTATTTGCGATGGTGTGAAGTTGGCAAATTCAACATTACAGAGATTTAGTTAGATTAGAGAACTGCGTTTCTAGATTTCGGATGACGCCTTTGTTCTTTCCACAATTCCATGATTAGCCACCATTGCCAATGCATGTGAGGGAACGTGCTCAAGACCAATAGATTTCATGTCAAACTCTCCGAAATATCCAGTGAAATTCTTAAAATCAGATCGTGACATATGGCCATAGTATGTTGAACCAGGTTCCATTATCAGCGAGATATGTTCTTTGTGACAAACACTTGGGTGTAATTTGCCGTCAACCAATTTTTCTACGTATCTGATTTTGTTCTTCCTCCTATCAAAACGCAATCTCAAGAAAATTGCAAAACCTTCTTCCGTTTCTTTCACTGCGAGTCATCTCAGCCTTCCTCTAATTTTATATGGATCAAGAATCAGTTGAGATTTCTCTCCATCTGCATTCCTTCCGCTTTCTAGATTGTGAATCAAAGTTGATACCAAAGTTGCTGCTGCCCAGCCCGTAATAACTTTGTGTCGCAGACTTCTGAAAGCACTGATATTTTTATTCTAACTTGGTCATTTGTGAACGAATCTCCCAAAGTGGCGGTAGATAGGCATTCAGTTTTTTTCAGTCTTTCGTACTTCTCTCTCGTTATTTTCACTTTCCAAATGGATGACTAAAGTTGGAGACTGGATATTGGAACTTTCACCCCTTCCTCCACCAATCTCGAAATTTATCTTTCCAACTTTTCTCTCACTCTCCATAAACCCTTTACTACTCCATCGATTGTCACATGTCTTGCTCCCCTCTAGTCTGCTAATGGCTTCCGTTCTGTATGAGGTATGTGAGGCTCTGAGCCACACCTGCTCCGGGAAAAGTCAGGACATTTGCAAGTGCCATATTTAATAGCTTGGTCATGGAGAATTTTTCCCACTTTCTTCATAAACAATTCCCAATGTCTGTCTCTAACGTACGATTTATTTAGCTGCTGAACTTGCTCATGACCTTTTCTAACTATCTCTTCAATTCCTTAGATTGACACAGTAGGGATACTGGCCTTCATCCACATTTCCTGTACTTTGATCGCCAAGACTAATCTTATTTCTCCTTCCAGTGGATCCTGCTCTTTATTCAGTAATTTTTCTTCTTAACCCATTTATGGCTAGCGTCCCTTTTTTGGGACGGCATTTTCGCTATTAGTCAAAAACGTTATTTATTTTTTCTAGCCTTTATTCATGAGTATTGAGCATCAACTCTACAAAATATTTTAACATGACCAAGTAGGATGTTGATATTTCAATTTTTATGCATAATGATCTTAAAAGAAATCATCCCCTGTTCAAGAAGTTGACATCAGAAATTTATCTATTATTTCTGTTATCAGTAAAAATCGAAGAAAGTCGCAAAAATATCCAGGCACAAATGGGTTAAGTACAAAATTTTAATATAGAAGTATGAGTATAGCTTCTCGGGTTCATAACTTGATACAAGGTAATTCTTTCGATATTCCTAGCTTTTCTAAGAACACCGATTTTGTTCCATGTCCTGTTGCAGACAGTTTCACTCTATTCAGAATCGTAGCAGTGCAAGGCAACCACCATTTAGCATTTTTGAGAGTAAACTGAAAGTACCATCTATCTGAAACGTTAGACTAAATGCCGTTTCAAAGAAATATCTCGTGCCTGGTTTAACCGAATGCATCGGCATCCCTCGGCAGGCAAACCGGCGCTAGTTGTCTATATCACGACGTGCGTACTGCGCCCAAGACAAAACGACAGCACGACGTGTGCATTGTATCAAACTATTCGTAAAGCCATTTTTGGGGATTTACTGAGCTTTTCTGAATATTGTTTAACATATAAAAGGGCCAAATTATTTTTAAGAAATAAAGTTTGCTTTCTACATAATTTTTTCAAGAAACACATAATTTTCAGATATTTATAGATTTCAAGCTCGATGTTGAATCCCTAGAAATTGTCATAGCTGCTCCAGATTTTGCATATGTGTTATTCATAACAATATACAACTCCTAAAACCTCGGGAACCTAATAATTTCGAAAAGAGTTTTTTTTGGTCGATATTTTAAAAAAGCCATATTTTGAAAAAAATTCTAAATTTCAAGCTCGATGCACAACCCCACAGATATTGTTGTTGAACATTCAAATTTTACGCACGTCTTATTCATATCACTATACAACTTTTGAGACCTCAAGAGAAAAAGATTTCGAAAAAAATTTTTTTTCGATCCACCCTATTATTCAGTTATGTTCAGTACGTAATTTTTCTTGGCGCCCACTTTGGTGACATTACTTGTTTAACCCATTTGTGCCTGGATACTTTTGCGACTTTCTTCGATTTTTACTGATAACAGAAATAATAGATAAATTTCTGATGTCAACTTCTTGAACAAGGGATGATTTCTTTTAAAATCATTATGCATAAAATTCGAAAGATCAGCATCCTACTTGGTCATGTTAAAATATTTTGTGGAGTTGAGGCTCAATACTCATGAACAAAGTCTAGGAAAAAAAAATAACGTTTTCGACTAATAGCGAAAATGCCGTCCCAAAAAAGGGACACTAGGCATAAATGGGTTAAAATTGGAACTTTCACCCTAGAATAACACAGTCATATTGCAATGTGGACCAGGCAATATGGCGGCTCGGTTACAGTTTCGTATTTACTATCATATAGCTAATGCCTTCTCCATATATTCATATCTCAATGTGGACCAGCCAATATGGCGGCTCGGTTACAGTTTCGTATTTACTATCATATAGCTAATGCCGTCTCCTTATATTCATATCTCAATGTGGACCAGCCAATATGGCGGCTCGGTTACAGTTTCGGATTTACTATCATATAGCTAATGCCGTCTCCTTATATTCATATCTCAATGCAAAAAACCAACAAAGGCGGTGACTCAGTGAGGCTCAAGCTGCGTTCACTGCAAGTAACAATCAGCAATTGAGCCTACAAGTAAAAATGTGATATCGATTTTTTTTTTTACTAATGGCAGACACTTGCAGTTTATACGTGCCTGTCACTACTCAGGCCAGAATTACTGGTCATTTTATCGTGATGGCACCTAACGGCCTGTTTTGAAGTACCTGGCCAGACTTCTTGATAGGTAGGAAACACCAAGACGGTTCAGAATCACATCAGAATTTCGGGTCGGAAACATCATCTTCATGTAACTGTTAGGCGCCTGGTTCAAAGCCAGGTCGATTTCGCTGACCTAACCGTTTTCCATGGTTTCCTCCAAAACGTAGCTTAAATACGCGTTGGGACCCCTTAGAAAGGGCATCCCACCACGGCCTAGATCCCATGCGTAGATAATTGACCGTAATCCACGACATCTAACAGCAACAGCGCCATGTACCTATTAACCCATTTATGCCTAGTGTCCCTTTTTGGGACGGCATTTTCGCTATTAGTCGAAAACGTTATTTATTTTTCCTAGGCATTATTCATGAGTATTGAGCCTCAACTCTACAAAATATTATAACATCACCAAGTAGGATGTTGATATTTCGATTTTTATGCATAATGATTTTAAAAGAAATCATACTTTGTTCAAGAAGTTGACATCAGACGCGAGCACAGCCGCGAACAGCCAGCTGTCGTCAAAAAAGGGGTCTCTAGATCTGGGGCACGCGATGAACGTTTCGATCGTCCGCCATCTTGCTGGTAGTTAAGTCGAGCGATGGCAACGGCTGCCCTTTTTTCAGCATTGGACAATCTGTCCAGCTGTTCTCGCGTTGTTGCATTTTTTCAGCAGATGTCAGTGCTGTTAAAAAGAATCGTGACAATTTTTCTACGGGAAATGACGTGCTAAAAAGTAAAGGATTCTCTTGGAGCTATGTCACCCGCAACTATTTTTATAGAAATCAAATCTATTCTTCGTTACCGGCAACAGTCAAAACGTCAGAGTTTGGTGTTCCCAGAGCGGGATCACTGCACGTTAAAGGGATAATCACCCTGTATACTTAGTGAAATTTTACTTGAAATGAATTAATGTCGCTAAACTACCACTGTGGGAATTAGTTTGAGTGTCCCTGTAAGAAAACTTTAAATGCTTCAAGCATTGCTTTCGAGGGCGAACTTTCTTTCGCAATTCATACTAACGCTTATCTATTTTGTTTTGTTCGGAATAGCCTAATATCTCCAAAACACTTTTCAAATAATGAATGCACATACAGCGTAATGTATTGGAATTCCATAAATGAATTACGTAGTAGTTGATAGATATTTACGGCAGGTAGAGTGTAGACAGGCATGCGGACATACAGACAACGCCCAATCATAAACACTTTTCAACCTTGTTGAAAGTTGTTAAAAACTAGAGTATTACATTATTTTAAACTATATATAACCATACAAACGTAACCTGCAATTGTTCTTTCATTTAAAATCAATTTATGCAGGTAAACGCTTTGCATTCATTACATTAAAAGCTTCACTGAGAAGTATTTACCACATCATGAACAATATATTACTTAGTTTTCACAAAAATTTTCCGAGATATAATATTAAGGAATTATATACATAATATAAGTTATTTTTAAACGTAGTTCTTCCCTTTAATGGCTAAAAATGTTTTCATGAAATTTGCAAGAGGTAATAAATACGCACATTTTCTGTAAACTAAGAAAATTACAGAGTTGCCAACTTTATGGAGCGCAATCATCAATTTGAGCATTTTCCCAGCAGCTGAAAGAAGTTTAGACTCATTATTAAATTAAAAATACACTTTGAACGCTGCTGTTAAATTTATGATGCTCAGTTTAAATTCTGTCAGGGCATTTATTTACGAATTAAATTAATTCTTGCTTTGAATATAGTTCTTTTATCGGCGGAAACGTATTTTTCTTCGGCGTAGTCTGGTGTAAATTGCATCGGAAATTAATTTAAAAATATTAACCCATTTGTGCCTGAATATTTTTGCGACTTTCTTCGATTTTTACTGATAACAGAAATAATAGATAAATTTCTGATGTCAACTTCTTGAACAAGGAGTGATTTATTTAAAAATCATTTTGCATAAAAATCGAAATATCAACATCCTACTGTGTCATGTTAAAATATTGTGCGGAGTTGAGGCTCAATACTCATGAATAAAGGCTAGGAAAAATAAATAACGTTTTCGACTAATAGCGAAAATGCCGTCCCAAAAAAGGGACGCTAGGCATAAATGGGTTAAGTTCATCTATTTGTAAAATGATAAGACGTGAATTGCAATATGCAAACGTATCTGCAAAACACATATATCGAGAACAAACTTATTTCTATAATAATTTTAGAATGCAGACGTGCTGCCTAGGCCAGATAAATAAAATTAATCAAATAAATAAAATAGGATCAATATATAAATACACAGTCTAGAGATTCTTAACATATTTTACGCCGATTCAACTTTCAATGCATCATAATTGACAAGTCTATTTTTATCATCCAAAATTATGTATGCATATTGTATATACAGGGTGCATCCCAATTCCCTCGCAGGTTTAGAAGGCTTATATATATATATATATATATTACGAATACAGCAATAAAGTTGACTTTATTGTAGAAAGAAATGTTACAAGTTTTATTGAACAAAATCCAATATGTGAACCTTTCGTGACAGCGACAGATTAATGCGATTTTGTCGGGGGTGGGGGTGGGGGGGGAGGGCAGTTGGTTTGTCGAATCATCAGCATCACGAAACAAGGACGGATTAAGGGGGCGAAGGGGCGACAGAAACAATTGAGAAAAAAGAAATTACTCAAAAAGATCCTATTTTACTTCCATAAAATAGATGTATATGTCAATATTCTAACTAATCGCCCTCACCGAAAAACTAAATGCCCTCCACACCCCCCGAAAAAATTCCATTAATCCGTCGCTGTCACGGAAGGTTCACATACTGGACTTTTGTGAAATAAAACTTGTAGCATTTCTTTCTCCAACAAAGTCAACTTTGTTGCTGTATTGGTAATATAGCTTTTTTATAAGTCTTCCAAACCCGCGAGGGAATTCTAATACACCCTGTATATCTATCTATCTATCTATCTATATATATATATATATAAATATACTTACATACCCTGCATATACATATATATTTATATAGCTAGAGGGTGTCCCAAAAACATTGACCTCCTCGGCTTTTAGTTCTTAAATATTGATCCGAGATATTAATTTTAAATTGGAAAGTTACATAAAAAAAGGTAAAAGAGATTGTATGAAATTGCTTAAAATATTCGGGCAAATAATTTGATAACACAAATGCGAAATTTAAATTATGCGGCCTCATTCAAAAAAATTTCCAATTAATAAATTGTATTCTTATATATTAGTTAGGTGATGTTCAAAATTTCAGACTTTCATCGTAAAATGTCTCAGACATATGTATAAACAAATTTGGTGAATGGCTATACATGTAGTAAAATTTCGGTGCAACCAAAACAAAAGAACCAAATTTTAAAATCAAAGAACCAAAGGTCAAATTCATAATTCCTAAAACCTTAATGTTAATCATTGTCACTGAATTTGTACCAATACGACTTTCCTTTAATAGAAATATTTCCCTCGTTAATCTGAAATACTTGTGAAAGTAGGATTCGTTGTAACGAGGTTTTACTGTAAATACTTTTGAACCAATAACTACACCGTAATTTGTATACGTGATTTTTCTTCCTTCGAGAACCATTAAAAAGTGGTTTAAGTCAGCATATATTTATTTGCATATCTCATAGGCTGTTGGGGTTCTTTCAGGCAACGTCCTTGTTTAAGCAGTTAAACCACTTACAGACAGACGGACTGACAAACACATCTTGAAAACTCTCTCGGTGTTTATTGAGTAAACACATTAAGATTACGTAAATTAAGATAAAAGCAGGGAAAGAAAATTAACGGATTTGGCTGTTTATCGTAGTCTATTTTAAAAAATGTACCATTTTATTTTTCTGTTAAGCAAACCGAGAGACGATGGAAATGATCAAATGCTTTTGCGGCACTATTTGCATAAGCCTGCAATGCTTCTTTCAGTTTAGGGTTACAGTTGCTCTATCCAGTTATTCCTCTTCTATGAATGAAATTACCGCATAATACATATTGACATATGTTTACTTTTCGTTTCGTCAGCCGTGAATGCAGAATGTATCAAGCACTTTTAAATTAATATACACGAAATGATTTAGATAAATCGTTTCTTATTTAAATTTTCCATGCCTCAGAAGAAGGAAATATTTTGTTTTATTTTAATCTCGTGAAAAATGTCAAATTCAGTAATCTTCAGAAGCTATTTAGAATAGCACAAATTACGTATTTTGATACATGACGTTAAATTTTGTGGCAGAGTCCATGAATCTTATGAAATTTTCAATTTACGACGTCACGTTTTTTACTGATATAAAAGAAATTTCATTCAGCTTATCTATTCAACCGGGTTAGTTCAACAGTTTTTTTTTTTTTTTTTTTTTTTTTTTTTTTTTTTTTAAAGCAGAGTTATATTATGAGTTACGATACTTAAGACGACGTTGAATCTTTCTTTGTTTTGTCTTTTTGTCCTTTACGTGGAATGGTTTTGTAAAAACACATTCAGACGATAAAATACCTTTATTTTGAAATGAACAGCTTCATTCTGTCTTACATGTTACTATTCACATAATTTTTGGTTAAAGCTACAATTTTTTGCACTAGATTTATAAGACGAAATATAAAATATTCTAGAAATAAGAAAATTACAGAGTTGTCATATTAAAAGGGGCAGAAATATAAATTGCAACATTATCTTAGAGGCTGAAAAATTTTTAAGATTGTTATGAAATGTCAAAAAGTCTGACAGAATGTTGCTTTTTGAATTATGATACTAAATTTAAGCTTTGCTAGGGAGATATGTTATTTCTTTTTCTTTTGAAAGTTTTATTTTTCAATGAGAACTAAAATTCCCCCCCCCCCAAACAAGACCAACCTATTTAATTTTTTTAAAAAATTTTTCTAGAAAAGAATAAATATAAATATTATGAACACACTTTCTAACTTTTCAATATTTTCCAACAAATTTATAATGAGCTTATGATTTTGGTTTGTTTGTCGGTTTATCTGCTCTAAGTTCGGTGAGAACCAAATTTTCCGTAAGACCACCTAATATAAATCATTTTAGCATTTGCCTGGAAAGGAATAAATATTTAAATATTCTGCATATACATTTTCTAGTTTTTTTAATATTACTCGACAAATTTTAATGCCCTTATGATTTCGGCTTGTTTGTCTGTCTATCTGCTTTCATAGTACCCAATATGCATCCATTGCAACAAATTTGTCGTACGTTAGTGTTATTATACTAATATGTTCGCTCTTGCAAATGGGTATTTAGCATAATAGTTCTTTAACAGAAGCATTTAAAAGAAAATCCGAAACATTGAACTCTGCGTACAGTCACTGGTTAAAGCATATTGTGGGGGCATAAATCTGTTTTCAACAAGGCAAAATAGATAGGTATTATTCAAGTTTATAAAATAATCCCCGCCTTCGAAAAGAGTACATGTAGTATTCATAATTCTTT
Source organism: Cheiracanthium punctorium (assembly GCA_038373885.1). NCBI lineage: Eukaryota > Metazoa > Arthropoda > Arachnida > Araneae > Cheiracanthiidae > Cheiracanthium > Cheiracanthium punctorium. The sequence continues at coordinate 863,237 of JAWZYV010001978.1, forward strand.
TAAAATAGCACCCAAAAGAATTTATTACTACAAAATTTATGCACACAGTGTATTAGATAAGTAAGGGATCTTCTATTTAAAATTATAAAAGACACATTGGTTATTAACTGGTTGCAAAACTAGGCAGGTACATCTTTATTCTTACAAACACTTTCTCGATCATGCTAACTGAGTTTCAAGTGTTAAGCCTACACTTTCTTCGCAATTTCTGATGTTTAAGAATTTTTTCTTAAAGTTTTGCAACTGATTCAGATTTCTCGTTTGTTTCAGGGCGTAGAACAGCTTGAAAAGTGACATTCTATGAATTTTAAAGTTTTTGACATGATTAGTCTTTCTTTGTGCTCATACACCGCAACATCACATGATTTTTTCAAACTACACCGTCAAACAATGATTACCCATAGACTACAATGTATTTATGTGTTCTTGTAAACCGAATACGTCATTTTTTTAACTGCTTGGGATAGAAACAAACAAGCATCATAGAAGCTTGCGAATTTTGTTGAAAACTGTTAAAAATGTAATAAATTTTAAAATCCTTGGAGAACGCTTGAAATTATTTCTAATTTATAAAAAAATATTCCATTATCTCAACAAATAACCATTAAAATGAGTCTTGTGAATGCATTAGAGTAATTACTATCCATATTTCTGCGATTAACTGAAAAGAATCCATTTGATTTGAGAAAAGCTAAAATGCTCTTAAAAGTACCTCTCCACATTTCAGTTCGTTTTTTTACTAAGCAGAATTTTTCAAATAAATATTAGTATTTTATTTGCATTTATGTAAGACAAGTGCAATCACATTAAAAGTCTGTTTTTCTGTCAAGTAGAGTGTAAATAAAAATTTACTTAAAATTCCTCTCAAGTTTAGCAAGAAATGTGACAGTATACTTGTTTAATTACTTTATGCAGAGTGGTAAAAAATCTTAAATTGTTTAGAACAGTTCCATAAGTGTTTTTAACCCTTTGAGGCGCAACCCTTTCCCAATGCTGAAAATGGGCAGCCGTTGCCATCGCTCGACTTAACTACCAGCAAGATGGCGGAAGATCGAAACGTTCATGGCGTGCCACAGATCTAGCGACCCTTTTTTTGACGCAGCTGGCTGTGCAGCTGCGTCAAAAAAAAAGCTGCGTCAGCTGCGTCTTCCGCCATCTTGCTGGTTGTTAAGTCGAGCGATGGCAACGGCTGCCCTTTTTTCAGCACTGGGCAATCTATCCAGCTGTTCTCGCATTCTTCCATTTTTCAGCAGATGTCAGTGCTGTTAAAAATAATCGTGACCATTTTTCTACGGGAAGTGACGTGCTAAAATGTAAAGGATTCTCGTAGATCTATGTCACCCGCAACTATTTTCATAGAAATCAAATCTATTCTTCGTGACTGGCAACAGTCAAAACGTTTGGTGTTCCAAACGTTGGAACACCAATTTTTGTGTTCCAAAGTCTGGTGTTCCCAGAGTGGGATCACTGCGCGTTAAAGGGTTAAAATTTTAATGTTTTAGGTAAGCAAAATATATTTTCAGGATTGCTATTTGTAAAACGAACAACATCAACTTACACAGATAGATCCGTTTTGTTCAGCAGTGGTCCAGTCGCTAAGCTCCGTTCCCATAAGAGCATGGAAAGTGGAGCAGCACTGGTTTGGCAAGTGCTTTTGAAGGTGTGGCTGGGCTGCTGTAGGATCGTACACGCTAATGGTAGCTAGTGCACGTAAAATCTGTTTGTGTTAAGAAGTTGGACTCGTAACCGGATGGTTGCGGGTTCGATACTGATGCACCACTTAAGTCCACCATGTACACGTGGTGTACGTGTACGTTAAATCCGTGGTTCCGAAAGTCCTCTCGGCGGTCGCTAGCAAGATTCGAGGGGTGCCAGAATTCAGAAATTTCCCACCTTCTGATGAGGATCCAGGAAGGATGAATGTAGCTTTAAACGACGCATTCAGTGACGTGAGCTGTCCTCTCCTGCAAGCGCGTAACCAGGAAAAATTTTAGGGGGGGGGGATATGAACTTATATGTGTATAAATAGACGGAATTTCATCACTAATCCAAAAATTTTGGGGGGGGGATATATCCCGATATCCCCCCTGGCTACTCCCCTGGTCTCCTGCCAAATAAATGTCCCCACCACGTACAAACGATACCTCTGGGGTTACCAATTTCAGATACTAGGTCTCTCATCTGGATTCGGTTCAAAATTAGGAGACCGCTCACAGGAGGCAACACTGGTCAGCCTAATAGGTGCCCCCATAAATGAAATGACCAACATCTGCTACCCTCGTTGTGTTCCACCCTCAAGTAGGCCGTTGACCCGACCATTAGAACAATAAAAGCTGAGTATGACAATGCGGTTAATGGTGAAATCCGACCTATGATCTCTTAAGGATCTGGTAATTATATTTTCTGGTATTTTAGAAACCGCCCTAGTGAATCGAAAGGTTATTTTCTGGTGTGTTGAGGTAAACTGAATCTAATAAAAACAAATTATAGACGTGTTATAAATTAAACACAATAGAATGTTTTCGTAACTGATAATTCATTTAAAAATGTATCATTGGGTTTGAGAATTTTTATGCACATTTATGGTGAAAGTAATAATAATGAAATCCCGTCCCGGAATCTCCCGGACGATGCAATACAGGCCTGACAACGCCTAGGCATGCTGAGTATCAAATGATCAATCTGATCTTGGGGAATATTACACCACTCATCAAGCAACGCACTCCGAAGTTCCGGTAGACAGGTGGGAGGGGGTTGACGGGCTGCAATTCGTCGGCCAAGCATATCCCACACATGCTCTATTGGATTCAAGTCCGATGAGTATGCTGGCCAATGCATACGGGTGATATCCTCCGATTGAAGGCATTCGTCTACAATGTTTGCACGGTGAGGACGGGCGTTGTCATCCATAAACACAAATTCAGCACCCATGGCGCCCCGAAACAAACGTACATGTTGTTCCAGAATGACATCCCGATAGATGTGGCCTATCATCGTTACACTCTGAACATGCAGGTCAGTTCTGGAACCAAGAATAATTCCTCCCCAAACGAGCTATCCTGCACCACCGTAACGGTGTCTTTCAATGGTGTTCTCTTGGTGGTAACGGGTACCTGGCGCTGTCCAGATGAATGTCCGGCGAGAATCAGACTCCAAACTAAACCTGGACTCGTCGGAAAACATCACACAAGACCACTGTTGCGGTGTCCACAATGCATGCTCTCTACTCCAGGTTAATCGCAGGCGACAGTGAGTTGCGGTAAGTGGAACACATCTGACAGGCCTACGAGCATATAGACCAATGTGCCCTAAGTGTCTGTACACGGTCTGCCTTGAAATTGTCGTACTGGTAGCTGAAGAGAGCTGACGAGATAGGTCTGATGCTGTACTCCGTCTATTTCTTTTGGCAGTAACTGCCAAATAGCGGTCCTCATTCGGCGTTGTAACTCGGGGGCGACCTGTGCTGTAACGTCTACTCACATTACCATCATCTTGGAATCGTTGCCAAAGCCTGGAGATGACACTCTGGGCGATTCCAAGTTCCTCGGATACTTCCAGCTGGGTACGTCCACATTTCAGTCGTCCGATAATTCTGCCACGTAAAACATCATCCAAATGCCTCCTTTGTGCCATAACTATGCGGTTTTGCACTGAAAGGCTTTCACAGCGCTTGTGAACAATTTTACTTCTTTGCCACCATTCCTTATATACCCCTCTCTTACACTCTCGTCATGTGACGTACCATCCACGCCATCTGGTGGTTTCCTGTAATTTGCATATTCTTCTTCAAGATGTGTGTGATCATTCCACAGGTGAAATTTTTATTTTAGAGATCAATTTCTGTGTGATTCTGAATTATCCTTAATTTATGGACATGAGTGTACATGTTCATATTATTAATATTATTTATTTATTTTTATTTTTTCATAGCTTTTCTCTTTGTGCTATCTATTTTTATTTTTGTCTTTAAATAATAAATTTTGATAGAACATTTAAAATTATGTTGCACTTTTAAATGACGCATTTCGCTGTTCCTATCATAAGCTTCGTAGTTACATCAAATTCAATCAAATTAACAAAACCATTAATATACAAGTGAGCTGTAAAAAAAGGCTTTAATCCTTTGAAAAGAGAAAATGTTATTAAAACAGATTCATTATCTTGTACTTTGGATTTAACCCAGTTCTTTTCCACAGAGAAGAGAGGTAATGGATGACTAGTGGAGTATTTTTTTGTAAAAGACATTTGATTTATTATCCAGCAGGAGTTGAAAATATCTAAAGTTTCAGTTGAAATGGTTACTTGCATAACGATATATACAAAAAATTGAGTTAGAGTAATTATATTAGTAAGTTCTCAAATATATATGAGAGAACAGATTAGATTGTGCTTGTAGAAAGGGAAATTTTTTAAATGTTCATGGCAAAAATGCTTTATCAGACTTTCTAACTATCAACAGAATAAAATGTGGTTTCGTGGTTATAATTATCTGAGAAATGAAAATTGCTTTTCCATAATACACTTTATTATTTTTGGTAGCCGTAATTTGAGTTTTTTTTTCGCCCTGAAATGAGCATGTTTGATATAGTATAACCTCGATATCTCGAAGTCAAATCATATTGTGGGATGTGAATATTTTACAAATACTAAAGCACATTAAAAATATTTTTTCAACTTACACTGTAACCAAACATACATTTTGCTTAAATAAGCTTTTGATTTTCATAATATATACTCTAGTTCAATCGGTTTGTTACCTCGGCTGCATAAAGATGTTTGTCGTTATTTTCCGAATTTTAATCTAATCAAGCAAAAATTGTATCTGAAGATGCATAATATATAAAATTTTATAAATTATTTTATGAAAACATAAAGAGAAATATTAATTATTTAGGGGCTATGACGGAGAGTTTTAAACTTCTCTTTAATATCACAAAGTGAATTTATTGGGTTGGCAACAAAGTAATTGCGTTTTCTGGTATAAAATTCAAGCAAATAAGTTTTCAACAAGTTTTTAATTACAGGTAAGCTGTGCCTGAACATACTATTCATATTTGTTACATTTTAAAGAAGAATTTCACTGGCAGTATTTTTTTTCGTCCATAAAAGATGGCCACCCTCCCCCTTTTTCCGCTTCTATCCTCCTTAGAGAACAATATTAAAAGTGTCCTGAAATTAATTTTTAGGTATTCGTGACTGCTGTATTTTACAGAAAGAATTTCACGGATATCTCTATTTTTATTTGAGATCACGCGGGATATGTGAAAAGAACTTTTTGGCCCCTTACCCTCCCCCCCCCCCTAAGATTACAAATTTTGGAAAATGCTCTCTGATCTAGCACCTATGTTGAAGAACTCACGTACGTGCCAAATTTCGCATAATTAACTTCAGTAGTTTTGGCCAGGCGAAATATTGACATACGGAAAAACGCAATTACTTTGTTGCCAACCCAATACATTCTACAATTCTTCATGACTTAATTAAGTATTCATTCAAAATCGACACATTTTTGTATTTCCTAAAAATTATATCTGATTAAATTCTGATGCACCTTCCTTTCACCCGTATGCCATTAGAATTAATTGAGTTGCTTGAAATAAGATTATTTCCAGGGAGGTTACTGATCATTTTATATTCTATCTTATAGGACATTATCGCAATTTTAAAACGTGCATTCTCGAGTTCTAAATTTTGATTTCTAAATTATGTCTGTTTTTCTCAACCAAATCTGACATATTATTGTTGACAAACTTCAGCGAGATTTTAGACGTAACAATAAAAAATTTGTATCACTATTGATATGATTTTTCAAGCATTCTTAAAAGAACTTCAATCACTATTTCCATTCTTTAAGTGAAGAGTAAGCTAATATGAATATCAATATACATGTTGTATTTCGCTTGAAATGAACTAAGAACTCATTCATTTCAAGCTTAAGTTCATTCCTTGAAAAGTGACATAGAAAGTAATGTACTGTATTTCTTTTATATTGTAATAAATATCACTGAATGGGGGCTCACTAAACAATTGAAAATGCCAGTTCAATGGAAAACTTTATTCGATAATTATTCGAGAAAATCGTGCCACCGGTACCACAATAATGCAAAGAGCTGACTCAAAATAATAAAACAGACAATCAGTAAATCTTTAATAATTCCCACAACGTATCCAGAAATACTTTCAAATGAACTCACTAAAAGCTACAATAGTGTGAGCACTTTCTCTCTCTTTTATAGTTTTTCAGATAGTATATGACGTCATATACAGATTCCTGGAGACGCCACGTAACTACCTTCTTGATTGAGATACACAGAAAATTAAAGCACTTTCGAGAAGCTTCATTTCTGTAGCCAAATTTGTCTTCAAGTTGCTAAACGTTCGCCATGTTCGTCGCCAAGATCAAAAGGCATAGGTTTTCGAAGTCCAGACTTCGGGCCCACTCATGCGGCTGTCGATCTACCGGTCTGGAGTTTTGGCCGGTTTTCTCCAGATGTAACGTGAACACGCGTTACAAACCCTTATAAAGTCTCTCGACCAAGGCACTCCCCATCGTAGGTAGATCGCACATGCGTAGCGTTGCTATAAAAACACAAATAAACAAACAAACCTAGCTGACCATTCAAAAACCTACGCATAAAATTAACAATGTGATAAGAAGGGAATGCATCTTTTTAACCGTGTAAAGGCATAAAAAGGAAATTATTTAGAAGTAACTCACAAATATAATAATAATTTTAGGTGTGTTTTGTTAATTAACGGAATTTTCCTTTGTTTGTGTGGCGAACAACTAATTATTCATTCCTTGAAAGTTATTAGTAAAAAAATATTACTCAAAGACCCCCCTTGTGTTGTCCTTATGACGTGGATTTATAAATGGGCTTCAGGACAAGCACACCAATCCGACAAACAAATAAAAAAATTACTTAAAAGTATAAATGAAATTAAATTTTTGTGTTGAATTTTGGTGTCACAATATTACTCTAGCAAGCATCGTTGAGTTGATAAATTTTTATAGGAATCAGTATTGGGGTTCCAGTTGATATATAAACTATAACCACTGGGAATTGCTTGAGACATCACACGAGTTTATAAAGAACTATGGGTGTTTGGGCGTTATATCAGTTGTCCCTAATTACAAGTCCAAAGTACCAATTTACAGCATAGTATTTGAACGAACAGATACAGCAAGTGGGAATCGAACCTACGAACGTACGTTTAGTCGGTTATCGTGGAGGGAGACTTAACCTCTAAATCACTGGCCCCTCAGGTGAGAAAGGACAGGATAACCCTTGATTCAACAGATAAATAAACTCAGTCTTTACGAACGCATTTTCTTGGTACGCCTAAAAAATACCTTACGTTTCAGACCTTTACCAAGACAATGAACTTTAAAATAAGTACGCAACTTTAGGCTACCATAGCCGCACTATAGCCGAGTGGAGAAGACACCCAACTTGGTAGATGTCTGAAGCGTGAAGGTCCCGGGCTCGGGCCTATCGCGCTGCTGTCTATCTGTCGTCGTGAATTTTAAGCGGTTTTGACCTGATGTAACCTAAATAGGCGTTAGAACCTCTTACAAACTCCTCCGAGCAAGGCACCTCCCCCTAGGCAGATGCCGCCTATGTAGGTGCTTGCCGTTACATACAAACTTTCTCAAACAAAATAAATAATTTCCTGCACCGATAATATTATTTTGAAACCGAACAAAAATTCACCAGAACAATATCCCACCACAAAGAACGTTCAAATGTATATTTGAAATTCCAATTTATCCTCTCAACTAATCCCTCATCCTTATACACAGCGAAACTTTGGTAATTCAGTTCGCAAAATTACCTCTGCGAACTAAAAGCGAAAATCATTCCTCCTATTTGTTTCCAAATGTAAATTTCGTCTCGTTACGCTAGTCTTCTTCATGCATTTATGCATTGCTGAAATTAAAAGCGCCAAGCCTTAAGGATTAAGGTGAGCTTCCCTTTCGGCAATTAATTACAAGCAAGGGCTGTCAGAAATCTTTATAAATCGATCTAAAAATGTTTTAGAATAATCAGGGAAGCTCTTTTTCGTTTTGAAGTTGTATTTAACAATTAGAGAAGTGAAAACGATTTAGTTTAAATGCTAATTGTTTAGGAAAATTGATTGTTGTTAATTTCGCCAAGGCGAAATTAAATTCTTATCTTACCGAAGAATTAAGAGAAGAATTATAGAACTTGAATGCGATGATTTAATGTCTTTATAACTCAATTTGTACTTTTAAATAAAAGTATCGAAAAAAATTATAATTATTCATAAGTTACCAATGATAGCTCTGAAGGATATTATAAATACATTTATTGTTATCGTGAGTACTTTTTATTTTCCGGTATAAAGTAAAGACAGAATTGCAATCTCGAGAAATTTCAGTTTTCAGACTGTGACAGAAATATCCATTTTAATCATCGCTGATTTTATTTTTACTATTTTCTACGTGACATCTGTCTGTATGTACGTATGGGCTATCCATTTTGACTTATTTTCTCATGATGTCTGTATTTACGTACCTCGTGCTTTTATGTCTTTTCAACCAAAATCACTTTGAGCAAATCGAAAGTTGAAAGAGAAAGTTGTCAGTAAAGGCAATTAAAGAAATTTTAAACAACACATACTCAATGTGCAGTCACAATAATTTTTAAAGATAAAAATTACGAAATAATGTAATATCTTTTATAGAACAAAAATACAAGGTAATTGTGTTAAAATTTACTACATTTGCTATATTTCAACTAAACAGTAAATTAACTCTATAGATACTTTGGGAAGTATAAAGTTTATTTCCTCAGGAGCATGTTATTCTTCTTGCTTCTTTTAGCTGTTTCTCTTACTTCAGCATGGGAGATTTTGTTTTTTCGCAGTTCTTTTTTTTTTAATATCACGTAATAATGTTAAAGGATACAATTACTGTAAAAGGCCGCAAATTATGTTCCTTTGTTCTCATTACCGTAATTTAACTTGTGAATAACAAAGCTCATTGTTCACACATTTCTGAATTTTTACTTTATCCAGTTTTCAGTTCTTTTATCTAGGGGTAAACAAGACTCAAGAAATAGAATGAGCAAATAAAAAAAATAATGAATTATATCGGAAACTTGTATCTAGTTCAACCTAACTTGTAAATAACCTCTTAAAATGTTGAAGCTCACATACAAAAGAAAGAAGTGGTCAAACTATAAAAAATGTATAAACGACTTTTCTTTTCCAACAAATATAACTCCAGACAACAATTAGAATTTCTGTTGTTGCGCTGTTTCTAATGACCTCTGGCATGTGCGTAGCGGTGCAAAATCCTCTATATAGGATGGCGATTTGCGAAAAGGGAGTGGCTTCCTGTTTAACACATTTCAGGCGCAACCCTTTCCCAATGCTGAAAAAAGGGCAGCCGTTGCCATCGCTCGACTTAACTACCAGCAAGATGGCGGATTATCGACAGCTGGCTGTGCCAGCGCACAGCCAGCTGTCGTCAAAAAAAGGGTCTCTAGATCTGTGGCACGCGATGAACGCTTCGATAATCCGCCATCTCGCTGGTAGTTAAGTCGAGCGGTGGCAACGGCTGCCCTTTTTTACAGCATTGGGCAATCTATCTAGCAGTACTCGCATTCTTCCATTTTTCAGCAGATGTCAGTGCTGTTAAAAATAATCGTGACAATTTTTTTACTGGAAATGACGTGCTAAAAAGTAAAGGATTCTCGTGGAGCTATGTCACCCGGAACTATTCTTATAGAAATCAAATCTATTCTTCGCGACTGGCAACGGTCAAAACGTCAGAGTTTGGTGTTCCCAGAGCGGGAACACTGCGCGTTAAAGGGTTAAAGAGTCCCAGTGGGAAGAAGACAGCTTGGGGTTTCCTAAGTCGAACCAAAACCAAATGACCAGACATAGAACATAGATCGGCATTCCCAGAGGTACCTTTGAACATGGAGGACGCTGGAGCCACGAGGAGATTTAGCGTGCACCAGTTTCCATTTAGTGTGCACGGCCAACGCCTTCTACATGTAGAAGGCCTAACAACTGAAGCTTTGACGTCATCACAGTTGTATTTTCAAAAACTAAAACTACTTAAAATTTCTGGCGCATTCTACAAATATTTAGAAAATATCGTAAATTCAAGATAAAAATTAAAATACCTTTCTGATACAAAATAATTCATTGTGATCTACCTCCGTATCATATTATACAGTTAGTGTTGGTCAAAAATTGTCATTTGTCTTAAAATTAATTTCCCTATCTTAAATCATTAAAAAGTTTTATGAGTGAGAAAATTCACTCATAACAACAAATTTAAAACGAAAAAAAAATTATTTGAACAAATTTAAAATAGATATACGTTGTGAAAGTAAAACTGTGATGACGTCATATAAGAAGATCCAGTGATGACGACAAAGCTTCAGTTGTGAGGCTTTCTATATCTAGAGGGCGTTGGTAGAGCACCTAGAAATACAGATCGGCGTCAGTAGCTTTTTATGAGTACAGGCAGATTTCTCCGCCATCCTACCTTGGCGTTATTACCGCACATTACGGCGCTTTTCAAAAAAAGTCACACTATGGCTGCTACACTACTACCTAATATAAATGAGAAAAATTGTGGACACCATGGTAATCACATTTTACAAAACTGGTAGCTTGGACCCGGATCACTCACCAATTCCTTTCCAGGGGAATAGAGATGTACAGAGTGTCCCATAAAGGTGGTAACACGCTATAATTGCGAGAAAACTAATGCCGAATGCGCAAGTGTAACATGCTGGGTTGAGCCAACTCTTCTACATGTAGAAGGCCTAACAACTGAAGCTTTGACGTCATCACTAGATCTTCTTAACCCTTTAACGCGTAGTGTTCTCGCTCTGGGAACACCAAACTCTGACGTTTTGACTGTTGCCAGTCACGAAGAATAGATTGGATTTCTATAAAAATAGTTGCGGGTGACATAGCTCCACGAGAGTCCTTTACTTTTTAGAACGTCATTTCCCCGTAAAAAATGGTCACGATTATTTTTAACAGCACTGACATCTGCTGAAAAATGGAAGAGTGCGAGAACAGCTGGATAGATTGCCCAATGCTGAAAAAAGGGCAGCCGTTGCCATCGCTTGACTTAACTACCAGCTCGCGCACAGCCAGCTGCGTCAAAAAAGGGTCTCTAGATCTGTGGCACGTGATGAACGTTTCGATCGTCCGCCATCTTGCTGGTAGTTAAGTCGAGCGACGGCATCGGCTGCCCTTTTTTCAGCATTGGGAAAGGGTTGCGCCTCAAAGGTTTAAGTGACGTATTCGCAGTTGTATCTTCAATAAGTAAAACTATTTAAAATTTCTGATGCATATTACTAACATTAGAAAACATCTTAAATTAAAGATAAAAATTAAAATACCTTTCTGATACAAAATAATTCATTGTGATGTACTTCTGTATCATATTATACAATTAGTGATAATCAAAAATTGCCATTTGTCGTAAAATTAACCTTTTTTATCTTTAAAAAGTCTTATGAGTGAGAGAATTCACCACAAATTTAAAGGAGATATAGTTTTCGAAAGTAATACCACGATGACGCCGTAAAAGAAGATCTAGTGATGACGTCAAAGCTCCAGTTGTAAGGCTTTTTATATATCTAGAGGGTGCTGAGACGGCTCTACAGCAGTTCAGCTGAGACAGGTTGTCACCCTTCCAAATACTGACCAAGGTCGGCGCCGCTTCGCTTTCCTTGTTCTTAGCGGAAACAGAGCTTAGCAAGTTGTCCGCTACGGGCCGCAGTTGGAGTTTGCTTATATTATAACTCTTTTTTAAATAAAGTATATTACAAGATTATTTAATTGTCTATTTCTTGTAGAGGTTATTGCTTTTGTTCGAGGCGTGTGTCTATTATTAGCATTATATGATTTGCGTGGACACATTGTCATTGAATTTTTCAATGGGACTGCCAGATAGTGGTGCATGGCGGGGGGAGAATAAAATGTAAAAATCCGCCAATGTTTGCAATGTTTGATGATTTAACACCGCCAAGTTTGGAGCCAAAAAATAAGTCCTCAAAGCTGATCCTAGCTTGGTAATATTACTCATATTAGGCGAGAAAATGGCAAATAAAGTTTATTACAAAGGAGTAGTTAGTTAGAATGTGCCAGTCTAAAATTTTAAACAATTCTAGTAGGTGATTCTAATATAGATTTCAGTTAAAAAGAAGTGTTTTATAGAACAGGGAAGACAAATACCGTATAATCATGGATTGTGATACACATTCCAAACAGTACTTATAAAGGTGAAGTATAGTTAGAATATGCCTGGCGCAGATTGTTAAACAGCTTTAGAAGGAGGTTTTAACATAGGTATCAATTCTGAAAAATGCTTTATGAAACAAGAAAGACAAACACGGCACACTCATGGAATATGATGATCATTTGAAAAAATATTTATGAAGGTGTTGTGCAGTTAGGAAATGCTTAGCAAAGATTGTAAAACAGTTTTAGTGGGTGATTTTACGATAGATTTCGGTTCCAGAGATGCGTTTTATTTAAGAAGAAATTCGAACACGGCACACTCAAGGATTATGATGCCTATTCCAAACAGTATTCAATATGGTGAAGTATAGTTGGAGTATGCTGGGCGAAGATTGTAAAACAGTTTTGGTAGGCGATTTTAATATAGATTTCGATTCCAAAGATGTGCTCTGTGGAACAAGAAAGACAAACACGGCACACTCATGGATCATGATGCCCATTCCAAACAGTATTTAAAATGATACTTAAAATTTTCCAAACAGTACATTCCAAACAGTATTTAAAATGGTATTTAAAACGGTATTTAATTCTTTTAAAAATCTATTTATAGAAAAAAAAGAAAAATACGGCGCACTCATGAATAATGGTACTTTTTCTAACTTAATGGAATAAGGAAGATAAAAAGGGGCGACGCATGGTTTATGATACCCTTTTAATATATAGCATTTTAGTGTTTATTTATAGTATAAAAGTATTTCAGATCCTATTTTTTTCTCTGCATTAGCTGGAAATTTATCAGGTTACAGAAAATTTCAATTCTTTATTTGCTGCCCTTTAAAAAGATTTATCACACCATTTGACACAATTTTCATTTTAAAACCCCGTTTTCGTGGAGGCACTTTCACAGTGTTTTAACCCATTTATGCCTAGTGTCCCTTTTTCGGGACGGCATTTTCGCTAGTAGTCGAAAACGTTATTTTTTTTCCTAGCCTTTATTCATGAGTATTGAGCCTCAAGTCTACAAAATATTTTAACATGACCCAGTAGGATGTTGATATTTCGATTTTTATGCATAAAGATTTTAAAAGAAATGATCCCTTGTTCAAGAAGTTGAGATCAGAAAGTTATCTATTATTTCTGTTATCAGTAAAAATCGAAGAAAGTCGCAAAAATATCCAGGCACAAATGGGTTAATACAGTAGATCCCATTTTATGGAATACCAATTTTGAGATGAAAGATTATTCGAATAAACGGGATATTCCATTTTCTGAGATCACGCTGAAAAATTACTGTGGTTTTGTAAATTGAAAATTTATTACCTTGTGAAGTATATTCCTTTAACCGATACTCGATTAAGCGGGTTCGACTACAGTTATAGTTTTACGAGGTATGATCTGAAAGAAAGGTTGCAAGCCGCAGTATTTGAAAGCCACATATTGTGGAGAAATGTCGAGCATCTAAAGTAAAGGTGTCATCCTCCTGCATGACAATGCCAGGCCCCATACTGCTCAAGCGAGGCAGGAATTGCTGCGACGGTTCCGGTCGGAAATCTGGAGTCACCGCCCCTATAGTCCATATTTGGCACCCAGTGACTATTTCCTGTTCCCGAGGTTGAAAGGAGCAATTAATCGGGCACACGGTTCTCTTCAGACAGTGCTGTGAAAACATTCTCCGAGACCTGGCTCAATGGACAGGGACCTGATTTCTACCAAGACGGGTTAAACAAGTTGGTAAGGTGTTCTTATAAATGCCTAAATAGACTTGGTGATTACGTCGAGAAGTGATAGGCACGTGTGCCTCTTGATTCCCCTCTTGTATTTTCTGTGTATTGTCAATAAATATTTCTTTATTCGACTTGTAACCTTTTTTTTTTAATACTCCTCGTAATTCATTTGACAAACTCCCTAATAAACTAAACACATCCCTGGGCTTTATCATTTCTACCTGACCAAGATCAATTACTCAGAGTAAATTTAATAATTACGCTCTAATCGTTTGTCGCCAATCGCATACGGCAGGATTAATTAAATACCGTTTATCGATAAAATACTGCATTGGACTGCTTATTTATATTTTCCTTCCCCCCACCCCCATATTCAACGTTTCACAGTTAAAAGCAAGCCGAGAGGAAGTGCACTGAGGAAAAATCAGTTTAGATATTTATTATTTTTGCTTAAGTACTTTAGAGTGTATATATTTAATATCTCTGAGTGTGATAAAAATGTAATCGTCGCCCGAAAATTATTTGTTTAATTTCTTCTTCTAAGCTTTATACAAAACATTTGTACTTTAAAAAAAAAAAAAAAACTTCATAGCAATATATGGATGCTGCTAGACATGCAAATGTTCTGAATATGTGCGATTATTGAACTGTTTGTTATTAAACTGTAAAAAAAATCAGAAATGCTTCATATTTATTGTAGGAAGGGTTTTAAAAATGTAGCTTAAACTACCGATTCTCATTTCATACCATCAGAAACATAATGTACATTTCGAAGTAAAAAAAAAATATTCATGGCTGCTCGAAAATTTTTAACTCTGATGTCCTACACATGCGCGTTAGAATCTTTTTTCGTTCTACATTTCTTTGTTTTACTATTTATAGAGGGCGCCACTAAATTTCAGGGCGTCGTTCTAGCAGTCATTTCACCATTTCAGAAAACTGAATCAAGCCTTGGCCTGCATAGTGATTTAAGCATTCATCCTAAGATCTTGACTCAGAAACCAAGGAAAGGTGAATGAGTTATTAATCGTGAGTGCTATAATAATATTTGTGTAATCTCCACCATGGCTAGTAGTTTTGACGCAGCTGGCACAGCCAGCTGCGTCAAAAAAATGGTCTCTAGATCTATGGCACGCGATGAACGTTTCGATCGTCCGCCATCTTGCTGGTAGTTAAGTCGAGCGATGGCAACGGCTGCCCTTTTTTCAGCATTCGGCAATCTATCCGGCTGTTCTCTCCTTCTTCCATTTTTCAGCAGATGTCAGTGCCGTTAAAAATAATCATGACAATTTTTTGACGGGGAATGACGTGCTAAAAAGTAAAGGAATCTCGTGGAGCGATGTCACCCGCAACTATTTTTTATAGAAATCGAATTTATTCTTCGTGACTGGCAACAGTCAGAACGTCAGAGTTTGGTGTTCCCAGAGCGGGATCACTGCGCGTTAAAGGGTTAACAGGTACACGAAGACGCCATTTCCGACCCCGCATTGTGATTCTGAACCGTCTCCCCTACCCCCTACCCCCTACCCCCTACCCCCTACACCCCCCTGCAAGTTTGTTTCCAATCTGGTAGCGAATCACCTTGTATTTTAAGTTTGTATTATATTTCTTAACCCTTTGAGGCGCAACCCTTTCCCAATGTTGAAAAATGGGCAGCCGTTACCATCGCTCGACTTAACTATGGCGGACGATCGAAACGTTCATCGCGTGCCACAGATCTAGAGATCCTTTTTTGACGACAGCTGGCAGTGCAGCACAGCCAGCTGTCGTCAAAGTTTTCTGCTGTCGTTCTAAGTTTTTCAGCATTGGGCAGTCTATCCAGATGTTCTCGCATTCTTCCCTTTTTCAGCAGACGTCAGTGAGGTTAAAAATAATCGCGATCATTTTTTACGGGAAATGTCGTGCTAAAAAGTAATGGATTCTCGTGGAGCTATGTCACCCGGAACTATTTTTATAGCAATCAAATCTATTCTTCGTGACTGGCAACAGTCAAACGTCAGAGTTGGGTGTTCCCAGAGCGGGAACACGGCACGTTAAAGGGTTAAATACATTTCTGGAAGTTAAAAACAAAATCGAATCAAATATTTCCCTTCTGCGAGAAATATATCCTAAGTACAAACTTTGAAGATATATCTTTATACTTTTATGGATAAACAGACAAGGGATCTTTAAAGATTGAAAAATAAGCTTCAGGGTCCTTTTAATATTCAAAAAGGCAAGAAGGAAAAACAATCAAAAAATCGTTTGAAGTTCTAAAATTACTTTTAAGCATCTTTAAATAAATAATTCTTGTCCCCAGTGCTTCTGAGCTCAAATTTGAATAAAAGTAAAAATAAATCATTTTAAAATTAATTATTTCAAAGGAATTTGTGTAAATGTGACAAAGCCGATAATAATTAAATATCGTTCATTAATTTGTTAAGTTACAATACTGCAGTATCTTTTACATTAATCATATTGAATTATTAATCGACATCCAATAAATTATACATTATCTTATTCATTGCAAATATAAATAATAATAAAAAAATAACACCTAGTTAAAAAGATTATAGACATTGAATGAATAAAAAAAGAATGGAAAAAATTTGAAATGCTTTTATATTTTAAATAAGCACTAAAGTGCTATATATTAAATGTGTATCATAATCTATGCGTCGACCCTATTTTTCTTCTTTTTTCCATTAAGTTGGAAAGTGTATCACTATTCATGAGAGTGCAGTATTTTTCTTGCTCATACCATAAAACACTTCTTTGAAATCGAAATCTATATTAAAATGGCCTACTAAAACTGTTTCACAGCCTTCATAAAGCATAATGACCTAACTGTACTGTATAAACACTGTTTGAAATGTGCATCATAAACCATGAATGTGCCGTGTTTGTCTTGCCGTTCTCGTTCCATAAAAAGCCTCTTTGGAATAGCAATATGTATTAAAACAGCTTTTTAAAACGGTTTAACAATCATCCGCAGTCAGATTCTAACTATACTTCTTCTTTTTAATACACAGTAGGGCTTGCCAGTTTTGGGCCAAATATGGAAGCTATCACCAAGCTAGTTTCAGATTTGAGGATGTGGTGGTTTGAAATTTTGTTATGATTAAAATTTGATGAATACTAAGGCCAAAGATGATCGTAAGGTGGGATTGTGCCGCGCATAACCTACCTGGCAAGTACTCCTAGGATTACGCTGAAAAAAGGAAAATGATTGACATACACCTAAACACTAAAAAAAACTAAAGACTATATGAACTGCAAATAAATTCCATTTATTCTTAGGCATTCCAATAACATTAATTAAAAGGCGATATTGAAACATTTTTAGTATAACAAAGTATCTGGGGAGATGTGGTTTTGAAGGATAAGGGGTATCCACAAAAGGTTTGAAACACCATTAGGAAATAAATAGTTTGGATATTCACCATTATGATGAGGTAGCCATATTTACGCAGGGCACGATCGACGCGTGCACTATTGGGACCGCTTTTTTTTCTCTTAGGTCATCACCAAGCAACACTCCTTTGGCATTCTCTGCCGACACCGATTTTTTTTTAACACAACTTCATCACACTGCTTCGACGCACACTGATTCGAAGCACTTTTTTTAACTCTCTTCTCACACACATTTTCCACTGTTTTTCGAAGCACACTCGTCCTTTCTTCTTTTTTTTTCTCCCACGGGGCTGTTTCTTTTTTACCCCCTCTCACATCATTGGCTGGAGTTTTTGATTTGCTCGCATCGGGGAATTAATGCATCCCCTCGTCGAATCCCGGACATGTAGATGGGACATCGGGGTAATATACCCCCGCCAAATTTGCATATCATTTTCGGCCATAAATATTTTAACGTTGACAGTTCATTGTGCTATAGTGTCCAGACTGTCCATTGCCTGGCGCCTCTTGTAATTTATTGTCCACCTGTGTGGTCTTCCCATGGAAACAGTATCAAAATTATCTTTTATTGCTCCTTTCGCTCCACCACAGAGGACTTATTTTTTGGCACCAAGCTTGGCGATAAATCATAAAACATTGCAAACTTTGGCGAATTTTAACATTTTGTCTCCCCCCCCTCCGTTATCTGGCAACCCTACTATAAAATGCAAAGAAAATGTGTCGACCCAAATCGGTCCGTAGAAATATGTCCACGAAAATATGTCGACAGAAAAACTTGACGTGAACGAAATAGCACTCTGGTGCTAAAAACTCCTTCTTAGTGATTATACCTTTCAAATGATTGAAAAAAAAAAGAGTTTTTTTTCCTCTACATGAAGCTTACACACTTGTTATCAAGGGATTGTTCTCAAGTTTAATCCCTAATAACACACTTTTAACCTATTTAGTCCAATACAATTCGCAAGTACTCTTGGCGAATCTTAGCACTGAGGATATTTTAAGATCGTTTCGGGAGACAGAGTGGTCTTCCCTCCGTCAGGATCGGAATGTTAATAATGAACGGAAATAGCGCTTAAATACTTTTTCAAAAGTTACGGAAAATCCCATTAATAGTCATACAGCCCCTTCTAGTTACGTTCCGTCTAGTTACAAAAACCTTGTTAGGTTTCTTGGTGATACATTACCATCACTTATCGCTACTAATCAACAGATACCCAAATTTGCTCCTCCCCCACAAAAAAAGTGTTGGAAAGTGTTTTATAACCGATGCTTCTAGCATGATTTATCTTTCTTACTTTAAAATGGCGACGAACATACTTATCGGTGCAAAGTGTTCTAACTAAAATACAATAAATTTATGGAATATTTTTGTATGACGTGGAACTAATGCTATATGTACTGTTTTATGCCTAATTTAAAGTTTGTCTCAGATTTTAATGCATTTCACTATCTGAACACCAAACTGCAAATTAAAAGTCAGTTTATTCCATAAAATACAACTTCTATATGTAAACTCTATCCAACCGCGTTTTCATGAATTTATGCATGACTGAACAACGATGGGGGTCTTTAAAAATTAAAGACTTCACCGGAGGTACTGGTTATCTTTTGCGTATAATAACACCTGGAAAAAAAAATACTGAAGAGAATTTTAAGTTAATATTGATTTAAAAAGTTCTCCCTAAATCCTGAAAATGCTCAGCTTTCAGGAATGCAAATATTTTAAGCATTGATTGCATGTGAAATGCGGTTGCAAATATTCATATGGACTTTTTTATGCATTCTTTTCTAGATTTTTAAGAACCTCATGCAAGGATAGAAATTTGTCAATGGTCCAAAAGAACAGTGACTCCATGACATTTCTGGTCCGTAATATTTATCACTTGTCTGCATATATGATTTTTTTTTTAAATTGCAAAACAAAATAAACTATACGAGCAATATATATCGATTTCCGTAAGAGCTGAAATTAAAAAAAAAATGTAAATACCTACATTATAAAAATTTTAAATACCGTATTTACCCGCGTATAAGTCGAGAAATTTTGGACAAAAAAGAGGCTTTAGATTTGGGGGGTCGACTTATACGAGGGTCTTTAATTTTTAATTATTTTTGTTTTAATCAGAAGTCAAAAATGCCCTTTTATAAGACAAATGTTCTCTTCCTGCATTCCATAACACAATGACGTCATTTGAGGTTGATTTTCATACCATGAAGAATGTAGCAGTACAGTGATTGAAAATGTGTATCATGTTGTTGTTCTTGTTGGATTACGGCCAATTAGCTACGCGTGGACTCTAGGCCGCAGGGTAGGGTGCCCCCCGCCCCCCGTGGAGGTCATTCTAAGGGATCTTAACCCAGCTGATGACGACGAAGGAATTTTTTTAATCGTTTGATGAGTCCGATATGGAATCGGATGCTGATCAGTTTAACTTTGTATATTAGTATTTTGCCATATCATACTATCAGCAGTGTCATATTATTATTATTATTATTACTAGCTGCGTGCCCGTTCTTCGCACGGTAGGAAACGAAAAATTTCCTCACATGTGTAATTCGAATTAATTCCAGTGATGTGGAATCTAGAAAAAGCAAAATTATTTCACTCTTGACTTAAAATTTGCGTCATATATGTAATAACCTGAGATCATTGCAATATAATGGCACACACACAAAAAAAAAAGACTATGTCAGCGTCATTCGGTATCAAAAAAGTGAAAATGGACCGTTTGCAGTGAACTTCTCACTTGCAAAATGTCTTATTTCCTCAGACATGCTGTCTTTTAGGTTCACGTTTTAGCGTTAAATACCTCAGACACTTCATGAAATGGACATTTTTTTTTAAATTTTAAAAATACGTCACCCTCTCTTGCAACCCTTTACAAAAAGATAAGAGATAAGAGATAAGACTGCGCTATTTATAAAGGCTTTAAAATTGTTTTTCTAGATTATGCATTTTAATTTTTCTTCTCGCAAATAAATCCAGTATTTATAAAAGGAAATCGAGCCAAGCAAAGAAATCGTCTGCTCGCGGGACCCGTTTTTATTTATTTTTTTCAACTGGCAATTTTAATCATTGTTACTGTATCCATGACAACCAAACCGCAAGATATCAAACCGAAACTCATAAGCAGGTACTACTGAAATGAAAATCCTTCTTTACTTAAAAATTCGTAAAAATTCTCCTAATTTATATTTTTCCCCCGTTCTTCTTTTAAAAGTGGGCGAATTGTGTTTTCCGTCTTTTGCCCAAATATAAAAAAGTTACGACAGATAGAATTCAAGATGCAGCAGTTTTAAAAATATTTTTCGAAAGTCAGCGTCAAATTTAATTTTATTTGTAAAATTCCCAAAAATCTGCAAATTATGTTACACAGTCCGAACAAATAGTTTTTAAAAGAAAATTTTCTCCTCTATACGATGATGTAAATATCGTTTTCTTGCGAGCTCAATTACCGGCGTTATTATGTATTACGCAAGAAAAATCGCTAAAAATCGGACAAAACATAAAATAAAACATTTTCTAATTCGAATTTCGAAAAAATCGCTTCGAGGTTTGTCGAGACCCGTCTTGGAGAATTTCCGTACAAAATTTGGTAGGTCTACGATCACCCGTTTCGGAGCTACGCGAGACACAGACAGACAGACAGACAAACGGACAGTTTACACTCTGTTTTATTTATATAGATTCATTATTATCAGTTTAATTTTGTATACTACTTTTGTATTGTTATTATCTTTATTATTGTATATTTAGAACTTTCTTTTATTACAGATGATTTTGAATAAATGTATTTAAAAATGTTAACGTTTCTTGATCGGGAAAGTGGTGGATCGACTTATACGCGGGATTTTAAAAAAATCAATTTTTTTTCATCAAGAAAGTGAGGTGGGTCGACTTATACGTGGGATCGACGTATACGTGGGTAAATGCGGTAGATCGAACCATATGACACGTATTGGTAAAATTAGAAGATAAGTATTGTGGAACTAAATGAGGAAAGTTTGCATGCGAATAAAATGCTAATGTAACGAAGGGCAACAAACTTTCTGTCCGCTAGTCATTTATACAGAGCTAATCTGAAAATTTGGCCAAAACTTTTTATTCCGATAGAATGCATCAACTCGAGCCAATTTCGTCATAGAAAGTATGGGTGAAACGCAAACGACGAGCCGCTATGTGGCGTTGTAAATGGTGTAAAAGGGTGGTCGGAACATAAGCGGTGAGAAGTTAAAAGATAGTTTTCCACTGGCGCTTCAGAGACTGATTATGACCAACTGGGGCTCCGGGCACTGATGAATTTGGGGGGCTCCCATCTATGAAATTTGTTTTATGTTTCATAAAATTTTGATATAAAAAGAATATTTCAGAGCAACGTTTGAAATAGGGGGCCCTGGGCAAAGTCCCGATTTGCCCATGCTATAATAAGGCTCTGGGCACATTTGAAGAAATAACGCAAGAATGAGAGGAGATACTTCAGCAAACATTGTATTAACAGTAATGGAATTCCTGTACATGCTCAAAGAAATTGCTCAAAAGAGCGCCTGCCAGCTGTAATGTAGGCTTCACACCTACGGAATGGGTACTATGGATATAGGACATTCATATAGGGCTGTTGCTTGTTTACTAACAAATAGCAAAGTGACGTCACGTAGAGTAAGCCTATTGGTTACTTATGCCTACTAGGCGTCTCGTAGAACAAGCCTGTTGGTTAGTTTTGCCTATCAAGAAGAAGTGTGACGTCACACGCTATAAGCCTATAGGAAACCGCGAAAGAAAATGCCTTTGGATTCGAGGACCGACCCTTTCATACCATTTATAACGCCACCTTTCGGCTTTCAGGTTTCCATGTTCAATGCCACCTAGCGGCTGGCCGTTAGCGTTCCGCTCATACTTTCTATGACGAAATATGCTCGTGTACATGCGTTCTATCACCCCATAAAGTGTTAGGCACTTTTTCAGTCTAACCCTGTGTACTTAGGTAGTCTCGGAACAGCGGATCACCGTTAATTTCGAGCCCTTAACCATATGAGACTATTTATATTAAAATACTGCACGCGGTACGAGAGTTATTACATTATTGAAATACCTAATAAAAACTACCAGAAAAATGCACTAAATTTCTACTTTGTAATATTTTATTATGAATAAAAAAACGGTGCATGATTATTTTGAATTTAATATCTACGCATTTTTTAAAAAGTTTCTGACTGAACTATATGCAAAATTCTGTTCGAGTTACAAAATTTGCAAAAAATTGGCTAACTCGTCAAATTTTAGACTTTTAAAGTATGCAGGGATTATTTTTATTTTAGAATGCATAAATGAAAGGGGCATAAATTATTGACAGATCATACCGCCATGAAGTTGTTTAACCCTCTCGTCACCGAAGTATGAAAAATCAGAGAAAAAAATGTCTAGCATTTAATGCATCTGAAATACTATTATAAATCATGCAAAAACATTTTTTTCTAATGTCGGTTAATATTAGATTCTTCTAATATTAATTTCTGCATTTTCGAAACATTTTGTTATGCTAAAATTAATTTAAAAGGATGCACAGATTAGGTAAAGTTTGAGGAATAAGAAAAAAACTATACTTACCTTAAAAAGAAACAAAAAACGGTAAAAAAGCAGCGTAAATATGTTTTTAATTTTTCTCCTGAAACAATGAAGCGAAAACTGTAAAATGATCTAAATGGACTAGTACTGCAATCTAGGCACGATTTATGCATCTAGTTAAGAGCCTCATAAAATTTCTACATGAATGAATGATATTGATATCACTGAAAGAAAAAAATACTAAATTCAATTGTTTTTTCTCTAAATATTGCTATTTGAAGTAGGAGCCTCATATGAGGTTCAGGGTGACGAGAGGGTTAAACTGCAGTTTCACCAAAGGGCCCAAGCTTTAAAGATTGAATGCTAGGCTCAAGGGTCATGCATAATACATCATTAAAATAACTAATAAAAACTATCAGAAAAATACACGATAACATTAAATTTCTCTTTCTAATATTTTATTTTCAATAAAGAAACAATGGATGATTATTTTGGACTTAGCAAATACGCGTTTTTTTTTTTTTTTTAAGTTTCTCACTGAACTATTGAACCAATTTTTAAAAAAAAATCTGGAGTGACTCCACTCGACTTTCCGAACACTTACGATTAAGATCATGACCAAGCATTTAAATAAATTTTAATCGATGAATAATTCAAACATATATACCAAATTGAAATTCAATCGAATGCACCGTTTAAACGCTTGCGCACTTTCAAGAATTTCTCCCCATGTGCCATTATGCCATAATATAAAAGAAATTTTTGTCGTAGCCCTGTAGAAAAACTATCTTAATATTCTGTATACCCACCAAAATCAGTACCGGTCTTAAGATGGTGATTTATAACATATATACCCAATTTCAGCTCAATCGAAGGTACCATTTAAACGCTAGCGCACTTTAAAGAATTTCCCCCATAGGCCAGAATGTAAAAGAAATCTTTGTCGTAGCCCTGTAGAAAAACTATAAGTCCTATACACACCAAAATCAATACCGGTCTTGCGACGGTGGTTTATGAGATATATATCCAATTTGAGCTCAATCGAATGCTCCGTTCAGGAGCTATCGTGTTCACTCACAAACACACAAACACACATACACACACACACATACACACACACACACACATACACACATTCTTACATACATCTCGTAAAAATAGCATAAATGGATTCAGAAGCCCTCAAAACGTGTAAAAACACCAAAATCTCGAATTCGAATTTTTTCATGATTACAATACTTTCCTTACATGGTACATGTTCGGAAAGTAAATATGGATAACTCGTGAAATTTCAGACTTTTAAAGTATGCAAGGATTATTTTCATTTTAGAATGCATAAATGAAAGGGGCATAAATTATTGACAGACCATAACTCCATAAGGTGGTCTAAACCTCAGTTTTACCAAAGATCCCCAGCTTTAAAGATTGAATGCTAGTCCCAAGGGTCTTGCATAGATTGTATAAATGTAAGCGGGAAAACTTTCAAAGAACCTTTCATGTTCCAATAGATTTCAACGTGCTTTAATGAATTATTGACGATATTAGCTCTCCGTTGTTTGAAGTGAATCATCACAATGAATAATTCAAGATCGAATCGTGTTTAGAACATTCACACAATGCAGGGTATAGACGCACCGTTGTTAAGTAAAAGGCGATGCTGTTTTAATATTTATCATAGTTTAGCACTGTTTGCGCAGAATCACGTTAAATAGTTATTCGAGAGTGTGTTCCTTTCTATAAATTATTCAAAAGTATTCTTTTAAATTATTCATTTACACGAGGCATTTCTTTTAATTGTGGGAGAATTTTCTAGAGGGTGTGAGTGTCTACTAAGAATGCCAGTTCTTTTATTGTTTATCACAAGAAACTTAAATGAACGACATAGAAAGGCAAGGGTAATATACATGCCTTTCTAAAAAGAAATTTACATTACTCACTTATCTTTAATCCTACTATAGAGTTACGCTGATCCCTGACTGACTGACTGATTCACTGATTCTGTAACATTTCCGGGTAACTACTCCAATATAAATCTTTTACCTCCATTACTCCAAGAACATTAAAAACCCACTAAACGTAATAAGATCTACAGCGTTTGTAAGGTCTGCCTTAAGTGTTTCATAATTATGTATAAAAATATAGAAAATAATCTGCGCTGCTTTAAAAATCTGAAAATCCCCCCATTCCTAAATTTTTAAGTGATTATAACTATTTTAAGCTCCATTTTATTATTATTGAGTAAAAAAAGTTAATCGTTTGCGTGGCAAAATTAGCTGTCGCAATTGACATGACGTCGTATAGAAATCACGGTCACCAGGCTTTGAAAGGAAAGTTACGATACGAACTCGTTTAAAATAGTTTTTCCAGATAAAATAGTTCAATTTTTTTTTTTCATTAAAATCATATCGCTTGCATGAAGCATTGATAAAAGAAATGGTGTTTACACAAAACGAAATCGTTCAAATGCGAGAAGTTTCTGTACGTTTCCAGAAGAGCATGAAATTCGATTTGGACATGCAATAAAAATTGAATGAATAAAATTTGAATTGAAAAGTTATTTATTTTAGGTGATTGCAGATTAAATATCTTCAGTGAAGACATATTTTCTAGCTCCCGTTGTAATTGCCTTCAGAACGGGCTTTCACTTCTACTACATGAAGAATTAATCCATCTTGCCAGCATTTTGAAACACGCTGTATGCATGCATACTTCTCTAAAAGTACTTAGAAATATTTCCAACCCTCTATCTGTCATGCTATTTGATAAACAGTTAATGTGCCACCTCTAATGTCGGAACGGCATAATTCATGAACGAAAGTGACACTGAATACTTCCCCCCCTTTCACAAAATGTACGAGCTATATACTTCCCGGTGTCATTAAACTCGCGGGTAACTCAGTTTTCAGATTCGCCCATCTGCTCCATTAGTTTACACGGGGACACTGAGGGACGTTCTCTGGATCTCTCTGAGACAGCTATTTATCGTTCATAACTCAGGATGGCGCCAGGAGTTTTAGGCAGCATAAAATTTCATGGCTGTGGGAGATGTTTGTGTTTCGTACGCATATTAGGTGTGCCGGGATGTAATATCTTTTCATATCTTTGTAGAAAGTGAGGGAAGTGTTGTTTTGATAAGCAAAAATTTTGGTATTCAGATTTCGATGGGCAAATTGACTTCCGCCGTAGATCGTAAAATTTCCCTGGCAGCTTCTTAACGTACGTATGTATTTCTAAATATACGAATGCATTCACGATAAGATGACCAATTTTTCGAACGTACAATTGAGGATATGTCCCCAATGCTGAAATAAAATTTGAAACATTTTATAATTAATGAAATAATTAACCCTAACCTAATTAAAACACAATATAATAATTAAAAATTGTTCTCAATTGCTCCTTTACTGTTTGGGGATAAATTGCAAAAAATCACAGAAATTGGGGACTGTCCTCGAAAATTGGGGATGTATGGTCACCTTAATTCACGATTGATTTTAACTAAGATGACCATATTTCTGATCGTAAAATTGAGGAGATGTCCTTAAATTTGAAATAAAAATTGGGGACATTTTATAATTATTGAAATAATTAACAGTAATCTAATTAAAAAACAATGTAATTATTAAAAATTGTTTCTAATTGCTTTTACATTTCGGGGGCAAATCGCAAAAAACAC
Source organism: Cheiracanthium punctorium (assembly GCA_038373885.1). Taxonomy (NCBI): domain Eukaryota; kingdom Metazoa; phylum Arthropoda; class Arachnida; order Araneae; family Cheiracanthiidae; genus Cheiracanthium; species Cheiracanthium punctorium. The sequence continues at coordinate 889,836 of JAWZYV010001978.1, forward strand.
AGAAATTGGGGACGTAGAATCCCTTAATTTTAACTGACCGTCAGTTAATTTTAACTAGTTTTGTGCTGGTGTTTAAACGTACGTGTGTATTTATTCGCATATTTATGCATAAAGGATTGATTTTAACCGAGCATCAGTCAGTTCAGTTTTGTGATGTCGTCTTAATAGTCCAAGAGGCAGAGCCAAAAAAAAAAAAAGTCTCTGAATTTAGAAAGCCTAGTTTTTTATAGCTTATTACAATTATTGTGTACACAAGCATACTGCTGTCAAGTGAAACTGAGAATATGTATCTCTGGTGCACTGTCAAAGCTGTCGTTTTTAGGGAGGTAATAAAATGAATTGAACAAGGCTGAAAATCGTTATAATAAAACCGATATTGCATTTAAATAAAAGAAATTCATTTAACACAGTTCAAAAAATTTGTAATAGAATTAATTGCCATATTAATCACTTCGATAGCGTACTAGAGACATAGGTTCTCAGTTTCACTTGACAGACCGCAGTATGTTTGTGTACACAGCCACTGTAATATGCTATAAAAATCTAGGTTTGCTAAATTCAGAGACATTGTTTGGCTCAGGCTCTTCGACTAATTCGCACCGTTTTACTACTCTCCGCCGCCTGAAACGCCGAGCGAGCGAAATTTTTGTTTATTTTTTGCTGACTGACGGGAGTTGCCGCACAAAATCATTGACTGACCATTTTTTAATGATTATTAGAACAATTAATACCCTCAAAAATTGAACTAGCTGAGTGATAAACGAATTACACAGCGTTTAATTTTTGTAGTAATTTTTACTTATAATATGGCCGATTGACCAGCTCTGTTCCCACACTTATCTGACTGACTATCATAACTTTCATTTATATGCAATATCCAATTTATCTTGACGATTTTCAGCCTTGCTTAATTCATTTTATTACGTTGTAACGAAAGTTTCCCGCCACCGCAAACATCGTCAGCACACAGTTCTCGAGGGCGTATTTGCTCATATTTTGTCAAACGATTTTTGGCATTTGAAAGAAACAGGTTTACTTTATAACACTGTGTTGTGAAATCTGTAAAAAATATAGTTATCATTAAGCATAAGGTGTCTCAAATGGAACTATTACTCTAGAGGATTAGAACCATCATTTACTTCCAGTTGTGTTGCAAAAAGTTAGCTACATAATATCAACGAATTATGAGTACAGCTTTAAGTACTATTGTTGTATCATGCGACACTGTGCAGGTTTGGTACCGAAAGTTCAAAAACAGTTATCTAAGGAGATAGAAGCTAGTTTTTCAGGCAGATATGGCGGAAAACTTTCGTTACAACCTGATATTACCGCGCTAAAGACAACTTTGACAGTCCACCAGAGACACCTGTTCTCAGTTTCATTTGACTGACCGCAGTATGTTTGTGTACACAGCAAACGTAATAAGCTATAAAAAAAACTAGGCTTGCTGAATTCGGAGACTTTTTTTGGCTCTGCGAATTTAACGTACGTGCGTATTTATACAGTTACTGATGCATACACGATTGATTTTAATAGATCGTCAGTCAGTTATGACTAGTTTTGAGGTGACGCCTTTATATCCGTGAGTGCATAACTGTCATATCTCATTAGCCGTAGAATGTCAAATTTTTGAGTTTATGACTCTTGTAACATACAGTGGTTGTTTTTTTATTTGAACGTTATCTTTTGATAGTAATCGACCAGGTTGTTCTTTTAAAGCAGACGCTCTTACACTGTGGTCCGCTTAGCCATTACCAATGGTCAGAAAAATCATTAAAAATGTCACAAATTACAATTAAAGTACTGATACATGTATGTAAAATATTTAAGTAGTTAAGTAAAATCAAAGTATAGGAATTAACTTGATGTTGAAGCGTAATATGTAAGTATGTTCTTATATTTGTAACCTTAATTTTGGACTGAAATACATTATCGTTATATGGTTCATTATCTTTCAAATTAAGGCACAAACAAAAAAATTGCTTAACAACGTTTTCATTTTCAGAGTGCATTTAGAATTACTTAAATCGGAAACCAAATCAAATTGAATCTTCTCAGTAAGCCCTACACGGAATTTATAAAGAAATTCAAACATTACATCAAATAGACAAATGACATTTTGCATTAAAGTATAAACAATGATTTTTTTTTCCTTTTTATTACTTCATGAACTGTCGCCTTCATGGACAAAATCAGACTGCAAGAATAATGGACGATATCAAATAAAAGACACTCGTATAAAATAAGGTGAATATTTATTTTTATTGCTACTCGTTTTTGATAATGGAACTTATTTTTATGGTTCCGTGTAGATGGAAGATTATGTGTTCTTCGGTATTCATGGCAGAGAACATTATCTGTAAAATGAAATATTTATAGATTCTTCGCATAATCTTAAATTTTGAGGATGAATGTAAAATGCTAAGATGAGAAAGAGAAATAAAAGCATTCTTTATTATTTCGAAACTGAAGCAGATTCTTTTAGTGCATAGGGTAGTTCTTTTAAACCACGTTGTGATAAAGATCACATATCTAATTTATCATTTACTTTGGCTTTCTTTAATGTAATCTATCCAAAATTTAAGAATTTTAAATCACTTCTGTTTTCATTTTTCTGCCATTTCGGCTATTAAATCTGTATATTTACTTTTCCCTGTATGCACTATTCTTTTTGTTCTTCGTCTCTTCAGACCGTTGCGCTAAAAATAGATTTAATTACGTCCGTTTGCAAAATCAACGGCTTTTTGTTTCCCCTCATTTGGCATAGCGTTGGCGTAGGTTATATTTTGTTGCCATACCTCGTCTTTAAAATTATTTGCTCGCGATTACGTCATTGTAATTTTATTGGATTAACTGTTAGGGTTGCTCTGGATTTGGCGTTATTGGTATCAGCCAAGTGTTTGTTCTCGCCAATGTGTAATTCTGTGCTGGCGTAATTTTTAAATCATTCCACCTTAATTTCACTGTCCATATAGGACGTCATTTTATTTTCGCTGAGCTACCACCGCCCGTTATAATAATGTTTCATTAGTATATGTTTAATAAAATAGTTTCAAGTATTTAACGACTTTTTATTTTATTGCAACTATAAGTGTATTCAAACATAAACAACACCTGGATTATCATGTATCACAACGCAGTCTTTAAATTTAAATCAGCCCAACCAAATAACTTCTTTACACACGTAAAAAGTCACAGATTATGGAGATGATTGCGTTCATTATGAACATGTGCATTTTTAATGTTTAACAATAAAGTTTAAAAAATGTTTATGTTTCCGGTCGGTTTACATATGTGCAAGGGTCGCGCAAATGAAAGTGGCTCTACAGGCGGTTTGAGAAATGGTTTAATGATATTAATATAATTTAGCATACAGAAGAAAGAGGTAATACAGGCAAGAGGTAATACAGATAGGCTAGACTAAGTCACACATTTCAGGCTGAACACAAGTGTCCCAGAGGTCAACGAGATGATGGATTCCTTGGGTGAGAAGCTCCGGGGAACGGATCTTTCATGCAGTGGTGTGTGCACACTTCCTTTGCTCATAATTTCCTCCGCTATTTAGAGACGCTCTCTTGAGAAGAATTCGGAGAGTCGCCAGTCTCGAAATAGCGGAGGAAATGCCTATGAGCAAAGGAAGTATGACAATAATTCTGCATGAAAGGTTGTTCCTTCAGCCGGAGCTTCTCAGCCAAGGTAAATTTCATCTCGTTGACCTCTGGAACACTTGTTTCAACCTACAATGTGACTTTGTCTAGCTTATATGTTACGCCTGTATTACCTCTTTCTTCTGTATACTAATTTATATTAATATCATTCAACCATTTCTCAAACCGCCTGTAGTGCCCCTTTCATTTGGGCTACCCTTATATTTATTTCGAAATTATAGAGGAGAAGAGGGTACTATGTAATACTATTTACATTTCTTACTATAAATTTATAGGCTCTTAAATAAAGTCCCCAAAATAATCATGAGTACATACCATAATTAATTGTAATGAAATGTCTCTTGTAAAGAAAAACAATATTTATTTTTTTGTTCCAGAAAATAATATTTAAAAAAGTTACGAATGAAATTTAATATGAAATAGTCGGGTAATAAGGAATAGGTGGTTTGAACCGTTAGAAAACTGATAAAACTTTATAAAACATATCTATTTTTCACTATAAAATCATATTTTAAAGATTATTTTAATATCTCCCTTGAGTCTATTTAAAAAAGTCGCAGATAAAGCATTCTTTTTCTGCTCCGTTCCTGTCAAGGTGAGCTTATAAAAAAGAGCTGAAGCACTGAATACGAATTTCCTCTCGTTGATCTTCGAAACATTTTCCGTTACAGAAGATACATTCAGAATCTTTGTTTTCCGGTTCTTTAATTGATGGCATGAAATACATTACAATATTACCATCACGCCATCTAGTAAAATGAACCTTTAAACAGATGAGCTAAACACTGTCAGCTAATCAACAGTGGTTTGATTTACTGTGTCAGCTAACACAGTAAATCGAACCACTGTTCTTTTAGTGTACAATATTATGTGTAGAATCAGTGTCCAAGTCATCAGTGTTCAAGTCACGTCTAGTAGGTTAAAAAGTTTTAAAACTTATCAGAAAACGTTTTGAAAATCATAAACACATTTTGTTCTGTAGTGAGTCACCCGACAACAGCAAGGGGTTAACTCTCATTTGATTATATAACATTGGAATCTTCTTTGAGTAGCTCATGGTATTCTCATTTGACAACAGCAATTGACAGAGCCAAAAACTCGATATTACACATTTCCCAAATATTTCACACATTCCTCTATTATTAACAGCTCAAAGATACCAGAACCATTTATTTCAATTCAATTAACTTTCCTCTTACAAATTACGACTTATTAAATCATTACAAATTCTAGGTATATTTTGATTTTGGTGGAAGTCACCAAGTTCGTCATGTTTGTGGAAATATTTAAGATTCATTTAAAAAGGAATATAAATAATCTTAAAAATATGCAGATTGAACATATAAAATGGGGGGAGATTAGATTATTTCTTACGGACAAAAAAGGTAGTTCAAAACATTACTAGGGATGGACGCGAGACGAAAAATAAGCGTCTCGCGTCTCGCAAAATAGCCTAAAAGCTTGTCTCGTCTCGCAAAAATCCCTATATCGTAATGTTAAAAATGTGTGTCTCGTCTCGCGAAAAAGCTGTAAATCTCTGTCTCGTCTCGCAAAAATGTCGTCTCGCGTCCATCCGTAAACATTACCGAAAGATGCCGATAATATACATAATGTGGAACCATCTTCTAATCCGATAGGAAAAGAAATCCGATATCTTTCCCATTCTATTCATGCAAATCGCATTTTTAATCATTATTTCTATCCTTTTATGGATTTTTAAAGTTTAATGCACCGGGGTGCGTGTAAAGTTTGTTTTGGAGTTTGAAAAACAGGAAAGTACTTGAGTTACAAAGGTAAATATAGAGTGTTTACCTTTGGGAAGATAGCTATTACGATTGCGACATGAAATAGTTGTACCTTCCGGCGAAATGGAGGTTGAGTTTATCTTTTTGTGTGAACTGTAAATCGACGATGCGATGTTTGTTTTTCCCCAGTCTAACTCAGTATCTATTAAACCTTCTATTTCTTATAGTAATACGATATAATATATGAGCCGTACTCTGATGATGTATTATAACTTAACACTTTGAGGCGCAACCCTTTCCCAATGCTGAAAAAAGGGCAGGCGTTGCCATCGCTCGACTTAACTACCAGCAAGATGGCAACGCCTGCCCTTTTTTCAGCATCGGGCCATCTATCCAGCTGTTCTCGCGTTCTTCCATATTTCAGCAGATGTCAGTGCAGTTAAAAATAATCGTGACCATTTTTTTACGGGAAAGGACGTGCTAAAAAGTAAAGAATTCTCGTGGAGCTAGGTCACCCGCAACTATTTTTATAGAAATCCAATCTATTCTTCGTGACTGGCAACAGTCAAAACGTCAGAGTTGGGTGATTCCAGAGCGGGATCACTGCGCGTTAAAGGGTTAAGGGCTGTTTAACGCTAACGCAATTTTTCAAATCCGGCGTGTTCAGATCATAGAGCTGATATAAATGATAGAGAGTGCTTTGGCAACCCTAACTTAAGGCACTTAGTCGATCGACTGCCTTGCGGCAAGATTTCGCGCGCTTACTTGCACATCCAACTCGCCTTGATTTTCTATAGAGCATTTGTGGCCAACGGGCAGTTTTCATTGTTCTATTTTAAGGGGGGAAAAGGACACACAGCTGCTTTGCATGTGGATGCAATTCATGGTGAAAGTTTCTGGTACAACATTTCACAGGAGAGCGGGTTTTTTCATATTTATAAAACATATTTTTTATAAGAAAAGACTCTTTCATTGTACCCACATCTACTAAGCCATGGTCATATATTTTTTTTTTACGCCAAGAGGATTTGTAATGCGCATGTTGGCTGCAAATTTCGCCCGTAGTTCACGCTTACAACTCGCCAAATGTGGCGATAAGGCTAGAGTCTAGCCTCTGTGCGCATTTCCTCTACACAAGTCACATGGTTCATTCTGCAGCCTCAGATTACCAACAAGTTTGAATGGTGATCGGCTCTCTAGTATATTTTTACTTTCTGGTTAAGGCAGACAGTCGACATATGCGAGAAAAAAGTGGAACCTTTCATGCTTAAACCCAAAGAGCGAAAAGAACAATATATTGCGGAGCGATCCGTTTCCATGGAAACCTACCGGTATTTCCGCAAAAGTGCTCTTTAAGTATTTTTTTTTGAGAATTCCTATCCTCGCTTAGTCTTTTTTCTGAGAATTCCCCTACTCGCTTATTGTTATATTTCGCTCCGCTCTTGTGATCGAAAAACGCTCCTAAAGGAGAAACGCACTTCTCAAAACTGGGTCAAAAATCGCTCCGACTGACCGTATTTCGCTCGTTTAGTTTAAGCGTGTTACTATCTGGTGCAACAGAAAAAATATTATTGGAAGCATGAACTTAGGTTTTTGAATATGTTTACATAAAATGGTGTTCAATATGTCTATCGTTCATGAGTGTGCCGGTAATAGTTGTCTACTCACTCTGCATCAACCTGGTGTTCACAAAACTAGCATGAAGAAGAGGAACTGAGATTTTGATTGACCAATTCTTTTAGCTCTAATCATAGAAAGAAATCCAAATGTGCAAGATCTGGTGATTCTGGAAACCGGCCATAAAACCTATCCTTTTATGTCTAAAGACACCAATCTTCATGCTTCCAATAGATTTTTTTTTCACCGGATGTGACGTACCATCCACGCCATCTGGTGGTTTCCTGTAATTTGCATATTCTTCTTCAAGATGTGTGTGATCATTCCACAGGTGAAATTTTTATTTTAGAGATCAATTTCTGTGTGATTCTGAATTATCCTTAATTTATGGACATGAGTGTATAATAGGTGTCCCAAAACGGTAATAACGGGTTTTAATTTTTTATGTGTTAAAGATAATTGAGCAACGTAAAATGAACAAATATTCAAAATAATTTAGACAAAAAGACTGCATTAAGAAAAAGTTCCTTTCGTTAATTTTCAAAATTTACACTCTATAAATTTGTATACGAACCCTGTACAAAATAATTCCCAGTTAGTGAAACGTGCAACATATACTAATGTGGAGATGCACAAAAACTTCAGGCTTTCATCATAAAATGTCTCAGCGATATTTTTAAACAAAGATGATGTGGGGCTATACATGAATTTGAATGTAAACATTTATTGCTAGAGTGAAAAAAATAGTCTCTTTTTTAATATATGAACGACCCTTGAAGTGCTATTATTCTACATGATCTTTTTCCTTTCGAGAACTATTGAAAAGTGATTTAAGTTAAGGTAAAGCATACATTTACCTTCATATATCAGAAAATTTTAGGATATAATTCACAAACTTTGTATATCACGTCGTTAGTGTATGAGGCACATTTTATTAAGAGATAATTTTTTTTTTTACGGGGTACTATACAAATTTAAAAAGTGTAACTTTTTGAAAATTAACCATAGGACATTTTTTTAATGTAGTCTCTTTTCCTACCACAGTTTGAATATTTTTTTAATTGATATTACTCACTTATTTCTAATAGATAAGACGTGTTATCTCGGTTTTGGGACACCCTGTATAGCTTGCTTTTCGAAAAGTTAAGCATTTAAAAATAAAAAATGTTAACTATAAAGATTTTTTTTTTTCAGCAATAGTGAAAAATTGAAAATATGGCTTTTAAGTTTCAGTTTTTCTCTGGGTAACGCTCATAAAATTACTATGGAACGAGTAAAATGTATCTATTCTCAAAAATAAGCACAAGAAATACGAAAAATAAAGATATACCCATCAAGCTACATTTTATTCGATAGAAAAAGTAACTAATAAATGGATCTGTGCCTAGGTAAAGTTGCAGTGAAACTCGAGTTCAAAATAAAAATAAAATAAAATAAATCTCTCTTGATATTTTTCTTTTACATCCCATGTACTGAAAAAGATTATTATATCTTTTCTTTTATGCATAAAAGCATAACTACATGAATGTTATTTTTATATCATGCACCGATTTTATGCTTTTTCTACTTTATTCTCTGGAGAGATTTCTTTTAGCAAATATTATTTTGCATCAAGTAGTTTGAAGTATGAAGGTAATTTTAGAAGAATATGGAAGTTACTGATACAGCAAAAGCATGCGATGCATGATAATGTGAAATAATTCTTTAAAATAGACAGACGATATATATTTGTTTAAGGGAACGAACTTACTTTGAACTTTATTTAAATAATAGTTATCTAGGCAGTTATGATTTGCACGTAAAAGAAGCATCATTTTTTATTAGAAATCTACTTTACATATATATATATATATTGATTTACCTATATATAAAGTATTTGATTTAAACTTATTTCAGTTGAATGTTAGATATAATACTTATATTAAAGTTTGGCGATTTTTCACCAAATACAGTCGGTATCGCCAAACTGGATCAGGCTATGAAACACATTTTGGTGAAAATTTTGGCGATATTTCGACAACAATGTCCAAGCTTGGTGAGTTTTCGAGATTTTCGGTGGAATTCTTAAACTTTAATGAATTGGAAGTTTTTTTTGGGAATCTTTAACCCTTTCCGTACGAACGCCGTGTATACGCGTTCAGTGGAAATTTACTGAAAAGGACAGCAAACGCGCATGCGCGGCGACACATACAGGGGATTTTCAAATATTCTGGGTCAAAACTCCAATATTCGAAGTCAGCCATGACAGCCACGTTACTTACTTTTTCGATACTTATCGGTTTCTTGAATCCAATGACAGCCTGCATAAAGTTTGAATCGAATGTTTTAACGGTCAACCACTATTGAAAAGTTTTTCATCTCCTAAATAACAAATGATTATTGTTTAAATTTGAAGTTATTAAAAAAAGAAAAGTTCACCTGCTTTAGAAGTGTCAGGCGTAACTTTGCTAATGGATTGTGAACCTGGGGTTACATATTTGTGTATTTAAAATATTGTTATTATTTTCTTTAGTTCTTTTTGCAAAAAACCAAAGAAAACGAATGTTTGAATTAAATTTAATTTAATGATTGATTTTATTGAGCTAAAAGTTACAAATTCGTTAGAATCAGGCCTTAAAGATTGTAATAAAGTTCTTCATCGTAGTTTAGCGTAATTCTAGTTGCTAATATTTGCTACTCTCTTCATTATTACATAATTAATAACAATTAAAAAACAATAAAATATTTTAATTTTTTTAAGTTCATCTTTTGAGAATGTCGTATGCCGCTGACAATTAATTGAATATTATAGAGACTTTAATTCAAAAGATAATAATAAAAAATTAGAAAATCGCTCCTGCAAAGTAAACATTTTTTGGTGTATTGACGATGATTTAACATATGACTTTTTTCATGCTTTCCGTATATGCCAATTTTTTTTTTTTTTTTTTTTTTTAATTCTAGCTTTTTAAATGTTTAAATCCATCTATAGGTTTTGACCATAAAATTTTAAAAATCCGGCTGTTTGCGACAATCAGTGTGCTCCAAACTCTTGCTGCCACGTATATGTGTTTCATTTTGTATTTTAAATAAAATGAGTCATTATTATTCTAGCGATCACCAAAGGATACTATCTGTTTATCAGATACCCCCAGCTTTTAGATAAAGATTTTATTATTGTTACTAGCTGCAGTACCCGTTCTTCGCACGGGAATGAATGGACTTTTGAATAATACGATTTCTTGTGATTACTATTTATTGTAATAAAGAGATATAGCAAAAATGGATATCGCGTTATATTGTGTTCATGATCATGCATACCGAATTTCAAGGCAATCGTTTGTATGGTGAAGAAGGCGATGCGGCGTAGCACAACCTACTGGCGAGTTTTAGCAAAACGGATACGGCGGAAATATTCTTCGCATTCAGATATCGATGTATACGAATTTTCTTGACAATCGGCTCGATAGTCCTGAAGTTCATGTGTTGACGTGACATCTAGTGTCAAGTTATAGGAAAATGGATAGCGCCAAACTCTTCCCTTTGTTCAAATATCTATGTATACCTATTTCCATAGCCATCAGTTGCACAGTCAAGAATTGATACACTGCAGGGCCATCTAGTGGTTAATTAAAGTAATGATTTGCTACAGCGCCGTCATGTGGCGAATTATAGCAAAATGGATAACGCCAAAATATTCTCATTGTTCAAATAGCTATGTATACTGATTTTCATAGCGACCGTTTGAATGGTCAAGAATTTGGCCTGCTGCAGCGTCATCTAGTGGCGAGTTCAAATAATAATGCATTGCAGTGCCATCTAGTGGTGAGTGACATCAAAAGGAACACAGTTAGAATATATTCTTCGTGCTCAAATGTGTATGTATAAAAAATTTTATGCCGATCGGTCGAACGGTATAGAAGTTGATGCGTTGCAGCGCCATTTAGCGGCAAGTTACAGCAAAATGGATAGTGAAAAATATTCTCCGAGTTCTAATATCCGCGTGTACCAAATTTCATCGAAATTGGTTGGACGATATTCGCATAGCAAACGGCTAAACGGAATAGAATTCGACGTTCTTCTGCACCACCTAGTGGCAAGTTAGAGGAAAACGGATAGCATAAAAACCTTCTCCATGATAAAAGACTTAGGTGAACAAAATTTCATGGCGATCGGTGAAACGGTGGAGTTTTTCAACCTCATACACATATACCAACATTCATTTTTATCTATAACCAGTGTTATTATATATACCAGTCTCAAATAAAATCCAGTTTCATATGTAAGTCTCGCCAAATTGCCAATACACCATTTTGCAAGAGTTTTTTCAGGGAATCATTCGAAGCATTGACTTAGTAGCAATCAAAATGGGAAACGGTTCGACCGCCAAACAGTAAAGCAGACATATTTTTAAAATTATCAACTATAACGTGTTTTATTCATGGTTACCTCGATGAGAAGAGTTCAATTTTCTGAAATTTGGCGACATTCTCCCCAAGTTAAATCAATGTACACAATTGGCGAGATTTCTGAAGCGAGATCGTTTGAAATGCCCTAATAACAGCATTATTTCTGCACGGATAGTTAAAATTTAATGCTGTATTCTAATAAAACCTATACACTTGTTTTCGAAAATGCTATTTCCTTAAGCTCTCAGTAAATTGCGCCAAAAATCCTAAAACTGTGCAAACCGCTAGAACTCACTTTCTAAAAATCGGACTATCAGCCATTTTATTTTTCGCCAAACTAAAAAAATTTACATATTAGTCTCGGAAATCTTCAATCCTCATTGTTTTGCGTATAAAACATTTGATTCCTGCTCTCATTTCTTATGCGCACACGATATTATAATTAAAAAAAAATAACCTTGCAAATATAAACTAAACAAAATCATTCTTTTATTTTTACTTTGAGAGTTTAAAACATTTTATTCGGCAAAATCGCCACACACGGCAACCACGATGCTTATTTCACACTTTTTTCACCACAGGGGTTACAATTACGGAAAGCTTTCTGCGAGGAGAACATAAAAAATTCCGGGAACGGGTGGATTTTCAAAGTTTTAAAGTAGATTATCATTTATTCTATATTATTCTACATATCTGTGCAAAATTTCAGGCTGATAGGTCCATTTTTGTGGATTTGTATACTACCCAAATCGACAAACTGGCAAACAGAATTTCATTTTTATTTATAAGATTATTATTAATATTTATAATAATTATTTTTTATGGGTGGGGATGGAGGATTTGCTGTTGATCGCGGTAGAGTCCCCTCTGTTATGATACTCTCCAGTCAGCCCTTTTGCAGTCAGCGGCTTCTGTTTTTATATTTTATTTATTTTTCAGAGTTAAGCGGATATTTGTTCTTTGATAGTATTTTCATAGTCTGGTGTCAGAAAGTTAAGAGTAAGCAAGGTGAAGAGATGTATGGATAATGGAGGAAAACATTTTATCCATATTGCAGTAGTCAGATATATTAATGAAATTACAGTACATAGTGTAGATTCCGGACATTATCTCATTCATCAGGAGAAGAATTGAATGATGGTGATAATGCCACCAGTTTTCAAAGTGTGTCCGTACTTCAATCACCGGTATCACACACTAAAGTACTTTTTAATAAACTTAAACTGTGCCTCTTAACTGTGCATACTGCCTCTTAACTGTGCATAAATAAATCTTCCTAAATCTTCTTCCGAAATATAAATTCTCATTGTTCTTTTTAAATTAAAAGTTATTTTAAACTTTACCCATCGAAGGCGATACAGTTTTTCACGCTGAGTACTAATTTTTATACATCTCTTTCACTTCTAATGTCGGAATTACTCATGAGAATGAGCAGAATATATTATGCAATTCTTTTTGATGTCTTTTATGATACAGAAAAAGAAATTAATACGGAATGCATTGTAATTTTGAAGACTTTTATGCATATTAGGCTTAGTGATGAACATCTCAACTCTTCCAGTGTAATTTAAGCAGGCGCATTTGGTCCCCGTTATAACTTAACCAGGTTTGACATGTGCGTTTATGGCTAGCAATAAGTTGCTAAACCCTAATTATTTACAATGGGAATAATTTTTCGTAATGGTGAAATGATTTGAAGTCAGCTTTCTTAAAAAAAAAAAATCATACCTGTAAATATGAATAAGTTTCATGAAAAATGTTATTAAAATAAACATAAGTCAGAAAGCAGTTTAAAGTCAGTTAAATTATTTATTAGAAAATACAGTAAGCCGCCATAGTATAAAAGTAAATTTTCGCATTAAACATGTCCGTTTTGAGTCAAAATAAAATTCCCCGACGAAGCTGTTCATCTTCTTAAAAGGTTTTGCAAATGAAAACGAATAATTCAAAACATAAAAGGCAAGGAATTCGAGTCAAAGGAACTATATATAGCTTCAAACAGAATACCACTCCTTTTGGTATGTAGTATATGCTTGGTAGATTACGACATTTGACTGTAAAACAAAAATGATGATCATTCTTTGGAGTTCCGAAGCAATTCGAAAAATTGCGATTCTACTGAATGTAAAACAAAAGAATCGTTTTCAAGCGATTGCTTACGAATGTTTTTCGTTTCGGATGTCGTTTTCGAGTGCAAGAATCATAAATTTAGAAAAAAGGTTTTGAAAAAAGTTCCTTTTCTTGTAAGCTGGTCTTTAATCTTCTTGCCGCAAAATTATACTAAAAGTGAAGAAAAATATCTCCATCTTTTGATGCATATAAAATGTCACTTTAAATGATAAAGTGTCTTTCTTTTTAATTTTAATTTTAAAGATTTAGCTTCATGCCGCCATAATGAGACAACTTTTTTAACCCATTTATGCCTAGCGTCCCTTTTTTGGGACGGCATTATCGCTATCAGTCGAAAACGTTATTTATTTTTCCTAGCCTTTATTCACGAGTATTGAACCTCAACTCCACAAAATATTTTAACATGACCTAGTAGGATGTTGAAACTTCAATTTTTATACATAAAGATTTTAAAAGAAATCATCCCTTGTTCAAGAAGTTGACATCAGAAATGTATCTATTACTGCTGATATTGGCGAAAATCGCAAAAATATCTAGGCACAAATGGGTTAATGAGACTTAACGAGAATGGCGGTGTGAAAAAATACCATGCATTCAAGCTTTTTTCAGTTCACCATATGCTAATATACAAGATGTCTCAAAAGGTTATTGCCAAACTTAATATGCTGGTCTGTTATACCATGAAAAGCAATATTTACACAGGGACTCGTGTCCGAAAATGCAAACGGCTACCGCAAGAGGGCGATGTTCCCAAGCGTATGGAATCTTGATTATTTTTGCCTAGGGCGTTGCCGGAGATGAATCAGTTAGTCCACTGACTCATATTTGGCCTATCTGAATTACGTGTAGCGGATGGGAATGGGCGAACGATGGTACGAATATAACTTGAGCAGAATGTTCACAAGCGTCGAGTCGAAAGAGAAATGATGTCATAAGATGTGTGACTTTTATTAAATGACTTATTTATTAATATAACTTCCGATCTGTATCACAGTGCACGTAATGCATATCGGCCAATTCTGAGTTAGTAAGATGGTTCATCCATATAGTCTTAGATTGAAATGATCAGGCTTCCAGGCCAAATGATAAGCCTGGAAATATCGCCCTCTTACGGTTGCCGTTTGCATTTCCAGACACAAGTTCCAATGTAAATCCTGTTTTTTATGGCATGAGACTAGCATTCTCGACCAAGTTTCGCTACGACATTTTGAGACACTTGTACTTCTGCTTGTAATTAATATTATAGTAAAAATATTTTTACAGAACAGATGGTAATAGTTCCCCATTACTGCAGATGATTTTCAGAATTCTTTGAGGGCTTTCCTATAGTCAACCACTTGTGCACATGTCTCTGAATGAATGCATTTTTTTCTTAACATGATTTTTACTCAAGCAATTTTTTTATATTTTATTTTATCAAGATGAGACGACAAACAGTTTCGTACATTCGATTTGTAATTTTAATTGTAACAATCAATAAGTTATTTTGTACATATAATTCGCATTTGGTGTAAAATAATTAACATGAAAAAAGTTACTGGTTTCGGTAACTATGACTTACCAGCATCAGTGACAGAATTTATTGAATCTATTATCAGACAAGTGACAGAATTATCAGCAGGCTAGGTATGTTTGATTTAAACACTTCCTGACAATCGCGACGTTTATTCTTTCAACGGAAACCTCAAAGGCGAATGCGAACGCATTCATCATTGTGTAAAGACATGCAGTAAAGAAATGAAAGTCTCATCACCAAGAAAGCTTCAGAGAAAACTATACATGTTTCACTTCTACAAGACATAGAAATTTTAAAAAATTCAAAATATTTTTAAAAGCATTCGAGACCAATATCCAATGTTTTACTTAATATAAGTATTAGTCGAGTCATGAATTTCAAAGGTCATGAAATCTTTTTTTTAAATGTTGAATATTTAAAAATGTTTAATGCCTTGAAAATGTGAAACATCTATATTTTTCGCTAAAATTTTATTTATTGAAATTTTTCACTTCTTTATAGCATGCCCTTGAAAGAATAATTTTTTATTTTATGCTTTTAAGACTCCGCAATAAAATCTCCCATTGTTATCTTTTATAAGTAACATTTTTATTTTGTGCTTTTTAGTTACAAATCAAGCATGTTTCATTTATAACTAAAAAGCATAATGATAGACTTCATCTAGAAAAGTCCTAGAGTTTTCTAAATTGGAGTATGTCGCACACACACGAAGACATCCACAAACCTCAATAAAGTGGTTTTTAGGGTGGCACAATGGCACGACAGAAATCTAATTTCCATAATGAAGAATAAAAACTCTGCCAACATCAAGGCAAGACGACAAAAATCTAATTTCAATAAAAGCTTCCCAAACGAAATCACAAAGATATCATCCACATTAAAAGGTCGTTAATACATACTCTCCAACACATCCCTCTATTTTAATTAATTAATTAACTTTTTTACAAAAGAAAAAAACACTTTCGATAAAGAGCTTCTAAAAAGAATCCATTCAAAGCTATCATTCACGTATCCATGTATGAAATGTTCGTTAATACAATCTCTCCAACACATCCCTCTATTTTAATTAATTAATTAACTTTTTTTCAAAACAAAAACACTTTCAAAGTTTCTAAAAAGAAATAATTCAAAGATATCATTCACGCATACATGTATGAAATATTTATTAATACATTCTCTCCAAAACACCCATAATTTTAATTAACTTTTTCCAAAACAAAAACGCTTTCAATAAAAAGCTGCTAAAAAGAAATCATTCCAAGATATCCTTCCCATATTCCTATATGAAAATTTCATTAATTCACTCTCCCCAAAACATCCATCGATTTTAATTAATTAATAAATTAACATTTTCCAAAACAAAATAGTTTTTGCAAAAGATCCTGCGACTCATCAAGAAAAAAGACATGGAACTTTGAAGTTTCAAAAGAGCTACAGCAATCAGTTTCCATTTAATATTTTTAATCTAATTTAACGTTCTCTTTCTTTTTTAAATTTTTCATCAGCTAGAAAGGTTTCGGAATTAAACGTGATTAATTTAAAGAATAAAACACAAGCAATTTGATTCGGGGAGAAATGTTTTGACTTCAGACGAAACAAGTCTCCAGTGGCTCGGCTCGTTAAATTACGGCATTTCACTGTAAAACAAAAGGAGAGTGTATTCAGCCAAATGATATCAAACTCTGTAGTGTTCCCTTAATTGCGTTTGTAGTGAGAGTAAAACAGAAGATTCGTTTCCGAGCAATTAAGGTTTATGATGTGTCTTCGTTGCAGATGTCATATTTGCGCTCGAGGAACGTAAATTTTGATCCGTATTTTGTACAAACTTTTCCTTTTTTACACTCAAGTATTCTGCTGTTATGTTTGGTAGTTTATATTTTTAATGGAACCTTGGAGATGCATTTCGGTACATTGGAGCTTCCATTCACAAACAAAAGTTTGGTGGAAATTGTCGGACAGTATTGCCACATGACCATTTAAATTCGATATCAGAAGGTCGCTAGAAAATGCTCAAAATTATTGCTGATGCTCAGAACCAATGTTTCTTTTTTGCCTTCCGGGATTGGCATACATTTTCTTTACATTTTCATTTTGTGCTTTTTCGTTACAAATCAAGCAAACGTTTCATTTGTAACTAAAAAGCGCACTCATAGACCCTTTTATAAAAGTCATATAATTTCTATAAAAGAGTGCCATATACAGACGCAGACATGCACAAAGTTAAAAAAAAAGTGGAAAAGCCTTGTTTTATAGCGTGAAAACAAGCCACAATGGCAGAAATCTAATTTCAACAATGAATAATAAAAACTGCGGGCACCAAGACAACATAACAAAAATCTAATTCCAATAAAAAGCTTCTTAAAAGAAATCATTCAAAGATGTCATTCATATATCCCTGTATGAAAGATTCACAAACACATTCTCTCCGAAACATTATCAAATTTTAATTACTCAACTTTTTTTTTTCAAAACAAAACTCCTCTCAATAAAAAACTTCTAAAAAGAAGCCACTCAAAGATATAATTCACTGTGTAAGAACCTGTATAAAAAGTTCATTAATACACTCTCCTTAAAGCATTCCTTGATTTTAATCAATTAAATAATTAACATTTTCCAAAACAAAAATTTTTACAATTAATAGCTTTTGTGAAAACATCCTGTGACGCATTACAAAAACAAGACATTAAACTTTGATACTTCAAAAAACCAATAGTAATCAGTTCCCATTTAATATTTCTAATACAATTTAAGGTTCAACTTTCTTTTTAAAATTTCTCATCAGCTAAAAAGGTTTCGGAAATAAACACGAATAATTTAAAGAATAAAACGCGTGATATTTGATTCGGGAGGAGGGGGGGGGGGGGGGGGTAGATGCCGAACTTCAGACTAAACGAGTCTCCAGTGGCACTGTTCGTTAAATTACGGTGTTTCACAGTAAAACAAGAGGAGAGTTTATTCAGCCAAATGACATTACAACTGTGTAGTGTTCCCTTAATTGCGTTTGTAGTGAGTGTGAAACAGAAGATTCGTTTCCGAGCAATTGAGTTTAAAGATCTCTTTGTTGCAGATGTCATATTCGAGCTAAAGGAATGTCAATTTTGATGCGTATTTCGATCAAACGTTTCCTTTTTTTTTACTCGAGTATTCAGCTATGTGTTTGGTAGTTTATTTTTTAATGGAACCTTGGAGATGCTTGTCGGCACATCGGTGCTTTAAGCTGCAAATAAATGTTTAGAGGAAATCGTCAGTCAGAATTGTCACATGACCACTTAAATTCGATATCAGAAAGTGGTTAGAGAATGCTCGAAATTATGTTGATATACAATACCAGTGATTATTTTCTGACTTCCAGGCATTCAAATAATGATGATAAAGCTAATGATGTTTATAATGAAATGTTTTTATGGTAAGAATTGCGTTGGTTGCGGTTCTTTCCGTAAGCACTATACAGGCGTTGCAGCTATTTTCTTATTGAAATTGGCAACAAAATTTATTTATTTATAGTTCTAAAATGTAAGCCCCCTGTAGCGATTAAAAAGATCCAGCCATTGTTACTGGGCAATTTTTTTTGTGGTGTATTAAATATGACCTAAGCGTAAAATTTTCATTGAATACTCAACGGCGAAGTATAAAATATAAACCTATCAGTACAGATGAGTCATTAAATTTGTGTTTTCATATTTGTTCTAGTTTTATAAATAAAAGTACTGGCATACTTGGTTCTAAAAAATGTTTATCAATAAAATTATTTTTTAGAGGAATCAGATTTTGAGTAAAAATATGCAGCATATTGCGTATTAGTGTATATTTTTAAATATAAAATGATGACATCTCATCCATTACGAAATAAAAAAAAAGTTTTAATTGTAAATTCAACTTTGTGTTGAACTGTGTTCTATGAACTTGTGTTGAACCTTTTTTTAAACGCAATACAATCTCAGTTCACACAGTTTGTATTCTTAGTCAGATCTTTAAAATGTCACCAATAGGATTATTTTCACAAATTTCATTAAGAAGTGTTGGTGCAGCATTATAAACAAATAATACAAATATGTCATTCCTAAAAATTATGTTTAAAAAATTATTTTCAAATCAAGCAATGCTCTTAATTTTTTTTAAACATTCATAAAAAAAGTTTTCCGATGTTCGAATAGCATGTGCTTTTTGAAATGCAAGTTCTAGATTTCTCAAGAACGTCCAAATCCATTTTGATAATTTAAATTACAATCGATTCAGCTAGACTTCTACGACGTTCCAAATATTTTCGTAGCACGTGAAACTGTTTATAAACTGACACCGATGTTTTCCTCGAATTTTTTGCTATTGCTGTTCGGAACAGTCGAGACGATAGCCTCCTGGCTATGGGTCTCAATCAACCAACCTCTCAAATTGTGCTATTGTTAGTGTTTTTATTGTTATTACATAAGGTCAGTTGAACCCAACCCTTTTTAATAAATTGTCTATACTTGCAATTTAATCTGTTTGTCTCACTATAACCCAATTCTTTTTAAGTATTGGATTTGTCTGTCTGTCTGAGCGTGATGAAGATTTTGTAATTATGTAGCATGTACTAGACGTCGGACAAGAAAATCCTAAGTTTATTTTAACTATTATGAGCACTTTCAAACAAAGAAAATAATCCTACAATATCGTCCCTGATTCACTGATTTTTGTAACAATTCTGGGTAATCACTCCAAGATAAAACTTTTACCACCAAACACATAAAAAAGTTAAGCACATAAAAAAAAACTGCTGCTTGAAATTTTTCATAATTATGTATGGAAATATAGAAAACAATCTGCGCTACTTTAAAAATCCGAAAATCTACCCGTTCCTCAATTTTTGAGCAATTTCTCGCTATTTTAAACTCCATTTTATTTCGGAGAGTAAAGAAAAAGGTGAATCATCTGCGTGATAAAATTATCTGTCGTTAGTGACAACTACGTCATACAGAAATCACGGTTATCAGGACTTGAATGAAAATTTACGATTCCAATTCGTTTAAAATAGTTTTTCTGGTCTACCGTGTGGTAGTCGATCTAACGGTCCAGTATTTTGGGTGGTTCTCTCCGGATATATCATGAATACGCTTCACAATTTAAATTTCGAACTTCGTTCACCTATTGTTGCACTGCAGTTTTCAGAATAGTCTCACTTTCGCAAATCAAAAGACATTTCTCTGAAGTTCAGTACTATTGTCCTCCTCCGTAGGGAATATCATTTTCTTCATTCTATAAAATTGCCCTCCATGGTTTCTCAAACGTGGTGTTTTATACTAATTTCCAATGCATCAGCAACATAACAAATTGGTACCGTCACGGATTAGCCAGAACCTGGATAATCCGATCCCAGCTAATCGAGAAGCTACTGTATATACGAACCATTTTCACTGGGATGTCTAAGCATGTGGCGGCACTACATCAACATTATAACTCATTATAGCTCGGCAATTGAAAGCTAGGCAATCGGGTAACTTTTGCCCTACCGTGTAACGCCTTAATCTACCAAACAGAATTCGTGGGTTCAAAAACAGATCTCCATATCCTTCCCATCAAGAAAAGCCAAATGCAGATTTCATAACTTAGCTTTTACAATACAAACAGACAGTTTTACTGAAATCATAAGCACATTTCGAGTTTCTTAGAAAGTATCAGAAATAAAGAAAGAAACAGCTAGTGCTAGAAGTAGATAAAATTAAATATAAACACGAAAAGTTGCTTTGAATACTGTGAATCTGTTTCAAAAGGTGTGAAATTCCTCTCTTCATCAAGGGCAAAGTATTCATCAAACTACAAGTAGATGAGAGAACAAAAACTGAACTTAACCCTCCAAGCGGTTGTGACGTAAAATCCCGTCAACTTCATTCCAGTTTTCAATGCAATACATCTATAATTTAAGTTATTTATATCACTCATGTATAATGAAATATGTTTTAATATTAAAGTTCGAAAAAAATTCACGAGCTTTTATTAATAATTAAAAATCTTTCTATCAAAACTTTATCTTTTTTATATAAGTTTAAAGCTGCATGAATATTTTGCCATTAAAAAAACTTTACATTATTTGCCCATTTCCAAAACGTCCAGAGGGTTTTAAATACAACTGAGGAAAAAAAATATTGCCACTCTGAAGAAAGAAAGAATTTAAGAAATATCTTTAAATAAATATATTGAATAGCATAAAAGCAAAATGAAAAATAACATATTAGGAAAAATAAAATAATAAAACATATAATAACTAAAAACGCAAAATAAAAGTTAAGTAAAATTAGCAAATATTGAAACCAGACAAAGAACACTTAAAATATATACATTGATAACCCAAAAATATCCAAAACTGAACGATTACCTTAATAACTTAATCTTCTTGGACAAATTGTTCAACGTCATTTTTTTTTCTGACTAAACACTAATTTTGACGAGCAGAATATATAAATGCAGAAAGTGAATTTGCCACTAGTAAATGTTACGTCTTCTTTTCACTGCAATATTACCCTGTAGTATCGAAAGAGATACAGTTAGCAGAAGTTGCACGAGATGCAAGTAATGCAGCTGCCATTAAGGATTTGCAGAGCATTAGAGATAAAGGTAGACGAAAGAGTTATAAGTTCATATGAAAGGAAGTTAAGTAGCATCGGAAAATTGTTTCCGTTAGCTGTAGTCACGAAATGTAAGCACGCTAAGCCACTTTTCTTATTTTCCCTTTAACCAAACCTATCCACAGCGTTTTGCTACTGATTTTATCGTAAGGTAACGCCTTTTGCACATTGAATTCAAACAAAAAAAATTATTTTAACCCTCTCGTCAACCTGAACCTCATATGAGGCTCCTACTTCAAATAGCAATATTTAGAGAGAAAACAATTAAATTTAGTATTTTTTTCTTTCAGTGATATCAATATCATTCATTCATGTAGAAAGTATATGAGGCTCTTAACTAGATGCATAAATCGTGCCTAGATTGCAGTACTAGTCCATTTAGATCATTTTTACAGTTTTCGCTTCATTGTTTCAGGAGAAAAATTAAGAAAATATTTACGCTGCTTTTTTACCGTTTTTTTTTCTTTTTAAGGTAAGTATAGTTTTTTTCTTATTCCTCAACCTTTACCTAATATATGCATCCTTTTAAATTAATTTTAGCATAATAAATGCTTCGAAAATGCAGAAATTAATATTAGAAAAATCTAATATTAATCGACATTAGAAAAAAAACATTTTTGCATGATTTATAATAGTATTTCGGATGCATTAAATGCTAGACAGATTTTTTTCTCTCTGATTTTTCATAATTCGGTGACGAGAGGGTTAATTGTAATGACAAACTAATTGTGTCTTAACAATAAATTTGTGTTTGTGGCATTTCAGTGAAAACCAGAAGAGCTCGTGTTCCCTCAGAGGAACTCGTGTTTATACACTAATTTATCCGTCATTTTTCAACGAATATTTTCCGTACTCTATAGAAACTTAATATATCCTTGAATTCTTCATCCAGGAGTCTGAAGAAGAGGAAAAAAATTCTATGAATCTTATGAAGTTTCTTCAGTTGACAATAAAAAAAGAAACGGATATTCGTCAAATAACGGAGATATTCCGGCAGCACTACTGCCAGAAAAATTTTGGTGAATTAAAGAAATAATTTTTAAGAGTGTATTCTGTGGTATTGGGTTGGGTACAGGGTAATTACGTTTTTCCGTATGTCAATATTTCGCCTGGCGACAACTACTGAAACTAATAATACAAAAAATTGCAAATACGTCATTTCTTTACCGTAAGCGCTAGATTAGAGAGCATTTTCCGAAATTCGTAATCTTAGGGGTCACGATTATATCAGGCGCGTGATCTCAAAGAAAAAAATCGATATCCGTGAAATACTTCCTGCAAAATACAGAACTCACGAATACCTATATAATAATTTCAGTACATTTTGATTATCGTCCTCGAAGGAGGATAGGCGGGAAACAAAAGGGGAAGGTGTCCATCTTTCATGGATGAAAAAAAAGATATTAACACTAAAATTCTTGCTTTAAAATGTAATAATAATGAATCCCATGTTTAGGCAAAGTTTGTTTGTAATTAAACACTTGTTGAAAATTTATTTGTTTGCATTTTACATTAGAAAAAAGCAATTACTTTGTTGCCAAACCCAATAGTGGGATGATCGGTAAAAGAGAGAGCGAGAGATTGAGAGAGAAAAAAAAATTGGGGGGGGCGTGGTCCCAGTGGGCTCAGCCCGCAGCCAAGATCTTAATCAGATCAGATCCATGGCAGCCAAGAAGCCGGTCCGCTGCTTACTAAAGCTGTAGCATCCCTTAACCTACCAAACCCAGACAAATCCACACGGTTCTTTGGCAGAAGTCTTTCGCAGCGGCAAGCGAGCCTTAGCCTTAACCAACCAAACCCAGACGAAATCCACACGGTTCTTTGGCAGAAGTCTCGCAGCGGCAAGCGAACGGGGTCCGGTTTCCCGACAAACGAATGTCTGAGCCGAATATCAGTCCCAATCAAGGAACGGTTGCCTGGTCGAGACCGGAACCAGATCCAGTCCAGCTCGCTCTCGACTGACAGCTGTCTTCCTTACAGACCACCTGGGACCAGTAGTAACCCCCTAGTTGTTCAACAATTGTTTCGTTGATTCCGATTGAATCTATTGTTGGAGCAATTTCGAGAACGGCCGCTGTAGCCCAGTTGCTGCCCAGATACTGCTGCTATCGATCTAATCTGCATTTGGGGTTGGTCCAAATGGCTCTAAAAGCAGAAGCGCCTCATCCCACATAATCCATGAAAAAAAGACAGACAGACAACTTAGAGAAAATAAGTTAGTTGTAAGTTGCTGCCGTCTGGGAGGTGTAGTGACTAAAGAACAGTTCTATCACGCCTGACCCATCAGTGGCATAGCGCTAGCGCTTCGAACGTGGAGACGGAAGGTGCATGGTTCGAAACCAGGTCTCGTCCGCCGGCCTAACCGCTCGGAGTTTTCCGTGGTTTTCTCCGAAACTCGCGTTAAATACAGATTAAGATCCCTTACGGAAGGCAATACCCCCCTTTGTCTTGATCCCTCGATCAGATAATTGGCCTTAACACCACATTTACATTTTCTATCACGCCTTTGGCCCGAGTTTCAATCCCAGCTTGAGCATAACTGTTAACTTGGTAGTCCTTAAAAGGGGGGTAACGCTGTCTGCATATGCGGTATTCCTAAAATGGCGAGTAATTCGGGTCTTAGTAGTGGCGAATGCTTGATGAGCATAACACGTGATATTCTGCGTCATATTCTATGCTCATTAATACACGTCATATTCTAAAACTTACGTATAACAAAAAAAATATTGGGGTGTGCAACAGCTACGAGTTATTGATATTTTACATCATGTTCCGACAAAAATAAATTTGCCGAAAAGAAATTAAAACTTTTTAACTGCCATCAGTCAATATTTCCACTGAATTTCAAGGATGAAAAAATGATTGATGATAAAACAATTTATATGAGGATAGATGAGAAGCCAGAGAGGTCTTCGGCATGTAATTAAGGATGAGATTTTCCTGAAACGTAAGTGCTTGTCTTTTGAGATAAAAATCAGAGTAATTAGTATTGTAAACTTGTTTAAATAGAAAGTGAAATTGTTAACTAGCAGGAAAAATCCTACTTCATAAAGGCTATCTGAATTAAAAAATAGCTTTTTACACATTTTCTGTCTTTTCGTATATTTATGCATACAGGATGTTCCCAAAAGGAGGAAACATGCTTTATTTCTTTGTCTATTACAGACAGATATATTCTAAAGGTGTCTCTCTCTATTCTAAATAAAAGTAACTGCCGCTGACGCCGCAGCCGCCGCTGTCAAGAGCTTGTTTGGCTATTACCTCTTAAACCGTAGGGATTTGAGTTTCGACTAAGATGTCCACGTATTCTTGAAATTCCGGGGAACCTGATAAACTAACTTAAATTTCAAAAATCGAATTATTTTAGAAGATATTAATAAAAAACTGAAAAAATAAACATAATAGTTGCCCGGTTTTGCAATTTTCGCCAGCATAAAATCATTCATTGCTTTGCAACAAAGCAATTCCAAGTATGTAGAGTCGCGTGATATTGACAAACATGAAGTAGAATCACACTACGTAAAGACTACGTTCAGAGAGAAGTTCCTCTAGTTAATTAAAAAAAAATCGATGGCAACGGCTGCCCTTTTTTCAGCATTGGGAAAGGGTTGCGCCTCAAAGGGTTAAAAAATAAAGTGGAGAGAGAAGTACTCTTGGCGAGAGAAAAAAAATGAAACAATCTGCAATTTCCAAATATTTATTAAAATTTAAATTTTAAAAATATGCTTGTATAATTACTTATGTATTAGTATGTACTTTCATAAATGACAAAATAAACAATATTTTTTAGCATTTTTCTTTCTTGACTACCAAATATTTATACTACATCGAGCGACCACCTCTCTTAACGACCTACTTTTTGCTGAACGGAAGGTGGTGGCTCTCGAGAAGTGTCACAGTGTATATATACACTACTCTCTTTTCAGTTCGCTTTGTGGATCTTTGTAATAGTTTGTTTCTTGAACGGTTTAGAGTTATAGTCACTGCAGACCCAACTATGTACGTATCAACTCGTCTGCTATCGGCCTATTTTTTTTTTTTTTTTTTACACTAAACTGTACGATTTAGTTCCAATAATGCATGATAACAATTTTTAGACAATTGACGATTCTGAGGAATTTGACGATTTCTCGCCATGTATAGAAGGTAAAGCCAAGATGGGGTTAGTTTAGGAAACCTATTTATGGCGACCAATTTCACTGATATGTCGCCAAAAGCTGCCAAACTTAGGGACAGTTGTGATTTCGTGCATTACGCCATCTGTGGTCTACACAAACTCTTATGCATTAAACATAGAATGGTTGACCTTTAAATAAACTACCCACTGGATTACAATCAAAAAGGAAATGTAAAGCTATATGCTAGAATAAACCTAAATACAAAATTTTCGCATTCTATAGCTAATCGTTTTTGATGCATAGAAGACAAACTAGTCAAAATGGTCCATACATACATACGTACGTACAGGCGTCATGCAAAAACAAACTGTTAAACTAGTAGCGCTAGTTCAAAAACCGACTTTCACAGAATGTTTAAAGAACGACTTCTGAACGTTGTCTGCACTATTTATGCTACTAGGACGTTATTTTATAGGTGTTCAAAATCTTTCATCCATCAAAAATCTAAGTACCAAAATCTTCCGCAATTACGATGCTTCCTTTACTCCGAACAAAGAAAGCAAAGTGTCTATAACCAACATACAGTTTCCTGAAAAGCTAGGCAGCTTTCTCACTTTGTCAAGTACAAAAAAAAAAAAAATCTGTATTTGCACTCCATATCCTCTGATTCATTCCACTCGATTAGTCAGCAAAATTGTTACAACATTTTTCCCTCGGATTATGAATTATGGAGTGGCAACACACACATATTCCTTGCACCTCATAAATAAAGTTTTATTTCCTCATCCAGTGGCAACTAATCCATCCGTAACTTTATAGTCTGCACCGTAAGCTATTGGAGTTAGATCAGGAAAAAAAAAATACATTTTCGGTTTTATTCTTTCCTGGAATACAGTGATAGCAATATGTATCCCAAAAACACGGATCCAAGCTTTTATTCCTTAAATATAGATCATAGACATCAAAATTATAAAGTTGAGTAAATAAAGGAACAGAATTTTATGGTAGTGATTAAAATTTTTGGCAGATGAAGCCTAAATAAGTACAAATTTTAAATTTTTATGCTGTCCTCGTACGAAAAAATTCTCAGTCAGTAAAATGTGCTTCATACATTAATTAGGTGATGCACAAAAATTTAGACTTAATCATAAAAATGCTGGGAGATATACTTGAAAAAATTTGGTAAGGGACTATACAATAGCAAAACGTACTATGTATTTATAGAATCTTTGTTTTTCTTTCTTAACTTGTGTACAGCTTCTAAATCGTAATTTTTAAGTGGGATTTTTTCTTTTCGGTAGCCGTTAAAAGTCGGTTTAAGTCATCATACATTTATTTGCATATCTCGGAGTCATTTTATGATGAAAGGCTAAACTTTTGTACAGAACTTAAGTAATGTATGCGGCAAATTATACTAATTGGAAAATTTTTTTAAGCGGAGGCCGTGAAAAATAAAACATAAAATACTTAAATTGTATATTTATTTACATATAATCTCCGAAATATTTTAACAGATTTCACAAAATTCTGTAACTTTTTTTACGCAACTTTGTAATTTAGTGCATATGTCAGTGATTAATATTTAAAGAATAAAGGTTAGGAGAGTGTTTTTGGTGAATCCTGTATAATCCCCACCCCCTCTCTAAAAATCTCAATTTCTTAAAATGAAAACTTCCCATACGATATAGTCATGGGATTTCTCTTGTGTGTAATTTTTATTTATTTTCCGAGGTAACATATTCAGAAACAATTATTTCTTATATATATTCGATAAAATGTTTAGTTTTAGCTTTCTTGTTTACTTTATTATGTATATTTTAAAATATAGGATAACTTATTAAGCATCCTAACATTATTGTTGATAATCAGTTTTTTTATTTTTAACTTTCTTTTTACTTACATTCATAAACCAAATTCTATCATGTTTTCACCTCCTATACATAGTATCAAACCCTCTTAACATGATGTCATTTTTATCTACTACACAATAGTTATGTCAAAAGATTGTATAGGCATTGTGCGTTCTATGCATAAAAATCTTTTACTACTTAACAAGTTGTTTATCTGATGAACTTTCAATTATACTGTACATAAATGGGTAGTTTATCTCTCGTCATCTGAAAACAAAGGGCAAGTTTTATTTCTTTGTTTATACTGAAGTGACAAGGATTTATGGTTGATAATATTTCTCTAAGATGTTTTTACTTATATATAATATGGAAGCATCAGTTGCAGATGATATTTATTTTACAGAAAGTTATTAATTGGATGTCAAGTTTTCTTCTTTTAGAGAAAATAAAATCTACTATGATTTATAAGACTGAAACTCTAAAAAAATATTTTTGCAGTGGCAGCTACTTGTCTTCTAGATACTGGCTGACCGACTGTGTAAGACACTGAACATGGTAGACGGTTGAAGTGTGAAGCTCCCTGTCACGTTGACACAACGTGCATATTTTTTCATAGAAAAAATATTAATACAAATCCTAATTAATATTGTCTAAATTTAAACTAATAATCTATTCTAAATCTAATTTAAAAGTTTTTAATAATAACTATCTTTTAAAGCTTTCATTTTTCCTCTTGGCCTTCTCAATCACAGCGCATTAACGTACTTCTAAATCATTTCCCTCTTATCAGCTGCTTTGAAATAAAATAACAGTTGACGCCGGCTAAAAGAATAATCATAACACCTCTTCGCTCGCATATGTTTTCTCTGCTCCGCTGAAACAGATGTGTTTGCGGTTTTCCTCTGCTGTGCAAGAAGCATATTGCTCGAAAAACACCTGCTAAAATTGTTCCAGAAAGTTCGGGCTCTTTCTATAGACACATGTTTTAACGGTTTTTTCTTTAGCAGTTGGAGAGTAATTTTTGGTGGGCAAGCCACTCACTTCATGTGAGGAGGCTTTGCCCACCACGACGCGTTGCACGGATTAGCATCTATGCCGATCACTTTATGGTGACGGAGGCGTTCACCCACTGAGGTACCAGGCCGCTTTAATATGATCGCCGTGATGTTTTTGTCAACACACTTCCCCAAGTTTACTTTTGAATGCAATGTATTGTAGAGTTTTAAATGTATAATCCTTCGATTTGGAAATTAGTGACTGTTCCAGTGTGAAAATAAAGCAATATGTTTCAAGTTTAAAAGTGAGACTCCTTATTTAAAGGGAATGTGGTCTTCAAAATGTGTTTTTCTCCTGAAGTAAAATGTGTTAGCCCAGTGTGTTCAAAGTGTTTGTGTGATCATGTTTCAGAGGAAGTAAAACGACATGCGCCATCAAAAGCGAATTTCATTCTTGATTTTGGAATTTGTCCTTCCTCGTCGCTCTGATGAGGGACTTCTAGTGCATATGTGATTTCGTTCAGTGGGGAAGAAAAGCATGTTCACCTAAGGGGAATTATTCTCCTTTCGACATCGTTGCGAGTGTGAATTTAAAATGTGACCCACTATACGATAGTGTTCTTAAAACTATGTCGCTCTCACTACAAAGTCGTACCAGTTATAATCTTTACAAAGTAATTTACAAAGTAAATCATCGTCTTTTTACGATCACCACCTTCCACTGTACATCTCCATAGGATACTCCCTCACTCGAGGCTGTCTATCTAATGGTTTAGAGTTTTGGTCGGTTTTCTCCAGATGTAACGTGAATACGCATTAGAACTCCTTAAATGTCTTCCGACCAAGTTACTGCACCGCAGTCGGATGCCCTCATGTAGTAAACAGCCCATATCAACCGAAATGTTCCATTTAGAGCTCAGAATTATTACAATTTTTAATTTATTTAACATAACAAACTGTAATATTTCTAAAACATTAGTGAAAGATACTCTCGAAACGTTATATTGTTATTATGTCTGTTACATAGAAACGAGTAACATGTAATATTTCTGCAATGTAACTGTTCCTTTCTCCTCTGACTGCAGACATTAAGAGATTGACGAAATATTCTTGAAAGCGTTATATGTTTCGGAGTTACGTTAATGCTACGTAATTGAAACGTCGGAGTCGCGAACAGATTTTACTAGCACTAGCCCCCTTCGACGTACACGGTAACCTTTGAATGAGATTACAACCATTTTTTTTCTTTCTTTCTAATGGTTGGCTCATATATATCAAATAAAGCCTACTGTAGGCTTGATCACTACGAAGGCCGCAGACGTTGGTCATTTCATTATGAGGGCATCTATTAGTCTGACTTACGTTTCCCCCTATCAGTGTTCTCCTAATTTTGAACGAAATCTAGATGAGACACCTAGTACCTGGACTGGCATTCTTAGAGGTATCGTTTGAAAATGGAAGACATTGGAGTCACGACCATATTTTACGTGCACCAGCTCCCTTAAGCGTACACGGCTCCACAGTAGTCCAGCCGAGAGAGGCTTTCATCCTGCCAAACGCTGGTTGGTCAATAGGGTGGAGTGAAAAACACTGTTTCTCGTAATTCGCATTGCCTGAGTCATTAAATGGTGCGAAACTGAAAAGAAAAAAAATTTCTCCAAATTTCAGCTCAAAATATTGCCATCTTCAGGTTTCACACCTCAAGCGAATATAGTCCCAGTGTCTTTTTTAATCTTTTATGAATTTCTATTGAAATAATTATGTTTAATTAAATGATTGAATAATTAATACTCCGATACACCTGCTCTATCAAGAAGAACGGCTAGTTCGGTCATTGGGTCTGTCTTGGAGATTAAGGGAATCTCATCGTCAGTCAATTTCCGGCATTCAGCTTCCTGACTAACGAAATCGTCATCGTTTTCTGAGGTATATTCGATTTCTGAATAAGATCCTAGGTCCACGTTTGCTTCTAAATCCTTAATTTGCTACGTAAACGTGTTAACGTAAATTTACGTTATTAATTTACGTTATTAAATTAATTATTACGTTAATTACTATTACGTTCAAACTCATATTGTACGTTGATTAAGCTTTGGACTAATAGCTTAATACATGTAAATGTCGCAACGCTACACTTCAATCTACAGCTTACAAAATATTGTAGCAATTGATTAAAGCTGTTGGGGACTAATAGCATTTAAATACATGTAAAATTATGTCGCATACTTTCTTCTACTTTCTTCTAATTCTACAGCTTACAAAATATTGCAACAATTGATTAAAACTGTTGGGAACTAATACCATTTAAATACATGTAAAATTATGTCGCATACTTTTATGTCTGATTTTTGCAAAACATTTTTCGGACAGTTTTCAATAAAGGGGTTGAGAGATAAAATGACATAGTCATTAATATTGAGTAAAGCGCGCAATCGTTACCTTAATGGCGATTTCCAGCTCTGACATATGATAATAACGTATTAATAAAGAAATTTAATAATGAAAACATCACTAATTATTCAATTAATTAATTAAACATTATTATTTTAATAAAAATAAGCTAGAAATATATTCGTTTGAGTTGTGGAACCCGAAGAGGACACTATTTTGAGCTGAAATTTGGAAGCAGTTTGTTCTTATCAGTTTCGCCCCATTTAATGACTCAGGCAATGTTAATTTTGAAATAAAGTATTTTTCGCTCTACCCTACTGGTCAAGCCGGGGCTGCTTCACTTTCAATGTTCTTATGGAAACGGAGCTCAACCAAACGGCCCGGGATAAACTAAGACCCCCTTGTGCATAAGTTACTCATTTGCATAGAATTAATAAAAGCGCTGTAGAATACACACTTAAAAAAATATACAGGTTGTACCAAAAAGGTGGTAACGGGCTTTAATTCTTTATTTATTAGAGAAAAGGGGGCAATGCAAATTCAAAAAATGTTCAAAATAAGGTCGGAAATAAGACTTCATTCAGAAAAAATTTCTTTCGTTAATTTTCAAAAACATAACTTTTCAAATTTGTATAAGACTCCCGTACGAAACAAGTCCCAATTAGTAAAATGTGCCCCATACACTCATGAGATGACATACAAAATTTGAGAATTATTCCGTAAAAAATGTCAGAGATATGAATATAAATATAACGCTGACTTAAACCACTATTCAATGACTGTTGAAGGTCAAAAATCCAGTCGAATGATCGCATTTCAGGGGTCGTATAGAAATTACGAAAGAGAATCTTTTTACTTTTTACCGCTCTAGCAATAAACGTTTATATGCAAAATCGTGTATAGTTGCCGATAGACTTTCTTTAAAGATATCTCTGCGAAGTTGTATGATGAAACGCTCAGATTTGGTACATCACCTCATGAGTGTTAGTGGCACATTTTTACGATCTTCTTGGGGCACTCTGTATGTATCTATATGTATCTCGGTTGTTCGAGCCTCTTCAGGGGGAGACCACCTGAACGCTTTTAATTTTTTTAGTTTCATTATTGCCCTATTAAAACGATATTAATTGACTATGTCATTTTATCGCTCATCTTTCGTATATTTCGCTTGGTAACCCTATGTTGAAATTTTTATGATTGTAACCTATTTATAGAAAAATACATGTGAAGCTTATTCTAAAGCTTATTAAATATTGTAACAATATATTAAAGCTGTTGTGAACTAATAGTATTTAAATATATGTAAAAAATACGTATGAATTCTACAGCTTACGAAATATTGTAGCAATTGATTAAAGCTGTTGTGAACTAATAGTATTTAAATATATGTAAAAAATACATGGGAGGCATATTCTACAGCTTACAAAACATTGTAAGAATAGATTAAAGCTGTTGTGAACTAATAGTATTTAAATATATGTAAAAAATACATGGGATGCATATTCTACAGCTTACGAAATATTGTAACAATAGATTAAATCTGTTGTGAACTAATAGTATTTAAATATGTGTAAAAAATACATGTGATGCATATTCTACAGTTTACGAAATATTGTAACAATAGATTAGCAATAGATTATTGTAACAATAGAAAGCTGTGGTGACCTAATAGTGTTTAAATATATTTAAAAGATACACGTTATACATATTCTATAGCTTGCGAAATATTGTACGAATAGACTAAAGCTGTTGTGAACTAATAGTGTTTAAATATATTTAAAAGATACATGTGATGCATATTCTACAACTTACGAAATATTGTAAGAATAGATTAAAGCTGTTGTGAACGAATAGCATTTAAATATATGTAAAATTATGTCGCATACTTTTATGTCGCATTTTTATGTCTCAATTTTGGGACACATTTTTCGGACAGTTTTGAATAAAGGGGGTGAAAGATAAAATGACATAGTCATTAATATTGAGTAAAGCGCGCAATCGTTACCTTTTAATTTAGAGCTTTGAAACCTTTCAGAAATACGCACAGAAATCTTTCACACCTTGACAAGTAGTTAATTCTATGATATAAAGTTGCTCTTCAGTTATGAGGGAAATAATATGACATTTCATGCCACAAAAATCGTCTTATCTCAAGATGAGTGACACACAGCGTTCTTCATTTTTGTTATCCTGCCAAGAGAGCTTTAGATAATTTCTTTTGTCTTTCGAGATAAAGTTGTCACTGGAAAAAAATGTGGAGAGACACCAGTTGCTCCTCATGTTTTTCTCGCATCCAATAATGAATGAGTTTATTAAAACAGAGGAAAAAGTAATGTGATAAAATTCAATTTTTTTTTTTTAAGTGTCACATGAAGCCAAATCCTCCATAAAATGTAATCTTGCATATATCTACAGAGTGTACCAAAATGGTGGTAAAGGGCTTTAATTCTTCATGCATTAGGGATAAGTGTTCAATGTAAATTTCAAAAATGTTGGAAATATGGTCGGAAATGACTCCATTAAGAAAAAATTCTTCTCTTTAATTTTCAAAATATGACACTTTTTAAATTTGTATAACGACGCCCGTAAAAAAACAATTCCCAGTTAGTAAAATGTGCTCCATACATTCATGTGTACACGAATACAGCGACAAAGGTGACATAAAAAAAATTGAGAATTATACCTTAAAAAGTTTCAGAGATATGGAGAAAAATATAACGCTGACTTAAACCACTTTTCCGTGGCTCTCGAAGGGATAAAATCATGCGAAATGATCGCATCTCATTGGGGGTCTTGCAGAAATTAAGAAAGGAAATAATATTTTGCACTGTAGCATTAAACGTTCACATTCAAATTCACGAAGAGTCCCTGATCATCGTTAATTAACGATATCTCTGAGAATTTTGTGATGAAAGGCAGAAATCTTGTTCATCACCCCATTAGTGTATGGTGTTCATTTTACTAATTGGGAAAATTTTTGTACGAGGGTCTTATAAAGTTTTAAAAGTGTAACTTTTTAAAAATTTACGAGAGGGATTTTCAAGAGAGGGATTCAGAGGCTTAAAAAAGCAATCAAAGAGAAAGTTTGAAAAATAAACCCCAAAGTTATCGAAAAAGTTCTTTTGACTTTGCCTAAACGTTCAAGTAAAGTGTACTATGCTAAAGGAAACCCACTTGAGAACTTCATGCAAATATCTTAACTAATACCACCTACAATTTATACGATTATCTGTCTTCTTTTCTCCCATGCTCAATTTAAATATTTAAAACTTCCGTGGTTCAGCAGAAAAAAGTAGCTAGTTTATCTTTATTTCCTTAAATATATCAAACTGTGTAATCTAGTGGAGCTATTTACAATCGCATAAATATCAAGTATGAGATAAAATTGTAACAGAATCTATGAATATCACGACATTTTTAATCTGTGGCATAACGTTCCCGATTGCCGTAAAAGAAGTCCTGGCTAGTAGAGTTTGTTCACCGAATTATTTCACAATGTTAGGAGTAATATTGAAGTTTAACCCTTTAACGCGGGTGTCCTCGCCGTGAGGACACTAAACTCCGATGTTTTGACTGTTGCCAGTCACGAAGAATAGATTTGATTTCTATAAAAATGACATAGCTCCACGAGACTTGACGACAGCTGGCTGTGCTCGCGCACACCCAGCTGCGTCAAAAAAGCGTCTCTAGATCTGTGGCACGCGATGAACGTTTCAATCGTCCGCCATCTTGCTGGTAGTTAAGTCGAGCGATGGCAACGGCTGCCCTTTTTTTCAGCAGAGGGAAAGGGTTGCGCCTCAAAGGGTTAAGACGGGGTTGAATATAATAATCTGAAAATCTAGTTCATGCAACGCCTGTAAGTGTATTGAATTGAATACTGGAGGTGTGTGAACAGAATACTGCATCTCAGCCGTACAGATAGTCAAATTTTATATTTTTACATTGCATGACGAAAATATTTTACGGAAAAATTGAAGTAATTTTATGCAGATAACAGAATTTGATATACATCAATAACCAATTCTTTCGATTTCCCCCCGTTTGCTGAATACTGTTATTTTCAAATAGGAAGGCCACAGTACAAATGAATAGATTATTTTAAGAAAGAAATGAGGGATAGATGTCTGGACAAAGAATGGACGCTTGACCGCAATACTCCTGTCAAATTTTCGGAAGGTGCTTCATGGCGCCAAGAACGTAACATGCATACATATAACCTATAAAAATAAATATCCTCTAAAAATTCAAATTTTCCGTTAGCTCACTTCAAAATTCTACAGGGACGTAACAACTTTCGTTTTCAAACAAAGGATTTGTCTCGGGATCTAAATTTAATAAAAAAGTATTTGATACATTTTCCCTCGAAATCTGTCTCAAATTCGCCACAGCTCTCAGGAATTTCCAGGGACTATGAGAACCGAGCATTTTAATAGCCAATAAATGCACCTTTTTTGAAACATGTGATTAGCCAATAAATCATGTGACCCTCGGTAATAAAAATGTTAACATCATCGAGATAGCGGATTTTTCGTGACTTCCATTGCCATATAAATCTCCCCGGTAAATTTTTAAAACAAAAGTATGTTCCAAGCAGAAATGTGGATTAATTTACGTCGACAGCCACCGCCACGAAGATTGGGGGCCGAGGACTATCGTATAGCTCTGGCGAAACTACAATATGAACGAGCGGCGACCGATCATATCCCAATGTGTCAAGACTTAACCCTTTGAGGCGCAACTCTTTCCCAATACTGAAAAAAGGGCAGCCTTTGCCATCGCTCCACTTAACTACCAGCAAGATGGCGGATGATCGAAACGTTCATCGCGTGCCACAGATCTAGAGACCCTTTTTTAGACGCAGCTGGCTGTGCGGCACAGCCAGTCAAAAAAGGGTCTCCAGATCTGTGGCACCCGATGAACGTTTCGATCGTCCGCCATCTTGCTGGTAGTTAAGTCGAGCGATGGCAACGGCTGTCCTTTTTTCAGCATTGGGCAATCTATCCATCTGTTCTCCCATTCTTCTATTTTTCAGCAGATGTCAGTGCTGTTAAAAATAATCGTGACCATTTTTATACGGGGCTATGACGTGCTACAAAGTAAAGGATTCTCGTGGAGCTATGTCACCCGCAACTATTTTTATAGAAATCAAATCTATTCTTCGTGACTGGCCACAGTCAAAACGTCAGAGTTTGGTGTTCCCAGAGGGGGGAACACTGCGCGTTAAAGGGCTAACGAAATCAAAAACGAGCCTAGCTCGGGGTTCAGTA
Source organism: Cheiracanthium punctorium (assembly GCA_038373885.1). Taxonomy (NCBI): domain Eukaryota; kingdom Metazoa; phylum Arthropoda; class Arachnida; order Araneae; family Cheiracanthiidae; genus Cheiracanthium; species Cheiracanthium punctorium. Next base: position 926,120 of record JAWZYV010001978.1, read on the forward strand.
CGGAGCCTTGACCAGCCGCCTGCAATTCTTCACTTCACAAATTCCCTGGAACTGAACACTTTCATCTTTTTTCAAAAGAAAATCTTACAGTTTGTTATAATTACGCATAAAAATCTCTGACAGCTTGGCAAGTACTTGATCTCATAAACTTGCAATTATATCGTGAATTAAAGATATCTGATACACTGTCATAATATTCCGCCCATCGTAAATGATGAACGACATACTCCATCGTTTCTTTCTGCTTTCCCTGCAAGGCACATTAGTTGATTATTTTTGCTCCCGGGAAGATAAAGTTGTTTTTACCGCAGGACAAAAGATTGTGCCGCTGACATTTATGGTTGCATATATTCATAAATGAGACGGGTAAAAGGAAGAAAGTGAATAAGCTTTAGCAACTGAAAAGTTCTCTCTGGTTTATCCATCTAGCATATCTGCTGTCTTCAATATGTTAGTTTATTTACGTATTTTATCAGATATACGAACTGTATTTTCAATTTCAGATAAAAAATGATTGTAATGAAGTCACACAGTAAATATACATATATATTGGGTCATATAATGAGTCTCTAAGGTTTTTTGATACAAAAATATACCAAAAACAAACCGCGGAGTCTTTGGTACATTTTTGGGGCAAAAAACCGCGGATACTTTTTATATGATCCACTATACATAAATAGAAATTCAGGGTATTTATAGTTAAACTTCCCTCATAAACAAACATCTACAGCTGAAATGGTTGAGAAGATTGCCACCAAATTTTGCATATGATTTGCACACGAGATGCTCTCAGAGATATTTTTAAAAAGTTTAGTTCAGAAAATGTCTACTAGGTGGAGCTTTTTGTGGAGAAATCAGCTCAAAAAATTATCCAAAATCGTTAATAAATGCTCTAAAGTGAATGCTGAAATCCTTTGTACATTTCGAATTAGCTATTTCTAGCGTTAAATTTGCTGTTTTCATTCAAAGCGGCACCTAATAGATAAGTTTTACTCCTTTTTTTTTTTTTTTTTTTTTTTTTTTGAGATTCATTGAGTGCATCACACGTATAGTTTGCATACAAAATTTGGTTACAATCCGTTCACTCGTTTTAGATGTGGAACGATGTTTGTAGGGAAAGTTTAATTACTATAGCCACCCTGCATATACAGGGTATACGACAATTCCCTCCCAGGTTTGGAAAGCGTGTAAAAAAAAATAATATATTACCAATACAGCAACAAAGTTGACTTTATTGAATAAAGAAATGCTACAAGTTTTGTCTCATAAATGTTCAATACTTGAAACTTTCGTGATGGGGCATATATCAAGTCTAAAATCAAATTCTTCCCTCCCCATACTCGCTTTAACATGCTAGCAAATGCTGTTGTGATCCTTGGGCGTAAATCTTGTAAGTCACGTGGCATAGTGGGCAAGAACACACGATCATTTATATAACCTCATAATAACAATCGCATGGAGTTTGGTGCGGAGAACGAGTTGGCCACGGAAGGAGGCGATTGTCATCGTCAGAACCTCAACCAATCCAACGACGAGGAAGCTCGTTATTTCTGAAGCAAAACTTGCAAGTTTTCTTTCTCTAGTAAAGTCAGCTTTGTTTGCTGCATTGGTAATATATTATTTTTTTAAGCCTTCCAAACTCAGAAGAGTATTGTGACATACCCTGTGTATTCATATGTATACAGGACGCTCATTATTTGTGAAACAAAATTTGGAATGTTTCTTTTTCCAGTAAAGTCAAGTTTGTTGCTGCATTGGTAATATATTATTTTTTATAAGCCTTCCAAACTCGGGAGGGAATTGTGACATTGTGATATACCTTGCATATATATATGGATGCAAGCACAATATATATCAAGGACAATATAGAAAAGATATTTTTTTAATTTAATAATTTTATTTAATCAACTACAACCTACAGCATATTAACAATATTTCATCTGAAACCAAATTTTCAATTTTAGCAGGTTTTATTGATTTTTAGTTCATCTCGTAGTGTTTTTTTATCGATTATTGTTCTAAATAAAAGAAAAATAATGTATGGAATTTTAATTTGAATATTAAAATGTCGCTCGAAAAAATCTAAAGCAATGCACTAATAAATTTTTAAAAAAATGTGAGCGACCTTTCAAAATTTAAATTTTGAACTGAAACTTTCAGAAACTCTTTTTTGTCTATAAAATTATATCGTAACGAGAAAAAAAAATCGATTTTTGACGATTTTTGAAATTAAAAAAAAAATTGAGCATCCTCTTATTTTTTTTTTTTTTTTTTTTTTTTTTTGAGCTGTCCTTTGGAGGGGGCTCTTAAAACATCAAAAATTAACATTTTTTCACACGAGAATAAAAAAAATACTCCTTTTTTTTGCGTCACCCTAATATATATATATATATATATCTTTATTCATTTATTGGTGAAAATTAATATCTCAGCAAGCATTTCAATACCAGACTACTTAATCCATCAAAAACTGGCTCATGAATAAAGTACAGAAATATATATATATATATATATATATATGAAAAGAACTCTTAAGAAATAATCAGTATTTTGATATTTGATGAGTTGGAGAAACGCTAATCTTGCTTATTTGGGACCATTCTATTGGAAAGTCATCACATCATTATTCATAAAAGTTATTCCGTCATAGAAAGAAAAATAAATTTCGGCTGTTTTTTCCTACGTCTGGAATTCTTTTACCGACTTCTCATCAATAAAAGTCAATATACTCTGTTTTTTATATTTAAATAAAGAAAAGAGAATTTTTAGGATACTGAAATGGTAGCGATTCTGTACAGGGTGTTTTATACAGAGAAATAAATTACCCGTCTCAGAGGACTTTAGAAGGCGTTCAATTGGTCCAATGGAAATACAACATGAAATACAGATAATTAAAGTGATGCGCTTGACATTTATTAAATTGAAAAAAAAAATAGTACTAAAAATCCATCGGTAGGCGGTGCTGTTATACACATAAAAAATTAGTTTGCTACAAGGGAATCTGGAATCAACTGGCACTACCATGTAGCAATTGACTGCTGTCTGCCATACCATGACAAAATATATATACATGGTGTGACGAAGTTGTTGGTTTAGCTATTTTAAATTATTAAAACTGCGTTTTGACGAATGAATGCAGGTTCGATACACTTAGTTGCAATATAAAGAAAAGACATTCAATACTTAAAACTGTTTTATTTAAAAGAAACTATTGAAGCATAAACTTATTACAATGGCTGGTGGCGGCTCAGCGAAATTAAAATACGTCCTATAAAGACACTGAAAATAAAATGGAATCATTTAAAAATTTCGCCAGCACAGAATTACACATTGGCAAGAACAAAACTTGGCTGAGATAAATAACGCCTATCCCAGAGCAACCCTAAAACTTAATCCAATAAAATTAAAGTGATGAAACTGAGAACAAATAATTTTAAAGAAGAGGCAGGCCAACAATACATAACAAACGTTAATACTATGCCAAAGAGGGGATAAGCAAAAAGCCGTTGCTATTGTAAAAGGACGTAATGTAATCAATTTTTAGCCCAGAAAGGCCCCAAAGGTCTGATGAGAAAAAGAAACAATTAAGAATAATGCATACGGAAAAGGCGAATATACAGATTAAAAGCTGATGTGGCAAAAATATGAGAACAGAAATGTACCTTAGAATTCTTGATTTTGGATAGGTTAAATTTAAGAAACGCAAAGTTAATGATTATTAAAATTACATATGCTGATCTTCAACACGCATGTGAGCTTGTGTCAGGAAATGCAAACGGCGACTGCTAGAGGGCGAGTTTCGTAGGGTTATGGAAGCGTCATCATTTTAGTATAGGATATAACCGGGAGTCGGTTTACTAACTCAAAGTTGGGCGATGTGCATTATGTATATGGTGCTACAGATGGGAAGTCCTACTAACAAATAAGTCATTTAATGTAAGTCGCACCTCTTTCGATCTTTTGACATCGTTTCTCCCTCCCCTATACGCCTGAGAACATTGCACTTGAGGTACAGCCGTACTGTCGTTTTGTCCATTCTCATACACATAATGCAGAGTGATCAGTTCTGAGCTAGTAAACCCACTCATCCATCTCCGGCAACGTCCTTGGCTAAAATGACCATGATTTCATAAGCCTGCGATCATTGCCCTCTAGCGGTCGCCGTTTGCATTTCCGGGCACACGTTCCTTCGCAAATCTTGTTTCTCATGGTATGACAGACCTTATGATATTCCTTGTATATAGGCTCTATAAAGTTTGTGCCACTGTCACTTACTCTAAACACAGTTTTTAGCCTTTATGTGCATGCAGCCCCCCCCCAAATGCCTGGGCGATTGTCAGAGCCTAAGTATTTGGAGGGCCCTTGCTCAGGGCACTACATGCAAATAAAGACCAAAGCACGTTACCCAAATTTTAGAGGCTAGTAGACTAGATTTTCTTTTGTTCTCTGCCTGAAAGAATACCAAATCGCCGAACGGCTGTATGTAGATGGTTCTGCCTTACCGCGCGGATGTCAATCTAACAGTCTGTTGTTTTAGGTAGCTTTTCCCCATGTACAACATAAACATGCGCTAGAACCCCTTAAAAAGTATTTCGCATAAGACAGACAAATAGTCCTCGTATATACATAAACCTTAAACAAATATATACATTAACCACAAACAAAACCATCTGCGACCTTACCTTTCTATTTGATTACGAGTATGTATTTTGAGTGCAGCAATAAATTGTAACTTTTGAAAGAGTACTTCAATTGTATCAACCTTTATTAAGTTCAAATGATAATTACTTGTTTGTGTGCCTTGGCAAACCTACATGAGGGGCATCTGCATACGGGAGCTGCATTGGGCGGAAGACATTTTAAGGGGTTCTAACGCGTATTCAAGTTACATCTATCAAAAGCTGCCCGAAACTGCAGACTGACATCGACAGCCACGCGATGGGCCCGAACGCTGGATCTTCACATTTCAACCATCTACCATGTTCAATATCTTATCTATTTGTCCACGATGTGGCCAATTGATGGCCAACATTTATACTGTTTCATTTCTAATCTCATGTTGAAATTTTAAACAGATTTAATAAAAGAGGGAGGGATGTTTTGAAAATTTACAGTTTCCTCAAACAATTTAGTAAAAGTTAGAAAATTACAGCAGGAATTTGTCAGCATTGTAGAAGACAGGAGAGATTAATTTCGAAATATACCATACAGCGAAAATAAAAGCTATGTTTATGATTGTAATGAGTTAGTATCATTCATTTGTATAGGGTGATTGATTATTATGATCCTTGTCAACCAAATAATGATTGAATGACCTTCTGATATGGAGAGTTATTGCAGTCAAAGTTATTGATGAGGTAAAAATAATTTCACTGAGAGGAAAATAATTTATTTCGGTTTAGTTCTGTCAGAACTATGGACAATCGTTTGCTCTTCCTTCCTCAAAGCTCTCATAGTGATATTAGGAATAAGTTAAAGTGATGCCAATTTTTAGATTAAATTCGAACAATGCATTAAAATATTAACACATTTTCATTTAAAAAAGAAGTGAGTTGTGCCTGAACAGCGGATTTACTGTCTGTTCTTTATTTTTTATTATCACAATAATAAGTAATATTTCGTTCATGCTGGCACTTTCTGCCGGAACAATTTATGAACAGTTGTGCTGCATTTTTCAGGGTTGCCAGGTCGCCAGAAGGGGGGTGGTTAAAATGGTGAAAGTCGCCACACATTTGACAATTTTTGATGATTTATCGCCAAGTTTACCTCCAAAAAATATACACAAAACTGAGCAAAGCTTGGTGATGCCTTACACGTTCGGCGAGAGACTTTCAAACTCTAGAGTTTATTACAAAGGAGAAGTATAGTTAGAATATGCCGGGCGAAGATTATAAAGCAGTTTTAGTAGGCGATTTTCACTTTCAGTAGAGCTGAACAAAATTCCCCTGCAAAACGGCGCTGTTAGTCGTAATCACTAAGTTTATGTTGTGCACATGCGTGCGTTAGTAGTAGATTGCATCATGATTCGTTGCTATGCATCACTAGAAGGCTCTTGTGTAGCTAATAATTGAAAGTGGGGTCGAGTATTTTCCTTTGCGAGGCTGACGCTATTTCGCCCGTCTGCCGCTAGTCGATGATCATCCTATATCCAAGTCCGTGAATAGAACCTTCACCCGCTCTCAACACAGAGTCTTTGCAAGTGAAAAAAGGAAATGTTGAAAAAAAGAGAAGGGCTAATCAGAAGAATTAGAGAAAAACACATAAAAATAAAAAAGTAATAAAATCTGAAACACTTTCAGATTTTAAATACACACTAAAGTGTTATAAATTAAAAGAATATCATAATTTATCCGTCGTCCCTGTTTTTCTTCCTTATTCCATTAAGTTGGAAAGTGTATCATTATTCATGAGTGAGCCATATTTTTCTTCCTTGTTTCAGAAAGCCCATCTTTGGAATCCAAATTCATCTTAAAATTGTCTACTCAAACTATTTTACAATCTTCGTCAAGTATATTCCAAGTATACTTCACCGTTTCAAGTACTGTGCCCAATGTGCATCATAATCCATGCGTGTGCCGTATTTGTCTTTCTTGCGTTGATTCCTACTTTAATGCCCCAAATCTCGCCAAGGTGGCAATCATTAAGCATATGCAATTACCATGACGATTTTTTGTATTTATGTGGCAACCATAATTTAGAATTAATATGGCGATTTGGAACAACATGCAAGTACAGCATTCCGTTAATTATTTATTTATTTTGGGTTGGTAATTAATGTAGTTTCAATAATTAATTGTCTTTAAATTCCTTAGCTGGTGCTTTTATCACTAACTTGTTCCCTTTAGTTTTCCTCCAGTTCTTTTGGGAGCATTGAAACTTGTGCATAACTCCTAGAGGCCCATGACTGCAAAGATCGTCAAAAAGCGACGATTTTTTAGGTTGGTGAGAGTGGTGGCATTAAAATAGGAATCAACTCATTCTTGTACCATAAAACACATCTTTGGAATCGAAATCTATTTTAGAATCACCTACAGAAACAGTTTTACAATCTTCGCCAGGCATATTCCTCTTAGGCTTCACCATTTTAAATACTGTTTGGAATGAGCATCCTAATCCACAAGTGTACCGCGTTTTCCTTCCTTGTTCCATAAAACACTTCTTCTAGATAGAAATCTATATTAAAATCGCCTTGCAAAACTGCTTAACAATTTTCGCCAGGCATAGTCAAACTATACTGAACCGTTACGAATACCATTTGGAAAGTGTATCATAATCTACGAGTGTACCGTATCTGTCTTCTCTGTTCTATAAAGCACTTCTTAGGAATTGAAATCAATATTAAAATCGCCTACTAAAACTATTTTACAATATTCGCCAGGTGCTTTCTAACTGGATCGGACTATTTCGGACGCAGTGTCACTTTTCGGCGCGAACGTTTGGCTAGCGAATAATCAAATTTGCACGCGGTCTTTTCGTCGCGACCGTTTAGGCGCGAAACTCATTTGGACGCGGCCTTTTTGGCGCGACCGTTTAGGCGCGAAACTCATTTTGACGCGGTCTTTTCGGCGCGACCGTTTAGGCGCGAAACTCATTTTGACGCGGCCTTTTTGGCGCGACCGTTTAGGCGCGAAACTCATTTTGACGCGGCCTTTTCGGCGCGAAATTCATTTTGACGCGGCCTTTTCGGCGCGAAACTCATTTTGAACGCGGCCTTTTCGGCGCGACCGTTTAGGTGCGAAACTCATTTTGACGCGGTCTTTTCGGCGCGACCGTTTAGGCGCGAAACATTCAATCACGTTTTGGCACCGACTTGCGTCATATCATTGCACTTGTGCGACTCGCAATACCCCTCCCTCGTTATCTGTAAACGCATTGGAAAGATCTCAGATCTTGACGCAGGCCAGTTCATATCTGGCGAAACCTGTCTACCAGATCTTCAGAGTCGACGATAACAAATTGTCACGTTTTGCACCGAACTTAGCGATCATAATCAAAATTGCAAACTTGTGCGACTTTCAGCATTTTATTAACGCCCCCTTCCCTCCCTGTTATCTGTAAAACGCATTTGGAAAGATCTTCAGATCTTCACCAAGACAGTTCATATCTACAAAACCTGTCTACAAGATCATTCAGATTCAATTATAACAAATTGTCACGTTTTGGCACCGAACTTAGCGATCAATAATCAAAAATTGCAAACCTTGTGCGACTTTCAGCATTTTATTAACGCCCCCTCCCCTCCCTGTTATCTGGAAAACACATTTGGAAAGATCTTCAGATCTTCACCGTGACAGTTCATATCTACAAAACCTGTCTACAAGATCGCGTAGACAAAACTCTGGAGTTGAGCGAAATAGCACCCTAGTGCTAATAACAATCATCATAAAAAAAGGGAAATAGCAAGAAAGTAGGCAAAGAATAAAACAAACAAGAAAACAGTTAAATGAATAAGGCAAGGAGATTTACTCCTATTCTACTCAGTAGAGTGTTGCATCTTTATTTTTCCAATAGAGATCACTCAATTTGCTGTTTATTTTCGAATAAGATTTTATGTGTGTTGTTCGACTACCGTCGTTATGGCATTTTGATATATTCGCGCTGTGATGTAGAGGAGAGGAGGTGATTATGGAATACCATTTACATTTCTAACTGTAACTTCATAGATTTTTAAATAAAATCCCCCAAAACAGCATGAGTACATGCTATAATGAATCGTAATGAAATGTCAATTGCAAAGAAATACACAATTTATTTTGTTGTTATAGAAAAAAATATTTAAATAAAAAGTTACAAATGGAGTATAATATGGAATAGACGGTTTAAACCGATGAAAAGCAATTTATATTGCTTCATATATAGTCATACATAGTTTATTATATATAGTTATTTGTTAGTATAAAACAAATTTTTATGTAATTATACTGGAGTCATTTCTGCTTCGAGTCAATTTCGAAAAGTTGTAGATATAATTTTCTTTCTTTGCTCCGATACAGTCATGGTGAGCCCACAGAGAACAGCTGGATCTTTGAATCCAAACTTATCGTCATTGATCATTAGAGAATTTTTCGTGACAAAAGATGCATTCAGCGTCTTTGTTTTCCGGGTCTTGAGTGGATGACATGAAACCCATTACAATATTACCCAGTATTCCATAATACCCGACACGCCATCTCGGAAAACGAACCTTTAAAACTAATTGGCAAAACACTGCCATCTAAAAAATAACCACAGTTCAACAAACTACCATTCTCTTAGTGTACATTATGCGTAACATCCATGTTCATGTCACGTGTTTACTAGTAAGTTAAAATGTTTGAAAACTTATCTGCAAAAACTCTTGAAAATCACAAAACATACTTTGTTCTGTAGCGAGTGGTACGGCAACAGAGAGCGGTCAACTCTTACTGCATTGTAAGAAGGGAATCTTTCTTGAGTTGTTCATGGTATTCCCTTGTGGCAATAGCAACTAACAGAGCCAAAAACTCGGTATTCCATATTTCCTGACTATTCCATAATGCCCTCCTCTCCTCTACTCCTATTCTACTCAGTAGAGTGTTGCATCTTTATTTTTCCAATAGAGATCGCTCAATTTGCTGTTTATTTTCGAATAAGATTTTATGTACGTTGTTCGACTACCGTCGTTATGGCATGCTGATATATTCGCGCTGTGATGTAAATAAATATGTTCGGGTGTGTGGAAATGTGTTTCTGACAGTCTTCATATCTACAGTGGCTACGATTTTTAATCTGTCTGAAAGAATGAAATGAAGTTATTACATAACTTAAAATCACTACCTAAACGTTATCGTGTGTGGAATAACTAATTATAATGCATTAAATCTACATCCAATGAACAAAATTTATGTTGTGTTTTCTTTTCAACAAAATTCCCATTTTGTTCGATTATTTAATTTTATCTTCAGAAACACCGGAGAAAAAGTGAAAACTACCAAGAGAGTGGCGTTAGATCTATGTGTTACGTGATCGGAATACTCAAAGAAAGTTCCAAATCAAATTAGAACAAAATGGCAAAAACAAAGATTTTTTTAATTCCCTTTTGCGTCAAATATAGTCAACTTAATTTCTATAATAAAGGATAGATGTAATAAAGTGAATTGCTGATAAGATACCCCAGGTTGTCCCCAAACAGTGGTAAAAGACTTTAATCCGCTCTTATATTAAACGAGGAATGTTTATGTGTGTGTGTGTGTGTGTGTGTGTGTGTATGTCTCAGCGATCTCGAAAACTGCTCTAAGGATTCATTTTTAATTTCGTACCTGGGGTTGTTTTGGGCCCCTGAAACGATTGAGCTAGGTCACGTGATCGAAAAAACTTTTAAACGCTCAAAATTTAAAATTTAAATTTTTGGATGGTAGCGCCATCTATTGAGCGTTTGAAAAACCACACTTGATGCAATCTTCCTAAAAGGGACGCTCAAATAAGTTTGGGGCGGATTAAAATATACACGTCATCGATATATAATAGTAAAAATTAATTTCACAAAGAAACAAAATAAATAGAACTTGATATACATTACACAGACAAATAAATGTTTTAGTAACTAGATATATTACACCTTTCAGCTACATATATTTGTTTAGAATTAAAAAGTTATTTTTATTTCAAAATATCGTCCTGGCAACCAGCGAAAGAAAAAGAGAAAAGAATCTTCGTTGCCATCCCCGCAAGCACCTTGATGGAATGTACGTAAATAATTTAATTATTTTTAATTCATAGTTATTAATACAAAACTATTCGTAAATCTTATGTGAAAAATTGCCTGAATTTATTACAATTATCCTTTTGTAACTAACGTAAAGCTAAATGTATTTTCGCGTATATACTAAAACAATAAAGATTTTTCAAGTATTTTATTGATCCATATGATGCGAATTTCAAAAGTGCATAAAAGTTTAAGCTTAGCCGAATAATTTAAATGAAAACGACACCCTTTTCAGTCATTCACAGTATGAAAAAAGATCCTCTGACGTAACATGAAATTCCATTTCTTTTCTTTTTTTTTAAATAACGGCACTAGGTTGAATTTTACTTTAACTGCCTTATTCCGCCAAGTTGACGATAAATATTTAAATGTAGTTACCCTGACTTTTTTTTTTTTTTTTTTTTTTTAAGGGACAACCGTTTATAATGAAACGATCTTTGAAACTCCGATGAAAAAAATTATAATGATACAATCGATTCCTAAATTGGGCTCGCAGCCGATATTCAAATTAATTTTGCAGGTGATCAGCCATCAGTTTAGTTTTCATTCACTGCAGTTGATGATTTCAACTCATTTATTTTATCATCGTATGGACAACCTTTGAAAAGTTGCAGGCAGAACTTTACGATATTAGCGAACTCCTGGGCCTGACGTCAGGATGCTAGCGAAATCGCGAGCTGTATATTTAGGATTTATATGGAAGTTTGAATGTTTTATATAAGTTTTATACAGGGTTTTGACTTGTTCTGCGGGCTGGTCCAAAAGCCATGGCGGGCCCCATCCGGCCGCAGGCTGGAAGTTGCCCATATGTGGAAGCAGTAAATTGGGAGGCTGAAATCTGATTACTAAGATTTTTTCTAATAAATTTTCGATTCTTATTTAGACGTGGATTAGACTGTGTTGTTTTGTGTTGTGTACTATCATTAAACTAAAGGATAAAGGCCTTTGTGGAGACAATTACAGCGGGTGATAGAATGTCTACACTCAGAATATTTAATATTTACCCACTTAAAATCAAATAACTTCATATTCAATTTTTATTATATATCGAAATTCGAATTGTATAATCTGCAGAAACATTTCGTATCCGAAACATTTCGTTTGGTATCAACATCCTCTCCTATACTCATGCTTAATGCATAGAAAACCATTTTATTTTTGAAAAAAAAAAAGTTAAACTGAGTAGTAATTTATAAAAGCTATTTTAAGCGAATTGGAATTGTAATTTTCCCTCCAAAGCCTGATAACCGTGACTTCAATGTAACGTCAATGTCACTTGCTAGGTAATTCTGACACTCAAATGATTAGCTTTTTTTACTCTCTTAAATGAAATAGAGCTGAAAATACCAAGGAAGAAAAAAACCGCTTAAAAATCAGGGAACGGGTGGATTATCAGATTTTTTCTTTTTCTTTTTTTTTCTCCTTTTTTTTTTAGATAATGATAATTTTCAGGCTGATCGCACCAACGAACCGTGTAAATTTTAAGTTATTAGACAATATATTTTTAATCTGTTTAGATTAATGATGTAAAAGTTTTATTTTGTGTGGTTGAACTGGAATTGTGACAGAGTCAGGGATCAGCGTAACTATATAGGAACGATGTATTTTTGATTTATTCGAGGTTAGAAGTCCATTTTCTTCAGTCCATCCATTTGTTCTATTATTGTCAACGTTTAAGTAGTTGTTAGGGTTATTATAAAAGAATATTTTTGATCTTTCTGTTTTTGATTTCATGATTTCGAAGTGTCCTTTTGTACTAATAATTTAAATTGCGTTACACTTTTTCTTTTCTTAAGCGTGAGTTTATAAAATAAAATTATGTTTAAAGCATATTTATGTAAGATTATACTTTTATGGCATCTATATTTACGTATCTATAAGATTGAATTTACGTTTGTAGAATTTGTTTATGCAAGATGTATTTTCTTTGAATTAGAAAAAAATAATATTTTATGTTTGAATTTTGAAGCACTATAGAGAAATTTACAATTTCAATCGTAAAGAATTATCATCATAGATGTATTATAAAGACGTAAATGCATGAAAGTGTAGCTCAAAAACGAGCTGTGGAAACATTTGATCACCGGCAGCAGCACTTGGCCCAAATGTGTGAACGTGCAGTTCAAACACAAGCAGATGAAACAGATGATTAGTATTTGGAAGGAGAACGACATAGAACAGCTAGACGTCAACAAATACTTCGGGTAAACAGTCTAAGTATCTACAAAGCTGCCACAAATGTGGATACTTACTATCATAGTTGAAAACTTTATAACATGGATTGCATTCACCGGGGAGCTTTGCATTTTTCTGAAGAGTAAAAACAAAAATTAACCGAAACCATTTTGGGGACTGTAAGATTGATGTAGGACATTCCAAATTTCCCATGAATTGGTGTGGTTGTTTCTTCGATGTCACCCACATTTCAAAGAATTTCATAAAAGAATTCGAAATTTGAAAGCATACTTTACAATGGCTTTGTTCACAGTATATGACGAGAGAAACTATTAACGATTTTGGTGTGTACTGCTACGTTGCGAACAGTGTATAACAGACTTTATGAATTTTTTTTTTTATAAACTCATTCATCTGACAGTTCAACCAACTCAAATTCTTGATGCTGAATTTGAACGTCCTCAATATGGACAGATATATTTCTAAAGTAATGAAGACGCTGTTAGTGAAAGCATCGCCCAAGACCTTCGCTGATACCCTCGCTGATCTGCTACAGAAGGAAAGGAGGCATCTTACGTTAAACTACTTTTTGCTCAACTCTGATGGCACCGACCATCGAATATTTAGCATCCCTCTTCAAAACAAAGTATATGCCATTGTAACATTGAATGCCGACCAAAGCTTACCTGATAATGTATGGGTGATCCGACAGTGATGAAAATCTTTGGCAACCATGAAGATTATTGATACGTGCCAAGGCATTTACGCACTCATTATTTTACACTTAAGGAGCCTTTAGATTCTGAGCATGGCTCGGTAACCTGGTACTTCTTTATCTATTAGAGATGTGGGCGAGGTAAATTGAAAAAAAAATGTTCAAAATAAGGTCGATTAAAGAGAGCACGTCAAGAAAAATTCCTCTGAATAATTTTGCACTTGCGGTACGATTTGGCCATCCCTGCTCTATAGTACAGTGAAACCTCTCCGAGCGACCACCTCTATATAGCGGCCATATCTCTATAGCGACCACCTCTCTAAACGGCCGATTTTTATTGGCACGGATTTTTCGACTCATAGACCTAATGTTAAATAACCTCATCAGCAGCGGCCAACCGATCCCCTCTAAACGGCCACAGAGTGGGATCGCCCATTTCATTTTTTGGAAAATTTTACTCATTCCATGCTTTAATTTTGAGCGGAAAAACTCAAGATCAGGAACCTGGCGAAAGAAAGCGCATTTTAAATCCTTTTAATCAAATGTAAAATTAATTTGAGGTTAATTTAAATTAACTAAGCAGTATGTTTTAGTAGATAAACTTTTTTACAAATGAATTTTTGTGCCTTTCAGGTGATAATTTTGTCCCTGGCGTGCAATTTCCTGATGTTTGTAATGGCGAGCAAGCTTACCTTTCAACACAAGCGACTTTAGGGCAAACCGTTGAAATTAGCGAAAATTCCGAAGCGGTTACAAACGAATCGGTTAGATATCTATTTTTTAAAGTAAAAAACGAACTTAAAAAATGGTTGATTCAGAGAAAAGAAAAACTTAAAACAGACAGAAATTGAATCCTTTTTTTCAAAAAATGTAAGAAAGCATTAAATAAAGTACTATTTTCTCTTTAGATAAGTTTTAAATTTCATTTAAAATAAGGAATATGTGTCAGACTTGTTCATATTATGCATTATAGCAATTATCTTATAATAGTGAATAAAACCCTTCAGAGTGGCCACCCCCTCCGAGCGGTCAAATATTCTCGGTACGGTGGGATGGCCGCTCAGCGAGGTTTCACTGTATTTTATATATGTAAGTCCAGCGTTCTAAGTTTATCTTTCATTGGATAATATGCTGTAAATATTGAGTCTCCTTCTCGAACGAAATACGCCCAGTTTGAAAAGAATAGCACGCTTCATACATTCCTCTACGTCTTTTTTTCCTGTTTGACTGATTTTTTTTTTGCTGCTGCAGATCAATATCAGAGAAATGAAGATAAAGTGACCTGTTGATGGGGAGATTTATTGCAGCGTTGGATATCGATGGTATATGAGAAAGCGTTACTCGGAAAAAAGCGAAAGAAAGCAGGAGACTCGTGGTGAATTAACTCATTGACGCACTAGAGTGCTTTGAAGAGATTTTTCGTCCAAAGAATTATTTCGGAAGTTTCCTTTAAAAAAATATTTTTATTCTTTCAGGTGTGGTAAAATATCATAAATCATCCATAAGGGGAAAATTTAAAGAAATATTGAAATAAATTCTTGTATTTGCTTAACTGTACGAACTAAATAAAGCCCTATATTCTAAGACAAAAGAAGAAGAAGGAATTATCTGAATGCGTCAAATATTGGTAGATGTGATACGAGTACACATGAACAAATAAACAAATGGTTACATTTTCAGAAAAAATGGAAGATTTATTCAAGAGAAAGCTTTACAAAGTGAGCAAGTCAGTAAATTACTACACTCTAAGATAAAAAGAAACCAACAAGAAGAAGAAGGAATTATCTGAGTGCGCCAAAAAATGGTAGATGTGACACACATGCACAAATAAACAAATGATTACAATTTCAGAAAAAAAGGAAGATTTATTCAAGAGAAAGCTTTACAAAGTGAGCAAGTCAGTAAATTACTACACTCTAAGATAAAAAGAAACCAACAAGAAGAAGAAGGAATTATCTGAATGCGCCAAAAAATGGTAGATGTGATACACATGCACAAATAAACAAATGATTACAATTTCAGAAAAAAAGGAAGATTTATTCAAGAGAAAGCTTTACAAAGTGAGCAAGTCAGTAAATTACTACACTCTAAGAATAAAAAAGAAACAACAAGAAGAAGAAGGAATTATCTGAATGCGCCAAAAATTGGTAGATGTGATACACATGCACAAATAAACAAATGATTACAATTTCAGAAAAAAAGGAAGATTTATTCAAGAGAAAGCTTTACAAAGTGAGCAAGTCAGTAAATTACTACACTCTAAGATAAAAAAGAAACAACAAGAAGAAGAAGGAATTATCTGAATGCGCCAAAAATTGGTAGATGTGATACACATGCACAAATAAACAAATGATTACAATTTCAGAAAAAAAGGAAGATTTATTCAAGAGAAAGCTTTACAAAGTGAGCAAGTCAGTAAATTACTACACTCTAAGATAAAAAGAAACCAACAAGAAGAAGAAGGAATTATCTGAATGCGCCAAAAAATGGTAGATGTGATACACATGCACAAATAAACAAATGATTACAATTTCAGAAAAAAAAGGAAGATTTATTCAAGCTTTACAAAGTGAGCAAGTCAGTAATGGGTTAGTCCCCCCCCCTGGGCCTTGTTGGAAGCAGCTAATCGATTTGGGATTGGTGGGGAGAGTTGGCAGATGTCCTCTTTAGGAATATCGTGCCCAATTCCATCCAGTTGAGCGTTTAGATCGACTAACTCCTGAGCTGACTGACTGACTTATGGAATGAATGCTTTTGTATAAATGCCATAGGCACTAGGCCTTTAACTCTTAGTGTATTTCTGTATCTTGTTTTGAGTGCCCAATAATTGGAGGGTTTTGATCAACTAGTTCCTGAGCTGACTGACTGACGGATGGAATGAATGCTCTTGTAGGAGTGCCCTGGGCACTAGGCCTTTAACTCCATTATGTACAGATCTTTGTTGTTCATTTTTTATCTTGTTTTGAGTCCCCAAAAGAGGACGGGTTAAGTTAAACTCTTGAGATTGTTGGAAAGGCCGTCCCCATAATGCCCCAAACGTTCTCAATAGAGCAGAAATCGGATGACCTTGCTGGTCAAGATAGTGTTGTGCAAGAACACTACCTTGGCCAAGTAGTGGAAACTAAGACAATTAATAGAAGGTAGTAGAAACTATCGCTATGTGGAGGCATACTAAAGGTGCTATCACACGAGAGCTCTACACACTGCAAATGCAATGCACTGCACTTTCGCATTGCAATTTTGCCCTTCAGTCGGACGAAAATATCGTGTGATAGCGTTTTTCTTGTAGCCTGACTTTTTTCAGCATTTTTTGAAAAAGTAAGGCATGCAATGCGAAATCAGCCAATCAGAGCCCAAGAAATATCCACGCCTTAATTCAAGATGGCTGCCTTCGAGTCGGCAATGTGGACGACAGAAATCGAAGCCAATTTTATTAATGAAATTAGTTACCGCAATTATGGAAAGACAAAGTCTTTGTTGTTCCAAATCGTTCATTCTTTTACTTGAGAATGCAGACACGCATATATAAAATCCCCACGTGCGGAAATCACGAATCTTATTTTGCTTCGTCGCAAAAATAGCCAGTAGTAGTCGGTATTTGTCACAGAAAGAGCGATAACGTCGCCAAATTTGCAACTCTGCGCCTTTCGTCTAGGTGGTATTTTCGTACTGCAAAACAATCCTTATGTATTGCTTTTGACGGGCAAAATGCAGCGCGAAAGTGCAGTACATGCATTTTGCAGTGCATAGAGCTGTCGTGTGATAGCAACTTTACTGTCTATCTCAGTACATGGAATGAAATTTGCAAAGAATTGGTGAGCTGGAATCGAAATTTTTCCTGACAGTTGCTCAATTAGTGCGCTGCAGCGTCACAATTTCATTCATTGGCCGTCAAACTTTAAAGTTTTGCATTTTTTACCAAAATATGTATGCATATCAATTTGTATCTAGTTTGTATTCCTTCCTCTAGGTGCGTCATTTTTTTTCTTTTTTTTTGTGGTCATAGTATTTTTAGAGTGTATAATCGTGAAAAAATTTCCGTAATCCAATTTCGACTATCCTTAGCTTAACTTACAACTTCACAAAGTATGTAAGTTATAGAAGAAAGTATTTTCGCATCGAGCAATTAAGAATACAAGAAAGTAACATCAGGTGCAGATTACCTACATGGTCAGTGACTTCTAATGCTCCCGG
The DNA here is from genome assembly GCA_038373885.1 of Cheiracanthium punctorium. NCBI lineage: Eukaryota > Metazoa > Arthropoda > Arachnida > Araneae > Cheiracanthiidae > Cheiracanthium > Cheiracanthium punctorium. Next base: position 943,927 of record JAWZYV010001978.1, read on the forward strand.
AGCAAATCGCGAATGAAATTCCAGTGCAAGCAACCGCTCAGGGAGCCAACAACAAAAACTATTCCTACTTTACCCACTTTGCAATTTTTTTTACGTATTATATATATCAAAAACAACATTACTATCAACAGTACATGTTGAATACATAGTCCATGCAGTAAAACCAAGTAATTAAAAATACAAAAATAAGTTGAAGTTAGTATACATACATAAAGACGACAAATATATGTTTGTAGTAATTGTAGATAAAATTTGAAAGAAAGCCAGAAAGTATGTAGTATTCACAATTTTGATAGCCAAATAGTGTAAGATGTAAAAAGAAAAATTATGCATTGAGTACTGATATTATAATACCGTAATCATAAATTGCTTATTTGAATTTGAATACAGTATATTAAAACTCCAAATAAATAAAATACAAAAAGGATTTTGATGAAGTAAATATACATATTGAACATTGTTAAAAATGAAGTACTTAAAAATTGGTACCTCAATTTGCTCGCACTTTTTAAGTACATTTGCATCATAAATGAGTACATGGCTTACTTAAACATAAATTCCAATTTAAAAAATGAGTACACGTGCTGCTTAAATTTAATAGTAAAGAGCTCGGAGACTCAAGATGACACAGTACTCAGAAATAAGTACAATTTGCTTATTTCTAACACAGCAGTGTTTTTTCAATGAACCTAATTGAGAAAATATCGGCAAATGAGTTTTTGGTATGAGACAGTAAAACAAACAAGAATATATGTTTATAAAAAATTACTTTAAACGTCGACGGTAACTGACTACTGTTCCTCCAACGCATGCGCGTTTGAGCATTTATGCAAACAAGCATGCTCGAACTCATAGGTTCCCAACCTTTTTTGAACTAGTGCCCCCTTTTATAGTAAATATTTCAATACCGCCCCCCTGCCACTCCAGAGAAACAAGAGCGTACATAATGCATGTGAAAACAGGAATTAAATTACAAAAAAATTACTAATAGATAAAATATTGTTTTAATTGAAACGCTACTGGATTTCTTCTTCATTTAAAAAAGAGGAATAAAAGTTTTAGCTTACCTGTTATAAGGACAGGCAGGGGTTTTGATGCTACGAAGTAATAGATAATAAACTATTGCTTTCTAAATAAATAAATTGACAGTTTCAGAGAACAATCAAAACGCGTACTTAATTATATTAAAAAGTATTTTTATTCAAATTCATTTTTATTAAAATATTATAGCGTAAATTTTAAGTCTTTTTTAGGCTATATTTGGTTAATCTTCCCACGCCCCTCCGTGCCATATCAACGCCCCCTAATTTTCTCTGTGTCTTTTACCGCCCCTCTGAAAGCCTCAAACGCCCACAAGGGGGCGTTATCGCCCACGTTGGGAACCTATGCTCTAACTCAGTGGTTCCCAACCGGGGGGTCGCGACCCCCAAGTTGGTCGCCATGCCTTTTCTCGGGGGTCGCCTCAGACCGATTTTGCAGGAAATGAATGGCAAAATATTTTCACGTTTCTCTGCTATGAGACACGCTTCTCCCTTTTCTCTTTGTAAAATAAAAATCCTTTTTCTCATCAGGACGCTTATACCAAATCTACAAAAACTAACGCCGTAAAGTGTATCCAGGAGTGTTAACCAATTTTGAAAACGGGTGCACTAAGGCAGAAGTATCGGAAATAGAAATTGCAGTTAATTTAAGGTGAGAAATTACTAACTACCTTGAAGCTCTTAAATCTAAAATTCAAAGATATATCACAGAGCTCACAATGAACAAGAGGCGACACTGGTGCGAAAGCCACTTCACACATCTTTAGATGTCGCCGATCTTCCTGATGAAGCGCAGGACGAATTTTTGAATTTTCAAAATGACTCTTCAGAACGTGATTTATACCAAGAATGAAAAGATACCTTAAATGAATAAAGAATTTAAAAATCTTTTGTAGATTAAGGCAAAAGCCAGTAATAAATTAGATGTCCAAGATGCGGTTGGCTTTGACCAATATTCAGCCAAGGATAACATAACTTCTCAGCCAAATACATCCTCAGTCATCCTAATAATAATCAGTTCGGAATAAAAAGATAATCATTGTTTAATCCCAAGATATATATTTTCATTATTCATTTTTTTGTCTTATTGGTCAAACATGGAAGAGGAGGGGGGGTCGCGAACATGTTTGAAAAATCTGAAAGGGGTCGCGATTAAAAACAGGTTGGGAACCACTGCTCTAACTGAACGAGTCCAAGTGGCAAAACAGGGATAAGGATACAAAGCAGAGGGGAATGTTTACAAGTTTTGGACAGTTTCGGAATGAGAGGAAAACGAGCAATTTGTTTTTTACTACAGAAAATTAATAATAATCATTTAATACTTAAAAGTTGTTATTCTTCAGTTTCAGATCTCAGCCCAGCTCAATCACCTCTGCGCATCTCTTTACCCATACCATATGCTGCGTTTGAATTCGATCTTCGCATCTGGGTGGTTTTAACGTGAGGGGAACAGTTCCACTATACTTTTCAGTTGAAACTGAAAAACTCATCCTGGAAGGGTGTGATGAAGATCACATATCTAATTTAATAATCATTTACTTTGGCTTTCTTTAATGTAATCTATCCAAATTCAAGAATTCTAAATCACTTTTGTTTTCATTCTTCTGCCATTTCGGCTTAAATCTGTATTTTCGCTTTTCCCGTATGCACTATTCTTTTTGTTCTTCGTCTCTTCAGACCGGTGTGCTAAAAATAGATTATATTACGTCCGTTTGCAAAATCAACGTATTTTTGATTTCCCTTCCTTTGGCTTGGAGTTGGCGTTTTTTATTTCTTGTTGCCATGTCTTGTCTTTAAAATTATTTGCTCGCGATTACGTCATTGTAATTTTATTGGATTAACTGTTAGGGTTGCTCTGAAATTGGCGCTATTAATCTCAGCCAAGTTATTGTTCTCGCCAATGTGTAATTCTGTGCTGGCGTAATTTTTAAATTATTCCACCTTAATTTCACTGTCCATTTAGGACGTATTTTTATTTTCGCTGAGCCACCACCGCCGTTGTAATAATATTTCAATAGTATATGTTTAATAAAATAGTTTTTCAGTATTTAACGTCTTTTTATTTTATTGCAACATAAGTGCATCGTACCTGGATTATCATGTATCACAACGCAGTCTTTAAATTTAAATCAGCCCAACCATATAACCTTCTTTACAAAGGGTTCCAAAATTACAGCGTCTTGTAAACTAAAAAAATAAATATGTTGTTGATTAAAAAAAAAATATTTAGTTTCCTCTGTTTCAAAGTAATATGTTTGTTGAACAAAATTTTCGTTAATTCAACGAGATACATTTTGTGAATTACAAAAACATGCTAAAAACAACAGAATTTTTCTTTCAAATAGCACCAATGAAATTTTTTGAATCAGCAAAATTTTGTTAAATTCTACAAAATATTTTTTCCCTTATAATTACTATTTTGTTACATAAAACAACATTGAATCAAAAATTTGGTACAGGAAATACTTTTTCTGATACAAAATTATTGAAATAACTGGCTTGATATCAAGCTTTGGTTAATAAAAATGCCCCGCATAAAGCGGTTCATATTAAACATTCAATAAGATAGAGAATTTCCATTCCTTGTGATAAAAAAGACTTATTCTGTCCATTGTTTTATATATTTTTACCCAGGGAGCTCTTTCCCTGATTGATTTTACTGCAGATCAATATCAGGCACTTTAAGAAGGAGTAACCTGTTGATGGGAAGATTTATTACACTGATAGATATTGATGACGAAGGAATAAAACCAGAAAATGAATATAAAGAAGTACATAAAAGAAGGAAATAACTTATGAACTGCTCTTTCAATCCAAACGCAGAATTTTATACTTTTTTTTTCCTTCTATTATTTTTAGAGGTACTGAGATTTTCATTTATATAGTTTTCCTCAATATCAGTATTGCTGAAGAAATCTCTCCTTAGTTTCTAGGTTCGTAGCTTAAAAATCCATCGTAAATAGAATGTTCCAGTAAACAGTCCACCTGCTCAGTTGCTCTCAGCAATGAAGAATTAGCTAACAGCTTTCAAAAATAAGCTTATCAAGACAAGCAAAAGATCGCTTACAAAAGCACGCAATACAGAGCCCTACTTCATTTACAACTCACTTTCTCTTGAGCATCCTGCTCTTTTATACCTTCGGTCGACGTTACTCGAACATTTTACGACTTTCGACTAATACTTTCCAAAACTCTCCAGTCATTTGGTAGCGTTATAGAAATGCAACTGAGTAATATTACATTGTTGCTTAATACTATAGCGGGGAAGAAAACATTACAGTCCCCATTAATAAATTCGTGCCGATGCCACCAAACTTGGCAACTTTTGTAGAAAATTTGGTTAGCTAAGCGACAGCGCCAATATTTCACGATAATTCGAGAAAATCAATGAATGAGGACAAAAGTAACTATCTCGCAATCTAGCCAACCAATTTTCATGAAACAAAATATAAATTTCAATTATTTGACTCGTAGTGTACAAATTTTAGACTATAATTAGTCCCCGAAGAGCAAGTCACCCCCCAAAATTCGTAACAATATTTAAAACATTTGAAACTTTGCAAAAATGAAAGTTCCTTTATCCTATCACAATGTATCTGAAAAATTTTGGAGTCGGGTCTCATTTAACGCCTATGAATAATTGCACTCAGTTTTAAATATGAGAGTTTTTCTTTTTCAATATTTCATAACGCCGACATAAATGAAGTACTAAGAAGATAAAATTACGAACAATTTTGAATAAAAGATAAGCAAACATGAATCAAAGTTTACTAAAACATAGAGTATGCTCACTAAAGTGCCTTGCCACCTATTTAACTTCCGAAAGGCTGCTGCTTTAGTCAATGAAAGTGGGGTCTAGGTACAGTTAAGTTGTCATGTGCTCCTCGAAAAAGCCGCTTACAGCGCTACCTGGCAGCTAAATTTGGCGTTAGCATTCCTATATCAAAAACGGTACGAGGTAGGGAAAAAGTCAATTAACCCTTTAACGCGCAGTGTTCCCGTTCTGGGAACACCAAACTCTGACGTTTTGACTGTTGCCAGTCACGAAGGATAGATTTTATTTCTATAAAAATAGTTTCGGGTAACATAGCTCCACGAGAATCCTTTACTTTTTAGCACGTCATTTCCCGTAAAAAAATTGTTTCGATTATTTTTAACAGCACTGACATCTGCTGAAAAATGGAAGAATGCGAGAACAGCTGGATAGATTGCCCAATGCTGAAAAAAGGGCAGCCGTTGTCATCGCTCGACTTAATTATCAGCAAGATAGCGGACGATCGAAACGTTCACCGCGTGCCACAGATCTAGAGACCCTTTTTTGACGACTGGCTGTGCGCGCACGCTTTTACCACTTGCATTTTACCTTTTCTATTTTTAACATTATTGTGCTCTAAGATTCTTCTCTTACTAAATGGATGATGCAGAACAGCTTTGTAACTGAATTTTTTTTTTCACATTTCGTACCGTTTTTGAGATAAGAACGCTTACTTAAAATTTAGCCTCCAGGTGGCACTGTAAGCGGTTTCCTTGTGTAGTGCATGACAACTTTATTATACCTAGACCTCACTTTTATGACTACAGCAGCACCCGTTCCGGAGTTAAACGGGTGTGCAAGGGACTTTAGTGGGCATACTGTATATATTCAGTTGTAATGTTATTTGTATTCTAGTAAACTATCAATTTATTTTTATTTGACATGTCTGATATTTATTTAAAAAAACATTTCATCAAAATATGGCAATCTCAAATAATGATTTTTTGTGTATTTTCTCCCAACACAAATTAACTTCTTTAAAAATAGTAACTGATTTCATGTAGCTCATAAATTTAGCCAATTTCGTGAAAAGTTTAATAAAAAATATCCTGTTAGCTGTTTGAACAATATATTGTTTTCTAAAATCCAATTTGGAATCACGAAAGCGAATGCAATTTAAAAAACCCACTATTTTTTTTTCTTGTACAAAACTGTCCATTTCAATGTACGGAAATTCCAACTATGTTTTATTAAATGCTTATTAAATTACATTGTATTAAAAAAGAACAACGCAGTATATGAAATATTTATCACATTAAGTATTTCTTATGAGTACGAAACAAACGTATTGTATTTATGTATCCCGAAAACGCTCCATAAAATTATATTGCAAACTAAAATAGTCTGTTTTCAGTTCTGTTATTAATACTTACAAAGGAGTACAAAACACATCAGTCACATTATTTGATCATCTGATGATGATTAAATAATAAATCTGATCTAAATGAATTCAATGAATCTGTTTCAAAATGAACGAAAATTAAAAAACAAAATTCGCTGCTTTTAACATAGTAAAAAGTAACGTAGTTAAAGAAATGTGTGTGAAATAAAGATACAACTTCTGGAATAGCTACCAATTTATACTTCAGATAATAAGCTTTCCATTTATTTAAACATTCCTCAAAATGTAGATGAACCATCGATTTAGGAATGCAATGAAATCCCGATTTAACGTTACCGCATTTAGCATTATGCCGCCTATAACGTCATTTTTTATTGGCCCGGATATTTTCTATGTTCATAATGTCAAAAAATCCCTACAATAACGTAATATTTTCCTCATTTAACGGCTTTTTTCGAAATCCAATAGCTCGTATGATGATAAAAATAGTAACGATAAAGGACATGTAAGAATTTCCGCAGCTATTCGAGCAATCTTATCTGTGAAAGTTATGACAGCGTTTCTTTCAAGATTTAATAAGATTTAATAAGAATTTTTTAAATAAGATTCAAATGTACTGAAGTTTGTGATGCAGATAATAAAAACAAAACACAAATTAAATAACGCATTCATTAAAAAAATAATTTTTAAATCTAACGCCTACATTATTGTAGAGGAATTAATAAATGGTGTGCAACCTACATTACACTTTAAATATCTGTCAATACTACATTCTTCTCCAACCCAGAATCAGCGATTTTCCTTCGCTGTCTCTTGAAAGACGTTAAATCAGGGTTCCACTTTATATTCAATATTTAACCCCCCCCCCAAAATAAAAAAATCAGGGTTCCACTTTATAATCAATATTTACCCCAAAAAATGACCCATGTACTATTGCCCTCAATAATAAAAAATTCTCGCCTACTGTCATGAAATCTTTATGGGCCATAACTGTTACGAAATTTTGCGACTTTATCCAAAATAAAAGCCTTTTTCAGAGACAAAAAGAAATCTGATGTGGACAACACATGACTTTCTTGCACATCTGTTAAATCAAAAATATTTTTGATGCACTTCGGCTAAACTTATTTTGTTTGAAAAGTATAATATACTGCAGTAATTCTAAGGTTTAGCGATTTCTAGACAAATATTTCCGTTATCGCCAACCTGTATTCAATTTGAAAATTTTGTTTCTGACACTTAATTGGGCGATATTTCTCCAAAAGGCAACAACAGCAACAACACTTGAGACAGTTAACGAGATTTTGGGGATATCTAAAGTAGTCATTGACCACAGACTTTCAATGAATTGAGTGTATCCGTACACCTTAATGTATTTAAAGTCATTTGGGTGTCCCTGTAAATAAATTATCCAGGCGATTGCAATCAAAAAAGAGATGCACAGTTAGATGTTACAATAGTTCTAAATACAAAATTTCAACATTCTGCGGTTAAAAGTTTTAAAGTTATGTGAAATACGAAACTAACTTCGGCGCCAAATTGGGCGATATTTCGGCAAAACTCGCCAAGTTTTATCACAAATGCCGAGATTTTGGGCATGGACTAAAAAATGACTGACTACAGACATAGTATATTGTCTGTCTATTAAGATGTCCATAGACATTAATGTATTGAAATTATTTTGCATGGTCCTGTAAATAAACTCTCCAGTAGATTGGAACCAAACATCGAGATACACAATTACATGTCACAAGAGTCTTATATGTGAAGTTTCATCATTCTACGACTAATAGTTTTTGAGCTATGAAAGTTAAATACATACACAAATACACGAAAAGTCGCCAAGCTTGGCGACATTTGGCAAAATTTTTGAGGGCGGATGTAACCGTGGTCGAACCATTACCTAGCTATATCGTAGGACGGTATTGTGCTTGAAATGGATGAATGTCTCTAAAACTGCCACTGATCCTAATGTGTTGAAACTCTTTTGAGCACTCCTGTAACAGATGTATAAAGAATACAGATACTATTTTCGATGGTGGGATTCATTTTGTTATCCTTTACAAGATATATCACTTCTGAATCGTTTAAAATAGCTTAATATCTTTAAAATACGCTTTAATGAATTTCTGCCCATAGAGCGTAATGTATTTATATTCTTTTAGGTGGCCCTGTAGATAAACTATCTAGTCGTTTGGTACCAGAAGAGGAGGTTCAACCCTAGATGTTACAACAATACTAAATATAAAGTTTCAATTTTCTACGACGAATAGTTGATGAGATATGCGAGTTACATACGCAGGTACGTACAGACGTCAAGGAAATACTGGTCAAAATGGACTTGCGGTTTGTCAAAATGAGTTGCACATGCATTTATATGAACATGCATGCATACGTACGATGAGATGCATCGCAAAATTGTTAAAAATAAATTTAAAGGTAGTCAAAATCGTTTTTTTAATAAACTTTTTTTTGTGTAAGTATAACGCATCATAAAACTTCAGGTAAAGCTCCATTATCTTTCACAGATGTTCCAAAACAAATTTTTAATTTTTATTATATACATATTATTTTTTCAATGGTGCGCCATATCACAATCCGTACGATAAGTTAAATTAAAATACACTTGCAAATAAAATTTTTGTTACAAAATCAAGTAAATTAAATATTATTTATATGAAAAATTTATGAATTCTAAAATTTAAAATTTCATTTTAAATTGAAATTAAAAAAAAATTCACTTTTCTCATTCTATTTCTGTAAAAATTTTCTAAAGTTTTTCTCTCTCACTTTTAATAATTCATTCTATAGATACTGATACAAAGCACAATTACAGTTATAACTATACAAAGTTTCGAGAAGATATGAGTCATAGAAATTTTGTTATTTTATGAATAGTTCACAAAAAATGCGTTTTGACAAAACGCAGCTTAAAGTTACCGCATTATGTTCAAATATAAAACTTTCAATAACGTTTTTATGAATACCCCCGGTTTTAGTTGAGATACTTGCATGAAACTGGAATCAAAATGCTCAGAAATAACTAAGGTTTCAAGTAAAAATAAAATTGAAAAACCAATTTTTTGAACCCTTAATCCTCCTATGACCCCTTAATCAAGACTCCTGTGCGTTTCAAAAAAAAAAAAAAAAAAAATTGTGAAATTTTCTCATGAAAGAGTAAAAATATCTAGTGATGATTTTTCCTGCACTGAGTATCTCATTTGTTACCTCTACACTTAACTTTTAAACTGAAATCTAAAGGGTAGAAGCTTCAGGGAAAAATAATACATCATTTGTCTTAACTACCCCTTAGCAAATGTTCTTCTCTTTTTTCGGTAACATTTATGTTTCATGAATTTCACATTATGTATTTTAACATTACTTTTATATGTTTTCCTTTGAATGTGCTTTAGCTATAATTTATGACTATAATTTTAAGCAAAATGATAATTAACTATTGGGTAAAATTAATTTCTGAGAGATAGTGTGACCCAGTATGGTTGAGCTGCATTGCAATTAAGCAATGTGAGACAGCTATTACACTGAAACCGTGATTGATTCAGATTTAGCTGTAATTTAGCTATCAGAATATGTATTTACAGTTAACGAGGTCTGTCAAGTTGTTGCTGTTTATATGTTTAGATGTGTGTTTTAGTTTGGTTTAAACATATCTGAAAAAATATATAAAACTATTATGTTTGGACTTTTGAGGTCTGTCAAGTTGTTGCTGTTTATAAGTTTAGATGTGTGTTTTAGTTTAGTTTAAACATATCTGAAAAAATATATAAAACTATTATGTTTGGACTTTTGAGGTCTGTCAAGTTGTTGCTGTTTATAAGTTTAGATGTGTGTTTTAGTTTAGTTTAAACATATCTGAAAAAATATATAAAACTATTATATTGGACTTTTGAGGTCTGTCAAGTTGTTGCTGTTTATAAGTTTAGATGTGTGTTTTAGTTAAGTTAAACATATCTGAGCAAATATATAAAACTGTTATGTTTGGACTTTTGAACTCGCTAATTATAGGAGCTGCTAGTTCGACTTGAAAAATCCCTTTTGTGTTAGTCTGTTAATCTTTTACAGACCAAATTGAGATCCAGGCATATTTTAAATATTTTTTTTTGCATATTTTGTCTTTTATTGCGTTAGTTCAAAGATATTATTCATTTAAATGGAGAAAAATTATTGTATACAATTTTCACTGCGTTCCTAACTGGGAGCATGGGTCAGTTTTGACTACACTTTTACATTGGTTTTAAGAAACGAATATTCTGGTGGGTAGTTAAAATAGCAAGTGAAATATTAAGAACTAATAAAGGCTTTATTTTTAAATTTAAGTAAAGATATGAAGTTTGAAGGAAGTAGGATGTATCATAAAAGCTGTGTAAAAATTTATGAAAATGGCTTTTTATTTGATTTTTTGTCCAGTTTCCCACTAATAATAGAAATGCAATTTCTGTTCCAAAAAATATCATCTTTGAACTTTATCTGCTAATTTTTCATGTCAATATTGATAAAATTTCATTTTTGAATAAATTTTTAATTTGATGTTCTCAGTTGGGAACATTGGCCTGTAAAAGATTAACGTCATAGGCAACATAACTATATGCCGAATCGATTTTTTTCATGATTGCAATACTTTCCTTATATGATAAATGCTTGGAAAGTAAAAACTGAAAACAAATGGTAGCGAATATTAAACATGTGATCTACATTACAATTGGATTCTATGGGATTGAGGGGTTCAAACAAATTCTTTCTAAAAAATGTTTTTTTTCTCCTAAGGAAGAGTAAAAACCACATTCTTTTGACCTTTGGAAGGAACGTAAAGGTGAAATAACCTTCAGAACAATTTAAATTCTTTCCGATTTTATGAGATACGGAGGCCTTTTTATGACTTTGGCTTTTTTCCTCCATTTAACATACAGCCAGACTTATCTATCGAGGAACCCATGAATACATTCATGGCAAAAGAGTTTTAAGCAGATCCGACGTTTGATAGGAAAAAGTTTGCTGTCTGAATGCAAAAACAAATGAAATATTCATCATATTCTTTTAGTAAGCGTATTCCGGATAAATCATAATGATTCAGCGAAAACAAAATATATACAGTGTGTTTATAATTAAACTTCCCCTGTATACTGGGTTCTACTGCTAAAACGACTTACCGGATTGTAACCAAGTTTGGTTACAATACGGTTGTCAATACCGTGTAATCCAAGTTAGACCACGCCTGAGATGCGCTTAGGAATATCAGGAAAAAATATAGTTCTAAAACTATCCATTAGGTAGCGCTTTCTATGACAAAAAACGCAAATTTAACAATGGGAATGGTTAATTCGAAATATATCAGGTTGTAACGAAAGTTTTCCGCCATATCTGCCTGAAATACTAACTTCTAACTCCTTAGATAACTGTTTTTGAACTTTCGGTACCAAACCTGCACAGTGTCACATGATACAACAATAGTACTTAAAGCTGTACTCATAATTCGTTGATATTATGTAGCTGACTTTTTGCAACACAACTGAAAGTAAATGATGGTTCTAATCCTCTAGAGTGACAGTTCCATTTGAGACACCTTATACTTAATGATAACTGTATTTTTTACAGATTTCACAACACAGTGTTATAAAGTAAACCTCTTTCTTTCAAATGCCAAAAATCGTTCGACAAAATAGGAGCCAATACGCCAACGAGAACTGTGTGCTGACGATGTTTGAGGTGGCGGGAAACTTTCGTTACAACCTAATACAAACAATTCCACATTTATTCAATAGCTTTCCAGCGTTTATTACCCCGGCTGTACTTGCGCAGGGTATAACATACCCGCTACGTTTTTGTTTTCGATGTACCTTCCTAAGTACTTTTTAAAAATGGATGAGATCATGTGTAAATCACTTTAAGGAGATAAACTTGAAAGGGAGGGAAAGATTTGTTTTAAAATTATTCATGTAGGATTTCGGATATGACCACGACGGGTGTGTCATACCCTGCGCGTGTACTTACACTATTGTTTTGAGCTTCCTTTCTGTTAACGATGTACCTTCCTAACATTTTTTTTAAATTGATGAAACTTGGTGCAGCTGATAACTCATAACTTTCAAGGGAAGAAACTTGTGGGGGAGTTCTACAAATAGATTTTTGAATACTGCCACACATGGTATGTCGCACCCTGCGCGAGTACTTCTGCGATTATTCTGAGAGAGGTTCTATTTCTGAGTAAATTAACACAAATTTATATCGTTCTATTTACCAGCGTATACGTCGATCCCGCGTATAAGACGCCCCCTCACTTTCGTGGTTAAGAAATTTGAATTTTTTAAAATCCTGTGTATAAGTCGACCCACCACTTTCCCGATCAAGAAATTTTAATTTTTATAAAATACATCTATTCAAAATCATCTGAAAAAAAAATAAAGTACTAAATATACAATAGTAAAGATATCAGGTTGTAACGAAAGTTTTCCGCCATATCTGCCTGAAATACTAACTTCTAACTCCTTAGATAACTGTTTTTGAACTTTCGGTACCAAACCTGCACAGTGTCATATGATACAACAACAGTACTTAAAGCTGTACTCATAATTCGTTGATATTCTGTAGCTGACTTTTTGCAACACAACTGGAAGTCAATGATGGTTCTAATCCTCTAGAGTGATAGTTCTATTTGAGACACCTTATACTTAATGATAACTCTATTTTTTACAGATTTCACAACACAGTGTCATAAAGTAAACCTCTTTCTTTCAAATGCCAAAAATCGTTTGACAAAATATGAGCAAATACGCCAACGAGAACTGTGTGCTGACGAAGTTTGCGGTGGCGGGAAACTTTCGTTACAACCTAATAATAATATACAAAATTAAACTGATACTAATGAATAATAATAATATGACTCTACTGATAGTATGACATAGTAAAGTACTAATATACATAGTTAAACTGATTCAAGATCCAATTCAGCGTCGGACTCGTCAAACAATTCACAAAATTCCTTCGTCGTCATCGGCTCACAAGGATACACGTATTGGGTTAGGATGCCTTAGAAATACCTTCACGGGCGCACCCTACCTTTCGGCCTAGAGCCCACGTGTAGATAATTGGCCGTAATCCCACAACAACAGGAACATGATACACGTTTTCAATCTTTGTATTGCTAAATTCTTCATGGTGTGGAAATCAACCTTAAACGACGTCATTGTGTTATGGAATGCGGGAAGGGAACAATTGTCTTTTGAAAGGGAATTTTTGACTTCTGATAAAAACAAAAATAATTATAAAAATTATGGACACTCGTACAGATCGAATCTCCCCCCCCCCCACACTTTAAAGCCTTTTTTTGACCAAAATTTCTCGACTTATACGCGGGTAAATACGGTATTTATAAATGTATGGTTACAACTGTATTTATTTATTTATTTATTTATTTTAATTTTTTACCTTTTATGTATCAATTTTACGGTAAAATAAATAAAAAAACACCCCTGGGTTGAGATACACTGCGTGAGTAATTCCGTTCTTCTTTTTTCCGCGCGGATAATCCTGGGTTAACCCTTTAACGCGCAGTGTTCCCGCTCGGGGAACACCAAACTCTAACGTTTTGACTGTTAACAGTCACGAAGAATAGATTTGATTTCTATAGAAATATTTGCGGGTGACATAGCTCCACGAGAATCCTTTACTTTTTAGCTCGTCATTTTCCATAAAAAAAGGGTCACGATTATTTTTAACAGCACTGACATCTACTGAAAAATGGAAGAATGCGAGAACAGCTGGATAGATTGCCCAATGCTGAAAAAAGGGCAGCCGTTGCCATCGCTCGACTTAACTACCAGCAAGATGGCGGACGATCGAAGTGTTCATCGCGTGCCACAGATCTAGTGACCCTTTCTTGACGCACAGCTAGCTGCGTCAAAAAAGGGTCTCTAGATCTGTGGCACACGATGAACGTTTCGATCGTCCGCCATCTTTCTGGTAGTTAAGTCGAGCGATGGCAACGGCTGCCCTTTTTTCAGCATTGGGAAAGGGTTGCGCCTCAAAGGGTTAAAGATACACATGTTAAGAAGTTATACTGAAAACACTTGGTTATTTCTTTTGGTTTTACCTTTAAAATAGATTAACATGTTACGAGTTTTTAATGAGTGTTTGTGAGAGTTTTAAACTTAGTTTGAAAGTGTTAAAAGAATCTTGTACGATACGGATATATATCTATAAACATCAACTATGAAACACAGTTTAAACTTCATTCAAAAGGGATAATTAAAGCGGATGGTTATAACTCTTATTGCTGATATCTTACGCAGGCATAAATTTGGGTAAGTGAACAATAAAGTATATTTTACAGAAATGCGCTGTTCATTTTATGTTATTTCTGAAAACGCCCGTTATTCATTAATAAAGAATTATTGTTGCCACTAAAGCATAATTTAATAAAAGGCCTTGATTGTCTATCAAAGAGGTTTAACAGCTATTACTCCGCTCTTTATGTATCAAATATTAAGGAGCCCGAATCAAGTAAAACTTTTATAGCCGCCTAACATACCTTCGTTGAGAGTAATAATTATTAACTAGTTTAACAGTTAACGTTTCTTAGAGAAGTTATTTTAAGTTCTTAATGTTGCACAATTGAGGACTTGATACTTTCTAAAGTGATCAGCAGTTAACGTAGATGTGTACTAAGGCACTCAGATTTGAAAATGAGAAAGATTAAAAGTAATGCTAATAGTTCAATTGAATTACAGTCAATGATCGTTAAAAATAGAAATTATCGTAAAATCTTTCAAGGAAAGTTTAAAGTGTAGATTTTTGTTTAAGTAATCACTTATTTGCGATAAAATATAAATACGATTTAAAAGTTGTTCAAATTTTATACATTAAGGGAAAACAAAGATTGCAAGTGTTGAAGTTGATTAAAAAATCCCTAATCCGTTTCAAATTTGTATAACATCTAAAAGAAGGTTATATTTTTATAGCTTTGTAAATGTTTTTGCTTTAGTTTAAAAGAAGAAAAATGACGTTAAAAATAATTTCAATTTCCAGTTTGAGACAAGAAATTTAGAAAAGGAATTTCCAGAATGGAGAGCATTTTGTTCCCCGAAGTTCTTTTGCCGCATTGTGCATTCTGAACTTCTTAAACGAATTACCTCGAATTACCTCGACCTTATTAGTACAAAAAATATCATGCATTTTAAGTAAATTATAATCTTACATTCCGATTATTGTTTCTAATAAAACATCTATAATAGTTCAAAACCAGATGTATTATGCTTATTTTTATTCTGTAGTAATACCTAAGAATGGAAGACATTAAAATGTTATCCTGAATATTTCTGGAATTACTCTTAGTTTCATATTACACTCAATTCTTTTAACCTTTTATTTTTCGCCTTTTTTTTTATTTGAGATTTCTTTTCAAGCAAATGAATAAATAAATAGTGAAATGAATATTGATTCATAAAATACTTCAAGATTGCAATGCTTCAAATGGTAACTTACTTTAAATAGGCTGGAAAGTCACTTATCATATCAGAAATATATATCACTTCACTTACCTGGGAAAAAAAAATTGAATATTAATGGCTTGATTTTTTATTTAAAATAAACAAATTTCTATAAAACAGTTATGAACTTAACAGTACAGTTCACTTTAAATAATGCTTTTATTTTGCTCTTGAAACATTCACTAAGATTTTCATGGCAGCAATATATGAAGTTATAGTTTTATATGTAACTAGCTGAAGTATCCGTCCTTGACGGGTTAGTGAATGCAAATTTCCAAAAAGCAAGAACTTTCGTCAGCATTGTAGAAGTAGCACAGAATGGATGTAGTATGTTGCCAAAGTAAAGAAAGCGAAGTTATAATTTTTATGCATTGTTAAAATATTACTGGTTAGAGAGTCACTAAGTAATATCATTTCATTCGCTTTAGTCGTAATTATGTGATGCGCGAACGAATACTTACGCATATTGAAATAATTTTCGCAAAATCTCAAAATCTAACCAACATTTTTGAAAAATTGGAAGCCAAGAATTTAAGTTGAGTGACAGCCCATCATGTCACACAATTTCGTTTCATTCCCTGCAGTCTTTATTTCGTGATGCTGGAGCAAAATTTCAACATTTTAAAACGATTTTCGCAAAATCTCAAAATGTAATCAAAATATTTTAAAAATTCAACGCCTATAAATTAAGATTAGCAACTACCTATCATATCACTAAATTTCGTATCATTCATATTAGTCGTTATTACGTGATGTTTGAAGAAATATAAACGTATTTTGAGAGAATTTTCACAAAATCTCAAAATCTAATAAAAATGTTTAAAAAACTGGACGCCTATAGTTTATGTTGAGCAACCATCTATCATGTGACCAAATTTCATATTATTCGCTTTAGTCGTTATTACGAATGCGGGAACAAAGATTCACTCCGTTTTAAACGATTTCCACAAAATCTCGAAATCTGGTCGTATTTTTTAAATTAGATGCTTATATTTTAAGGTGAGTGACCACCTATTGTTTCACCAAATATCATTTTTTCACCTTTGCAATTATTACGTGATGTGCGAACACAAATTTAAGCAGTTTGAAATGATTTTCGCAAAATCTCAAAATCCAATCAAGATTTTTTTAAAATTCGACGCCCATGTTTTAAGTTGAGTGACCACCTATCATGACACCCAATTTCATGTCATTCGCTTCAATAGTTTTTACGTGACGCTTAAACAAAAAAAAAGCGTCACGGACAGAATGACAGAACGACAGAATGACAGAATGACAGACAGACAAACTTTTTTTTGAGGGTCGCATCGGATTCCCGGGTGCTTAAAACGGATAGAAATCTCAAAATTTTTGAATTCCAAGAAATGTACAGACAAAAGTCTAGATTTAACTGTTGATTTTATAAATCAGTGCTGTGAGCAACAATTAATCGTATTTCCTTGAACCAAAATAACTAAAATGTACTAAAAATAGTTAAAACAATGTACAGTAACACGCAGAAAAGGTACTTATAAATCTGTGCACGTGTTTCGATCGAAAGTATTTCGATCTTCGCCAGTAGCAGTACACAGTCCATACACAGACTGCGACAGGGGGTCTGATCCTTCGACAGTGCTGCCATCTATCGGCTCCTGAATGAAATAAAAATGAACTATTTGGAAGTTAGTGTTGGAAATTAACAACCTTCGCAGATACTGCTGTTATTGATCTAATCTGTATGTTGCATTATTATAAAATGCTGTGAAAGCAGATGTTCCTAAATCCCCATAATGCATGAAAACAAGACAGACAGACAGGGGTATGACCGGTAGAAACACGCGTACAGATTGATAAGTACCTATATATGTATGTTATGTTACAAATATTTAATTATTTCACCTTTTAAACACCAGTTTCTTTGGAGTGATTTTGACTTCCTCTAATAATCAGCACTAATGCGTAAGACATATTGTATCCCCGTTATTCCTATGCTAATTTTTATTCCCCTTGTTAGGTGCTTTCTTTAGTTATGATTTATAAACAGGTGTCTCTCGGAGTATCTAAAAACGTTTGTCAGTGTCGACTGACTCCGCTTAACTAATGGAGCCAATGGCGTAATCTGAAAACTCAGTTACACCGAGAATAAATGACATGCAAAATGTACAGAGCTCATCCATTTTGTGTCACTTCCGTTTATGATTTACAGCATCTAGAAGCGAGCTATTTCCTGTAAATGCTTATCAGAAGCGACTGGAAGCGTGCTTGTAACAAAAGGGTTGGATAAGACGATGTGTCAGTGGATTTATTCTGAAATATCTCCGTTGACGTACTCAAGGGGTGTAACTGGTTGATGGTGAAATATGTAGTTTCATAAGATCTGAAACCAAGTGATATCTTTAATTTTGATTAGCGTGCATACAATACAAGGAAACTTTTTATTACAATAAAGGTGTTATTTTTACTTTCTGAGCATCTGCTGTGCAGGAAAAGCACTGCAATCATGAAAAAATTCAAATTCGAGATATTGATGCATTTACACATTTTGAGGTAGTTTAAATTCATTTAAGCTGTTTTCTACGGTTATGTATATAATATGCGTGTGTATGTCAGAAAACACAATAGCCCCTAAAAGGTGCATTCGATTGATATGAAATTCGGTATACATATTATAGACCGCTCTCACATGATCGGTATTGATTTTGGTAATAAGAAGTCTTAATTTAAAAAAGAGCTCTCAAAACTCAAGTGGTAATGAATAATAATAATAATAGTAATAATAATACTTGAATTCAAAGAATGACGTCATATTTTATTACTGAAGTTTGCAAGTGTATTGATTTAAATAGAAACTAAGTGATATATATATTTGCATTAAATAAAATTAAATATGTAATAATTTTTAAAATTAATTTAATGTGATAATTTAAAATTGTTTAAAATATAATTTAGTGTAATAATTTAAAATTGTTTTTAAAAAATGTATTCATTTATTTTTTGGAGGAATTACTGCTTAAAATTTTAAATTTCTCATCCACATTATAGGTCCTAATTTCCAGCGCTTCCTAGTGCATTGGCAATTCGTTGAAAATGAAAGTAAAATAATATTACTTTTTTCGACGTTCACGTTCAAGTAATAAATATAGATTGCTGTTGAATATTGTTCAATCATTCAAGTAAAAGAGGTAGATTAAACGTAGTACATTAACCAAATAAAACAATAACTCTTTTTTTCTGTAGGTGAATTGAAACGAAACAAAATGTTTCCTAGCTTCAGATTTTTCGTTGAGTACTATGTCTAACCCAAAACATTCATATAAAATGAAATAATTTTATTATTTAATTTTAACCTGTTTTAATTTTTCTTTGAACATAATGCGTTAAATATAAGGGATTTGATGTTAAAAAATATATACATAAGCACAGCTTCTTTTAAAAATACGGGACTATAAAAAACGAAAGACGCAAATCATGGCTCGAACTTTCGTTAAACAAAAGATTAAATGATAAAATTTAACGCAAGCAAAATAAAAAAGAAAGAATGAAATTACATGAGTTTTAAACATTCTTCTTATGAAAAAGAATTTATAAAACCCGATTCTAGACAAAAACCAAAGAATATCGGGAAAAAACGTGGAATTTTTTCAAAGATCTTAATATAATGAGCACTTTCAATTATTGAAAGAAATACATCGTTATTTTGAAAAGGAAAAAAATAGAAACTAATGTTGGTGTTTCTTCCATTCATCATTTTTTTTATTACAACGTCAGAAACATTAACGGGAGTTGTAATTGAGGTTTAAAAGAAAACTAACACTTAAAGAAAGGGAAGATGTCGTTACTAAAGTATGACTAATTTAGCAGAGAAAAGTACGAGATTAAAATATATATATATATGTAGTTGATTTTTTTAACGTTTTTTTCCTGTTCTTCTGCAGGATGCATTTGTTGTTTGTGGAGTCTAACTGGGAAAATCACAGAAAAAAAGCACGGCTCGACTATTTTAACCCTGCAATGACAGTGGGACATTGATGTCCCATAACTTCAAAAATCATTTTATAAATTATCGAGAATGAATAATTCATAAATTATATTTTATTCGCGGTATTTAAACATCATAGTCTGAATATTGGCAAAAATAATAAGAATAATATTGTTTATAAATATACTGCAATTTTTCTTTTCAAAACATCGCAAATGAAGGAGCCGTCTCTCTAAGCATATTGTCATTATCCCTTTTTTTCAATTTAAGACTAATTTTTAATTGAAAGTTAAATATGAGTAATGTAACTGACTATAAAAAAGTTTATCAATTAAAAAAAATCAAATTTTGGAAAAAATTGTAACTTTTCATTGCTGAGGAGGCCACATCCATGAAAATGTCCCCTGTACAAGGCACTTTCCTCACAAGCAGATACCTCTCTGTAGGTTTGCCTTAACACCTTATTTATTTATTTATTATTTTATTTTTAAAAAGTTTTAGATAAAAGCAGTGTAAAAAGTAGTTTTTTTCTGTGTCTAAACTATTTCACCTTTGATTCATCGTTGAAGAGACATACACGTTAGATAAGCCCGAGCCCGGTCCCGAAACAGGCTCGGTCTCTGAAATTCACAATAGTGTTCGGGCTCGGACTCGTGAAAAATTTCTCCTTTATTCAACATTCTCCTTGTAATTTAAAAAGTGATTCATTGGAGAAATAAACCATGAATATAAGCAATTCGAAAATGCATTAGGAATTTGCTATGTCTTTTTTGCACAAACGGCAAAAATTATTATATTCGATCAATGACGTCATCGGCTTTTATTTACCTATTAGCCGAAATTTTGGGATCGAATTAAAAGTCCTTGGGCTCGGATTTTAAAAAATGAGCCCGAACTCATCTCTAACTAATACACGTATGTGAAAAATAGTTGGTTTCAATGCCTGTAAAACTATACTCGGGGCAAACCTTACCTGATAACAGAGGAGAAGGCTATAGGAGCCTTTTCACTTCTTTCCGAATGTATCACTCCGACACTCGTTTCTCTTTCCAATTATTTGGCTGTCAATATCACAAAGCAACCCAATCGCAAGGTGAATCTGCATTTCTGATTCCCGCCAGCACGAAAGAGATCTATCATTGGTCAAGCGTCTGGGAAGGCGTTACATCTAATTTCTGACTTAATTTCGTAATCCTTTTAATTATTGAATTCAAATAAGACAAATATGCAATTATTTTATAACATACACTTTATTTTAGCACTTAATAGTTGATAAATGTCTTAGTTCTGTAAAAAGCAGGGCAAACGGAAAGAACTATTTGAAAGCGGCGGAATCACACGGTCTGCAGCATTCCCTCCATTATCAGGTTAGGTGTGCCCCGAGTATACTTTCACCTTTAATACACTGTCAATGTTGAAAAGGCATTAATGTAAAAAATAATTGGCTTCTATGCCTGTGAAACTACTTTCACCTTTAGTACACTGTTAATGTTGAAAAGGCACATATGTAAAAAATAATTGGCTTCTATGCCTGCAAAACTACTTTCACCTTTAGTACACTGTCAATATAAAAGATATGAATGCAATACAAGGAAGATGGCATTAGCTATCTTCAGCATTGGGCAAAATGATGAGCTGTGTTGGTCTAAGTATGGCGGAACGTTTAGTTGGTTTCTTTTTATATAAAAGTGAAAGATACACGATTTTATGTATTAAAAAGGAAAGCAGCAATGTTATATTTACAATAGTTCTGAATACAAAATCTTAGAATTCTTTTATGTCCAATACGTAATTATTCTTGGCACACACTTTGGTGACATTATTTCTTTAAAATTGAAACTGCCAACACAGAATAACACAGTCCTTCAGAACATGCGCAAGTCAAATATGCAATAAAAAAATCGCCATTTTCATCCGATAGATGGCGCTATATCGTGTTTCAATGCTTATGGATGTCATATATGCAAATTTTAAGCCCATCGAACAGTGTAAAAACAAGACCACATTGAGTAATGGTCAATCATGACTCTGAATAAGAAGGAACGTGCATTGCTAGTGAAGATATTCTATCAGAATGGCAGGAATTATTCAGCTACTCTGAAAGAATACCGGTGAATGAAACGATAAAGAAGAGGTCCAATGAGTGTCAATGAGAATAAATGATAGTTTAATTGTTTTCCAAAGCGTCTTTATGAATTGTTTAATTTGTGATTTTAATTTACGTTAATTTTTGATTACATGTTACTGTAAAAATTTAATTACTGAAGCGAATTCTATGGAATTTTGATAAACTGTAAATGGTGTTTTATATTGTTTATATGCCTCTTAGAATGTCACTATGCTCTGTCCGTCGGTTTTGGAAGTGCATATGCCACCGGTGAGCTTTGAAATATGGTACAGCGCCATCTATCGGGTGAAAATGGCGATTTTTTTAATTGCATATTTGACTTGCGCATGTTCTGAAACGTGTAGATACCAAGTTTCACTGAAATATTCCTGGTAGTTTTCTCTCCAGTACCCCTTGAACACTTGCAGTTTAATTATGGCCACCCTGTACTTCCATCTTTCCTACACTGTCAATAGAAAGATATGAATACAATACAAGGAGATATTTTGAAGCAAGTGACTGCGCCGCACAGCCAGCTGCGTCAAAAAAGGGTCTCTAGATCTGTAGAACGCGATGCAGGTTTCGATCGTTCGCCATCTTGCTGGCAGTTAAGTCGAGCGATAGCAACGGCTGCCCTTTTTTCAGCATTGGGCAATCTATCCGGCTGTTTTCGCATTCTTTCATTTTTCAGCAGATGTCAGTACTGTTAAAAATAACTGTGACAATTTTTTTACGAGAAATGTCGTGCTAAAAAGTAAAGGATTCTCGTGGAGCTGTGACACCCGCAACTATTTTTTAATAGAAATCAAATTTGTTCTTCGTGGCTGGCAACAGTCAGAACGCCAGAGCTTGGTATTCCCAGAGCGGGAACACTGCGCGTTAAAGGGTTACTACCGGGTCAAAAGTGACAGTTGCAGTCTATGATACAAAGAAAGAAAAATCATAGACTGCAACTAAAGGCCTTATTACACGGACAAAATTTAGAGGAATTTTGGTTGCAGCAACCAGTTGCTGCAATTCATTCCTGCAAGTCAGTGACCCCTTGATGAGAACGCAGGGTTGCCATAGTAAACACACTCTGCTGTGTTCACAAACGCCTGAGATTCGTCGAATTGGCGGTAGTTAGAGCATGTAATTATAAATAGCATGTCTTTGATAGCTTATACCTCGTGTCTATCTTCGGATCGGATTGTTATTTATTTTTATTTTCGTCAATCAAATCAATTCCCATGTCGATATTCCATTTCACGGACATTTGTTATCGAACACGCTGATCCCTTACACTACGAGCGGTATGGCTCACGCTGACTCTTCCGCCATCTTGTGTTGTGACGTCGAAATAGGAAGTACTACGATTGGCTGGAATTCCAGCAACCTGCAATATTTTCGCCTCTGAACGAAAAAGTTGGAGTTGACGGTTCCCTAGGTAACCGAGGGAAATTTCCAGGAAAGAGGTTTCTGCAACTGGTTGCAGCAACCAAATCGCACGAAAATTCCTTCGTGTAATAAGGCCTTAAGACGCTTTTGACCATGCATTGCTATATGATTCTAAGTCGTCACTTTGCCTCCTACACCTCCTGCAAGTTTGTCGATCTGGCAGCAAAACAACTTTGCAATCGATAGCCTGTGCAAATAGCAGTGCATTCTTCCATTTAGATCTTGAGAATAAATGGTTTATAGACCTACAAAATATTCATGTTTGAGGAACAGTTTTCTTTTAATTTTCTTTTTCTGCATTAAATTGACGTAGGCGAAACATTAGCAAAGGGTTCATGTAGAAAATTTCCTTGCGCTTTTATAGTAATGCTACTGAAGATATAAAAAAGTTGCGATTACTTTTTTGTGTGTAATTTTTAACAAACCCGTCATGTATTTTTCGTCTACTTAAATATTTAATGCTGGAAGTCAAAGCCAGTTGTGGAGGTAATTACAACGGGCGCTAGAAAAACAATTGACGTAAAAATGGTTAAGCTCAATATATTTAATATTCGTCCAATTAAAATAAATTACTTCATATTCAATTTTTATTATATATATTCAAAACGAATTCCATGCTATTCTTGAAACGCGCGGAGGCTTTTCGCATTCGAACGATTTCGTTTAGTGTACCCAGCCCTTCTTATATCAGTGCTTCAAGCAGACGATCATTTTAATGAAAAAAATATGTTATATGAAAAAACAAATTTAAAAGAATTGGAATCTAATTTCTCCTTCAAAGCCTTTTAACCGTGATTTCAGTATGACACCATTGTTATTACAAACCGCTAATTTTGTCATGCAAATCAAAAATTTTTTTTTTTACTCTCGGAAGTAAAATAGAGCTGAAAAATTTCTTAAAAATGAGGGAACGGGAGAATTTTCAGATTTTCAAAGTAGAGTAGGTCGTTTTCTATATTTTTATACATATTTATGAAGAATTTCAAGTGGGTCGTACAAACGGTGTATATGTTATTTCACTTTTTTGTTTTTTAATCTTCTTGGAGTACTGGCGTTAAAGTTTTTGTCTTTGAATGGTTGCCCGGAATTATTAGAGAGTCAGTGAATCAGTGAGTCAGTGATCAGCTTAACTTTATAGCAGGATTAATGAAGAATGCTGAAAAAACTGTTCCTAAAGTATGCAGATTTTGTTTAACATACCATCTGTTTACAAACGGTAAATTGAAAAATTCGCTGCTGCTTGAGACTGCTGTCGGTTGCAAAGATAAATTTCAGCTATGTGGGATGTTAGTCGCTTAAAATTATGAAAGCCAAATGCATTTGAATCAGTGAAACATATTTAACATTCTACGCTGTGAAATAAATGTCTTTACAGCACACAATTTCAGATTATATTATTTGATGCAATGCATGCAACAGATAGTGATCAACAGAAATCCCGATAACGAACTTTTATTTATTTATTTAATTATTTATTTTTTTGGTAGATAACTCATTCATATTTAATCAACAGCGGAGTATTTTCTACCAACTTGTAAGAGAAAAAAATTAAAAAGTTGTATAATATTGCAATTTGTGTTGTATTTTTCCATCGTCAAAATAACTAAACTAATTTGAATAAATATAAACATCTATGTAAAAATAAAGACATCTTTAGATAGATAAAAATATGTATCAAATACAGTCGAGCTATCTTAATGGAACATCGGTTAAAGGAATGCCCCGTTTATTGTAAAAATTTTCAATGAACCAAACCATAAAAATTAGTGAGTATAATCCCGGATAATAAAATATATCTATTATTAGAATACATTTTCATGAAAAACTGGCTATTTCATTAAAAAGACTCGAGTGTATATTAAATGTAAAATGCTCCCTATTCTACACTTTATACCTATGTTTAATTTTTGTCTTGTTTCCATTTATTGTTTGTCTCGCATAAAACATTAGTTCTTTCCGATTTTTGAACAAACATTTAATAAGGGATTTTTATGATGATGAAAATAATGAAAAACAAATAGTAACGAAAAAATAAGTTGTAAAATGCATGTTTATTGATAATACTGATAATACTGAATTTACAATCATATTAGACAAATGAAGAAAATAAAAATTATTGGAGAAGAGTTCTCGATGAGGATAATGTAACGAAGTCTGTAATTTTAACAACTTCATTTCTGACAGTGATTTCATGAATTCCTAAGTCCGTTGCGTTAAAAATTTAGTCAAAATGAGTGGCTGAAGAAATTTTTCCACACGTTTAAGAATTAGACCATTTAAACAGTTTGGAAATTTTGGCTTTCTTCTTTTTAGCCCACGAAAAAAATCTCTGTTTAATAGTCATGCGATTTTTCGAAGCTTTTACAAATCCAGTTTCTACAATATTCTCTAAATTGTTTGAAGACAAAACACCTTCGTGCATTACTATCTTTACCGTTTCTGCGAGTGTCTCTGCTTCAACATGTATTTCATTGTTTTCGCTTATAATTTCTTCAACACCAACATTTTCGTTTGATGCAATGGCCAGTTCTTGTTCAGAATTTGAAACTGTTCTGCAATTTTCAATAATTTCTTCTATTTCGGTGACGCTCAGTTTTGTGAACCACACGCCAGAATTTTCTAGTACGCAGAAATCATTTCCTTCAAACAGCCTTTGGCCTAATAGTTCATTTGCAGATGGCCGTGCTAGAGGATTTAAGTTCAGACAAGAAATTACAAAGCTGGCGACATTTTCCACGACTGTGTTGCTGGGCGCTGACATTGTAAAAGCCTTTTGCATCAGCATTCGAAACTTTGTCTTGCGCAAGATACTAAAAATGGCCAAGTAGACTTGCTTCGGCCAATAGACGATAGACACATCAGGCCACTGCGAAGCTTCTTTGTAAAAATAATTTCCAGTAAACATTTCAACTGCTAGAAGCCCCAAGGTCCACACGTCAAACTTACGGCCATCTACTGCTGGAAGAACACCGGAATTTGCTGTAGCTTCTGGAGGTCTGTAAATAAGTGGAGAACCGTAGTTGGTAGTTAAGCCTTCAGCTGAAGACAAGCAACTAAAGTCACATATAAGTGCTTCATCTGAGTCGGAAATTAAGACATTGTCACACTTTATGTCCAAATGACACAAATACTTATCATGCAGATAGCCCAGACCATTTGTGATACCTCGAAGCCAGACCACAGTTCGAATCAATCCCCCGGGATCCAATAGAAAATCTATGTTACCCAGCATCTTTCTTAAAGTTGTTGGATGCTTCTCTGTGAAAAACATGTAAGTCTGAGCCGACAGTAAATGGCGCTAAGCTCGAAACTGCAAGATATTTGGATGGCGCAGTTTAGGCCATACATTCAGTTCACTATCAATTACGTCCTGCTCCATGACTATTTTGACAGCCAAACTGGATTTAGCCAGAGGACTTCTACTTTTAATTTCTGCTACAAATCCATAAGTGCCACATCCAAGAGTTCCTAAGGTGTCGTATTCCTGTGAAATCAGATACTGGAATGTGGCTTTGATGGCTTCATTTTTATACTGAGTATGAGTAATAGCACCTTGCTCGTAAAGTTCTTTATATTCGTCCATTTGTAATTATGTGCTTTTTGCTTTTAAATAAAATAAAATGACTTTTTATATGGTTCAGGAAAAGTTAGAAATACAGCACAATGAACTATTTATACTGAAAGTGTGATTGTTGAAAAATTCTTTCCAGATGCTATTCTTAAAATATTGTATTGTTGGAACTAAACTGTATTGTCATTACAAACAATACTTTATTTGATTACATCAACAATTGATTTTCTTTTTTACATCTAGATAAGTTACATTAAAAAAAACGATGCAATAACAGAATGAATGTATTTAGATGACATGATGATGGAATCATTATTGCCCCAAACTTTGACGTATTTGTTTATCATACTCTGTTGATTTGTCTTTCATATATTTCATGTAACTGTAGACATGAGTCTACCTTCAAGCAGACTCATTTTAGATTCTGCTTTATATTTACCATCACAATTTAGCCTACCAGTAAAAGGTAGCGGACTTCTGACTATTGGAAACCTTCGAAAACTTATAGTGACATACGAGAGAACTTTTCCGAACTACCGATTTAGTTTTTCGAACTTTTGCAAATTTAGCTTTTAAAGACAAAGATTTAGCACATTTAGAGCATAAAAGTTTTACTTAAAAGCAGTTTTACTTAAAGTTTGGAATAAAACCCCACTATCTTTCGGCTACCAGTACACTTAGGACTAATACTTTTGAACTGGATTAATTAGTCATTGTGCATTTAAGAATTCCTACCTTTTAAGAAAGTGAAATATGATCAAACAAAAGAAAACATTAACAATGCTAGTGTTAAAAGAAAATATAAATAAACGTTACTCACTATATAAAGGAATTAAAGTGTGTTTCTTCTTTGCACAAGTCTGCAAATTGTAACATTTTCCAGGTTTTTGAAGTACAATGATACTAATCAAAACAAACTTCCACATGTTCCCATTTATAAACCTTTGAAATGATTTAATGATTCAGAATTGATATTTAATTAAATTTTACCCAAAAAGATTAATTCTTTATCTGATACAGTAAAATTTCAAATACAGTCAAACCCGCTTATTGGAATAATCAATCTAACACGAAAATTTATTATAATAAGTGGGATATTTCATTATCAGAGAACACATTGACTAGTTATTCCTGTTTGGTACATTGAAAGTTTATTTCAGTAAGCGGGATATTACATTATCCGAAATTACCTTGATTAATTATTAAGTTTTGGTACATTGAAAGTTTATTTCAGTAAGCGGGATATTACATTATCCGAGATCACATTGACTAGTTATTACGGTTTAGCACATTGAAAGTTTATTGCAATAAGCGGGATATTCCATTATCCGAGATCACATTGACTAGTTATTACGGTTTGGTAAATTTAATTTTAATTAGCGGGATATTCCATTATCCGAGAATTGACTAATTATTACGGTTTGGTACATTGAAAGTTTATTTCAGTAAAAGGGATATTCCATTATCAGAGACCACATTGACTAATTATTATGGTTTGGTATATTGCAAGTTTATTTCAATAACCAGGATATTCCTTTATCCGAGATATTACATTATCCGAGATCACACTGACTAGTTATTACGGTTTAGCACATTGAAAGTTTATTGCAATAAGCAGGATATTCCATTATCCGAGATCACATTGACTAGTTATTACGGTTTGGTATATTTAATTTTAATTAGCGGGATATTCCGTTATCCGAGAATTGACTAATTATTACGGTTTGGTACATTGAAAGTTTATTTCAATAAACGGGATATTCCATTATCCGAGACCACATTGACTAATTATTATGGTTTGGTACAATGAAAGTTTATTTCAATAAGCAGGATATTCCTTTATCCGAGATCAGATAAACTAATTATTACGGTTTGGTACATTTAATTTATATTAGCGGGATATTTATTATCCGAGAATTCACTAATTATTACGGTTTGATACATAGAAGGTTTATTCCAGTAAGCGGGATATTCCATTATCCGAGATCACATTGACTAATTATTACGGTTTGGTACATTTAATTTCACTTAGCCGGATATTCCATATCCGATAATTGGCTAATTATTACGGTTTAGTACATAGAAAGTTTAATTCAGTAAGCAGGATATTATAACGCTATTCCACTACGTTCGATGGGGGTAAAGCGTGTTCGACTGCATTGTCATTTCAAAGGAGCAAAGATCTAATTCGTAGCTCTAAAATTAAGTTGTAATGAAATATTATTATTCTTTTCGTTAATCTGACAGGTTAGTAAAAGCGAAATGAAGTAGGATTCCATAATCTATTGTTTTACTTGTTACCACTTAAAGTTTAAAATTTCTTTTGTATAAAATTTTTCAGTGCTTCCTAAAGTACGTACGAACAATTTGTTGAGGATGAACAGAGACGTTTAGTTTAAGTCTTCTGAAGTAAAGAATTTACAATTGCAACGTCAAAAATGAAATTTCTTTTGCACTTTCAAAAGATAGGTTATGTTTTATCATATAGATGACCCCCAAAGACAAAATTTACAGTTTATAAGTTTAAGGAAAGCATTTACCACAGAAAATTAACATTCTTTTGTTTTTTTGTCAGTCAGAATTTAAAATGTCGCAGACATTTAGATTGTTTTCTTTGGTTACCATACAACTATAAAAAAGGCACACTTTCACACATAATACAAGTAAATTGTAAAAGATTTATAATTTTATTTCTCTTGTTTTAATGTTCTATACATTGAATGTTTTACAGATTTGGAAATTTAGAATAAAATGAACATATTTTTAAAAAAAGATTCTTTAAATACATATGCAGAGAGAGAAATGGAATGACGCAAATTACAATTTTCAATTTCGATAAATAGAAGAATAAAGAATAAAACTGAACGTATATATACCATTCTGTTTTACATATATGTATGCATATATACGTAAAACAGACTGAAATGTCATAAGTTTTAAACATTCTTTCTTTCGAAAAAGAATTTATTAAATTCAATACTACATATAATTAGGAAGATATAGGAATGAAAGGGGAATTTTTTCACACGTCTTAAAATAATGAGTGCTTTAAATTACTGAAAGAAATGCATCGTTATCATACAGTGGAAAAAAAATATGTAAATGTTTCATCTTTCATGGTAACTATTTTTTTTAAAACTTAAACGGGAGTTTTAATTCTTATTTAAAAGAAAAAAATAATACATGTATTTAAATAAAAGAAAAATGCTCATAGTAAAGTCTAATTGATTCAACAGGTAATAATTCTTATAATTTTTTTAAAAGCTTAAATAAATTTATTTATACAGGGTAGGTTTCCAGTTTGTTTGTTTGTTTGTGTCATTACAGTTCAACCAAAGAAAAATTGGATTTTTAAGTATATGTGTAAATATTAAGATAAAAACCCCACCTACAAAAATATAAAAATCCAGATGTTAACCAATGTTTAGCGATTTTTCGCGATTTTCAACCTTTTATCTGATTTCATGCTATTACAGTGGATTTGAAGTTCTGCACAAATATGTAAAAATATTGACTATAAAAACTATTTACTTGTGAGTGACCAAAATTAACTTCTGGATGAAAAACAGGTGCATCAAATGGTGTATAAATAAATCTCAAAATTAATACACACTTATACAGAATACATAATCAACATTTATTTCACTGCTTAAATAATTCTTATGTACACTCTATAACAAAAAAATCGACGCACAAAGAAACAATCATCCGATTGCTTTGAAATTTCGTATGCATGAATGCTTTGAACAGATATGCAAATGATTCAAATTTGGTGTTCAATGAATGAATAGTTTGATCTCTAGCGCATCCAGCAGACGTATATAAGGAGCAGTTCTTCAACGGTTGTTAAAACTTTCGGTTTGATTGCGATTCAGATGACCTTTCAACAACTTAAAAAATGCCTCGCTGCAGGATTCGTGCTCATTACGAGTAACTGGCTGAGTTTGACAGCGGTCGTATCATTGGATTGAAAGAGGCCGGTTGGACTAATCGGAGACTCGCTCCTCATTTGAGTCGAAGTGATACGACGATTCGAAGATGCTGGCAAGG
Organism: Cheiracanthium punctorium; assembly: GCA_038373885.1. Taxonomy (NCBI): domain Eukaryota; kingdom Metazoa; phylum Arthropoda; class Arachnida; order Araneae; family Cheiracanthiidae; genus Cheiracanthium; species Cheiracanthium punctorium. The sequence continues at coordinate 974,749 of JAWZYV010001978.1, forward strand.
ATGGGTGCAGCGTCAGGATGGAGAGTGCAGCGTCAGGATGGTAGCGGTCGACCTAGGGCTACAACAGATCGTGAGGAAAGAGTGATGGTCCGATCAGCTGTCGCAGCGCCTTCTTCATCTCTATCAGCCATCAGACGTTCAACCCAAACACCAGTGTCCATCATGACCATTCACAGACGGTTGAGAGAACGAAATCTACGCTCGCGCCGACCGTTACGCCACCTGCCACTCACGCCTGCACACTGCCGAGCCAGATTACAGTGGTGCAGGGCTCGATCAGGTTGGAATGATGCCGACTGGGGACGTATAGTCTTTAGCGACGAATCCCGCTTCCAACTGTGTCCTGACGATCATCGAAGACGTGTTTGGAGACGCACAGTGCAGAGGGGAATACTGCTTTCACTATTGCACACCACACCGGCCTTCAACAAGGCATTATGGTCTGGGGTGCCATTTCCTTTGACAGCCGGACCCCTTTGGTCGTCATTAGAGATACACTTACGGCACAGCGGTACGTGGACGACATCCTAAGACCTGTTTTGCTACCGTTCCTTTTGCAGTGCCCTGAGCTGGTTTTTCAGCAGGACAATGCCAGACCACATACGGCTCGTGTTGCTCTAAACTGTCTGCAAGCTTGTCAAACTCTTCCTTAGTCTGCCAGATCGTCAGATCTCTCTCCCATGTCTGGGATATGATGGGAAGGCGATTGTATCTGGCACGGACTGTTGATGACCTCGTTCGACCATTGGAGCGAATTTGGCAGGAAATACCGCAGTAGACCATCCGGGAGCTTCATCGGTCTATGCCACGCCGTGTGGCAGCTTGTATCCAGGCTAGCGGCGGGTCAACACCTTATTAAACTTGTTACTGTAACTCTGAAATAAATTATTCAATTGTTCTGAAATTTTAATCATTTACTATTCTGTACATTGTCTTCCTATCCACCAATTTTCGTCTCAATCGGACACCTCCTTCTTGGTGCGTCGATTTATTTGTTATAGAGTGTATTTCAAACAGAAGTATTTTCTTCAAAACACGCTTTCAGTCAAACATTTTGGCTTTAGTAATATCAGATTTTTAAAAAAAAAAGGAAATTCGAGTAAACAAAATTTCCAGATAAAGTAAATTTTATGGACTGACAACTTGTCTCTTATTTTCTATAAATTGTCAGAAATTTTGCATAGAAAATGATTATTTTTTTTCTGGTGCTAAAAAAAACCTTCCCTTTTTTGTGCAGTTCAATTTATGAACCTTTACATTATTTAGTATCATTATGCGACTTTTTAAACTTGCGTATGCGTATGTTTGTTAATATACAGCGTGATTGTAATTAAAGTTCCACTTTGAAACGATCAGAAAAGAAAAACTGCGTGTGTTATCAAGTGTTATCAAACTTGGTAATCTGGTAAAGGAGGTCATGGGAATTTGTTAACTGCAAGTAAAAAAAAGTTTAAAAAATCATCACCAGGGTAGAAATGGCGCTGCATGCGATATTAGTAAACGAAATAAGACATGAAGAAATCGATTTAAAATGTTTGTAGTTGTTTCTGAAACGTTTTACGGAGCAATGTGGCGTCCACCATTGTCTGAAAGGAAAAGAATTGTATAACGGCATTTACAACAGCAGCTCTTTGCACTTAGGATATCAAGAGGAATGCTAGGGGTATGCCGGAGTATCGCACCTTTCAATTCCGCCAAATTGCTTAGAATATCACCTCAAGCAATTTTAGAAACGATTACAAACATTTAAACCGATGTCTTCATGTCTTATTTCGTTTACCAATATTGTATACAGCTCCATTTATCTCCTGGTGGTGAGTTTTTGAACTTTATTCCCGTGGACAATAAATTCCCATGACCTCCTTAACACGATTACCAAGTTTGCTAATGTTTGATCCAGTAGTTTTATTTTTCTGACCTGGGGAAATTTAAGTACCGCCATCCTGTACTTAATTAACATGTTCGTATTCTAATTTTGCCGATTTCATCGTAGAGTATGAAATGTTTTATCTAAATTATTTGCTCCTAGCTTCTCTTGGTGTGACTACTCATATTAAGGAATGAAAAATGAATTATTACGACGAATTCAGGAAAACATAGTTCATTTTTTTCGCTAAAAAAGTAGCATGAATATGGCAAAACTGTAAATTAGGGTTGCAAAAATTTTATGAGAAGGAGTACTCCCGGAAGCGATTAGACTGCCAAGGGTTGAATCACTTACAATTTACAAGTTTATGTAGTCAATATACATTTGTTTTTCTAATTGCCGGAATTATCTAAGTTAGACTGAACGTAGAATATACTAATTTAACTAGTATTTGGAAATTAAATGAAATTTTACGTGCTGTTTTCTTATTAATAATATACAGGATGATCAAAGAGTACGTAAAAACTTTAAAAGTTCATGAAAAAAAAACGAATAATTCTAGAAATTTTGCGGTTTGCCTCCCAAGCACTTTTTCAGCAATTAAAGATCACAATTGCTTAAATTTAACCATGTCCGACAGTGCCACATGATGGTAATGTATTCCTAATTTCTTATTATAATGAGTACGATAATGATATTAAAATTCATTAATTTTATCGTAAAATGATTTACTTACTATAAAAAATGCGGTGTAATTTCGGACTTATTTTTTTACCTCTTTTGTTTCTTTTTGCAGATTTCTTCTTGATAAGTAGGGAAAAAAATGCAAATTGTTATTATTTATTTTTAAAAAGTGTGGATAACAATTTTTTTCAATAACATTTAGTGTTTATAAATTTAAACTCAGTTGTGTGCTGTTTAAAGCATTTAAAATGTAAATCTCTATTTAACGAATTTTCTATATCGCGAATTTTTTTCCGAGATTTAGCGACTTCGTTAAATAGAGTTCCGACTGTATATATATATCGATATCTACTAACTACTTCGAAGTATCATTAACCACTTATTTTTAGCAGGAATTTTCAACTTAGCATATAGTAATATTTTACCTTTCATGGAAGAGCCGTAAAAATAGACTTTTTACAAAAAGTGGATAATTATATTACAGAATAGTTGGCAGCCATGTACATCTGCATTAATTATACAAATTATTAATCTGATTAAGGGAGCATAGTAACTTTAAACTTCTAAAAAATTAACTTTTCAGAACTAATTTTAAAAAATAAATCATATTGTTAGGAATATATTAAAATAAACCGCATCAAAATCGAGAAAAAAAATTACGCCCGCAGCAATAAAGTTTGCTTCCTAAAATGCTAATATTCCTAACAATCCAAATTATTTTTTAAAATTATTTTTGAAAAATCGATTTTTTTGACATTTACAGGTACCAAGTCCCCTTAAACTAGAAACTCAAGTTTCTTAATTATTTCAACTTTAAATTAATTAATTTGAAGTGTAATTTTTGAAAAAAGTAGAACCTGTACTTTTCATAACGAAAATTTCATGTAATTCTCCATTCTCGAGATCTTTCTTTGTCTTTTAAAAAGTGACTTCTAAATTTCATTTCACAAGTGAAATAAAAATAATATGCACAAGCGGAATTCTTTTGAAATCTATTTTTCCATAATCTATAGATGAAAAAAGAAACTGCTGAGTGGTATTTTCGACGGAATGAAGACTTTTCTTTTCATTAAAAGGTTGTTTTTATTATTTTAGTCTTCTTTTTTTTATACCTTTGTACGGCTTTAATGAAAAAGAATAAAGAATAAAATGAAACCGGAGTCTGTTTTTGCTAAAAGGCATTTTTTTTTAATTTTTTAACTATGATAGATTAATATATTATACCAGATCAGCAAACGTATCTGTTTCTGAATATAATGGTTTAAAATGTTTATCCATAAGCATCTCATCGAAATTTGTATTTTTTAATTTATATATGCTGTAGCAGTGGCTCCCGACTCAACTTAAGCTGTGGACTTCTTTTCCCATTCACAATTTACAGAAGGACCACTTAAAATAATTCTTTGCAAAAAGTGTGTGGGGGGGGGGATAATATCTATAAGAAATATAAAACTTTTTTGTACAAAATGTAATAATAAAATGCAGAATTCAAAAAAGTGCAGATAATGTTATTTCCATTCACTCAATGATGCTGATATTCAACCCTGTTTACAAGCGGAAGACAAAAGCTTGGCTGAAATGCTACAATATTTTATCGAATTGTATTCAATATTCTACCATCCCGTATTTTCCTTATTTTGAAAGGATTGCGAAACTTATTTTTACTTTCCGAACATGTACCATGTAAGGAAAGTATTGTAATCATGAAAAAATTCGACTTCGAGATTTTGGTGTATTAACACGTTTTGAGGGCTTCTGAATCCATTTATGCTATTTTTACGAGATGTATGTATGTATGTGTGTATGTGTGTGTGTGTGTGTGTGTGTTTGTGTGTATGTGAGTGAACACGATAGCTCCTGAACGGAGCATTCGATTGAGCTCAAATTGGATATATATGTCATAAACCACCGTCGCAAGACCGGTATTGATTTTGGTGTGTATAGGACTTATAGTTTTTCTACAGGGCTACGACAAAGATTTCTTTTACATTATGGCCTATGGGGGGAATTTCTTGAAAGTGCGCTAGCGTTTAAACGGTAGATTCGATTGAGCTCAAATTGGGTATATATGTTATAAACCACAGTTGCAAGACCGGTATTGATTTTGGTGTGTATAGGACTTATTGTTTTTCTACAGGGCTACGACAAAGATTTCTTTTACATTATGGCCTATGGGGGGAATTTCTTGAAAGTGCGCTAGCGTTTAAACGGTAAATTCTATTGAGCTCAAATTGGGTATATATGTTATAAACCACCGTCGCAAGACCGTTATTGATTTTGGTGTGCATAGGACTTATAGTTTTTCTACAGGGCTACGACAAAGATTTCTTCTACATTTGGCCTATCGGGGGAAATTCTTGAAAGTGCGCTAGCGTTTAAACGATACATTCGATTGAGCTCAAATTGGGTATACATGTTATAAACCACCATCCTAAGACCGGTATTGATTTTGGTGTGTATAGCACTTATAGTTCTCCTACAGGGCTACGACAAAACTTTCTTTTATATTATGGCATAATGGCATATGGGTAGATATTCTTAAAAGTGCGCAAGCGTTTAAACGGTGCATTCGATTGAGTTTCCATTTGGTATATATGTTTGAATTATTCATCGATTAAAATTTATTTAAATGCTTGTTAATGATCTTAATCGTAAGTGTTCGGAAAGTCGAGTGGAGTCACTCCAGATTTTTTTTTCTGTAAACAATAATGCTTTTTGTATTTTTACCTCATGAAATTTTGAAAACACAATTATTTTTAAATATTTATTTGCATTGCGGACAACTTAAAACTTGTTCATGGACCACTAGTTGGGAACAACTGCTCAATAGAATTAAATAAAAACTGGCAGAAACCAGTTCTTGAACCATTCTGTTTACATAGTATTAACTCAATGATCCTTCCGGATTTTTTTATAGAAACAATGGAGCCCCCCACGATGGCCAAGTGTATAAGACATTGAGCATGGCAAATAGCTGAAGTATAGAGTTCTCAATTCCTCCTGTCATGTCGCGACTTACGATCAAACGGTCTGGAGTTTGGTGAGGTTTTCTCCAGATGTAGCGTGAATAAACATTAGAGACCCTTGAAAGGGCCTCCGTACAAGGCACCTGCCCTCAAGCAGACAGGCTTGCCGTAACATACAATGGCAAACAAATTAAGTAATAATAATAATTGTTATTGAGAATCTACTTGTTTGTTTGAATTGAGAATTTGTTCTTGAGGTTTCTGACTGCAATCTCGAGGATGGTCTTATACCCCTGAATATCCGTTTTGACATTTATGAAATCCATATAACATTTATTAAATAACATAGAGCACAACAGAAGTACAAACACAGAAGAAGGGGGTGGAAATGACAACCATGGGTTCACGGGATTCGAACCCGAGACCTCACCGCTCGCAGGCGGCTGGCAGAGATGGGTGCGCAGAATCTACTTATAGAATATGCTAACGTGTGCGGTACCAAAATCGACGCTATTTCTACGCTGCGAACGGCAAGCTATAGATGCAAACATGAGTGTAGTAACAATAACGCATGTGCAAAAATCCAAATGAACACTTCCTTGACGTACAATGGAGCAAGCCTATGTCACACAGCCGCTACATTAGAAAATAACAATAACGGGCACACAAAAATGCAAGATCTTGCGGACTTTCTCACAGCTTTAAAATATCGAATTTGCAATATTTGGCGCATTTATCGCCCATCTAAAAAATGTCACCATGCATTGGGCTAAGGCCATTTTAGCCCTTTGCTGTTTCAACGTCGGCCCTTATGATGGCACCCAAAATGTGTAACAACATATCTTATAAATAAAAATGAAATTGTGCTTGTTTGTTTGTTTGTTTGTTTGTTTGTGGATTTGATTCTTATACAAATCCACAAAAATGGACCTATCGGCCTGAAATTTAGCACAGATATGTAAAATAATATAGAATAAATCGTAGTCCACGTTAAAAATTTGAAAGTCCACCCGTTCCCGGAATTTAAGAGATTTTTTATGCTCTCCACGCAAAAAGCTTTCCGTAATTGTAACCCCTGTAGTGAAAATAGTGTGAAATGAGGATCGTGGTTGCCATGTGGGGCGATTTTGCCGAATAAAATGTTTTAAATTCTCAAAGTAAAAATAAAAGAATAATAATGATTTTTTTTGTTAGTTTATATTCGCAAGGTTATTTTTTTTTTTAAATTACAATATCGTGTGCATTTGAAATCGGAGCAGGAATGAAATATTTTATACGCAAAACAATAAGAATTGAAGATTTCCGAGGCTAATAGGTATTTTTTTTTAGTTTGGCGAAAAAATAAAATGGCTCAAATGCCGATTTTGAGAAAGTGACACACAAAAGTGCAAGACACACAAAAGTGCACGGACAAACAAAAGTGCAAGATCTTGCGGACTTTCTCACAGCTTTAAAATATCGAATTTGCAATATTTGGCGCATTGATCGCCCATCTAAAAAAATGTCACCATGCATTGGGCTAAGGCCATTTTAGCCCTTTGCTGTTTCAACGTCAGCTCTTATGATGGCACCCAAAATGTGTAACAACATATCCTAAATAAATTGAATGAAAAATACTGTTAAAAGAAAGAAACGTGATTTTCATTGAAATGAGTCCAAAAATTGAGTCAACACTGCAATGAGTAAAGAACAGTAAGGTATGGTGCGACGAATCTGTCTGCCTTGACGACTTGTTAAAAAGAATCAAACTACCTTTAATAAATGCTTATTCGCCTCACCATGGCCGAGTGGATAAGGCACTCAAAAAGGTAGAGGGACGAAATGTGAAGTTCCCTGGTTCGGGACCTGTTTCGCGGCTGTCGAACTAGCGGTCTGGAGTTTTGGTCGTTTTTCTCCAGATGTAACATGAATACGCGTTAGAACCCCTTCCTCCGAACGAAGCACCCCCCCCCCTTTCTAGGCAGATACTTCTCGTGCTGGTTTGCCTCAATACATACAATACGATGCTTTATTCCCATGCTAAACATTTACAAAGGGTGCACTTGTTAGTGCTACGGATTTTTTAGAGGGAGAAAAATCAAACACATAATATTTTGAAATATTTCGGTGAAAAAGGGCGGCCCGCTCAGCTTAATTTATAATACACACTTATATACGGAATATACCAATAACTGTTTTCTGAAAGTAGTGGGTGAGCTATACAAAGGCATAGAAATATTTTTCCCAATAGTGGACAGTGTAGTTTGTTTCGAAGAATTTCGAATGCATTAGGGTATTTCTTCACCGTAAGAAAAAAACGAGGAATTTTATATAAAAAATAGAGCAGCTAGGATGCCCTAGAATTCCAAGGACCGTTTCATGAAAACACCAGGAACTTTATTGAACACTATACACTAAACACTATACACCTTATTGAATATTTTACACTAAATTTTATTGTTCATAATAAATTGTTGAGCAAACTTTCTGATTATTTCACGTAACGTTCTTTAAGATTTTAGGCTGCCTCAGCTGTCCATTATCTTTAAGGAACGTGCTTGATTCATTTTTGACAGTGTGGGTTATTTATAGCCGAATACTTATATCAATATTCATTTTCCCATTATTTCCAAGGAAAGTTCCTGGATTTTTTACAGTGCGTTGAACTTGTTGTTGTTTCTAATGTTCTCTGGCGATTGCAGACAGGTCCCACATCCTCCATATAGGACGGCGGTGAGCGAAAGAAGGGTTTTTTCGAAATATCGAGAATGCGACTAATTTTTGGCGTCCATTCGGCGATATTTCTCCAAAAAGTCACCAAACTTGGCGGCATTTCGGGAATTTGGCTCGATTTTATCAATGGGGCTTGTAATGCTTGTTTCCCTGCATTAGTATTGCGCATTCGCATTTCTATGACGTAATCAAAATTTCAGCTTTATCAAGATTCCCCAGGAAATGCCTCTTTCTGGAAATTTTGAGCGCCATCAGCGATACCTATATAAACAAGGTAGAAGAGCCCGTGAGTCAGTTTACGCTCAACGAACGTTCGTCGAGTAGGTTCGCTGCTTTACGCTGTGAATTTTGCTGCTGTAAGCGGTATTTCGCTTGTTCTTAGAAGCTTCTTTTTGAAGAAGTTAGTGAGTGCTTTAAGGAGCTCCATTTTAAGGAGCTCCAGTGGGAAGAAGTCCGACGTAGCTCGGGGTCCTCTAATATGGAGTCAGTTCCAGATGAGGGACCAACCACCATAATCGGCATCCCCAGAGGTAGCGTCTGAACATGGAGGACACTGGAGCCATGACGTATTTTCCGTTCACCAGCTCCCATTAGGGTACACGGTCCCACAGCAGTCCAGCCGAGAGAGGAGTTATCTCTCCGAAGCACTCGCCAAGTCGGGTACCGCTTCACTTTTCATGTACTTTCGGGAACGGAGTTTAGTGCTTAGCCACTGTGAGGCATTTTAAGCGTTATTTTGTGAGTTATTAAAACTGTTAAATTGTTTTTTTTTCTCATGGACTGGGACTGAACCATCAGTCGCACCCAGTACTAAAGCCCGAAGTATTGGCCATTTTATAACAAGAGCACCCAGTGGGTCACGAACACGACCCCTATGAAGGGACGGACAAATTACATCCAACTCCCAGAAGGGGACCATTTTTCGGACCAAGGTGTGGATTCGACAGCCAATACACCATTTGGCCGGGCTGTTCAATTGTATTGTATATCATTTGAACCAAAGAGTATAAATTTAAAGACAGTCTTAAAATTTAATTACATTTAATGTCCACAAAACTACTTTTTTCATTTTATCGGCATCGGAGATCGATAACGTAAGTAAAAATCACGATTTTTAACTCTGCCTGCATACAGCGTCTTAATTCTCTAAAGATGCCTTTTTCAAATAGCAACAAACGTCATAGAAATTTTGAACAACTTTGAAAACAAACCAATATAGCTTTAAACGATTGAAAAATAATAAATGTTTTTTCACTCAATGCTCTATGCTCTTCTAATAACATTGAACCTGCATGCCTTTCACAACTTTCATTTAAAAAATATTAAACCTAGAAACTGACTTCAAAATAAGCCAGGGAAATACAGTAAAATATTGTTACAAAATTTCGGTTTGTTCTGCCTTCCAGACAAAAATTAGTCTAAAATTCGTTTTATAAGGGTCAAATAATTAAAATTTGCATTTTCTTGCATTAAAATCTGTTGACTAGAACGTGAGATAGAGAGTTTTGGGTTTCCCCATCGAATAACTTAGGGTTTTCTCAAAATCTCGAGAATGCGACTAATTTTTGGCGTCCATTCGGCGATATTTCTCCAAAAGGTCACCAAACTTGGCGGCATTTCGGGAATTTGGCTCGATTTTATCAATGGGGCTTGTAATGCTTGTTTCCCTGCATTAGTATTGCGCATTCGCATTTCAATGACGTAATCAAAATTTCAGCTTTATCAAGATTCCCCAGGAAATGCCTCTTTCTGGAAATTTTGAGTGCCATCAGCGATACCTATATAAACAAGAGCCCGTGAGTCAGTTTACGCTCAACGAACGCTCGTCGAGTAAGTTCGCTGCTTTACGCTGTGAATTTTGCTGCTGTAAGCGGTATTTCGCTTGTTTTTAGAAGCTTCTTTTTGAAGAAGTTAGTGAATGCTTTATGCTGAGGAATAGATGTCAGTTACCCTTGAGTATTTCCACTGTATTTTAGTCTGTAGAAGTGTTTTGTTTTGTGTGTCAAATACAGGATCTCTGAAAGCTTCTGTACTAAGCGGACTGCTATAAGCATGTTACTGGCTGTTAGTGCTTGTGAGTTTTGTATAGCAAACTGTACGACGAAGTTCTTCAAGCAACAAAATTTGTGTTGCATCCTCACAAGTGGACTGTCTACTCGAATTTTCGACATACACTGGACTTTTAAAGGACGAACCCGAGAACTCAGCAGAGTTTTCTGCGACAATATATCCTTAAGATTTTTGTGCGGGATATTTTGCAACTCTTTACTATTTCTAATTGAACACGGTGCAGCTGGTAAAAACATATTTTATTTTTATCCTACAACGCTCCTTAAGGTTTTTACCCGTGAAAAATGGGCGCGTTTGCTTTCGAAAAATTTTTAGCTCCCGTACGTTATAACCATAACCGTCAATTCTTCGTAAACCTTTGCACAATTCCGAACTTACATGTCTGGATAACTCACGTACTTGGATATGATGATCATCGACTAGTGGCAGACGGATGAAATACAACCTCTCAAAGGAAACCACTCCATCCCCTCTTAATGATTAGCTACATAAGCGCCCTCTAGTGATGCATAGCCAGGGCCCGATCATCACAATATTGGGCCCAGGGCAAACACAAATTTTTGGGCCTTTGCCCCGGACCATAAATATTTTACGGGAAATTGCACGAAAATAGTATTATGCATGTAAGTTATTTTAGATACATATAGCTACTTAAATATACTGTTTGTTTAAACACTAAATATAAATACAGTGCGCACCAGTTATAACGGAACTGGGATACAACGTATTATCGGTTATAACGTACCTAGAAGCTAGGTCCCGATTGAAGTCCTATATTTATAATGTTATTTAACTTTGCATAAAACGTACTTAACAAAAGTACATACTACGGCTATAACGTACTTTTTATACCAAAGCCAAAAATAAAATTTTGCTTTTCTTAAGAATTTTATTGACTTGTTCTCGGAAATTTCAGTACCTTCAAAAACGCTCATTGTCAGTTTTCAGATTCTCTAGCGAGATGAATAGTGTATGAATGAAGGGAGTGATCTTATCTTTTTTGCCTGTTAGGTAGGGCTAAGAACAAGACCATGTTTTTTATTTGTCATTCATCAATGCAAATGCCTTCTGAAAAGCCCTATCTGTTATGATTCTGATAATAGTGAAGAAGAAACAGAGGAGACTATACCACGCATATCCGACGCATTCAATGCTGCAATGCTGCAAAAACATTATCACGATTTTTTGAATGCCGCAGTCATGATGCTGAGACTCTACAAAGGTCTATTATGAATATCCAAAACAGTATTTTTAAAGTAGCATCTGCCCATTTAAAACAAAAGTAAATTACAGATTATTTATATCAATAAAAATTGTAAGTAATAAAGAATTTTCGACATATTTTTCGATACAAAATTTTTTAAAGAATATAAATTTTTTAACAAATGAAATTTTTTTATCAAACATAAATTTGTTGAAAAATACAACATTTTTGGGCCCTTGAAATTGGTGGGCCCAGGGCAAATGCCCCGGTTGCCCTGCCGATAAACGGGCCCTGTGCATAGCTACGAATTATGATACAATCTGCTACTAGAGCATGCATGCGCACAACATAAAACGTACTGATTACGACTCACAGGCTATCTTGCGGAGAAGTTTTCTATAGCTGTTTTAGAATACGTGGATGATCGTCTTATACAGGGTGATTCTAAATTGTTTTTAAAAAATTTCAGGGGAGATAGGGCACATAATAAGGAATCATAATCATAGTATAGCAATGTGGGGTCAAAACGCCGTTTTCACTTACCTGGTAATAACCAATTTATGAAAAGTGTTGCAGATTTTGTCTAATTTCTTAAGAAAGTTTCATATACAATGGGCTTGTCTCATTCATTAAAATCTTGTTCATCCATTAACCCTTTGAGACGCAACTCTTTCCCAATGCTGAAAAAAGGGCAGCCGTTGCCATCGCTCGACTTAACTACCAGCAAGATGGCGGACGATCGAAACGCTCATCGCGTGCCACAGATCTAGAGACCTTTTTTGACGCAGCTGGCTGTGCGGTCTCTAGATCTGTGGAACGCGATGAGCGTTTCGATCGTCCGCCATCTTGCTGGTAGTTAAGTCGAGCGATGGCAACGGCTGCCCTTTTTTCAGCATTGGGCAATCTTTCCAGCTGTTCTCGCGTTCTTCCATTTTTCAGCAGATGTCAGTTCTGTTAAAAAGAATCGTGACCAATTTTTTTTACGGGAAATGAACGTGCTAAAAAGTAAAGGATTATGGTGGAGCTATGTCACCCGCAACTATTTTTATAGAAATCAAATCTATTCTTCGTGACAGGCAACAGTCAAAACGCCAGAGTTTGGTGATCCGTATGTTATTTATATATTATTAAAGGGAATAGAATATGCTCATTAACATAAACTAATAATATTTAAATTTATGGCTGTTTGTATTTAAAGTTCTTGGCTGTTTTCGCATTTCTTACCATATTCACACAGATTTACTGTTCCAGCTTCCCATGTAGCAGGACAAATTTCTTGATAATAGTCTATTCCCTAGATTATATTATCATTAATCTTATGAATTTTATAGATTTTGCATATGTAAATAATTTTTTGAGTTATGGTGTTTTGCGGAAATGGAAAAATTTTGATATTTTTTTGTCTTTTCCTGCCCCAAATTTTTTTTCAGATATTTGATAACTTTGTTTTAAATGATTATCTAATTTTTTTGTTACATTTAACGATAAAATATAGTTTTAAGTGTAAAATTTTTAAAATTTCAAAAACAAGTCTCCGCAGGTGTACGGATGCCTTAATCGGAACAGCCAATAGAAATCCGTATACCAGGATCGATCAGTATGATCATATTGCATACCCCTTTAACAAAAAGCGTTAAAATGCTAGTATAATTTTAAACTATAATTCGCTAAAACTTTTTCCCCAAATAAAATTAAACAATTTAGATTAAACGCAAAATGAAACACCCTTTATTTGGGATAAAAAAAAACATCCAATTTACCTATTTCTTCTAAATTCAACTTCCAAATCATTCTCTTAAAAAACAAATAACAATGATAAGATCTCTGATATTTTCTAAATTTCTTTTGGCTCTGACGATAATAAAATAAAAAATAATACAAATACAGGGAATTCTTTCCAAAATCAAAAATTTCGAAGACTAAAGGAAAGTAAAAAAATGTTGAACGATATTTTCGACGGGACAAAAAAGATTTTCTTTTTCTTTTGATTAGAAGGTTGTTTCTATTATTTTACTTCTTTTGTCCTTTTTTTATTTCATCTAATAAAAGAAAACAGAGTTTGTTTTCTTTGAAAAGTTTTTACGGCGTTTGTTAAGAAAAGAATTAAAAGGAAAAGGTTGTTAATTATGATAGTTTAATTAGTTACTTTAGTGCAACAAATGTGAAACAGTAAAGTAAAATAATTCAAAAGCTTGTAATGTGTAATCATAATCAATATAAGTATTTTTAGATACGGTAAAATAATAAACAGACATTGATATACGTTAGCAGCTCAAAAATTTAATTCCTGTAATTTGTTTTGAAGGAGGAGATTAAATAGAGATATTTTTATACGAACATTAAAATTTTTGAGAAGTTGTAAAAGTAACCAAATTGCCTGAAACTCCTCTTCCCTTAACTACTCAAACACTAAAATCATAATGTTTGAGTAGTTAAGAATAAAATAGCAACTCAACGCATCTAATAAACAGACAAACAGGCAAAATAATAAACAGACATTGATATACGTGAGCAGCTCAAAAATTTAATTCCTGTAATTTATTTTGAAGGAGGAGATTAAATAGAGATATTTTTATACGAGCATTAAAATTTTTGAGAAGTTGTAAAAGTAACCGAATTGCCTGAAACTCCTCTTCCCTTAACTACTGAAACAATAAAATCATAATGTTTGAGTAGTTAAGAATAAAATAGCAACTTCAACGCATCTTGTCAACTAATTTGTTTCTGCTAGACATTCTTTTTTCCTTTTATTCGATTATTTCAAATTATTCGAATTATTTCAAATCTTTTCAATTATTATCAAATCATTTTGTTGTTGATGTTGTCTTATATGCTATTTTCTAAGTTGGCCTTAAAATTTTTACTCAGGCTTAAATATTGAATTGTGTGCTCTAATAATATTTTCTGATAAAAAAAATATTTGCAAATGAATTTTGATAAATTATTTACTTGCATTTAAGGTTAATAATCATTATTAAATGGTATTTTAATCCTCATTTTTTCTACTTTCTCAAAATTTCTTACTGGCCTTAATGTTTTTCGCGCAGGATATGAAGAGATATGCATGGTGGCCCGCGCACAGCCAGCTGTCGCCATTAAAAGCGTCTCTAGATCTGTGGCACGCGATGAACGTTTCGTTCGTCCGCCATCTTGCTGGTAGTTAAGTCGAGCGATGGCAGTGGCTGCTCTTTTTTACACATTGGGCAATCTATCCAGCTGTTATCGCATTCTTCCATTTTTCAGCATATGTCAGTGCTATTAAAAATAATCGTGACCATTTCTTTACGGGAAATGACGTGTAAAGGGAAAAAGTAAAGGATTCTCGTGCAGCTATGTCACCCGCAACTATTTTTATAGAAATCAAATCTACTCTTCGTGACTGGCAACAGTCAAAACTTCAGAGTTGGGTGTTCCCAGAGCGGGAACACTGCGCGTTAAAGGGTTAAATAAATGTTGAATTTTTTGTGCATATCAAATTAGCCATTCTGATCGTTAAATTTGTCATTTTTCATGCAAAGCGCCATTTAATAGACATTTTTTTTTTTGAATTAAATCTTTTTTTTTTCGAAATTACTTAAGAACATTTCATGTGCAGACTATAAGCCAAACTTGGTTACAACCCTTTAGAACCCTAATATGGGAAGTTTATAACCACCTTGTAGACTGAATGCATCATGTTTTAATGATTTTCTGCCTAATATGAAAATTAAACTTTACATTTCCGATAAAATACACTTAATAAATCATTTCGAACAACAAAAAGGCAGAATAAAAATGGCGCCAGTTCGAAAGAACCCTCTTTCGTTAATATGGCGCCGCAACAATTTATCGGCCGATTCCTTTGTCAGCTTATCGCTTGAGATTCCTTCTCTAGATTATCTATCAGCTCGTTTTGCTTTTCTTTCGGGGACGCACTTTTCGCCTTTTTCATTATTCTTGCAGAAAAATAGGAAAGGTTCCCCCCCCCCTCTTCTTTTCTGTTTTACGGTTCGCAGGAAAACGCGGCAATCAATTACATTAGATGCAACTGGTTGTTTTTTTCAGTATCGAACAGATAAAGAAATGGATTGGATTCCAGAAACATCTATTGAAATCATGGATTGCAAATAACTTTTCCAGACGATTTTATTTGTATAGCGAATAGAGTATTTCAAAGAACCTAGCAACTACGTTTGCGTGACGCTGAAACCTATCGTTTGGAAGTTTGTGCGCTATGGCAAAGTTACACGAAGGGAATCTGCCAAAGGGTGGGGTGGGTTGCCTTCTGTGGAGGACTTTTTAACCCTTTGAGGCGCAATCCTTTCCCAACGCTGAAAAAAGGGCAGTCGTTGCCATCGCTCGACTTAACGACCAGCAAGATGGCGGACGATGCCATCGCTCGAGTTAACGACCAGCAAGAGGGCGGACGTTCGAAACGTTCATCGCGGGCCACAGATCTAGAGACCCTTTTTTTGACGACAGCTGGCTGTGCCGCACAGCCAGCTGTCGTCATAAAAGAGTCTCTAGATCTGTGGCCTGCGATGAACGTTTCGATCGTCCACCATCTTGCTGGTCGTTAAGTCGAGCGATGGCAACGGCTGCCCTTTTTTCAGCATTGGGCAGTCCATTCAGCTGTTCTCGCATTCTTCCATTTTTCAGCAGATGTCGGTGCTGTTAAAAATAATCGTGACAATTTTTTCATGTGAAATGACTTGCTCAATGTAAAGGATTCTCGTGGAGCTATGTCACCCGCAACTATTTTTATAGAAATCAAATCTATTCTTCGTGAGTGGCAACAGTCACAACGCCAGAGTTCGGTGTTCCCAGAGTGGGAACACTGCGCATTAAAGGGTTAAGGGATTAATAGGCATATCCATGTTAAGTATAGAAAAAAATCAACCCTAAACTCCAGAGCGTTACACCAACAGACACGTGATAGGTAAACATCCTCTAGAATAGAAAGCCTTACAACTGAAGCTTTGGCGTCATCACTGTATCTTGTTATATGACGTCATCACAGTTTTACTTCCACAAAGTATATCTATTTTAAATTTGCGTGAATTTTCTCACTCCTAAAACTTTTTAAAGATTTAAGATAAAAAAGTTAATTTTACGACAAGTTACAATTTTTGACCATCAGTAATTGTATAATATGTTACAGAAGTAGATCACAGTGAATTATTTTGTATAAGAAAGGTATTTTATTTTTTATGTTTAATTAAATATATTTTCTGATATCTGTAGCATCTACCAGACATTTTAAATAGTTTTACTTTTTGAATCTAAAACTGTGATGACGTCATTTAAGAAGATCTAGTGATGACGTCAAAGCTTCAGTTAGGCCTTTTACGTCTAGAAGGTGTTGGATAGGCCAGGACCCGGAATATTCACCCTTGAACCATCTACAAGTTTAGCCTTTTATCCACTCGGCCACTGTGGGACTCACAATCCTCTCGTAAATATAGCTTTTTCGCATACGTCATTACCACTACGTCACATTTTAGCAACACTTAAAGAGCAACTATTTTAGGTCACGCTTGCGTCAGTTCCGCTTTTCCTCATAGGCACGCCAGTCACGTGCCTAGGGTGCAAAACATTGGAGGGCGGATAAAGTAGGAAGAATTAAAATTAGCTACCGTACCTCCGCCTATCTGTAAGTAGCCAAACCACGCCAGTGTTCTTTTCTTACGGCTACCAGTCCGGGACACGGCAGGTCCATAGGGTAGGATAATGGTTAGACTCTCCAAAGAGCAAAAACGAAGAAAGAGAAAATATTCAGAGAGTTAATTTAAAAACCCTCCCGAACCAAAACTGGTAAAAGCATCTATGGAACTGAAGGAGGGGATGTGATCTGGAAGAGAGGAAGGGGAAGTGCCTAGGGCACAGGGGAAGTTAAAAACGGAATAAGCTTACGGTCATTTGAAGATAGCCATTGACGGCAAACGTGGCTTTGTGCCTCCAACTGCCGTATTCACCAAACGCTTGACACGCGGATTAAACCAAACTCGCGTGTTAAAGTCATCGGTAAGATATCTTACCGAGGACTATAACACGCGTTTCAGGATTAATCCGCCTGTCAAATGTTTGGTGAATACGGCCGTAGATATCTTTGTTGACCGAAAAAAAATTCATTGACGTCACGTGAAAATAGTCTATAGACATAGGCGCCGACTTCAAGGGGCTTGAGGAGCATCAGCCCCCCCCAATATTTTTATTCAGGGGGCTGAGCCCCTTCAAAGATATCACTCCAAACTTTTAACTGCCAAATCTTATTTCTCTAGCCTAATCGGTCAACCCATTTATACCTAGTGTAGCGTAGTGCGGTCATCGACCCACATCGTCTTCTCCCCCTGGGGTCAAGAGAGCTGACCCCCGATGAATGGGGAGTGAGAGGTTTTTGGAAGGGAGGAGAGAGATGACTTTTAGCGAGAGAGGAGGGAAGTTCTCCGTATGAAGTGCTCCGGGCTTGGTACTCGCGTAATGTTTCATCATGTGCCTGTACATAAATACTGTAAATATTTTTGTAAATAAAACTTATTATTTTAAGTAAGCCTCAGAGAATCACGCTACCACTGTGGCGCTACGTCACAGTCTAGAATTGGTGCCAGCGCTGGGATGAGTCCCCTGGCAAATGTGATCAAATCGATCTTAGCGAAAGAATGAAGGTCGACCCGACCCTAATGAAAATGACGGAGGCCGCCCTGGCTTTATGGAAAAACGGAGAGTCGCCCCGACTCTAGTGGAGCTGGAAGAGGCCGTCCGGCCTTTATGTTCCCGAATAACGGAGAGTCGCCCCGACTCTAGTGGAGCTGGAAGAGGCCATCCGGCCTGAGGTTCCCGAATAACGGAGAGTCGCCCCGACTCTAGTGGAGCTGGAAGAGACCACCCGGCCTGAGTTTTCCAGAAAAGCGGAGAAGGTCGCCCTGGCCTTATTGGAAAAGAGGAGGGTTACCCCGACCCTAGTGGATGTGACGGAGGCCGCCCTGGCCTTATTGAAAAGCGGAGAGTCGCCCCGACCCTTGTGTAGCTGAAAGAGGCCACCCGGCCTGAGGTTTGCGAAAAGCGGAGAAGGTCGCCCTGGCCTTATTGGAAAAAAGGAGGGTTACCCCGACCCTAGTGGAAGTGACGGAGACCGCCCTGGCCTGATTGAAAAGCTGAGAGTCGCCCCGACCCTTGTGTAGCTGAAAGAGGCCACCTGGCCTTAGTTTTCCTGTGGCCTTATTGATAAGAGAAGACGGTCACCCCGATCCTGTTGGACGCTCCCGTGTTTCGCTGGTTGGGACAGCAGGTCCCTGGCTCAAGCTGGTCATCCAGACCCTGAAGAATACTGTGTTGAAACTAATTTTCAGCCCTAGCGTTCCCGATTTAGACAACCGTATCCGAACTGAGAAAGAGTTATCCCGACTCCGAAATCATTGTGTGGACAATAAACGAACTTATTAACTGTGAACTTTTGTGTAAATTACAGAGTGCACCGGGTGAAAAAGGATATTATACAAAGATTTCTCCTGAAAGAGGGGGTAAGTACCTTGATTATACATTGGGGCAATGAATTAAATGTTTAAAAAGTTCTATTCCAAATTTAAATCAATTTTAAAATTTTGGGAAATTAAGATAAAAATTCCATTAACTTGGGTATTTTGGAACCTGAAATGATTGTTGTTAAATTAAGTTATTGAGTCAAAAGAAAGCAATGGTTTAATTTTCTATATTCGAGTGTGTTTATTGCAAGTGTTGATTTTTAAGTATTCATCTTGGAACAAGTTAATAGAATAAAATAGGGTCTTTTAACATACTGTGCATGTTTGTGTTTTATAATTTTTTCTTGAGTATTTTTTAATTGTGAAGAAAATTTGGTATTGAGAAGTGCAGTAAAAGAGTTTATATTCTGGTGTATCACATATATGTTAATATAATTACTATTATTGATTTTAATTGCCTAGATAGTATAGATTGTTGCTTTTATTTAATTATATATTTTCCTGGTATTTGCCTCACAAATCATAATGGCTTTTTTGGGAAAGGCAAGAAAATGCGACCTGCTAAAATTGGCAGACGAGTTAGGTTGCGAAGTGGACGAAAATTTGAAAATGGTCCAAATCAAAACTCGAATTTTAGAGAGCGATGATTATGACGAAGATTTCTTCAAGAATTTACTAGAGAGTATTTTGTCAGAAACGGCGGAGCAAGAGAAAGCTACCACTGAACGATTAAAGCAGGAACAGGAACAAAATTTTGAATTAGAAAAAAAAGAAATTGGAACTTGAAATTGTGAAACAAAATGGGGGAGGAAATTCTAACAAGGGAAGTTGTTTTAAAGGGGAAATTCAAAAGTTTATGCCTAAATTTAATAGTAAAGATGATGATATTACATTATTTTTGTCCCTCTTTGAGCGTCAAGCTAAAGTTCTGGAAATTCCAGAAGATCAGTGGGTAACTCAGTTGATTGGATTGTTACCCACTGAGATTGTCCATATCATCGCCCGGGAACCCGAAGAAAGGGGAAGGGATTATCGACTAGTAAAAGAGTTACTACTACAGAGATTTAAAGTCAGCGCAGAAAAATTTCGGCAACTATTTGCTAAACATCAAAAATCTCCAGAGCGTACTTGGTATGATTTTTTTTATGAGCTACAAACGTATTTTGAAGGCTGGCTAGAAGGTTTGAAGGTTGATAGCTTTGACAAGCTAAAAGACTTGATGATCTCTGATCAAATAAAAAAACGCATGCCCATAGAATTTAAAGAACATTATCTCGATGAATGGGCCAGTATCATTTCCCCCAAGGATCTTGTGACAAAAATTGAAGAATTTGAACAAGTGCGGAAAAACCTAAAAAAATCCCCTCTGGTTACGACTCTCCGGGAAAGGCCAATAAATAAGATAGACGATAAGAAAAAAGTATCGAATGATAAAGGGAGAAAGTTTACCGAGCAGGTGTTTGAGAAACGCAGAGTTGTAAGCTGTTTCGCTTGCGGGGGTCCGCACTATAAGGCTCAGTGTCCGAAATTAAAGGAGCGAAAAGAGAGTGCTGTTGTAAATAATCTTTTTGTTGGGGGTGGGGAGATAGAGTCATGGTTATCTCCTTTCATCTCAGATGGGACTGTTAACGGCATAGCATCCAAATTGCTTAGAGATTCTGGTAGCACCATTGATTTGGTGACTAGAAAATACGTCACGCCGGCTGACTTTACAGGCGAAACTGTTTGGGTCCGACAGCCTTTGACCTCTGAAGCCGTGTGTTTGCCTTTGGCTCATGTGTCGTTAAGCGGAGAATTCGGCCAGATAATGACCAAGGCAGCTGTGATTTCAGATGACCTAGATCAAGGCCATTACATTTTAGGAAACCGGACAGCTAAAAAATTGGAGAATCATAACCATTTGTCAGCCTCAGGACCATAGGTCGTAAATGCAGTACAGACGAGGGCCCGCAGTAAACGTGAGGAAGAGGGGGAACAAACAGAAAACCTTTCTTCACGAGATGAGGTTTCGGGTGTGCAGATAAGGGAAAGTGAGAATTTAGAGTCGGAAGTTGACACGGCTATTGTGTTACCCGAAATACAAAAAAGTGAGGATGGTTTATCTCTGGCCGGGATAAATCGGGCAGATTTTATTGAGATGCAGAAGATATGTCCCACACTTAAAGATATTACTATTCTGGCTAACAAGCCATATGAGCATGCTGAGAAAAGGGGGTATGAAATAGAAAATGAAATCTTATTTCGGTTACAAGAGGACCACCTCGGGAAGGTAAAAAAGTTAATTGTTATACCGGAGAAGCTTAGACCACAGATTATGGCGCTTTGCCACGAAGGGACCTCCGGCCATGTGGGAGTTAAGAAATCAAAAGATAAACTCTTGAGATATTTTTTCTGGCCGGGCTGCTACAAAGACGTAGAAGCCTATGTTAGATTGTGCGATGAGTGCCAACGGGTGGGAAAGCCTAGCGATAAGAAGAAGTCCCCTCTGAAATTAGTACCGATAATTTCAGAAATATTCTCAAAAATAAATATAGACGCCTGTGGCCCTTTACCTGAGGTGATAAATTTTATAACGTGCGAGGAACAGCAAGATTGGTGTAAGGATGACGAGGTAGATTTTCCGTATCTGGAAACAAATCCCAACATTTATGAATTTACCGAGATCTTACACAAATGTAATTTGGAAGGGCGCCTAGAACCCCAGCAAATTGAGCAGCTCCAAAAGCTATTGCACAAATATTTAGCCAGTTTTTCTAATGACCCTGGCCTCACCGATCTTGTGGTGCATGATATAGATTTAACGGATGAAAAACCTATTAGGAGTAAACCCTATCGAGCTTCACAACGCCAAAATCAAATTTTAAAGACAGAAATACAAAGAATGTTAGATTTAAAAATTATCGAGGTTGGAGAGTGATTTCCAAAGTCCCACGGTCTTGGTCGAGGCTCCTGGTAGAGATCCCCGGCCCTGCATCGATTACCGTAAGGTGAACGAGATTATCCGAACGGAATTTTATCCTTTACCTAACATCGAAGAAAGGGTAGAATTGGTATCTTCTGCGAAATACATCAGCGTACTAGATCTGGCAAAAGGGTATTGGCAGATCCCCTTGAGTCCCCGAGCTCAAAGGGTTGCTTCTTTCGTAACGAGTTTTGGTAGCTGCCGTCCGTTAAGGCTCCCCTTCGGGTTAAAGAATGCCCCTTATTTCTTTAGCAAATTGATGGCTGAATTATTGAAAGGTTGCGAAACTTTTGCGGTCCCCTATTTGGATGATATTGCGTTTTTTTCCGATAGTTGGGAGTCCCACTTGAAGCACTTGGACTATGTGTTAAGTCAAATAGAAAAAGCGAAATTGACCATCAAGCCTTCTAAATGTCAGTTTGCGCAAGATCACGTAAAATATTTAGGGCACATTGTTGGGCAAGGGATACGCAAACCAGCAGTAGTAAAGGTTCGTGCAATAGTAGATTACCCGGTTCCTAGATCTAAAACGGAAATTCGTGCCTTTTTAGGACTAGTGGGGTATTACAGCAAATACATCCCTATGTTCTCTGTAATTTCTGCGCCCCTCACTAATGCATTGAAGGGAAAAGTAAAAAAGGGTTCCGTCATGTGGACAGAAGAGTGCGACAAAGCATTCCGTAAGTTAAAAACAAAGTTGATCGAAGACCCAGTGCTCTATGCTCCAGATTATAGCAAAGAGTTTCTGGTTCAAACAGATGCATCAGACGCGGGAATGGGCGTCTGATGCCCAGTTGAAT
This sequence comes from Cheiracanthium punctorium, assembly GCA_038373885.1. NCBI lineage: Eukaryota > Metazoa > Arthropoda > Arachnida > Araneae > Cheiracanthiidae > Cheiracanthium > Cheiracanthium punctorium. The sequence goes on from JAWZYV010001978.1 coordinate 997,474, forward strand.
GACAGTTGAATGACTTTCTCAGTTGAATGACAAGAAGGAAGAACATCCAGTCCTGTACTTGAGTAAGAAGTTTTCGCCTGCTGAGCGAAAATATGGTACAACTGAGAAAGAATGCGCTTCTATAATTTTTGCAGTAAAGAAGCTGCATTATTATTTAGATGGTCAGAAGTTCACGATCGTGACGGACCATAACCCTTTGGTGTGGCTAAAAACGAATGCCAGTTCAAATCCCAGATTGATGAGATGGGCTTTAGCCCTGCAACCGTACAACTTTGAAGTAGTACATCGATCTGGGAAAAGCCACCAAAACGCAGATAGTCTCAGTCGATCTGTGGACGGATGAGTTTCCTGAGAAAGGACTAATGAATTAATATTATCTCAAGTGTTATCCCAGACTAAGTTTCGTTTTGTATTATTGTTTAAATTGTTTCTATTTTATATTTTCTCGATAAGTAGAAGAATTGATACTGTTTCTCTCGCCTTGCTTTCTTTTGAACTGTCCCATATGTGCTCAAGGTATTATTTGTGAGTGTGTAACTGTAAAATCTTTCCCTTGAGATGGAAAAGATTTTTTCTTAAGGGGGGGGGGAGGGAGAGTGTCTGTAGCGTAGTGCGGTCATCGACCCACATCGTCTTCTCCCCCTGGGGTCAAGAGAGCTGACCCCCGATGAATGGGGAGTGAAAGGTTTTTGGAAGGGAGGAGAGAAATGACTTTTAGCGAGAGAGGAGGGAAGTTCTCCGTATGAACTGCTCCGGGCTTGGTACTCGCGTAATGTTTCATCATGTGCCTGTACATAAATACTGTAAATATTTCTGTAAATAAAACTTATTATTTTAAGTAAGCCTCAGAGAATCACGCTACCACTGTGGCGCTACGTCACACTAGTGTCCCTTTTATGGGGACGCAATCAGTCGAAAGCGTTATTTATTTTTCATAGTCTTTGTTCACGAGTATTGAACCTCAACTCCACAAAATATTTTAACATGGCACTGTAGGATGTTGACGTTTCAATTTTTATGCATAATGATTTTAAAAGAAATCATCCCTTGTGCAAAGAGTTGATATCAGACATTTATCTGTTATTGCTGGCATTAGCAAAAATCCAAGAAAGATGCAAAAATATCTGAGCACGAATTTGTTAAACTTAAGAGCCCTAAAAATAGTTTCTGTCTTTTTTTTTTTCTCTAAAAGGATTCTGGAATTATGCTGAGCACCTCCAATGCCGGATGCACCGACTTTATCAAGAGCGCGAAACAGATGACCACTGTGATGTAGATTCCAAAGGGCAAGATTTCACACTCGAGAAAGTCGTTAATTTATACTATTCTGTGGTATAGTGGAAGTAAGCAATAACCAGGAACCCATGCCGATAGACAGTTGTACAATATTTTATTGACATTATCAATAACGAGAAATTCTATGAAGTTAGTGCTGTGGCTGGTAAAATACCCAGCAAACACACACAGGTTCTCTGAACGTCTATTAACATTCAGAAGACGTTTTTTCTGAACGTTAATAGACGTTCAGAGAACCTGTGTGAGTTTGCTGGGTAGCGACATGAAACGTGACCTGTTGGGCAGAGACCAAAGCGTGTGTGAAAAAGGTCTGAGAACCGAAAGCCAACTTGGCGATGGAGCTGAGCGCTGAAAGGAACTGTCGCCAAATAAATCGCCAGGTTGTAAAAATGAAAAGAAGGGTTGGGCTTTATACGTGTTTGTTAAAATTTAAATGTGACATGCCACAGGGGGGGGGATCAAGAGAGATAAAATGTGACCTATGCGAAATTATTAAAACCCCGTGGGAGTGAAGAAAACTAAATGAATTCTCAGACTAAAGGCAAATAATAAACTGTATTGCAAATGCTAAAACCAAAGTAATTTAAGAAACAGTTAAATAGCATTATGTAAAGATGGGAGAATTAAAAAATGGCAAAGAGTATTAAATTCAGAATAGGTAAAGGGAGAACAGTAGTAATTATAAATGTGTGAATTAACTGTAAGAAAATTAATTATAAATATGTGATTAACTGCATCAAAACCCCCAGATAGATAGCCACAAAAGATTCGAGGAAATAAAAAGCAACAACCCTTCAGATTTCACACTGTGACACAACACTTATGGTGTAATTGCTTTCTGGAAGTGAGAAGATTATGCGATCTTTTCTATTTCTTACCATTTGTTGTTTTCTTTCTCATGCAATTTTATTCATTTTTTTTTAACAGTACAACAAAAGCTTTCACTTTAGTTCTATTGTGTGTCAGATGCAGACTCTTCTGTGGACAGCTGACCATAGTAAAACGTGAAGGAAGAGATATTTTCCCATAGTTTAAAACTACAGAAAATAGTGACATTTCCATTTCCCATCAGTATAAGAACAATATTTCTATTCTAAATTCCCATTAAAATGTACTGGATAGTTTAAATTTGAAACAACTGGTAAACGATTTTATTCAAAGAAATTGAATAAGTAAAACAAGCTTTGCATATTTTCCTTAATTAACTTTTTTTCTTATTGACACCAACCAAGTATGTATTTATTAAAGTGTTATTTAGAGAGAAATATTTTATAATTTCAAAATAATTTAAACTGAGGTTTTCAATACAGCATATTATTTTTATTTTGGCGTAAATTTCCTATTTCTGAGTTTCAACCATATAAATCTTTGAAAAATTAATATTTTATTAGATTTTAAGGGATTTTATTTCAATATTTTTAACCCATTAAGCGCCAAAGCTCCCGTTACGGGAACATCTATTATATATTTTTTTTCTTAAAATATTTTAACGCAATTTACGAAATACACATTTTATATAAACATTTACACTATATAACACACCCTATAGTGTAAATGTTTATATAAAATGTGTATTTCGTAAAGTATAACGTTTTGTGTTAAGGAGCTTAGATACCTCCCATTTTAAAAACAACACCTTTTAAACAATTCTCTAGTTGTTAATTATGATTATACTAAAAAAATTATAACAATTACAACGTTCGGATTTTCAAATCTTTATTTTAAAAAAATAGCTCGATACACAATCGCTCTCTCTCCCTTATTTTTCTTTTTTGTTTAATTCTTTTCATTTTTTAAAGTTTTATAAAAATGTAAATTAGCCATGTTTATTTTTTATAGTTAATGCTTAAAACAGAGACTAAAGAAAAATCTAGATATCACCAAACTAATACTTCGGCTACAGCACGCTGTATTTATTTTCCATTAAATGAATTTATTATAATGCACGGTGAAATATTTTTTAAAAAGGCAGAAAGAAGCTTTTTTTATCAAATGATATCTAATGTGATTTTTTTATGATGTATCATTTTTCACGGTTTAAGGGGACTTGTACCCTTTAAAAAGTGATGAAAATCGAAAAAAAGGTGCTTTCGTACATATGATTCTATATTTATATAAATAATTTATCTATATGTAAGAAATTTTGCACATCAATGCAATGGCCTTTCGTGTTTATATTAATGTCTTTTAAAATCTTTTAAGTTCATTCGGAAATTTAAATTAATTAACAGATTAAAAGCAACTATTTTCCGTACTTGGCTGACTGCGCGCAGCTTAACACACATAAAAATCCTTTAACAGACTCAATATTTTTTAAGCACAATTTTTTGTACTAGACATATATAATTTTTTTAGTTTGCGGATGATTTAATATGTTAATTAATGAAAAAATATGTAAAGAATTATGTGTTATCATAGTGTATACATTAAAAATATTGACTCTGTAAAATGATTTTTATATGCGTCAGGCTGCGCGCAGAGAACCAAATATGAAAAATAGTTGCTTTTAATTAGTGAATAAATTAATTATTCGCAATTAACTTAAAAATCTTTTGAAGACATTTCTGTACACAGAAAGAGCATTGTATTCATATACAAAATTTCTAATATATAAATAGATTATTTTTGTAAATACAGGATCATATACATAAAATATTTTTTTTTATTTTCACCATTTTTAAAGGGTGAAAGACCCATTAAATTAATTTTCTACCTGCTGTGCAATTATCATCAGAATAAATTTCAAATAATATATCATTCGCTATGGATTTAGTTTATAAAATGAACATTATGTGCCCAATTGGCCAGTAGGGTCTCTAACCTAGTTTTAAAAAATTTCTTGTGCGTTAGTTTAATTTGTTGTGATAATTGTAAAAGTAATCTGAAATAATTTGAACAAAAGAAATGTGATTTTACATGAAATGGAGGTTTTCTATTTCTTTTAAAGCAATATGATATGATTTCGAATTTTATTTCATTTATTTTTTTTCCCTTTTTAATATTATTTTGTTGAGTATTATTATTTTAGTGTATAGCGTAATTGTTGTGTTTTTTTTTAAATGTCCATAAATATCTAAAATAATGCAGAGGAGTAATTTTGGCATTTCATAATATCTGTTTCTGTGCTATTCCACTTTTTAATGTGTAAACCAGGATTATATTTCATACAACCTGTTTCCGTTCTTCATTAAAATTGATTTTTACATTTTTACTAATGCAGATATCATCAGAATAAATTTAAAATCACGCATTATTTTACACCCTAAGCGCTTCGGCAAATGACGTTAGTCCCATTAGCCAAAGTCTCTGATTGCAAATTGCTGTGTTAGTTTATTGTTTGATATTGTAAGGTAAATGAAACTTTCCAAAAGATGTGATTGAAATGCGATGGAGCTTTTCTAAGTTTCGAAAATAACATTACAAGATTTCGAATCGGATTTCATTCATTTTGTATTCAATTTGAATATTATTTTACAGAGTGTACTTATTTTAATGTATAATGGAAGTTTTGATTATTACCTAACATGTCTCTAAATACATAAAACAATGCAGCAATTCCGATTACTTATTATGCGACCTACCACCTTTACCCCTTTCCTTCTGGCTTCTCTCAAAGTCAAGGGTTGAATTTCTCCCCTGATTTCTTGCGCCCGTCATTTACCCAGGCTGGAGTGTTAAATTATTATGCGCCAGAAAGATAAGATCATTTCAATTTTCATACAAGGAAAAGTTTTTAATACCTCATTTTACTCAACAGAGGGCAATATCAGACTACTTTTAACTTAATTGGAGGTAGTGTATTTTAAAATAGATGATTTTAGTTCTAAAATATGTGTATTTCTGATATCCATTTTGCTATTTTAACTCAGTTTAAAAAAATTTACTAATATGTATTTATGTTATGTGTAAGTCTAATATAATCCTCGTTTTTAATCCTTAAATGCATAGTGGTGCATTTCTGCATCGACATTTTTCACTGCCGAATTAGAGCAGAAGCAAAATTTTTTAAGTCAATTTCACAAATACAAAATAGTTTTTACCAATAAATGATTCATATCGTGAATAATAAAAATTTTACATATTTCTTTCAAACTGTGTTTTTCGAAAAATTAATTAGTTATTCGAAAAACAGATACAGAAAATTTAGGTTACTCTCGTGGCTTAAAAATTAGTGCATTTAAGGGTTGAAACATATGTTTTAAAATTTTCCCTTCTTACTGGAAAACACACATTCAGTCACAATAACGCTAAAAAAAATGGTGTTTTTTTTCTGAAAATTTAGTTTTTTATTTCATGCTGAAAATGTCCAAAACCTTAAAATGAATAGTACATACAGTGTGTCCACCAATCCCAGGAGGCAAAAATAGTATAATTAATAGCCTCATTGACATAAAAAAGTCTCCTGTTTAGTAGACATTTTTCAAATTTTAGTAGCCAAAATAGCATTTTTGCATGATTTTGTATAGTTAAGAAATAAACGTACGCCATTTAGCTTCATTTAAAAGATAATGAATAAAATGATAAATTAAAAAATTCCATTTATTATATAACACAGCATATAGTAAGTTTATTATTATAGTACGATTTAAAAAAAAACAGTTTAGAACGTTTGGTGAACGACCGGTTGCAACTTTGAAAAGAAAAGCTTGGAGTAAGGTACAAGTAACCAAAGACTTAAAAATAATGCGAAAACGTCATTTTATATTCAAAAAAGTGGCCCCAGTAGCCTTATCTTTAAATTAGTAGCAAAAGGCGCCTTTTTAGTGGCCGGTGGACACCCTGCCAGTACATACACTTATTTTTACACAATTGTCTTGAATAAAAAAACGGGCAATTTTATGATCTCTAAAGGTTTAAAGTTTGCCGAAAGTCTTTTGAAACTCTCTGCATATGAATCTATTATTTGTATGGACATTTTCTAAATAAGAAGCAAAATGGCTTCTGGTTTGGGAACAAGTATAGAGTTTTCCCTTTTAAAAGCACGGCGCCTCACGTTTATACTCTCATGGTTTGCAAAGTGGCTGTTTTCAGACATCGTGCGGTGAATTATCAATAGATGCACGGCGTTGCACTTTTCATTCTTTCTTGCAGTAAATATCAATTTTTGCTTAGCACGCAGTATTCAAAAATGGAACTTTGAGAGGAAAGCAACAAGTGATAAAATCGTCAAGAAAATGCCGAGCTGCTGGACAATTTGGGATCAAGTAGGAATGGGAAATTTAAACTTACCTTGTTAGATTAACATGGTAATGATTTATTTTTTACTTAAACACAAGATGGTGCCCGGAATATTTATTAAAGTAACAAAAGTATATAAAAAAGAATATTATTTACTTATAATTTGTGTACAAAAATTATACTTTAATAAAATAATACTATAATAAAATATAATAATACTATACTATACTATAATAATACTATACTATACGATACTATACTATACGATACTATACTAATACTATACTATACGATACTATAATAAAATTTACTTATAATTTGTATACGAAAAACATTTCTACAGTTATAAAATTATAATTTACTTAATAATGACCAAGTTTAAAAGAAAGTCATATGAAACGAATTATTTCTAATGAATAAATATAATTACATTTTAAATTTTTTATTGAAAAATTGAAATAAAAAGTGTGCATTTAGTATTTCATAATGGACAAACTACAACACAAGAAATAAATAATAAAAAAGATAATTTATAATTTGTTTTTTGGTTGAATCAAAATACCTTTTGGATGGGGAAAGATAACTCAACGAAATGCTTTCTTTCGTTCGAGGCAGGAATAAATGGAATTAGAACTTTCCTACATTCTGAAACCAGGAAAAACAATTGGGTAGTTTAATAGATTCTGATAGATGTTCCGATATAATAAGCCCTAAAAATAAATAGGCCCTACAAACGGATAATGTCGCACTTTCCACCTAACACTAAAGTGCTAACTTAACCGTATAAGGCTCAATTTTTTTTTCATTGTCTGAAATAAATATATGTGATAATGCTTGTAATTATTATTTGGAGAAAAATAGTTTTAAAAATAACAACCTAATATTTCACTAGAAAATCAATTTTTTATTTCAGTTTTGTATGCGGTACACTGGGCCTTGATTATACTTTTTTGGTATTTATTTTGAAATTTTAGTATTCAGATCATTTCTTGATAGGACAAACTCCAACACACAGTCATTTTTTACGGGTCAAAACTCTTTGATAACTATTATTTGCTAATTTTCTAAAATGAACAAAGCGAAGTTCGAAAGATGACCGTTGAAATTTCAATCAGTTTTTACAATAATATGAACAGTAAGTACATCTACACTCAACAACCTGAATTACATCGTTGTTGTCTATGTATAAGTACTCTTAAAATCTGTCAGATGTCTATACTAGTATTTTATAGACATAGAGGAATAATTAAAGTGGTTGTTCCACATACACGCTTAAACCAAACGAGCGAAATTCGATCAGTCAGAGCGATTTTTGGCCCAGTTTTCAAAAGTGGTCTTCTCCTTTAGGAGCGTTTTCGATCACAAGAGCTGAGCGAAATATAACAATACAGGGGCGTAGCCAGGGGGGGGGGGGTATATCGGGATATATCCCCCCCCCGAAATTTTTGGATTAGTGATGAAATTCCGTCTATTTATACACATATAAGTTCATATCCCCCCCCCCCGAAAAATTTTCCTGGCTACGCGCCGGTAACAATAAGCGGGTAGGGGAATTCTCCGAAAAAAAAGAGGAAGCGAGGAGGGGAATTCTAAGAAAAAAAGACGAAGCGAGGAAGGAATTCTCTAAAAAAGACTACTTAAAGAGCACTTTTGCGGAAATATCGGTAGGTTTCCATGGAAACGGATCGCTCCCTAATGTACCGTTTTTTTTCGCTCTTTGGGTTTAAGCTTGTATGGTACCAGGTGCCTTGTAGGGTTAAAATCTGAAAGTAGCTCAAATTTTTTTAAACCAATTCTGATCAGAAATTGGGAGGCCCACCAATGGCCGAGCGGATGAATCACTGAACATTGCTGTTATTTTCCTCGTGTGTATGGATAGATGTACTATCCATGGAAATAGGTGCCACTGCAGAAGGCGGATTGTACTTCTGCCTGTTGGTAACTAACTATGAACCAATTCCAGATTAGGGACCAACCATCTGACCCCAGAGGCATCGTTTGAACAGGGAGGATATTGGATAGCAACTTAATGGGGCTTTTACGTGCAACAGCTCCCATTAGCGTGCACGGTCCCACAGAAGTCCAGCCGAAAGAGGAGTTCATCCTCTCTTAACCCTTTAACGCGCAGTGATCCCGCTCTGGGAACACCCAATTCTGACGTTTTGACTGTTGCCAGTTGCGAAGAATAGATTGGATTTCTATAAAAATAGTTGCGGGTGACCTAGCTCCACAAGAATCCTTTACTGTTTAGCACGTCATTTCCCGTCAAACAATTCTCACGATTATTTTTAACAGTACTGGCATCTGCTGAAAAATGGAAGAACGCGAGAACAGCTGGATAGATTGCCCAATGCTGAAAAAAGGGCAGCTGTTGCCATCGCTCGACTTAAATACCAGCAAGATGGCGGACGATCGAAACGTTCATCGCGTGCCACAGAGGGATCTCTAGATCTGTGGCACGCGATGAACGTTTCGATCGTCCGCCATCTTGCTGGTAGTTAAGTCGAGCGATGGCAACGCCTGCCCTTTTTTCAGCATTGGGAAAGGGTTGCGCCTCAAAGGGTTAAACACAGGCCAAGCCTGATGCTGCTTCACTTTCCGTGTTCTCATGGGAACGGAGTTTAGTGACTAGACCACTGCGGAGCCCTGAACGTTGCTAGACGGCTGAAATGCGAAAGTCCACGATTCTTGCCTGCCGCGCTGCTGTCGATCTATCGGTCTGGAGTTTGAGACATATTTTGGAGAGTGTTTTGAGGTATGGATACAAAATGTGAATATGTGGCCAAAATTAGCACTTTTACGAAGACTAGTGATGGGCATGAATAAATGAAACTACTCGAAATGAATCGATTATTAATCCATTCGAGATAATCGATTTCGAAAAATCCAATCGAAATGATCAGCACATAGCATTCGAAAAGCACCCGGCATTCGAAATTTCGAATGCCATTCGAATAGCAAAATCGCGATTAATCACGAATACAATTCGAATATTATATCAACTGTTAAATCACGATTAATCGCAAATACTATTCGAATGTTCGAATAGTGCAATTGCAAGTTTTATTGCGAATACTACTTGAACATTTGAATAGTAAAATCGCGATTAATCGAGAATACTATTAGAATATACAAATAGTTAAATCACAAATACTATTCGAATATTGAAAATCGCGAATATTCCCTATTCGATTAATCGATTATTAATATTATTTGAAATAGATTAATCGATTTTGGAAATCATTCCAATGGCACATCATTAGTCCAGACCCCCTAAACATCCCCATGCCGGTAGGACAAAAGTAGGTATACATAAATCTGGATATGCGGCCAAAATTAGCGCTTTTGCGTAGACAAAGGGGGGTTTATAGGCCCCCTAAACATCCCATTATTAACGTCTATGCGGATAGGATTAAACAAGCTCAGTTCATGCTTCTAACATATGAACTCTTTGCAAGGAAAAAGGAATTTTAAGAACCAAAATGTCTCCTTTAAAGATGACCCAGCGTTGGGAGAAACTTCAGTATTATGGCGCCAAATCATCCCCCACCACCCGCTCCCGTTTTTATAAGCTTGACTCCTGCTTTGTGTCACCTATCGATTTTCTGACTTTACGAGTCTGTTTTGGCATTTTCACCTCCATGCATCTCTTATCTTTTTCTCTCCGTCCTGCACTAACAGAAAAGTCAAGGAAGAATACATATTTTTTGGAGGATGCAACAAGTGATTGTTGTTATATCTGGATGAAGAATGATTGAAAAGCCATCAAAGAGAAGACAGCGACCATGAAAAATGGTTGCGAGAATTTGAAAAAAAAAAGATGGTGGGGATTTTGAAGGGAACCAATGTTATGGAAAACGATGACACGATGTACTAGGTTTTGTTTTCACAAAAAAGGTTACTTTCGCTCTCTATTCTTGACTTTGTTTTAGAAGAGAAGAAAGGAAAGATATTTTTTTTGCGTATTCTTTCAAGTAGTTACCGTAAATTCCGGCGTATAACGCGCACTTTTCATACAAAAAATAAGGTCGAAATTTAAGGGTGCACGTTATACGCCGGTTATAAAAATGATAAATTTAAAAATAAGGAAAAGATGAGCATAAAAAAATGAGATTTCTACATGTACCTGAATGTTGTTTATTTAAAAGAAATAACATACCTTATGAACTTCAATTTTCATTATCGGACAGCGTAAAATGTTCATCATATTCATCTTCCGTTATATTTTCAGGCACATGATCAAATTCAGTTTCATCTTCACTATCACTGTTACTCTGATCCATAAATAAATAGTTATCTTGCGTTCCATCTAGATTGTTCGATAGACTACATTTTTTAAATGACCTTTTAATTATGTCGGGTTTAATTTCATCCCATGCTTGTATTATCCACTCACACACTATTTCTAGACTGGCATGACACATTTCACCTCCTTTCGTAAATGCTTTACCTCCTTCCAACATCCACGTATTCCAAAATCGTTTTTTATTTCCTTTGAATGGTTTATTAATACACACATCTAAAGGTTGAACTAATGGCGTTAATCCGCTTGGAATAACTGCCATGTCTGTGTTACACTCTTTCATTCATTTCTTTGTGTTATCCGTTAAATGCGATCTGAACATATCCCAAAGTACAAGACTTTCTGGATTCCATAGGGCAAGTCTGTGATTGCAAAGTAAAGGGTGCGCGTTATACATAAAAATTAAAAAATGAAGTTTAAAATTATAGGTGCGCGTTATACGCCGGCATTCACGGTATATGTTTGTGGTAAAGAAAAGATACGCACTTTAAAATTTTCACTTTGAAACATAAAATTGCATTTTGTATAGCTGTAATTTACTGTGACAATTAAATAACCGGAATAATCTTAAGAATTAACTTTATTGAAAAAATTATACAAACATCTTTTAGTCCCCTTTCCTATCAATACATCGCTGCATACCAACTTTCCACTATTCAAAGCAGTGCTGCAGGTCACTAGGCGCCACCTTCTTCAGTAAGTCTGACGTTTTTGCCGTTACCTCTTCTACTGACTGAAAATGTGTTACTTTAATGCACTTTTCAGGTCGAACAGAACGTTCGTCATCTTCAAACACCTCCCGACTTTGCAAAAATCCTCTGTACTACAGTAAAACTCCATTTATCCGAGCTCCAATCATCCGAAATCCGAGTATCTGAATCACTGATTATCCGAATCGCTTTCAGAATTTCAGAAGAAAATAAGACAGAAACGGAAAGGGAAGAGACAAGAGAAGATGTGGATGACCTGTCACTTGAGGAATTCAGAAATATTCTTCTGAAAATTTCTGGATGTTCAGAAGTTAGTGCTGAAGATATCTATATAAATAAAATTAGACTTTTGTCTGTACATTTCTTGGAATTCAAAAATTTTGCGATTTCTATCCGTTTCAAGCACCCGGGAATACGATGCGACCCTGAAAAAAAAGTTTGTCTGTCTGTCATTCTGTCATTCTGTCATTCTGTCCGTGACGCTTTTTTTGTTTAAGCATCACGTAAAAACGACTGAAGCGAATGATATGAAATTTGGTGTCATGATAGATGGTCACTCAACTTAAAACATAGGCGTCCAATTTTTAAAAAATCCTGATTGGATTTTGAGATTTTGCGAAAATCCTTTCAAACTGCGTAAATTTGTGTTCGAGCATCACGTAAAAACGACTGAAGCGAATGATATGAAATTGGGTGTCATGATAGGTGCTCACTCAACGTAAAACATAGGCGTCGAATTAAAAAAAAAAAATCTTGACTAGATTTTGAGATTTTGCGAAAATCATTTCAAACTGCGTAAATTTGTGTTCGCACATCACGTAATAACTGCAAAGGTGAAAAAATGATATTTGGTGAAATGATAGGTGGTCACTCACCTTAAACTATAAGCATCTAATTAAAAAAAATTGATCAGATTTCAAGATTTTGCGAAAATCGTTTAAAACTGAGTGAATCTTTGTTCCCGCATTACGTAATAACGACTAAAGCGAATGATATGAAATTTGGTCACATGATAGATGGTTGCTCAACATAAACTATAGGTGTCCAATTTTTTAAACATTTTTATTAGATTTTGAGATTTTGTGAAAATTCTCTCAAAATACGCTTATATTTCTTCAAACATCACGTAATAACGACTAATACGAATGATACGAAATTTAGTGATAGGATAGGTAGTTGCTAATCTTAATTTATAGGAGTTGAAATTTTAAAATATATTGATTACATTTTGAGATTTTTCGAAAATCGTTTTAAAATGCTGAAATTTTGTTCCAGCATCACGAAATAAAGACTGCAGGGAATGGAACGAAATTGGGCGACAGGATAGGTTGTCACTCAACTTAAATTCTAGCCTTCAAAATTTTTCAAAAATGTTGATTAGATTCTGAGATTTTGCGAAAATTATTTCAATATGCGTCAATATTCGCTCGCGCATCACATAATTACGACCAGAGCAAATGAAATGATATTACTTAGTTACTCTCTGACCTGTAATATTTTAACAATACATAAAAATTATAACTTCGCTTTCTTTACTTTGGCAACATACTACATCCATTCTGTGTACTGCTACAATGCTGACGAAAGTTCTTGCTTTTTGGAAATTTGCATTCACTAACCCGTCAAGGACGGGTACTTCAGGTAGTAGTAGAATATAGATGAATGGTGTGTGATTCGTCAGATCCTGGCTTTCAAATTCTAAATGATGAGGAACTTATTGAAAGCGTGAGAGAAGAAAGTGTGGAGTAAGAAGATGACCTTAATGTAGAAGTTGAAGCAGAGACGGGACCATCTGCAAATGAAGCATTTGACGGCCTTGAAACTGCACTGGAGTGGATGGAGCGTCATTCAGAATGTGACCACATGCAACTTCTCACTGTCAAGCGGATGCGTAACTTGGCTGCCCGAAAACGGATGAAGACAGTCAAACAGCTTACTTTGACCGCGATGTTTCAGCAAGCAATGACTTTCATTTACAGTACGGTAAGTACATACTGTACTAATGAACAGCACTTGTAAGTAAGCGTAACATGTAAAAGTGTTATCTTTTCATTTAATTAATTAAAAGCTCTTTTTCTTTAAAAATAGATTTTTCGCCCATTTTCAACATGCATAAATACAGTATACCCTTTTTATAGACCTTTTTTTCGGAAAAAATCCAATTATACGAGTTTTTGATTATTCGAATAGGGTTTGTACCCGATTGATTCGGTTAATTGGAATTCTACTGTATTTAAAAACTTGACTACGTGACATTCAATTATATCAAACACCTCCTCTAATAATTTAAAACATTCAAGTAACGATATTTTCAATTTCACGAGGAACTTCAAATTCATACACTGATCGATCTTTGAGCGTATCATGATCGTGGCACTTCGACACAACTATGTCTTGCTTAACCCATTTATGCCTAGTGTCCCTTTTTTGGGACGGCATTTTCGCTATCAGTCGAAAACGTTATTTATTTTTCCTAGCCTTTATTCATGAGTATTGAGCCTCAACTCTGCAAAATATTTTAACATGACCCAGTAGGATGTTGATATTTTGATTTTTATGCATAAAGATTTTAAAAGAAATTATCCCTTGTTCAAGAAGTTGACATCAGAAATTTATCTATTATTTCTGTTATCAGTAAAAATCGAATAAAGTCGCAAAAATATCCAGGCACAAATGGGTTAAAAAATGGTAAAAAAACAAAGCAAAATCAGCTAGACAGAGGGTCAGAATAATGTACCACCTGCACCGGAAGCATTAAAATCAACACCATTCCATTTCTACTGCTCTACACCAAGCCAAAAAGATAGGGCAAAAGCTGTTCGGTTTTTTAATTGTCACAGTTATACTGCACTGATTCAAATATCATTGATTCGTATTCATCTTCAACAAATCATTCGTTTAAGCTGCGAAAATAAGAATTTTTTTTCGATTTCATTGCCAGAGGCTGGCAGCTGAAATGGACACAACTGCTTTACAGTTCTGAGTGTCAGCCTCGGAGACCCTACAGAGAGCAGAGGTTTGCTATTCGCCCAAAATAATACAAGTATATCACAGGAAAAAGAGTTCTTGAAGAATACACTTCTGTCTCACAATCTGCCCAAAGGTAGAAAATGGCCGCATATTGTTACGAATTTTCGAGGCAAGCCGCTGTTCAGGGGCTTAAAATAGTTCAAAATTAGTATTCTAAGCGTCAAATAGTTAAATTTTGCTTTTTGGTGAATCAAAATCGGTCAACTAGAACCGCAGATACGGAGGTTTCGGTTTTCCATTCAAATGTATGCAGTTTCTAGAAATCTCGAGAAATATTGGTCCTAGGCCTTCAGTAACTTCACCTTAGGAGACTTATTTATGGCGCCAGATTTGGCGATATTTCGCCAAAAGTCACCAAGCTTGGCGACATTTGGTCATTTGGCGCGTTTTTCCCAATGGGGCCTGGAAGTTGGTTTTCCTGCATTAAAAACGCATAATAACCTAACATTTCTCTTCTATTACGTAATCAAAATTCCCGCTTTATGTAGAATCTTCGAGAAATAGACTTTTCTCGAAGCTTCTCGTAGCTTCTGCCTCCTCTATAAATACTAGTGCGTGCTGCCCCGAGAGTTCAGTGTGTCAGTTAGCTCCCGTAGTATGAGTAGAGCTCTGAGTGAGTATGCTTGCTTTGCTGAGTGAATTAACTGTGTAATAGAAGCGATGTTTTTCCGCCTGCTTTTCGAAGCTGTTTTTTTAAGTGCTGTGTATAAATTCTTGATTGCTGAGTCTTGAGGGACTGTTAGAGTTATCCCTCGAATATTTCCACTGAATTTGCACCTGTGGATGTGTTTTATTTTATATGAGAATTACAGCATTTGTGAAAGCTTCGGTGCTGAGTGGACAGCTTTAAACGAGCTACTGGCCGTTAGTGCCTGTGAATATTGTAAAGCTGACTGTTCAACGAAGTTCTAGAAGCAATAAAGTTGTGTTCCATCCTGACAAGAGGAATCTTTTCTATAACTTTCTACACCTACTTTAGAACAACGAACTCAGGAAACAGGCAGAGTTATTCTGAAATAATATGTTTATATAATTCAGAGAATGCAGCTGACAACTAATTGCATACAATGTCTAAAAACGCTCAAATCCTGTATACAATATATATATTGGAAGTTAAGTAGCCTAGTTTGTTTGAGTATTAAAACAAAGCTACGCAAGGGCTATTTGCCTACGGCGGGAAATGCCTCGGACGGAGGACTTTTTATGGCGATTAAGCGACTCAGAGTTTTCTTGCAACTATCTAAGAGCTGACCACGGTCCGAGTTGTTCGGCTTTCTGTGATTTAATGGAATCCAAAGATTTCTTCAAAATTAATTGAATGATTTGACATATAAACCTACCTTCGAGGCACTTAAAAAAATTTCGATAAAAAATGCATGTTTTCAATTAAACTAGGTTATAAAACTAAAAAGTTTAGCAATTTTGAAGAAATTCAGTGTAAACTTTGAAATACTGGCAAATTTAATTAAAAGTTTTTTAAGAAAACGCGACATCTTCAGTAACCTATTCTACTAAATGTTTTTAATAACAATCTTACGGTGCATAACTAACATATTTATCTGTGTTAAGAACCAAAAAATGGGCAAAAATTCTAATATTTATGAAAATATTTCAATTGTTATGCGAAAACTCTGTATTTTTTCAAAAACATGTTTTTTAAGAAGAAAATGGCCACAAAATAAAAATAAAAAATCCGGAACAAGATTCTGCTTTATAAAACAGCTAGTAATGATTGAAAAGGTCTTGGTGAAATTTCAAGTGAATATCTTAAATATGACATCTATTCTAAGGAAAACATCTATTCTAAGGAATCATGACATCTATTCTAAGGAACAAACGCGCTTAACCTCTTCAGACCCGACATAAATCTTACATCTCAAATTAAAGAATAAATTCATAATTTATTCTTTATAAATATCTAATATATAAAATTCTCCTGTCCCAGTGTTAGTCACCTAACTCCTCCGAAACCACTCGACCAATTTTAATGAAATTTTTTATGTATATTCGTTAGGTCATAGAATAGGTTTTTAACTATCTCTCATACCCCTAAGTCATAAGGGCGGTCCACCCCAAAATGTTTAGCCCCCGAGTGCTATTCATTTCTATCAGGATTTCTGTGTAGACATTAGCGTGTCGAATCACTTTTCAAATGTGTTTGCCAGATAATGTGGAGAGGGGGGGGGGAGTTAATAAAATGTTGAAAGTCGCACAAGGTTTGCAATTTTTGATAATTGATCGCTAAATGTGGTGCCAAAACGCGACAATTTATTATAAATATATTTCGCGTATAGTTAGAAAACGCCTGGCGTATATTGTAAAAGAGTTTTATTAGGCGATTTTAATATAGATTTCTATTCCGAAGAAGTTCTCTGTGGAACAAGAAAGGAAAACACGGTACACTCGTGGATTATGATGCCCATTCCAAACAGCATTTAAAATGTCTTTGCGGTATAGTTGGAATATGCCTACAGGAAGAATATGCCTGGCGAAGATTGTAAAACAATTTCAGTAGGCGATTTTAAGATAGATTTCGATTCCAAAGATGCGTTTTATGGTACAAGAAAGAGTTGATTCCTATTTTAACATCCCCACTCTCGCCAACCTAAAAAATCCCCGTACTTTGGCGAGCTTTGCAGTCATGGGTCTCTGGGAGTTATGCACAAGTTTTAACGGTACTTACGTATTATCCCGGCGGTCCGGCAAGACAAGCAATTTTTCACCAAGATAAATGCCGGGCACATGAAATTGTTGATGGTTTGGAATACGATTGTACGATACGGTAAGTACCGTTTCAACGCTCCCAAAAGAACCAGATGAAAACTAAAGTAAACAAACTAGCGATAAACGCACCAGTTAAGGAATCTGAAGACACTTAATTATTAAAACTACATTAATTGGCAATTCAAAATAAATAAAAATGTAACGGCATGCTTTACTTACATGTTGTTCCAAATCGCCATTTTATTTCTAAATTACGATTGCCACATTAATGCAAAAAATCGTCATGGTAACTGCATATGTTTAATGATCGCCACCTTGGCGAGAGTCGAGGCGTTAAAGTAGGAATCAACCCAAGAAAGACAAACCGGTACATTCATGGATTATGATGCACATTCGAAACAATATATAAAACGATGAAGTATATTTGTAATATACTTGGCGAAGATTGTAAAATAGTTTTAGTAGGCGATTTTAAGATAGATTTCGATTCCAAAGATGGGTTTTACGAAACAAGCAAGAAAAATACAGCACAGTCATGAATAATGATACACTTTTGAAACTTAATGGAATAAGTAAGAAAAATAGGGACAACGTATAACTAATGATACGATTTTAATATATAGCACTATAGTGTGTATTTAAAACCTGAAAGTGTTTCAGATTTTCATCCTTTTTTCTTTCCGAACATGTACCCTGTAAGGAAAGTATTGTAATCATGAAAAAATTCGACTTCGAGATTTTGATGTATTAACACGTTTTGAGGTCTTCTGAATTCATTTATGCTATTTTTACGAGATGTATGTTTGTATGTGTGTGTGTGTGTGTGTGTGTGTGTGTGTGTGTGTGAGTGAACACGATAGCTCCTAAACGGGGCATTCGATTGAGCTCAAATTGGGTATATATGTTATAAACCACCATCGTAAGACCGACATTGATTTTGATGTGTATAGAACTTATAGTTTTTCTACTGGGCTACTACAAAGATTTCTTTTACATTATGGCTTATGGGGGGGGGAAATTCTTGAAAGTGCTCTAGCGTTTAAACGGTACATTCGATTGAACTCATATTGGGTATATCTAATAAATAAAATTCTCATGTCACAGTGTTAGTTACCATACTCCTCCAAAACGGCTCGACCGATTTTAAAGAAATTTTATATGTATATTCGTTAGGTCTGCGAATATGATTTTGTCTCATACCCCTAAGTCACAAGGGCGGTCCACCTCAAAATTTTTAGCACCAGAGTGCTAATAAGTTCAATCAGGATTTTTGTCTAGGCATTAGCGCATCGAGTCCCTTTTCAAATGTGTTTGCCAGATAACGTGGAGAGGGGGGGGGGCGTTAATAAAATGTTGAAAGTCGCACAAGGATTTGCAATTTTTGATAATGGATCGCTAAATGGGGAGCCAAAACGTGACAATTTATTATAAATATATTTCGAGTATAGTTAGAAAACGCCTGGCGTATATTGTAACACAGTTTTATTAGGCGATTTTAATATTGATTTCTATTCTGAAGAAGTGCTTTGTGGAACAAGAAAGGAAAACACTGTACACTCATGGATTATGATTCCCATTTCATGTCTTTGCGGCATAGTTGGAATATGCCTATAGGACGAATATGCCTGGCGAAGATTGTAAAACAGTTTCAGTAGGCGATTTTAAGATAGATTTCGATTCCAAAGATGTGTTTTATGGTACAAGAAAGAGTTGATTCCTATTTTAACGCCCCCCACTCTCGCCAACCTAAAAAATCCCCGTACTTTGGCGAGCTTTGCAGTCATGGGTCTCTGGGAGTAATGCACAAGTTTCAACGGTACTTACGTATTATCCCGGCGGTCCTCCAAGACAAGCAATTTTCACCAAGATAAATGCCGGGCACATGAAATTGTTGATGGTTTGGAATACGATTGGCAATAGTTTGCCAGCAAATTTGACGAAAAAGTAGTTTGGCGGAAGTGACCGCCGGCATAATACGTACGTACCGTTTCGGCGCTCCCAAAAGAACTAGATGAAAACTAAAGTAAACAAATTAGCGATAAACGCACCAGTTAAGGAATTTGAAGACACTTTATTATTACAACTACATTAATTGGCAATCCAAAATAAATAAAAATGTAACGGCATGCTGTGCTTACATGTTGTTCCAAATCGCCATTTTAATTCTAAATTATGATTGCCACATAAATGCAAAAAATTGTCATTGTAACTGCATATGTTTAATGATCGCCACCTTGGCGAGAGTCGAGGCGTTAAAGTAGGAATCAACCCAAGAAAGACATACATGGTATACGCATGTATTATGATGCGCATTCGAAACAATATATAGAACGATGAAGTGTAGTTGTAATATACTTGGCGAATATTGTAAAATAGTTTTAGTAGACGATTTTAAGATAGATTTCGATTCCAAAGATGGGTTTTACGAAACAAGAAAAAAAAAATACAGCACAGTCATGAATAATATACACTTTCCAACTTAATGGAATATGAGAGAAAAATAGGGACGACGCATAAATTATGATACGATTTTAATATATAGCGCTATAGTGCGTATTTAAAATCTGAAAATGTTTCAGATTTTCATCTTTTTATTATTATTTTTTTTTGGACAAAATTTTTTATGGAATGACTATGAATAAGTCTCAAGGCCAAACTATGTTTGTTTGTGGCTTAGATTTGAGCACGCCATGTTTTTCACACGGACAATTATACGTGGCATGATCTCGAGTGGGCAAACCATGCAGTTTGTTTGTGTTAGCTAAAAATATTGTTCACTCTATTCCGTTAAAGGATTGATATTATTTTTTAGTAAAATTATTGTAATTAGCGATATATATAAATGTAAAGAATAAATTACAATGAATTAAAAATATAAATGTTTGGTATTGTGTTATTTTTATATTCCAACATTGTTCACAGCGCTCCATGCCAACTCATACCTCTAGCCTCTTCCACTCATATACCACATCCTCACACACTTACAATACGTTAGTCATTTCTCTCTACTAAAATAATCCTAGGAATAATTTATATGGCAAAACAACGTTTGCCGGGTCAGCTAGTATATATATATATTTACTATTTTTCGTTTTTTTCTATAATCGGTGTTATAAAGAACTATTTTCTATAATAGGTCTTTATAAAACCTATTATAGAAAAAAAAAACAATAAACGAAAAATAGAAAGCTCATTTTCAAATAAAATTCCCTATTTCTGTTTCAGTAGTAAAAAGCAGCATTACCCACAAGCAAAGATTATCAAGATACTTTTAAAGATAAATGATGTCCTACAACTTCTTTTC
Source organism: Cheiracanthium punctorium (assembly GCA_038373885.1). Lineage (NCBI taxonomy): Eukaryota > Metazoa > Arthropoda > Arachnida > Araneae > Cheiracanthiidae > Cheiracanthium > Cheiracanthium punctorium. The sequence continues at coordinate 1,018,019 of JAWZYV010001978.1, forward strand.
AGCAACGTGAATTAAAAATAAATAAATAAATAATTTTTTTTTTTTTTTTTTTACAAATTTAATTTAGGAAATTTCAACAACATTTGTCTAACGGCAAACAAAAATGAAATATGTGCGTCAGTGTGCAGAACTTACACATACACACGAGTTACACTCATTTTATCAAAATTATGTCAACCACGCTATATGTAGGTCACTTCAGAACTACAAAAAAACTTAAAGGATCATTTAAACAATTGAAACGGGAAGATCCACGTATGTGAACCTCCGGAAAGAAGACGTTAGAGATTTTAATGCTATACATAATACTATCCTTCTGGTTCATTATTTCTTCGTATAACTTGGCTGCTAGTTACTGTAAAAACAAAAATAAAGTGTTTTAAGAATCCTAATCATGTGACCGATGAAATAAGCAAAAGATGCAAGTTTTCCGAAGACAAGAACTTCTTTTCGGAGGGGGCAGCCTCAGAACTTAAAATTCGACTTCGAATGCAATAAAAAATAGACTCGCAAACAAGTATATTATTGTTTGCGATACCCGACCGAGTTGTTTTGGTGGATTAAGCACAGCACTCCGGTTTTGGGTTCAACTCCCGGCGGCCGGGGTTCGATCCCCGACTGGGCGTGGCTGTCATTGTGTCCCTCCTTTTATAGGGGGTAACGCTGGCTGCCCTCTGGGTGCCCCATAATAAAATGGCCACACCTTCGGGCAGTTGTATGGGAGAATGCCTAATCGGAAAGTTCCCGCCCGTAAAAAAAAAAAAAAAAAAAATGTTTGCGATAAGTTTTATGTCTGCCTCATTTTTGTTGAAATAATCTGTCAACTTATTTTCTAAAAAAATAAATAAATAAATAATAAAAAAAAACACTAAAAAAACACTTTGTATAAATTATCTAAAAATAGTTTGGCCAAATAAATTTAGTTCCGGATCATTCCCTTCACTAAGTAGCTTAACTTGGCTTTACTGACATACTCGACATTAACTTAAAACAATACAATTTATTTCCTGAAACCTTTTTTGAAAAATCTCATTACGTATGGGCATCGATTTTCAATAATGTACTTATCCTAATTTATCTGCAACGCCAAAAAAAAAAGAGTACTGTACCAAAAAAATATACAACGCTGTTGTTTTTTCAGCCTCTTCCTTCTAAATGGCGCCCAATAAAATAGATTATGACTAGCTCCTTATAAGGATAACGAAGTTTATAGTGGCACAGAAGGAATTCCAGTGTTGATAAATAACAACAGCACAAGGGCCCCGAGTCGATAAACTTATAAAGAATTCGATGATAAAATTGGTGATTCTTTTTTTTTTTTTTATCCGTCGATATCATAATGAAGGGATTTTGTGGCTGGTTCGAAAGTGCGAGGACATTCTGTTTCTGGAAGGTAGCGTTTTGTAGTTTTCAAGCATTTTCTCGTCAAAACAAGAGACCTCTTGTTTACCAGGAGAGGACGGCTCACGTCACTGCATGTGTCGTTTAGAGATATGTGCGTCCTTCCGGGAGTTTCCCGACACAGTGTGGATCCTCATCAGAAGGTGATGGATTTTCGAGAATTGGCAGCCCCCTCGGAAACTGCGAAACTGCTAGCGACCGCTAAAAGGACTTTCGGAACCATGGATTTTACGTGCACGTACGCCGCGTGCACACGGTAGTCTGTAGTGGTACATCGGAATCGAACCCGCAATCTTCCGGTTACAAGTCCCACTCCTCAACCACTGGGATACCACGATCCCCACACAACCGATTTATTTGTTTATTTATTTGCAAGGAGAGGACAGCTCGCGTCACAGAATGTGTCGCTTAGAGCTACGGCGACACACACAACCGATTGTTTGCCAGGAGAGGACAGCTCGCGTCACTGAATGTGTCGCTTAGAGCTACATATACGTCCTTCCCGTAATTTCCCGCCACAATTTGGAACCTCGTCTGAAGGTGGGGGACTTCTGAATATTGGCAGCCCTCGGAAACTGCTAGCGACCGCCGAGAGGACTTTCGGAACCACGGATTTAACGTGCACGTACGCCGCATGTACACGGTAGTCTGTAGTGGTGCATCAGTATCGAACCCGCAACTTTCCGGTTACGAGACCCACTCCTTAACCACTCCTAACCACCACACACGACCGATTGGATAGACTGCCCAACGCTGAAAAAGAGCAGCGGTTGCCATCGATCCATCAAGCTATCAACAACGTGGCGGTCGATAGAATCGCCGCGCAGCCAGCAGTGTCGGCAAATTTCTTTAGTTTTGTGCTGCAAGATGGATGGTTCGATCGACCTCCATGTTGTTGGTAGCTAAATGGAATGATGGCAACGGCTGCCTTTTTCTAGTTTTGGCACCATATATTTAACCCTATTTTTTTGCAACCATCAGTGAAAGAACTGAAATAAGGTGTTCCCTAGCAGCACAACTAGTTCAAAAGTCGTTCAAAACGTTTTTGAATGTCAAAAAACGTGTTTTGAACGTGCTTTGAACGTTTTTTGAACTAGTTGTGCTACTGGGGGTTTCGCGGAGCAACCAACCGCGTGTCAAAGTGTTAAAGTAGGGTGTACTCACGCCACAACGCGATCTTTTTCACGCGAATGGGATATTACCCGGGGCATATAAACAATTCTAGTTTGTTGTACTGTGGTTGGTCTTACCGACAGTGTTTTGCCCATCAGATTAAAGGTTCATTTTCCTACATCGCGTGTTGGGTATTATGGAATACTAGGTAATGTTGTAATGGATTTCATGCCACCCACTAAAGAACCGCAAAGCAAGGATACTGAATGCAGCTTCGGTAACGGTAATTTTTCCGAAGATCAACGAGGATAAATTTGGATTCAATGCTTCAAACTCTGTGGACTCAACTTGACTGTATCGGAGCAGAGAAAGAAGGTACTGTATGCGACTTTTGTGAAATGACTCGAGGCAGAAATGATTTGTACATAATCCTAAAAATAGCTATTTTATGAAATATAATGTTTTTCCACTGTTTAACCATTTGAGGCGCAACCCTTTCCCAATGCTGAAAAAAGGGCAGCCGTTGCCATCGATCGACTTAACTACCAGCAAGATGGCGGACGATCGAAACCTTCATTGCGTGCCACAGATCTAGAGACCCTTTTTTGACAACAGCTGGCTGTGCGCGGGCACAGCCAGCTGCGTCAAAAAAGTGTCTCTAGATCTGTGGCACGCAATGATCGTTCCGATCGTCCGCCATCTTGCTGGTAGTTAAGTCGATCGATGGCAACGGCTGCCCTTTTTTCGGTATTGGGCAATCTATCCAGCTGTTCTCGCATTCTTAAATTTTTCAGCAGATGTCAGTGCTGTTAAAAATAATCGTGACCATTTTTTTACGGGAAATGACGTGCTAAAAAGATTCTCGTGGAGCTATGTCACCCGCAACTATTTTTATAGAAATCAAATCTATTCTTCGTGACTGGCAACAGCCAAAACGTCAGAGTTTGGTGTTCCCAGAGCGGGAACACTGCGAGTTAAAGGGTTAAACCACCTGTTCCATATTAACCCGACTATTTCATATTAACCTCCATTTGTAACTTTTTTTAAAATAAATTTTTCTATAACAACAAAATAAGTAGTGTTTTTCTTTACAAATTACATTTTATTACAAATACTTATAGTGCGTACCCGTGATGATTTTCAGGATTTTATTCAAAAATCTATAAAGTTATCTGCTGAAATGCAAATGGTATTCCATAATACCCTCCTCTTTTCTATTATAGCACGAGTCGACTCTATTAAGCTAATTACACACAAAAATCACATTACCTGCCATTTTGTGAAGGAGGACTTGATGTAAGTAAATCAAAGGAACAACAGATTCCAAAAGATAGCATGCGAAGTTTCAGACTTACCTAGAAAGATAAAAATGAAGACCATGTAAGGTTAAAATGGCACACTAAATTATTTCATACATGTCTTATTTTCGACACTAGAAAGCAGTACTAGATTATTTCAATTTGAAAGGGTTTCCAGTAATGACCTGACATTTCAAATCGAGCGTTTTTTTCGATTTTCTTTGAGTTTGGTCTGATTATAGTCAGGACTGTATTCTCAAACTTGAGAACATTAACCCTAAACGAAATCGAAATGTTTTTCAATGGATGCCAGGCCATAAATAAGCATGTAGACTTCCTTACAGGAAAAAGAAAAAGGTGCTAACTTATTACAACTTTAAAACGCAACTACTTCTTATTGGAAGATAGAACTTTTTCTACAAAACCTGTTTACAACTAATTCCTTACGGGATCTTCAGACTCGTACAGCCTTTAAAACTAGAAATCAAATCCCGTTGTGGAGACAATTAAAACGGGGCTAGAAAATATTTGGCGAAAATAAGTCTACACTCAATATATTTAATCTCCTTCCACCTAAAATAAATAACTTCATATTCAGTTTTTTATTGTACACCCAAATCGAATTTCATCCCCTTTTAGAAACCTGTGGTAACTTTTCGCATTCGAACAATTTCGTTTTGTGTAAATAGCCCCTCTTATATTAAGGCTTCATGCAGAGGATACCATTTTAATGAAAAAGAAAAAAAGTTATTTTGAACGAATCGGAATAGCAAATTCAGCATTGGGAACAAATTGGAATAGCAAACTTCAACATGACGTCATGTTATTTGTGACAGCTGTCACGCAAATGATTAACTTTTATTACTCCAGGAAATAAAATGGATCTGAAAATGACGTTAATTTCTTAAAATGAGGGAACGGGTGGATTTTTAGATTTTTAAGGGATTGCAGATTGTTTTCTATATTTTAATGCATGATTATGAAAAATTTCAAGCGGATCGTACAAACGGTGTAGATTTTATTACAAGGGATGGACGCGAGACGAAAAATAAGCGTCTCGCGTCTCGCAAAATAGCCTAAAAGCTTGTCTCGTCTCGCAAAAATCCCTATAGCGTAATGTTAAAAATGTGTGTCTCGTCTCGCAAAAAATCTGTAAATCTCTGTCTCGTCTCGCAAAAAAGTCGTCTCGCGTCCATCCCTATTTATTACACTTTTGTGCTTAACACTTCAATCTTTTTTGAGAAATTGAGGTAGAAGTTTTATCTTGGAGTGGTTACCCAGAATTATTACCCATACAGTGAATTAATGAGTCAAGGATCAGCGTAACTATACAGTAGGATCGTCTGTACTCGCGATAAACGGAGGTTGCCTTGTCCGATAGATATTGGATTATCAAAATTGTATTGCTTTTTTTTTGCTTCCTTTGTGGAACGAAAAACATTTGAGAACCTAGTGGACAGCTCTGATTTTTGGAAAAAATTAACAAGGATTAACCCTTTGAGGCGCAGCCCTTTCCCAATGCTGAAAAAAAGGGCAGGCGTTGCCATCGCTCGACTTAACTACCAGCAAGATGGCGGATGATGGAAACGTTCATTGCGTGCCACAGATCTAGAGACCCTTTTTTGACGACATCTGGCTTATCCAGCTGCCCTCGCATTATTCCACTCTTCAGCAGATGTTAGTGCTGTCAAAAATAATCGTAACCATTTTTTTATGGGAAATGACGTGCTGAAAAGTAAAGGATTCTCGTGGAGCTCTGTTACTCGCAACTATTTTTATAGAAATCAAATCTATTCTTCGTGACTGGCAACAGTCAAAACGTCAGAGTTTGATGTTCCCAGAGCGGGAACACTGCGCGTTAAAGGGTTAAGCCTTACCACACATTTCAGCTTTCATAAAAGTTTTTAGAATTCACGCACTATATACACGAAAATACACGATGCACATCGATTGCTTATAGACGTGGGACATTGTTTCAATTACATTCTGGTTCCTAATGTCCCACATCGTTAGTTAGTGATTTATTATTACACCCAAAGTAGTTCCTTCTTTGTTTGTGTGTACTTGTTCCTTTGTCAATTTGTTTTGTTAGCAGTAGAATTCCCCGAATGAATACCTAGAAATAAAAGCGTTATAAATCAGCAAAGTAATTGAGGAGAGAAACTGGTGCGAGGTGTAAATCTTACATCTAGATAAGACCGGCATTTTTCTATTGGAATCGAACGGAATTGCTTGGAGTGGGTTATTTGTTTTCGTGATTTGTATTCAAAATAAAAGAATGGTACTTAACCCCAAGAAAACGAAATCTTCAGATAAGTGGTGTAGTTCATTAGTCCTAATTGTCTCAGAAATAAACTGCTTCGACGTATAGAAAAAACACTCAAAATACTGGTGTTAAAAGATAAAATTAATAAACTCGGCTGTTCGAGCCACGTCAGGGGGAGACCCCCCTGGCCCCCCTATTTTTTTTCATTATTGCCATATTAAAACGACATTAATTGACTATCTCATTTCATCTCTCACCCCTTTTTCCTTTTCTTTTATTCTTCCTTTACATTTATTTCATAGACTGGAAGTAGGAGGGTTTCCTGATCTTTCCTTGCAATTGCAAACGTGGGTCGATGATAACTGAAGTAACTGATATAATTTTTAGTATCTATCTTAACACACCAAAAATTTTGCTTTTCGTTATTTGATATTGTTGAGAGAGCTTTAGGCGAGTAGGGCTGCTATATTTCGCCTGGTAACCCTATTGGCGAGTCTTCCGGAGTTAATAAGAATCCCAGGCTGTTAGGCTTATGTTTAAAATTATTCTTTTTCCCATTTTCACATTCGCTAGCCCAGTGCCCGATGCGTTTACACCTTTTACAAGTTATTTTTGATTCATCCTTAATTTTATGATATTCAGCGTTTCAATTCGCCAAGTTCCAGTCGCCAGTTTGAGGATGAATGATGCAGCTTGAAACGAACGTTAAAAATCAGCAAATAAATAAATTAATCTATCTGGTGTCCATAACCTTTAAGAAATGTTAGCAGAGTTATGGCACAAACATAGTAAGCGTGGGATTTTAACATAGCATTTACTTTATTAAATTAGAACGGGAGAAACAGGCACATCGCATAACAAGGTAACATCAAGAAGGAAAAAGTATAGAAGAAATAAAAAGAATGCATTCGCGAGCACAGTTACAGTTTAGTAGATAAATATTTATTGAGGGATAGAGAATTCAGGAGGATATGACATTGCACAGTAAAAAAATAAACAATTCAATACTCAACAATTTTCTTAAGCTGTTGAAATTTTTATGATTGTAACCTATTTATAGAAAAATGCATGTGATGCATATTCTACAGCTTACGACATATTGTAACAATAGAATAAAGCTGTTGTGAACTAATAGTATTTAAATATATGCAAAATTATGTCGTATTTTTATGTTGCATTTTTGTGACACATTTTTGACAATTTTCAGTAAAGGAGGTGAGAGATAAAATGACACAGTCATTAATAAAAACTTTGTGTAAAAAACACACACATATAAGTATCATTTTATGCGTGTTTTTACTTATTTAGTTTGCTATGCAAGTTTTTATTTATTTTGCTTGGACGTATGTTTATAGCTTAATACAATTGATTAACACAGTGATTTTGCTATAGCTTGAAATCTCACAAATTTAGTATTCGTTCATCTCTACGTTTTCATGAAGTTCCAATACAATTTAATATTCTCAACACGAAATGTCCATTATAACTCGAAATATTTACCTTTAAGTCGAAGTTTGTGTGAAAGTTTAAATTTCATTTAAGGTTTGGTAAACCCTTAATTAAAAAAATATTAATAGAAAAAAAGGAATAATTAGAAAAAAATATAAATTAGAAAAATCATAAAATTAGAAAAATATAAATCAAAAAATTAGAAAAAAAACAGGATTATTTTTTTCCCTTCCTTTAAATTACATATTTCTTACCATTTACATCTACGCATTCTATTCCTCAGCTTATTTCGCTGTGGGAGGGGGGAGATACCTTCCCTTCCTGGTGAGAAATTCAGTTTGTAGACTGGAAAAGAAACTTTTCGTAATTTAATATACTAACAATTCACTTTTTCTAAACTAAGTTGTACAATATGAGCTATTTACTATTTATAGCACACAAAAATTTGAACTGTAGTATGAAATGGTGAAAAAGAGGGGAAATATTAATACTCGAAATAAAGTGAAACTTCTATGAGCGACCACCTCTATTAAACGTCCCCTTCCTCTAAGGACCCCTTTATTAGTCACCGATTTTTTAACCCTATCTACTCAATGTTAACAAATCCTTTAGCAGAGATCAAACAGTCCTCTATAAGCGACCGGTTCCGGTTCCCTGTCCGAAATTTTTTTCTGCATTTTTCAGCAAGTAAGGAAAATAAAAACCACAAACCCAAACCAGTTGCTCTACTTGCAAATCGACGGCAGATGCAAGTACAAGTGCACATTAAGCACAAATACTGTAGGTTAGATAAGAGAAACGTCTAAGAAACATGCGATTTTACTGTTAGAGCAACACATTGATGTGATCGAGTCACACGAAAAAGGAAATTCGGAAAGGAAGTTGGCGGTTACTTTTGGTTGGGAAAAACCCAAAAAGCAAATTTTTCAGCAAATAGATTATGTTATGAAAAATTCAGAATGCATGAAGAAATCAGCATAAATGCTCGTCTTTCAGATGTAAAAAATAAAGTGGAGAGAGAAGTACTCTCGCAGTGAGTAAAAAGAATGAAAAAAACTGAAATTTCTAAATATTTTATTAAAATCTCAATTTTAAAAATACGTCTGTATTATTGCTTTTGTATTAGTATTCAGTTTCATAAGTAATAAAGCAAGCAATATTTTTTAGCATTTTTTATCTTGGCTATCAAAAGTTTATACTTCTTTGAACGACCACCTCCTTTAACGATCGGAAGTTTCACTATATTTGGCCTTGGAATTTCGAGTTGTCGCGAGTTGACTATATTAGGTATAGATGTCATCAGCGGTGTTAAAGCTGTTAAAGCGGTTCCAATTTTTTCGACAGCAGAGGACGCTTCCTCTGCTAGAGGGCTAACGCATATGCGCGTGCGCCGTTCCATGTGATCTTCAAGCTTTACTGCGAGCAGTAAGCTTCCTGTAAATGATGCTACACACTGGAAGGACGTGAAATGCAAAATAGATAGATTAGAAATAAAATTTTGAGCATTTTGAAAGCGCAAGTTCAGACCCGGACTTCAATGTTGTGAGTAAAAAAAAATGACTACCGTACTCAGATTTTTGCAGAAGAGATAATACCATCGCATTTTCAGAGAAAGTCAGCTGTAAACGTCTGTTGACTCTTATCGAACCAGAACTGTAAAGATTTAAAAAATATAAGCTTCAACGGACTGAAGTCGATGAGTTAAAAGCGATGAGGTTTTAAAATTTCTCATAACATATTCTATTTGCTGAAAATTGTAATGGACACCGGATCTGAAATGGTTAAACCCCGATAACCTTGTTTTCTTCTGATTCATTCTGGTTCGATGTGCATAACATTAGATATACTAGGCTTTTTAAAAATATTTTTTTAACTATTCATCTTTCTAGAGAAAACTTTAATGCATGAGATTATTTGTAATTACATCCACAATGCTATTAGATACATATTTAGCAATGTGGTTATATTTTTGATGTAACAGATCAATACAGTACTAAAGTAAAATATTTTTTTCTCTAGTGCCTTCTATAAAATAGTCTGTATCATTTGTACTTGAATACGCATTTTACTCATAATACATTAACCCTGTCAGGCGCAAGAACTTTTATTGTATTTTCTTGTTTATGCAGATGCCTGGAGTAATAGTTAATTTTCTGATGTCAGTTTAATGAAGCATGGATACTTTTTCTGTAAAATATCTATAACATTTTTATAAATATGCATGACATTTTACCTCCTAATATCATTTTGTGCAGATTTCATTATTATCTGGTAAATAGACATAGGAAAATTGACTAATGCTTCTAAAATTTGTCATGTACACCATAAATAGGTGGCTAGGACGTCTAGCCATTTATTTATGGTGTACATAACTAGGTGGTTAGAACGTCTAGCCACCGCCCGCGAAAGGGTTAAAAATGCACACGCTCTCAAAAAAAAAAGGATTCGTATAAACGTCAAACTTCGCGCGTTGGTTTCGTATATTAAAAATGATTTATCATAAATATGAATACGTTTGTGCATAATTACAATTTTTCATATTTCTGTCGAGTTGTGTGTTGTTCAAAAATTAATTAAATATTCGCAAACCCAAAATAGGATATTTTGCTTGTACTCGAATACTATTTTGACAGAGTGTATAGGGCATATAAACGGTTACATTTTAGTAAATATACGTTCTGTATCTTCAAAAGTACATGAAAATGCTTATAGTTCATATTTCAAATACATACACTTTAACGCAAAACATAATGCAAATAAAGTTATCTGAATATGTTTTACGAATCGTAGTAGTGTAATAAAATAATTGAAAAGGAAATATGGTCTCTGAAATAAATATTTAACTGAGTACTTTTGCAAATACAAAATTTCACAACTTATTACAGGTGGGTTTTTTTTTTCGCAATTTTTAATACACTCCACCAATTTCGAATTCTCCCTACAATTTAAATGAAACAATTTTATGAAAATATTGCTAATTCTTCATTTGCCTATATCAGTTATTAAGATAATTCTACAATCCAACTACTAATATTTTCTTTTTTTTATTAATGTAAGAAAATACATTGATAAATTTATGAGAACTTTCAATACATTGGTTTCTTTTATACTTAAAACACTGATCCAATTACATTCTTGTACCTAATGTCTCCACATTGTTAGAACGTGATTTATTATTACACCTAAAGAGAAACCCTTTCTTTCTCAGAGGTTTTTCTTTTCTTATCATTGCTTTTATTCGATGTAGAACTTTCAGAAGATGTATTTATAAAGCAGCAAGTGTATAAATCAGCAAACTGCTTCGGAAAAGCACAGAGGGGGTGTAAATCTTAACCTTTTCTTCAGACGCCATCCGCTTTTCTTAGTAAAGTTACTTCAAGAAATTTATCTTAGTAACTTACATTACAAGTAAAAGCTTTGGGAATCGAAACTTACTGCCTTTTCTTTAAAATACCATTTTTAACACTTTTAAAAAGCGTTCAGGATTACGGTGTGTCTGCTGTTAAACAAAGTGACAATAAACATTAAAATATAATTTTTTTTTAAATTACGGTTAAGCGACAGAAAATTTGGAAAAAGTAACTTTAGGGGTATTTTAAACACTCTCGCTTTTATAATCGGCTAACAGAAATCGGCAATAAAAAATAAATTTGCAATGCTACCAACTTTTAAGAAATAAATTTTAAAAAAAGAATCTTTTACAGTGAAGTAAATTAGAATTTTCTCGAAAATTACAATTTTCGTGGATGCGCCATGCTTGTAAAGTATGGCACCTTTTGTAATTAGAATAACAGTTTTTTTTTCAAACTTTGGCCTATTAACTGAAAGGTAAATTTATTAACACCCAGTTATAAACGCTATTTTTTAAAGAGAAAATATTTTATGAGTTTTATCAATGAAATTTAGAAGATTTTGCGAGTACAAACTTTATATATAAACATAAGATGAATTTCCGATATGAAGTTTTGCATTGTGGATGTATGATATGATAGCCGTTTGAATCAGTTGTATATTATCCTGATTTTTAGTAAGTGCTTTACAGAGATACATGAGATACGTTAATAATCAGATAAGAGACATATAAAACGAGACGTAATAATGCATTTTTTTCTAACGTAAAAAAAGTGTGTGCGTGTAATCTTTACGTGCGATTGAAGTAAAATTTCTTTGACGTTTACGACACATACCACTGAAATGATTAAACTTTATATTAAAATAAATATCATATTATAATTTAATTATGTTTATTATTCATGTACTTTACAAAGATTATATAAATGTTATATTCATATTATTCATTGGAAATAGGTACTTGAATGTCAGCATAATTTTATATGTATGAAATTATAGGTTTGTGGTAACTATAATCTGAAACATAAATTTTACTCTCTAAATTTGCTAATTTTCTTGAAAATACAGCATCAATCGTTATACCGAAATGCGTGGTTCATTGAAGTCGAGAAGTATTCATAGTTAGATCAAATTTTTCATTTAAAATATCAGCTAACGGCTGAGATTCTTGAGAGTGAAAATTAACATTAAAATGTCCAGTAAGAATCATCGGTAATTCATGATAATTACTTAGAATCCAGGAAGTGTCCATGTTGTAGTATTATTCTTTGACTGTTTTCTTATACTATTGTTCCGTCTGGAGCTTGGGTTTGAATGGAGGGGGGGGGGATGTCCATAGTCTAGTATTATACTTTAACTGTGTTCTTTAACTGATGTTTTCCTCTGTTTGTTGGGTTCGAATGCAGGTAGTGTAATTTTTTTTTTGTGTGTGTGTTTTTCTGTCACAGTGTTCTTAAGCGTTGATTTCGTCTGCTGGTAGGTTTCGAATTATTATTCTGTATGCGTGTTTTTAAACTGCAGGTTCTGTCTATGGTTTGGGATTGATTGCAGCCAGGGTCCCTTTCTTTGTGGTGTTCCATCCCCGTGTTAAACCGTTGCTTGCTCCGTCTTGAGATTGGGTTAGAATACACGGATGTCCATTTGTTATTATTTTATTTTGTTCTTAGACCGTTTGCATTCAGTGTTTGTTGTTTTGTGGTGTTACATACCTGTATTCTTAAACCGTTGTATATATATCATTATAAATATATATATATCATTACTATATATAAATATATATATATCATTACACTATATATATCATTATAAATATTGCGTTCACACAAACTACATTCTTCTAAATTTACTAGCATTTCTTAAAATACAGCTTTTGGGCAAAATAATAACAGACATGACATACATAATATTTAGGAGTTTAATGGAGTTTAATGGCCTAACGGCCAATGTAACTGGCATTTGACAAATAATAATTATCACTTCGCTTCGAAACTATTGCCTATATTCATTACGAAATAGTATTATAAGACAATTGTGTAATTAAAACACATCTGAAGCCAGTAATTACTATATATCACGTCCATAAGTCTATGTATTTAATTTTTTGAAGTTCTGCTAATTCAAGGATCTCCATTTACTTCGCCTCGATGAAAATATAAACAACGAGATGCGCAGTTACACAGTGTGCCTAGCGCCATCTGTTTGCAACAACGGCGTTATCCAACTTTCTAAGAGAAGTGTCCCCTCCTATAAATTTACCTTCGTGGGATCGAAGTATGATCCTCCAACAGTGTTCTTAAACGAAAATTTCCCTCTGCTGTTTAGTTTCGTTTCCAGCCACTGTCCCTTTAATTGTGGTGTTCTATTTCCTTGTTCTTAAACCGTTGTTCTGTCTTGAAGTTGGGTTAGAATCCAGGAAAAGTGTTCTTAAACTGGCGTTTTCATCTACTGTTCCGGTTCGCTTGCAGGCAGGTTCCATTTCTTTGTGCTTTTCCAAAACCATGTACATTATCCATCTAAAAATAAGGATTATCGAGAACCTCCTGTGAGGTTAGGATTACATGTAAAATATTATGTTGGATATACCTTCAAAACACTTATTGATATATAAATAAAGATTGATGTCTCAAAGATACGGCTCTTGACTGTTTTTCTCGCCGTTTCTTTCCCTAACAGGTTCCACGTATTTTTACACGATGAGGTCGGCGGAAGCCCGGTCGAAAAGGTAGGTTTTTCTGTGGTTCTTCTTTTTCAGGCGCGCTTGGCGTGGAGTATATGATATATACGTCACTTCCTTTACTTAGTGTTACTTCCGTCAGAAAAAAAACTGAGTTACTCCCTAGTCGCGACTAAATAAGCTTTACTTCAAAAATTTATAAGGTTTTTTTTTTTTTCTTTTCCAAATTCTGCTGATTCTTGTAACTTTATATTGTCAGCAGAAACTTTAAAACATAAGTACACATAAAAATTAAATGATGTCAATAAATATTTAAGTATCGTTATAAAAATTCTCTGTCGAGTTCTGTAAATGTAGTGGGGTTGACAGCACATTTTCAGAGCATTCAACAGGTGCTTGTCCAAATGAATGTTTTTAATGTAGCACCAACATTTACTGTGGTAAAGATATACTTTTGACTTTTTCAAGATTTGATTTGATTTGATTTTGGGAATACGGCCTATTATCTACACGAGGATGACCAATGGAGGCTGTGCCGCACAGCCAGCTGTCATCAAAAAAGGGTCTCTAGATCTGTGGCAGGCGATGTACGTTTCGATCGTCCGCCATCGTGCTGGTAGTTGAGTCGAGCAATGGCAACGGCTGCCCTTTTTTCAGCATTAGGCCATCTATCCAGCTGTTCTCGCATTCTTCCATTTTTCAGCAGATGTGTCAGTGCTGTTAAAAATAATCGTGGGCATTTTTTTACGGGAAATGACGTGCTAAAAAGTAAACGATTCTCGTGGAGCTATGTCACGCGCAACTCTTTTTATAGAAACCAAATCTATTCTTCGTGACTGGCAACAGTCAAAACGTCAGAATTTGGAGTTCCCAGAGCGGGAACACTGCGCGTTAAAGCATTAACAGAGGCATTAAAAGGCAAAATATGCCAAAAAAAAACTTAAAATATGCCTGGAACTGAATTTGGTCTGCAAAAGGTTAAAATTCCTGCATCGCAGGTAAATAAGTTTCTTCGTAAATTTCCCTAAGGCCCCATGCTCGAAAAATATAATGAATGTTTTTAAAATTAGAACTGCAATTTATTTGAAACTCCAGAGTTATTTACAGCACTGGCGAATTTATTTATGGTTGTTTAAAGCACTACCCTCCGAAGAAAAAGTGTTGCTTTAAAAGCCTTTTTACGGGGCTTCATGGGTGAAATTTCAGAAGCTTTTACGGCTACGAACTATCTACTCGTGGTTAAACTCACGAAATTAAGGTTCACATTGTAAATACATGATATACTAGATATTTGAAGTGCATCAACTTTTTCTTTTTCTGTTTTATAGTTAAGTAGTTTTTAAATGGAGTACGTGAGTTGGAAATATCAAACAAAGCGATAGAAGGGGATTTTCTTTCTAAGACGAAAGATTGAGCAATTATACAGGGGGTTTAAAAAACATTAAACTGGGCTTTTATCCCTTAAATACTGATGATAGATATATTTAATAATGACAAAAGTTTATGATATCGATTAAACTCTTCCCGAGATTAAATCTAAATTAATACAAAAGTTATTTTTTTTACGGCTTCCGTACAAAAAAAATTCCCACTTAGTAAAATGTGTCGCATAAAGTAATATGGTGCTTGTATAGTCCCTCACTAACTTTGTTTACATATATATGTACAATCAACTCCGGATATAGTGAGCTTTTGGCTATAGCGCACGCATTTCCTTTGTCCCGATTCACATATATTAAAAATGTACATAGCATTTTTCGGTTTTAGTGAACCATGACTTCGGTTATAGTGACCTTAAAAATTTTTGGACGGTAAAGGCAATATTATTCGATTCCCATGGAGAATGTCTCTGTTGTGTTCGAGTAGAGAGAAAGATTATCAAGCATCTGTTCAGAAATACAGGTGAATTGCCATTGTCTAGACTAACTTATGCTATGAATGGAAGAGAGGCGGCAGGGTCTCATAATTTTTTCAATGTTGTAATGCATTCTACCCTTTAACCCTTTAACGCGCAGTGTTCCCGCTCTGGAGCGGGTGTTCCCGCTCTAGGAACACCCAACTCTGACATTTTGACTGGTGCCAGTCACGAAGAATAGATTGGATTTCTATAAAAATAGTTGCGGGTGACATAACTCCACCAGAATCCTTTCCTTTTTAGCACGTCATTTCCCGTAAAAAAATGGTCACGATTATTTTTAACAGCACTGACATCTGCTGAAAAATGGAAGAATGCGAGAACAGCTGGATAGATTGCTCAATGCTGAAAAAAGGGCAGCCGTTGTCATCGCTCGACTTAACTACCAGCAAGATGGCGAACTATCGAAACGTTCAGCGCGTGCTACAGATCTAGATACCCTTTTATGCCGCAGCTGGCTGTGCGGCACAGCCAGCTGCGTCAAGTAAGGGGATTGCAAATGTCTAGCGTTTCTCAAATTTGCTCAATAAAGAAAAGTTCGTAAAAGTTGTGTTTTAATTATCGCACAAAACCTGTACATTAGAACACGCAAGGAGAATGAATGAATGGGATAAGCCCCTCTGAAGTGTAACACGAGGGGAGTTTTAGTTTTATTTACATCTAATTAACATTAGTAATTCCATTAACTAATTAATTAGCCTTAAAAATAAATTTTAATATAATTAACACAATTTAGTTTAATATACTTCATTTTATGGGTGGTAGAATGAGGCGTAATCCGGCCTCCACAAAATAATTAATCAGTCATAAATGTACTTGACCATAGAATTAAAAAAAAAATTCTATATTTCCAAATATGGAAATTCTTCAAATTAAAATGCAATTATACTACGAAATTGATTTCAAAATCAGTCGTTTGTCTCGATTTTGCCAGCAGTATTGCTCAACACGAGTGTTGCCGACCGGCGCCCCATGTATTTAGGAAAATTTTTTAGAATGTAACTAAGTTTGAATTAAGCTTGCTATGTCAAGCTTAATGCAAGTTGGGCAAGTGTAAACTTGAACACCTGATTCAAACTTGCATTAAGCTTACACGCTTGAAATTTTCAAGCTTAATTCAAGTTTATTCACTTGATAAATCAAGCTTGCTGCAAGTTTGATGCAAGTTTGCTGTGCTGTCTGGGATATTTAAAGAATTTTATTGACTTCTGTGTTGCATTTTTAAAACAAACTCTACACAAAATAAGTATGCATTAAGACAGGCGTGATAGAAAGGAATATTTTATCTACAGACGTTTTTCGTACAGTAACAACACAGTAGAGAAGATTTCATATTTATGAGTCTTTCCTGTCATCTCTTAGTGTATTAACGTTAATGTGCATTCATAGTAAATTAAAAATAAATTGACTATATACACTGCAAATTCCCAGCACACATTGGGAACACATTTGGAACACATTTATTGGAAAAAGTGTTCCAGTTACCTAAAAGTGTTCTGAAATGCGTTCCGAATGTGATTCTTTATAAAGGAAGTGTTCCGAAAGTGTTCTGAAAATGTTCTGAAAGTGTTATGCTTAGGATATTTGTTAATCTAAACTTAGGAACACATTTGAGAACAGATTGGGAACACTGGTGAAATCGTTGCTTTCTTTGTTACAACGATATTGCTATGAGTGAGTAGCCTGAACGGTATAGCATTGGCCTCGAGATCGGGAGGTCCGGGGTTCGAATCCCGCTGCCGGGTAAGTGAGAAAAAATAAAATCCAAGTCCACAAATTAATTCTAAAATTCAATAACAAATGACAGCTCTAAATTATAGGAATTAACTGAAATTCAATAATTCATTAAAATCAGTTCCAAACTCTAAAAAATTCTAAGTTCAATTCCAAAACTAAAAAGTAGTTCCTAAACATAACACCAGATTGCAGCACTAAAAATGCAATAACAATTTGCAGCATTAAAATTAATTAATTAATAATTAAATAAAATAACTAAAATGTCCCAATCGAAACATAGCAGACTCCAAATCCAGAAAAAATACAACTCAACCACCCAGGATGGAAACAACTTAACTCCACCCCTTACGCCAATTGCGGCAGCGCCCCTTGATGACGTCACTTCCGCCGCACCTGCTCCTTACTTTTTAGAAAGTGTTCTCAAATCTAATCCTAAAAGCATTCCTTAAAGTGTGCTTAAAAAGGATGACAAAATAAGTGTCCTAAAAAGTATTCTGAAATGGGTTCCAAACAGTGTTCTCAAATGTGTTCCAAAAAGTGTTCTCAAAAAGGGGAAAAAATAAGTGTTCCAAAAAGTGCTCTGAAATGGGTTCCAAAAAGTGTTCTACAATGTGTTTCCAAAAGTGTTCTCAAAAAGGGGACAAATAACTGTTCCGAAGTGTGTTCCAAAAAGTGTTCTGAAATGAGTTCCAAAAAGTGCTCTGAAATGTACTTTTAAAAGTGTTCTCAAAAAGGGGACAAAATAAGTGTTCCAAAAAGTGTTCTAAAATGTGTTCAAAGATTTGCAGTGTACGAAATGGTTTCCATTAAACGTGCCCTCTAAATAGGATTCTATAGCTAAAACAGATCAACGGATTGTAACCGAATTTGGTAAACAGACTATGCATAAGATGGGTTCAAGGAATCCTAGAAAAAAAATTAGTTCAAAAACTGCCCCTTACGTGGCGTTTTGCATGATAAAACCGCAAGTTTAAGGAGTCACAGGCGGATTAAAAATTCGCAAAATTGATTTTTCAATTTTAATTTCATTTGAAACTAGTTACTTCTGAGCATTTTGATCCCAATTTCAGGCAATGAATCCAACTAGAACACATAAAAACGTTTTATGAAAGATTTATATATTTGAATGCAAAAAGGTAACTTTAATCTGCATTTTCTCTTATTAATCTATTCGTAAGATAATAAAATTTCTGATTCGTATGTTCACGAAATTTTGTACACTTATAACTGGTATCAGAATGAATAAATATTTAAGAAAAAATTGAAATGAGGAATTTTAAAGTTGTATTTTAAACTGAAATTTGAAAGAAAAAATCGTACTTTTCCCCTTATACTTCTGTGAAAATTTTCAAAAGTTTTTCTCTCTCACGTTCAATATTCAATCGTTCTATTGATACTGATACCAGCTTTAACTATATAAAATTTCGAGAAGATACGGATCATAGAAAGTTTCTTATCTTACGGATAGTTCATAAAAATTCGTTTTCAGAAAACGCAGTTTAAAGTTACCTTATTGCGTTTAAAAATAAAGCTTTCACAAAGCGTTTTCATTCGTATCTCTGGTTCTATGCATGAAATCGGGGTCAAAATACTCAGAAATAAATGAAATTAAAATTGAAAAATCGATTTTTTTTAATTCCATATCCTCCTATGACCCCTTAAGAAAGTCTTGCTTGAGGGCATTTCGTCTACAGTCTATATGATAAATTTATTAGCCAATTATAACCCCCTTCCCCTGTACCTAAAGCCAAAGACATGTGTGCTAAAAGAATCTTATAAACCCATGTGTTCTGCAAGATTTATCTTTCTTGTCCATTGTTTATCTATTTAACTGTCTTTTTCCGAAACCAATAAAACGAAGTGCGAAATTTGCATTCTTACGGAAGTAGTGCCGGCAGCAGCAGTTGGTGCGTTTCTTTTTTCTATTTATGACAGTCCTTTCATATCGTCCTATTTTTCAAATTATTAAAAGACGCATTAAAAAATAAGTAAAAAAAAATAGTGAATCCTCGACGAATATTAAACTCAGATTTTCAAATCCCCTCCTTAATGCATTTATAATACTAGTTCTGGTCTAAAGGCAAGATGGATTATTGATCGTGACTAGTTTTATCATCAAATAATTTTTAAAACTTGGTCACCCTATTCAGTGGGTAGTTTTTCACAACTTTGTGTAAATGTTTCATTTGAACTTTAAAAAATATTTTTCAATAAAGATGAAAAATGTTTGTGACTTTGGATTATGTGTCTCTGTCTGTACTCTGATTTGATTTTAGGAATATATGGCCCATTATCTGCAAAAGGGATCTCTACCAAGGGTGTGTGTGTGTGTGGGGGGGGACTCCTTGAGGGTCTTTATTACTGGTCCTCATTCTTATTTGCACGAAGTATCGGAGAAAACCACGAAAAAGGCATGGAAGACAGGCGCGACCTGGGTTTGAACCAGGCATCTTTCGCCTCCTAGTTGAGAGTGCTATGCATTCGGCCACTGGTTGGGCCTGTCTGTGCACTAAATGCAGTAGATATTCATCGATTATTACGAAATTAATATACAGGATATAAAAAAAACCCTACTGACTTAGGCTTTTATTGCTTAAATATTGATCATGGACACATATAATAAATTAAAAAGGTACAGAATTTTATGAAACTGCATCAAAATTTCAGGGGATTAAATTAGAGTAAATATAAAATTTCATTTTTTAAATGGCTCCCATAGCCGCCTGGGTGTGTAGTGACTAGAAAACCATTTTATAACACCACGGTCCGGGTTCGATTAATGGCATGGACTTGGGTGCCATTTCGTCCGTCTCTTCATATGAGGCAATGCTGGTCTACCTATTAGGTGCCTACATAATAAAGTGACCATTCGGGCCTTATTAATGACGGCCGTATTCGTAAACGACAAACTGGTTACACTCCTGCAACGAGTTTCCATCTAGGGTGTTCGTAAACGAAACTGAGTGCATTCAGTTTATAAGCTAGAGCGTTCGTATGCAAAACTGAGTTCGGTTAGTTTCAAACTAAGTAAACTGAGCACGGAGCAGGTTCATCTAGTTGTTGAGAAGATATACTTGCTGCACGCTGTTCTTGTTTTGAAATGGCGTCTGTTCTTATTGAAAAATATGTTGTTATGAACAGAATTTTACGTTTGCTTCAGCTGTAAATATTATTTTTTCGAGGTGGAAATTCATGCATACGTTACAAACTGAAACGAAGATACATTATTTTTCGAAGGTAATCATTTTCTTGTATTTTTCATTTTAGCAAATTAAAAAATCCGTATTTTAGTGTTGAGATTGAAGTTTATTTAAGCAGTTATTATCAAAATTTGAACTTCTCTTGCTAAATACTTTTGAAAAAATGAAGTTTAAGTTGAAATTTCTAAATTTTTTATGTCTGCATTTCAATTATGGCCACTCTTTCTTTTAAAAATCTTGTTAATTTTATACTGAGTATGTACTACAAACTCTCCTCAGCAAAAATAACAACAGACATGAAATCTAAACAAACCCATGTCCTAGGTGATAGAACTAAATAAACTGAAGTTGTTCGTAAAGGCAAAAGAAACTGATAGCAATAACAAACGCATTCCAGTTTTCTTACAAAAACTCTTGCAACGAGTTTGTCGTTTACGAATGCACCCGACGAATGGCTGATGGTGAAGTGCCCGTCCTTAGTGGAAAAAAAAGGCAAAAAAACATGGCTCCTGTACAAAAATATTCCGAATTATTTTAAATATGTCGGATACACAAAAGAGGTGATATACAAAATTTGAAGAGTTTAGTGAAAAACTTTCAGTATTTAAGAAATAAATGTCGACGTTAATGTTTCTGAGACACCCTGTATATTATTTCTATGTACAGTATCACGTAGCCTCTTGAAAATAAGGTACGTGACATTGATAGTTCTCTTACAGGAGTACTCCAAAGAATTCCAACGCAGTACGCTCTACGAGAAATCATTATTTAAAGTGTATTTTAGAGATATTAGCCTTTTTCAAACTATATAGTATTGATATACGTTATTAAGCAACGCAACATAACGCTCTGCGTTTCCTAATTAAAATATTTACTAATTAAAATCCCCCAGTATAACAATTATCTTCATTAATCATTGTTTTTATTATGAGAAATATAATCAAACATAATAATAATTATTATTATGAATTTTTTAATTTTTCTGTAATTAATTATTAATATTATTTATTATTCGAGTCGTGCAGTAAGTTATTACTTGGTTATAAATCGGTAACAAGAAATGAAAAAAATGGACGCTTAGATATTTGATGTGGATACCGCAATAATTAAAAATCACGGGGAGCGTTTAGTCATTGACGCTAGGATTAAATACTACATAGAATTTTCAATATGTTCTGAACTATAAATGGCATTTTCATTCAAACAGTAATTTTTTTTTTTAAAATGACAATTTTCTCACAAGTTTCATTTTATTAGATAAAGCTATTTCAGGGATGTGGAAATGAAGAACAAAAGTTAGTTAAAGTTGTTCTTTCATTATAAATTAAGAAATCCGCTGCCCCAGCTAAATAAATTTCATCATAATTTTCCCGAAGGCGCCATGCCTGAAAAAATATGGGACGTTTTTGTAATTAGAACAACAATGTCTTTCAAATACTTGAGTTATTTACACAACGGGTGGTTTTACTTACAATAGATTAGAAATTCTATTTTCCGAAAAAAAGTTACTTTAAATGCATTTTACGAGTTTCATAGGTGAAATTTAGAAGTTTTTATGGGTACAAACTATCTACTCGAGATAAAGTTTGAGCTGTTAAGTTTAACTCTGTAAATGAACGATATATTTGGTGCTTGGACGACGCCAGCTATGTTTCCGCTGTTTTATAGTCGGTTGTTTATAGAGAGAT
Organism: Cheiracanthium punctorium; assembly: GCA_038373885.1. Classification (NCBI taxonomy): domain Eukaryota; kingdom Metazoa; phylum Arthropoda; class Arachnida; order Araneae; family Cheiracanthiidae; genus Cheiracanthium; species Cheiracanthium punctorium. The sequence goes on from JAWZYV010001978.1 coordinate 1,040,111, forward strand.
ACGTGAGTTGCAAATATGAGACGAGACATAAGAAGGGTGTGTGTTTCTTTATGTCCTGAAACGTTTACGTGGTTTAACTTTGCGGATATTCATTCATTTATCTTACGTCATCTCTGCTAGCCAATTATGAAGAAGAAATTTTGGCATACAATGTGTGGTGCGGTATCCGAATTTGAACACTCTTAACCCCTTAACGCGCTGTGTTCCCGTTCTGGGAACACCAAACTCTAACGTTTTGACTGTCGCCAGCTGCCTCGTTTTTAAATATACATATTTTTTATTTCTAATCTCGGGGCGCATGAACAAGAAAAAAATTTAGTGAAATTCCAAAAAAAGTAAAAAAAAAATAAATAAAACTAATAATAAATTATAACTAATATAACTATATATAACTAATATAACTATATATATATAACTAATAAACTATATATAACTAATATAACTAATATAAACTAATATAACTATATAAATAAAAACTAATAATAAATAAATAAAAAACTAATAAAAAAAAGCTATAATAAAAATAATAATAGTAAAAACACCAAAAAGTTAAAAAAATAACATAATAAAGTTACGTGTTACTAAATTGCGTCGAGATTGGTTTTTCGAAAACTTAATTTTTTTCTAAAGTCAATATTCTACGTGTTAAATAATCAAATTTTGCCTGTTGTTGTTCAGTTAGAGGCCCAGTATATGAATGAGTTACTGAATGTGCTTTGATATTACAATGCTGAAATGAAATTTTAAGGCTCTTCTTTTTTGGAAGTCATGCAACTTTTGGACAGCTTTTTAAAAAAATTCAACCGCGATAGACTCGTAAAAATTTGGAATGTCTCTTTACAAGCTGTACTGTGAACTGTTGCAAGAAACGAAACAATAAGAATTAGAAAACATTCTGGGACAAATTTGACCCTTTGCCATCGTATGTCAGCCACCAAAGCTATTTTACCGTTCCGATCGTATGTATTCTCTCAGACACCACAGAGCATTTCGAAAAGCCTAGCCTTTCTGCGACCGGACCCCTTTTTGCGTAATAAGTTTGGGGTTTCGTTAGGTATTTCAGTGGGATAAACTCCATTTTCAGCATTGAAAAACTACTTAGCTAAAGTTTTTGGATGATTGCAATGGATTGAATGGGTTAAATAATATGGGTTCAAAGGAATAAATCCCATTTTCAACATTGAAGGAAACTTAAATTTAAATTTTTGGATGATCGTAATGGATTGAATGGGTTAAGTAATTTGGTTTCAGTGGGATCAATCTCATTTTCAACATTCAAAAAACTATTAAAGTAAAGTTTTTGAACGATTGTAATGGATTGAATGGGTTAAGTAAACCTTCTACTTTGATTTTCCAGCTCTTTTGAAATACATTACGAAAGTTCCTTCCTGTCCCGCAGAGAGAGGACCTGTCGCAAAGAGGCTAGTTTCGTGAAATCAATTCCGAGTAGTATGACACCCATGTCGAATTTTATACATGGGCTATACACCCCTATTATATTATATAATAGGGGTTAAAATGTCACTTTTAAAAAAGTTTACATGATAGTCAAGGAAAACAAACATGCACTACATTTTTTTTAATTCTTAAGCAAGGTTTGAGAAAGAAACTTCCTTAAAACCTAAATAAACAAACATAAAAATCTCGCCCATAAAAAATAAAAATGCACTACAATCTGTGTCTGCGTCAACATTAAAGCAATATTTTAATTAACATTTCCAGCTCACTGATTGACAGAAAATTCATTAAAAGGGCCGCAGTCCCAGAGAATAAGTGTCCTTAAGAGAGACGCGAAGCAGATATTTATGTTTGCTTGCAAGAATAATTTACCACATCATTAGTTCTGGATTTATCAGGGGAAGCGAAGTGTATTACAATAAATGCATCTGGTTTTAGCGTCTGGTTATTTTGATGCCATTTATCGAGGAAATTTTCCTCCTAGTTTATTTACCTTTTGAGAGTGAGTTGCATAAGCTGAATGGATTCGATTGCATTGATTTTGCGAGTGCGTGCGTAGAATCGTTTTGACATGGGCTAATTTAGAAGCATTGCAATTCGTCTTTTACCGAACGCAATACTAATAGAGTGGTATTTTGAGATACCAGTTTGTGTGTGTGTGTGATTCTTATTCCAGTTTCGTTTTTTTTTTATATAAATTGCGTAGACTCTATTTTATTCTATCCTGAAATGCTCTAAGTCAGCAGTATACAAATTATACGAGGCGTACTCAGAAAGTAAGTTCCGTTTTGAAAAAAAAAAAAAAAAATAGTAAAACTTTTTTTTTTCAAGCCAATTTTGTTTTCACATGAAAGAGCATACCTTAAACTATTTTTCTATATACTTTACACCAATATTCAAACACTTTTCGTAGCGGGTTACCAGCTTTTCTATAAATTCTTCATAGAAACTTCCCGCCAATGACGATAACCACGACTTTAAGAAAACTACGGCATGTAATTCAAAACAAACGGAGAGGAATGCTCAGTAAAGGAATTATGCTTCTGCATGACAATGTTTGGCCCCATACTGCTGGTGACACTCAAACGATGATTCGACAATTCGTTAGGGGCAGTTCGATCACCCGCCATACAGCCCAGATCGTCCGACTACCATTTGGCGCCGTCCGACTATCACTTGTTCCTGCACATGAAGCGCGAGCTAGGCGGCAAGCGCTTTGGATCCGAAAATGAGGTGAAAAATGCTGTGGAGTCGTGGATATTATATTTGGCGGGAAATTTCTATGGAGAAGGTATAGAAAATCTGGTAACCCGCTACGACAAATGGTTGAATATTGGCGAAAACTATGTAGAAAAATATAAGGTATGCTCTTTCATGTAAAAATAAAATTTACTCTACGCCTCGTATAAAAAATAAATTTTAAAATCAATAGGAAAGCTTTAGAGTTATTCTTATTTTTGAAAGTATTTTTCAAGTAACGGAAAACAAGTGCTTTTGTATGTATGTACAGTGTCTGTGCGTAGAGAGTCATCTATATACATGATCATGTACAGTGTTGTAATGAGAGCTTAATTTAGTGATACCCATTTGAGATAATATGTTATTACAAATCGAATGTAATCGAAAATTGATTAATCGAATGTTGAATATTCGCGTTTTCTACTATTCGGATAGTATTCGCGATATTTATTATTTATTATTCGAATAGTAGTTGTGATTTCGAATGTCATATGCTCAGCGTTCGAATGGATATTTTAAAATAGAGTATCTCGAATTACTGATAATTGATTAATTCGAATACTTTCATACATTTATGCCCATTACTAGTTTAATTATTTCTTTGACGGAGCTCGTTATTAAAAATACTCGTATCTCGAATAAATTTACTCCATCGAAACTATTGAAATGAATTTATGTATTCTAAAAATAAAGAATGGTCTAACGGCAGAACCACTCGATAGTCCATTTTTCTTTCACTTCACTTTCATTTGTTTAATAATCAAACTTCACACTTTCACTCATAGCTACTTCGATTCGTATCCCATTTCAAAAAATTCACTTAATGATGGTTCGTATTTCAAAAAACTTGTACGGTAAGGCACTCGTATGCAGCTCGTCTTTTAATCCGTATCTCAAGTCAAAAAACTGACAAAAGATGGTCCGTATTTCAAAAAACTTGTATGGTAAGGCACTCGTATGCAGCTCGTCTTTTAATCCGTATCTCAAGTCAAAAAACTGACAAAAGATGGTCCGTATTTCAAAAAACTTGTATGGTAAGGCACTCGTATGCAGCTCGTCTTTTAATCCGTATCTCAAGTCAAAAAGCTGACAAAAGATGGTCCGTATATCAAAAAACTTGTATGGTAGGGCACGAGTATACAGCTCGACTTCTGATTCTTATCTCAAGGCCAAAAGGTTGACCTAAGGTCCGTATCAAAAAGTGTGTATGGTAAACATTCGTGTATCAATGTACCACTCTTACACATAAGCATTGTTTAATTTTAATGTGAAATATATTTCTCAAGTAGTCGAGCATAGTTAAAAACGTTAAGAACATATTTTTATCTATCTCTCTGTCTGCCTTATTGCTCACATTCTATATTTTGTAAGCATACATCAGCATCTGCTAATTTTCATCGTGAGATTTCAACTTACTGTAGCATGAAATTAATTAAATGTACTTAGAGTTTATAATGAGTCTGCGAATAGTATGGAATATGTGCTGACTGGAAACATTTCATAATGTGCTTGCAATATTTGGTGAACTTATTTATTTTACTAGCATTACACCTCTGTGTTTGTAAAAATTTATTTTTGAAAAACATAAAAAATGTAGGTTTTCTTGTGAGACATAAAAAAAAATATACAAGCATACTTATACACTAAGAACTAGTACAACTATGCATTCCAGTCCACACTGAGTGACAGAAAATTCATTAAAGTCTAATGTTCTAAAAAAAGTGCCCTTAGAGAGACACAAAAAGGAATTTTATGTTTGGTTACAAGAATAAATTACCACGTCATTAGTTTCGGACTTGTCAGGAAAAGTGAAATGTTTCTGCTTTATATGTCTGACCTTTGTTTGGATATATTGCTGCCACTTTATCTAAAAATATTCCTGAGTTTATTTTCCCCTTACAATATTCATTGTATAAAGCACAATAAATTTCTATTAATCGCGCAAAATTTACATATACAGAATGGATCATGTCCATAAGTAGGGTACAAGTTTTGCTTGAACATATATTAGTATAATTTATCATCTGAGCATTGATAAAGCAAACCTCGGGTGATCTTTATTATTATACGATTATATAAAAAATAAATATCTTAAAACAACTACAAATTTATATTATTTATTTGTACTATTTAAATAATAAAACATTCAGCAGTGATTATCGTGTTTCTGCTGAATTATATATCAAGAGACCTTACTTATAAAAATATGCCCCATGTTTACTCATCTAAATTTTAAAATAAATTTAAAAATATATAAAATTTAGTTTGCATAGCATAATCCCTTTTATTGAATCAATTTTTTAAAAAAGTATTTGAAATGTAAAAGTATTTGAAACGTAAAATAATTTGAAATTCGAAAACTAAGCCTTGGGTTTTTCTGCTTGGTATTTGCTTAGTAGAAATTAAGGTAGTAGAAATTAAGGCCCCGCTGGCGATCGGCAGTGTTGCCATCAATCGACTCCTGAATGAGATAGAAAGGAACTCTTTGTCAATTTGTGATAGAAATTAACAACCTTTTCAAGTACTGTCGCTATCGATCTAATCTGGGTTTGGGGTTGGCACAAAATGCTGTAAATCAAAAGTATGCAATCTAAAAGTACTTGAAACTTGAAAACTAAGATTTGGGGTTTTCTGATTGGTATTTGCTTCGAAATTAAGAGGCCCCACTGACAATCGGTAGTTCTGCCATCTATCGGCTCCTGAATGAGATAGAAAGGAACTGTTTTGCAATTTCTGGCAGAAATGAACAGGCTCAGTTAACGATCAGTAGTGCTGCCATCTATCGGCTCCTGAATGAGATAGAAAGGAACTCTTTGGCAATTTGTAGTAGAAATTAACAACTTTGGGCAAGTACTGCTGCTATCGATCTAATCTGGGTTTGGGATGGTTCAAAATACTGTAAATCAAAAGTACCTAAGCCCCAAAATTCATGAAAGAAACACATACAGACAGACAAAGTCGAGAAAGTTTTGTTGGCAACACAAGGCAACACGAAAAGTTTTGTTGGCAACCTTGACACAAGTTTTGTTGGCAAATCGTTATCGAAGAGAATATCAGCTAAAATATTTATATTGGCGGTAAAATATTTATACTGAAGTGGTTGCTCCGGAATTGTTAGAGTGAGTCAGGGATCAGGAAACTGTAAACTATAAATCTCGATTGCGAAGAACTGTTTTATGGAATAAAGAAGAAAAATACGGTATACTCTTAAATAATGATACTTTCCAACTTAAAATAAAACAGAAAAGTAGGGACGACACATGGATTATTATACCCTTTTATATATAGCATTTCAGTGCGTACTTAAATTACAAAAGTTTTTCTCTTTGTTTCTTTTTTTGAATGAATTAGACCTCTAAAGAACGAATTATAGATTCGAAACTCAAAGTAATTTTTTCCTTCTGCTTTTGAATTAATTCAACTGTTAAAGTACACAATGTGTACATAAATACATGCTTGTATGTACGTATGCATTTAGATGCATGCACTGTTTCCCATAAATAAGTAAACCGTTTTTCACATTACACCACTATATGATTATAAATTCTTTATATGATTTCAACCTCTCTTTAACCCTTTGAGGCGCAACCCTTTCCCAATGCTGAAAATGCAGCCGTTGCCATCGCTTGACTTAACTACCAGCAAGATGGCGGACGATCGAAACGTTCATCGCGTGCCACAGATCCAGAGACCCTTTTTTTTGACGACAGCTGGCTGTGCCATCTTGCTGGTAGTTAAGTCGAGCGATGGCAACGGCTGCCCTTTTTTCAGCATTCAGCAATCTATCCAGCTGTTCTCGCATTCTTCCATTTTTCGGCAGATGTCAGTGCTGTTAAAAATAATCGTGAATTTTTTTTGCGGGAAATGACGTGCTAAAAAGTAAAATATTCTCGTGGAGCTATGTCACCCGCAACTATTTTGATAGAAATCCAATCTATTCTTCGTGACTGGCAACAGTCAAAACGTCAGAGTTTGGTGTTCCCAGAGCGGGAACACTGCGCGTTAAAGAGTTAAATTTCTTACCTTTATTGATGGGATACCATTTACATACACTTGACCGAATAATAAAATCGGATACCTTAAATATTTTAAAACAACAACACATTTTTAAGAGCCTGTACTCAGGGCACTTCCATTAAACCTAAATATTTTGCCATACTTTAATGAATATTTGCGGCCCTTTGATTGACAAAAGCATTTATTAAAGGGCCAAAGCCTCCAGAGGATAAAGGACCCTCGAAGATAAAGCAGACACTTCTGTTTGCTCCCCAGACTAATTTTCCTCGTCATTAGTTCGGGATTTAGTAGGGAAAGTGAAGTATGTGTTAAAATAAACATGAGCCATCAGAACTTTTAGTTCTTTTATAGTATCGCGTGCTATAAGGATTTAGTTCTTAGTAGACTTTCTAAGGAAAATATTTAACGAGAAGTGTACACTAACGTAAACTAAATAGTGCATATGAAAGAATGATTCTGATATGCGTAGCTGGGTGATGAAATTTAAAACATTATCATTAATTCGAGAAAAATGTAGTGAGAGTTATTGCAGATGTGTCGCCGTTTCATTTCCTTGATGAAGAAAAAGGAAGTCATTTATAAAAACAACCGATACAGATTGCGTGAAAATTGTTGGCCACTTTACAAAAAAAAAAAAAAAAAAGAAAAGAAAAGTAAGAAAATATGAAACACTTTCAGATTTTAAATACGCACTAAAGTGCGTATTATATTAAAAGCGTGTCATAATTTATGCGTCGTCTCTATTATTCATCCTTATTCCATTAAGTTGGAAACTGTATCATTATTCATGAGTGTGCCGCATTTTTTTTTCTGTTTTCCACAAAACCCATCTTTGGAATCGAAATCTATCTTAAATCGCCTACTCAAACTATTTTATAATCTTCACCGAGTATATTACAACTGTACTTCACCGCTTTAAGTATTGTTTCGAATGTGCATCGTAATCCATGAGTGTACCGTGTTTGTCTTTCTTGGGTTGATTCCTACTTTACGCCCCGACTCTCGCCAAGGTGGCGATCATTAAACGTATGCAGTTACCATGACAATTTTTTGTATTTATGTAGCAACCGTAATTTACAATTAAAATGGCCATATGTAACAACACATAAGTACGGCATTCCATTACTTATTTATTTATCTTGGGTTGGCAATTAATACAGTTTTAATAATTAAGCGTCTTCAGATTCCTTAACTGGTGCTTTTAGCGCTCAATTGTTCACTATAGTTTTCATCTAGTTCTTTTGGGAGCGTTAAAAACTGTGCATAGCTCCTAGAGACCCATGACTGCAAAGTGGGGCGATTTTTTAGGTTGACGAGAGTGGGGCCTTAAAATAGGAATCAACTCTTTCTTGTACCATAAAACACATCTTTGGAATCGAAATCTATCTTAAAATCACCTACTGAAACTGTTTTACAATCTTTGCTGGGCATATTCCAACTATTCTCTACTATTTTAGATACAGTTTGGAATGGGCATCATAATCCATGAGTGTACCATGTTTTCCTTTCTTGTTCCATATAACACCTCTTCGGAATTGTAATCTATATTAAAATCGCCTATCAAAAGTGTTTGACAATTTTTGCCAGGCACCGTCAAACTGTATTTCACCTTTATAAATGCCATTTGGAAAGTGTATCATAATCTATGAGTGTATCGTATTTGTCTTCTCTGCTCCATAAAACACTTCTTCGGAATTAAAATCTATATTAAAATTGCCTACTAAAACTATTTAACGGTATTCCCCAGGCGTTTTCTAACTATACGTGATATATATTTATAATAAATTGTCGCGTTTTGGTACCCAATTTAGCGATCCATTATCAAAAATCGCAAATATTGTGCGAATTTCAATATTTTATTAATGCCCCACTCCCCCTCCACGTTATCTGGCAAACATATTTGAAAAATATCTTCACCGTGACAGTTCATATCTACAAAACCTGTCTACAAGATTTGCGTAGACAACATTCTGAGACTGATCGAAATAGCACCCTAGTGCTAAAAAAAAAACATATACGTACGAACCAGGTATTTATTTGAATGACGCCTGATTTACAAAATTTTTCGCTTCTTATAATGTGTACCAAAAATTTTATAGATGGTGCTGGGTATCAAGGACTTCCGCAAGAGATTCAGATGAGCGCAGTACACATGGCAAACTAGAAGATTTGGCAATGCAATTTTTCAACAGGACGGCTGTCCTCCACATTCGTCAACGCTATTGCTTCAACCAATGTTCCGCAAACAAATGGATTGGACAAGGTGGTTCAATTCAGTGACCTCCTCAATCATCGTATATTACCTCCTTGTTATTTTTCATGTGGAATTACGTCAAAGATACTGTTTACGGGCTACGTGTCCTACTGTGCAAGAACTCAAGCAGCGAATAACAGCTGGTATCATTCATTCCACAACTCCTCAGGTGCTTTCAAATACTTGAAATTATGTTGAATATGTTAGAATTATGTTAGATGTTGTACGAGCCACCACAGGATCTCATACTGAGTAATTAATTTTGCAAAAAAAAAAATCTGCACCTTTTTTTATTTAACTTCATTTACTATATGTCTATATCTATTACTATATGTTCATATCTTAGAAATAAAATCCTAAGAAATAAAAGCTCAGTGCTTTGGGGATATCCTGTACAAATGCTATATACATCATTTTCAGTAAGGTGCAGCCTCCAAAAACAGTATTCGAGCAAGAGAGAAATTTCCTATTTTAGATTGGCGAATAATAATTCAGTTATTGAAAAACGCACAACTTGATAGAAATATAGAAAGTCATATTTATACATAGCCTAATTCATATTCTTTGATAAATAAGTTTTAATATACGAAACTAACGTAGGAAATTTCTCTCTTGCTCGAATACTTTTTTTGGAGAGTGTACTTGGTACAATATGCATCATTAGCATAAATAAATTTCTTAGAAATCGATGCATATTTACGGCGATTAGATATGATCTTTGTGTAATGATGGCAACGCTGCGCTAGGGCGATCTGCCAAGGATGGTGATGCCTTGGTAGGAGGACTTTCTACGGGGTTCTAACGCGTATTCACATTACATCTGGAGAAAACCTACCAAAACGCCTGACCGTTAGCTCGATAGCCTCGCGATGAAACCCGAACCCGGGACCTTCACACTTCGGCCGTCCACCATTTTTCGTGACATAACCACTGTGCCATGTTACGGCGGTTAAATCTCGGGTAGACAACCAGACAGACAGACGGAAAGACACACAAAGCGAAATCTTAAGCACTTTTCTACTAATTCAATATTGGTGCAGCTAAAAAGATTGGCTGTCTTGTTTATTTTTTCACTAATATTTGTCTGGAGAAAACACATCAAATGAATTTCAAAAGTAGTTCTTATACTTTTTAATAAAATATTTTTTCATTTCTATAAAATTTTACACAAGCTGGAAAAATCTCATTAACGATTTCGACGACTAGTTCCTTTATCCATTCAAGCGTTAGAATGTGATTTATTAGCGACATTGATACAAATTCGAGAGTTGAGGGTATTTTATCGTCTAATTCTTTTTTCCCATTTAATTATTTTTTAGAAGGAAATTTTCATTACTGAGTGCCTAGTAATTTGATGTCGGGGTTGAAAAACTAATTTAGAGTCATGTTACATTAATAGAAGGGTAGAGCTCTTTCAGGGTCGAAAGAATTCTAATGAACGAACTGTATCAAATTAATGAAAAGAATTTTTTGGAGACCGAAATTTAATTATTGAACTAAATAGTTCCTTTGAAACATTTTCCTTAAGTTTTATTTTATTTTATTTATTTATTTTAAGAATTTAAGTGCCATTAACTTCAGACAGCAATTTTTGTCGATCAAAAAACGACTTTTCGGTTATTGCCAGATGATGGGAAGGGGAGCGGTAATAAAATGTAAAAGAAAAAGCCACGATTTGCCATTTTTGTTGATGAATCGCCAAGTTTGGCGACAAAAGTTTAGTCACAGAAGCTGAACCCAGCTTAGCGATATTTTTTTTTACATTTGGCAAGAAATTATCAAACCCTACTGTTTATTTTTATGGGACTATGAATTAGAGTCTATAAAGATATCTATTCTAAGAGTAAGATGAGGTATAGTTTGAGTAGGGAGGTAAAGTATAATTGGGATATGCAAGGTGAAGAATTCTAAGACAATTTAGAGGGCGATATTAATATAGATTTTAGTTCTGAAAGAGTGTTTTATGGAGCAAGAAAGGCAAATACACTACACTCATGAGTTATAAAACCTTTTCAAACTTAATGGGAGAAGGAAGACAAAGAAGGCCAACGCATGGATTATGATACGCTTTTAATAAATAACACATATTTAAAATATGAGTGCTTCAGATATTAATTTTTAAGAGACTTAAACATAAAGTTTAACTGTAAAATTCAAATGCTAGACTATATATACATACTTGTTTATTGTTTTGAAATCTCACATGCTTACTAATACAAATTAATAGTTGTGTTCTAGAATACTTTCTGTGAAGTACAAAAAATTTTGCAAAACTAAAACTTATAAATTATAGCTATAGTATAAAGTAAACTGCCAATAAGGATCTCAACTGAAGACATATCTCCCACTGAAGCTTAGTGATAATTTTTTTAACTATACCAGAATGCCGATCATCCGAACTCCAGTTAATGGACGGTGCACTTCTCCGAACACTTTATATCTTTCTTTTTTCTTGTGTGTTTTTCGTTTCTACTACACAAAATTTCTTTTATGGTCTTCAAACACAAAATTTTGACACACGTCTCTTGAATTTCATTCTATAGTTAGAAACTATTCTCTTGAATAGCATTAAGGTTTGGTGTTTCCAGATACATTCCGGGAGGAGGGGGGGGGCACCATAAGAGGCCTGGATAACCCCGAAATTTTAAAATTTTGTTAATTAGAAGTCAAGAAATTAAAAATTTCTGTAAGAAATTCTACATTTTGGGCATTGACCGAAATTTTTTACTCGCTACGTCTTTGGTTTTTTCTCACCAAATGTGGCAAGCTGAGTTTTGAAAACTTATTTTTGGTACCAAATTTACAGCCCCCCCTCAAAAAATCAATAAGCAGGCTAATAGTTTTTGCAAAATTGTCCATGGACCAAACAATGACTATCCATACATAAATGTAATGAAAATATTTTGGATGGCACTGTCAATAAACATTCCGGTGGATTGTAAGCAAAAAGAAGGGGACAAAAATATGTTATAACAATCCTAAATACAAAAATTTAACACTCTACGAAAAATCGTTTTTGATTTTTTCCCACTTTCAAATGACACTATGTTACTAATCAAAACTGAGTTTAGTCAAATTGCATTCGCAAGTACATAAATATATCTATATACGTACACAGGCATTTGTAAGAGTAAATTCGGGGACTATAAAACTCACTTTTTCTTAGAAAATCTGAATATTGAAATTTTTTGCCATCCCAATTCATCTTATTCTTCGCACGATGACAGGAAAAGAATTCAAATTAGCTTTAATATTCTCTTTTCAACATATTTTTCGTAGAAGAATGTTGAACATTACAATTGATGTAAACGTTAAATAACATTTACAAAAATGTGATTTGCTAATATCCTAAAATTTCAGTGTTTTGCTCACTGTTTTATATTTCACTAATCAATTAATCTCAAATTAACTAATCTCAAATCAATTAATTCACTAATCAACTAATCAATTAATCTCTAATTATATATCACACGAATCATTAGCTATACAAGCTCTGTATAGCTAATAAAATATCGCATACCATATCCTAAAACGCAGTTGATAATTTTCAATAAGTTACAACCTTTCTTTTATTAAATCTCATGTATTTCGTTACTATATTTTTAAAATTTGATTTACCAGAGAATAAATTATTTGAAGAGTAGATTCTCCATTATCAGGGTTTTTTCATTTTAATTCACATTTTTTTAGAGGAGAACTTTCATTAAACAGTGCTTAGTAATTTGATGATGCTTTGAAAAGAAATTTAAAAATACGCTATACTCGGGAAAAAATCTTTTTAATGAAAAAGCACAGAATTGAATAAAATAAAATAATCTTACCGATGGAAATTTAATTAACTAAATAAAAGTTAGTAATTTTCTGTGAGACAATTTCTTTTTTACTTGTGCTTTGCCTCAAGAAATTGAAGCGTACAATGTACACAGGAAACTACTAAATAGCGTTTAAATCATGAAGATTTATTTATTTATTTTGGCCAAAACAATGTTCGAACTACAATAGGGTATCTTAAATAAAAATGCAGGTTACGCATATATAGGTGAAATCTGAAAGTATTTACCCAATATCAATGAACACACGCTAAATAAGCTAAATAACAGATGTCTTGATAACCAAGGAACTCTATCATTCATACTACACATTAAATAGTAGAGATTCCTCTTCTTGTGTTCAGCGTTGTTTAAGCTTTAATTGTTTAAATGCCTTCCTTGTAGAGTATCCACTTAATGTTCCTCTAACGAAGTTAATTTTTTCCAAACACAGAGTGTCTATGCTCTATAGAAAAGTTGCAGGGCCACCTGGCGCCAAATAAAGTAATTAAGTTCTTTAAAGTAAGAATAAATAAAAACAGATACGTTAAGGCAGTTGATTGAAAAGTTTTATAACACTGGGGAACATCAATTTTGTTGTCTTAGAACTGTGACTTGTTTTTGAGTCACTTTTGGCCCCTGAATCCAAAAGTAACTGCAGTTTTTCTCTGTCACGTCAACTTTTTAAGATACAGGGTACCCCCAAAATGTACATAAAAAGAAAAATAAAGGGAAAAGTTACCAAATATATAGTTACTACAAGTTACATTGTATTAATACACATAGAAAAACTTATTTACCAAGTGGTAAACATACATATTAAGGCAAAAATTTTCGTTTGTAGCTTTTTCTGGAATGTTTAATCTGTGGATATTCTTGCTTTATGCTCCAACAATAGTGAGCCATCATATGTAGATCCCATCTTCCTTGATAGCTGATTCCATGATCTTCAAATCTTGATGAAATCGTTCACCCTGCTCATGACTGACTTCAACAAGATTTTTCGGGAAGTCAGCGAGATGGCTACGTAAAAAATGCAACGATGCTCATGTTGCAACCAAACATTTTGAAGCTCTCCAAGAGCTGTTGGACAATTTCGGTGTAATTCTGTGCTCGTGTATTTCCAAGAAAGTCTTTGACAAATGTTTTTGAATGCCAACCAATCATTCTGTCATTGTTACGATGAAATGCTCATCTTTAAGAAGCTGGCAAATCCGTGGACCATCAAACACACCAGCTTTTATCTTTCAAATGGCAGGTTACGAAATGCCGAAACAATCTCTTTCAATTGACAAAGCTTTAACAAATTGCTTCATGAGACCCAGTTTTGTATGCAGTGGTGGAAATATTATGTTTTTTCTGTTGTCAAGTGGCTGATGAAGAATGTTTGGATCACCAGGTTTCAGGTCTTATCTTGGCGGCCATTTCGACTGCACCCAATGCTTCTCACGAGTTCTACTGTCCCACGTGCACAAAAAAACAAAAAACAAAACAGGGATACTTGGTATATCCACGTTGCTGGCCAAGGAGTAAATAGACCATTTTAAGATCAACACAGATGATCCATTGGTGCATGTGATATTGCAACAAATGAATGACTCTATATCTTCACATTCCTGACGCAAATATACTAAATGACCTATTGGGACTGCACCAAATAAATTTCCATTGTGGAGGAGTACACACTTTAAGCTCCGCTTTGAGCTATCGAGCTGAAATTCCACTCTCTTTCATTAAACCATGTATGTTATGGCAATATACAAACCCATCATCACTTCGAAAGTATTGCCGAAATGCATTTCTTCTATCGGAAGTAGGATACTTTAGCTCCTTTTTCAATCAATTTTTTTTTCGTACAGTCTTGATGCTAACAGTTTTCAAGCTTTTTTGGATAGCCTCAAATCATTTAACTCATGCTGCTCAAATGCTTTATGAACGGGATCATCTTTAATTTCAAAATCTTCGTCATTGGGGTCACAGCGTTTCCGATGAACGACTTCGCTCTTGCGGATAGCGAAGAGAAGGTAGGTGTAGAGAAAGAACTTGATGTGGTCAAAGAAAACTAACAACAGTTTTGTAATCAGTGTGCCCATTGGACTCTAAAACAGCTTAAAAATCAAACTCAACAGAAATTATGTTAAAAATTGTTCCCCAGTGTAATGTGTCCTCACTTCAGTTCGAAAACATGCTTTAGTGCTGAATAATGTTTAGATCAGAATATTACAATAGCGCTCTTATTTGGTAGCAAATTTTGCATCTTATGGCGTTAAAATACTTAGAACGAAGTTGAAAAAGATCATATTTTCAGTCAAAACAAAGATATCTTCTGACACTTAGTCGTTCTTCTCTCTTTCTCACGAGATGCTATCTTCTGTAAAGGAATATGTGGATGCTTACTGTTGATCGATTAAAAAAAAAAAAAAAAAACTTTTTTAGAAACAATGTGACATGGAGTTTTTCTCAGTCTTCGAGCGGATATCTTGAAAACAGAAAAAAATACTCCAAACATCACTAACAATTTAACACACAGGGTACGAAACCAAAGTAGGCATGCTGATCTTGAATATAACTAAAAAAATCTCATGAGGGCATCACATAACTTCTTGATAAATCTATTAAATCATAAGAGATTTTTGATGCATTTAATTTAAAATATTTATTTTGGAAGTAAGATACGATTCAGTATAATCTGATAATCCGGCGGCTAGTTAATCCGGCACGTTCAATAATCCGTCGCTCTTGGAATACGCATGTCATATCATCTTCCGATCTGAATAGAACTAAAAAAATCTCATGAGGGCATCACATAACTTCTTGATAAATCTATTAAATCATAGAGATTTTTGATACATTTAATTTAAAATATTTATTTTGGAAGTAAGATACGATTCAGTATAATCTGATAATCCGGCGGCTAGTTAATCCGGCACGTTCAATAATCCGTCGCTCTTGGAATACGCATGTGATATCATCTTCCGATCGGCCAACTGAAAAAACAGGCAAGCCCCCTTTTGTGCTTTTATCCCTCTTTTGTCATTGTTTTCTAGTTGCCTAATGTATTTTGTAGGGTATTTAACTAGTGTACAACAATGTCGACCAAACCAAAGCACACGATTTTAAGTTTGTGTCAGAAACAAAATTTCTTATAATCCTGATTTTTTTAATAATCCGATGGTTTTCTGGTTCCACCTATGCCGGATTATCAAGATTATACTGTACTTCAAAAGCATTAAGTTTTGCCAATTTATTTCGAAATATAATGGACAGATATCGACAATTTGAATTAAAAATACGCTAGTTTGGAGACAGTTCGCGCGATTTTGAGAATGAACTCTGAACAGACTTTAAATGTATTGCAATGCATTTGGCTGATCTTGCCCATATATCATTAACCAGTCGATTGCTATTGAAAACGCAAGTTACTGGATGTTACGCCAGTCCTAAGTACGAAATTTCGACGTTTAATGGTTTTTGAGTAAAACGTTACGCATACACTCATACCTCATGCAGATTCACAACTGGACAAAAGGGATCGTACGTGCATACAGACATACGGTATAGCTGCCAACTTTTAAGCGTTTTTCGGAAGATTTTTCCACCGAAACTTTTAAACAATTTTACGCTACCTTAAAAATTTGGATTTAACTTAGTATCAAACTAATCGAAAAGAAAATCTAGTTTCAGTTAATCTTCTGAAAAAAGCGTAAAAATTAGCAAGTATGTATACAGAGTGGTTATAATTCAACTTCCTCTGTAAGCAGGGTTCTAAACTTACAACAGGAGAACGGATTGTAACCAAATTTAGTATATGGGCTGTACATGAAATCCGTTCAAGGAATTTCATGAAAAACGAGTTCAAAAAGTATCTACTAGGTGGCACTTCGCATTAAAAATCAGCAAATTTAAGAATGACTAATTCTAAATCTTTAACCCTTTAACGCGCAGTGATCCCGCTCTGGGAAGACCAAACTATGACGATTTGACTGTTGCCAGTCACGAAGAATAGATTTGATTTCTATAAAAATAGTAACGGGTGACTGAGCTCCGCGAGAATCCTTTACTATTTAGCACGTCCTTTCCCGTCAAAAAATGGTCACGATTATTTTAACAGCACTGACATCTGCTGAAAAATGGAAGAATGCGAGAACAGCTGGATAGATTGCCCAATGCTGAAAAAAGTGCAGCCGTTGCCATCTCTCGACTTCAGATAAGACGACTTCACTTAGACGACGACACTTTTTTGACTGTCGTCAAAAAAGGGTCTCTAGATCTGTGCCACGCGATGCGATCAATGTTTCGATCGTCCGCCATCTTGCTGGTAGTGC
Source organism: Cheiracanthium punctorium (assembly GCA_038373885.1). Lineage (NCBI taxonomy): Eukaryota > Metazoa > Arthropoda > Arachnida > Araneae > Cheiracanthiidae > Cheiracanthium > Cheiracanthium punctorium. Next base: position 1,057,213 of record JAWZYV010001978.1, read on the forward strand.
AGTCGAGAGATGGCAACGGCTGCACTTTTTTCAGCATTGGGAAAGGGTTGCGCCTGAAAGGGATAACCAATATCAAGATTTAATCAATAATTTTTAGCATTCATTAACTAATTTAGGTCATTTTTGAGCATTAAGTGGGGCTTTGCACGGTGAAATAAGCCCGAAAAACGGCTGAAATTGTTTAATAAATGCTCAGAGACCATTCAATGAGTAATGAAATTGCTGATTTTGTATGCAAAGCTTCAGAGTGGACATTTTTTTAAACAAAATTTTTCAGAAAACTCCCTTGAGCACATCTCGTGTGCAGTCCATATGCTAAATTTGGTTGCAATTGGCTAACCCGTTTCAATTGTAAAATTTTGTTTATAGGTTAAGTTTAATTTTAACCGTCCTGTGCATATTTACAACCGACGTACAGACGTTACTGAATGACTCGTGAAGGTCGATAGATAAGTGGTAAAAATTTGAATTTCAATTTCGCATTATTTCCTTTACACTATTCAAGTAAGTATAAAAGTGTCCAAATAAAAAGTTTCACAAACGACTCGTTTTCAATATTTTATTTTTCATGTCTGCATATACAAAATCCCCTTTTCTCCGAAAAAAGAAATACTGCATTGCATCTTACAGTTTTTTCAATGCATTAGATTTAGAAATGCACCTTTTTTCTTACTGACAGAGATACAAGAAGATTTACTTCAGTCCTCCAGGGAATAACATTGAAAATGAAAAATAAAGATCTACAGCTACTGTAAAGAGCGGGATAGAAAGCCTATATAAGTCTTCAAGTAGTTGAAATAAGTGTATTCGATTTTCACTTTTCCCTTCACTTGCATTTTCCAGCGTGAAAGCTAACTTGCTTTTTTTTTTCGGAAACAGTTACAGTTATCTACAAGAATGAACTTACACTTTTGTGTGTACATTACTTGGAATTCCTAAATTTTACGATTTCTATTCGTTTCAAGCACCTGGGAACTAAATAAGATCAACAAAATAGTTTGTCTGTCTATCTGTCTGTTCGTGAAGCTTTTTCGTTTATGTGTAACGTAAAAATAACTAAAGCGAATGAAATGAATTTGGGTGACATGAAGGTGGTCACTCAACTTAAACTATAAACGTTAAACAGTAAAAAACTGATAAGAATTTGAGATTTTGTGAAAATCGTTGACAAATGCGTAAATTTTTGGCCACACATCACGTAAGAACGACTAAAGCGAATGAAATTAAATTTCATGACACGATAGACGGTCACTCAACTTAAACTATAGGCGTATAACTATGCTATATAACAATTTAAAAAATTATTGTACTGGCATATTCTTTATAATTATTATTATTATTATTATTATTATTATTATTAAAGCACTATAGAGTGTTACTAATTCCAAACTTCGAAAAACTGTTGACAGTTTTGGGAAATCGTATTCACTTTTCTAATATATTCGCATATTATGCCGAACATGTTTGACGTTACCATCCTGCGTAGGTAAAGGGATAAGTTTTGGAATACGGATCAGGCAAACACTCTAAGCCTTGAATAATTTGTCTCAACAAAAGCTTACTTTGCCTGTAAAACTACTTTTTCCGTTACTATAATGTCTGTGCTAGGAAACAAGTTTCGCTGCTGAGTATAGTGCATCAGTTACTTTGCCTGTAAAACTACTTTCTCCTTTACTACAGTGCCTGTGCTCCGAAACATGTTTCTCTTCCGTGTGTAATGCATGTTACTTTGCCTGTAAAACTACTTTCTCCTTCACTGCCGTGCCTGTGCTCAGAAACATGTTTGTTTTCTGTGTAATTCATTACTTTGCCTGTAAAACTCCTTTCTCCTCTATAATAGTACCTGTGCTCAGAAACAAGTCTCCCTTCTGAATGTAGTGTCATATTTTTACAGTCGAAATCCGTTGATCTGTGCATTACACAATTAATCAGAAAATCTAAAGTTTGAGCAGTTAAAGTGAGAAATCCTTTACAGCGCAGGTCCTCAAGCGTATTTCAACCACCACCTAATTTGAGATTTTTTTTTAATCTAGTCCCTCAAGGTTTTTTTTAACTTAATTTCTTTTGCATTACACTCGTAGGTTACGATATTAAAAACAGGTGGTTACGTATATTAAAAACAGTTAGAATAAATACAATTTTTAAACATACAGCATTATATGGGATGGGATGTGTCTTGTACACTATTTCTGAGAGAAATATTGTTTCAATGAGAGGAAGTAAAAGTCATATTAAGAATTATGTTTATCAACATTAAAAGAAAGCTTTCACTGATGTAGTTTTGCATTCAAACTTTGAAGAACCAACGACGGCAATAAAAAAAAATCTGGAGTGACTCCACTAAACTTTCCGAACACTTACGATTAAGATCATTACCAAGCATTTAAATAAATTTTAATCGATGAATAATTCAAACATATATACCGAATTTTAGCTCAATCGAATGTAACGTTCAAACGCGAGCGCACTTTCAAGAATTTCTCCCCATAGGCCATATTGTAAAAGAAATCTTTGTGGTAGCCCTGTAGAAAAACTATAAGTCCTATATACACCAAAATCAATACCGATCTTGCTTTGGTGGTTTATGACATATGTACCCAATTTGAGCTCAATCGAATGCGCCGTTTAGGAGTTATCGTGTTCACTCACATACACACAAACACACATACTCACACACACACACACACACACACACACACACACACACGGGCATACATACATCTCATAAAAATAGCATGAATGGATTCAGAAGACCTCAAAACGTGTCCATAAACCAAAACCTCGAAGTCGAATTTTTTCATGATTACAATACTTTCCTTACATGGTACATGTTTGGAAACTAAAAATGTAATTTCCTTATTAGTTTTCTGTTTATTTAAAAATTCCCTTTGTTCCAGCCTTATTATATATGTTCAGGGTGTTTCAAAAAGCATGGTAACATGATTTAATTTTTTAATCGCAGGACATAAGTAGGCGATGTAACATGAAAAAATATATATATATTCAACATAAATTAGAAAAAGACTATGTTAAAATCAAATCTCTCGATAATTTTCAGAGTGTGAAACTTTTTAAATTTATATACGACTCCCGTACGAAAAAATTCCTCATTATCTGCGATATACTTGCATATATCAAAGGACAAAAAATAAAAGCTTAATGTCATCATTTTCGGACATTGTATAATTCGATAAACAGATACAAGTATGTATATATGTATAGATTATTTATACATAAATGTCATTTTTCTTCATGCGTACGAAAATATCATTGTCTATTTACAAAGTTCTCTATTAATTTTACTTTCTAGTAAAATGTTAAGGACGTTGGCGTGTTGGCAGTCAAAACTGAATCTAAAAGAACAGAAGTTGATGTCTCTGCCGCTCAGAGGGTTAAAGCACACCCTCAATCCTAGTCTACGTTCCATTCTCTTCTCAAGACATCCAAAATATTTAGCAACTGTCATCTTTTCTAAACAAATGTAACGCCAAATCACTTCGTCCTACGTCTTCAGGAACCACAAATTACAGCCTCATTAACGCATAGAAAATCACCGCATCCTGTAATAATTCATAATGCATAATGTCATTTCATGGGAAGGGGACTTGAGTTATGACTGCCTCGGAACAAACACAAAATCTAACACGCAAACAAAGAGCTCGGGTATGTTTACTTTGATAAATGAGCTCGGGTTTAGATGTAGTTCTTTTCCAGCGCTGTCAGCAGTTACACTGCAGTTCATTGTCGCAACGAGAAGAGGTCTTTTGTGTGATTTTTAAACAATGCTTTTCAACGTAATAATTTATGAAAACTTATTCATGTTCGGAGCATATATCAAAATGTTTGCTAAGGATAACAGTAATGGATTTAAACGGTAAAATAAGGTCAATAACATGTTGATGAAGTTTGAAAGTTTCCTGTCACAGCATGAAAGTGAAGGCACAAAGGAAAAACTTAAAACTAGTGTAGTATTCATAGTATGAAAGCCATTTGTTTTACACAGGGTGCCCCAAAAATTTGGTAAGGCCCTTTAATTCTTTATCTAAGGGAGATAAGTGGGGTAAGTAAATTGAAACAAAATGTTCAAAATAACGTTAAAAAAATGACACCGTTAAAAAAAGTTCTTATCGTTAATTTTCAACCAGTGACTTTTTTTTATTGTATATGTCTCAACATACACAAAAAAATCAAAATTAGTAAAGCGTGCCTACTGAGGCACATTTGCACTGTTCTTTTATCTCAATCGTTAAAGAATCAGGCTTTTTATAATCCTTTTTGGGACACTCTGCATAGACTGACAGGTATGTATATGTATTTATGAATGTACGTTTTTTTTACATAAATGAAGGTATTATTTCAGTAGGTTAGTAAGTTCAATTTTACTTTTCGAAAGTGTTAAAATAGTCGGTATAATTGAAGTTAAAACTGAATCTCAAAACACAGAAGTTTACGTCTCAGCCAATGAGAGGGTTAGCCCTTTAACGCGCAGTGTTCCCGCTCTGGGAACACCAAACTCTGCCGTTTTGACTGTTGTCAGTCACGAAGAATAGATTTGATTTCTACAAAAATAGTTGCGGGTGACATAGCACCACGAGAATCCTTTACTTTTTAAGTACGTCATTTCCGTAAAAATGTCACGATTATTTTTAACAGCACTGACATCTGCTGAAAAATGGAAGAATGAGGCACAGCCAGCTGTCGTCAAAAAAAAGGTGCTAGATCTGTGGCACGCGATGAACATTTCGATCGCCCGCCATCTTTCTGGTAGTTAAGTCGAGCGATGGCAACGTCTGCCCTTTTTTCAACATTGGACAATCTATCCAGCTGTTCTCCCATTCTTCCATTTTTCGGCAGATGTCAGCGCTGTTAAAAAGAATAGTGACCATTTTTTTACGGGAAATGACGTGCTAAAAGTAAAGAATTCTCGTGAAGCTATGTCACCCGCAACTATTTTTAGAGAAATCAAATCTATTCTTCGTGACTGGCAACAGTCAAAATATTTAGCAGCTGTCAATTACGTTCCTTTTGTCAAAATATTTAGCAGCTGTCACTGAATCTCAAAGAACAGAAATTGACGTCTCAGCCGCGGAGAGGGTTAAAATTATGTATCTCTCTATCAAGACATCCGAAATATTTAAATGATGTAATCTCTTCAAAAAAAAATTATGTCAAAATAACTAGCAACTGTCAATAACGTACTTTTTCTCAAAATATTTAGCAACTGTCACTGAATCTCAAAGAACAGAAGTTTATGTCTCAGCCACTGAGAGGGTTGAAGCACATGTGACATTCTCAATGTACTTAACGTTTACTCTCTCAAGACATGCAAAATATTTAGCACGTGTCACCTTTTCCAAAAAAATATATGTCAAAATAATTAGCAACTGTCAATAACGTACTTTATCTCAAAATATTTAGCAACTGTCACTGAATCTCAAAGAACAGAAGTTTATGTCTCAGCCACTGAGAGGGTTGAAGCACATGTGGCAGTCTCAATGCACTTAATGTTTACTCTCTCAAGACATCCGAAATATTTAGTAGGTGTCATCTTTTCCAAACAAAATATATGTCAAAATGATTAGCAACTGCCAATAACGTACTTTTTCTCAAAATATTTAGCAACTGTCACTGAATCTCAAAGAATAGAAGTTTACGTCTCAGCCACTGACAGGGTTGAAGCATATGTGGCAGTCTCAATGCACTTAAAGTTTACTCTCTCGAGACACCCGAAATATTTAGCAGGTGTCATCTTTTCCAAAAAAATATATGTCAAAATAATTAGCAACTGTCAATAACGTAGTTTTTCTCAAAATAATTAGCAACTGTCACTGAATCTCAAAGAACAGAAGTTTATGTCTCAGGCACTGAGAAGGTTGAAGCACATGTGGCATTCTCAATGTACTTAACTTTTACTCTCTCAAGACATCCAAAATATTTAGCAGATGTCATATTTTCCAAAAAGAAAAATTTATGTCAAAATAATTAGCAACTGTCAATAACGTACTTTTTCTCAAAATATTTAGCAACTGTCACTGAATATCAAAGAACAGAAGTTTATGTCTCTGCCACTGAGAGAGCTAAAGCCCAGGGTGCCATTCTCAATGCACTTAACGTTATCTTTCTCAAGACATCCTAAATACTTTGCAACTGTCATCTTTTCTAAGCAAATGTAACGCCAAATCAGTTCATCTTACGTCTTCAGGAACCACAAATTACAGCCTCATTAACGCATGCAGAATCACCGCATCGTGTAATAATTCATAATGTAGGATGTCATTTCGTGGGAGGGGGCACTTGAGTTATGACTGTCTCGGAACAAAACACCAAAATCTAACACGCTAACAAAGAGCTCGGGTCATGTTTACTTTGATAAATGAGGTTGGTTTTAGGTGTAGTTCTTTTCTAGCGCTGTCAGCAGTTACACTGCAGTTCATTGTCATTACGGAAAGAGATGTTTTGTGTGATTTTTAAACAAGGCCTTTCAACGTAATAATTTATGAAGACCTTATTGTAATTTATGCAGGAGCATATGTCAAAATATCTGTAGAGGAAAACAGTAATGGATTTAAACATTGATATAAGGTCAGTAATATGTTGATGAAACTGGAAAGCTTTCTGGCACAGCATAAAATTAAAGGTACAACAGCAAAATCCAAAACGGGTGCAGCATTCATAATATGAAAGAAATTTGCTCTGTACAGAGTGTCTGTAAAAGGCAACAACATGCTTTAATTCTGTTTCTAATAGAGATAAGTGAGGAATGTAATTTGAAAAGAAAATGTTCAAATCAAGGTAGGAAAAATGTGTACTCATTTTATCGTCTGACATAAGAGACTTGCATAAAGAATACATCTGAATAAGTTTTTGAAACTTTCATTCGGTTCGAATTGTAGATTTTCTGCACAGATTTTCCCCATTCTATTTCTATTGTAGTACATCCAGCAAAAGAATGTTAGAAATATCAGTTTTAATTTTGTTTAATCACACTCATTAATAATGATACACTTTTCAACTTAATGGAATAAGGAAAGGAAATAGGGAAGACGCATAGATTATGATACGCTTTTAATATATAAACCTTTAGTGCATAAAGTTTCTTACTTTCTTTTTCCTTTCCGTTGTTTGATAACGGTCAATATATCCAGAAGCTATTCAGAGTTAACCCATTTATGCCTAGCGTCCCTTTTTTGGGACGGCATTTTCGCTATCAGTCGAAAACGTTATTTATTTTTCCTAGCCTTTATTCGCGAGTATTGAACCTCAATTCCACAAAATATTTTAATATGACCAAGTAGGATGTTGACATTTCAATTTCTATATGAAATCATCCCTTGATTTTAAATGAAATCATCCCTTGTTCAAAAGTTGACATCAGAAATTTATCTGGTGCTAGCAAAAATCAAAGAAAGTCGCAAAAATATCCAGGCACGAATGGGTTAATATAGGACAAAAATAATTAGTGCCGTTTTGTAGATTTTTATCACTAAACCATCTTATTTTCCTAACCAGGGGCGGCCCGACAATTTAAGCAAGGTAAGCATCGTATCGGGGCGCTGTCTTCGAAGGGGCGTCATTTCGAACTTAAAACTAAGTAGAGCATAAAAAGCGTGTTTTTTTACGTTAGCAGGGGCGCCACTTACCCCAGGGCCGCCCCTGTGTGTAACGGCCTTAATTTTAAATTCCATTCAGAATCTGAGAGATTTCAGTGTCAAGGAAGCCGGTGAGAAACAGGATCCTTTCCAAACAAGATTTATTAAAATGGCAAACCAGCTGATCGCCGGAGGCGGCTAGTTTTGTATAAAAATATAGAAAGCAATCTGCGCTACTTTAAAAATCTGAAAATCCACCCGTTCCCTCATTTTAAAGCGATTTCTTGCTATTTTCAGCTCCCTTTCATTTCCGAAAGTTTTAGATATAGTTATTTAGAAGAATGCGCTCAAGACTAGGTTTGTTTAAAACAACAGAGCCCTCAGGGTTACGGTTACAATGAAAAATTTTCGAATTTTTCCAATAGCAATACCCACTTTTTTCATGAGAAAATTGATCCACGCATTGAGAAACCATAAATGGCGTTAGAACAATACACGTATGACCAAAAATTGGAGGCGTAAAACATTTGCAAAGAAAAGCATTGTAACGAACCACTGACAGTCCAAGAGAGAAAAGGAAAATGAGTTTTATTGGAAAGGAAAGCTTTCAATTGTCCTACTGTTAGTAACATATCTAGTGTCTATTCCAGTGAATTAATGCGAATTCTATCCATGTACTTTCTCTCTCTGTTGACTTTTTTTCTTTACAATGCTCTTTTTTTAAATGTTTTATGCCACCAATTTTCGTCATACATGTATCGTTCGAACGGTCTTTGTGGTTTTTCTAAGTGTTGATCTACTCGAAAAGAAATTCTCTCTAATCTTATCTCGATTGATTGAATGGAACGGCAGCTAGAGGCCCATATATCGAGGAAGTTTTTTATGACCACCCAATATTTAAATTTTGCTGAAGTTTGGTTACTCCACAGCTCACATTTGCCGTATTAATGTACACGTGTTTTTTCTTTATCATTTAAACACATTGACGACAATGCTACCATCACTTATAAGAAAAGAACATTAAAGTTCAGTACACGGAAATTACAAAAAAAAGAAGAAAAAAAAAAGAAAAAGAAACAAATAGAACATTAAATATTAGTTCATTTTCGTGATCTAGGTACATTTTCCAGAAAGTAATCTTCATTTATAATGTTTCTGTACTCAAAATTATAAATAAACATGTAAAAAACGTAAGCGTGGAGTTGTGCAAGAAAAAATAACTATAATTAATCATGCAAGTAAACGTACGTACATTTAATTCTGCAAGAAAAACTTGAAATAAACATCGCTTCAAACAACTGAAATAAATACAATAACTAATTTATTATATGGGACGGAGAAATGCATAATTTAGAAAGCTTGTAACACTTTGAATTTTGTTGCTCTCTAAAAAAATGTAATTACGTACAGATGAAATGAAGAAAGCAGAGCTCGAAACAACCAGTTTTGCAGAGCAATTTGTAAAAAAAATCCTCTTATATGCAAAAAATGGCATTTTAAGTTTGGAAGGGATTAGAATTCTTTAAATTTTCTTTGTTGTTCACTGGTAACAGTAAAAATAATTAATGTGTTTAAGCATCGTTATTTCATTTTAACCGTTTAAATACTTAATGTATTTTTTTAAATATCAATCAGTACATTTTTATGAAGTATTTTAGTAATGCTATTAAGGTTTTATTTCCTAAGGCATTTAAAAGCATTGATAACTTCAATCTGTGTTTCGTAGTCCTTTCTCCGTGTTTAGTTGTTTAAAACTGCAGCAATAAATACGAAATTTATATAAATGGTTAGTTAGAAAGTTCTTTCTTTTTTGCACTGTCAGATAGAAATGAAAGGAACCAGACAATTGTTATATCAAAATAAATATGTTATATTTAATGTTAAAATGGAGAACAAGAAGTGAAAATTTTCTAGTAATCATGTTTTTTCAAAACACGTAAAAATGCAACAAAGTGCTCTAGATGAAGCTAACAGATAAATAAGTCTCGCGTACTTCAAAAAGTGTGAATTCTCGTCTGCATTGTTCGAGTATAAAGAGCAGAATTAGCATACGCAAGATAAAAGTTAAAGAACCGGCAAATCAATTTCTTTTACTAATCAGTAACAGAAATTGCTTTGCCGATTTGCCACTAGAAAATACTTAACCCTTCCACTACAACGTTCTTATTCCTTAAGTACATTTAAATAATAATAATAATAATAATAATAATAATAATAATAATAATAATAGATTAACATATTAATATTCTACAGTGTTTGATTGTATTATATTTAGGTGAATTTAGTCCATCTTTGAAAAACATAGCATTGTTACTGAGTTTGGCATACATAGAAAAACATTTAAAATTTTAGAAAATTCATAAAAAATATTTTAAATGTGAAAAATTCCTTTTTATGCAACAACATTTCACTACATTTTATTTACTCGTTTTCCGTAGCACGTAGACAAAATTTTACATGATTTTCACAATACCTTATTTTTTACTATTTGAAAAAAATCCAAACATTATCATTTAACTTATCATTAACAATCTCCTCGTATTTCCAAATATTTGCAAAATTTTTAAGTTTATTCAAATTTTATAAAAATTTCACAACTATTGTGCTTGAGCTTTTACTTACTTGCTTGATCCGTTTTTGAGGATAAACGAAAAACAATTACACAAATTTCCCAAAATCTGAAAATCTATGAACTTTGTCTCAAATTCCAAGCCTACAGATTATATTCATTAACAAACCATCATACTACAAATTTTATTTCATTCGCTTCATACATATTTACGTTATGCGCGAACAAAATATTAACGTTTAATAAAATTTTCCTAAAATATCAAAATTTACTGAAACCATGGAAAATTCCGAAGACCACCCTCTAAGTTAAATGACCGATTACCATAATACCAAATTTTAGTACATTGGTTCGAGCGGTTCTTTCGTGATGCGTTAACAAAGACTTGCATATTTTGAATAAATATTCGAAAAATCTCATATTTTATTCAAAATTTTCGAAAACTAATAGAAGCCTATAGTTATGTGATATAAGCTAGAATAAGTAATAATATTAATTAGAATATAATAATTGTATAAATATAACAATATAACATTGATGTAATAATTATAGGTTAACAAAAATATAATTCAAGTGAATCAACATTTCTATGACAATAATCTCATTCAGTTAGCTTATACAGGGTGTCTCATAAAGGCTGATATAAGCTTTTATCCCTAAAATATTGACATATACAATAAATTATAAATTTACGTAAAAATAGGTACAGAGTTTTAAGGTATAGATTAAAATTTTTGGGAGATTCAATCTTTATAAATGCAAAATTTAAATTTTTAAACGACCCTCTCATCAAAATCACAAATATTAAAATGTTTCCCATACATTAATGAGGTGATTAACTAAACTTGAGAATTTTATCATAAAATGTATGGGAGATATCAAAATGAATATATGCTGACTTAAACCATTTTTCCATATCTCTGGAAGGGAAAAAATCAAATTGGATGATCATGTTTCACAGATCGTACACAAATTACGAAAGAAAACAATGATTGAATAAATACATAGAACTTCTGCTTTTATTCAAATTCTATAGCTACTAAGAAACTTTGTTCAACCATACCTTAGAGCCTTTCTTGATGAAACGCTGAAACTTTGTACATCGGCTCATTAATGTATAATGCGCATTTCAATAACTGTTTTCGAACTGGGGCTGTATAAACGTTTAAATTTATGTTTGTTTAGATTTAATATCCTGAAATTTTTAATGTATATCATAAAATTGTGGTATATATCTAACATCAATACATAAGAAATAAAAGCCCAGCCCAGTGTTTTTAGTACACCCTGTATTTAATATACATATACTGGCAATTCTCTGAATGATATACATTAATATCGTTTTCCATTTATCTGCTTAAATATTGTTAAGTTCTTTGTTCGTAGATTTAATTTAAATGATTAAGTAACTTTGAAACAGTAATAATTCAAATTCTTTAGAAGAATGATAAGTGGCATTTGAGTTATTGTAGAATCTGAAGACATATTCTTCCAGATTTAATGAGGCAGTAATTTCTGGGTTTGAGAATAAGAAACAGTGATTTACGGTCACGCTTTCAAACACTTTCCGTGATTAAAGGTTTCAGAAGTGCCAATGAAGGGAGCATTTGGTGCATTGTTTAATTCATTGTTACACCATCTGTCACGATATTTGAATAGTGATGTACTTTTAATGAAATATTGAGATGATGTTATATTTCCTAGTTGAAGGATTCTAACAGATGTTGAAGTTTTTAATTCAAACCACAATATAGACATTATAAAATATAAAACTTGACCTAAAACATCATAGTTAAGCTTCACTCTCTCACAAGACTATTCGAATGTAAGGGCGATTTTCTATTTAAACCTAGAAAATAATCAATTAATCTTTGAAAAACGCACAATTTTGGCAGAACTATAAAAAAATCATAATTATATATTACTCAATTAATATTTTATGATACAGTAAAATACCGCAAAAGCGCCTCTTCTCTAATAAACTCCCCCACCCCCTGCTGTTTTTCGTGCATTTCGTTTGCTCTGAAATACCGAATAAACGCCCCCCTTAAAGTGGATTCATACTGGCCGTTTCGTGCCTCTCAGTCTCCGCATTGCCCCACCGTTCTTTTCCGATTTGAAACTTGGCTTCCCAAGAACGAACTTGCGCAGGCGCAGTAAATGCACCAATGAAATCTAGCCATCTCAGCGAAGTGTGACGTCAGAACAGTGCTCTCCGCTTTGCTTCGCTGAGTGACATCATCGTGGCGTCGAAGCGGTACGGAACGGACAGTATGATTCCAGCTTTACAGCAGAGGGGGAGCTTGAAGGTATATTTTCCCGATTTTTACCATTTATCCGACCCCTCTCCAAATAGATCGCGATTTTCCTTGCAGACTGAGGGGGCGCTTTTGCGGTATTTTACGGTACATAATATTTAATACAGAAAACCAACATAGGAACTCTGACTTTTATTCGAATGCTTTTTTTTTTGAGGGGGTGTATATACAATAGAACCCAGTTAATCGAGTAGACAATTAGTCATAAACACTCTATTAAGCAGGTTCACCTGTACTTAAGAAGCGAATACAATAAGAAAAGAAAACAATATTACACGAAAGCAACAGTCTTCGTTAATTTCAACAAATGAAAGGCGTGTATTTTATTTTGATCACAGAACCAATAAAAATATTCATCTAAAAAATTAATATTTCATTACAACAGCCAAATAACGGGGTAAGGAAATGAAATCCTTGACTATTGTAACATAGAAATGCTTTCAACAGTTCATTTTCGATAAGTGTTTCGAGCAAAGAGTTTAAGTTCAGTACAGCACAGATGGAATTTTGATAAGCCCTGTACTTTACTCTTGATGAAACTCATTAGAGAATATTATGTCACGTGTAAAAAAAGCCATTTGGGAAAATGCAGCTATTATCGAAAATTCGATCTCAATTTACCTGTCGTAGCAATCCTACACGATCAAAAATGTCCGTGCCTCGTATTTTAAAAAAACTAACGTCTGGCTAAAATTAGAAGGTTATTTTCGGTAAATTAAACATCTCTGCGTAACTGAGCAATTTCAGGTAGTTTCAATATGTTTTACATCTTTTTAATTTATTTACACAGATTGCGACTGTACTAATGTAGGAATTACTCATATAGTTAAAAAATTGCCAAATCGAAAAAATAAGAGAAAATGAAAGTCATTTCTAGTATTATTAGAGAAAATTCTGGGTGTTTAATATGAAATGAACTCATTGGAATACGAAATTCAAAGATATGAAAGAAATTAAGCCATAAGCAGCAGGTGACGATAACTATCATGAAAAAAAAAAACTGATAAGAAAATCATTTTGCTGTACCATTGATTCAAAAGTGCAAAATTTTCATGATAAATATTAAAATAATCAAGATTTATTTAGATATCTGAAACTCATTTCAAAAATCTGCAGTTTTAATGCAAATGCACTTTAGGTCAATAAACAGAAAGGAAAACTGAACCACAAAATTCTCAAAGCTTATTTTTTAAGCACCACCCTACTATATATACAGTTTGTTCATAGAAGTCCCTTGCTACCCTCTTAACTTCGGAAAGGCTACCGCTGTAGTCATTAAAGGTGATGTCTAGGTATAGTAAAGTAGCAATGCGCTACTGAGTGAAATCGCCTACCGCGCCACCTGGTGAAAAACTGCGGAGTTAGTATTCCTATCTGGAAAACGAACGAGATGGGGAAGAAAGGTGTTTTGCAAAGTTGTAGATCATTATAGATTTAGTATGAAGAGACATCTTGTGAACACTAATGCGACGACCAGAACGGTTAAAACAAACATTTGTCTGTTGGTGATTTTCTACACTGTGACGTGAGAAAAAAATCAGAGAAAGAAAAAAACAAGTTCCGTATTAGCCCGAATATAGCGTGACTGAATATAACGGGACACCGTAATTTTTCATGAAGATAACTAGAAAAATCCTGTACCGTTATCCATTTGGGATCAGAAGCGATACAACTTTGATATACTGCAATGTCGTGCTCTGCCCAAAAGAAAACTATTTCTCATTGCTTCCAAGTAGGTTTCATGACGTCATAGTGTAGGAAATCACGAAACAGTAAATGCGCGTTTTAACCGTTCTATTATTTGTGTTAATATGTCCGCAAGTTGACTTTACGTACGAAATCGATGCTGCTCTACAACTTTGTGAATTACATTTTTTCCCTATCTCGAAAATGTACGAGATAGGAATGCTAACTCTGCAGTTTTCTACCATGTGGCGCCGTAGGCGGTTTCATTGAGTAACGCATGGCTACTTTACTGTACCTAAACACCACTTTTATGAATATAGCGGCAGATGTTCCTAAGTTAAAAATGTGGCAAAGGTACTTTAGTTGATATACTGTATTCACAGGAGAATTTTTAATTAATCCACAACATTTTTCCTGAAAAAAATTTGCAGTCTTGCTAGATAGTAGATAGCATTACGAATGCACGCAGTCAGAAAGGATTTAAAAGAATTTTTTTAATCACTAAAATACGTTTTGAAAATGTTTCCAGATGTGGTATATTCAACCAAATATCGCATTTTTATTGTAAAAAAATGGTATTTACGCAGTGAAAATTAGCGTGAAACGTTTGCGTAATATATAAATACATTCTGGTGAACTCGTTATATTTGAAAGTTTTAATTTCGCAATTATGAATTATCAGTTACTAAAGTTTGAATTACAGAACAGTCATTGAATGTTAATTTTTGCGTTTATTTTAAAAGATTCGTGTAATTCGAAGAAACGGGGCGAAACGATAAGATTGCCTGTTGTTGCCGTGATATTAGTTGAGCAACATTATTTGATAACTGAGCGTTGTGAAGATATAATTGGACTGCATTCTAATTAAATTAAATTCAAAATGCGAGAAAGGTAATTACCATTAGAATTATAAATATTCTCATGCATCATAATTTCTCGACTATTTGGTTCATTAATTTTCCTCAGAAATTAAATACAAGATTTATTTCCTTCAATATTTTATAATCGTCTGTGTATCCTGGAGTAGGGCAAGCATCACAGGATGCCTCATAATGATTGGAACAAAATTTAAGTTGTGTTAGGATACATAAGAAGTATTTACATAGAAATGCTGGGTTAAAAGACTACTTAAAGGAAAAAACTATCCAGTTAATTTTCAAAAAAGTGACACTTTTGGATTTCGTATAGAACTCCCTTACAAAAAATTCCCGGTTAGTAAAATGTGCCTTACACACTAATGAGTTGAGTACAAAAATTGAAAATTATACCTTGAAAAATGTCAGAGACATGAAAATAGACATTAGCTGACTTAAACCACTTTTCAATGGCTCTCGAAGGGAGAAACTTAAGTCGAATGATCGCGTTTCAGCGGTCGTACAGAAATTACCAAAGAAAATAATTTTTTGCACTCTAGCAATAAATGTTTACATTCATATACATGTATAGCGCCTGACCATCTTTGTTTAAAGTTATCTATCAGACGTTTTATGATGAAAGGCTGAAATTTTGTTCATCATTTCAACAGCGTATGGGGCATATTTTACTAATACGGATTTATATTTGTACGGAGGTCGTGTACAAATTTAAAAAGTGTCACTGTTTAAAAATTAACGAGAAGAATTTTTTATTAACGTCGTAATTTTTTCTACCTTACTAGAAGAAAAATCCCGTTGTGGAGGCAATTACAACGGGCGCTAGAAAAAACATTACACGAAAATATGTCTACATGCAATATATTTAATCTTCGTCCACCTAAAATAAATAACTTCATATTGAAGTTGTATTATATACCCAAATCGAATTTCATGCTCTTCTGGAAATGCGCAGAAACTTTCCGCATTCGAACGATTTCGTTTCGTGTATTCAGCTCCTCTTATTTTAATGCTTCAGCAGACGATTATTTTAATGAAAAATAATTAAACTATGTTACCAGGAAAAACATTTTTAAACGAATTGAAATCCCGATTGTGCAACGTCATTTTCACTTGAAAAAGGTAATTTTGTCGCGCAAAAAATATTCACTTTTTTGACTCTCGGAAATAAAATGGATCTGTAAAGGGCTAAAAATTGCTTCAAAATGAGGGAACGGGTGGATTTTCAGATTTTTTGAAGTAGCGCAGATTGTTTACTCTATTTTCATACATAATTATGAAAAAATTCAAGCTGATCCTACAAACGGTGTTAAATTTATTACAGTTTTAGACCATAAATTTTTAATCTGTTTGTAGGTTATAACGCTTTGAGGCGCAACCCTTTCCCAATGCGGAACAAAGGGCCGCCGTTGCCATCGCTCGACTTAACTACCAGCAATATGGCGGACGATCGAAACGTTCATCGCGTGCCGCAGATCTAGAGACCCTTTTTTGACGACATCTGGCTGTGCCGCACAGCCAGCTGTCGTCAAAAAAGTCTTATCCCATTCATTTCCTGTCGTCTTATCCCATTCATTCATTCCCCTTGCGTGTTCTAATGTACAGGTTTTGTGCGATCATTAAAACACAACTTTTACGAACTTTTCTTTATTGAGCAAATTTGAGAAACGCTAGACAATTGCAATCCCCTTACTTGACGCAGCTGGCTGTGCCGCACAGCCAGCTGCGCCAAAAAAGGGTCTCTAGATCTGTGGCAAGCGATGAACGTTTCGATCGTCCGCCATCTTGCTGGTAGTTAAGTCGAGCGATGGCAACGGTGGCCCTTTTTTCAGCATTGGGCCATCTATCCAGCTGTTCTCGCAGTCTTCCATTTTTCAGCAGATGTCAGTGCTGTTAAAAATAATCGTGACCATTTTTTTTACGGGAAAGGACGCGCTGAAAAGTAAAGAATTCTCGTAGCCACCCGCAACTATTTTTATAGAAATCAAATCTATTCTTCGTGACTGGCAACAGTCAATACGTCAGAGTTTGGTGTTCCCAGAGCGGGGAACACAGCGCGTTAAAGGGTTAACAGAGCTATTTGCTCTCATCTTAATACTAAACGCAGATTTCAATAAAGTTATTTGTCTTTAGTCACAAATCCCACCGTTGTTTCAACTCTAGCTAATAAATTACTTTGTTCGAAGCATTTAAAACTCTTTTCCCTTGATGTTAGAACCTTGTTTGTAAAACTATGCAAATACAGGAAATTCGAAAACTTCCGACATTCTGATGGGACTCATTAGGAACTGGAATGTCACGTGGTCGGAGTTTCGGTCGAGTGGTTTAAGCGTCTCATTCTCGAACGTGTACTGCTATGGGAGTTCAGTTCCGAATGCTCGTACCAGGGGAGACGTGATTCGCCGTTTACGTCCGCTTGCAATTAGAGAGGAGATTAGTTGCCGGTGATACCATCTTAGTGCTGCTTAAGAAAGTGCTAGGGCTTGTATTGTTACAATGAGATCAAAGGAAACTATTTACCTGAAAACTTGGTACTGCAATGATATAACTGTATTGAGTTGGACAGATTTTGGAATAAGGAAAAGCACGTTCAGGTTTTATTACTTTCCGAACATGTACCATGTAAGGAAAGTATTGTAATCATGAAAAAATTCGAATTCGAGATTTTGGTGTATTGACACGTTTTGGGGGTCTTCTGAATTCATTTATGCTATTTTTACGAGATGTATGTATGTATGTATGTGTGTATGTGTGTGTGTTTGTATGTGTGTTTGTGTGTATGTGAGTGAACACGATAGCTCCTGAACGGGGCATGCGATTGAGCTCAAATTGGGTATATATGTTATAAACCACCGTCGCAAGACCGGTATTGATTTTGGTGTGTATAGGACTTATAGTTTTTCTACAGGGCTACGACAAAGATTTCTTTTACATTATGGCCTATAGGGAGAAATTCTTGAAAATGCGCTAGAGTTTAAACGGTACTTCCGATTGAGCTCAAAAAGTGTATATATGTTATAAACCACCGTCGTAAGACCTGTATTGATTTTGGTGTGTATAGGTCTTATAGTTTTTCTACAGGGCTACGACAAAGATTTCTTTTACATTATGGCCTATGGGGAGAAATTCTAGAAAGTGCGCTAGCGTTTAAACGGTACATTCGATTGAGCTCAAATTGGGTATACATGTTATAAACTACCATCGCAAGACCGGTATTGATTTTGGTGTGTATAGGACTTATAGTTTTTCTACAGGGATAAAATAAAGATTTCTTTTACATTATGGCCTATGGGGAGAAATTCTTGAAAGTGCGCTAGCGTTTAAACGGTACATTCCGTTGAGCTTAAATTTGGTATATATATTTAAATTAAAATTTATTTAAATGCTTGGTAATGATCTTAATCGTAAGTGTTCGGAAAGTCGAGTGGAGTCACTCCAGATTTTTTGTTTAGGGAAGGGAAAGTGGATTCATATTTCATATTCGGAAGGACACCTACTTAATCAACATTATTATAAGGCGAGTTTATGCGCAGAGAGTCGAAAGTACTTGGAATTTTTCTGGCCTATTTTTTAGGATTAATTCATATATTTTGCCTCTAGTGTAATATCTCACGTGAAAATTGGCGAAAGAAGAACTAAACAGACATAGAAATTTTGCAGGAGACACAATTGAATCGGTGAGTGCAGAAACCACCTCAGTCACAAACAGGAAATTTTTTTTCAGGAGAGAGAAAAAACTTCATAAAACTTCATAAATTAGGTAATACTTGCATGACAGAAACATAAATGCATGTTATGACAGAGGAAAAAAATAAGTTTAAATATTTGAAAATTTGGAGGAGTTATGAAGTTTTTTCTCTCTCTTGAAAAAAATTTCTTTTTTTGTGACTGAGGTGGTTTCTGCACTCGCCGATTCAATTACATTAATTATTCACAAAATCAAAGTCGGAAAACTATCTGCTGCCTTTGCACGGAATAAAACACAAAAATACATAATTAAAAGCGGTGATTCTTATGCTCATTTTTCAACTACTTATTCGAGTTTTCTTTAAAATTACGAGTGAAAGAAAAGTTCTGTAAAATATTATTTAGAATCTAGATGTATGGAAAAAATATGCACCGGCCATAACAATCGGCCACTCTAAAGTTTGGAGGATCGTGGCTTTGGCAGGTAACAGGTGGCAAAGGTGTATAAAATTGCCGAAAATTTCGTCATTTTATAAAGCTCAATTTTTTTATATTTTCTTCTTCGCAGTACTAGAAATCACTTTATCCCTTGCCAGACACTTTTCCATCGTGGCAAACCCCTGCCAGACAATCTCAAAGTCTTGAAAAACGTAATCCTATTACGAGCGCGCCGCAAGAAAGTTCGCGCGTAAGAAGGTTCGTGCTTGGCACTTTGTGACAGCTTGACGTACTTCGTCGCGGGAGTTTACGAACACAACAGTTTTCCATGACTTTGAGGTTGTCTGGCGGGGGTTTGCCACGACGGAAAAGTGTCTGGCAAGGGATAAAGGGATTTCTAGTACTACGAAGAAGAACATATAAAAAAATTGAGCTTTATGAAATGACGAAATTTTCGGCAATTTTATACACCTTTGCCACCTGTTACCTGGCAAAGCCACGATCCTCCAAACTTTAGAGTGGCCGATTGTTCCTACCTCTGTTGGGGGGTATGCGCAGAGAAAGTTTCAGCTTTTATACTATGACGAAGGTCTGGCGGTCGCTGGCATTAAGACTATTAGTTACTTCTGAGCATTTCGACCCGAATTTCATGCAATAAATCTAAGTAGAACCGGATATACGCATAAAAACGTTTTAAGAAAGCTCTATATTTGAACGCAATAAGGTAAGCTTAAAACTGCGTTTACTCAAAACGCATTTTTATGAACTATCCGTAAGATAACAAAATTTCTGTGATTAGTATCTTCACGAAATTTTGTATAGTTATAACTGGTATCAGTATCTATAGAATGAATTAGTATTTAAGGAAAAAATTTAAATTAAGAATATAAAAATTATATTTTAAACTGGAATTTGAAAAAAATCGTACTTTTCCACTTATATTCGAGTTAAAAATTTCGTGAAGATATGAATTATAGAAATTTTCTTATCTTACGGATAGTTCATAAAAATGTGTTCGGAGAAAACTTCGAACATAAAGCTTTAACAAAACGTTTTTATGCGTATCTGTGGTTCTATTTGGTTTTATTGCATGAAATTCGGGTCAAGGTTTCAAATGACCAAGTTTTCAAATGAAATTGGAATTGAAAAGTCGATTTTTTTTTAATTCTTAATCCTTCTATGACCCCTTAAATGGGTGTATTTTACATTTTAATATTTATTCTTGGACTGATGTTTAAATCTTTCAAATAGAAAAATTTTATTATATAAAATTTTGATGTGGGTAACACATGACCAGGACATTATTACATCATGGACAATTTAGGTATTTGCCAGATTTGTAGATTATTTGATTTGTAGATTTGTAGATTAGGTATTGCCAGTTGTATTTGTATCTCCCAGATTTGTAGGTCAGATCGCACAAATGTTCCTGTTATAAAAACTCGGTTTTCTCGTTTAACACTTCGAATTTGAAAAAGAATATCCTATGAAAATTAGGTCAAATTTTAAATTACTTTACAAATCACGTAGTTTTTTCATCTTTTACTAAAATACTATTAATTTTTCATACTTTTCACCATTCACGCTTAATGTTTAAGCAACCTGACTACTCATTTGAGTACGTTTGAATGTACTGGGATTTCATTATTTAAAATGACGTCATGTCAACGTCCGGATGCGATACAGTAGCACGCGGGGTCCAAGAATTTCACAACTTTAGAAATTCGCTGACTTCAAAACTTCCTACACTTCCGCACCTCGTATACAGTCCAGATCCCAAATTTTGTGACAAATTGCGCATCCGTTTCAGCTGCAGAATTCTGTATATGGGTGACGTTTAACCAGCCCGCATTTTAACTTAAAGCGGACCAATGGAAAGCAACACACATTTTCGGATTCTTTTTTTTCCCAAGGCATTCATAAGGTTAATATTTCCAAGCTGATTAGTGTTCAATTCAATAACTGACTTCGAATTTTCATTCCATCAGTTTTCAGTTTGGTGTAAAACATCATGCCAAAATCGCAATGTTCAAAAATCACACAAAGTGACCTTTCTTCGTTGCGTTGTTAATATCAGGTTATAACGAAAGTTTTCCGCCAAATCTGCTTGAGTCAGCTCATGCAGCACCCAGCGATTGACCCGCCAAGTTTAACCCTTTATGGCCTTATCACACTATAGGGAAAATCCGAGCAATTTCGCGCTGGACCAACTTTTCCGACAGACTTGAAGGCGTGGTTATCTTTAAGGGTTTCAAAAGTAAACAAACTCTCTCCGACGCCAAATAGACATCGCATCGCTGATTTGGCGTGCAGGTTCTTATTTTACTTATCGTGCGTTGGTATATTTACATCGGATCGGAAGCAATTTCGGCGGCATCGGATAGGCAGCAATCTCTAATTCCAAAGTCCACTTGAACGCAGCCATAATTTTATTGACACGTGATTCTGACATCGAGACAAGCTGCCAAGCTTCGAACATAGTCGCCATTGCTCGAAATTGCTTATAACGTAGCAGGAAGAAGTACTCTGATTGGCCGAAATTTCGTCCTACTCGGATTTTTTCCTTCGGAAAGGAAAAAGTTGGAGTTTGCGGTCGTCAAGGTAACGGCGGAGAAAATCGTCCGGAAACTTGATTTGCAAGGACAATTGGTCGAATTTTTCTCAGTGTGATAGCCCTATTAACACTAGAAGCGCCGCACTTTCTTTCTACCTAGAAGCGCCAGCAGCAGTCAAATTGACTGCTCAAAGAATTTTATTCATTTATTTAAACACAAAAGGTTTATGGTATTTTTAAAAGCTTTTTTAAAGAATAAAATGTTAATTTTTGTTAAAAACATGCTATAAAATTATTTTTACTTACTTTTTAATAAACTCATTTTAATATGCTATTCGCAATTTTTACATATTAGAATTTTTTCAATGCTGGAAGTGGATTTACCACATATAAAATGTGAACATTTCTGGCACATATCACTTGTTTCGTTGCTCTTACAAAATCCAATTTGGCACTGCCGTCTCTTTTTTGAGAGTTTTTGTTAGTAGTGTTCGAAATTTCTGAGGGCAGTTGTGCACTTGTCTTTTTCTTCAAGTGACTCGCTCTCAATTCTTCTGCCAATTGAAAAAGAAAGTTATGTCTTATTATAGATTTACCACTCATTTCTCGGTAGATAATGCAGGCATTAGTTCCTGCCAAATCCAGCATATTATAGAAAATATGCACGGGCCATCTACGGGAAGCAGCCCGCACAGAATATTTAAGTGTCATTTGGTCAATAATGTCGACTCCACATTTGGTTTTGTTGTAGAATTCTGTTTCTGGAAGTTTTTTCAGTTTGTGACACTACATTTACATCTGTATGCAAGGTACTTAGAACCAGGACATTTTTATTCTTTTTACCCTGATACACTGTCAGTGTAGTGTCTCCAATTTTCAGTAAAACTGTTTCGTGAAGCTGAGTTTTTGATTTCCTGATCTCATGCGGAATTTCTTTTCGATGTCTTTTTACTGTCCCCACAAAACTTGTATTCTTGATTTTAAGTTTTTTGCTAATGAAAGCGAGGAAAAATAGTTGCCCACTGTCATATTTCTACCTGTACTCACATAAGGGCTCAGAAGGCGCATTACTATATTTTCAGGAAGGCTTTCGTTTTCATTTCTTGCATTATCCTTTCCAAGGTATGGAAAAGCATTGCACATAAACTTTGAGTCAACATCAACTAGCATCCAAAATTTTATACCAAATTTATCTGGTATATTCGGCATACATTGAATAAACTTGCACTTAACTCTGGATGGAAATAGTTGTTCATCCAACACCAGATTTTCTCCTGGCTTATAAGAAAGAGCACAGTTTTCTATAAATTTGTTCCAGATATCTGAAAACATAGCAAACTTATCAGTTTCTAACTGTTGACTCCTGTTTGACCTCAAATCAAATCTTAGATTTTCCATGGTATCTCGAAAACGATTACGGGACAATGTTTTTTTTTAAATGGAGGGGGGCTGGGGAAGGGGGCGGAAAATGACAAGTATTTCATGGATTAGAGAAATAGTGAATGAAAGGAATATGTAGGGGAAATGTTTCTTCATGATAAGATTTTTTCTGCGTGATAGAGTACGATGAATAAACTCAATTTCACTAGCAGTCAATTTGACTGCTCGTGGCGCTTCTAGGTATACATAAAAATATTTCCATTAATTTTATTTTCATTCAATGCATATTTAGTGCCCATAATTTTCAAGGTTTTTTAGGAGAATTCAAAAAATTATGACTTCCTAAAGTAAAGGGTCTTTTAGGAATCCAAGATAAAATGGCGAAAACAGTCAAAATGACTGCTCTGGCGCTTCTAGTGTTAAGCTTCGCTCTCATCAAAGTCACGGGCTAAACTTCCTCCCTCTGTTTCTCGTGCCCCTCCTATTTCTGGGCAATAGTGTTCAAATATTATGCTCCGAAAAGATAAGAGCTTTTCAATTTTTATGTACGGATTTTTTTTATACGCAACAGATGGCAATGCCAGACTATTTTTAACTTAATTCGAAGATAAATTATTTTTAAATGGATGGTCGCAGTACTCAAATACGTGTATTTGTGACATGCATTTTGCAAGCTTAGTTCACTTTACAAATATTTATTTATGTAAAATTCCCCTTTAGTGTTTAAAATATACACGTTTAATGATTCTTTGCTTACTACAGAACGCACATTCTGTCACAATAATCCTAGAAATTTATCTCTTTTTTTACCCTTCGCGCTAAAAAACTGTGACTGAAACCTTAAAATGAATCCATGTATTGTACATGCACTTATTTTTATACGATATTTTAGCCCCTTTTAGACCGAATGTAGCCACTTTTATGACCGTTTGCTTGAAAATAATACGGCCGTTAAGGGAATAATCAATGCATAGCCTGACTAATACGTATGGCACTAACGTCTAACTCCTTAGCTAGACCTCTCGAGTGGTTGAATACTGATCTTCTTCCACACGTTCTCGCAGGCAGCCCTCATCAGTATCAGTAGGCCGGCCCGAGCGCTCTGCTTCTCAAATGTCACAGTCCTAGTTTTTTTTAACTTTCGGTACCAAACCTAGTGTCATATGATACAACAGCGCAGTTACGGCTCGTGGGTTATTTAAATGGAGGTTCACAAAGCAAAATTCGAAAATTGAGTATGCAGATACGACGCAACAAACAAGTTAAAATATATTTTCTTTTCCAGCAGTTAAAGTTAAACAATGCGCGCAACTGAAAGATAACAAGTCCTCTTGGGTCTTACATTTCGTCACCAAGATATGTTTTAGCAAAGGTGTTGTCTTGATTCATTTTATTTCAATTTTATTTTCAAAGGATGATATTGAAAAATCTGATTGCTTTAACTCCGTAACACTTCTTTTACTCATGTCTCAATTATTTACACTAGTTTGTAAAAAAATACTATAGTGAAAAATGACATAAAGAAAATAATAAGAAAATGAAATACAAATTGATTAACTAACCAAACGTAACAAACCAGGAGAAAATCCGGAAGAGATAATCTCAAAAATAAATAAATAAATAAAATAAAATAAAATAAAATGGCCGGTGCACACCGAAATTGTGCGAACGGAATGATATCAGCAGCGCCGTAGTTCTTCTTAACTCTCACCGCTTCTCTTCTCACAGAGCTGTTCAGAAGAGAATTTTTGGCGTGGGCACGTGGCGATCGATTGAAGACTGTGCTGTAATAACCTACACTACAGTGCGTTAGCTATAGTAAGCGTATTTAATAATAGTGGGGGGAGAGTAAAACTCACGTTTTAAATTCACAAAACTCTAGAAGTGTACTTAATATGTTTTTTTAATTTAATTTGTTACTGTGTTTATTTAGTTTCTCCTTCTGGGGTTTACGTGGTTATGTGCTGTAATGGAGAAGCTGCCACTGAACAATAGTACTTAAAGTTGCACACATAATTTGTAGAAATTTTGCAGCTGATTTTTCGCAACAGAACTGGAAGTAAATGATGTTTTTAATCTGGCAGCGTGTTAGATCCATTTCCGACATTTTGTGCTAAATGATAATGATATTTTTTTTACTGATTTCACAACACGATGTTCTAAAAATGTATTTTTCTTTCAAATGCCAAAAATTGTATGACAAAATATGAGCAAACCCGACAACGTGAACTGTTTGAGCAAATGATATTCCCTAGCATCACAAGTTCAAAAAATGTTCAAAAGATTTTCAAAAACGTTCAAAGAATGTCTTTTGAACTAGTTGTGCTACAAGGGTTTGTCGTGTTGGAAAACTTTCGTTACAACCTAATACAAGCTGACACAGCATAAAGATGCATCCAAAATCCACCTCATAAATCAACGTAACCGTCTTTGTTCGTGTATTTCATTTGAATTGTTAAGCTGCTGTAGAACGGTGATAATTCAAATTCCGCAGTAAGAACGACAAGAAGCATTTGAATTCTTAAGTTTGAGGGAGTATTCTCCAAAGCGTTAATGAGGCTTTAATTTGTGGTTTTGAAGGCTAAAAGTAGTGCTTTAGCGTCATATTCATTTAGACAGTATTTAGGTAGTGTACTAGCGTTATTCATTAGGATTTTTACAATCTCAAACAAAAGGATCCATGAGTGCATCCAATGTACACTGCAGGGCAAACTAATGAGAATATGTAGTTATTTTTAAAAAAAAATCATTTACTGGTTACGAACAATAAAAAAAGCCAAAACGCGTTATACTTATGCATCCTACAATGAAAAAGAAAGAAATAAACCATTCTTTGGATTTGATATAATGTTTCTCAACACATTGTAACATTGAGTCAATTTTTTTCCAGTTTTCTGATATTTACTGGACTTGAAGCTATATATCTGGATTACTGCCACAATTAATTTAATTTCATTATTTTATTCACATGAATTCCTAATAATGCTGTAACACAAATTTAGTGATAAAGTATTTAAATGTATTTTATGACTGTTACAAGCCCACAAAAATTTTGTTGGTGCTATTTTAACTGATTATTTGCTTAAAAACACCAAAATTTTGCAACTTTATATGTGTATGTTATGTACAAAGTATTTTATTAATTTGAACTTTATTTTAATGACTTTATTTACAAAACTTGTGAAACGTGGAGGTGGAGCTGTTTCGAATATAGCAACTGGATCATTAATACGTTATTATCACTAATATACTCATTAAAATAGCACCACAAATAGAGGGTGGTTCTAATTTAACTTTTTTATAAACAACATTTTGAAGCTCAAGAAGGTTTTTAAAAAGATTAGTTAAAAATATTGTCCACTAGGTGCCGCTTTGCATGGTGAAATATGCTTAAAACGAGCCCAAATTATTAGTGAATGCATAAAAACTATTTCCTGGATGTTGAAATTATTTGTACCTTTCGATTTATTTATTCAATTTATGAAAATTACTGTTTTCTCATGCAAAACGCCACATAGTTCGCATTTTTGAACATTTTTTTTTCCTCAAAATTCATTGAGCTCATCTCTTGAGGCCACATTCGTAAACGTCGAATGAGTTACACGCGTGCAACGAGTTTTCATCTAAGGTGTTCGTTTAAGAAACTGAGTGCATTCAGTTTATAAACTAGAGCGTTCGTATACAAAACTGAGGGCGGTTAGTTTCAAACTAAGTAAACTGAGCACGGAGCAGGTTCATTCAGTTTTTGAGAAGATACACTTGCTGCACGTTGTTGCTGTTTTAACATGGAGTGCGTTGTTATGAAAAGTATTTTACGTTTTCTGAAGCTGCAAATATTATTTTTTTGAGGAGGAAATCCATGCATACTTTAGAAACTGCAACGAAAACACACAATTTTTCGAAGGTAATCATTTTCTTGTATTTTTCATTTTAGCAAATTCAAAAATGCATATTTTAGTGTTCAGATTGAATTTGATTGAAACCGTTATTAGTGAAGTTTCAACTTCTCTTGATAAATACTTTTGAAAAAAATGAAGTTGAAATTTCTAAATTTTGATCTGTGCACTTCAATTATGACTACTCTTTATTTTAAAAATCCTGTTGATTTTAAATTGAAGATGTACTAAAATCTCTCCTCAGCAATAATAACGTACACTATTTTTTTAAAGTGCACAGCTATTTAAGGTACACAGCATTCGTAAACGACAAACTCTTGCAACGTGTTTGTCGTTTACGAATGCACCTACAATATCTTCATCTGTATAGTCTATATACCAAATTTGGTTACAAGACATTATTACCCGTTTTAGCTGTAAAATACTATTCACTGGAAAAGTTTAATTATAAAACAAACATGTATACATATTTCACCTCAAATTAACAAACACTGTCTCCATATTGTTTTGTAGCCGATTTATTAAGCTTTCCAAAACCGCACTCACAATTACCGACACAGTCCAGCACCAAACCACAGTGAATGCTGATAATGCTAAAAGCGCACTTTCATCGAAACAGGAAACTGGGGAATTAATCGACATCTCTTGTTTTAGCGTGCGATCCTATTCAACGCCGAACTAATACTCATTTAAGTAATGCAGAGCCAACACAGTCATTTCCTTGTTAATTTGGCATTTGATGGCTTATTGAGCTGAGCTCTAGTTTCTAAGTTGGATGCACTGAGAGAATGAATATGCCAAATAATGCATTCTACTAAAGGCGATAGTTTGAAGTTGTTGTATGCAGTTTATTTTTCCAATAAATTTGAAATACCGTGCACAAGGTGATTATAATTAAACTTCCTGTATAAACAAGGTTCTAGAGCTGAAGTGGATTTTGTGTATAGGCTATTCATGAGATGCAATCAAGAATTTAAAAATTAATAATAATTAATTAATTCAAAGAACGTCCACTAGGTCGAGCTTTTTCATAGAAAAACAACAAATTTAATAATAGAAATGGTTGATTCGAAAATTACAAACAACTTCATCACTCATTTGTCAATTTTTGAGCATTTACTAGCTAATTTCGTGCACTTTTTGAACGCCATTCACCATGCAAAGCGCCACCTAATGGACATTTTTTGAACTAAACTTGTAAAAGAAGCGTCCTGACGCGCATCTTGTGTACACGTACAGTGCACGTGACAAATTTAGTGGCAATTGACACTCCCTGTTTATCGTGAAAGTTTAATTATATAACCATCCTGTATTCATATGGTGAATAAAAAAATTAAAGCATCTATGAGCATCAAATTCTAATTTTTTAACGCATGTGTATTAATAGCGTCCATTAAAATTACATGCAAGTTCATTGATTGTAGAAAATATAATTTCTTGAAGTTCTGCTTTAAATAGGAACAAAAATCACGTGATAAACATTGAAGTGAACCTTGCAAGATCTGCAATATATTCATTTACTATTATTATTATTATTATTATTATTATTTTGGTGAATAAAATAAACACAGAAGATTGAATTTTCTATTTTTTTCTTACTTTTTGTGGTAAGGAAGATAATTTAATAATGTTCTTCCAGAGCTATGAAAACTGTTTGTAGCCAAGTGAGTTATAGAATAAATTAAGATTTCATTCTTTGAGAAATGTAATATAGATTCTTTTTCACTTTCATTGAAATTCAAAAATATTTGTTATAAAATCCAGTATCTGTAAATGTCGTAAGAATAATCAGTGCTATTCTTTGTTGTTAAAGGAACTATTTAAAAAATATTATTCGTTATAATTTAAAATTTTTGAAAGGGAAAATTCCTTGAACTCACAAAAGTGTAACTTAACAGAAGAAACGTAACTTTAAAAAATAAGAAAAAGTAGCATTATTAAATATTTAATTATCGCATTTTAATGTCTTTCTTTAAACAATGTTTAAATAAGTAAATTAAAATATTTAAATTATTGAACGCGTAGTATTTTTATCTAATACTAACCAGTTACATCGGTTAAAGATGCTACACAATAAAAGTAGTAAAATACCATTTTCGGCCTTACAACAAATGCAATACTGCCAAAACATTAAGCAATGAAAACATTACTTTATTTTATTCTAATCTCAACAAAGCCATATAATCCTAGAAAATACACATGTCAACTTCATTAAACGAGACACATCCACATTATTATGCTTTACGTAAACAACAAGTAAAAATAATGTTTTAACACAGTTCAGCAAATGCCGTAACAAACCTCAGCGATTGCTAATAACGCTGGGAGCTCTTTACGGTCGATTCAACAGCTGTTGTTTCAAGCACCTGCCTCCTATTAAGCACTAATAGGAGGTATTTTACTATAGCACTAATAGGAGGAGGTATATTACTTATGTTTTATTATAGGAGGACTAATATTAATTTAAACAACGCAACTCTGCTCTTGTTATTTCATTGTTGAGTTGTCAACATTTGAAGGCCTACTTGGATTCGCATGGTTTGGTGAGGTTGACGGTGTATTGTGGTTACGTGGAAGCTTCATTATGCATTAGAAATCATTGTTTCGGCGATAAAAAGCTGATATTTTAATTTGACTGTAATAATGTTGACAGTTAAGTTGTACGTAAAAACCTACTGCCTTTTTTCATATAAATGTGCATGACGGTCATGTGATTAGTTTGGAAATCTTAGAGGTTTTTTTTGCAGTAAACAGGGATTGCCAGAGGTCAAGGAAAACCTGAAAAATCCGGAATAGTCAGGAAATTTTACTTTAACAAAAATCAAGGAAAATTCAAAGAAAATTGCAAATTTTGGCTAAAAACATTGAAAATCTTGAAGTGGAACGGAAAATTATCTGAAACCCACATCTATAATTTAATGTTACATTTGCCATATGTCTGGATAAATATAACAGTGCCTTGACATAGGTGTGCAACAGGGCGGTATACAGTAGTTTTTTGGGAGGAGCCAGGATTTAGAAAAAAAAAAGGAAAAATTTGTTATAACCTCAATGTGATATGCATGATTTCGGTAATTTATATCGTTAAAGAAATGAGAGCACTTAAATTTCCCACATTTTTGCTATTAATATTTAATCAATGCACCAAAAACACTCAATAATGTTTCTATTTTTAAAAAAATTGTTTTTGCCCCTTTCCATTAAAATAAGATACTATAACAAAGATACATACTGGAACTTTATCTAAAAAAATGCAACTTGTGTCCTTGTATTTAATGATTACTTTAATGTAAACATGAACACTGATGTATCGTTGTGTATTTTTAGAAAAATCTAGCAACAAAGAGTACAGTACATACGTATTCGTCAAATAATTACTGAATTTGAGATGAGGAAAAATGGCCGGTTAACAGAGTGTTCAACTATTTATTAGTTCATAATTTCAATGTTAATTAGATGTGAATAATCTCGACAATATTTTACAGGTTTCGTACGGTCCTGGATTAGTAAGAATTCGTAAGTTTTGAAAATGGTCATAAAAGTGGTCTAACCTTTTAAAAGTGGCCCTGTTTCTTATGAAATAAGGAAAGAAGTCTTCTTACTAATTGAGCGGCTGACCATGTAAGATTGATTAAGACAATGAACCTGGAAGATGGCCAAAGTGTGAAGGTCTCGGGTTCAGGCATAACACATAGCTGTCGATCTAACTGTCTGGAGTTTGGGGCATTTTTCTCCAAAAGTATCGTGAATACATGTTGGGAACCCTTAAAAATACCTCAGACGAAGATATCCCCCCCCCCTGAGGCAGATAACCCTCTTGTAGCTTTACATTAATCACAAAATCAAACAGCAAGACATTTTAAAACAATTTTTCAAAAGTTCGGAATTTTAGCAGATGAAGGACTCATACAAACTTCGATTTAAATGTTATGAGACTTGTATAAAACTTGTTACCTGCCAGATAATATGTATAATCACTGAAATGTTTACTTATCAATTAAATTTTTTTTTAATTCAATGTGTGTCAACCGAGTGGGAATGTGTTATCTTTTTATACGGTAAAAAAAAAAAAAAAAAAATATCCACAATGTGAAAAGTACACGAATTTTGTTACATTTACTGTAAGTTAACAGTTTTCTAGTGAATTACAAGTAACTGAAAAGTAATTTTTTTAATAAATGTGCAGAGTGGAAATTGCATTTTTTTTAAAAAACGCATTAATGATTGCTAATATAATATGCTTTAGTACAAATATCACCAGGTGCGGATAATGGTCAACGAACTAAACTTTAAAGCACGAATGTTGTGGCTTCACTAAACGGCAACTGAGTGTACATTCCTCCCATTAATGCTCAACTAATATTCATTAAGGTAAACAGAATTCTATACGTAACGTAACGTATTTTACGTAACGTATTAACGTCTATTTAAACGTAAGTTGCAGTCGTTAAAGGTCTCATTTGGATCGCATGTTTTGGTTCACTTAATGATGCATTTAGAGATTGAATGTGCTGTTTAATATATTTTGATAAATACGTGTTTGAGAAGTTGTTACAGTGTTGTTCTTTTTCTAGAAGGAACACTTCCATGATTATACTGTGAAACACCGGTACAATTCAAGTAAGGCTAGGGTATGTTAACTTTATTAATCAACTTCAGATGAAAAACTATTTACACAGAAGGACTACCCAGACATTGAGATGATGATTTATAGCATTATGTTATCATTGTTGAGATAAAGATTTATAGTCATGTTACGTTATGGTTGTTCATTCATTAAAGCATAGATAAAAGATTCTTGAGTTTCATTTGCAAGAGGCCAAGGAAGGCCAAGGCTGTAGGTACATTACATTGTGATTCGTGTGATTAATTTTGTAGGTGCTCGGCTTTCCCACTTATCATGCTCAACCTCATACCATGGGCAAATTGAAAACTTTCGCAAGAATCTCTATATATTTGTTTGTTTGATACGTATGTTAAATTTCATGCAAATTATTGGAAATAAAGGTTAATACGGTCATTTTTAAACAAGTTCAAGAGTAATTGTTATTTTTATTTTCCTATAGTTTCAGAAATTTGTGTAACCGTTCATTCTTTTTTAATCTTCCTGTACGTTTTTCACATGCTATTTAAATTTAGTTTTTTTAAAAATAGAATTGTATTCAATTCCAACAGTTCATATAAAAAAATATTAGTCAATGAAAATAATATTTTGTACATACTTAATCTGCTTTATTTAAATATCTCATTCCTAACATTTTTTTTAAGAAAAAGCAAAAGTATGAAATTACCATCTTTAAACTTGCGGTTGTTTGAGGTACTTTATTGATTTTGATTTCTAATTTATTAAAAAAGTTCCTTATAATGTATTTAATGCAAAAATCAGCATATATTATTTTTATTATAAATGATAATATAAAATATTTTGGAATTGAATAAAAAGCTTAAAAATTAACCCCTTCGACCCTGAATCTTGAATAGAGCAGATAAAAAAATCAGCGAGTGGTTAGAAGTGCTGTGCAATATGTAAGTATCTTAAATATGAAATATTATAACATTCAGACAATTATTAAACTAACTAAAAATGTTATAATAATAGGACACGAAGAATAATCGAGCAAAATGAGAAAAAAAAATAAAGTGATTTTGTCTGAAAGCTTCTGAAACAATCTTCTTTCTTTGTGCATGAAAACATGAAAATACTTCACACTTATCGTACATTTTGACTGAATGCATGCATTCAATCATGCATTCATAAAGATGCATTTAACTTTTGGCTTCAAATTTACACGTACATTATCTTCTCTGCTGGAGATTTTCTGCCATCTACAGAGCAAAAAGGTTTCTGCTATTCTTGCATGTATTATTAGTAAGACACTAGGTTTTGGTGATAAAATTCTTGAAAATGAAGAATGTAGAGTAATGCAAAGATGTGTTCTAATATCAGGACGTCAGGGTCGAAGGGGATACACGGGAAAAAGTATTTATGGAATTAGACAAAAATTCTTGTCAGTTGATAACGAAAGATTATGTGTACTCAACCAAACTTTTATTATCAATAAAATATTTTAAAGAATCTAGTAAAATATTCTGATTTAGCAAAATACATTTTGAAGAAACAGAATTTTTTTTTTTTATTGAACAAAATTCTTAGTCTAAAATCACACCAACTATGTTAAACTCGATAAAATATTTTTCTGTAAAATTAATTTTTTGTGACAACTTTAAGAAAAAAATTGTAACGTAATGTTTTGATTTCAACTAAATCTAAATAGTACATTTCAGTTACATTATCTCTTTTACACCACCATAGAAGAAAAATTTAAAATACCCATGCACACTTGCAGAAATTCAGTTCATTCTTTTGTTTCTCTCGCCATTCAAACTCCCCTGTTCTTGGAATTTCTGGAAAACAGGAAAATTCCCGATAAGAACACACACACACACACAAAAGATCCCGGGAACTTTTATCGACGCCCTGGGTTTTTTTTTCCTTTTTAACTACGGCTTCAACTTGAGGTCGGAGTTTTTAAAACTCTTTTGTACAACCGCTAAAAATATAAAAGGACTGCTTTTATCAACAAAATGGGAAAACAACTTTTAGTTTGTGTGCATTTCAAGATCTTGGGATTATTTTAGTTTAGTTTCAAAACAGCAGAACTAAAAAAGGAAAAAAAAAGTTTCTTAATGGATGTCATTTCTTTACTTAACGAATCTTGCATTTTAGTGATATGTTAGCCATTTTTCTCGTTTTTCTTACATTTCACTTTTCAAAGAATAGTATGTGTTCACAAACACACATGGAATAACGCTTATTGTAATAAGCGTTGTTGTAGTTGCATTTGTAATATATATTTTTGGGCCGACTAAACAGCGTAGTGGCTTAAGAACCGTTTTATCACTCCATGGGTCCGGGTTCGAATTCCAGCATAGGCATGGACATTAACTTGCCTGTCCCTTCATAAGGGTAACAATAGTCGTCCAATGGGTGCCCGTGTAATAAAATGACGACATTCCGGTAGTTGTATTTTACAATGCCTTATCGGCAACTGCCCGACCTTAAAAAAAATATTTTTGGGCTTGATGGCTAGGTTTTGACAATCTGCTTATAAATTCACGTCCAGTAAAGTGAACAACACAAAGGTAGTTTTTCTGGCACAGAGAAAGGAAATTTAAATTTTTTCGCTTAATTATTGAATTTAGCATTGAGGAACAAAAACGTTTTGTTTCTATGGTAACTGTAAGAAGATATATTCTACAGTAACTATAAGCTATGCGAATAGAATGATGTATGTCATTTTCCGAAGGGAAAACTTCCATAACGTCACGGATTTTGTCGGGAGTACCAGATATCGCTTCATCTAAAAAAGGGGAACGCAGAGTGCGGATGCGTAGATCAAAGTAATTTAAAAGATTTCTTGTCACATATGCGAAGAAAATAGAATGTAAAATAGCACATAAAATAGGATTAAATCACAGTGTTTCTAAAATTTAATGTTTTATTTGCGTTTCATTTTTATGTATTTTTATTTTCCAAAACTTTAAAAATCACTTCAGCTTGTGTTTTATTCTATCACATAGCAACTGAAGTAATAAGAACAGTCACTGTTGCTATGGTAAGTAGATGGTAGTGCTAAAGTTAGAAAAGAAATTAACTTGTTTTTAGGTTATGCGTTTAACAGTGCATTAGTAAGTTAAATGCTGGCAAACTTTGAAGGAAAAAATTATATCACGATGAAGATAGTTTCGCAGCCCACCATAAAATATGTATAAGTTATTTACAAGACAAAAATTTGCTGAGAAAAGTAGATTATTTTTTCATTCGTATATTTTGTTTGAAAAATCCCATTCCCGTGCAAAGAACGGGCACTTCATCTAGTATAAAAACAATGTGTGCTAGTCTGACGAATAAATATCATGCATTATAAACAAAAATGAGTAATTTAAAAATTATGATGTTCTTAATAGGTAATCGTATTATTAAGAAAAACATTTCCGAGAAGAATATATTTTATACTATTATTGCATTTTTTATACATCATGGGAGTTAATTTTTGTAAATTTACTATTCCAATTCTGCATAATGCAACAAATTATTACGTGGATGTATGTATGTCTCCCAAAAACTACATTGATCGGAATTATATCTTAAATATTATTCATTAATAAGTTATAAATATAGAAATTAAATATTAGTAAATGACAAAAAAAGTAAATTATTTTAAAATGTTGTACTTTTGTAGGTCATATTTTTAACTCTTGAAATATATTTCATTTAATATTTCATGAAATATATCTGATCATATTTTTAACTCTTGAAATATATTTCATTTCATATTTCATGAAATATATCTCATCACTCGTATTGCAACTCTTACAACTTTTTTAGAACAAGCACATTCAGATTTTCGATTCCACAAGTTCAAGAAATTCTTTAGTTTTCAGTCATTCAAATTCTCGAGTCTCAGAATTTCTGGTAAACAGGAAAAACCCTCCCAGAGCCCCCTCTCCCTTCCTCTTCACACAAACATGCACAAAAGATTTCAGAAGTTTTATCTACGCCCAGGGTGTTTCCTTTTTAACTGTGAGTTTAACTTGAGGTCTCAAAGTCTTTTCAACCAGCTGATAAAAGTGGGAAAGAATAGCTTTTTATCAACAACGGAAAAAGCAACTTTTAGTTGTTGAGCAGTCAGAGTTCTCGCATATTTTTCAGTTTTAAAAGCTGTGAGTGAACACGGGAGAAAAAATGTGCCGTAATGGGTTTTATGGAAACTAAACAAAACTTGCACTTTAGCGGTATATTAGCCGCCTGGTGCTGTGTTTTCATTTATTTTTCATGCTAAAGTTGAAGTTGCAGTGTTTTTCTCCCAAACAACCACAGAAACTTATTCTGCTGGGTTGTGAATCTTCTTTGGGTCGTTATGAGAGATGAAAGAAGATCTCTTATTTGCATTTTATTTTTCTTGTTAAAAAGAGTTTTACCGAACACATTTTAAAATATTTCGGCGTTCTTCCAAGGCAAATTACAACAGGCAATATTACTTGCGTACATCAAAGGTGTTGTGACCACAGGCTAAAAATATACTAAAGAGCGCATTGCTATTCAAAAGAAGTTCGGAAAAGTGAGGAAAGGTTGAACCTAGCGACTTGTGACACGGAAATGCACTATAAACTTGTGCTTTATCGCGATATTTGGCGAGTGGTAAATGTAAATTGCAAGCCAAATTGACTGTCAAAATGCGGATTACAAACCGTCTTGGAGTAAAAAAGAAAAAAAATATCTCCAACGTTTAACCCATTAATGCCCAGATTCCTATTTTTAGGACACTCGCAAAAATCGTTAGTTGCAAAAATAAATTAACATTTGTTTATTTCCTATTTAAATTTCTCGAATAATAAATCTTTTTTCCACAACATAGTCAGCGATAACAAAGTAAAATATGAATTTTTCACTATTTTTCTCATATTTTTTGAAAAAGAAATACATACCCAACAAATGTCATACCCAACAAATACCCAACATACCCAACAAATGTCAGAAATTTCTTTATCACTTCTGGCATCAACATATATTGGAGAATACGATGAAAAAAAGTCGGTAGCTAATGGGTTTAATGGATGCGAAAAAAATAGAATAATTCTTCATTTATAAAAAGACTATTTAAAAAATACTTTTCCAAGTGACGTCTGAAACGTTATTACAGAGCTTTTCACAATTCATGAATTGCATTCATATGTAAAACATACATGCTTCATACCCAACAAAGCAGAAATACATTCTTCATACCCAACAAATGTCAGAAATTTCTTTATCACTTCTGGCATCAACATATATTGGAGAATGCGATGAAAAAAATTCGGGCGCTAATGGGTTTAATGGATGCGAAAAAATGGAATAATTCTTCATTTATAAAAAGACTATTTAAAAAATACTTTTCAAAGTGACGTCTGAAATGTTATTACAGAGCTTTTCACAATTCGTGAATTGCATTCATATGTAAAGCAGCTTTGTGTTATTTTTTCTTTAACATAGAACGATGAAAGGTCAATGAACTACAAATGCTCCAAGATGGATGCGCAAAAAAGATGTGCATGAGATCTTACCACAAGTCAGCTGGTGGGACAAGTGCCACGAGTTTGGGTTGCCAAAGAACTCTCTATCTCTTATAACTGCTCTATGGCTGTGACTTGTAATTTTTACTACCTTGTACGTAAAAAAAAGGAAGCACTGCAGTAACATTCAATTTCAGTATTCAGATTTTTACAGGAAAGTCTGTTTTGATATTCTTTAAATCCACTTTGAGGCATTTCCTGATTGACGTACGTAGGCATCTCAAATTACTCAAAAATTTGTATTACCCGATATTGCCATTCTGCATTATTAAACCACATTCCTTATTGAACAGTTGTGAAAAATGAGCAATGTGTTTTAACCACAAAACTGACTAGGTGTTGTAATGGCAAAAGTGCCATTCTATTACAACTAGGATACGGGTTCGAATTCGGGCTTGGGCCTAGGTCTTAACCCTTTTAAATTTAGCTCACACTCGTGATTATCACGCGCTGGCGCGTCACCGGATGTGTTAACCCTTCGAGGTGGTAAATAGTTGTGCCTCGAAATTAGTTAAATTGGTTAAATTGTTACCTCGGTTAATTTGTGCCTCGAAATTAGTCAGTTAAATTGGCAAATTAATATACTTTTATATTTTAATTGGGAAAGGGTTGTGCCTCGAAGGGTTAACACATTCACTGCTATATGCGAAGAATTTTAGGGGAAAAATCCTCTCTTCATAAAAAAAAGTGCTTTATCGGTTTTTGTAAGTTATTTAGCTTTATAGCACTCGAGTTTTTCAGTTCTCAGCCACTGCCGACAAAAAACCCATCAGCCACACTTTGGCTACGCCCCTCTTACAAATCTTCAGTCCCAGCAAAATAGCCAATGATCTACGCAAATTAGTCAATAAATTAGTCCAACATATGCTCTTGTACACAAAATTCAAGCGCTTGTCCCAACTAAATCAAACGATACCTTCATTACCCAATTAGAACATGTAATTAATAATTTTCAAATAGCCCATTAAAGATTCAGCGGGAGGAGTAATTCGAGGAAAATCTTGAACTATCGGATTTGACACACCCAGATTATTAAAACATGAGGAAATTTCCAAGTAAACCAGTCGACGAAAATGTCAGCCTAATGGGCTTCGATACATTTCTTATCATAAGCTGAACGAATACGTGCATTAATTTGGAATATGTTGTTGTAGTCATTTTAAATTCTGTGGATTACATGGAATAGAAATAAATTCAAATATTTTTTTTCCTCTTAAGTTGTGTTCTTGGTAAGGGAAAATCCTTTCAATAAATAATGCAGTTATTGATCATATTTAACTCTTAAATGTCC
This sequence comes from Cheiracanthium punctorium, assembly GCA_038373885.1. Lineage (NCBI taxonomy): Eukaryota > Metazoa > Arthropoda > Arachnida > Araneae > Cheiracanthiidae > Cheiracanthium > Cheiracanthium punctorium. The sequence continues at coordinate 1,095,606 of JAWZYV010001978.1, forward strand.
AAAGGTAACTAATCAATCCGAGCTTCCGATGCCATACATGTTAATAGGATATTATTCAAAAATCTGAAGTGACTTTCTGAACACTTGATCTTTACCAAGCGTATAAATAAATTTGATTCAAATTAATCGAATGCACCATATAGAGAATCTAGCGCTCTTTCCAAAATATGATTGTATAGGCCGTAAAGTATAAGAATATTAATTTTGTAGTCCTGTACAAAAACTATAAGCCCTACACACACCGAAATCCATACAGGTTGTGTGAATGTGTCCTGTAATGCACATACCCAAACTGAACTTATTCAAATGCTCCATAGACCCTAGCTCACTTGATGATTTGCGTCCATAGGCCGTAATGTATAACAATTATTTTTTGTAAACCCGTAAACAAACTATCAGCTTAACACCCACCAAAACCTATGCAGGTCCCTATAACATACATACCAATTTGCGCTCAATCGAACGAATTGGTTAGATGTTAGCTCACTTTCAACAGTTTCCGTCCATAGATCATAATGTAAAAGAATTCTTTTTGTAGTCCTGTGAAAAGTCTGTTAGTCCTATACACACAAAAATCAATATAGGTCATTCGAAGGTGGTCTATAATATGTATACCAAATTTGAGCTTTATGTACCGTTTCGGAGTTACCGTGTTCCCTCACATACGCACACACGCACACACATACATACAGTACAGCAAAAAAAGTATGAATGAATTCAGAAGATCCCCAAATACATCATCAACACATCAAAATTTCAAAGTCGAATGTTTACAATAATTTCCTTACATGGTACATGTTTGGAAGATAAAAATTGTGTTTTGTAAGTCTAAAATTTAAGTTCACTTGCCACCTTCAGAATTTCGCACTTTATACATGAAAACGGCATGACAAATAGCTTTTTTGCATCCAAAAATAGCCCATCAGTGCATTTCTGCATTAGCTGTGTTGTAAAGGAAAAAGTGGTTTTACAGGCATCAGAAGACAAAAATAATAATGGGGCAAAAAGACGTTATGTGACTATATCATTTTTAACCTTACAAAAACAGTCCAATCGTGCATTTTTGCATTAAATGCGCTTTACAGGAAAAAGCATTTTTACAGGCATTTTTTTTCAAAACAACTTCACTTGAGACTATTTTTTTAATTCCAAAAACAGTCCCAAAATTCAACGTAAAAAGACACGAATGTGGGAATGCCTGTTACCTCAGTAAATGAATAATTTGGGTATTCATTATGTAATAGCGATGTACGAACAGTTTTATTTTACTACTTGATTTATCTGCAGTTGATCATTTTATTCAAAACTAACACTAGGGTCAGTTGGGGAAAAATGATAGGAAAGTCATGTATTTTTTTTTTTTTTAAGTCCTAAAATCAAGCTGCTAACTCTGTGTTAGTTAAACTATAGATGTGTATCACATACATTTGAATTACGTGGACTGAAAATATAGCACTATTTTCTAATGTTATAAAAGTACGTTTTTATGGTATCATCTTTAATTAGGCAAGTATTGATACCACCATTTTCAGCCACTTTAGGGGGAAATAGGGGAATATTAAAAATGTGATTGAGTATTTTTATTTAAAAAATTATATTAATTCTATGAGTGAAAAAAAGCACTCAATTTAATGTATTCATAAATATACAGAAATAAATAATGCACAGAATGTTATTTAGCTGAAGAAATAATGTTTACAATTATCAAATTCATGTTCACTCAACATGTGGCAGATGTTACTCGGTTCCACCAAATTAATTTCTGACAATAAACAGTAAATTAAAATGCCCATTTGATTGATTAAAACTATTATTTATGGAATATATATATTTACTCAAGGAGAAATAGAAGTGTCTGTATTATATAGAACGTCGATAAATTTAACATAACAACATTTTACCACGCCTCTGAAAAAAAAAGAATTTAAGAATAGAAATGACAATTATTCTTATATTTTTTATACAATCCAGTTCCTCTGGAAGCCTTTCTACTGATATGAAACGAAAAATAAATGCTTTATCAAATTATGAAGAAACTAGAAGAATTGTTTTCAGTATAACTTCTGTACGTTTAACCCTTTGAGGTGGAACCCTTTCCCAATGCTGAAAAAGGCAGCTGTTGGCATCGCTCGACTTAACAATAAGCAAGATGGCGGACGATCGAAACGTTCATCGTTAAGTCCAGCAATGGCAACGTCTTCCCTTTTTTCAGCATTGGGCAATCTATCCAGCTGTTCTCGCATTCTTCCATTTTTCAGCAGATGTCACTGCTGTTAAAGATAATCGTGACCATTTTTTTTAGGGGAAAGGACGTGCTAAAATGTAAAGGATTCTCGTGTGAGCTATGTCACCCGCAACTATTTTTATAGAAATCAAGTCTATTCTTCCTGACTGGCAACAGTCAAAACGTCAGAGTTTGGTGTTCTCAGAGCGGGAACATCGCACGTTAAAGGGTTAAAGCAGAAACAAGAAGGTGTGCACACACATTAACCCTTTAACGCGCAGTGTCCTCGCTGTGAGGACACAACTCTAACATACTGACTGTTTTGATTCTGGAAAAATAAATTTTATTTCAATAAAATACTTGGGAGGACATTGGGACATGGTTATACAGGACATGGTTATACAGAGGACATGGTTATACAAGAATCCTTTTCTATTTAACAGACAATTTTCTTTTAAAATAATCAATTATTTGTAAAACCTACGTCTTAATTATTTTTATTAGTACCGGCATCAGCTGAGAACTGAAGAATGTGATGCAAATATACATCCATACAGAAAATAAAACCTAGATATGCTGCCCAATGGCGAAAAAGTGCAGCAGTTGCCATCGCTCGAATTAACCGTTTAACGCGCAGTGTTCCCGCTCTGGCAACACCAAACTCTGACGTTTTGACAGTTTCCAGTCACGAAGAATAGATTTGATTTCTATAAAAATAGTTACGGGTGACATAGCTCCACGAGAATCTTTACTTTTTAGCACGTCATTTCCCGTAAAAAAAATGGTCACGATTCTTTTTAACAGCACTGACATCTGCTGAAAAACGGAAGAATGCGAGAACAGCTGGACAGATTGCCCAATGCTGAAAAAAGCGCTGCCGTTGCCATCGCTCGACTTAACTACCAGCAAGATGGCGGACGATCGAAACGTTCATCACGTGCCACAGATCTAGAGACCCTTTATTGACGACAGCTGGCTGTGCGGCACAGCCAGCTGTCAGGCACTGGGCCTGACACTGGGCACTGGGAAATGGGCACTGGGCCAGGCACTGGGAAATGGTTACGCTTCAAAGGGTTAATGCTATTGAAAGATTCTAAAACGTCATTAAAATTAATTGTTATGTTCTTAAAATATATCTCCATCTAAAAAATATAAGATATAAATTTTTAAGGTGAATAAAGGTGTTTTTCAATATACCCCCATTTTCCTCCACCTGCCACTATGTCTAAATCCTACTGTTTTGTTAAATAAAAGATGTAATCTATTATTTAGTTATTTTTCGTAAATGGCACGTTTAGAATTCTGTGTTTTCTGAAGTACAAATAGCGAAATAATATAAATTAATCAATTCTTTTACATTCAACCTAGAACAAAAGATGAAAAATTTTTAAAGAACAGCAATTAATTCCTGTTTCCTAAGACATGAAAAATTTAAATGCTTCAAAAGAAAACAATAAAAACATTTTAACATGGAAAAAAATTCTTAAATAATTAATAAAGAGTGATTAATCAGCAGCGTCAGTGAAACAGCTAGTAATTAAAATTGCGAAAACACAAACAATGTATTATCTTAGTTCAAAAAATGTTAGAAAAAATTCGAAACTCTAGTTTAAGATATAAAAGGCATGAGGTTTCAAAGCTTTTGCTAATTATATCTTAATCTGCGAAAAATCGATATTCTTGATAAAGATGAATACTGATTATTTAACTATTTTTTTTTCTTTAAAAAATTTTGTCACTTCATTAACACGCCAAATATCTTCTTTTAAATCGCAAGTAATGTTAATTTTCATAGCATAAATGCAATTAATTAAGTGATTAAATGTCTCAATTATACATTCATTGTTGTAAGCTAATCTCTAAAGTGGTGTAAATGAAATAAATAATCTGCTATACGTGTGTGAAAATAAATTAGGAAGAGTTCTCACAGCATTACCTTTCTACGAGCGCGGTTCAGAAAGTAAAGTAATAAGTCCTTCCACCAAAAGATTTACACACGAAATTCAAGAGATATAACGGACACAGCAAAATATTGGGTACAGATTATTTTCTAGCATAGCCTTCGCTGGCATGAAAGCATCTGTTCCATCTTTATACCGATCTACCGAAATCAGAGTTGACGAAATCAGAACCTTGGTGTCTGAGCCACTTAACGACGACTCAGACTATAAACTGCGGCATCAGTTTGCAGATGACGTCCTACCAGGGGCTCCTTCAATGTATGGAAGAGATGGAAATCACTGGGTTCGAGATCCGGGCTGTAGGGAGGATGTTCCAATACCTTCCATCCATATAGCTGTATTCAACCACGTGGCATCTTGTGATTATTTGATTCCGTACCTAAACGTGGAATTTCGTTCTTTCAGAAAATATGTGCGGTGCACACGTGAGAGCTCTTGTTAGCTCATTTTTTTGACCAATCAGTGAATTTAAAATGAATTCATAACATTTAACTTAAAAAAATTCTTTAATTGGGGTTTAAGATACATCACTGAAGTCGTAAATGTTTTGGTTTCTGAGATGGAAATCGCTGGATACGAGATCCGGGCTATAGGGAATATGCTCCCGTACGTTCCATCTTAAGCGCTGTAGCCAACCACATGTAATGGTGCCGTATGCGGACGGGCATTGAAATTAATGCAACAAGATGCCACTTCTCGACAGCAGTCCCTGTCCTTTTCTTCAACCTCAAAAATCGTATTATACTTCCCACTTCAATGGCTGACCAAGTATCCATCAACGTCTACATCATTTCTATCTCAAACTTCGACGTTTCACACACTGCTGGCTCCATCTAGTAGCATTTGACTGCTGTGATCCTATTTAGAGTGGAAATTTCATTCGCTCGGGGAATACATGCAACCATGACAGCTCCATCTTGCTTTCTGAGCCATTCAAGTAACAAATTACAATGCCCAAATTCCTTTGTTCGCCAATTAAGGAACAGCTTCTCTACTTAATAGTCATTTTAATGAAATCACATAGAGTCATTAACGAGTTAAGCCAAGCTCCCGTCAAAATCACGGGCTAAGCTTCCTCCCTCTGTTTCTCGCGTCCTTTCTGTTTCCGGGAAATAGCGTTCAAATGTTATGCACCAGAAAGAGATAAGAGCATTTCAATTCTTATGCACGGAGTTTTTTTATATGTCATTTTACACAACAGATGACAATACCAGACTATTTTAACTAAATTCGGACATAGTTTATTTTTAACCCTTTGAGGCGCAACCCTTTCCCAATGCTGAAAAAAGGGCAGCCGTTGCCATCGCTCGACTTAACTACCAGCAATATGGCGGGCGATCGAACCGTTCATCGCGTGCCACAGATCTAGAGAGCCCTTTTTGACGCAGCTGGCTGTGCCTCACAGCCAGCTGCGTCAAAAAGGGCTCTCTAGATTTGTGGCACGCGATGAACGGTTCGATCGTCCGCCATCTTGCTGGTAGTTAAGTCGAGCGATGGCCACGGCTGCCCTTTTTTTCAGCATTGGGCAATCTATCCAGCTGTTCTCGCGTTCTTCCATTTTTCAGCAGATGCCAGTGCTGTTAAAAGTAATCGTGACCCTTTTTTTACGGGAAATGACGTGCTAAAAAGTAAAAGGTTTCTCGTGTAGCTATGTCACCCGCCACTATTTTTATAGAAATCCAATCTATTCTTCGTGACTGGCAACAGTCAAAACGTCAGAGTTTGGTGATCCCAGAGTGGGATCACTGCGCTTTAAAGGGTTTAAATAGAGAGTAGCACTTCTCAAATACTTGTTTTTTTGATACGCCACGTGCAATCTTAGCTCATTTTTTTACTTATGTTCAAAGGAACCTTTACAAATATTATTTTACTTTACGAAGTAAGTTTAATAAAATTATCCTAAAGTGTTTAAAACATACACTTTTAATGATTCCCTGCTTACTAGAGAGCACACATTCAATCACAATAACCCTTAATGTTGGCTTTTCCTAGAAATGTTTTCTCTTCGCGCTAAAAAAATATCCAAAATCTTAAAATGAACACATATATTATATTGTACATGCACTTATTTTTATACAGTTTTCTGGAATAATAAAATAGGCACTTTGTGACCGTTTTCTCGAAAATAATACTACCGTTAAGGGGTTTATGGAACACTTTCTGTCACAGTGTTTTATGTTTAAGATAGGGTTGATTGACGTTTCTTTCTTGAAGGCCAAATTCATCTAAACCAGGCTTGAGAAATTGTTTTTTTTTTATGGCCAAACACATGAAATTTTGAAAACTTACCGCTGTAACGTATTTCGGGTAATATTAAAAAAATAATCATCTAAAAATTTTCATTTCGCCTTAAAAAGCGTCAATTTTTCAACCCTGGTCTGAGTCGTTCTATATTAAATGCATACTGTAACAAGCATGTGTAGTTCTTGTGCTAAGCTAAACCACTTCCTTAAAACCCTCTGAGAGTATTAGAAATGCGCAAATAATGTAAAGTTGTTTTCATGGTAAAATCTTCGAGCAGCTTTAATATATATATATATATATTGATAGGAAGATTTATGATTATTAAAAAATAAGTTCATAATTTGATTAAAATCTTTAGTATCAAAACTTTCTTTGAACCTGAGATTTTATAAATAATTTAAATCGTAGATGCATTGCAGTGAAAACTGGACTGAAGTGGGCGGGTTTTTGCGTCACAGTCACTTGTAGGGTTAAATTAAGAGACACTTTACAAGAGTAAAATATCCCCGCAGACAAACGTAAAGAATACAGTTATCGAAACTACTTGCCAACAAAGTTCAAAAGTTGTTACTTTAACTCATACACAAAAAGATTTTAGCCAAACTTTTTCGTAATATTTCTCAATTATTTTGTTTTCCTTAACAACAAACGGTGTTAATTATCAGCTTTTCATCGTGAACTCTGCGTAATTAGAAAACGTAATACTACGTCTTTTAAAATTACCGCGCTTTTTTTCTTCCGATTTAATTGCTCTATTTTTCTAAGCATCTTACGTTAAATTGGAGACTTCTCAGAAAGGTTTCAAACTAATTTTAGAAAAGTGGGGAGAAACTAATTGCAATTTACTGTAAACTTTTCGAAAACTTTTTGTTTTCTTTGTCTAAATTTCACGGATCAGTTGAGTGAAGAAAGCTGCATCAACTAAGAAAAACACGTTGTAATTTGTATGGATATTTTTTTACTTATTTATATACGTAAATTGCACAGGTGTCTAATAATAGCTGTTGTTCAAATAAAGTCTTTAGTGGATCTAAAACTAGTTTAGATATGTAATTTTTGTGTTCATGTAAAAGGTAGATATAACATTGAAATAAACTCTTTTGCGCGAACTTAATAATAGTTATATAGCATTTTTGAGGTGAGGGCTGAAAGTTTGCAAATTTGACGCTAAAAGGAAAAAAATATTGGATGATGTTTCATATTCGATGTGTTGGATATGATTCTTTTTCTTACATGTATTTCCGGTCTCACCATGCTCGAGTGAATGAATCACTGAACATGGTAGATGGCTTAAGTGTGAAAGTTCAGGGTTCTGGCCTACCGCGAGGCTATCGATCTAACGGTCTGGAGCTTTGGACGGTTATACCCAGATGTAACGTGAATACGCTTTCGAACCAGTAGAAAGCCCTCCTACAAGTCACTCCCTCTGTAGGCACATGCCCCTCATGTAGGCTTAACATAACAAAAAACACTTAACCCTTTAACGCAATGTTCCCACTCTGGGAACACCAAACTCTGACGTTTTGACTGTTGCCAGTCACGAAAAATAGATTTGATTTCTATAAAAATAGTTGCGGGTGACATAGCTCCACGAGAAAGCTTTCCTTTTTAGCACGTCATTTCCCGTAAAAAAAATGGTCACGATTATTTTTAACAGCCCTGACATCTGCTGAAAAATGGAAGAAATGCGAGAACAGCTGGCTAGATTGCCAATGCTGAAAAAAGGGCAGCCGTTGCCATCGCTCGACTTAACTACCAGCAAGATGGCGGACGATCGAAACGTTCATCGCGTGCCACAGATCTAGAGACCCTTTTTTGACGACAGCTGGCTGTGCCACACAGCCAGATGCGTCAAAAAAGGGTCTCTAGACCTTCTTAAATAGTATTTTTACCTTTTCGAAAGCGAAAAAGAAAAACACGTCGAAAATGCCGCTTTTCAGTTTCCATATTTGAAAGTGTACTAACCCAAAACGACTGCTCAGAATCAATCGATTCTTTTTTCGCAAGCAAGCTTGCTACCTATATAAGCTTTCAAACTATATAATGACTATGTTGCTTAAGTATGGAGTTGGCTTAGGTAAAATTCATTAAATTTCTCTGTTAGGAAAAAAAATGAAATTACTTGCGGGGCAACCCAATATTTTACCTTGCCTAGATCATGACTGCTGAGTTTGCTTGTTGTGAGTTATGCCAAACCTACAAAAGGGTTATGTTTCTAGAGTGGGGGCGCCTTGGACGGACTATGTTTTAAAGGGTTCTAACGCGTATTCACGTTACATCTGGAAAAACAGTCCAAAACTCAAGACCGTTACATCAACAACCACACGATGGCCCCAAACCCAAGACCTTCACACTGTAGCCATCTATCATGTTCAGTGTCTTATGCACTCGGCCATGGCGGGGCCCATTGCTGCTGAAATGCACAAGTCAGTGCATAGTGAAGTAACTCAAGAACAATTTTCTAAAATTTAAATTACCTTGACACAACTTCATGAAATTTCGAATGAATAATATTCAGTTCCTTTGATAAATGTTGGGTTATATCAGGGGTTTCCAACTGGCGGACCGCGGACTTCATGATCTGTTTTGCGGCCAGCGAAGATTTCTGGGAAAATAATTTGCAACATCAAATTAGATGCTCTTATTTAAGGAAAAGAAGTTTTTGATAAAGTCCACGCCATTTCAAACACTTTTAATTTGCGAAAAATTTTATGTTCCTTGGTTTCCATGAAATTTAGGGCGTTTACATGTGTTCTTCTATACACCTCCCCTCGCTTTGTTCAAGCCCGTTCACCCGTCCGTAGACTTTCTTTACTCAAGGATAAGGGCCGCCTCTCAGATTATTCTTTACTAAATCTCCCGACACTCAGCAATAACAGAGCTTGATGCAAAACATCCCTTCTCTAGCAGTTGCTGGAGACAGATCCCAATTCTCACTGAACATTTCGCGTGCTTTTACGGTAATATTTCCCCTCTTGTAAATTTAAAGTTTCCATTTAAATTTTAGTCAATTTGCCGTTTCATATTGTTACATCTTTCCGTGGGTTCGTCGTTCTAAAGTCCAGTTGGTGTAGAATGTTCTAGTAAAGAGTCCATTTATCAGGGTCGAACACAAAATTTATTTCTTCTTGAAATTCGTCGAACGAACAGCTGTACAAGATTCTCTAGTACAATCAGCCAGGAATGTGCTTATTACAGTCCGCTAAGTACAGAAGCTTTCACAAATGCTGTATTTCTCACACAAAATAAAGCACTTCGACAGGCAATAATTCAGTGGAAATGTACCAGGGATTTCGTAAACAGTCCCTCAAGACTCAGCAATGAAGAATTTACACGCAGCGTTTTAAAACAAGGCTTCAAAAAGCAAGCAAACTATAGCACCATTCACAGAGCAAAGCAGCGTACTCATCGAAAGCTCGATAACACACTGAACTGGTAGTCTGCCATGCCTGTATTTAAAGGTGACGCAGAAGCTACAAGGAACTTCTAGAAGAATGTATCTCACGAAGGTTCCACATAAAGCAGGACTTTTGATTGCATAATAGAAGCGTAATATTAGGCAATTATGCATGTTAATGCAGAAAAACTAATTTTATAAGCCCCATTGGGAAAATCGAGCCAAATGACGAAATTGTCGCCAAGCTTCGCGACTTTTGGCGAAATATTGCCAAATTTGGCATTAAAAATGAGTCCAAAAAGTGAGGTTAGCGAAGGTCTAGTACCAATATTTCTCGATATTTCTAGAAAATGCTATAGAAACATATAGGGAAACCCAAAACTCCGTATCTCGCATTCTAGTTGACCGATTTTGATGCAGCAAAAAGTAAAATTTAACTATTTGACTCGTAGAATACGAATTTTAAATTATTTTAAACCCCAGAACAGCGGGTTGCCCCGAAAATTCGTAATAATACTGTATGGTAATAAGCACACCACTCGCTCCGGTTATGGGCCTGGGTTTGGTTTTTAATTCGTCCGTCCCATCATAGATGGTAACGTTCTAAATTATTTACTTTTCCTTGAATCGTAATTTAAACTTGTTTTGGTTTGTTTTTATAGTTTGGTGGAAGCCAGTTTTTGATCAATGTCTTCAATATCCCGAAACCCTAAAATAACTCGAATAAGGACCTGATTACCTTGCGGCCCGCCACTGGACAGGTGTAGTCAATTGCGGCCCGCGAACATTTGTAAGTTGGAAACCCCTGGGTTCTATGGTAAGCTTTGAGTAGTTAATGTTTTTCTTGGAAAAAGCATTAGCTTGTCACAAGACTTTTTACAGTTTTTTTTTTTCAGCAAATAAATTACACGAGAATTTTGTCTACACGATCTTGTCAACAAGTTTTGTAGATATGAACTGTCACGGTGAAGATCTTTTCAAACGTGTTTGAGAGATAACGTAGAGAGGGGAGGGGCGTTAATAAAATGTTGCAAGTCGCACAAGGTTTGCAATTTTTGATAACGGATCGCTAAGTTTGGTGTCGAAACCCGACAATTTATTATAAATATATTACTATATATATTTATTATAAATATATTACTAAATTGTCGCCAAGCTTCTCGACTTTTGGCGAAATATTGCCAAATTTGGCACCAAAAATAAGTCCAAAAAGTGAGGTTAGCGAAGGTCTAGGACCAATATTTCTCGATATTTCTAGAAAATGCTATAGAAACCTATAGGGAAACCCAAAACTCCGTATCTCGCGTTCTAGTTGACCGATTTTGATGCAGCAAAAAGTAAAATTTAATTATTTGATGCGTAGAATACGAATTTTAAACGAATTTTGATGATTGAATAGTTAGAAAATGTCTGGCAAATATCGTAAATTAGTTTTAGTATATAGATTTTAATTCCGAAGTGTTTTATAGAACAGAGAAGACAAATACGGTACACTCATAGATGATGATACACTTCCTAAATGGTATTTGTAAAAGGTGAAGTATTGTTTGACTCTGCCTGGCTAAAATTGTTAAACAGTTTTGGTAGGCAATTTTAATATATATTTCTAATCCGAAGAAGTGTTTTATGGAACAAGGAAGGAAAACCTGGTACACTCATGGATTATGACGCCCATTCCAAACAGCATTTAAAATGGTGAAGCATAGTTGGAATATGCTTGGCGAAGATTGTAAAACAGTTTCAGTAGGCGATTTCAAGATAGATTTCGATTCCAAAGATGTGTTTTACGGTACAAGAAAGAGTTGATTCCTATTTTAACGCCCCCACTCTCGCCAACCTAAAAAATATCCTCACTTTGGTGAGCTTTGCAATCATGGGTCTCTAGGAATTATGCACAAGTTTCAAAGCTCCCAAAAGAACCAGATGAACTAGTGAACAAATTAGCGATAAACGCACCAGTTAAGGAATTTGAAGGCACTTAATTATTAAAACTACATTAATTGGCAACCCAAAATAAATAAAAATGTAGAAATGGTGCGTACAAAATAATTATTTTTTTAAGAACAGACTGAAAAAATTATGAAAAACATTGCATCAAACATACGAGGGCTCTAAATTAATTAGCATCATAGATATAAATCAATTTTTAATGGACTTACAAGTACACCTGCATTTCATTCCTTCGATGTAACCACCAGCACAGTGTATATAACAGTTTGCCAAATTTTGGGAAGGTGTTGGAGACCACTTGCAACGTGCTGATGGTTGATGTGAGCGACGTAGCGTTCTGATGAGCGGAGAACAGATGCAACCTCGACCTCGAAGGGGTTTCTTCAACTTCGGGAACAGATCGAAGTCGCAAGGACTCATGTCAGGTGAGTAGGGAGGTTGCAAGTTAAGTGTTTGAAATGCTTTTACTGTAAACAAAATGTGTGATGTCACACTTCTTGTACACCCCTCCCCTCCCCTTGTCGATACAGCCCGTGACATCATTTGTGGGCGGCCCCTTACTTTCGCTACAGGCTTCCAGAAATCGATAACATTCTGTTAATTTTTTTGCCACGGTTAACCCCTTTTTCATCCCGCGACTGGTGATCACCTTTTGAAAACATGCTTTAGGGCAATGGAAACGAAGTTCTTCGCTTTAACGCCGCACAACAGCTACCATTCTAACTACCCTTCGACTGTTTTTTGGACTCTACACATCGACAACAGCGCCACCTCACCGCTACCATATGCTATCTGCGTCATGTCCGCTTTTCTGCGAGTTTCTAGGTTAAGTTGACACTATTTAATTTATAGCCCTAGTCAGAGTTCGAACTGAACATTTTATCCAAGGGGGAACATTAGAAAAGAAACATAAGTGAAGGTACATATGCTATAACTTCAAACTAGCTCTAGCCTTAAGATGTGTATAGTTTACGCTCAGACCTTACTTTTCCTTAGAAATCTTAAATACATAGATGTTCATTGAACTCATTTAATGAAGAAAAAACTTGTAAATAATTATTTTGTTCATTTTAAGAAAGTTACCAAGGAAAAATCACACAGTACTTTGCAATTGGCCTTTATATTTTCCTGACAAATGGAATAGTCACTGATATTACCCTACTAGCACCGTGACCTAAATACGACATGCAAGGCCGTCACGGGGTGTCGCGAATGAGTCACAAATAAGTCGCCTTGACTGTCTAATGTCCCTCTGCGGCAACGTCACAACGTGAAGTCACCATGAAGTCACACTGTGACTTGTGCATGACATTATGACTTCAATGCGACGTTACAGCGCCGTCACATTCACAGCACTGTGACTTAAATGTTCCACTGATTTAAAACTGAAAAAAAACTTTTTTTTTGAGAAATTCGCAAAATTACTTAAAATTCACAAAATCAAAAAAAGTTGCAGGAAAGTACCAATATCGCAAAGTCATAAAATTTAGTCGCATGGTACTTTCAAAAGTAGCAAAAATTGCGAAAAGTCGCAAGATCTGGCAAGACGTCACAAGCGATCCGTCACGTTGACGTCACAAAGAAGTCACAAGCTATTCCACTGGCAAGTCACACTGTGACTTCCATTTGACGTCACTTATGGTCACCAGTGGAACTGCGACCTATATGATACACAGGGACGTCACGGCGACCTCATTGTGATGCTCCGTTCTATTAGGGTAGTTCCCGCTCCCTCCCCGCCTCATCTTTGACCGACCCCCGATTTTCTATGCATACATATTCCCGCCTAACTAAACTAACCCGACTTTACGTCTAACCTCAAATTCGGTTTGCGGCAGAGCAGTGCTTGTTTGTTCATTTCGCAGCCTCCCTCAGAAACCTGACTCTAATAATAGAATGGCCAATGCTATCATGCATGTGTATATTTCAAAGTGATGTTTGTTATTTGTTTCTTTTGTCTAGTAAACAAAACAAGAATTTGTATTCTCAATACTGAAAAGTGTTTGGTACTGGTGAACTTGGCAATCAAAGAGACTAATTTAACAACATTTCTCTAGCAGGGGATAAATAGTGCCCTTGCCAGGGATCAATTAATATTTCTGTAGCCAGGGATATTACATTCTACAGCCGGGGACGATCCCCGGCATCGCACCTTAGCCCAGTATAATAACTTAAATATAATAGTACATATATAACCAGTATAATAACCAGTATAATAACGAAAAAATAGCCACTGACAAATGGAAAATAATTGGTGGAACTAGAACTTGTGAGTCCCTATAAATACTAGATGACAGAACGAGCCACTTCTGAACCCACTTACCCAATTTTTAGATCTCTGTTCTATAAGCATGGTGCTTGTACCCAGATGAAAATATCTGTAAATCGATGCGTAAGCTAGCGGGTAGACTCCCAAATGGTTATTCAAGTGCGTGATCTTATCGAACGATAATTTCTCTTTATGCAACTAGTCATTCTGCTGTGATTCGCTAGAATACTACGAACTAGAAATATTTGATCATTCTGTCTGTGCCAGTCGTGTATATCACCGGCACGCATAATTCTACGATCTGTTCTTCCAGGTTTAGGACTCAGAATTTATCTAATCGTTCTAGATCAGAGCGATATTCTTTTTTCTCAGGGAAGACATTATTTTAATCTGAAACGAATGTAAGAGAACGCTTAATAATTTTACTTAATTATTGTGTTCCGCCAAACAGATGAGTATAATTACTTTAACAGCGACGCAAACTGAATATTTTGAAAAATTTACATCTCCCCAATCTCCTTTTAAAAACTCTTCAATTTTTCAACGCACCACTGTCCTGAACACTTGAAGTTCAATTTGAGACCTGCTGACACAGAGAAAGGTTCCAAACTAATAATTTTAGCAAAGTAGAGGAACTAATTGCAAATTATGTTGAACTTTTCCGAAAACTTTTTCCCGTTCGAAAATATCGCGAAGAATGTCCATAGAAAGTTTCACTAACTATAATTGGTATGAAGTTATTTTCGTCTTTGCTTACGTGAGTTATGTTAGAGCCTTATAACAGATGCTCTTGAAGTGCAGTCCTCAATGTTTTTAAAAATTAGTTAGAATACTTTAAATTTTGTACAGTTCTTTCATCTAAAGTTTCAACGTTCTCTCTCTCCTTGAGAAAGATTAAAATCTAATTTAACTTCTCTCTATAATATCTTTTTAATGCGTTCTAACAAAGTTTAAAAAATGTTAAGGATTTTAATTACTGCCTAAACTCTAGCGTCGGTAAGTATGAATACCGGGGCTTGTTATAATTATGTTTCCCTATAATCTGTATTCTTCTGAAATAGGTGAGCCAATTGCCACCAAATTTGGTATTCGAATTGTACGGGAGATGCACTCAAGGAAGTTTTTAAAAAGTTTAGTTCATACAGTAGATGGTACTTAGCATGGTGAATGCAACTCTAAGAATTACCCAAATTAGTTAATAAATATTCAAAAAATATTGTATAAATAGCTTTTACATCTACAGTATGCAACTCTACAAACTGTCAAAATATAATGATCCTTTGTCCTACTTGCTTCAATTTAGGATTTTAATTACTGCCTAAACTCTAGCGTCGATAACTATGAATACCGGGGCGTGTGATAATTATGTTTCCCTATAATCTGTATTCTAATGAAATAGGTGAGCCAATTGCCACCAAATTTGGTATTCGAATTGTACGGGAGATGCACTCAAGGAAGTTTTTAAAAAGTTTAGTTCATACAGTAGGTGATACTTTGCATGGTGAATGCAACTCTAAGAATTACCCAAATTAGTTAATAAATATTCAAAAAGTATTGTATAAATAGCTTTTACATGTACAGTATGCAACTCTACAAACTGTCAAAATATAATGATCTTTTGTCCTACTTGCTTCAATTTAATGATCTACCGTTATCGCTATTTTAGCAACGTTTCTTATAAAACATCTTTTTTTAAAAGTTATTTATATTTTCAGTACGCTCCCCAGTGCCAAGATTCAGACTGTACACTCAATCCTCAACCCCCCTAAAAATAAATAAAATTAAATGAAAAGAATTAAAAACAAGAGTAATCACACCTATGCAATATCTCTAGTTCACGGAAAAAAATGTTAAGACTCAATGCTTAAAGTTTAACGATTCCTACTTTTTTATTATTATTTGTATTTAAATTTTTGACAGTCCCGTAGTGACCTAGTCACCGTTACTCCGTTCCCGTAAGAACACGGAAAGTGAAGCAGCACCCGGCTTGGCCAGTGCTTGGGAGGGTGAGCTCCTCTCGCGGCTGGGCTGCTGTGGGACTGTTTACGCTAATGGGAGCTGTTGGACGTCGGGGCTCCAATGTCCTCCATGTTTAACGCTACCTCTGGCGATGCCGATTTCAGATGGTTGGTCCCTTATCTAGAATTGGTTCAAAATTAGGGGACCCCAAGCTAAGTCGGACTTCATCCCACTGGGGCTCCTTAAAATGGAAGCCACCCCTTTCGCCAATCGCCTTCCCACACGGGGATCTGTCACCGCTCCGTGGTTGCCTAAGAACATTAGCAACAACACAAAACAACAACAACAACTTTTTCGAGAGGCTAATCTACATATGTCTCACTTAACATTCAGATTTCTAATACGAGCTCCATATGTTTTTTTTAATCTTCAGTCGTTCAATTAAGAAATTTCAATGCCTTTTGGTTAAAATGAATGGACACATACTGGAAGTTTCGGTTATAAATGGAAGCTACGGCAGTTTTGTATTGCAGTGCGCTAGTCAAAAGTCAGGGTGTAGGGTTGTTTTGCAATATACAAAAAGGGAAGTTGCCATCTTGTTTCTGAAAAATGGCCACTTTTCTCGTGTATTATTTATCTCACAATAATTTGAATTTTTGGGGGTTTCATGAACGATTTTCTAGTGCACTGTGGAGCAAAAAAAAAAAAAAAAAAATTCTGCAGCACTCTCAGATTTTAAATACGCACTAAAATGTTATATATTTAAAATTTATACATGATGTTAATAAGTATTGTGGCATTTTTCCTATGTTCAAAAAGTTAAGCATCATCTACCGTTCAATTAGAAGAGAACACAAAATGATTTCCACATATTAATCAGCACCTCATAGATTCTATGGAGACATTATTATTTAAAAGGCATTTTAGAGAGACGTCGGTCTGTTTCCAACAGATTATAATTAATTATAATTATAGTTAGGGCCCCTTCTCGAACGAGGGGAAGAGACACTGAACATGATAAGCGGCTAAAGTATGAATGTCACGCGTACGCGCCTATCGCGCGGCTGTCGACTTAACCCTTTAACGCGCTGTGTTTCCGCTCTGGGATCACCAAACTCTGACGTTTTAACTGTAGCCAGTCACGAAGAATATATTTTATTTCTGTAAAAATAGTTGCGGGTGACATAGCTCCACGAGAATCCTTTACTTTTGAGCACGTCATTTCCCGTAAAAAAAGGGTCACGATTATTTTTAACAGCACAGACATCTGCTGAAAAATGGAAGAATTCGAAGAACAGCTGGATATGTTGTCCAATGCTGAAAAAAGGGCAGCCGTTGCCATCGCTCAACTTAACTACCAGCAAGATGGCGGACGATAGAAACGTTCATCGCGTGCCACAGATTTAGAGACCCCTTTTTTTAAGACAGCTGGCAGTGCGATGCAACGGCTGCCCTTTTTTCAGCATTGGGAAAAGGTTGCGCCTCAAAGGGTTAATGGTCTCGAGTTTGGGTCTAGAGTTTTCTCCAGATGTAACGTGAAAACGCGTTATAACCAGCTAAAAAGTGTTCCGACACAGACATTCGCCCATATTTTGACCCTCATGCAGGTTTGCTATAATACAAAAATACTCAATTAAGGTTAGTGGCGATGTTCCTAATTAAAAAAAATATATATAAATAAAGGTAGTGTTAGTATTTGTTTCTTATCCTAGCACTTTTAAGTAACTATTAGATTTAGCTCTAAGGGCACTGATTAAAAAAAAGTTAGCCTTATTTTTACTTTATGATTTTTCTGTTATTCAAAGTCAGTTTTCAGTTTTTTTTTCAAAATTGGATAATTATTTTATGTAATAGAACAGACAATTACTGGAACACATGTCACTCTGAAAATAAAAATACAAATTTCAAAATACAGCTTATATTCATAAGGCATACAAGACAGCCAAATTATCCCCTATAGGTGAAATTTTGTACTTTTCTCCCAAATCCGCACTGATCGTTTTCTACAGTTATGTACAAAATGCACCAGGAAAATAATATACACACTTTGAATTTGTCATTTCCAACCTACAAATTTAAATATCAAGAAAATGCAAGACTGTAGTTCAACTCTTGAAATAAAAATGCGTAGTTTATTGTCAAACTAAATATTCTAAATAGTGGTTAAGTAGCTGTTCAAAATGAGGGCTTTATACATTGCAGTTTTTCAGTATGACTCGCTACGGATTCCCTGCTTAGCGCCAAAGCGTCGAAGAAGATATCTAAATTATTACACAGCTTAAATCTCATCCCAAAACGTTGTTATTGTTGTTTTATTTGGAAAATTACAAGAGCATATCGCATAAAACCAACATCACCACTTCAAATACACGCAGAAAGAAAATATTGCTCTCATATAGGACGAATAGATGAATTCTGTGTCCCCAAACAAGAAAAATAGTTCGTACAATGATGCGTGTAGGTGATTTTACACAATTGGTATAGGCGAAATGGTCGAGAATACCTCTAGTCCGTTGTATTCTAGCGAATCACAGTAAAATGACTAGTTTGTGTAACTATAACATTATCGTTCTATACACTCGTGTACTAGAATGACCGTTTGTAAGTCTATCCGCTATCCTACGCATCGATTTACAGATATTTTCATCTGGGTACAAGCACCAGCTTATAGAGGAGAGATCTAAAAATTGGGTAACTCTAGTAGCACAATTAGTCCAAAAGACGTTTAAAAAACGTTTTTTAACGTCAAAAAACGTGTTTCCAACGTAATTTGAACGTTTTTTGAACTAGTTGTGCTACTAGGGAAGTGGGTTCAGAAGTGCCTCGTTCTATGATTTAGTATTTTTATTGAGTGCATAGATTCATGAATTCTAGTTCCACCAATTATTTTCTAGATGTTTGTGGCATTTTTTTTCCCGGAGTACTAACTGAAATAGCACTGGTGTCTCTCACAATAATAAAAGAAACTAATTATGCCAATATTTCAAGATTTAATCAAAATATCACAATAAGAAGCACACAACTGTAGAATATGACATTAATTTTAAAATATCATTGACTGATCTTTTGACTCCGCTGATTTATATACACATCAGAAAATTATCATTGCCCATTAAAAATTTTACAGGCGGTGCAATACTTAAAGAGGGCTGCAGCGATTAATTTTGTTAAATCCAAAACTTTTAATACAACAAATAGTTAACTCATTTTTAATTTATTTATTTCACACTTGGATTACGTTTTTAATAACTTTTCAGTGAAATATAAAGTAAAAAAGTCGCAATTCAATATCACGTTTCCACATCCCACCAGAGTTTAAATCGCATATTCTTGTAACACTCGCAAGCCATTATTAAATTTTCTAAAAACTTCAAACAACTTTTATAATAAACTTCCCTATTAACTTTTTTTCGAAAGCCGTGAGATTTATTTAACCTCTTTTCATCGCAAAAGTTTCTTAATTAGACCACATTTCATTCGGTTTTAGAATTACGGCTTTTTCAATGCATAAATTCTTTTAATCAGCTTTAGTTAAATTTTTGACATTTTCCGTCGAAGTTTTTGAAAGGAATTCCCGAATTTAAAAAGAAATGAAATGTAAATCAAGCTGAAGTTTCCGAAGAACAATTTATCATAAGAAGAGAACTTGTTTAATTGATATAAATATGTATGTTGAAATTTTAAGATTTATGTGGTTTTAATTTGTTTTTCTTGAGGATTTATATTTTGTCAGGTATATCCTTGAAAGGCATTATTCAACAGAATTTGAATATTAATATGTTTAAAGTACATAATTATCCATTAAAATATATCAATTTTTAAATTCGAGGTATTATTTAATTTAATGCACTTTTTATTAAATATCTGATATTGCTACTATTTTAAATTTGCAGAAAGAAACTTTGAATTTTAAAATTTCAAAATGTAACATGAACTTCGGATTTGCGTGCTTAGCCCAAAGAACCTACTTATAAATACACGTCAAAGGAACAACAGAAGGGGGGGGGTTGCCATCCGTGGGGGTCTTTTTAAGGCTTCCTAACCCCTATTTACGCTGTTTCGGAGAAAACCACGGAAAACTCTGAACGGGCGGACGCAACCTGGTTTTGAACCAGGAACCTTTCGTGTTCCAGCTCAGAGTGCTAATTTGCAAGAGAAAAATCCCGATTTTCGACTTTAAAAAAGTATTACATTTAAGTGATTGGATTATTATAATTGATTGAATTGATTAAGCAAAGCTTCGAATTTGATTTTCCAGCGGCAATTTTGTGTTTTTAAGTGATTAAGAATAATTAAAACTAATGTTTGTCTAATACTCTTTATCCGGGTTGATTACAATAGGATTGCAGTAGGAGAATGTGCGCAGAAAGGATGTGCAGTTGGCTGTCACTCAGATGACATCACTGAGACGTCACGTCGAATTGCTCTGTTGAAATATACATTACGAAAGTTGCTTGCTGTCACGCAGAAAGATGACTTATCACAGAGAGGTTTGTTTCATGAAATTAATTCTAACTATTCTGACACCCATGTCTAAATGATTGCAAAAGGCTAAAAGACTGACATTAATTTGTAAAATAATTTAGATTAGATTTGTAAAATATTTAGATTAGATTTGTAAAATATTTAGATTCGAAAATTTTCTAATTATATAATCGGTCTAAACTCACAGATTCCATCATAAAACAACTAATGTTGAACATATTGTACCACAAAACAAAATATTTTAAGTATGCATTCAATATAGTTGTGAAAAATTCTACTTTTTCTTCTATATAGCAATCCCTTCACTTTTCTTCAGAAATATTCTTCTGCCTGTGGATCTACTAAATACAAAATAAGACGAGAGTAGAACGCAGTTTGACATTTTTTAAGAGAATGAAAGAAGTGAGCTATTTTTTTTCTGCTAAACCATGGAGCATTCCAATATTTAAATTGAGCATTCCGCACCAGTTTTTATTTTCTTATTTTAGACATGGCATATAAATTGTTTTAGTTAGGTAACGGCAGCTTTAGATTTTGAGCTTAAAAACAGAAAATTTGTTCAATAATACTGATTAAAGCACGTGTACCTTGTTAGTAAATATTTCGTCTCTGACAGAAAAACAAACACTCTCAAGCATTAGAGGGATCGCAAACATTATTTTAATGCGCCAGTAATATTAATTTTTAAAATTGTAGCTGATTCAGGTTTTTACCACTAGAGTCTATTTCGTTGATGTTTCATTTTTATAATTTTTGGGCATTTCTGTGGACATAATTTGTGGACGTTGACACGCTTTCGTTGAATTTTTCAATAGGATTGTCATAAAGCGGGGAGGGATAAAATGTTGAAAGTCGCCAAGGTTTGCAATTTTTGATGATTTATTGCCAAGTTTGGCACCAAAACATAAGTCCTCAAAACTGAACCTACCTTGGAGATAACTTCCAAATTTGAATAGAAACTGGCAAACCATACAGTTTATGATAAAGGAGAAGTATAGTTAGAACATGTCTAATGAATATTGCAAAACAATTTTAATGCAGATTTCATTTCTCAAGAAATGCTTTACGGAAGAAGAAAGACAAACACGACTGACTAATAGATTATGATACACATTCCAAGCAATATTTATAATCATGAAGTATATTTAGAATATGCTTTGCGAAAATTGTAAAACGTTTTAGAAGGAGAAGGAAATATACATTTCTCTTCCAAAGAAATGTTTTATGGAACAAGACAGGATGAAAAACCAACAACAAGAAAAATCCGGAGCGCTCATGTATAATGATACACTTTCCAACTTAATGGAACAAGGAAGAAAAATAGGGACAATGCACGGATTATGATACGCGTTTAATATATAATAGTATTTTAGGGCGTTTTTAATAAATAAGTGTTCCAGATTTTTTTCATTAAAATAAATTTACATCTATTACAAACAAATATAAGCAACTATCTACACATCTCGACATGAAAACTAAACTCACCAGATCATCCAGGTCGCGCTGTGCCTGTGACGTTTCATTGCCTGACGTCTGTTTACTGTGTTTATTTTGTTTATTCCTAGGGATGTCTTTAGGAGGAATGTTAGTCACTGTGCCACTAGAATAGTTCATGTTTGCAATCACACGATAGCTGGTCACACGCTTTAAGGCTCCTGGTGTTTAACAAAAAGCACAAGTCTTTGATGATTATTAAACATACTTCGATGATTATTTTTGCATAATAGAACAATTCTTCCGTCCATATTTAGTAGTAAAAACATAGTTTGAAATATTTTGCGGTGTTTATACTCGTTAAGTACGCATCTTTAACAAAGGAGGGAGCGAGTTTTTCTCACATATTTTCCCAGTGAAAAGCGTCAGGATTTGTACATAGAAGTAGTACGATCAGGCTGCAGTTTGTTTTCTGAAAAGAAAAAAAAAAGAAATCAGTCACATAAAACACTTTTTATTTACATACTTGGTAAAATTCGTAATTTGTGCACATTTAAATAGCTCCTGTATATGACACAGTTTGACAGTTTTTAAGAGAATAGAAGAAATAAACTATTTTTACAGCTGAACAATGGAGGATTTAAATATTTAAATTGGGCATTTCGCATCAATTGTCTATTTTTTTTAGACATGACAGTTAAATTGTTTAGTTACGCAATGGCAGTTTTAGACTGTGAATTTAAAAATTAGGAAACTTGTTCAACAACATGGATTAAAGCACAATATACCGTATTAACAAACATTTCATGTTTATTAAATTAAAAGTGCTTGTTATGTTCATTCTTATTCAACAGGTATATCACAAATAACTGAAGGATAATTAATCGTGCGTTAATATGTTTAGCAGTTTTTCATCAGAAAGACTACTAAAACTTTTTTTTTGTATAGCGAACACTTGCTGAGTAGGCAATGAGCACTATAAAGACCTCTTTATTGAGCTGGCAGGCAAAAATGAGGCTGAAGTCATCTCCTACGGAGTCTTTCAATTTTGAACCAATTCCAGTTGCTAGACCTGCAGCTGGATTAAATCCCATACATGTTATGTACCCTAATAGCACAGAACGTCATAATGATGTCGCTGTGACGTCCCTGTGAGTCACATTGGTCGCAGTTACACTGGTGACCATAAGTGGCGTCAACTCACAGTGTGACTTGCCAGTGACATTTGCTTGTGACTGCTTTGTGACGCCAACGTGACAGATCGTTTGTGACGTCTTGCCAGATCTTGCCAGACTTTTCGTAAATTTTGCTACTTTTAAAAGCACCATGCGACTAAATTTTATGTCTTTGCGATATTGCTACGCTCTCGCTACGCTTTTTGATTTTGTGAATTTTTAGTAATTTACTCGAATTTCTCAAAAAAAAAGTTTTTTTCAGTTTTAAATCAGTGGAACATTTAAGTCACAGTGCTATGAATCAGACGGCGCTGTAACGTCGCATTGAAGTCACAATGTCGTGCACAAGTCACAGTGTGACTTCATGGTGACGTCATGTTGTGACGTTGCCGCAGAAGGACAGTAGACAGTCAAGGCGACTTATTTGTGAATCATTCGCGACACCCCGTGACTGTCTTTCACGTCGCATTTCGGTCACGGTGCTATTAGGGTAATAAAATAATACGATACGAGGCATTGAAGAACTGCAAAATAATCAATGAAAGTATATTCATCCGATTGCAACATGACTTAAAACATCACTAAGTGATACAGAATCTACTTATATAATATTCCAACGTATGAGGTACCAACATTGGTGGATTCAGAGGTGGGGGCACAGGGGCACGTGCCCATCCAAGACGAACTAAGTTTACACTATAGAAGATTGCGTTATTTTGTGAATTCATGTGATTTTATAATAAAGATGTGACAAAAAATGTTTTGTGCCCCCTCCAGAATTTTTTTCTGGATCGGGTACCAAAATCGACTACATTTCCACGCTGCGAACGGCAAGTGCTAGATGTAGTGCAATAACAATTGCGCATGTGCAAAAACACAAATGAACAGTTCAAATACCGTCCAATGGAGCAAGCCTACGTCACGCAGTCGCTAGATTACAAAATGACAATAATGGATACACAAAATGCAAGATATCTTTCGGACTTTTTCACAGTTTTAAAATATCGAATTTATGATACTTGTTGCATTCATCACCCATCTAAAAATGTCACTGCATTGTTCTAAAGCACATTTTAGCCATTTGCTGTTAGAATATCGGCTTGTATGATGACACACAAAATGAGCAGCAACCCTAACCTAAATAAATTTAATGACAAATACTGTTAAAACAAAGAAACACGATTTTCATTGAAATGAATCGAGAAGTTTACTGAGCACTGCACTGAGTTTAAAGAACAGTAAGGTGTGGGGCAGTGCCTTGGCGGTTAGTAAATAAATAAATAAATAAATCCTGTTGATAAAAAAATAATAATACCAATAAGCGCAAACTCCAAATAAAACAAATTGTTAATATTATGAAATTACTTAAATTAATTCCAGACTCACACAGAAAATCTTTTTTTTTCTGCTTACCTAAATTAGAATTAAACGTGTGAATCATATGCAATAATTGACTCTGATTAGTTTTGCTACTCATTACCTATGTCTGAAACTACTAGAAACAGTTCATTTTGGTACACTAACTTTGTTAGAATTTTATGGGAAAAAAAGAAGATTCTCATATTCAAGCCTAAATTCTATTCTCAGAATATTTATTTATGTTTTATGTTTTCAAAATTGTAAAAAAAAAAAGTATATTTCTAAGGCTAATTTTTTTCAGGTATATTTATTTGTGTTTTAAATTTTCAAAATTATTTTTTTTTAATCTTATTTTCAAGCCTAAGTTTTATTTTCATATATTTATGTATTTTAAACTTTCAAAATCTACAAAAATAAAATTAGACTTTTGTCTGTACATTTCTTGGAATTCAAAAATTTTGCGATTTCTATCCGTTTTAAGCACCCGGGAATCCGATGCGACCCTCAAAAACAAGTTTGTCTGTCTGTCATTCTGTCATTCTGTCCGTGACGCTTTTTTTGTTTAAGCATCACGTAAAAACGACTGAAGCGAATGATATGAAATTTGGTGTCATGATAGGTGGTCACTCAACTTAAAACATAGGCGTCGAACTTTTAAAAAATCTTGATTAGATTTTCAGATTTTGCGAAAATCGTTTCAAACTGCGTAAATTTGTGTTCAAGTATCACGCAAAAACGACAGAAGCGAATGATATGAAATTGGGCGTCATGATAGGTGGTCACTCAACTTAAAACATAGTCGTCCAATTTTTAAAAAATCCTGATTGGATTTTGAGATTTTGCGAAAATCCTTTCAAACTGCGTAAATTTGTGTTCAAGCATCACGTAAAAACGACTGAAGCGAATGATATGAAATTGAGTGACATGATAGGTGGTCACTCAACTTAAAACATAGGCGTCAAATTTTAAAAAAATCTTGATTAGATTTTCAGATTTTGCGAAAATCCTTTCAAACTGCGTAAATTTGTGTTCAAGCATCACGTAAAAACGACTAAAGCGAATGATATGAAATTGGGTGTCATGATAGGTGGACACTCAACTTAGAACATAGGCGTCGAATTTTCAAAAAATCTTGATTGGATTTTGAGATTTTGCGAAAATCCTTTCAAACTGCGTAAATTTGTGTTCGAGCATCACGTAAAAACGACTGAAGCGAATGATATGAAATTGGGTGTCATGATAGGTGCTCACTCAACGTAAAACATAGGCGTCGAATTAAAAAAAAATCTTGACTAGATTTTGAGATTTTGCGAAAATCATTTCAAACGGCGTAAATTTGTGTTCGCACATCACGTAATAACTGCAAAGGTGAAAAAATGATATTTGGTGAAATGATAGGTGGTCACTCACCTTAAACTATAAGCATCTAATTAAAAAAAAATTGATCAGATTTCGAGATTTTGCGAAAATCGTTTAAAACTGAGTGAATCTTTGTTGCCGCATTAAGTAATAATGACTAAAGCGAATGATATGAAATTTGGTCGCATGATATATGGTTGCTCAACATAAACTATAGGAGTCCAATTTTTTAAACATTTTTATTAGATTTTGAGATTTTGTGAAAATTCTCTCAAAATACGTTCAATGATGATTTCTTCAAACTTCACGTAATAACGACTAATACGAATGATACGAAATTTAGTGATATGATAGGTAGTTGCTAATCTTAATTTATAGGCGTTGAATTTTAAAAATATTTTGCTTACGTTTTGTGATTTTGCGAAAATCGTTTTAAAATGCTGAAAATTTGTTCCAGCATCACGAAATAAAGACTGCAGGGAATGAAACGAATTTGGGTGACATGATAGGTTGTCGCTCAACTTAAATTCTAGGCTTCAAATTTTTCAAAAATTTTGAGATTTTGCGAAAATTATTTCAATATGCGTAAATTTTCATTCACTAACCCGTCGAGGACGGGTACTTCAGCTAGTTGTTTAATAAAAAGAATGTGTTACATATATGTACCGGTACCGGTATGTGTTACATACCCGGTGTATATACCGGATGACCAAAAAGTCCATATAAACTTTAAAAATTCATTTAAAAAAACAAATAATGATATGAAATTGTTTTGCACAAATAGGTTTAGAAGGTGATCGGATTTTTTTAAATGACACAAAAAATTGTAGTTTAAAATGTTACCTATAAGTGGTGCTGGCATGCACAATGGGAACCAAGTGTCCAATTTTTAAAAAAAAATCTAAAATCTCTCCAACGTTATCCATGCAAACCGCAATTTTACATCGTTATTTGTTATCTTTTAATGAATTTTTTGCACTAATGAACTTTGATGCACCTAGGATGCATCAAAAGCTCGTGAAAACTTCAAAAAGTCATTAAAAGTGAACAAATAACGATAAAAAATTGCAGTTTGCATAGAAAGGATTACAGAAATTTTGGGGTTTTGTTTTAAAGGAAAATTGAATCCCATTGTGCGTGTCAGCGCCGCCCATCGGTAACATTTGGAACTACAAACTTTCTTGTCATTAAAAATCCAAATCATTCTCTAAACCTATTTGGCAAAGAGCAATTTTCTATCATTATCTGCTTATTTTTAAGGAATTTTTAAACTTTGTACGGGCTTTGTCACCCGGTATAGATACACTCAGATTTGTTACAAAAATATAATATTGCGAGCGATTGTGAAATATTCTAAATTAACTGTTTATATACTGTATTGATGTGATGCATATTACCAATTGTAATGCTGTGAACATTAATAGAAGCCGCTCATTTGCTGGACCAGGGACTGCAGAGGATGTTCAACAAGCCAGCAGGAACTATAGCAGTCTTCAAACCAAATAGTTAGGCCGTTCCTGAAGGTGTTATCCTATAGTAGCCCATAGAGTTATCATTTATAAATAACGTTGTAGACACGACAGATTTTACGTGCATGAGATCTCTTTAGCGTATGTGTTCCCACATAATTCCGGTCACTGCCAAGCGCTGACCCAAAAAAATCGTAATAGTGTACTTCTGCAAAATAAATATTAAAGCTAGATTAAAAAAATTCAAACTAAATTGAACCCCAGAAGATCATATCAATCCGAAAAATCGTAATAGTGTGCTTCCATAAAATAACTAACTAACGCGTGAGAAACATTCAATGCGCAAAAAAATGGGCACAATACGTCTACAACGATAAACTGTTAACTACACGGATTTTTTTTTTTTTGAATTCAACAATATTTTGTCGATTTTGTTAAACAAACTTTGTTTGGCGCTATTTCAACCAAATAATTTTGTTGGTTTTTAACAATTTTTTTTTGTCATTTTAACAATCTATTTCGATGAATTAACGAAAGTTTCGTTAATTCAACCAAAATATTTCTTTGAAACAGAGCCAACCAAAATTTTGTTGAATCAACGAAATATCGCTTCAGTGTACAGTTCTATAATTTGTACCCTTTGAGGCGCAACCTTTTCCCAATGCTGTAAAAAGGGCAGCCGTTGCCATCGCTCGACTTAACTACCAGCAAGATGGCGGACGATTGAAACGTTCATCGCGTGCCACAGATCTAGAGACCCTTTCTTGACGACAGCTGGCTGTACGCGATCAGCCAGCTGTCGTCAAAAAAGGTCGTCAAAATCTATCCAGCAGTTCTCGCATTCTTCCATTTTTCAGCAGATGCCAGTGCTGTTAAAAATAATCGTGACAATTTTTTCTACGGGAAATGACGTTCTAAAAAGTAAAGGATTCTCGTGGAGCTCTGTCACCCGCAACTATTTTTACAGAAATCAAATCTATTCTTCGTGACTGGCAACAGTCAAAACGTCAGTTTGGTGTTTTTTTTTTTTTTTTTCTAATGGGCAGGCACTGGCCACAAGCCTTTGCCATCAACGGCCCTAGTTACTGTCCATTTTATTATGGGAGCACCCAGTGGGCGGACAGCACTACCCCCTATGAAGGGACGGACAAGTTAACATCCATGCCCAAGCCGGGATTCGAACCCGGACCCACGGCGTGATAGAATGGTTCTCTAGCCACTACACCACCTGGGCGGCTCAGAGTTTGGTGTTCCCAGAGCGGAAACACTGCGCGTTAAAGGGTTAAGTCCCTCAGTATCCGTTATACATTTTTCACCTTATTACTAACATTACAGGCGAAGGCATGTATTTGGTGTCTCTCACCAAAGAAATACACAAACAAGACTGTCTTCGACTATACCCGTTTATTGACGTCATATCGACCGAAATCCCCTGAATCAAAAATATCGCCAGACGAACATCTTTGAATTGATTATAAAAAGGAAAAAAAACCTTCTATAAATATCTCTTTCTCCTACGAGGACAGAACACGGCTTTCTTTCTATTCCCGTAAATTTAAGTAAAATGCATTGTGAAAAGATCTTCCCATGGCATTTTCATTGTTATGCGGGAATGGAATCTGCAAGTCACATGAATCCCGGAAGATTTGTTCTCCCAACGACCATTTGGAATTCCCGAGATCCTTTTTTTTTTCCTCCAAACTCCTCCATGATTCTCTCTGTAGGAAGGAGGATTTCGGAGGGTATTTTTCGGTATTTGGAGAGAAAAAAGAAAAACAGTAGAATATCGATTTTCTGGCTGATTTTTGATGTGAGAGATATTCGTAAACTTTACCCCCTTTTAACACTTTATATTCTGTTGTCCCGTCAAAGAACTGTGCATGGGTCATGTATGTACTCTTTTTGGAGGGTATCATTAAAAAAAAATTCTAGAATTACATGTTCCATGCCTTATCTCCCGTTCGACCTCATTTTACAATTCATCATATGTGAAAAGGTATTTGTTCATGCCGTATACTGATGCTACGTATGTCTGCGTGATTGAATATAATCGATTTTCCGACTGATTTTCGATAAGATAACAAATTGCAACACTCTTTCAAAAGGAATAAACCTTTCTCCTTCTTAACACTTTATTCTGCTGTCCCGTCAAAAAACTGTGCATGTGTTACGTATATACTCTTTTTGGTGGATATCATAAAAAATAAAAATGCATGTCCCATGCTTTATCTCCCGTTCGACCTCATTTTTCAATTCATCATAAGTGAAAAGGTATTTGTGCATGCCGTATACAGATGTTACGTATTTCTGGTTGAGAGTATAATCGATTTTCCGACTGATTTTTGATATGATAACAAATTGCAAGACTCTTTCGAAAGGAATAAACTTTTCTCCTTTTTAACACTTTATTCTGCTGTCCCGTTAAAGAACTATCCATATTTTACGTCTATACTCTTTTTGGATGATATGATAAAAAAATTCTAGAAATACATGTTCGGTGCCTTATCTCTCGTTCGACTTCATTTTTCAATTCATCATATGTGAAAAGGTATTTGTGCATGTCTTATATAGATGTTAAGTAAGTCTGCGTGACAGAATAATCGATTTTCCGACTGATTTTCGATATGATAACAAATTGCAAGACTCATTCGAAAGGAATAAACTTTTCTTGTTCTTAACACTTTTTTTGGGTTGGCTTCTGTCAATTATCTGTACACTTCTTACGTATATACAATAGAATCTCGATGATTCGAGGCGGACTAGACCGGGCTTGCCTCGAATTATCGAAAACTCGAATCACTGAAATCATAAAATTTCATAAACAAATAAATGGAATAGAGCATTTTTTGTAATTCGAGTACGCATATTTAAATTAAAAATGCAGGGGAAGATATCTCAAAATGATCCCCTTAAGAGGAAAACTTGCATAAAGTATCATAGATGGTCAATCAAACTTTGGCACTTGCCACAATATTTTACACTATATTTTGCGTCATAAATATTCACGGTGTCTGAAAAGTCCATGACACATTTAAACAATTCTTAGAAAAGCAACAAATTGCCGTATGAATATGCGGTTTGCACAGTAATGCTTCACAGGCTCACGAATTCTTTTTGACATCGAAAAAAAAAAATTACTTCGAAATTGTGTTCATAGGTGGCGCTGTACCGTCACAGTAAGAAGAACAAACGTAATGTAAGGTATTTAATCATTTTATTAAGGAGAAAGCAATACCTTTCATTACCAGAGTTCAATGTGTGCACCTTCTATTGCTGGAACCACATCTAAACAGTACTCAAGTTCATTCCATGTTCTAGCTGGCACGGATTGCGATTTTTCTTAAACATGTTACGAAACTTTCTCTGAACTGTAGTTATGGATTTTGATTCGAAATACTATTCGACGCAATGCGCTTTCTCAATTGCAGTCGCCATAGCTGGCTTGGATATTCCCGCACCGTCAGTGTTGTTTGAAACTCACGAAAAATCCCTATTGGCTCTCATTGTTGAAAACTGGAGATACAGCGTCATCTATGAACACATTTTGGAAATTTGAAAGTAATTTGTTTTAAAATATAAAAATAAATTCTTGATTCTATGAAGCATTATTGTGCGAACCGCATATTCATACAATTAGTTGCTTTTCTGTGAAATTTTGAAATATGTCAAGGACTTTTCGGACACCCTGTATTTTAATAATATTTTAAACCCACATTAAAGTGTGAAAAAAATAGAATTTTAAAAATATGTCAAAAGGAACATTTTACCCGCACCCAAATTTAAAATGATCCTTTATTTGAAAATACTCGTTTGTTTTCTTTTTTTTTTTCATCGGCAAAATAAAAGATGTAAAA
Source organism: Cheiracanthium punctorium (assembly GCA_038373885.1). Classification (NCBI taxonomy): domain Eukaryota; kingdom Metazoa; phylum Arthropoda; class Arachnida; order Araneae; family Cheiracanthiidae; genus Cheiracanthium; species Cheiracanthium punctorium. The sequence continues at coordinate 1,126,745 of JAWZYV010001978.1, forward strand.
CTAATTATGACTATCTATATAAATAAAATTAGACTTTTGTCTGTACATTTCTTGGAATTCAAAAATTTTGCGATTTCTATCCGTTTCAAGCACACGGGAATCTGATGCGACCCTCAAAAAAAAGTTTGTCTGTCTGTCATTCTGTCATTCTGTCATTCTGTCCGTGACGCTTTTTTTGTTTAAGCATCACGTAAAAACGACTGAAGCGAATAATATGAAATTTGGTGTCATGATAAGTGGTCACTCAACTTAAAACATAGGCGTCGAATTTTTAAAAAATCTTGATTAGATTTTCAGATTTTGCGAAAATCGTTTCAAACTGCGTAAATTTGTGTTCAAGCATCACGCAAAAGCGACAGAAGCGAATGATATGAAATTGGGTGTCATGATAGGTGGTCACTCAACTTAAAACATAGGCGTCCAATTTTTAAAAAATACTGATTGGATTTTGAGATTTTGCGAAAATTCTTTCAAACTGCGTAAATTTGTGTTCAAGCATCACGTAAAAACGACTGAAGCGAATGATATGAAATTCGGTGTCATGATAGGAGGTCACTCAACTTAGAACATAGGCGTCGAATTAAAAAAAAATCTTGACTAGATTTTGAGATTTTGCGAAAATTATTTCAAACTGCGTTAATTTGTGTTCGCACATCACGTAATAACTGCAAAGGTAAAAAAATGATATTTGGTGAAATGATAGGTGGTCACTCACCTTAAACTATAAGCATCTAATTAAAAAAATTGATCAGATTTCGAGATTTTGCGAAAATCGTTTAAAACTGAGTGAATCTTTGTTCCCGCATTAAGTAATAATGACTAAAGCGAATGATATGAAATTTGGTCACATGGTAGATGGTTGCTCAACATAAACTATAGGTGTCCAATTTTTTAAACATTTTTATTAGATTTTGAGATTTTGTGAAAATTCTCTCAAAATACGCTTATATTTCTTCAAACATCACGTAATAACGACTAATACGAATGATACGAAATTTAGTGATAGGATAGGTAGTTGCTAATCTTAATTTATAGGCGTTGAAATTTTAAAATATATTGATTACATTTTGAGATTTTGTGAAAATCGTTTTAAAATGCTGAAATCTTGTTCCAGCATCACGAAATAAAGACTGCAGGGAATGGAACGAAATTGGGTGACAGGATAGGTTGTCACTCAACTTAAATTCTAGCTTTCAAAATTTTTCAAAAATGTTGATTAGATTTTGAGATTTTGCGAAAATTATTTCAATATGCGTATATATTCGTTCGCGGATCACATAATTACGACCAAAGCGAATGAAATGATATTACTTAGTTACTCTCTAACCTGTAATATTTTAACAATACTTAAAAATTATAACTTCGCTTTCTTTACTTTGGCAACATACTACATTCTGTGTACTCCTACAATGCTGACGAAAGTTCTTGCTTTTTGGAAATTTGCATTCACTAACCCGTCAAGGACGGGTACTTCAGCTAGTACATAATAAAAAAAAAAGTTTTACAGTCATGCAGTATGCATAATTTATTTTATGAAAATTTAAAAAAAAAAGTATCACAAACAATAAAATGGAATATTTCAAAATTATAATTCAAAAATTATAGCCTGTAATAAACACAGAAATAAATTTAATAATGTAATGGGAAGTCTTGCATTTTCAAAACATCTGAAGGGCTGTCATGATGACTACGACCCGGTACTGGAGTTTCTTCAGTCGATGGATTATTTTACCCGGCAGTATCGCTATCCACTTTAGATCATATTAGTGGAGCACGCGAAGAAACATAACAAACAAAACAAGTGTAATTCGCATTTAAAAACATACTCTATTCACAAAACCGAGTCATATTTTTGTACGTCAAAGACTGTGTTTCTAAATAAATAGGAAAGTTGGGGTTTACCTTATAAGAGATATGATAAAACTCAGATTTTTGAAGAATTCTACTCAGACACGTATTACACCGATCGCTTAAATATCGCCATTGCTTCTTCTTGACCTGGCACAACTAGTTTAAGTGCTACCCAGTAAATAGCGCTACCTGTATTTCAGAAAACATGTGTGAATCGTTTTGCCCACCAGGATCATTTTGGGCCACTTTCAACTACTTACATATGAATACATTACTGATGATTAAGACAGGTTACTTATATCGAAAAATAATTGTCAATTGTGTTTTGTATTTACACGTTGAGCCGTGTCCGTGACCAGTATCCGTGTACCAGCCATTGCCAAAAAAAACAGTATGTCAAAATTGCACACAAATGTCTTTGAGTGCATATAGAAAGAAGACACCCATTTTCATTTAGCGTGGGATTTCTGGTGTGGATTCCGGGGAAGCCAAGTATTTGAATTTTGTGGTGCGCCCGTGTTTTGCATATGTTGGCCATTATTTGAGAGCCAGACTTAATTTTTCACTAATTCGGATTTACGGGAAACTCGAACAATCGAGACTTAAAAGGTATTTGTGCATACCATATACAGACGTTATGCATGCCCACATGATTCACCTTTCAGTATTAGGTAAGCATTTCAGAGATATTGGTCAATATTTCTTTGAAACCCTTCGGTACAAATTATTGAGCGTTTTCCTTTTTTCGATGTACCAATTTCCTGTAATATAGCACCATTATTAATAAATATTTTTATTCGATAATATTTCTGGAACTGTGCATTTCATGCCAGAGTCACATATATAATTAATTCGTGAAGTTTGAAAAAGATGATCTCCCCCATACTTTATTTTAAACAAGGACTGAAACAATATTTACTTTCAATGGTGAAAATCCAATCATTTGCTATATCTCTGGTTTTTAAAATGCGATTGTCGCCAAATCACATCAGTAGCTGAGACATATGTTTATATAATAGATGCGTGAGTTTCAACTTTCTGTAACAAATCCTGTTTTAGATAGCATGTTGCATTGTACCCCAGCTTCCCCTACATCTTCAATTTCTTTTGGGAAAAAAATTGTTGAAAAGTATTTTACACATATGATACATTTCACATGATTTATCCAATTTTTTTTATGTTACGGTTATTTTAGATACACATTATGCATAATATGTATAATGCACTGTTTGCTCAACATTAAAAACTGCATAATTCATCAGTGAATGTTAACATTAAAGCTTTAACATAACCCGATAAGAATATAAAATTTTTAATAGCGTCTGTTGAACTTATCAAATGTTTCTTTTTTTCATAAAATTTTCTTTCAGAAGCCTTTGAGAGCATCTTCTTCTCTAAAACAGCTTTTGAATCTGATATTCTTACGTCGATTTTAATACTCGAAAAAGAATCTGAAGCATCTTTTTATAATATTTATAATATTTCTAAATATATTTTTCAGGTGGGAATTTATAAAAGGAAAAAAAAACAGAAATATAATTTTTTCCTCTCTCTCAAGAAAACAGTACTCTTTTTTGAGAAAGTGTTAAGAAAAAATCCTGAAATAGTGTATTTTACGCTGCATTTTACTTTTAAGTTTGAAGTTTTGTGATAAAGTTGCTTCTTTACTACCAGAAATGTTTTTATGCTGTCTCGGATAATGTTGTCTGTTTCGCGATATTTTACAATAATTTTCTTTACACTTCCTGATTCGACCAAAAAATATAAATAGTTTTCCTACCAGTGTATTTATGTTATGCCAATTCAGTTCGCATGACGTTGATATCTCTGACTGACGTATTGATACATCTACAACATAAAAAATGAAAAATAAAATTTAAATTTCTTTTGACTGATTTCTGAACCTTGTTGGGACATCCCTAAAGTAGTGTGTGTGTGTGGGGGGGGGGGGGAAGGAAGGGAGGAGTGTGATTAAACACATGCTTATTTTTGTATTACTGCATCGTTATGGGTGCTTCTGTTTACCTTGAGGGCGTCACAAGAAGCAGAACTCACTCATATTGTTACTAGTTTATCTAAAACAAAACGTCCACTTATTAACTCTAAATATTATCAATGGAATATTATAAGGGCCTCGCACAAAAAAATTAAATACTTACGAGATCCAAAATAATGATGACAACCCCTTTAGCCTCGCCCCCATCAAAATCAGGGGCCAAGCTTTCTCCCTCTATTTCTCGTGCCCGTGATATTTTCGGGCTATAGTGTTCAAATCTTATGCACCAGAAAGATAAGAGCATTTCAGTTCTTATGCACGTATTTATGTGTATATCTTTTCTCCCAACAAATGACAGTACAAGGATATTTTTAACTTAATTCGGAGACAGTTTATTTTTAAATACAGAGTAGCAGAACTCAGATACGTGTATTAGTGCTATACATTGAGCAATCTTAGCTCATTTTTTTGCTTATGTTCAAAGAAACATTTACAAATATTTATTTATTTTACGAATTAAGTTTAATAAAATTCTCTTTAAGTGTTTAAAACATACACAGGGTGGCCACAATTTAACTGCAAGTGTTCAATGGGTGCTCGAGAGAAAACTACCAGGAATATTCCAGTGAAACTTGGTATCTACACGTTTCAGAACATGCGCATGCGCAAGTCAAATATGCACTTAAAAAATCGCCATTTTCACCCGATAGATGGCACTATATCGTGTTTCAATGCCTATGGACGCCATATATGCAAATTTTAAGCCCATCGAACAGTGTAAAAACAAGACCACATTGAGTAATGGTGAATCATGACTCTGAATAAGAAGGAAAGTGCATTGTTAGTGAAGATATTCTATCAGAATGGTAGCCATTATTCAGCTACTCTGATAGAATACCGGCGTATGAAACGAATAAGAAGAGGTCCAATGAGTGTCAATGAGAATAAAAAATGGTTTAATTGTTTTCCAAAGCGTCTTTATGAATTTTTTAATTTGTGATCTTAATTTACTTTAATTTTTGATTGCATGTTACTGTAAAAATTTAATTACTGTAGCGAATTGTATGGAATTTTGATAAACTATAAATGATATTTTATATTCTTTATATGACTATTAGAATGTCACTATGCTCTGTCTATCGGTTTTGGAAGTTGTATATGCCACCGGAGAGCTTTGAAATACGGTACAGCGCCATCTATCGGGTGAAAATGACGATTTTTTGCATATTTGATTTGCGCATGTTCTGAAACGTGTAGATACCAAATTTCACTGGAATATTCTCGGTAGTTTTCTCTCCCGAACCCCTTGAACACTTGCGGTTTAATTATGGCCACCCTGTATTTTTAATCATTCCCAGCTTACTAGAAAACACACATTCAGTCACAATAACCCTGAATGTTGGCTTTTTCTAGAAATTTAACCTTTTTTTTTTCTCCTTTCGTGCAAAAAAAATATTCAAAACCTTAAAATTAATACATATATTGTATATGCAATTATTTTTATACAATTTTCTAAAATTAAAAAATTAGCACTTTCATGGTCGTTTTCTTGAAAATAATATGACCGTTGAGGTGTTAAATCGATGCCAGAAGTGATAAATAAATTTCCGACATTTGAGAGGTATGAAGAATGCATTTCTTTTTCTAAATCTATATAAATAAAACAATGTGTAAACTGTCCGTTAGTTTGTCTGTCTGTCTGTCTGCGCCTCGCATAGCTCCGAAACGGGTGATCGTAGACCTACCAAATTTTGTACGGAAATTCTCCAAGACTTGTCTTGACACACCTCGAAGCGATTTTTTCGAAATTCGAATTAGAAAAATGCTTTATTTTATGTTTTGTCCGATTTTTAGCGATTTTTCTTGCGCAATACATAATAACGCCGGTAATTGCACTCGCAAGAAATCGTTAGAGGAGAATATCTCGCGTTACATCATCGTATAGAAGAGAAAATTTCTTTTAAAAACAGTTTGTTCGGACTGTGTAACATAATTTGCAGATTTTTGGGAATTTTTCAAATAAAATTAAATTTGACGCTGACTTTCGTAAAATATTTTTAAAACTGCTGCATCTTGAATTCTATCTGTCATAACTTTTTTATATTTCGGAAAAAGACGGAGCACACAATTCGCCCACTTTTAAAAGAAGAACGGAGGAAAAATATAAATTAGGAGAATTTTTACGAATTTTAAAGTAAAGAAGGATTTTCATTTCAGTAGCACCTGCTTATAAATTTTGGTTTGATATCTTGCGGTTTGGTTGTCATGGTTTCAGTAACAAAGATTAAAATTGCCAGTTGAAAAAAATAAATAAAAACGGGTCCCGCGCCATATCTCGGAGCGATTTTTTGCGAAATTCGAATTAAAACATCTGTTGTTTATTGCCTTAATGCGCCAAATACTACTGTTATTGTACAACTAAAAGTCAAAGCCAGTTGTGAAGCAATTACAACGAGCGCTCTTCTGAAAACGTGAAAAAAGTTTCTCATTCCAAAGATTTCGTTTTGTGTACATAGTTATTCTTATGTCCAAGCAGACGATTTCTTTGCTTGGCTCGATTTCCATTTATAAATACTGGATTTATTTGTGAGAAGAAAAATTAAACTGCGTAATCTAGAAAAACAATTTTAAAGCCTTTATAAATAGCGCAGTCTTATCTCTTATCTCTTTTCTTTTTGTAAAGGGTTGCAAGAGAGGGTGACGTATTTTTAAAATTAAAAAAAAAATGTCCATTTCATGTAGTGTCTGAGGTATTTAACGCTAAAACGTGAACCTAAAAGACAGCATGTCTGCGGAAATAAGACATTTTGAAAGTGAGATGTTCACTGCAAACGGCCCATTTTCACTTTTTTGATACCGAATGACGCTGACATAGTTTTTTTTTTTTGTTGTTGTTTGTATCATTATATTGCAATGATCTTAGGCTATTACAAATATGACACAAATTTTAAGTCAAGAGTGAAATAATTTTGCTTTTTCTAGATTCCACATCACTGGAATTAATTCGAATTACACATGTGGGGAAATTTTTCGTTTCCTACCGTGCGAAGAACGGGCACGCAGCTGGTATATTAATAAAATAATGAAAGATTCACATTTTGCTTTGCTATCGTTGAAAATTTTATGAATATCAGATTGATTATACGAGAAATTAAAATAGGAAAATAAATAAATGTCTAAATAATTTTGCGACACATTTTGCTACCGTCTAAAAATAGATCGGTGGGCGTTAATGATTTGACTTATATATTTGTTGTTCTCATTCAGTTATTCTCTTTTTATCTAATACTATTCGTTGAGTTTGCTGTATTTTTTATTGTTCAACAAAGACTGCTTGAATTATGTTTCAAGGACCATAATTAGTGTATGCAACTATCAAAACTGTAAGTGAAAATTGTAGAAGAGTTACAAAATACTATATTGGTATTTAACCCTTTAAGGCGCAGTGGTCCCGCTCTGGGATCACCAAACTCTGACGTTTTGACTGTTGCTAGTCACGAAGAATAGATTGGATTTCTATAAAAATAGTTGCGGGTGACATAGCTCCACGAGAATCCTTTACTTTTTAGCACGTCATTTCCCGTTAAAAAAAAATGGTCACTTATTTTTAACAGCACTAGCATTTGCTAGAAAATGGAAGAATGCGAAAACAGCTGGATCGATTGCCCAATGCTGAAAAAAAGGCAGCCGTTGCCATCGCTCGAATTAACTACCAGCAAGATGGCGGACGATCGAAACGTTCATCGCGTGCCACAGATCTAGAGACCCTTTTTTGACGCAGCTGGCTGTGCACGAGCACAGCCGGCTGTCGTCAAAAAAGGGGTCTCTAGATCTGTGGCACGCGATGAACGTTTCGATCGTCCGCCATCTTTCTGGTAGTTAATTCGAGCGATGGCAACGGCTGCCCTTTTTTCAGCATTGGGAAAGGGTTGCGCCTCAAAGGGTTAAACAATAAAAATATAATCTAGTAAGAGAAAATTGCACCAGTCCATTTATTCCATAAACTGCTGACCAGATAGTTGTTGTGGGGACTTATGCTCTCTGATTACAGCATGCGGTGCCAGATTCACTACAGGAGGGAGTTGATGGGGGAAAGGGGGGCGCCTTCCATTTTTAGAACCCAAGTGGGAGGAAGTCCGACTTTAGCCCGTGGTCCCCTCATTTTGAACCATTCCAAAGGAGGGACCAACCCCCTGAAATCGGCACTCCCAGAGGAATGGTTTAACAACTTGGGGGATTTTGGAGCCACGACAGATTCTATGTGCACCAGCTCCTATTAGCGTACACAGTCCCACAGCAGTCGAGCCGAGAGGGAGTTGACCCTCCCAAGCACTGGCCAAGCCAGATGCTGCTACACTTGCCGTGTTCTTGTGGGAATGGAGTTTAGCGGCCAGACCACTACGGGACAGGGCCAGATTGTATGGTGGGTAAAGCACCATACTGCGGTTTCGGGTTCAACTCCCGGCGGTCGGGGTTCGATCCCCGACTGGGCGTGGCTGTCATTGTGCCCATCCCTTCATAGGGGCGATGTTGGTCCACTTACTGCGTTTCCCCATAGTAAAGTGAACAACAACTCCGGCTTTAGTAGTGGCCAATACCTCCAAGGTAGAGGCCATCCATTGAAAAAAATAATATTCCATAAACTAAATACGTTAATATGATACGCAGGATATGCTCATAAAACATGACCTAAAATAAAAACCATGATTCACCTTACATCGTTTATGTTTATTTAAATTCAGTAATTCATATTACAAATAAAAGACAAATAAATCTAAAATATGTCAATGAAAGCGAACTGCATGATGCACCACATATAAACAGAATTTACATTTATTTCTTTAACAATGCTACCATTGTAATTTCCCAGATCGCCTTCATACTTGAATATTTAGCAAAAAATTTAAATTTTGCATGCAAACTGGTTGATTCGTTTTCACATCTTAAGCTGTCACATCTTCAAGTATAACATACTATTAGAATTTAACGTGAATTTTGCCCGATGTGAAATAAAGTATAGTGGTACACCAGTCATTAGTTTTAGAACGCAACGGGGCATAAAAATATTGACACACAGTCAACTGAATCAACAGAACTGGGGCAGTTAGTGAATGTATTTTACTGCGGTAGTTCTCTTTTTTGATCTGACTTGGGGCCAAGGCCCCCAGACTCGCTACGCTCGATTTTCGTATGAGGCATTCGACCCCTAATAAGGCTTATTCGTAAAAAAGACATAATTTCAACAGACAAAACCCGAAGATTGGATTAGATAGAATGTTACTGAGCTACACATTTCATGGTTCTTGCATGTTCATTGATACATAAAAATTTAAACTTCACACTACAGTAGACCCCTTCCCCCTCATAACACGGAAGATATTTTGTTATGGGATTCCGTGTTGTACGGGTCCTGAGCTATACTCCACCTGGAGTGTGGACTCCGCTTATAATCACTGGAAAAATTATTTGCACTCCTCAGAAAAACAATGATATTTAGCATTGCCATTCAAAAGTTATATTAATTAGGAGCTAAAGCATAATAAAATCAGAAAATCTGTTTCAGCTGTATTTTTAATAATGTAAAACCTATTGGACACCTTGCGAATTTGCCACCCATGGCGATTTTTCATTATTTGGCGACTTGCGTACATGTAAAGTTAATAAAAGCTACGGAACAGATAGGATAGCTTGCCACCAATGGCGACTTTTCATTATTTGGCGATTGACACATGCTCACAACCTATAATTACTCTTCATTTAAGGTTACCGGAAAACCGTTATTCCTATTTTCATTTATATAATCGTTTGCAGATTGGCGTACTTAGCACCATGAATTATACCATCTCGTCGCGCTAGCAAATATCTTAAGTGTACTATAACTGTTATAATGGCATAGTTAACGCCGCCAAATATTTCTACTGGTAGGAAATAATCCAGCTGGACCGAACCGGCTTTAAAATAATCTGCATTTTAATTATTTTTCATTTTCAAGATATTAGTTATTCTGTTTTGGAAAAACGAGTAATCGCTAATTCTAAACTCCTGCTGTCTAAGCGAACTTACTATTTGAAAATTTTCAACTTTGTGTAACACATTTTGAGTTACTTATTTCATATTATTGTAACCTATTTATAGAAAAAAAACAGGTGATGCCTATTCTACAGCTTACGAAATATTGTAACAATAGATTAAAGCTGTTGTGAACTAATATAGTATTTAAATATATGTAAAAAATATATGTGAAGCATATTCTGTAGCTTACGAAATATTGTAACAATAGATTAAAGCTGTTGTGAACTAATGGTAGTTAAATATATGTAAAATTATATGGCATACTTTTATGTCGCATTTTTTGGACACGTTTTTCATACAATTTTCAATAATGGGGGTGAGATATAAAATGACATAGTCCTTAATAGATGGAGAAAATCTGCACAGAATAATGCACAATTCCAACTGAATGAAAATTTCAAAACCTAATTCTCAGGTGTATTCAGCAGACGATAAATTACGATAAATTGCGCCAAGCATTAGAATCATCTCCTAAAAATCGCACAAAACCGTTCAATTTTTAGCCAAATTAAAAAGTTGCACATTTTAGTCTCAGAAAATTTCTAAATATGTTTCTTTTGAGTATAAAACATTTCATTCCTGCTCTGATTTCCCATGCACACGATATTTTATTTTAAAAACAGCCTTACAAATAATCTAGACAAAAAAAAAAAAAATCGTTATTCTTTTATTTTTACTTCAAATGTCTGAATCATTTAATAAACTTGCCGAATGTGGTAACCTAGATAAGCTTAAATGTTCCTTTTTTTTCCACTGTGGGGTTACAATTACGAAATGGTGGAAAACAAAAATTAGCCTTTTGCGATACGTTTTTTATCGATATCTCCTAAAATAATTCGAATTTCGAAAAAAATCGCTTCGAGGTGTGTCGGGAACTGTCATGGAAAATTTCCGTACAAAATTTGGTAGGTCTACGATCACCGCGAGACACATTCAAACAAACTAACTAACAGTTTACACATTGTTTTATTAATATAGAAGAAAGATAGTTTTTATTTTGGCTTAAAATGGGCGTAATTCTAACTCATGTTTGTAAATTTCACGCGATTCTAGATACTTGGAAACGCTTTGTTGCAAAGGAATGAATGATTTTATGCCAAATCTGGCAACCATTCTGTTTATTTTTTCAGTTTTTTATTAATATCTTTTAAAATAATTCGATTTTCGAAATTTAACTCAGCTTAGCAGGTTCCTCGGAATTTTTCGAATCTGTGAGCACCTTAGTCGAAACTCAAATCCCCACGGTTTAGGAGGAGATAAGCTGACAAGCTTTGACAGCGCCAGCGGCGGCGACAGCGGCCTTTACTTTTTTTTAGAATAGAGAGATAATTTTAAAAGTATTGCATTTTGTGTGCATGTGGGGGGGGGATATATAATACAGTCTTTGATACTAAGAATCTGTGTCTAATGAAATGTATGTTTTGAAAAAAAGATGATTTCGTTAACAACCTTAAAACTAAATTCTTATTTAACGGAAGCGGGCGCATTAAAAAAATAATATTTGTAGAAAATTCTTAAATCGATATAAATCGCAAAATTTAATTTTTTTCACATTTTTATAGTGTAGAAACCTGTTTTATAGTGCATGGTGCATCCACCAAGAAATCTGGTTTTCTTCTTCCTTTAATCCTTTGAGACGCAACCCTTTCCCAATGCTGAAAAAAGGGCAGCCGTTGCCATCGCTCGACTTCACTACCAGCAAGATGGTGGACGATCGAAACGTTCATCGCGTGCCACAGATCTAGAGACCCTTTATTGACGACAGCTGGCATTGCGGCACAGCCAGCAGATTTCAGCATTTGACACTCTATCCAGCTGTTCTCGCATTCTTCCATTTTTCAGCAGATGTCAGTGCTGTTAAAAATAATCGAGACCATTTTTTTACGGGAAAGGACGTGCTAAAAAGTAAAGGATTCTCGTGGAGCTATGTCACCCGCAATTTTTTTTATAGAAATCAAATCTATTCTTCTCGACTGGCAACAGTCAAAACGTCAGAGTTGGGTGTTCCCAGAGCGGGAACACTGAACGTTAAAGGGTTAACTTTCCAGCGAAACTGAAAGATGTTCATGATTGCGGTTGGTTTGTTGTCCGTCTGTATGATCGTCGGTCCTCTTAATTCCTTTAATACATTTCTATCTCTATCGAAATTTATATATATTGTTCCTGTGTACATTACCACGTATCCCATTAAAAAATAGTGTATGTGGCAGTTATAGTTCTTTTATAGGGGCACCCAAAATAATTCCAACACTTTACGTTCGGAGGGACCTCATTGTCTCAAGCAGGTATAGGCAACCTTAACTAAATCTGCGAGCAAAAATTAAGGATGTTAGCGAAATCGTGTGCCGTTTAGCTGGGATTTATATGAAATTTTGAATGATTTATATAGATTTTATATGGGATTTTGATATGTTCTGCAGGCCGTACTAAAAGCTGTTGCGGGCCACATCAAGCCCACAGGCCGAGTGCAGCCCATATATGCTCTAAAGCTTATTTCAGAGACATTCATCTGTATTAAACTGAACAAAATGGATAGGCTATAATGGTATCACTACTTTTTGCATCATACAATGTAGTAAAATATTATACGATAATAAAAAAAATGTAATACATGCTACGTAATAACAGTACGCATTTAAATTCTTCACTTTTGAAACAAGACAAATACACTAAACAAATACTGATCTGCCCGAACAATCAATTCTCGTTGTTTTTTGAAAGTGTCTTCTTGCGTCTATCAATTCCCTTTTGATCAGACAGTTTCAAAGACACCGCATTTCTTGTGAAATGTAAGTCAGACTTGGCTATTCAGAAGCTGACTTTGTGTGTTTCTATTGAAAGATATCCTTTGAACATAGATTACTTTGCAGGCATGTTTCTAACAGGAGGATTCGTGACTGATATTTTTAAGAAATATTTCCAAATGTCGAGGAATAACGTACAAAAGCTAGATTTATTTTGGAAAATTCTATTATCATTATCGCCGTTTACTCTATTAACCCTTTAACTCGCAGTGTTCCCGCTCTGGGAACACCAAACTCTGACGTTTTGACTGTTGCCAGTCACGAAGAATAGATAAGATTTCTATAAAAATAGTTGCGGGTGACAGAGCTCCACGAGAATCCTTTACTTTTCAGCACGTCATTTCCCGTAAAAAAAATTGTCACGATTATTTTTAACAGCACTGACATCTGCTGAAAAATGGAAGAATGCGAGAACTGCTGGATACATTGCCGAATGCTGAAAAAAAGGGCAGCCGTTGCCATCGCTCAACTTAACTACCAGCAAGATGGCGCACGATCGAAACGTTTATCGTGTGCCACAGATCTAGCGACCCTTTTTTGATGCAGCTGGTCGTGCACGGCACAGCCAGCTGCGTCAATACGTCAGTCAGAGTATATCAACGTCATGCGAACTGAATTGGCAAAACATAAATACACTGGTAGAAAAACTATTTAAAATATTTTTTGGTCGAATCAGAAAGTGTAAAGAAAATTATTGAACAAAATCACGAAACAGAAAACATTATCTGAGACAGCATAAAAACATTTCTGGTAGTAAAGAAGCAACTTTATCACAAAACTTCAAACTTAAAAGTAAAATGCAGCGTAAAATACACTATTTCAGGATTTTTTCTTAACACTTTCTCAAAAAAGAGTACTTTTTTCTTGAGAGAGAGGAAAAAATTATATTTCTGTTTTTTTCCTTTTATAAATTCCAACCTGAAAAATATTCCTTAAAGATGCTTAGATTCTTTTTCGAGTATTAAAATTGACGTAAGAATATCAGATTTAAAAGCTGTTTTAGAGATGTTCTCAAAGGCTTCTGAAAGGAAGTTTTATGAAAAAAAAAGAAACATTTGATATGTTCGAAAAAGGCTATTAATTTTTTTTATATGCTTATCGGGTTATGTTAAAGCCTTTATGTTAATATTGACTGATGAATTATGCAGTTTTTAACCCTTTGAGGCGCAACCCTTTCCAAATGCTGACCCAATGACGACAGCTGGCTGTGCCGCACAGCCAGCTGTCGTCAAAAAAGGGTCTCTAGGTCTACGGCACGCGATGAACGTTTTGATCGTCCGCCATCTTGCTGATAGTTAAGTCGAGCGGTTGCAACGGCTGCCCTTTTTTCAGCATTGGGAAAGGGTTGCGCCTCAAAGAGTTAACAATTAATTTTTTAATAGCTCGAGTTATTTTTAGGAGAAATGCCATTTTTTAATTTCCTTGTATGCAGTAGAGGAAGTATACTAGTGAAAAATTCCATTATTAATTCTTTGAAGGGAAAAAATCATTTTGGTAATCGCAGAAATAACTTTGACCAAGTTATTGTTTGACGTTTGCACGTACGTATGTATGTACTTTCGTGCGCGTGCATGTTCGATCTATTCCGACCAGCCATAAGTACACTTAACTGGTTTTGGTGTGACGTATCTTACATGAATCATAAACTATTAGCTATAAAATGCTGAAATTTTGAATTGAGGACAGTTTTAGGACCTACTTCATAGAGTAAAAATATAATAGAGAGCGCATCACCACATAAGTACCAGATTATAGAGGAGAGTTCTAAGAATTAGATAAGTGGGTTCAGAAGTGTTTCGTTCTATGATCTAGTATCTATACATGTAGGGAGTGCATAGACTCATAAATTCTAGTTCCATCAATTATTTTCTTGATGTCAGTGGCATATTTTTTTTTTTTTTTCAGCGACGGCAACTGCCTTTAAACATGGAGACTTTTGTCGATATATTGATAAATCTGTCGCTAAAAATAACGCAGCAAACACACACAGGTTCTCTGAACGTCTATTAACGTTCAGAAGACGTTTTCTGGACGTTAATAGACGTTCAGAGAACCTGTGTGTGTTTGCTGGTAAGTCTATGAAACTGAATCCAGATTGACGGTAGTTCCTGTAGTTGAGAATTCACCCAATTCTTAACATTCCTGAACGAAGTATCGTGACACACTTTCAGATGAAATAAATTTAAACAAAGTGGAGTCGAAAACCCTGAATGGAATTTCGGTTAAAGGAATACTCCACTAATAAGTTTTCAAAGTGTCATATCAAGTAATTAGTCAATGGATTCCGGATAGTAGAATTCCCCCCCTAGAATAAATTTCCATAGCAAATTGGCTATTCCATTAACCCTTTAACACGCAGTGTTCCCGCTCTGGGAACACCAAACTCTGACGTTTTGACTGTTCCCAGTCACGAAGAATAGATTTCATTTCTATAGAAATAGTTGCGGGTGACATAGCTCTACAAGAATCCTTTGCTTTTTACCACGTCATTTCCCGTAAAAAAATGGTCGCGATTATTTTTAACAGCACCTACATCTGTTGAAAAATGGAAGAATGCGAGAACAGTTGAACAGATTGCCCAATGCTGAAAAAAGGGCAGCCGTTGCCATCGCTCGACTTAACTACCAGCAAGATGGCGGACGATCGAACCGTTCATCGCGTGCCACAGATCTAGAGACCCTTTTTGGATTGGATAGATTTCCCAGTGCTGAAAAAAGCTGGTCTAGAGACCCCAGTAGCAGCTGGATAGATTGCCCAGTGTTGATCTAGAGACCCTTTTGTGCGGCTGTGTCACACAAAAGGGTCTCTCGATCTGTCGCACGCGATGAACGTATCGATCGTCCGCCATCTTGCTGGTAGTTAAGTCGAGCGATGGCAACGGCTGTCCTTTTTTCAACATTGGGAAAGGGTTGCGCCTCAAAGGGTTAAGCGGGTTCTATTAGGGTAATTTCGGGCTTTATAGCGCACTTTTTTTTTTTTTGAATTTGTGTAAAAAAATCTCAGGCTGCACTTACAGTAAAATGAATGATGCTGTGCTATTTATTGTAGAATATACGACATGTGTACTGCGGCAAAAAATTCAAAAACAATAGTTAATATTTTTGAAGAATTTTTTTATTCTAAAACATTGCGTTGAGGTTGAGACGTAGCTCTTGGGCAGTAGTTATGCCGTGCCTGTCATAAGAAAATAACGAAATAATAAATAAAAAATACTAAAATAAATATTCATATCTGGCTTATAATTACCTATAATAACAAAATGAAATTAAATGAGTACAAAGAGACTTATTAGTAGGTTTCACTCAATATTAGTCTGCCGACTTCATTCTCTACTAAAATTAAGTACTTATTTTTTTTAACTGAATATTAATTGTGATTTGATCAACAACGTTACATCGGTTTATCTGAGAGGGAAAAAAGAGTAAAATAGTGTTTATTTTGTTTTATTTGTTTTAATACTGTTTTATTATTTTATAAAATGTGGGCATTTCTAATAAAATCTGTAAGCAAATTAAAACTTTATCTGGTTTTTAAGAACAATATTTCATTTAAGCCGGAACGATAAAATGTAAAATTATTAGAGTTACAATTAACGACCAATAACATGCCCAACTTGGCGAGTCTGTGCAAAATGAAATGAAGAAAAAAAGTTAAAAACACTTAATTAAATCCAGCAAATGAACACCAGTAACATAAATTCAGTACTATAAAAAACAGGACACGGAATGATAATTCAAAATTTTACTAAAAGCGGCATCCCGTGGAAAAAAAAAAAAAACTGCGGCATGAATACCGGAATGGAAGTGCGTAATGTGTCCTATTTTGTACGGTAGACGTAGCACATCACAGTTGCCTGTCTTCGCAACAGCAGGTGGCGTAACCGTATACACAGTATGATACACTGTACATAGTACAGATGCTACACTTAGTTTTTACTTCGAATCTTGAATTCAGTAATTAGCATAAAAAAGCACTTAAACGTAACATGTTTAAAAGTTTGGACAGTGAAATCATGCACTTATCTCAAAATAAGGATTGTATAGTTACAGTTAATGCAGTGAAAGGGATTCATGCTGTACACGAGTTTAGGATATCTCACTGCACACCTATACTGCGTGTGTGACTGCTATCTGTCGAGAATTGCAAGAAATACAGGGAGTGCGGCATCTGTCCCATATGCAGCGACTCTCCCGGAATCATCCTTCACTTTAAAAATGTATAGTAGTTTAATAAACATACACTGCAAAAAAAAAGTTTTGTTGAATGAACAAAACAAAATTATCCGGTTGTAATAGTGCCAACGATTTTTTAATTAAAAAAATTACTTTGTTGAAATAATTTGATTATTTCAACAAAAACACTTTGTCAGTTTAACAAACGAATTTTGTTAAAATAAACAAATGTTTTGTTAATTTAACCAGATTTTTGTTTAAATGGTTTATTTGGTTAAAATCAACCAAATCATTTGTTTGAATCATTTTTCTTTTTGTTTACTGGCATGTTCATGGCTCATTTAACAAAATTATTTTGCTGGTTTTACTGTGTTATTTTTTAACTCATAAGCAGTTGGTTGAAAGTTTCAGAGGTAAAACTAATGAATTATCTATTCATCAAAATTTAGATTTTTATTTGAGCGGTTTTATAAATCTGCAAGTTGAATTTTATTAACTTCAACGTACAGTGTACAGCTAATTCATGTGGACAGATCCCACCAGATTGTGTTTAATAATATTTCGATATCAGTAAAAATAAACTTATCACTATTCGACTTTAAAATTTAATTTCCAAAATTAAAAATAGAATTAAATTTTTATGAAATACAGTTGATTTGCGATTTAACGACCTTCACAAGACTTCGGAAAGTAGGACGTTAAATCAAATGGATGTTAAATCGAAAGCGTAGAAAAGGTCAGGACTTCATCACAGGAGTCGTTAAATCGGAAAGGGTTGCTAAACCGCGAGTTGACAGTACATTTTTGCAATTACTATTGCATGTCCCCATTAAAGATAAGTGAGGCATATTCTTAGGGTCCATCTCAAAATATACTTATGTAAAGAATGTAGGCAGCAATCGTTACTTTCGACGATAACTTAAAACTAAACGAAAAATAAAATTACTTGACTATTTTTTTTAAATGGTCAACCCCTGAAAAGGAATTTTCTGAAGCTAAAAATGGCGAAAAAGGGAAAGAATAGATTTTTAGATTTTTAAAGTAACTATCTTTATCTATAAAAAGTATCTATAAGGATTATCTATAAAGATTATCTATAATTTTATTCATAATTATGAAAAAATCCAAGCCGATCATGTCAACAATGTAAGTTTTATGATGTTTTTTTAGCGCAACTCTAAAAAAAAAAAAAAAATTGGTAGTAAAAGTTTTGTTTTGGAGTGGTAAAACCCCGGAATGCCTGCACGTCTAGATTTTTATTTATAGGCTAATTAATAAGTAAAGATTAAATTCATTTTACTAACGTCATTAACAAAATCTTCAGAAATTGCATCTAATTTTGAAACGAGAACAACAGATAATCCTACACAATCGATTCTTAAGAGTACAACGAGCTATTAGGTATTAAATACACCCAATACCTGATGCGAAGTGACTATGAATACATTTTCGTCCATTAGTTTTAAAGCACAAATATTGATTCTGCGAATCCAACTAACTCCTCAAGTGCTTAATGAATGTATTTCTCATCCGTATGCTGATCTCTTTTTGATCAGATAATTTTAAAAGCTTTCGCGTTACGCGTGAAATGCAACTCGGAGTTTCGATATTAAATAGATGACTCTCTGCATTAAATGGAAGAGTTATCCTTTGTTTGAGGTTATATCTTTGTAGAGGGAGACCATTTGACTGCGTGTCTGTTTCAAACAGTGATCGCACACATTTATTAATTTTAAGTAGAGTCTGCCGCTTAATAGAATAGACAGTTCCATTCGAAAATTTATTTTAATAAACGAGATATTCAACTATCAGAGATCACATTGATACTAATTGCAATTTGATACATTGACAATTTATTACAATAAGCGGGATATTCAGTTATCAGGGATCACATTGACTAATTATTGCAGTTTGGTACATTGAAAATTTATTTTATAAGCGAAATATTCAACGATCAAGGAATAAATTGAGTAATAATTGCAGCTTTATTCATTGAAAATTTTATTACAATAAGCGAGGTATTCAATTATCAAGGATCACATTGAATAATAATTGCAGTTTGATACATGAAAAATTTATTACAATAAGCGAGTATTCAACTATAGTGGGATAGCATTGACTAATTATAGCAGTTTGGTTCTTTGAAAATTTATTACTATAAGCGGGATATGAGTTTAACCGATATTCAACTTAGCGGATTCAACTGTACTCGACCGTACGCTCTATTGAAAATGTTATATTTAGCTTCAATAGTTATTTCGTGGAAGGATATTAAGATTTTTCAGGTTGACATGATCTTCCGGCTTCAGTTTTCATCTAGTTTTAATATTTATTTTATACAAGTACACTATTTTTTTTTCACGTTGAATGATATTTTGGGGGTTATATTAATTTTGTAGACGAACACTTTTATTATTTTTCCGGTTGATATGCTCTTATGGGGTTCAATTTTGTTTGAAATAGATTTTAGGTAGCTTTAATAGTTATTTTGCAGAAGTACACTATCACTATTTTTCCGGTGTATATGCTCTTATGAGGCTCAATTTTGTTTGAAAAAGTTTTATGCAGCTTTAATAGTTATTTGGAGAAGTACACTCTTACTATTTTTCCGGTTGATATGCTCTTATGGGGTTCAATATTGTTTGAATTTTTCTTATGTAAATTTAATAGTTACTTCATAGAAGAAAACTATTTTTCAAGCTCACATGATCTTATGGGATAAATTGTTATTTTGCAGAAGTACATCATTACGTTTTTCGGGTTCATTACAATAAACGAGACTCTTCTGGGGTTCAATTTAGGTTGAAAATTTTAAAGTAAATTTAATAGTTATTTTATAAAAGATGAAATACGACCAGTAAATAAATAAATAAATACAGAATGTGTCATATATATATATATATATATATATATATATATATATATATATTACCAATACAGCAGCAAAGTTGAATTTACCGGAGAAAGAAACGAACATATTCGCAGTTACGAAAATGTTCAATATGTGAACCTTTCGTAATGTGGCTGACTTTGGACTTGATATCTGCCGCATATTGAACATTTCGGAAACAAAAACTTGTAACGTTTACCGGAGAAACAAACGTTATAAGTTTTTGTTTCCGAAATGTTCAATATGTGAACCTTTCGTAATGCGGCAGATATCAAGTCTAAATTCAGATTTCGCCTCACCATGGCGCAGTGGTTATGTCACTGAAAATGGTAGATGGCCGAAGTGTGAAGGTCCCGGGTGCGGGTCCCATCGCGCAGCTGTCGATCTAACGGTCTGGAGTTTTGGTAGGTTTTCTCCAGATGTAACGTAAATACGCTTTAGAACCCCTTAGAAATTCCTACTGCCATGGCTAACCCCATCCTTGGCAGATCGTCCCTAGTGTTGCGTTGCCTCAATCACACAAATCACAAATCTAAAGTCAAATTCTTCCCACACTCACTTTAGCATGCCCCAATCAATGGTAGCGAATGCAGTTGAGATCCTTTCTTGTAAATGAAGTGAAATCTTGTACTTCATGCGGCATAGGGGAGATCGATCTTTTGTGCAAACTCCCTCCTCCCCCCCCCCCAAAAAAAAACCCAAACAAACATGGAGTTAAGTCCGGAGAGCAGGGTGGCCACGGAAGAAGCCAATTGTTGTCGTCATAAGCTCGCCCAATCCAGCGACGAGGAAGCTCGTTATTTGTGAAACAAAACTTGTAATGTTTCTTTCTCCATTTAAGTCATCTTTATTGCTGTATTGGTAATATATATTTTTTATTAGCCTTCCAAATCCGGGTGGGGGGGATTGTGGCACACACTGCGCTATCAAGATTATGACCAGATCATGAGGCATAATCAACTCAACTCTTATGCATTCAACGAGCTATTAGGTATTGAATTGCACACAATAAATGATGAGAAGTGACTGTGACTTCATTTTCGTCCATTAAAACCTTAATATTGATTTCCGAGTCCAGCGACTGTTCAAGTGTTTAATAAATTTGCATTTCTCATCCGTATGTATAGATCTCTTCTTGATCAGATAATTTTAAAAGCTTTTGCGTTACGCTTGAAATGCAATTCGAAGTTTCGATATTAAATAGCTGACTCTGCATTAAATGGAAGATTTATCTTTTAGTAGAGGGAGCAAGCACATTTGAGGCCGTGTTTGCTTCATGCATTTATTGTTTCTGTGCAGTCTTTGCCATACGCTCTACTGAAAACTTTTTAGTACAGCTTTAACCATTTGAGGCGCAACCCTCTCCCAATGCTGAAAAAAGGGTAGCCGTTGCCATCGCTTGACTTAACTACCAGCAAGATGGCGGACGATCGAAACGTTCATTGCGATCGCGTGCCACAGATCTAGAGATCCTTTTTTTGACGACAGCTGGCTGTGCGGCACAGCCAGCTGTCGTCAAAAAAGGGTCTCTAGATCTGTGGCACGCGATGAACGTTTCGATCGTCCGCCATCTTGCTGGTAGTTAAGTTGAGCGATGGCAACGGCTGCCCTTTTTTCAGCATTGGGCAATCTATCCAGCTGTTCTCGCGTTCTTCCATTTTTCCGCAGATGTCAGTGGTGTTAAAAATAATCGTGACAATTTTCTTTACGGCAAATGGCGTGCTAAAAAGTAAAGGATTCTCGTGGAGCTATGTCACCCGCAACTGTTTTTATAGAAATCCAATCTATTCTTCGTGACCTTCAACAGTCAAAACGTCGACAGTTTGGTGGTCTCAGAGCGAAACCACTGCGCGTTAAAGGGTTAAGTCCGGAGAGCAGGGTGGCCACGGAAGAAGCCAATTGTTGTCGTCATAAACTCGCCCAATCCAACGACGAGGAAGCTCGTTATTTGTGAAACAAATCTTGTAATGTTTCTTTCTCCAGTTAAGTCATCTTTGTTGCTGTATTTGTAATGTATGGGGGGGGGGAATTGTGGCACACACTGCACTATCAAATTATGACCAGATCATGAGGCATAATCAACTCAACTTTTATGAATTTAACGAGCTATTAGGTATTGAATTGCACACAATAAATGATGCGAAGTGACTGTGACTACATTTTCATCAATTAAAACCTTAATATTGATTTCTGAGTCCAGCGACTGTTCAAGTGTTTAATAAATTTGCATTTCTCATCCGTATGTATTGATCTCTTTTTGATCAGATAATTTTAAAAGCTTTTGCGTTACGCTTGAAATGCAATTCGAAGTTTCGATATTAAATAGCTGACTCTGCATTAAATGGAAGATTTATCTTTTAGTAGAGGGAGCAAGCACATTTAAGGCCGTGTTTGCTTCATGCATTTATTGTTTCTGTGCAGTCTTTGCCATACGCTCTACTGAAAACTTTTTTGTACAGCTTTAACCCTTTGAGGCGCAACCCTTTCCCAATGCCGAAAAAAGGGCAGCCGTTGCCATCGCTTGACTTAACTACCAGCAAGATGGCGGACGATCGAAACGTTCATTGCGATCGCGTGCCACAGATCTAGAGATCCTTTTTTTATGCAGCTGGCTGTGCGGCACTGCCAGCTGCGTCAAAAAAAGGGTCTCTAGATCTGTGGCAACGCGATGAACATTTCGATCGTCCGCCATCTTGCTCGTAGATAAGTCGAGCGATGGCAACGGCTGCCCTTTTTTCAGCATTGGGCAATCTATCCAGCTGTTGTCGCATTCTTCTATTTTTCAGCAGATGTCAGTGCTGTTAAAAATAATCGTGACCATTTTTTTAGTGGAAATGACGTTCTATAAAATAAAGGATTCTCGTGGAGCTATGCCACCCGCAACTATTTTTATAGAAATCGAATTTTTCTTCATGACTGGCAACAGTCAAAACATGAGAGTTTTGTGTTCCCAGAGCGGGAACACTGCGCGTTAAAGAGTTAACCGTTATTTTATAGGAGCTCAGTATCAAGACTTTTCTTTTTGATGTGATCTTTTGGCCTTAACAGCTATTTTGTAGAAGCACACTGTTACGTTTTTTTCGGGTTGATGTGCTCTTCTGGGATTTATTGTATTTTGAAATTTTTTTTATCTAGCTTTAATATTTATTTTAAAGAAGCACTCTGTAAAGATTTTTCGTCTTCTTATGATCTTTTGGGTTCTAATTTTGTTTGAAAATGGTTTATTTAGATGAATATTTATTTTATAGCATATAACTATAATAACTATTAACAACAAAAATAATACAAGGTAAATGCTCCAGTAGTGGAACATTTAAGCATATTTTCTCAATTATCATCTTAACTTTAGAGAAGTTTTGTTAATCCATATTTTTTAATGATTGTTCAAACTCGTATCCAAGTAATATTAATATCAAATATCGAAATAACTGGGATATAATTTTAAAAAGAAATTAAAATCCAGGCCACTTCTATGCACCAGCAGTGAGCATATCAAACATTCGATGAATCAGAAGTGGGCATACCAAAAGTGAGCCACCTAGATTTGTCAAATGGCTAAGGAAAATAGAGTGAAGTCGTTATATATAATAATAATAATAATATTAATTAATATTATACACTAAAAAAATATGCTATAAAGGACAGATGAATTATTTTATTTATAGATTCTAGTTACATGAGATTTACAATTTTTCTCTAACAGCCAATTTTTTTATTAAAGGTAAATGTTAATTATCTATCTTTCATTGTAAAGGTAGATACATTGCAATTGTAAGCAATTGTATTATTGCTTACAATTGCTGCAATTGTATTATTGCATTGTAATATTGTTTACAATTGCCTGCAATTGTATTATTTTATTTATAGATTCTAGTTACATGAGATTTAAAATTTTTCCCTAACAGCCAATTTTTTATTAAAGGTAAATGTTAATTCTCTATCTTTCATTGTAAGTTCTGGTTGCGGCATTATGAAGCAATGGGGCAAAAAATGATTTTATGGGACATCATAAGATCATCTTATTGAGAAAAATCATGTGGTCCAGTACTGGGCCCTTAGGCTCACTTCTGGAGCATTTAGTTAACTATTGACCTAAACGTGGGCCACTCATCACTATCGATAAATTATTATTATGATTTCATTCAATGATAGTTCATATTTCATTTAACATATGATCAAGTAATATAAATAACAAGTTATTTTAAAAACAAATAGAATGTGCCTTAAAAAATAATTTGAATGAAGACCTGTCCCTCAAAGAAATCACTAAGAATAGGCTTAGAATGAGAGATACACTTCAGTAACAAACTTTCTTGCACCTAACTAAACAGGAAATGAAGGCTGAAACTTGATATTTAGTTGAAAAGGCTTTCAGCCAATCAGAGGTGTATCTCTTATCACAAGAGATAGTTGAAATTTCTCCCATTACTGGTACATGGCCCATTACTTGAGCACGTACCTCAGTTCCGATAAATTCACTGATTTAAATAATAGAGCTGATACATAGACTTCCTATTCGTAAATATGAGGTCTGTTTGGCTATCGCAGAGGGATACAAGCGATTATTAATATAATATTTTAGAAATTATTAGACTATATTCATGTAATAGTAATTAAAAAACTTTGTAAAAAACACACATAAGAAGTAAAAGGAAACTCCTTTTTCCTTTTACTCCTTTTCCTTTTACTTCTTATGTGTGTTTTTTACAAAGTTTTTTAATTACTTTATCGTTTAACACCAGTATTTTGAGTGTTTTTTCAGTCTATATTCATGTAATATAACGGTTTAGAAATATAGTTGGAATTTCTTGTTTTTCTACTTAAAATTTCAAATGGCCCATTACTGGTACATGGCCCATTATTTGAGCACGTACCTCAGTTCCGATAAATTCACTAATTTAAATAATAGAGCTGATACATAGACTTCCTATTCGTAAATATGAGGTCTGTTTGGCTATTGCCGTGACCGTCAGAATTTTAACCGTTTTCTGTAAGTTGAGCAAGGGTATTTTAACAGAATGGTTAAAATTAAACTTCCCCTGTAAACAGCAGTCTCCAGCTGGTACGAGTTAGCAGATAAGTCACGAAATTCGGCATATGCATTGCACCCGAGATGTGTTCGAGGAATTTTTTTAATTGAAAATTTAGTTCAAAATATGGTCACTAGGTGGCAGTTTGCATCTTTAAATCAGCTCAAAAAATGATTCGAATTAGTAAATAAATGATTAAAAACTGTTGAATAAATTTTGAATTGTGTTTGTACATTTTGAATGGGAAATTTCATTGTTATATTTTCTGTTTTTCATGAAAAGCGCCACCTTTTGGACATTTTTTGAACTGGTTTTTTTTTTTTTTTTTTTTTTTTTTTTTTTTTTTTTTTCCGAAATTCTTTAAGCGTACAACTTTCGAAAACACGAATTACAGAAATCATAAAATTGGATAAGCCGACCAGCTTGTATGGTAGATAAAGCACCGTATTACGGTTTCGGGTTTAATTCCCGGCGGGCGATGTTCGATCGCCGAATGGGCGTGGCTGTCATTTGCCCGTCCCTTCATAGGGCGCGACGTTGGTCCATCTGCTAGGTGCCCCTATAACAAAGAGCCCAACAATTCAGGCCTTAGTAGTGGAGTGGCCAATGCCTATAAGGCAAAAAGCCTGCCATTGGAAAAAAATTTGAATAAAAAAATAAATGGAAATAAAGCAATTTTTGTCATTTGACTACATATTCAAATGGAAAATGTACTTAACATATTATTACATTTCTGCTGTACATCGGAACACATCGGAAAATAATAGCCAATTGTTTTTTGTATTAACTAGTTGACCCTTTCCCGTTCAGCAATATCGCGCCATCGTCAACACTGCACGTGAAACGTCTGTGAACTCATCTATAGAAATATTATACAAATTTTCTTTGGGAGGGGGATTTCTAATGTGATTTCTGGGGTGCCAGGTATTTGAATTTTGTGGTGAGAAAGAATTCTTTCACCTGTTTTGTAAGTGTCGGTCATTATTTGGGAGCTAAACTGATTTTTTTCACTAAATCGGATTTATGGGGAAACTCGAAAACTATAGATGTTTCCTATTTGAAAATTAATTTTGAACCTAGTTCTCAGATGGCACTGTACGTTAAAAGAAAAATGCTTCGGGAGCTGGCAGCTTGCACGTTTAAATTTAGTTCTGTGTTCGAGTTTGCTTGTACTTGCTTGCTGTTTGCGGCATGTTGGCTGCTCGTATTATAATGTAGCATTTGTTAATTTTAGAAGTTTTAATTGTTTTTAGAAGCTGTTGAGTTAAGTGTTTTAATAAAGAACATTTTAGAATAACTAAATTTGTATTTTTTGAAGCTATCGACGCAATAATAGAGACACTACTTTTTAATTTTATTAATAAAGATTACCAGAAAAAGTTTCTCTTTTTTCAACAAACCGTTTCTGATAATGCCAAAGTGAAGGAAAATTAAAAAACGGCGATTTTTTATTGCAACCTTATTATTCCCATCCTATTCGAAATTGTGCTATAAAATGTACGGAGGAGGCAAGAATTGACTGTCCATTATGAGTATTTATCTCTCTGGCAGGAAAAGGCAGGCGCACATAACTCAAGCACAAATATTCGCTGTCAATTTACGGCCATTTCTCACGTGGGTGCTGCCTTTCTGGAAATCTAGGAAATGGGAGTGCATTTATCTCTTCATATAGGAGATTCTTTCCTCTTTTTATCGTAATAAACTAGGGCAAGCATAGATCTGAAAATTAATAGTAACCCTTGAATGCCCAGTGTCCCATACGCACTTAATAGATTTTTATTTTTCAAATGGCGGGCCTTAACCCTTTGAGGCGCAACCCTTTCCCAATGCTGCAAAAAGGGCAGCCGTTGCCATCGCTCGACTTAACGACCAGCAAGATGGCGGGCGATCGAAATGTTCATCGCGTGCCACAGATCTAGAGACCCTTTTTTGACGCAGCTGGCTGTGCGGCACAGCCAGCTGTCGTCAAAAAAGGGTCTCTAGATCTGTGGCACGCGATGAAGGTTTCGATCTCCCGCCATCTTGCTGGTCGTTAAGTCGAGCGATTGCAATGGCTGCTCTTTTTTCAGCATTGGGCAATCTATCCAGCTGTTCTCGCATTCCTCCATTTTTCAGCAGATGCCAGTGCTGTTAAAAATAATCGTGACATTTTTTTTTTTTTTTTTTTTTTTTTACGGGAAATGACGTGTTTAAAAGTAAGAGGATTCTCGTGGAGCTATGTCACCCGCCACTATTTTTATAGAAATCAAATCTATTCTTCGTGACTCGCAACAGTCAAAACGTCAGAGTTGGGAGTTCCCAGAGCGGGAACAATGCGCGTTAAAGGGTTAACAATGTCTTGGAGGCAATGGCCACCGCTAAGGCCGGAGTTGTTGGCCACTTTATTATGGTGGCACCTAGTATATGGACTGACGTCGCCCCCTATGAAGTGACGGACACTGTGACATCCAAGCCCAGTCGGGGATCGAACCTCGACCGCCGGGAGTTGAACACGAAACCGTAGTACGGTGCTTTATACACCATACAAGCTGGTCGGCACACCCTTTGTAGAAGTAATGCAACATTTGTAGAAGTAATGCAACACTATGCAGAGTATTCCTTAATGATCGGACAATCTTTAACAAGCTTTAAAGCCCGCACCGGAGGACTTTTCATTCGAGCCCGATCGATATTATATAAGTCCAGAGCCCAAAATTTCAGCTAATAGATAAAAAAAGGGTCAATGATTTTATTGATAGAATATCATCAGTTGTGCAGTTTGTGCAAATGAAATACAAGTACAATAACAAACTCTTGTTGCACTTTCTAATTATATTTAAGTTTATCAAATAGTAATTATTTCTTCATTGAATCACTTATTAAAATCTGTTTACAAGGAGTATGTTCAATAAAGGAGGCATTTGTCAGGAGCCCGAGACCGGTTCTGGCTCGGTCTGAGCCCGCCTAGTCTCTAATAGATATGAGGATCTCTAGATTGAGCATAACGGGAAGAATCTTGTTGCTTCCAAACCGTAGCTATACTAGTGTCATCCGCATGCGCAGAATGGCGGTAACTTTGACCCATATATGCCTAGTGTCCCTTTTTTGGGACGGCATTTTCGGTGTCAGTCGATAACGTATATTTATTTTTCCTAGCCTTTATTCACGAGTATTGAACCTCAACTCCTCAAAATATTTTAACATGACCCAGTAGGATGTTGACACTTCAATTTTTATCTATATAAAGAAAGCAATGTGTAAACTGTCCGTTAGTTAGTTAGTCAGTTAGTTTGTCTGCACCTCCCGTAGCCATAAGCGTAAAGTTTTCAAAATTATTGGGGGGGCCGGGCCCCTCAACCACATATATTCACGTTAGTGGCGTAGCCAAGGGGGGTGTCATACCCCCCTTGGCTACGCCACTTATCATACACCCCTACATATATGTGACTACCCCCCTTGGCTACTCCCTTATCATACACCCCTACATATATGTGAGTTGCAGAAGTCGTAACCCCCCATGAAAAATTTCTGGCTACGCCACTGATTCACGTACATATAACTTACTCATAGCTGCCAACTACTACGGAATATAACTAACCAATTTTTCTACATGATTTTTCGGCTTAAAATATAGCAAAAATTTTGTGCTGCGCGCGCGCGAGCTTATAACTATTTTGAAAAAAATAATTAAAAAATATACTGTTTACAAAAAGTGGTTAATTATATTCCGTAGTAGTTGGCAGCTATGACTTACTATATATAATTGTAAATTATTGAAGGCGCTCGAGCTCTATGGGTCCATAGAATTCTACACCTATGTAAAGTAAGTATTCAAGTTAGTATCTTCCTACCATGTTATAAGTTAAAAACAGAAGCAAAGTAATAAATCCAAAGGGGGGGGGGGCATTTTCGATGGCATAATGCATTTTAGACACATCTGAACTTTTCTTCATTTCATACTTTACATTGCATAATCTGATTTCAATTAACCAGAGCCTGGCGAGGGCAGCTTATAGTGACATTGTGTGTTACGTGGCGTCACAATGAATACTAAATCATGATTGAAATCAAAAGAAGAAAAATTTTAAAAGTACAAGTAAAGGCTTTTTTTTGTAAAGTTTGTAAATGGCGTGAAATACTTTTTTTTTAGTATAAATTAGTTTTCTGTATTTAGAGGTAAATTATTGGGTGGGCTCAGCCCTTATTCACAATTTATTGGGGGGGCTCGAGCCCCACGGGCCCATATAACTCTACGCCTATGCCCGTAGCTCGCAGACGGGTGATCGTAGACCTACCAAATTTTCTATAGAAATTCTCCAGGACAGGTCCCGACATACCTTGAAGCGATTTTTTTGAAATTCGAATTATTTTAGGAGATATCGATAAAAAAAACGTGTCGCAAAAGGCTCATTTTTTCGCTTCGCCATTTCGCAATTGTAACCCCGCAGTGGAATGAGTGAGAATTTAAGCATATCTAGGTTGCCATAGTTGGCATGTTTATCAAATGATTCAGACTCTTGAAGTAAAAATTAAAAAATAACGATTTTGTTTTGTTTAGATTACTTGTAAGGTTGTTTTTTAATTAAAATATCGTGTGCATGTGAAATCAGAGCAGGAATGAAATGATTTATACTCAAAAGAAAAATAGGTTTTGGAAATTTTGCGAGACTAAAATGTGCAACTTTTTAATTTGGCGAAAAATAAAATGGTTTTGAGGAGATGATTCTAACGCTTGGCGCAATTTATAGTAATTTTATCGTCTGCTGAATACACCCGAGAGTAAGTTTTTGAAATTTTCATTCGGTTGGAATTGTGCATTTTTCTGAGCAGCTTTATTGCATCTATTTCTAATATATTACATCCAGAAAAAAGATGTTAGAAATATCAATTTTAATTTTCTTTAATCACATTTATGAATAATGATATACTTTCCAACTTAATCAATGAAGGAACGAAAATAGGGAAGACTCGTGGATTATAATACGCTTTTAATATATGGCGCTTTAGTGCGCATTTAAAATCTGAAAGTGTTTAAGATTTTCTTACATTTTTATTCCTTCCCGTTTTTTTGATGAGGGCCAATTTATCCAGAAGCTCTTCAGAATTAATATAGGACAAAAATAATTTGTTCCTTTTTGTAGGTTTTTATCATTTAACCATCTTACAGCTGGATTCTCCGCTCGTCGTTAATTTTTCGCAGTCGTTAACTTTGCCCCGCCTTGAGGTGGAGTTTTAAGGAGGAGTGTCAAGGGGTTCATGCGATTGGCTGAAAGACCTCCCGTTTTCCTCAGGAGTTGTTAGCGCAGTCGGTAACCAAACAACTGGTTCTGCCCAGTTGACAGCTAACAACCGACGATTTCGTGAACCACCGGCGCAGAATTCCACCCTTATTTTTGTAACCAGGGTCGGCCCGACACAGTAAGAATCGCATCTACGCGCCGGCTTCGAAGGGGCTTCATTTCGAACTCAAAAACTAAGTAGAGCATAAAAGGGAGCGTCTTTTTACTTCCTTGTACGTAGTATAAGGAAGTAATGTGATCCCGAAAAATTTTGGGGGCCAAATTTCGACAAAAAAATCTGATGTGTCCAACACATGACTTCCTTGCACGTCTATTAAATCAAAAATATTTTTTACGCACTTCCTCTAAACTTATTTGTTTGAAAGATATAAAATATCAATAATAGTAAGATATAGCGATTTCTAGCCAAACATTTCGATATCGCCAAGCTGAGTTCAATTTGAAAGATTTCTTTCTGACACTTTATTTGGCGATATTTCACCAAAAGCCGACAAACTTGAGATAGTTTGCGAGATTTCGGGGATAGCCAAACTAGTCATTGACCACAGACTTTCAATGAATTGAATGCATCCATACACCTTAATATATTTAAAGTCATTTGGCTCACCCTGTAAATAAATTCCCAGTCGATTGCTGTCAAAAAAGATATTGAAAACCGTTAGATATTATAATATAGTTCTAAATACAAAAGTTCAAAATTCTACGGGTTAAAGTTTTAGAGTTATACAAAATACGAAATAATTTTTGGCGCCAAATTTGGCGATATTTCGGCGAAACTCGTCAATGTCGACGACATTTGGCGAGATTTTAAGCATGGACCAACAATGACAGATTATCGCCAAATTTGGCGATATTTCGCCAAAACTCGCCAAGAACGATGACAAATGGCGATACTTTGGGCATGGACCAAATGACTGACTATCGCCAAATTTGGCGACATTTCGGCAAAACTCGCCAAGGTCGAGGACAGACGGCGAGATTTTGGGCATGTACCAAACAATGACTGACTACAATTGTATTATATTGAAGATGTCCATAGACATTAAAGTACTGAAATTCTTTTTGGTGGTCCTGTAAATAAACTCTCCAATAGATTTTAACCAAAAATCGAGATGCACAACTAGATGTTACAACAATCTTATATATGAAATTTCATAATAGTTTTTGAGATTTGAGAGTTAAATATGCACACACGTACACAAAAAAGTCGCCAAGCTTGGCGACTTTTGGCATAGTACTTGAGGGAGGCACGTGACCGTGGTCGGACCATTACCTAACTTATGTGGTAGGACGGTATTGTGCTTGAAATGGATGAATCTCCTAAAATTGCCATTGACCAGAATGTATTGGAAATCTTTTGAGTGTTCCTGTAGCAGAACTGTAAATGATAAAGACACTTTTTTTAATGGAGAAATTCATTTTCTAACTCTTTACAGCATATATCACTTCTGAGTTGTTTGAAATAGCCCAATACCTCTAAAAAACGCTTTGATGAATTTCGGCCCATAGAGCGTAATGTATTTCGAATGTTTTGGGCGGTCCTGTAGATAAACTATCCAATCGAATGGAACCAAAAGGGGAGGTGCACAACTAGATGTTACAACTATCCAAAATATGAAGTTTCGACATTCTACGCCTAATAGTTTTTGAGATATGCGAGTTTAATGATTTTCGGCCCATAGAGCGTAATGTATTTCGAATCTTTTGGGCGGTCCTGTACATAAACTATTCATTCGATTGCGACCAAAAGGGGAGGTGCACAACTAGATCATAGAACAATCCTAAATATCAAATCTCAACATTCTACGACCCATAGTTTTTGAGATATGCGAGTTACATACATACGTACGTACGTACGTACGTACGTACAGACGGCATGGAAAAACTGACCACAATAAACTCGCCGCTGGTCAAAATGAGTTGCAGACGCGTTAATATGATCGTGCATGCTAGACTACGATGAGATGCATCGAAAAAAATTTTTAAATTCAATTTAGAGGTAGTCAAAATCGGTTTTTTTGTCGAAATTTGGCCCCCAAAATTTTTCGGGATCACATTACTTCCTTATACTACGTACAAGGAAGTAAAAACCGATTTTTACTACCTCTAAATTTAATTTTAAGAATTTTTTCGATGCATCTCATCGTAGGCTAGCATGCACGATCATATTAACGCGTCTGCAACTCATTTTGACCAGCGGCGAGTCTATTGTGGTCAGTTTTTCCATGCCGTCTGTACGTACGTACGTATGTATGTAACTCGCATGTCTCAAAAACTATTGGTCGTAGAATGTTGAGATTTGATATTTAGGATTGTTCTATGGTCTAGTTGTGCACCTCCCCTTTTGGTCGCAATCGAATGTATAGTTTATGTACAGGACCGCCCAAAAGATTCGAAATACATTACGCTCTATGGGCCGAAATTCATTAAACTCGCCTAACTCAAAAACTATTAGGCGTAGAATGCCGAAACTTCATATTTTGGATAGTTGTAACATTTAGTTGTACACCTTCCCTATTGGTTCCATTCGACTGGATAGTTTATCTACAGGACCGCCCAAAACATTCGAAATACATTACGCTCTATGGGCCGAAATTCATTAAACTCGCATATCTCAAAAACTATTAGGCGTAGAATGTTGAAACTTTATATTTAGGATTGTTGTAACATCTAGTTGTGCACCTCCCTTTTCGGTTCCATTCGACTGGATAGTTTATCTACAGAACCGCCTAAAAGATTCGAAATACATTACGCTCTATGGGCCGAAATTCATTAAACTCGCCTAACTCAAAAACTATTAGGCGTAGAATGTCGAAACTTCATATTTTGGATAGTTGTAACATTTAGTTGTACACCTGCCCTATTTGTTCCATTCGACTGGATAGTTTATCTACAGGACCGCCCAAAACTTTCGAAATACATTACGCTCTATGGGCCCAAATTCATTAAACTCGCATATCTCAAAAACTATTAGGCGTAGAATGTTGAAACTTTATATTTAGGATTGTTGTAACATCTAGTTGTGCACCTCCCTTTTCGGTTCCATTCGACTGGATAGTTTATCTACAGAACCGCCTAAAAGATTCGAAATACATTACGCTCTATGGGCCGAAATTCATTAAACTCGCCTAACTCAAAAACTATTAGGCGTAGAATGTCGAAACTTCATATTTTGGATAGTTGTAACATTTAGTTGTACACCTCCCCTATTGGTTCCATTCGACTGGCTAGTTTATCTACAGGACCGCCCAAAACA
Source organism: Cheiracanthium punctorium (assembly GCA_038373885.1). Classification (NCBI taxonomy): domain Eukaryota; kingdom Metazoa; phylum Arthropoda; class Arachnida; order Araneae; family Cheiracanthiidae; genus Cheiracanthium; species Cheiracanthium punctorium. Next base: position 1,160,095 of record JAWZYV010001978.1, read on the forward strand.
TTCGAAATACATTACGCTCTAAGGGCCGAAATTCATTAAACTCGCATATCTCAAAAACTATTAGGCGTAGAATGTTGAAACTTTATATTTAGGATTGTTGTAACATCTAGTTGTGCACCTCCCTTTTCGGTTCCATTCGACTTAATAGTTTATCTACTGAACCGCCTAAAAGATTCGAAATACATTACGCTCTATGGGCCGACATTCATCAAAGCGTTTTTTAGAGGTTTTGGGCTATTTCAAACGACTCAGGAGTGATATATGCTGTAAAGAGTTAGAAAATGAATTTCTCCATTAAAAAAAGTGTCTTTATCATTTACAGTTCTGCTACAGGAACACTCAAAAGATTTCCAATACATTACGGTCAATTGCAATTATAGGGGCATTCATCCATTTCAAGCACAATACCGTCCTACCACATAAGTTAGGTAATGGTCCGACCACGGTCACGTGCCTCCCTCAAGAACTATGCCAAAAGTCGCTAAGCTTGGCGACTTTTGGTGTACGTGTGTGCATATTTAACTCTCAAATCTTAAAAACTATTATGAAATTTCATATGTAAGATTGTTGTAACATCTAGTTGTGCATCTCGATTTTTGGTTCCAATCTACTGGAGTTTCTTTACAGGACCACCAAAAAGAATTTCAGTACTTTAATGTCTATGGACATCTTCAATATAATACAATTGTAGTCAGTCATTGTTTGGTACATGCCCAAAATCTCGCCGTCTGTCCTCGACCTTGGCGAGTTTTGCCGAAATGTCGCCAAATTTGGCGATAGTCAGTCATTTGGTCCATGCCCAAAGTATCGCCATTTGTCATCGTTCTTGGCGAGTTTTGGCGAAATTTCGCCAAATTTGGCGATAATCTGTCATTGTTGGTCCATGCTTAAAATCTCGCCAAATGTCGTCGACATTGACGAGTTTCGCCGAAATATCGCCAAATTTGGCGCCAAAAATTATTTCGTATTTTGTATAACTCTAAAACTTTAACCCGTAGAATTTTGAACTTTTGTATTTAGAACTATATTATAATATCTAACGGTTTTCAATATCTTTTTTGACAGCAATCGACTGGGAATTTATTTACAGGGTGAGCCAAATCACTTTAAATACATTAAGGTGTATGGATGCATTCAATTCATTGAAAGTCTGTGGTCAATGACTACTTTGGCTATCCCTAAAATCTCGCAAACTATCTCAAGTTTGTGGGCTTTTGGTGAAATATCGCCAAATAAAGTGTCAGAAGGAAATCTTTCAAATTGAACTCAGCTTGGCGATATCGAAATATTTGGCTAGAAATCGCTATACCTTACTATTATTGATATTTTATCTCTTTCAAACAAATAAGTTTAGAGGAAGTGCGTAAAAAACATTTTTGAATTAATAGACGTGCAAGGAAGTCATGTGTTGGACACATCAGATTTTTTATATTAGTAGGGGGCTACACTTCCCGTAGGGCCGCTCCTGTTTGTAACCATCTTAATTTTTAATTCCATTCAGAATCTGAGAGATATCAGTGCGAAGGAAACCGCTGAGCAACAGGATTCTCTCGGAACAAGATTTATTAAGATGGCGAACGAACTGGTCGCCGGAGGCAGCCAGTTCTTAATGATTTTAAAAGGAGCTTCACCATGGCCCAGTGGTTATATCACTGGAAAAGGTAGATGGCCGAAGTGTGAAGGTCCCGGGTTCGGGTCCCACCGCGCGGTTGTCGACCTAACCGTTCGGAGTTTTCCGTGGTTCTCCCCGAAACTAGTTTAAATACGGGTTAGGAACACTTAGAAAGACCCCGCGGAGGGCACCCCCCCCTTGTGTTGTTCTTCTGACGGGGGTTTATAAGTGGACTTTGGGCCAAGCACACAAATCCAAAATACAAGTTACGCAAACAAACAAACATTAAACGCTTCATCTATACTCTCAAAATTTATTTCTTCAATTCACGGAAATTTTGCAGCAATCAGTGCTGCCGGAACATTCCCGTTAATTGAAGAATATCTGTTTCTTTTATGTCCTGTCGATTGAAGAAACTTCTTTGACGATTTTTTTTTTTCCTTTTCTTGAGATTTTCAGGAAGAATTCGCGGATTCATTACGTTTCTGAGGAGTACGGAAATTATTGTTGACCAATGAGGATAAATTAATGTATAAAGACGGACTCTCAAAAATTATTTCTTTAATTCACAGAAATGTTTCAGGCAGCAGTCCTGCCCGAATATTTTCGGTAATTGACGAATATCCGTTTCTTTTTTTCTCCTTTCCACTGAAGAAATTTCTCCAGATTCAAGAATTTTAATTCCTCTTCTTCAGATAGTACGAAGAAGAAATCGCGGAAATATTGTTTCCAAGGTGAACGGAAATTATTCCTTGAAAAATGAGGGATAAATCCTTATAATTAAAAATGAAATTCTGTTTGTTTGTTTGTTTGTTTGTTTGTGGATTTGATTCGTATACAAATCCACAAAAATGGACCTATCAGCCTGAAATTTTGCACAAATATGTAAAATAATATAGAATAAATGATAGTCCACTTTAAAACTTTGAAAGTCCACCCGTTCCCGGAATTTAAGAGATTTTTTATGTTCTCCACGCAAAAAGCTTTCCGTAATCGTAACCCCTGCAGTGAAAAAAGTGTGAAATAAGTATCGTGGTTGCCATGTGTGGCGATTTTGCCGAATAAAATGTTTTAAATTCTCAAAGTAAAAATAAAAGAATAATAATGATTTTTTTTGTTAGTTTATATTCGTAAGGTTATTTTTTTTAATTATAATATCGTGTGCATGGGAAATCGGAGCAGGAATGAAATGTTTTATACGCAAAACAATAAGAATTGAAGATTTCCGAGGCTAATATGTTAAAATTTTTTAGTTTGGCGAAAAAATAAAATGGCTCAAATGACGAGATAGTGAGTTCTAGCGGTTTGCACTGTTTCCGGCTTGGCTCAATTTACTGAGAGCTTAAGGAAACGGATTTTTGAAAACAAGTGCAAAGGTTTTATTAGAATACAGCGTTAAATTTTAATGATCCGTGCGGAAATAATGCAGTTATTAAGGGATTTCAAGCGATCTATCTTCAGCATTCTCGCCAATTGAGTGCATTGATTTTAGTTGGGGGAATTCCGCCAAATTTCAGATAATTGAAATCTTCGCATATAGTAATCGGAGTAACGATGAATAAAACATGTTATAGTTGATAATTTAAAAAATGAGGCTATATTAAGGGATTCCACTTTTCAAAAAAATGCCTGCACGCATCATTACATGCCAAAAAACGCACCATTTCCCATTTTGATTGCTGCTAAGTCAATGCTTCGAATGATTCCCTGAAAAAACTCTTGCAAAATGGCGTATATTGGCACTTTGGCGAGGCTTAGATTTGAAACTGGATTTTATTTGAGACTGGATTCTATATTAATAAAACAATGTGTGTAAACTGTTTGTTTGTCTGTGTCTCGCGTAGCTCGCAAACGGGTGATCGTAGACCTACCAATTTTTGAACGGAAATTCTCCATGACAGGTCCCGACACACCTCGAAGCGATTTTTTCAAAATTCGAACTATTTTAGGAAATATCGATAAAAACGTATCGCAAAAGGCTAATTTTTGCTTTCCGCCATTTCGTAATTGTAACCCCACAGTGCATTAAGCGACAATTAAGCTTATCTAGGTTGCCACATTCGGCAGTTCATTAAATGATTCAGACTCTTGAAGTAAAAATAAAAGAATAACGATTTTTTTTTATTTTGACTAGATTATTTGTAAGTTTGTTTTTAAATTAAAATATCGTGTGCATGTGACATCAGAGCGGGAATGAAATGATTTATACTCAAAAGAAAAATAGAATTTGGAAATTTTCCGAAAATAAATGTCCAACTTTTTAATTGGGTGAAAAATTAAAGGGGTTGATGTGCGATTTTGAGGAGGATTCTAACGCTTGGCGCTATTTATCGTAATTTAATAGTCTGCTATTTGGGTTATGAATACACCTGCGTATAAGTTTTTGAAATTTTCATTCGGTTGGAATTGTGCATTTTTCTGAGCAGCTTTATTGCATCTATTTCTAATATATTACATCCAGAAAAAAGGATGTTAGAAATATCAATTTTAATTTTGTTTAATCACACTCATGAATAATGATACACTTTCCAACTTAATAAAATAAGGAACGAAAATAGGGAAGACCTATGGATTATAACACTTTTTATATATAGCACTTTAGTGCGTATTTACAATCTGAAAGTGTGTCAGATTTTCTTTGATTCTAGCGCTTGGCGCAATTTAATGAGAGGGTATTTTTAAAAACAAGCGTAGGTTATCTTATAAATAAAAATGAAATTCTGTTTGTCAATTTGTTGATTTGGGTAGTATACAATTCCACAAAAATGGACCTGTCAGCCTGAAATTTTACACAGATATATGTAAAATAATATAGAATAAATGATAGTCCACTTTAAAACTTTGAAAGTCCGACCGTTCCCGGAATTTAAGAGATTTTTTATGTTCTCCACGCAGAAAGCTTTATGTAATTGTAACCCCTGTAGTGAAAGTGTGAAATAAGTATCTTGGTTGCCATGTGTGGCGATTTTGCCGAATAAAATGTTTTAAATTCTTAAAGTGAAAATAAAAGAATAATAATGATTTTTTTAGTTTATATTTGTAAGGTTATTTTTACCCTCCGCTAAAGAGGGTAATAGTTTTCGGCAGACGAAAAAAGTCGTGGATGATAATTGATAGTAAATAAAATCTTACAGATCTCACGGAAATTTGAAACACACCAAGATCCGACACATGATTGGAATAATGGATACTTGAAAAATTTCAAAGTAACGTCAGATGAAACAAAAGGGGAAACTGTAAGATTTTGTCAGAGCGTCTGCGACTGGCTGTCAAGTTCCCGAGGTTCCGATTTCATTTTTCAGAACTTGGATTTGTTTCCAGAGTCGCGTTCAAACTTTTGTCCCTCCTCGGAGCAAGTGGTGGTGTTCTGTCGTGGCATTTCTAAAATTTTCATTTTTGCGGGATCAGTGTGAAATAGCTCGTAGGCTTGGTATTTCACGCTCTACTGTTCAGTATTACATCGTTAAATATCAGAAGAATATACCCGGGACTGTTTTTCAAGGCCGCGCTGGCCGTCCTCGCCAGTTGTCTAATCCGGAAGAAAGTCATCGTGAAACTAACCGTGTATTTATGCAAAGAAAAAGGGAAGATCCAGATTTTCGTGCTCAAGAAGCGGAATCCAAATCCAGAAGACAAGACAGAAAACGTTTACGACTCTGTCTAGATATACCATCGAAAAGACCAAGAACAGATACTGATCTAAATGTAAGGTGTGAAGAACTAGAATTTCGTAAATTAGCTGAGAAGTTTTTCGAAGCTGTTGCTGATGGTCCAATCCACCAATGCTATTGTTGTGATCGACTGTGGTTCAAAAAGTCAATAAGAACCCATTCCAAAACAACTTTACTGTCCAAAGGAGCGACAACGGACTTTATAAAACTAGTCTTTTACAAAGATATCGATGATATTGGCAAATTTTGCAAAACATGTTACGATTGTTTGATTAAATTGACAATACCAGAATTAGCTATAAGCAATGGCTTCGAATTCCCCGAAATACCGGATTGTTTAAAATACTTGACACCACTGGAAGAACGGTTGGTTTCTCCCCGTTTGATTTACATGCAAATACATCCTGTACATGGCTGCCAATACAAATCAAAAGGTTCTGTCAAAAAACCTCTTTAGCGGAGGGGAAACTAATTTCAGCTGAAGGCTGAATATTATAATTAAATTTAGAGGTAGTCAAAATCGGTTTCTTTTTTAATTATAATATCGTGTGCGCATAAGAAATGAGAGCATGAATGAAATGTTTTATACGCAGAACAATGAGGATCGAAGATTTCCGAGACTAATATGTAATTTTTTTTTAGTTTGGCGAAAAATAAAATGGCTGATAGGCCGATTTTTAGAAAGTGAGTTCTAGCGGTTTGCACAGTTTTAGGCTTTTTGGCGCAATTTACTGAGAGCTTAAGGGAATAGCATTTCTGAAAACAAGTGTATAGGTTTTCTTAGAATACAGCATTAAATTTTAACTATCCGTGCAGAAATAATGCAGTTATTAGGGCATATTCAAGCGATGTAGCTTCAGAATTCTCGCCAATTGAGTACATTGATTTAACTTGGGGGAAATCCGTCAAATTTCAGAAAATTGAAATCTTCGCATTTAGTACATCGAGGTAACGATGAATAAAACATGTTATAGTTGATAATTTAAAAAATGAGGCTGTATTAAGGGATTCCACTTTTCAAAAAAATGTCTGGCGATCGAACCATTCCCATTTTGATTGCTGCTAAGTCAATGCTTCGAATGATTCCCTGAAAAAACTCTTGCAAAATGGCGTATGCTGGCACTTTGGAGAGGCTTAGATTTGAAACTAGATTTTACTTGAGACTGGTATATATAATAAGACTGGTGATAGATAAAAATGAATGTTGGTATGTGTGTAGGAGGTTGAAAAACTCAGCACCGTTTCACCGATCACCATGAAATTTGGTTCATCTAAGTCTTTTATCATGGAGAAGGTTTTTATGCTATACGTTTTCCTCTAACTTTCCACTAGGTGGCGCAGCAGAACGTCGAATTCTATTCCGTTTAGCCGTTTGCTATGCGAATATTGTCCAACCCATTTCGATGAAATTTGGTACACGCGGATATTAGAACACGGAGAATATTTTTCACTATCCATTTTGCTGTAACTTGCCGCTAAATGGCACTGCAACGCATCAACCTCTATACCGTTCGACTGATCGGCATAAAATTTTTTATACTTACACATTTCAGCTTAAAAAATATATTCTAACTGTGTTCCTTTTGATGTTACTCACGATTAGATGGCACTGCAATGCATTATTGTTTTAACTCGGCACTAGATGACCCTGCAGCAGGCCAAATTCCTGACCATTCAAACGGTCGCTATGAAAATCAGTATACATAGCTATTTCAACAATGAGAATATTTTGGCGTTATCTACTTTGCTACAACTCACCACTTGACGGCGCTGTAGCAAATCATTACTTTAATTAATCACTAGATGGTTAACTGACCACTAGATGGTAACTGATCGCTATGAAAATAGGTATACATAGATATTTGAACACGGGGATGAGTTTGGCGCTATCCATTTTCCTATAACTTGCCACTCGATGTTGCGTCCACACATGAACTTCAGGACTATTCAGCCGATCGTCATGAAAATTCGTATACATCGATATCTGAATGCGAAGAATATTTTCGCCGTATCCGTTTTGCTAAAACTCGCCACTAGATTGCGCTACGTCGCATCGCCTTCTGCACCGTACAAACGATTGCCTTGAAATTCGGTATGCATGATTATTGAACACAATATAACGCGATATCAATTTTGTTATATCTGTTTATTACAATGAATAGTAATCACCACAAATCGTAATATCAAAAAGTCCATTCATTTCCGTGCGAAGAACGGGTACTTCAGCTAGTAAGTGTATAAAGGCGAATTATTCTGAGAGTGTGGGTAATCATAAATTGTTGAGGAGGCCAAATAATACGTGTTCAGAATCAAATAGCAATGTGGGGTCAGGGACTCCATCTTCATTTAACCAGACCTCGCAGTCGGTCCTATTTTTTTTAAATTCCCACCTTCATCAAAGTTTTATTTATATAGCCTAGTATTTTAATGGTTTGATAGGCGAAACCTTAACATCTAAAAGCACATTTGACAACTGTTGAAGCAGCAGAACACTTTACTCTATTATTTATAGAGGTAGGAATTTTAAAAAAATAGGACCGACTGCGAGGCCTGTTTAACCCTTTATAGTCACTTCGGAACAAGTGTTGAAATAATAGTGAACTTTCCGACCACAGTACGTCAAAATCTAATGCAATTTCCCCAGAAAACACGTGACTAAGATTGATAGTTTAAAACTTCTATTTCACTTCATGTATGAAATTTTTTGGAGACAAGCCCCATTGTTTATAAAATATAGTTAGATACTAGGCGAACACTTCAAGACTTTTCTCAAAATGTTTATCAACAGAAATATAAAAACGGCGTTCCTGATTCCACAATGCTATGCGATTCTGATATATTAATAAATGCCAAACCATTCCCTTGAAGTTTGCACGAACCATTATGGGACAAATTATAGAATTGAACTAAATTAGCTGCAACCTTTTTTATGGAGAGACGTTGAGCCGAAATTCGCTGTATGGTACATTGATTAGTTAACGACCAGCGCTATATTTTTAGACAGTCGGAGTTTTTTCCCCCAATGACGGTAATCTGCCTTAAAGGCATTGGCCACAATTAAGGCCGGTTACTTTATTGTGGGGGTACCTAGTAGGTGGACCAACGTCGCTCCTTATTAAGGGATGGACACTGTGATAGTCACTCCCAGTCGGGGTCTAAAATATTTAAGCATTAATTTATTTTCCTATTTTAATTTCTCGAATGATAAATCGATTTCCACAAAATACTCAGCGATAAGATAATAAAATTAGAATCTTTCAAAGCCTTATTCATATTTTTATACAAAAGAGTATATTCTTCATATCACACTAAAGTCGGAAATTAATTTATTACTACTGGCATCAACTTAAATTTGCGAATGTACTGAAAAAAGTCGGACCCTAGTGGATTAAAGTTAATTTTTCTATAGAATTCAGGAATAGATTAGGAGACCATGTGAGGAGCCATCGTGAATTTTTTTTATTGGGCCTGCAACTAGCATGATAATTGCCATGGGCGCCGGCAACATAGTGCAAGGGTGGGGGCAATGGACTCCCCCCACCCCTGTATTTTTGTATGCAGTGTTTTTCCTTGTTTTTTTGCTCTTTCCAACACGGTAACCATGCGTTGAAGTAGTCTTTGCCCCCCCCTTGAGTAGTCTTTGCCACCCCCCTGGGAAATATTCTGCCGGCGCCCATGATAATTGCTGCATGATAATTGGTTGAACGTGGTCCGAATTTTCTCAGTTGAACATTGAAATTAGTAGAAACGTCAATCGCAATTATTTTATGTCAATTTCACATAGAAAATATAGCTTTAATAAATCGCGTTTTCATATGAATAATAAAACTTTCACATATTTCTTTCAATCTGCCTGTTTTACAAAAAATTAACCCATTTATGTCCAGATATTTTTGTGACTTTCTTCGATTTTCGCTAATATCAGCAATAATAGATAAAATTCTGATGTCAACTTCTTGAACACGGGATGATTTCTGTTAAAATCATTATGCATAAAAACTGAAATGTCGACATCCTACTGGGTCATGTTAAAATATTGTGTGTGTCTTCACAGCGAGTACATCGTGCATTAACCGTTTGACAGCTATCTATCAAAATCCTCATACACCCTCTAATAAAAGTATTCGAGAAAGAGAGATATTTCCTATTTTAGATTTAAGAAAAATAATTGAGATTTTGAAAAACGCACAACTTAATAGAAATATAGAATGTCATATTTATGCATAGTCTAACTCATATTTTACGATAAATAATTTTTAATGTACGAAACCAACGTAGGAAATTTCTCTCTTGCTCGAATGCTTCTTTTGGAGGGTATACATTCCAAAAGCGCAATAGCGCTGCATACCAGTCAAACGGTTAAATGGTAGAAAATGAGTAGGGATCGACGGATAGTATCGGCGCCAATACCTCCTATTTTTTTAGGTATCGGTATCGGTTCTTTCGATTCTAAAAGTATCGGGAAAGTATCGGTTTCTGTTGCTTTCATCCATTTTCACCGATACTTTTCAACCGATACTTCGCTTTTCAGAAGAAATCACGCAGGCGCAACACCATTCTAAAATCTTTATTTTGGTAATGAGATAAGAGACGTCGTTGCATTGGCACATTTGTTTGCGCGAGTGTTTTCGAACTGTGTGTGTGCGTGTGTTTTAATTCTAAGTATTCTAACCATCGCTAAATGGATGTCGTATCCCCAAATGTGGTCGAAATTATGGATGAAGAATCGTTAGATGACAGTTTAATAGGAGAATCGTCTATTCTTCTAAATTGTTTTGAATTGGTGCCCAACACTATATACGCTATCTGCAAGAAGTGCAAAAAACAAATGTCGAGAGGTAGGCTATAATTTTACTTCAGTTTTATAAACGTTTATTTTCTCACTTCAAAAAAGAGTTCATTCCTATATCTATATAAATAAAATTAGACTTTTGTCTGTACATTTCTTGGAATTCAAAAATTTTGCGATTTCTATCCGTTTCAAGCACCCGGGAATCCGATGCGACCCTCAAAAAAAAGTTTGTCTGTCTGTCATTCTGTCGTTCTGTCATTCTGTCCGTGACGCTTTTTTTGTTTAAACATCACGTAAAAACGACTGAAGCGAATGATATGAAATTTCGTGTCATGATAGGTGGTCACTCAACTTAAAACATAGGCGTCGAATTTTTAAAAAATCTTGATTAGATTTTCAGATTTTGCGAAAATCCTTTCAAACTGCGTAAATTTGTGTTCAAGCATCACGCAAAAACGACGGAAGCGAATGATATGAAATTGGGTGTCATGATAGGTGGTCACTCAACTTAAAACATAGGCGTCGAATTTAAAACAAATCTTGATTAGATTTTCAGATTTTGCGAAAATAGTTTCAAACTGCGTAAATTTGTGTTAGCACATCACGTAATAACTGCAAAGGTGAAAAAATGATATTTGGTGAAATGATAGGTGGTCACTCACCTTAAACTATAAGTATCTATAATTTAAAAAAATCCATCAGATTTCGAGATTTTGTGAAAATCGTTTAAAACTGAGTGAATCTTTGTTCCCCTATTACGTAATAACGACTAAAGCGAATGATATGAAATTTGGTCACACGATAGATGGTTGCACAACATAAACTATAGGAGTCCAATTTTTTAAACATTTTTATTAGATTTTGAGATTTTGTAAAAATTCTCTGAAAATACGTTTATATTTCTTCAAACATCACGTAATAACGACTAATATGAATGATACGAAATTAAGTGATATGATATGTAGTTGCTAATCTTAATTTACAGGCGGTGAATTTTAAAAATATTTTGCTTACATTTTGAGATTTTTCGAAAATCGTTTTAAAATGCTGAAAAATTGTTCCAGCATCACGAAATAAAGACTGCAGGGAATGAAACGAATTTGGGTGACATGATAGGTTGTCACGCAACTTAAATTCTAGGCTTCAAATTTTTCAAAAATGTTGATTAAATTTTGAGATTTTGCGAAAAGTATTTCAATATGCGTAAATATTCGTTCGCGCATCCCATAATTACGACTAAAGCGAATGAAATGATATTACTTAGTTACTCTCTAACCTGGAATATTTTAACAATACATGAAAATTATAACTTCGCTTTGTTTACTTTGGCAACATACTACATCCATTCTGTGTACTCCTACAACGCTGACGAAAGTTCTTGCTTGTTCTTGGAAAGTTCAAGCGAAAGTTCTTGGAAATTTTCGTTCACTAACCCGTCGAGGACGGGTACTTCAGCTAGTATATATATATATACTAGATTATACTAGTATATATATATACTATTTCATATCATTCGCTTCAGTCGTTTTTGCGTGATGCTTGAACACAAAATTACGCAGTTTGAAACGATTTTCGCAAAATCTGGAAATCTAATCAAGATTTTTTAAAAATTCGACGCCTATGTTTTAAGTTGAGTGACCCCCTATCATGACACCAAATTTCATATCATTCGCTTCAGTCGTTTTTACGTGATGCTTGAACAAAAATTTACGCAGTTTGAAACGATTTTCGCAAAATCTGGAAATCTAATCAAGATTTTTTAAAAATTCGACGCCTATGTTTTAAGTTGAGTGACCACCTATCATGACACCAAATTTCATATCATTCGCTTTAGTCGTTTTTACGTGATGCTTAAACAAAAAAAGCGTCACGGACAGAATGACAGAATGACAGAATGACAAAATGACAGACAGACAAACTTTTTTTTGAGGGTCGCATCGGATTCCCGGGTGCTTGAAACGGATAGAAATCGCAAAATTTTTGAATTCCAAGAAATGTACAGACAAAAGTCTAATTTTATTTATATAGATGAAGTAATAATAAATTATACGTCTGCAATAACCCATAAATTCTACCTTGCGGGAATAATCCTTCAACCTGTAATTGCTAAAAGAAAATACCATTCCTATTTCAAGGTGCCTGAAATAAAACAGTTACCGACTCAAATAAAGAGACAAAATTTAAAACCCTTCTTTAATTATTATGACTTCTTTCAAACTTACAATATCTTATACAATTTCCTTTTTCTTACACATTAAATAATGATAACCGTGACATTATTTGTTTCTTTTGTGAATATTCAATAAGATTAATCATAAAATCTGTTTCGCGGTGAGAATGCTGGTTATATACATAGGAGAGAGCGGGGAGATATAGTGCAACTCAAGATTAAAACAAATCAATACAAAGGTCTTTTACCTTTTCTGCTGATGCACTGGTGGGGCAATTTTTATGCTTGATGGCTCGCGACATCTAGGTTGCTATATCGTAATTTTTCAGCAATTGAAGCTCGGCAACATTCACTCACTTTTAATAAAATTGCTGGTTCACTACGGAATTTTTTTCAATCATTTTTTTGAACACACTCACTCAACCACATCACTTTTGAAGTCCGTTTACTCTGAACTTCATCTCGACTCTCTCGTCTCTTCTCATCTCGTACTTCTTTTTTTCCTCTTGAGCCCCTTTTTCTTTTCGCTTTTTTTAGCAACCAATCCGGGGTTCCTTTTGCTCACGTCCCCTTTACGTGCATCATTTTCTGTTTCTCCGTTTCTGTGATTGGTTCACCGTCCTTATTTTCTACGCCTCCTAATCTACGTCTTTCTGCGTAACATTAGCCATCTGAGACAGTCTACAATAAATTTTTCTAATTTATTATGGGGGAATTTTGACTGTCCCCTCGTGACACTTTCTGGCACCTCGATGTCTGCATCTCGTAACTCAGCTGCCCACTATAAATTTCTGTAATTTATTATGGGGCAATTTTGACTTTGCCGTAGTGACAATTCTGGCTCCATGATGTCTGGATATTGTAAATTATTCTTCGTCTGTGGGCTCCCCTTTTGCACTACAATAGATATATCAATATAACAGACAAAAGTCTAATTTTATTTATATAGACTAGCTGAAGTACCCGTCCTCGACGGTTTAGTGAATGCAAATTTCCAAAAAGCAAGAACTTTCGTCAGCATTGTAGGAGTACACAGAATGAATGTAGTATGTTGCCAAAGTAAAGTTATAATTTTTATGTATTGTTAAAATATTACAGGTTAGAGAGTAACTAAGTAATACCATTTGATTCGCTTTAAACGTAATTATGGGATGCGCGAATGAATATTTACACATACTGAAATAATTTTCGCAAAATCTCAAAATTTAATCAACATTTTGAAAAATTGGAAGCCTAGAATTTAAGTTGAGTGACAACCTATCATGTCACCCAAATTCGTTTCATTCCCTGCAGTCTTTATTTCGTGATGCTGGAACAATTTTCAGCATTTTAAAACGATTTTCGCAAAATCTCAAAATGTAATAAAAATATTTTTAAAATTCAACGCCTATAAATTAAGATTAGCAACTACCTATCATATCACTAAATTTCGTGTCATTCGTATTAGTCGTTATTACGTGAAGTTTGAAGAAATCATCATTGAACGTATTTTGAGAGAATTTTCACAAAATCTCAAAATCTAATAAAAATTTTTAAAAAATTGGACTCCTATAGTTTATGTTGAGCAACCATCTATCATGTGACCGAATTTCATATCATTCGCTTTAGTCATTATTACTTAATGCGAGAACAAAGATTCACTCAGTTTTAAACGATTTTCGCAAAATCTCGAAATCTCATCAATTTTTTTTAATTAGATGCTTATAGTTTAAGGTGAGTGACCACCTATCATTTCACCCAATATCATTTTTTCACCTTTGCACTTATTACGTGATGTGCGAACACAAATTTACGCAGTTTGAAATGATTTTCGCAAAATCTCAAAATCTAGTCAAGATTTTTTTTTAATTCGACGCCTATGTTTTACGTTGAGTGAGCACCTATCATGACACCCAATTTCATATCATTCGCTTCAGTCGTTTTTACGTGATGCTTCAACACAAATTTACGCAGTTTGAAAGGATTTTAGCAAAATCTCAAAATCTAGTCAAGATTTTTTTTTTAATTCGACGCCTATGTTTTACGTTGAGTGAGCACCTATCATGACACCCAATTTCATATCATTCGCTTCAGTCGTTTTTACGTGATGCTTCAACACAAATTTACGCAGTTTGAAATGATTTTCGTAAAATCTCAAAATCTAGTCAAGATTTTTTTTTAATTGGACGCCTATGTTTTACGTTGAGTGAGCACCTATCATGACACCCAATTTCATATCATTCGCTTCAGTCGTTTTTACGTGATGCTTCAACACAAATTTACGCAGTTTGAAAGGATTTTCGCAAAATCTCAAAATCTAGTCAAGATTTTTTTTTATTCGACGCCTATGTTTTACGTTGAGTGAGCACCTATCATGACACCCAATTTCATATCATTCGCTTCAGTCGTTTTTACGTGATGCTTCAACACAAATTTACGCAGTTTGAAAGGATTTTCGCAAAATCTCAAAATCTAGTCAAGATTTTTTTTTAATTCGACACCTATGTTTTAAGTTGAGTGACCACCTATCACGACACCCAATTTCATATCATTCGCTTCAGTCGTTTTTACGTGATGCTTGAACACAAATTTACGCAGTTTGAAAGGATTTTCGCAAAATCTGAAAATCTAATCAAGATTTTTTAAAAATTCGACGCCTATGTTTTAAGTTGAGTGACCACCTATCATGACACCAAATTTCATATCATTCGCTTTAGTCGTTTTTACGTGATGCTTAAACAAAAAAAACGTCACGGACAGAATGACAGAATGACAGAAGGACAGAATGACAGAATGACAGAAGGACAGAATGACAGAATGACAGACAGACAAACTTTTTTTTGAGGGTCGCATCGAATTCCAGGGTGCTTGAAACGGATAGAAATCGCAAAATTTTTGAATTCCAAGAAATGTACAGACAAAAGTCTAATTTTATTTATATAGATAGATAGATATATCAATATAAATAAAATTAGACTTTTGTCTGTACATTTCTTGGAATTCAAAAATTTTGCGATTTCTATCCGTTTCAACGTATTTGAACGACGCTTCCCAGTGCTCAGCTTTTCATAAATTCGGCCATTCGTCGGCATGATTGAATAGAAAAGAAAGACTAGAACTACTGAAAATTCACACTTCAATGTTTCTACTGCTTTTTCTTTTTATTGCTTTCTACCGGGATCAAATTTCATCATGCTGTTATTCATTTTAACGAGAACTACACTCGCGTTACAAAATCTGCCCAGAATACAGATGTATGTTTAAATGACATTAAATTATGTAAAATATCGGTATCGGCCGATACCATAACTTAAAATAATCGGTATCGGCTATTTCTGAAAATGAATTTATAGGTAAAGTATCGGTATCGGTCATCGGCGAAAATGTGTTATCGGTCGATCCCTAAATATTAGTGAAGGCCGGCGCCTTTTTTCAATCCGCTCTCCGCAGGGCCTTGCGCATATGACGTATTGACCCAGACATCTCAAAACGTGCTTGCTTTCATCATTTGCATTCGCTGCGTACGTCATGTGTTATATCAGCGGAACGGAGCTTCCGCTACGTCACTTCAAAGCGAGAATGTTTGTTCAGTTTCACTTCTAAGCGGTGGAAGACAGGATGTTTTGACTATGTTCGAGACTTTATTAATAGGATCAGTGTTTTAAAACAATTAAGATTTGAAACAATTTATGGTAAGTCTGCGTTATATCTGTTATTTCTGTTTCAAGCTTAACAACTGTTAAAAACGAATGTCACAACCAGGGGCGTAGCCAGAAATTTTTCATGGGGGGGGGGGAGGTTACGACTACTGCAACTCACATATATGCATACATGTGTGCGATAAGGGAGTGGAGAATATACGTTTTGTATGGCAAAAAATTCCTCATGGGGGGTTATGACCCCCCTAACCCCCCCTTGGCTACGCCCCTGGTCACAACTAATGTTTAAAGGAGCTCATAATATCGGTCAGGGCTCCATGGCTACTGGGTTTGTTCACAACGCTCCGCCCTCTGACGGGGAATCCCCTGAAATGTGTCTAATTTTTTAAGCAATCGGAAAGCGTATTTTACTGAATTAATTTTTTTAACGAATCAAAATTGTTTTATTTTATATCCCTACTTTCCTAAGACAGTTGAATTAAAATTAAATATTTATATTAGGCTCATTGTTATAATCCTCTTGGTGATAATAATTACAAAAAAATTGTTTCTTTTGTAACCCAAATTTGTATCATATAATATTTAAGAACAGCAAAGTTTTTTTTAAATTGATTAATTACTGTACAAAAAGCAAATTATGTTTAGAAAAAGGATATGTAAATGTGCATTTATGAAATCGGTTCGTTTATAGGTTCAACAGCATGGAATAATTTTTAAATTCACTGAAATCACTGTATTTTATGAAGATATTAAATACTGACAGAAAAAACAAGTGACGAAATAAAAATAAATATATTTTTCTTAGTATAAATGCAGTGGGGGTTTTGTGGTTGTTTGTTCTTTGTTTATTATTATTATAATTTTTTTTTTGGGGGGGGAGGTACATATATTTGTAAAATATCATTTGAAAAAGGCGGGCAAAAGTTAAATATTGTTTAAAATTTTGTATTTTAAATAATATCTTACAATACAAATAGTAAGTTATATTTTTAAAAAGCATACGCAAATGTGCATTTATGAAAGGGTTTCTTTTATAGTAAAAATATGGAATAAATGAAAAATTCACTTAAATTACTTTATTTTTATGATCTTAAAGACTGACAAAAATTAATAAAAAAAAATAAAAAGGAATTTTTTATATTATTATTTAAAATGGTTTTTCCTTAGTTTAAACGGAATTTTTTTCTGTTCATGTTTATTCTTGCGTTTTTATTTGTTTTTCACCTATACTATTTGTAAACTATCGGTTAACAAAGCAAGCAAATGTTAAATATTATTTAAAATTTGCATTACATTTGTATACGTAATAAGCTTTTGTATTGAACTTTATAATGATCAGCCAAGTATTATAAAACCTCTAGAAAGTAAATTGTTTTATTAATTACATAAAAAAATATATTTAATATTGAAAATATTTTATTTTAAGATCACCTCGTATTTGACGAATTTAAATGATTTTAAGCAGATTATTAAAATTATTATGATTGATAAATAAAAAAAAAATAAAACGCTTAAAATTATTAAGAATTTTTTAATCTTTTCACGTGTTTAAAATATTTTTGATTAAAACAGATTTTCAATAAAATCTGTTTCAATTTTCGCTTTAATAATTTAATTCAGATACTTAAAAAAGTTGAATCTTACTATCTTCAAATTTGGCATAAATATTGGTAAAAGAAGGTTAAATAACGTTTCTTTTTTTTAAAAATGTAAAAATTCCTGTCTTAAGTTATTTAAATTTTAATGTTATAATTTTATATGAAAAGAATATTTAATTGATATA
Source organism: Cheiracanthium punctorium (assembly GCA_038373885.1). Taxonomy (NCBI): domain Eukaryota; kingdom Metazoa; phylum Arthropoda; class Arachnida; order Araneae; family Cheiracanthiidae; genus Cheiracanthium; species Cheiracanthium punctorium. The sequence continues at coordinate 1,177,761 of JAWZYV010001978.1, forward strand.
ATTACGATGTATATTTTAATAAAGACTGCTAAACACTGGATAAAATGACATAAATTTCGACTCTAGATCAAAAAGGTCTTGAGTTTGAGCCTTTTAAAGATTATTATAACATACAAACCTTCCAACTGTTTCCAAATTTTAAAAATCTGTGTCTGAAACAAATTGCTCAAAAAATCTGAAAATTACGTACTTATTTAATATGATGCTACTACATATAAACAAAAAAAAAAATCATCGATGTCTAAAAATAGGATGTCTTGAGCATTGGTTGATTTTTCATGGAATTTCTCATGATCAGTATATTTCATTTACAATAATTTTTGTATGCCAAATTTGCACCCATTCTTTTCTGGCAATTCAACTATCGCCAACCAAGGTAAAAACGCCTTATTAGCATCAACCTTATTAACATTTTTTTCAAATTATAGGGGTAGCACGCTAAAGTAAATTCGAGCAACTTTCCTTGCCGAACTAGTTTTTGGCCGATTTTCTCTGTCGTTACCTTGACTATGGCGATCTTCAACTTTTTGCATTCCGAACGGAAAAATACGAGGCCGAAATTTTGGCCAATCAGAGGGTTTTTTTTTTTTTTTGCTGCGTCATCGACTACTGTTCAAAGCTTGGCTCAAAATGATGAAAGCATTGCCGCAGGCGGCGCACAAGTGGAGTGTTGAATTAAAAGTCTGTTTTATTGGACGAATCAATTATTACTTTGATTACTATTTTGATAAATATAAGGTCACATAGGAGAAATCGGAGTCACTTTCTGTTCGCGGTATGTAACTTTACAGCATTAAAAATGATTTTACAACGACAAGAAAAAAAAACTTTGTATGCATCTTTAAAGAAATTGTCTCTGAAAATAATGATTTTTTTTTTTTCAAAGATCCATAGCAGTGAAACATTTTTGAAAAAACAAATTTGTTGGGGCTCTTTTTAAATAGAAAATGTTCTAAACTTTTCAAACCAACCTACCTATTTTTTCATGAATATTTCCATACCCATTTTTTCTTCATTATTTTTAAATTAATTTTTTAAGTATAATGGTTTATCCCCCATTTTACTGGGGCAATTCTTTGTCAGTGATGGTTTTAGGTGTTATTTTTATTTATTTATGTTTAAATAATATTAGCATTTACTTTAACTGTAATATTTTTCTGTAACATTATATTATATTTTTAACTGTAACTTTGATGTAACAGTGATGAAGAACTGTCATATTACAATGAAAAGGTGGAAGAAGTTGCGACACACGCACATACACACACACATACATACAAAAAAAACTTTTTAGAAGATATTAAGAAGGTGCACAATGCATTCTGTATTTGAAAAGCATAAATATTTTGCTGTGTTTTTTTTTTTTTTTTTTTTTTTTGATAATGATCCATTTTACATTGGGAAAATAAGCAAAATTTCAGACGAAAAAGTAGAAATTAAATTTCTGGAACAAGGTGCAGGAACGTTTTGTTAGCCCAAATAAGGCGTTTTGGAAGTAATTCAAACAAGTACATATAAAATTAAATAGAAATAATCGCTTTGTTGTTGATAATAACAGAATAAGCATAGTATACAAATAAGAAATTTTTTCCGGAAATTTTGAGCATTGAGCAGAAACAAATTGTAACAGGCTCTTAAAAACCTTACTAAATTTAAAAATCAAAGTATTTTTCCTTAAATACAACACATTAGATAATTAAAACATCTTTTTGTGTGCTAAATAATGATTGAAAATATTTATTTAATATTGTCAGGTTTTACTATTAAAAATAGGTCATATTTACCTCATACGTGACACATAATTACCCGAATCCGGGGTAATTCCTGGTTACTCAAAAACTTAAATACGAATAATAATTCAAATTTAAATAAAGTTAATATTTCAATAATTGCTACATTATTTAAGTTTACTCCATGCCAAATTAATTTTTTTTTCATTCTTCAGAAAAAATTAAGATGTTGTTTTTGATTCATAATCCCCCAGTGTGGCTAATAATTCTAAGTATCACAATTATTAACAAATCCCCGCCCATGCGATGTAAATATACCAACAAAAAGGTTATGCGATGAGGAGTTACGAAGCAACCTAAATGCGAAATCAGCGATAACTTAACATGCAATGACTATTTGACGTTGCATGGAGTGACGTTGTTGGAGAAAGTTTGTTTACTTTTGCAACCCTAAAAGATAACTTCGCCTTCAAGTCCAGCGGAAAAGTTGATCCCGCAAAAAGTTTCTCAGATTTAAACGTTGGTGTGATAACTCCATTACATTGCCCACTTGCCTTTAAAAGATATAGAATTAAGCTATGTCACCCTCTTTCTGGGACACCCTGTATAAAGTAAACTAAACTAAGTAGCACGACAGACCATTAAAAGGGCCAAAGCTTCCGATGCTCAGGACCATGACATTTCAAGCATGGGACCAGTTATACAGTAGCATATGCTCCGGCCAGATTGTCTCCCTGAAGGGTGGAGGGGGTCCTCATTGCGTATATTCCTATGCAAGATTTGCCTTCATTCTCCCGATCCACTTATACCACGAAAAGATCACCCAGCAAACACACTACTGCCCGCAAAATGGCAGCAGGGTACCCGCCGTGCTGGCAAAGTGCCGTATGCCGGGAGCACAGTACATTGCCGTCAGTTTAAAGTCACTGGAATACCAATGCCTGAAAAATGCATATGCGCCAGTACATTGCCAGTAATGGCGAAATGCCTGTCGCGCCCATGTGTCTAAAACATGCACAGCATAGTTAACGGTGTGGTACTGTTTAAAATGTACCGGGACAGCACTTTTTAGAGGAAATGGGCCAGTAAATATTTCGTAGTGTTAGCATAAAATTTCGTTATTTCATTTAAATAAGTGGGACCTATATCAGATGTCGGCTCGAGGCCGCACGTTGGCTTAATCAAACTCTGATAGGCGTTCATATTATTATTATTATTATTATTATTATTGGATGTGGGGGGTGGCGGATTAGTTCATATTGGACTTTCATATTTTAGTACTAAAACTAAAATAATACAAACAAGTTAAATATGGTATAAAAATATTCACTACACCTACAGTGAACCCCCTGCCCCCACCCACTGTATTAGGCGCCTATGTACAAATTTATAAATTTTATTCGTAAAGTCTGTATATTTTCTATTAATTTTTTATAGTTTTGTTGAAACTTTCCTGAAAACAAAATTGATGACTTTTTCCTATGCAGAGACGTAGCCAGGGTGGGTGTCCTGGGGGCTTGCCTCCCCCCCCCGAAATTTTGAATTTTTGTTTATTGGATTTCAAGTAAATTTCATGCAATTTTGTCAGAAATTCTATCGTTTTTAGCTTTCGGGCACCCCCTCCCCGAAATTTTTTCTCTCCATGTCCCTGTTTCTATGTTAAGCCCCTTTTAAAATCTACCCGAATAGAAGTGCAAAAATATAAGAAAGGAGAGCATTACACAAAGACCAGTGATGGATTTAGATTGTACTTTAGACAAACGCTATTTAGATTCTACTTTATCCTGCTTTTCTTACGAAACTTCTGGCAGGTACAAAAAAAAAAATGAGACAGACCTCTTTTCCAATGTAGAAACTGCTAGTCTAAGATTTGGCGATATTAGAATGGTTGCAATATTCGAATTGTTTTCGCAGATCTGGCTATATTTATTGAGACTATTTGTTGGTCGTTTTCAGTTCGAGATGTTATGAAAATTGGCGAGTTTCATTAAAACGGAAGTGGCGAATTTGACGTATAGTTCATAAGTTGTAGCAACCCATTCTTAAACGCGCGCTTCTGATTCCGTATGGCGTATACGTTAAACAATGGACGGATTATATTTGTTATTTGATAAATTGCGCATGAAAGTACACTTTTTAGGGTACAAAATTTTTCAGATTCCTCATTGTTGTATATAGCTTTCGAAAAGGTTAAATTGGTATTTTTAAATAGTTTCAGACGACTAGTCAGATGTCATCATTTGGAACAGTTATTTATATAAAACAAAACTGTTTCAATGATGATATCTTGTTGGTTCATAATACATTTCGAAGCCCTTGGATTTTATGTTAAAGAATTGGGAAAATAACAGGTAAATTTTAAGTTTCACTGTTTTTAATATATATACTCTCATAATATGTTTTAGTGTACAAAAGTGTTTTCCTCCTTAAAATTTAAGTCATGTAGTATACAGCAGGTAGATATAGGAATTTCTTTTCAGAATAGCTAACAAAAAATCTTTTGATCTAAAGAAAATGTACAATAAACAAAATGTTACCCTAATGTTATGTGTAACAATAGTGCAACTTTATTTATTATTACTTCCTGTAAGATTTTGATTTATATATGTATATATATAAAACTCGGCTATTCGAGCCTTGTCAGGGCCCTGAACCCCCTATTTTTTTAATTTCATTATTGCCATATTAAAAAGATATTAATCGAGTATGTCATTTTATCTTATCTTTCGTGTATTATACTGCCTTGATTGTAACCTATTTATAGAAAAATACATGGGATGCCTATTCACATCTTACCGAATATTGTAACAGTAGATTAAAGCTTTTGTGAAGTAGTATTTAAATATATGTAAAATTATGTCGCTATTTTGGGGAACACATTTTTCGGACAATTTTCAATAAAGGGCGGGGGATAAAATGACATCATAATGACATCAAATAGTCATTATATAAATATTAAACCGTAAAGTACTATAGTTCATTTATAAAATCTCTAACTCTGAAATATTGAAATTCTCTCATAAAAAAAAATCTTTTGCGACTACAAATTTGTAAGAAAATTGCAGTTTATGAAAACTGCACACAATTCACTAATGATAGGCGCACATAATTTGCAAACGATTGACCAACGGATTTTGCTGTTTTTATCTTTCATTTATGTTGTTTTTTATCTTTTAAAATGTTACCCTTAAGGAATGTTTTTCTTTTGCGGGGTGGGGTTGATGAATAAGCCCCCTACCCCGAATCTTCCACTGGCTCGTATTTTAATTATAGCAGCATTACCGTAAATAGGCACTAATCCGGTACCGTGCCATTATATTGTAGTCACTGTTAAGATACCAGGCCTGTGCCTTTACTTTTAATAATAGCCGGCACCCGGCCGTTTCATTTTGGGCATTATAAACTTAATGGTCCAGTGCCTTTATTGTGAGTAACGGCCGGCACATGCCAGGAGAGTGCCGATGCCGTCCCGGGCTTCTGGCAAGGTACTTCTCGGGCGACCACTTTTGGTACGATTCAGTTACTTTTTGCAGTGCCGGGCCGGTGCTGGACGTAAAAGCAGAAAGGCACTGGAAAGGTACTCCGCCAGCAGGTGTGTGTTTGCTGGGCATGGCCAAAAATCTGTGCCAAAGAAAGCTCAACCAAATCTGAGAATCGAAAATAAGCCTGCCTACCGGGTACTTTTTTCTATTAAGTAAAATTGTATTGAAAAATCTATTTTAACTAAAATGGGATATGAATTCAAAAAATTTAAATGCAGTTTTAATGAAATTCAATGTAAACTTTAAAACATTGGTAAATATAAGTGAAATTTTGGTAAAAATTGCATTTAAGCCACACTTACTGTAATTAATTATAATAAATATTTTCTGATAATATTTATTCTGTACATAACTAACATATTTATATGTATTATGTACCAAACGTTTTGTCGAATTTTATGTAGTTATTAAATTATTTCAATTTTTATTTTAAAAACTCAGTATTTTCACTGGAAAAAATTACATGTTTTGAAGAAACAGTGGTCATAAATTCAATAAATAAACCCAGAATTAGTGTATTTTGCTTCATAATACAGCTAGTAATGATCAAAATATCCTGGCAAAACTCCAAGAAAATGTCTTAAATACATTTTCAGGTATTACATTTAAAAGAAATAAAAAACACACATAAAATGTTACTCATAAGACGTGACGATCGTTTCGACCAAAAAATTCTTTTGGTCTTCATCAGACAAAGCCCTATGTCTCACTAAGGAGAGGTAACTCCTTATTACATTTATTGTAAAAAAAGTTAACGAAAAACACACTTTTTCAAAAAACGCGTTTAAAGTTTTTTAATACTGTGCAAAATATTATCTTTACCGTTCATTATTTCTTGTATAACTTAGTTTCTAGTTACTGTAAAAACAAAAACAAAACGGCATTGGAACCCTAATCATGTCACCTATAAAATAAATAAAGAAAAAAAGGAAACAACTAGTTTTGGGCAGTCTTAAATCTGTGGCATGGTAGCGGAATACTATACAAGATACAACCTCATGCGAGCAGCTCGCCTTTTTGGCTTAGAGCTACTATTCCTCCGGAGGATATACATATTTTTACTATGAATACATATAATAATTTTAAATGTTTAAAGTATTTAATAATCTTTTCTCGTTCAGTTTATTGGAAGATTTTAACAGTTTTATAAGAGTCTTAAAGTCCAAAAATCAATGTAGCAATTGTCTTTTTTTATTGCCTTCGTCGCAATTGATGCAAGCAAAGTCTTGAGTTGATGAGCATTATCGTGCTTCATGGCTACCTGAGCATTTCCTACAGGTAGCTATACTGTTCTTTTTCCTGCAGAAATTAGCTACATGACGAAATCCTTGACGATAGTAACAACGTTTAATGTTTATGGACAGCTGCGGAAAAAAACCCGCCCACTTCCCCTTTATTTAGCCGTCGTTCGTCGTACAGCTAAGTTATATATGCCATTCGTTTGCAAATAACGTATACTTTGATTTACTATTAATTTAATTTGCATAAGGGGCCGTCTTCAAATTTAATTCTGCATCAACTTCGTTTTTCTCAATAGCATCACTCAATTTTGACTTAAACGAAATAAAACCTTCAAATTTCCCTAATTATAGATTTTCACCAATTTTTTACGATAATTTCCGGAAGTATTGGCAATTCTTTTTTGTGCTATTTTGGGGGACTTTCTGCAAATTGAAAAACGCTATTTGTAGTTTCCGAACTTTTCGCTTTTCATTAATGTCGCTCGCGATAGTTAAAAGAAATAAATATTATGAGATTATCAGGGGTAGCAATTAGAATATTTAGCCCTTGTTCAAATGAAGCCAAAACTTTCTTGGTCCACATACATGATTTAAAGAAAAAAAAATGCAAAACGATTGCTTAAAATTTTGGAAATCTTTCTAATATTGAATTGTTATTGAGTATGAAGGTTCTCTTAGACAGGTGAAATGTTGCCAGTAGTGAGAATCTCTTTGCTGCTTTTCTGACTACAAGCATGAATGTTACCCAGCTACGGTCGAATCTGAAGAATGGTTTAGTGATTGAAAATTTGTTTGAATTTCCTGTAAAAAACGCAATCGCTTTTTTGCCAACCCAATATTATCATTGTGTTTATTATTTCACTTTCTTCATTTAATATTATCGTCTGCATCGTGCAATATTTTGATAAGACTTTTGGCGGTATTTTAATTTATAGTCAGATGAAAATTTAGACAGAAAAATTTGATTTTGAATGTTTGATAAAGTATGGGGAAGTCCAACGACCTGATGCTTTAGATATTAAAAAAGGTCAAATTCATGACTGGAATGTTGAGGATGTTGGTTTTTCAGAAATAGCACATTGTATTGGAAGGCATACATCTACTGCATCTAATTATATGCTTGAAAAAAAAATATATGGCGGAAATAGTAGCAGACGCAATAATAGACGCTTTATAGAATCATCATTAAACTGTACAAGCCTCCAATTTATTTGTTTCAAAATTTGCTAAATTTTAATACTGCTAACTTTTACTATTTTGTGCAAGAGAAATCTAATTTACGTTCATTTTGCGCAATTTAAAAATAAATCACTTAATGAATTTATATATGGTCCCTTAACTAATGAATCTAACATATTTTATTTAATATAAATGAAACTACTGAACTTAAAATTTGAAATTTTGCACAGCCATGTTATATTACTTTCGGAATCTATTTCTATCGAAATTTGGCTAGGCCGCTATTCACAATTTTTTTGAATATTAATTTAATAATCCATAATTCATAATAATATTTTATTAAAAATTATGACTTTTTTTATAGGACCTTTCAAATCTATTTCAGAAATGTTTGCTAAATCCTCATTGGATTGTGATATTTTCGTAAGAGATCTTGCTGTTTCATTATTTTCAGCTTTTACCAATGTATAGCATCTACGAGTCTGGTTCATTACAGTCTGATATTTCTTTTTTGATACCATTTACAGCGTTTGATTTCATACGTAGATACTGATGACTGTTTCGGCTTGATTATATTACTTCATAATCCTCTACTGGCAATAACACTGTTGAATTCAAACTGCTTGTAATACTTGTTTTAGGGACTTTATTGAAATTCTTTGGACCTTATGTAGTTTATAAAGTACTGATCTCAGTTTCTGAAGCAAGATTTTGTGGTTGTAGGAAAATCAAATGGTTTCTCATTTGTAATATTTTTGTGAATAATTTACTGTGTAGATCATCTCGTAAGTTGGCTTTTGATAGTAGATCTTCAATTTCTTTAGTTATTTCTATCTAACATATTATGTTATTTGCAGAGTCTATAAAAGCAGACGAGACTTTTAATTGCTCAGATTTTATAGCTGATAATTGAGAAAGGGAATTGAGAAAGAAAACTAAATCACTTAGCACCAAAGGTTACATCGGTTTCTACAAGCTTAGCAACTTCATCATTATCAATCTCATCCACCTTTTGAAATTATTATTTATAATTATCATGCCAATGAGCTCTGTTAAAGTATTGGAGTTACCGTAAAGTAATGTCTTTCTTTACCTACCAGTAATGTCTTCTTTACCTATATTACCTAGCTGAAATTGATGAAGCTAATAAAACGAAATTTGACTGGTATATGAAGCTTGTAACGGGGATGATTTATAAGCACAGACCTCAAAATTCGCAACTTCCGTGTGTGTAAGGTGCCAAGACGTTCTTTCCTCTAAAAGAAAGAAAGCAATTTTTTTTCATAATGTTCTAATTTTTACATATGTATTTTGAAAGAACATTTATCTATGAAATTTTAATCATTTATCTATGAAATTTTTGCTGCAAAATGAATGTATTCTTTTGGTACAATTGCTTAGCCCGGTGGTTCTCAACCTTTTAACGTCGCGTCCCCCCTGACAAAGGCTAACTTACGGTGGCGCCCCCCCCTCAAATTTTTCAGCATATATTCGTTTTTTAATCTTTAACAATGAACATTTAGTCGAATTTTCTACAAAATAATGTAATCAGTAAAGTTTAAATGAACATTTTAAGCGAAAGTGGATATATTTTTGAGTAAAAATGATAATAAATAAGATGATTTTTTTAAAAACATGCATCACTACTTGTTCTTTGTATTTCTCCCCCCCCCCTTGCAAACGCTCTGCGCCCCCCTTGGGGGTCGCGCCCCACAGGTTGAGAAACGCTGGCTTAGCCATTAAAAGCTTGTTACAAATTTATTTGTTCGAATTTATTTAAGAAAACGACATTAATTTGCGGTTCACTTAATGCTTGATAACGTACTTTACTTTGGTAAAGATGGATATTTTTTTCCGTAGCATGTGTTACATGCTCATGGTAAATTAAAATGGGGATTTTGTTTCATTTGTTTTTCAATCATTTTTCCTGAAGTTAAAAAAAAAATAGATTATATCGGGAATTCTTTCAGAATTATTGCTTTTGATATGGTTTATCTTTCTTGTTATTGTTTTTCAGATTCAGGAAAAACGCAAAAATGTCTTCCGGTGAAGGTGACCTATCTACCTCCAATTCAAGTACCACCTCATCCAGTCCCGACACATCAAGCGATCCTCAAATATCTTCCAAAGATTCAGCAAAAAGTACGATCGTAGAATCGCAGAGTGAGTCTTCCATTCCATCAAGCAACAACAGGTTTTCCCAGACTGTTTGTCAAAGTTATGAATCGACTACTTTAACAAATGAAAGCAACATATCTCGCGTTGATTCTGGTTGTGAAAGTAAAAAGTCTCTGGATGATTCACCCAGCACCGTGACTTCAGAGACACGAGAAGAAGACTGGAATTTCAGTTTCCTCGATGTTAAATCGGACCCAAATTCTGAATCTGATAACTCCAAAGTTCTGCATTGCAAACCTGGCGAGACCAGAAGTGCCTCCATGTTCCAGCTGACATTTATAAACGATAAGGATCTCAGTTCAGACGAAATTGAATCGGAAATAGATTCTAAATGGGAAACGGATTCTCAGTCGGATAGTGGGAACTTCGGTAATTCCGAAAATGGAAACAGCAAAAGTTCCTCCATGGTTCCGCGTTCCCTTAGAGATCTTTGTTCATCAGTTGCTGTTTCATGTTCCGATTCAGGAAAATTTAGTAGCAGTGACGCATTTCCTTGTCCTAAACCTAGTAAAACTTCCTCAGATATGCTTGACTGTGAAGAAAAATCATCTGATCCTAAAATTACTAACTGCTGCGTCACAACTCAGTTATCGCAGTCCACATTGAATGATCTAAGCAAAAACAGCTTAGTAAAACACACAGATGTAACTTTCCCACATAATGAAAGCATGCTTCGATTTGAAAAGCCCTTTGAAAATAACTTATTTAAACCATTTCTGTCAACAGCTTCGACAACAGACAGATTCAGTAGTAATTTGACTTCCAACTCGGGTAAGTTTTCGTTTTCGAGTGACGTCTCTACATCGGACGGAGTTACTTTTTTGTCCAGTGCATCTTCAGCAATTCCCGTAGCTGCTGCAGAAATTGCACATGTGTCATCAAATGAATCTGGTCTTACTAAGTCAGTTATGGATACTTTACCGTTTAGCTTCAACTTACCTTCAAGATCATCTGCGAGCACTGCACTTCCAGTCCCAGAATCTCCGTCCATGAGCTCAGAACCTTCTTCTCTTGGCACTATTAATACTATGTTTATTGCAACGACTTCGTCAGATTGTAGTTTGACTCCAACTCGTTTGTCTTTTGGAAATGCAATTTTTACATCGAATAGTACTACTTTGCCGTTTAATTTTAACTTTAGTTTAGCTTCAAAACCATCTGCTTCTTCATCAACGAGCGCAAGCTTTTTTGCTCCAGCATCCCCATTTTCAAGCACAAGAATTTCTTCTTTTGGAACTACTAATAATACGTCTACTGCGACGGTTTCATCGGACTGTGTTTCGACTCCGAGCCGTTTCTCTATGGGAAATGCATTTTTTACATCAGTCAACACTACTTTGTCGTTTAAATTTAAAGGCAGTTTAGCTTCAGAAATATCTGATTCTGGATCGACAAGCACAAACTTTTCTGCTTCAGCATCTGCAAGCACAAACCTTTCTCTTTCAGGATCTTCATCTACGAGCACGTCTATTGTAATGACTTCTTCATCGGATTGTGTTTTGACTCCAAGCCATTTCTCTTTAGGAAATGTGTGTTCACCAGCAGTCACGTCCTCCTCGTTATATAAATCTTCAGTTAGTGTTCCGATGTCCAGCTCAAGTTATTCCTCTTTAGGAATTGCCACTTCTGCACCAGGAACAGCTTCTTCACCATTCACTACAGCTTCATCAGTATTGGCTTCTGCTTCAACAGGTATGAATCAATGTTCTTTTACAAAGATCTCTTTTGTCTCATAGCGTGACACTATCACATTAAGCTGTGACATGTAAACATTCAAATGTGATGCCCATTTGTGAAGGGGCAGCCGGTAGGGAGGGGGAATTATTAACCCTAATAACGATACCCTAGGCACCCACGCCCATGCTGGTAATCGAATCAGGTTCCAAGGTGTTGTAGAAAAGGTGCGTTAGCCACTGCACCACTTGGGTGGCCCCTTTTTACAAAGTGTCAGTCATGACAGTTAGCATGTTGGAAACTACCCCTGTTTTATTTTTCGGAATTATCTAAAGCTTGCCTCGGTTGGAAATTCCATTACTTTATTAGATAGAAGTTATATAGATAATGTATGTAATTTTTATAGGATTTTCTTTTAAGAATTCATATCATGCAGTGTTAAAAAACTTTGTTACTAAGGATTTATTAATAAAATTATCAAAATGCTTCCTTCTTACCTATAACTTATATTATCATTTTTTAACACAAATTTTAATAATCCACATTATACATATGGCTAACCGAGTTGAATGGTGGGTAAAGCACCGTACTCCGGTTTCGGGTTCAACTCCCGGCGGCCGGAGTTCGATCCCCGACTGGGCGTGGTTGTCATGTTCGTCCCTTCATAGGGGGCAACGTTGGCCAACCTACTAGGTACCCCCATAATAAAGTGGCCAACACCTTCGGGCCGTTGTCAGGGACAATGCCTAGTCGGCAAAGTACCCGCCCGTTAGAAAAAAAAAAAAAAAAAAACATTATACACATGTAGTGCTAATATCGAATAATGCTATAAGGTTAATGTCTAAATATAGTTATATAGTTATGCACTAATGAAGTAATATATGCAACGTAACTGGCAAATGAGTAAAGTAAGGTAGCAAAAAAGATTGCCAAGAAAAAATAAATGCTCTCAATAATTTTTAAAAGTGACACTTTTTAAATATGTATACGACCCTGTATAAAAAAAATCCCAGATATTAAAATATGCTCCGTACACTAATTAGTTGATGTACAAAGTTGCGCATTTATGTACTAAAAATGTCAGAAGTAGGAAGATAACATATATGGTATGCAGAAATTTTATAGACTTACCACGCGTTCGACTTATTATAAATATTATCCAAAATAATTTTTTCAGGTCTATCAGAGTATTTCGATGCATAATTATTAATATGTTTAACAGCAAAAAAGATTATGTTAAGAGAAAATAAATGTTCTCAATAACTTTTAAAAAGTGACACTTTTTAAATTTGTATACGACCCTGGTTAAAAATGTCCTCACAGATATTAAAATATGCTCCTTATACTAATTAGAGTATGTACAAAGTTGGGCATTTATATACTAAAACTGTCAGAAGTAGGAAGATGGCATATATGGTATGCAGAAATTTTATAGACTTACCACGCGTACGACTTATTAATAAATATAAATACTGTGCAACATAACTTTTTCAGGTCTATCAGCGTATTTTGATGCATCCCTATTAATATGTTTAACAGGTGATCATAATTTTTAAAAAGATTTTTTATATTATTAGGGTGACCAAAGTGGCTTCGTCTAAGAGCCACAAATGATGAATATAGAAATTCTAGAGCCAGATGTAAGTTTGTAGAATGTAAATTTGCTATGTTTGTTTAGCTCTTCCCCACTGGGCTAAATTACCTTAGTAAAATAAAATGAAGAAAAATCATGTTTCTGAGGGCTGAGATGTTTCAAAATGTTTTTAAATCTTACATATTTTTATTAAAAGTATAAAAAAATGCTTTTTCTTTAAATTGCCCCTTGTAGAAAATTTTACATCACTTCAGAGTAGCCTTTTACTTTCTTGTACATTTTGTTTAGCTCTTTCAAAAAGAGCCGTTTGGGGAAGAAAAAAAACTACTTCCCACCGGGTATGTGTTGAGGTTTGTGAAGTCACTACATATTATTATACTCGTATTCTGAATTCAGATTCGTATCTCAAGTCAGAAAAAAGTGACTTAAAGATGGCTCGTATAAAAAAAAACTCGTTTGTTAGGTATCCACTAGTATCTCGGTGTGCCAGTCTAATCCGTGCATTTTAATGAATGCTTGAGAAGTGTTTTTGCAGCCCTAGTTTTATTTGAATTACCCTTATTTTTATCTCAGTTCAAAGTTTTAATTAGTACTTTTTCTTTTCAGGGAATAACTCGGTGCAAGTCTCATCATCAACCACTTGGACTACTCGCATTAATCCAGATTGTCGTATGAATTACCTGGACATATTTTCTTTTCATTTCATCAAACTTTTACAGGAAAATCGTTTCCACGATGTAAATTTGCAATGCGAAGATCAGATATACCTAGCTCACAAGTGTATCTTAGCCGCCAGGTCCGATTTCTTCAAAAGATGGTTCACGCGAAATTCGGCTAGTAGTAACTCAAACCAAATATTGATGTGTGATCTCAAGCCAAAAACTGTGCACACGTTACTAAAATTCATTTATTCAGGAACACTTACATTTCCGGTGTCTGAGGACGAGATCTGCGAACTGTATGTAGCATCTTTCAAATATGAAGTTCCCTCTTTGAAGGAAATATGCGTGGATTTGATGATTGAGAATTTAGACAAGACGAATTTCGTGAAACTACTGAAGCTTTCCAGTGAGGAATTCTTTGATATGAAATTAGTTCTGGCGATAGTGAATTTTGACATAGATAGAAATTATTTAATGAGCAAAGATGATTGGAAACGGATTGCAGATGAAAATCTCGAATTTATGGAGATTATTCCCAGGATGCGTCTTGTAAAACCAATGGCTGAGAAGCAAAATCTTCGTAAGTTCTTTATATCATTTTCTCTTTCTATTCTATGATGTGATATTGTTTTTATTAGTTTTAGCTTAATGCTATTCATTACGTTCTAAAATTCAATAGAAAACGCTTAAACGCGTTGACGTAATGTCCATATAAAAATGCCAGCATTGCTTACCTAAAAATAATTGATACTTTGAAGTAACTATTTTTTGTGTAACAGACTGTATTATAAATTTTATAAAAATGTATTTTTGTAACGTGAAAAATATATTATTTTTAGTCGTGTAGTGTCTCGAGAAAATACTTTTGCAAGTTCTATAAAATTTTTAAACATTGTTATCCCCCAATATTAAGCTGATTCCTCATTTGCATAATTTAATAATGGCTTAACAAGATTTAATAAATGATTTTAGTCGCCAAGAAGGCCAAGTGAGCAAAGAAAAGCAGTTATGGAATTGCTTCTAAGTTGATATTTACGTGATCTAAATGAGCCTTTCCCATTTTTATATTATTGTGTATTCATTATAAACATATATTTTATGGATGCAAATTAAATACATATGCATACTTTTAAAAATTGAAAATCAATCGATACCTTGATGGCAGAGCCATTAATCATGCGATATTAAATGGGTTTTTTTTCGCTTTTGTTTACGGATTCAGCCTTACACTTTCTTAATTTTTTCTTCAGCTTCCTTCGTTTTCCACATGGTGACCAAGGATGAAAAGTCCAGTCCTCTGTCCAACGCTCTCCGACATGGTTCTGCAAATGATATGCGGGTGAATGTTGTGACTTCACTGAATATAATTGTGCTCGTATTCTGATTTCAGATTTGTATCCAAAGTCAAAAAATTTGACCTATGATGGCTCATATCTAAAAACACTCATATGCTGAACCACTAGTATCTCGATGTTCCACTGTATTCATGCAAATTTATGAACGTTTGCAAAGTATTTTCGCACCCCCACTTGAATTACCCTGATATTTATCTCAGTTCACATTTTAATTAGTATTTTTTTTTCAGAGAACAAATCGATGCAATTCTCATCATCACCCATTTGGACTTCAAACCGCACGACAAGTCATCGCATCCATCACTTGAACTTACTCTCTTTGAATTTGGGCTCTCTAAATGGGAAGGAAGATTATTACACTGATGTGCATCTCAAGTGCGGTGAACAGATATTCTCAGCTCATAAGTGTATCTTGGCAACTAGATCCAGATTTTTTGGTAGAAAGTTCGTATTATCCAGTACTAGCAACAGAATGCTCGATCGAGAATCGGCTAATAATAAAGCAGAAGAATTTATTATAGATGATATGAAACCAGAGACTGTGCGCATGCTTCTAAAGTTTATTTATTCAGGAACACTTACATTTCCGGTGTCTGAGGACGTGATCTTCGAACTGTATGTAGCATCTTTCAAATATGAAGTTCCCTCCTTGAAAGAAATATGCGTGGATTTGATGATTGAGAATTTAAATGAGACAAATTTCTTGAAACTGTTGAAGCTTTCCAGCGAGGAATTCTTTGACAGTAAATTAAGAATGACGATAGCAGATTTTGTCGCAAATCGTGATTATTTACGTAACAGAGATGATTGGAAACGCTTTGCAGATGAAAATCCTGGATTGTCATCTGCAATCAAGATTATTCAGAGAATGAGTTTTGAAATACCAATGCCTGAGAAGCAGAATATTCGTAAGTTGTTTATTCTATTTTTTTCTATTCTATATGTAAAGGGTTTTCCAATAAGGATGATACAATTTTAAATGGTTGGAATGGCAACACTGCGTATTTTTTTTTTGGCATTTCTTGTGTCATTTGTGTTTAGTATGCTTCGCCATTTAATCATGGAAAGATACACGCTTGAACAACGTTTTCTAAATTATTAAATTGTTTCAACAAAATCAGTGTTCATATGTGAATACTGAGAGAAATTTGAGAAGAATTCATGAACAACATAATTCAGTTCTTGTGATTTCTTTCTTTGGGATATGTTAAGCTACAAGTTTATGTTGATAATCCAATAACAACTGAGCAATGAACAACCAACATTGAACGTGTTATTCGTGAAATAACACCAAATTAATGTGAAAGAGTCTTGGAAAATTGGGTTGACAGAATACGGTATGTACAGAGAATCGTGGTGCTCGCATGAACGATATTATTTTCATACGTAATGGTATAATGTAAGCTTTCATAAAAAATAAAAAAAATTGTGTCTCGCTGAATAATTTATGTGTTTCTTTTTTAATATTGAAATTCTATCACTCTTAATGGAAAACTGTTTAAAAGGGTCAGTCAAATGAAAACGAGGCACATGGATAAAAAGTAAACAAACTATTAATTATTACAAAAGTGATCTCTGTAACTGTTAACCCTGCTAGCAGTTTTGTACGCTCTATGTGGCCCGTGGTAACCCAAGCAAAATTGCTTGAAGGGAATAAGTTAATCCGACTATGAGACAAAACGGTCAATGTCTTGAAAATGTTTGACTGTGGCCTGTGGTACCATAATTGTACCCAGGTTTGCACGTCTTCGTCCGAAGCAAATAGACACCATTATGTCCTAACAGCCAAGAATGTTGATAGACTGCCATCATTCTGTTTCGACTGAAGACCCTGTCAGTCTTGTCTTGCCTAAGCTCTCTGGGAAGCCCTTATAAATACAAAATCTCCTAATTTCAGTATTTTTAAAGCCCTCAAGAAATACTTTCGTCTACTTGCTTTGGACGAAAAGGTGAGCGTATGGGCACAATTATGGCTTCAATGTCAACCGTTGACATTTTTTCCATGAAGACATAGACCGTTTTGTATCTCATTTTGACAGCTAATTCTTTTGAAATAAGTAATAGTTTATTTACTCTTTTTAACCATCTGTCTCCTTTTTATGAGAGTAGTTTCTGATGATGTTATTCATTATAGTGTAGCTCCTTTAAAAACATCTCTAAAGCAATATGTATTATCTCGGCTGAATGAGGGTATGCGATCAAATTGTCGGGGAATCCTTGGGAAATCGTCCGAAGACGCACAATATTGCTCCCGCTTGGATTTTCCATGGACCATCTCCCGAGAGGACATCCCCAACGTTGAATGGAAGTCGCGCGCCAAAGTCGGACGGGTGAAATAGGAGTCCCGTGAAGACGGCCGAGATATGAGATATTCTCAAATTGAAGGCAAAAATTTTATACGCAATGGCGTGCTGCCATATCAGCAATGTTAACATTGCTTGTTTGAAAATAACTGATATATTTTAAAATATAACTGATATTTTAAAATAGCTATCTTGTAACAAATTCATTTATAAACTTCAGATAAATATGCTTTCCTTTAAAACAACAACAAAAAAAAAGATAAATCGTGCCAAACACATAGATTATAAAACACTTTCCAACACAAAAATATTTATGAGATAAATTTGGCGATGTACTTTCCTTAAAACTGGCGAGATTTCTCAAATAAGATAATGTTCCTGGGAGGAAAAATGTTTGGTTTACGGAATAAATATTTTATATAACTATAACTGTGATTAATTGTTTTTGATTTACTCAATACTCATTCAGTATGGTTATGAAAGCTATTTTTCCTTATGTATTAAGTTTTCTTTGTCGGTATGGTGAAACTTTAGATATAGTGAACGAAATTTGCGAGTCTCCGGAGTTCACTCACTACTGAGTTGACCAATCGAGATATGTATAATTAGCCTGTTTACTCGTGTATAGCGCGCATGCGTGTATAACGCCCACCCCGTACTTCCCCCCGTATAGCTGAAATTCTGTTATTTCGTCCACGACGTGCACTATAATTTTGACGTGTAAATGATTTTGAAAGTGACTGGAATTTTCAATTAAGTGGGTGAAACTGAAGACGATATCGTTTAAGAGGTCACTGATGGTGTTAGTGATGACAAGAATTGCGATGATAAGAAAAGTAACCGCAATGAGAATTGCTAAAGAGTGTTAAAAAATAATGTTACTAGCAATCTAGTATTAAATAAAGTGCAACAAGTGAAATAAAAATGCTGCGAGTACTTTTACTGAGAAAGATTTTCCAGCTTTATTACCTACTCTGAATAAATTTCTTGATGGACACATATATCGTGTATTACAGTGGCGTAGCGAGAAATTTTTCATGGGGGGGTGGGACTACTTCAACTAATATATATGTATAGGTGCGCGTGATAAAGGAGTGAAGAATATATATTTTGTATAGCAAAAAATTGCTTATGGGGTGGGGGGGTTATGGCCCCCATAACCCGCCCCTTGGCTACGCCACTGGTGTATTACATCAGAAGTAAAATTTATTCCGTGTATAACTCTCACTCAGATTTTTTGCCTTAAATTTTTGAAAAAATGTGCGTTTTATACATGAGTAAAGCTTGTTTTACATATGCGAATCTATTGATTCTTGCCAGAAAAGGCATTATATTTCATGTGTCTGACATATTTTATCCTTTACGCTTCATTTTTATTTGTGTTTTTCAGGTATGTCACTTCAATCTTCTAACACTTCAGCTTTCACCTCGGATAACAGACTTTCAAAAGGGCCACCACCACTTCCTTCGGACTCGTCACGACTAGTCCATTTCGAGGGTCTCTCTCAAGACTTGGGCGGCTTACTGGACAAAAAGCTCAATCCCGACGTCTGCCTGACGTGCAAAGGTCAGACATTTCCTGCCCATAGGACTATCCTGGCGGCCAGATCGGACTACTTTGCTCGACTATTCGAAAAGCAGATTGCAGAAAGGGGCATAAAAGAAATCTCTTTGAATGATGTGGAACCGGAAGTTCTCGGGATATTGCTGAAATACGTATACACAGGGAAGCTCCAGGAGAAGCTTCCGGAGGACATTGTATGCCAGCTTTATGCGGCCGCTCGCAAATACGTGGTTAGGTGTCTCTGGAAAGCGTGCTTAGATTTAATGATAAGCACTTTAAGCGAGAAGAACTACTTGAAGTTCTTAAAGGTGGCGCACCACGACGGCAAACTGAAAGAGAAGGTGACTCGTTTCCTCACAAAAGATCGAGAAGATTTGCTGAAGAGCAATGATTGGTTGAAGTTTACTAACGAAGAGCCATTCATCGCCTTTGAAGTCCGTTATATGAAGTATGTTGAAGAAATTTCGATAACGATAATTCAACAATCTACAATGGACATTCAAAAAGTAAGTTACACTTGTTCCTCCACGGATGGCAACATTGCAAAACAAGACCGAAGCTTAATAAGATGATAGTTCAGCTCCACGGCTTCCAACGGTTGCAATTTCATTCGGATAGTGACAATCGTTGGTGCGTACTACGAGAAGGAAATGCCGCGTAAACTGGAAGCTTACTCCAAGGGGTGCCAGTTCGGGACTGTACGGTGGATGCTGCCAGACCTCCCATCCAAAGCTGCGAGCCAAATCCTGTGTTGTGCGTGCCTTGTGAGGTCTTGCATTGTCATACAAGAGAACAATGCCTTTGCTTGAAGCATTTTGCCCACAATAACGTAGTGTGCCGCGTACTTCAACGTTGGAGTAGTCTTCCGGGAGTAGTTTATGCGGCATTTACTTCTCGTAGTACGCAGCAACGATTGTCACTATCCGAATGAAATTGCTACCGTTGGAAGCCATGGAACTGAACTATCGTCTCATTAAGCTTCGATCTTGTTTCGCAATGTTGTCATCCGTGGAGGAACATGTATAGCTTACTTTTTGAATGCCCCTAGTACATAGTAGTACCTATATATATTGTGCCAAATTAAGGACTGGTACTTTTCTAATAATTCTGAGGTTCTATTGCCTGCATAAAAAAATATGCCTATATAAAAAAAATCTTAACAACCCTTCCCCCCCCCCTTCCTATTATTTATATTAGATACTTACTGGTTTTACATAGAAAAATTAATATGTTCCTGACAAAGTAAAGAATATGTTGTTTTGAGCAAACGGCTGTAGACTTAGTTCTCTGCTGTTTATCAAAACGTAAATCACGGTTTGATTTTAAATGCCTTTTATTATTCTATAAAAATATTCTGATAGAAGTACAGTGTGAATTTCTAATGTGGGGGTTTTCTGTGGGCATAATAAACTTGGAAAGAGACACGTTTCCACAAAGATGGCTTCACAAAGAAACTTGGGGGCCTCCGTGACTTACAAATGTATAGTAGGAGGATAAGTCTGAAAGTAAGTCTTCTCTGGCGACTGTTGTCAGACGTGTGTATGAAAGTCGAAAAATATAGTGAAACATTAAAGATTAGACGTAACTTTATTTTCCGTATAATTACCAAGCACTTAAAGACATTTGTCATTACAGCTTTATGAACTTCAATATGCCCTCCAGGGGAAAAAACAGATCTCTGCATATGGAAGAAATGTTGAACGACTTGTGTGACTTCAGCATTGCTTCCAAAACGCCTCCTGCTGAAATTTTACAAAGCTTCTTCAGGATGGAAGTCACCGGTTGCAAAATCAGGACTGTATGGTGGATGATCAAGGTGCTTCCAGCCAATCATCTCCGCTGCATTCTGTCTTGTTTTTATAGATTATGTGGGGCTTAGGCACTTCTGCTTCTACAGCATTTCGTATCAACCCCAAATCAGATTAGATGAATAGCAGAAGTACATTGCAAGGGTGTTAATTTTTACCACTTAATTCCGAAGAGTTCATTTCTACCTCATTCGGGAGCCGATGGATGGCAGCACTACCGATCGTTAGCGGGACTTCTTAATTTTGAAGTAAATACCAAGTAGAAGACCTCAAGGCTTAGTTTTGCCACCCCTAGTGGTATCGTTTTGTATTTGAACTTGGAGGACATTGCGACCACGATGTATTTAACGTGTTTTATTCACCATTGGCGAGCACGGTGGTCTTTGGATGGTCCCAGGATCGAACCCACAACCTTTCGAGATTGATGCCTCCCAACCGGGCTACATTTGTTTACACATCTTATCTGGCCCGTAGACTTCTACCAATCGGTTATGGATTTCATCTCCTACTACACGTGACCATTCGTAGCGAACAATCACTCTCACTACCTCCTTTGACGTGGAATTCAAAACGCACTTCCTCTCCATATATACCAGGAACAGATTGAGAGGCTCGTCTCCGCTAACAGCACTCACTGTGACAGCACTATCTGCTTGATCGCGGTCGAACGATACCCAATGATGTATCAGTGTCTTTTGCGTACAAACGCTGTCTTGTTTCTTTCATTGCTGTTCCATTTCCTCAAGAAAACTAGAGAAGAAACTTACTTTCAGATTCAATCTCGTACTTCGTAGCAAGCATATTAATGAACTACACCGTTAATTATGTAATTTTACTACATTGAAGTGGTCTCACTTAAAATATTTAGCTGTTCATTCGGTTTTAGTATACAATCGAGTGTGTGAAAAAAACATTGATCTCAAGAAAACGGTTTCAGTACATTGATGGATAAAACAAATTTTTAAAAAATCTTGTTTTGAGAACATCGATGCCGCATCCCTACAATCAACCATTTGAGATAAATGACCCAAATCTATTTGAATGTAGCTACTAAGTGTGCAACAAATATATTTCCAAGAACACCCAAATCAACAATTTTATTTAATGCTACTTCACGATCACTCTCTCTTTATTCTAAAAAAAGTTAAAGGCCGCTGTCAAAGCTTGTTGACCTATCTCCTCCTAAACCGTGGGGATTTGAGTTTCGACTAAGGTGACCACACATTCGAAAAATTCCGAGGAACCTGATAAGCTGACTTAAATTTCGAAAATCGAATTATATTAGAAGATATTAATAAAAAACTAAAAAAATAAACATAATGGTTGCCAGATTTGGCGTAAAAGCATTCATTCCTTTGCAAAAAAAGCGTTTCCAAGTATGTAGAATCGCGTGAAATTCACAAACATGATGTGCAATTATACCCATTTTACGCCAAATTAAAAAGTATATGAAATAAATAACTCAAAGTGTGTTACACAAAGTTTACAATTTTCAAATAGTAAGTTCGCTTTGACAACAGGAGTTTAGAATGAGCGACTATTCGTTTTTCCAAAACAGAATAAATAATTGTAACTGATTTTAAAAGCACCATCTTGGCATTAGGAATGATCTGGCAAAATAGTACCTTTCCAAGCAGGGTGAATCTAAGTTTCGAGTTCCAGAATGCTGGAACCCAGTATCTTGAAAATGAAAAAATATTAAAGTGCAGATTATTTTAAAGGCGGTTTGGTCCAGCTGAATTATTTGCTACCAGTAGACATATTTGGTGCCGTTAACTATGCCTATTTGCCAGCGCGGCGAGATGATATAATTCGTGGTGCTAAATACGCCAATCAGCAAAGGATTATGTACATGCAAATATGGATAACGATTTTCCGGGAACCTTGCATGAGCATTAATATAGGTTGTGAGCATGTGTAAATCGCCAAATAAGGAAAAGTCGCCATGGGTTGCAAGCTATCCAAGCTGTTCCGTAGTTTTTATCAAAGAAAACATGTGAAGTACTGTTTTCTTAGAGCTCATTATTAACTTTACATATACGCAAGTCACCAAATAATGAAAAATCGCCATGGGTGGCAAATACGCAAGGTGTCCAATAGGTTTTACATAATTAAAAAGCAGCTGACTTAAATAATGACTTATGAGTTTTACAGCTGAAACAGATGTTCTGATTTTATTACGCTTTAACTCCTAATTAATATAACTTTTGAATGGCAACATTAAATATCATTGTGTTTCTGAGGTGTGCGAATTATTTTTCCAGCGATTATACGCGGAGTCCGCACTCCAGGTGGAGTATAGCTCAGGACCCGTAGAACACGGATTCCTATAACAAAATATCTACCGTGATATGGGGGAGTGTTCTACTGTAGTGTGAAGTTTAAATTTTTATGTACCAATGAACATGCAAGAACTAAGAAACGTGTAGCTCAGTAACATTCTATCTGATCCAATCTTTGGATTTTTTCTGTTGAAATTACGCCTTTTTAACGAATACGCCTTATCAGGGGGCGAATGATTCATACGAAAAGCGAGTGTAGCGAGTCTGGGGGCCTTGGCCTCCAGTGATTAAAAATAAAATTTCTTTCTTAATCTTTTCTAATAATCTCATTTATTTTCAGTTCATTTAGAATAACATTTCCACGTTTCTGGAAGGTTATTTTTCCCTCTCAAATCTGAGCCAAGTTTTGCTTCATGCATATTTTATGATGTCCAGGAGAATGTCTAAAACTTTCCGGACATTTTTATGGAAGTAAAATATTTCCCAGAAAAAGCTAAAAGCAAATAAATTGAGTTAAAGTGGAAGTATCGATTGCAGATTTTCCTTCAAACTTGTTTTCAATTATCTAAGTGTCTGTCTTTCAAAATGGAATTTCGCACCCCAAAACGCCGACTGTCTCTGTTAGGGTTGTTGAATGGATGCCATCTCGAATTCCTCAACTCCAGTAAAACACGATTCCTGTGGCCACGGTCAATTTTACTTAATTTCATAAGTTTTCATCTGCATTTGTTCATTCTTTATTTTCTTTATGTTATTTAATTTCGTTTTAAATTATCTTTATTAAAACTTTTCATTTTCACATTTTTGATTCACAAATTGGAGAAGGGTACGCCAACCTTCTACCTTAATTGTTATTTACACCGGTCAACAACAAAATTTTTTTTTTTTTTTTTTTGGGGGGGGGGGGGTTCGGGTTCTGTACTCATGTTTAAATTCTGATTCTAGACATTGAAAAACACTTACATTTTCATTTTTAGTTTTTAAAGTTTGCTTTTGACTGATTTACGCCGAAAAGTATATTTTAATTTATTTCATAAACGAAAGATGGCAACACTTTGATTAACCCGAAAGCAAACTGTATTATTATTTGTAACTCTGTAGTATTGCTCGTAGTATTATTTGTATTATTATTTATAATATTATTATTTGCTCATACGCACATAAAAGAAATACGAAAAATGTTCACTTTTAGACATTAATTTCTTATTATTTTACATTTATGTATGTTATTGTTTATCACAAATCTTGAATAAAAAAGACTTTTATATCCAGCAAAAATTTTTCTGATCATAATTTAGAGTGGAATTATAAAAAATATAAAAATCAGTGATTTTTGCCAAAAAAATGAAAAATTGTTTTAATTTCTACAAAAGCAAACTTTCATTTAAAAAAAAAAAATTTCCTTAGTTTAGGCGTAGGAGAAACTAAAATTTAACATGTAGAAGTCAGACCCAAAAATCGTGTTGACCGGTGTTATGTTTTGTCTTCAAAAATATTTTTTTATTTGTACATTTTTCAGAAAAATACAAATCGGGGAATTTTCCATTAAATTAAATAGTTTATAATTAAATTTCTGTATGTCTTTACATTGTTGTAAGAAAAAAATGAATTAAATCTACGTTCACAACTTATTTATACAAATGTTATACCGCTATTATTATTAATTAGCTCATTATAGAAAGTAAACAGCATAATAGTATTGTATTTTAATTTTTCAGATCTACGTATGATCATGCGTCATACTGTTCGTCAGTCCTTCCTTCAGCTTCAAGTACGTCTGGATTTAGTTTTGAAAATGCTATAAGTACGTCACTTACGACTGCTCCATGGTCTTTTGGAAGTTTTGTTAGTAGATCACTCACGACTACACCATGGTCTTTTGGAAGTTCTGTTAGTACATCAATCACTACTCCGTGGTCTTCTGGAAGTTCTGTTAGTACATCAGTTACGACTGCTTCGTGGTCTTTTGTAAGATCTGTAACTACATCAGTTACGACTACTCCATTGTCTTTTGGAAGATCTGTAAGTACATCAGTTACGACTACTCCATTGTCTTTTGGAAGTTCTGTTAGTACATCACTCACGACTACACCGTGGTCTTTTGGAAGTTCTGTTAGTACCTCAATCACGACTACTCCATGGTCTTTTGGAAGTTCTGTTAATGCATCAGTCACTACTCCGTGGTCTTCTGGAAGTTCTGTTAGTACATCTGTTACTACTACTCCATTGTCTTTTGGAAGTTCCGTTCGTACATCAGTCACGACTGCTCCATGGTTCTTCACGACTACTGTCGGTACTTCGGTTGCAACTACTTTGCCATTCATTGCAAGTTCATCTGTATTTCCTCCCCCGGTTACTCGTGGGTTTTCAGAAAAAACTATTAACACATCAGGCACGGAGACTTCACCGTCTTCTAGAAGTTCAACAGTGTGTCTTCCTTCAGCTTCAACTACGAATGGATTTAGCTCTGGAAATACTATAAGTACGTCACTCACGACTACTCCATGGGCTTTTGGACGTTCTGTTAGTACATCAGTCACGACTACTCCACAGTCTTGTAGAAGTTCGACAGTGTCTTTACCTTCAGCTTCATGTACGTCTAGGTTTACCTTTGGAAGTACTATAAGTACATCAGTCACGACTACTCCCTTATCTTTTGGTAGTGCTGTTAGTACTTCAAGAAAGACTACTTCACCTTTCATTTCACCTTCCTCGATGCTTCCTCACCAGGTTCCTCGTGCGCTATCAGAAGGTAGAATAAGTACATCAGACAAGATGACACCACC
This sequence comes from Cheiracanthium punctorium, assembly GCA_038373885.1. NCBI lineage: Eukaryota > Metazoa > Arthropoda > Arachnida > Araneae > Cheiracanthiidae > Cheiracanthium > Cheiracanthium punctorium. The sequence continues at coordinate 1,203,659 of JAWZYV010001978.1, forward strand.
GTCCAGTAGAAGTTTGTCATATGCTCTTCCATCTGCTCCAAGCACAGTTGGAACTACCTTTGGTACTGAAGTTAGTACATCAGTCACGACACCATTATCATGCTCAAGAAATTCGTCAGCGCCACTTCCTTCAGCTTCAAATACGCATGTCTTTACTACATTGGGAAATACAGTTAGTACAGTTGCCAGTACTACTTCATCATCTTTTGAAAGTCTGTCAGCACCTCTTCTTGAAACAGCAAACACACATACACTTTCCTTTGGAAGTATTTTCAATACGTCTACGACTACTACGTCCATTGCTGATTCGTTTGTGTCTCAGTCTGGATTTCTAGGAAGTGATGTTGGTACGTCAGTTACAGCAACTGCGCCATCTCAGGAAGGTGTTACTGCTCCTCCAAGTATGTGTGATTTTTCTTATCCTTTCGAGAACTGAGATCCCTTGAAATGGATGTTTCGGTTTTTCTTTTCGCTATGTTGAACTTTATTGTAGTAAGCTAAAATTGAACTGATATTGTTGTACGTATATACTGGGTGTCCCAAAACTGTGGTAACGGGCTTTAATTCTTTATTTATAACAGATAAGTGGGCAGTGTAAATTGAAAAAAAATGTTCAAAATATAGTCGGAAATAAAACTCCTTTAAGAAAAAATTCCTCTCGTTAGTTTACAAATAGTTACACTCTTAAATTTGTATACGACCCCTGTATAAAACAATTATGAATTAGTAAAACATGCCCCATACTTTAACGAGGTTACATACAAAATTTGAGAACTAGATCTTAAAAAGTGTCAGAGATATGAAGATAAATATAACGCTGTTTTAAACCACTTTTCCATGGCTCTTGAAGGGTAAAAATCGTGTCGAATGATCGCATTTCAGGGGTCGTACAAAAATTGCGCAAGAAAATCTTTTTTTCCACTCTAGCAATAAACGTTTATATTCAAAATCATGTATATAGTCCCCAGTCATCTTTCCTTAAAGATATCTCTGAGACGTTGTAAGATGAGAGGTTCAAATCTGGTACATCACCTCATTAGTGTATGGGGCGCATTTTATTAACTGGAAATGTTTTTGTACGGGGGTCATATACAAATTAAAAAAGTGTAACTTTTAGTAAATTAACTAGAGGAATTTTTTCTTAACGAGTCTTATTTCCGACGTTATTTTAAACATTTTTTCAATTTGCACTGCACACTTATCTCCAACAGATAAAGAATTAAAGCTCGTTACCACCTTTTTGGGACACCCTGTATAAATTTGAAGTCAGCTTTCAGCTTTATAAATATGGCAACGGCAGTTAGTTTGTTGACAAAATGACGAAAAGGATGAGTGAAGTGGTAATTCTCCCAGAGGCAGTGAAAATTTATGCAATCTTTTTTTTTCAACCTCAAATGAATATGTATTTAAAGCCTTTACTATTAAAAACCATGCCTTTCTTTCTCAGGATTGGCAATAGCTTTTTCTTGTTCATAACATAATTACTCAAGTGAAATCGTCATTAATCCATGAACTTTGATTATGAGCGCCCCCCCCTTCTGATATGAGGTTAAAATATGTTTCAAATTGAGTTCTTGAGATCGGTTGTGTTACCACTTAAAAAGAAAGTAATTTTTTTCATAATACCTTTGTACTTGAATATTTAACAAAAATTTTGTATATTATAAAATTATGTAGTATAACTTTTCAATACAACTTCCAAAATAAAGATATTGCAAGGAAATAAATGAGAATTTCAGGAATAGAAACTACTACCATTTAAAATTCATTTTGTGATAATTTTTGAAAAAAAAAAGTATTAGAACTTCTCTATGGATCTTCTTATTACTTTTATATATTCCTTTTTATTTTTAACTACAATTTTATTTCATCAATTTAATTATAAATAATAAAAATAAAATATAATAGTGGTAAAAGTAATAATAAAAGAATAATTGCGATTCATTAAAAACAGCCGTAAGTTAATGCAGAAAACTTTGCTTTGTTTCCAGGTTCGATGCTCTAAACTCCAGTGTATGTAGAAAATTATAGTAAATATTAGTAAAAAGTCCAGTCGACAGGACAAAACACAAATTTCATTGATTCTAGAACTTCGACAAACAGTCCTCTATTCACAATTCACAGGAATTAATTAGCAATAAAACGTTTTATAACAGTCAGCTAAGCACAGGAAGTTTCTCAGATACTGCATTTCTCACACAATAAAATACTGCCACAGGCTTAAATTTCAGTGGAACTTATCCAGTAAAAACTGACAGCTATTCCTGTGTGTACAGGAATGAAGTATTCAGTAAAATAAGATTTTCAAAACAAGCAAAAAATCGCTTACAGAAGCACGTAATAGAGAGCCTTATGTTTGCAGCAGAATCAACGACTGCTAGCGACTACAGCAACTGAACTCAGGAGGTGTTTTTTTAGTCCGTCTGAAATTTCAAGCAATCTCTTCAGACTCCAGAAAAATTGTGAACTTTGTCGAAGCCACCGGATGATTTACTAAAATAAACAAAGTAATGTTTTGTTTTCTTTTGTAGTATGCTGCAAAATCTTCATGTAAACGGAATATAAAAGTGTTGGAAAGTCGGTTAAAAGAACTTACATAGTTTTATATATATATATATACAAGGTGTCTAACGCTAACGGTGCCTAAAGGCTATTTCCTAAACTTTCAGTCAGAGACACATAGTTCCAATTGCAAAATGCTTTAAATTGCATAATCTATTTTATCAGAAACAATTGAAGTCAATAAATCAGTTCGTATAAAAATTTTGAAATTTAAATTTTTATACGGGCCCCCGGTTCTATCACTTATATTTTAAAAAAATTTCCTTACACAATTTCACGCACAATGAAAAAAAAATTAGTCTTTCTACAGCCAAAATTCACCGAGTTACAACTGCTTAAAGTTAGAGCACCTTTTCGAGCAGCGAAATAGGGGTTGTATACAAAAGGATTTTGATAAAAATTAATGGACAGCTGCGGAAAAAAAAAAATGTCTCACTTGCTCTTTATTTCGCCGTCGTTCGTCATACAGGAAAGTTATATATACCATTCGTTTGCAAATAACGCATACTTTAATTTACTATTAATTTAATTTGCATTAGGGGCCGTCTTCATATTTAATTCTGCATCAACTTCGTTTTTCTCAATGGCAACACTGTATTTTGACTTTATTAAACGAAAGAAAACCTACAAATTACTCTGAATATAAATTTTCACTAATTTTCTACGATAATTTCCGGAGATATTGCGAATTACTTTTTGCGCGTTTTTAAGGGACTTTCTGCAAATTGAAAAACTCTATTTGTAGGTTCCGAACTTTTCGCCTTTCATTCATTTCGCTCAAGAGAGTTAAAAGAAATAAATATTATTTTCAAGGAAAATATTTTTTCCATCTCTCTTAAAGTTTTTTGTAGTAAGAATATCAAGGGTAGAAATTAGAATATTTAGTCTGTGGTCCAAATGACCCGTGAGTTCATAAGTTCCTTGGTTCGTACACATGATTTAAAGTTAAAATGCAAAACGACTGCTCACGTTTTTCAAAATCTTTCTAATTTTGAAATTGTTATTGAGTATTTCCTTTGATGGTTCTCTTAGACAGGTGAAATGTTGGCAGGAGTGAGAAGCTGCTCTCTGCTCTTCTGATTACAAGCATGAATATTACTCAGCTACGGTCAAACTTGAAGAATGGCTTCATGATTGAAAATTTATTTGTTTGAATTCCATGTAAAAAACGCTGTGTTTGTTATTTCACTTTTTTCATTTAATATTATCGTCTGCAAAGTACAATATATTTATAAGACTTTTGGCGGAATTTTAATTTTTTTCAGATGAAAATTTAGACAGAAAAACGTGATTTTGAATGTTTTTTTGAATTTTTGATAATGTATGGAGAAGTCCAAAGAACCAATGTTTCCAATATTAAAAAAGGTCAAATTCATGCCTCGAATATTGAGGATGTTACTTTCTCAGTTAGTATTAGAAGACATACATCTACTGCATGTAATTCTATAGCTGGAAAATATTTTATTTGGGGGAATATGGCAGCGGACACAACAATAGACACTTTATAGAATCACCATCAAACTGTAAAAACCTCTAATTTATTTGCTTCAAAATTTGATATTTTTTAATACCGCTATCTTTTACCGTGTATTTGAACAAAGAAATCTAATTTACTTTTATTTTAAGCAATTTTCAAAACATTGTCACTTAATAAATTTATATATGGTCCCTTAAAGCATGAAAATAACATATTTTATTTAATATAAGTTAAACTACCGAACGTAAAAATTTGAAATTTTGCACAGCCATGTAATATTAATTTCTGCATTCATTTCCACCGAAATTTGGCTATGTTTCTATTCATAATTTTTTTGAATATTAATTCAATAATTCATAATTCATATTAATATTTTATTTAAATCATAATAACATTAAATTTTGTTTGGGTCGTTTAGTTCTAATAGTACGAATAAAAATCAGCTACTTATTATCAATATTATGAGATATGATTTAAAGTATGAAAAAATATTTTAACATATGGGGAGGGGGATTTTTGTTGCTCATAACTCACCCATTTTCGGTTCAAATTTATTGAAAATGGGTATCCGGGCTTAAAATGAGCTAAATTTTAGAAATATGAAGTGAAATCTAGGGGTTGCTATTGGGAAAAAAAGTTGGTGTGAATTTTAATATGTAGATGGCCCCTTATGCAATTTTTATGCATAGCAAATTAAAGTGTACGTCAATCGAAAACGATTGGTATCTGTAACTTTGCTGTACGACGATCGACGGCCGAAAAAAGTACAAGTGGGACTTTTTTTTCCGCAGCTGTATATGGTTTTGAGCCTTGTACAATTTATTAGCAATTTCATTAACTATATTATGAATGTAGATTGCAATAAAGAAGATTAACTTTTAATTAAGTGTATCCAATAGATTAACATAAAAGTATAATTTATTCTGAAAATAGATTTTTAGAGTTTTTTTTTAAATTAACTGGTGTTAAATAACTTAAAATAAAAAACAAAGAAATAAAACACTTCGTTAAACATTAAATTAGAAAATTAAGCATTTTGAAATACAAACGCATGCATTTTAGAAACTTAAATTAGTATTACAAATTTTGTTAGCGTAACATTTTCTCATAAGTAGCTTCCTTCGGCTGCAATACAGATATGCAATATGCATCCGTGTACAAAACTCTTCCTGTACATGGCATACTCGGTACTACACATCTGCATGCTACACAAATACGATTTAGTATATGTGTAACCCCCCCCCTGGGTCTGACCCCATATAGATTTTTATAGAGCCTGACTGTAACCTTCTGCTTATATGTTAGTATTCTAAAATAAGTTTTGCTTCTGCTCCGCATTATGTCAGAAAATGAAATTAAAACCTATAATTTAAAATTTCAATTTAATATGGTCCCTTAACGGTTTACCGTAACGAGACATTTTTATACACGGAAAAGTGAGTTAAGTCAAAATATTTGCTACTTAATAACTCGGTAAGTTTTGGTCGTAGAAGGACGATATTTTTTATCGTGCATGAAATTGTATAAAGGAATTTTTTCTTAATATATCTAATAGGACCCGGGGACCATACAAAAGTTTAAATTTCTTAATTTTAAAGGGATGAATTGACTTCGATTGTTTCTGATATAATAGATTATACAATTTAAAGCATTTTTGCAATTTGAACTATGTGTCTCCGACTAACGGTTTAGGAAATAGCCACTGGGCACCGTTAGCACTGGGGACCCTATATATGTATGTGTAGTCACTAAACTCCTTTCCGTAAGGACACTGAAAGTGAAGCAGCAACCGGCTTGGCCAGCGCTTGGAGGGGTGAGCTCCTCTCTCTGTTGGACTGCTGTGGGACCGAGTACGCTAATGGGAGCGGGTGCACTTAAAATCCGTCGTGGCGCCAATGTCCTCCACGTCCAAACGAAATCCTCTGGGGGGGTGCCGATTTAAGGTGGTTGGGCCCTCATCTGGATTGGGTTCAAAATTAGGGGACCAAGAAGCAGAAGTCCAACCTGGCAATGACGCCTTTTTTCATGGATACTGTGATGGTCTATTCATGGACACGAGGACAACAACAACAATGTTTTCTCCTATATAACATTTTTATTTTAATATCTTTGCAGAGGATGACTCAACTGAAGCCTCATCGTCACCTTGTTGGAATACCTGCCGTCATTACCAGCTCTGTCTCAGCTCACCACACACATATCTTTGTTATGATTTGCGCAATTTATTAGAGTTAAAGCTTTTCCCCGATGTGTATTTGAAATGCGAAGATCGGATATTTCCAGCTCACAAGGGTGTCTTGGCGACCAGATCATTTTTTTCCCAGAAAATGTTTACAGAGGAATCTGATGGCAGCAGCGGAAAGGAAATTATAATACGCGATCTCAATGCAGATACTCTTAGAATACTTCTAAAATACATATATTCAGCGACGTTACCAACTTTACTATCAGAGGACTTGGTCTGTGAACTGTTCAGTGCATCTCTAAAGTATGAGGTTTTCCACTTGGCAAGCATATGCGTGGATTTGATGACTGAACATCTAACTGAAGCGAATTACTTGAAATTCTTGATGCTTTGTAACAATGACTATTATATCTGTAGTACATTACGTAAAGCGATAACAAAGTTTGTCTCAAATCGAAACTATCTATTGAAAAGTGAGGACTGGAAGCGGTTTTCAGATAAAAAACCAAGACTGGCAAATAAAATTTATCAAGTAATCTTTGAAGATCTCCAAAAGCTTAGTCTGGCATCTAAAACATAGTTAAAATATTAAAACTTTGGTAAATCCTTTCCAGGAAATATACAGGGTGTCCCAATAGGATGTTAATACGCTCCAATTCTTTACCTAATACAGATAAATGAGCAATGTAAATTGGAAAAATCAAAATAAGATCAGAAATAAGGCTCCGTCAAGAAAAAAAATCCTAAACGTCCTAAATCTAAAATCCCAAATCTAACGTCTGAAAGATATCTTTAAACAAAGATGTTTAGGAGCTGTACGTGAATTTGAATATAAACGTTTAATGCTGGGGTGAAAAAAAAATTATATATATATATATATATATCGTAATTTTTGTGCAATCCCTGAAACGGGATCATCTGACGTGATTTTTTTCTCTTCGAGAGCCACTGAAAAGTGATTTGAGTCAGCATATATTTATCTTCATACATATCTGACTTGTAAAGGTTGTAATTTTTAGGGTATAATTTTCAAATTTTGTACGTCACCTCTCTAATGTGTGGGTCACATTTTGTTAATTGGAAATTTTTTTGTACGGGGATCGTATGCAAATTTAAAATGCGTAACTTTTAGAAAATTTACAAGAGGAATTTTTTTGTAACAAATTCTTTTTCCCTCTTACCTTATTATGAACTTTTTTTTCAATTCACACTGCCCACTTATCTCTAACGGAGAAAGAATTAAAATATGTTACCACTTTTTTGGGACTCCCTGTAAGCGTTTTCGGCGAGATTGACGGAACGAATGTAACTGACAATAGGATGTTGCTCAAGTTTTATTAAATTCTTTCTAATCTAATCATCTGTACATTTTAATGAAAGCTAACTGGATTACAGACTTTTCATTTTGAAGTCCAGAGGTGCAATGGTGGAAGGTACGTACAGGGTTTCTACAGACCTGAAAAGTCAGGGAAATGAGTTTCGTCAGGGAAAGTCGGGGATTTGAGGAAAAAGTCAGGGAAATTAGCAGAAAATGAAGAAAGGTCAGCGAAATGCAAGGAAAATTGAATTTTGCGGCAAAATCAAGAAAATGCTTGCTCTTAGAACTTATAGAAATTCTCTATAAGTATCTAAGAGATATTTCTATAGATATATATTTCTATAGAGAACTCTATAGAAATTGTTTTATTTTCACTTTCTCATTTAACCTTATAAATAATTTTAAAATGTGTCCTTCATGAGCATATATTGTGCAGTTGAAATATGCTTAATTTTATCCTAAATTATTATCAAACATGGTTTTTGTTAGAATCCAGTGATGTCAAATAAGATTCTTGTATATATTAATTTATTATTATTATTATTTGTAAAAAAAATGGTCAAAAAATATAAAAAGTTATTAATTAAGGGATGTAATGCTAAAAATAGAAACGCAAAATTTGGGAAAGCACGCTAGATAAAGTCAGGGAAGAGCGTGATAGATGTCAGGGAAACAAAAGCTGTGAAATCTGTAGAAACCCTGTACGTAGTTCGATTCCTAGACTGGCTGAGGTTGACTCAAAGTGCGTTCAGACTAGCGTTTTTACCGTTCTTCCTGTAGCTAATGTCGCAAAAGTCGTATGCACAAAAAATCAGAGCGTTCACGCTCTAGACTTGAAAGTTTTGTATAGGTTGGGGGGGGGGGGGTTCTTGGTGAAACGAAAAAGGGTTGATTCAGGGCCTTCTCTATTGTGTCTCTATTGTAATCGGAAACATGATCAATAGTAAAAATTTCAAACCATCAATTTCGGTTATCTATGCATAATTATTAAATTATTTCGAATTTAATTTAATAATGGCAAGCAATAAATATATTGTCAGAAAAAAGAAAACTATTTTCAAATCAGAATGTTTCACCAACGATTTCCACCTTTTTTTATAAAAGAAAATTGAAATAAACAAATAAAACGATTACATATTATAATAATAACATTTTTCCTTTTAGTCAGTAATGGAGTAACTGTAGTCAGTAATGGAGTAAAATATACTGTTTCGAAAAGTATATTTTACCATTTTTTCGTAATTAAACAGTTTGAATTATCCCTCCGTTAAAGGTATTTGCTCAGAATTCCTTATATCCAGCGGAACAAACCAGACCCATTTCCAGACTCCTTCTTTTCAAGGAGCAGGCCCGGTGAGTACAAAATAGAAGGCCCTGGTTGATTACGGTGCATGCGGGAAGAATGATTGATGTTGACATCCTTTCCCCACTTCTAAAACGTATTAACAAAAGAAGAGATGTAACCATGCATATAGAGACATTAGGCACGGATTTGGAAAGAACTTAAATCCCAGAAAACTGGTTTTATCGTCGCTAACTGACGCCATAACTAAGGCCGATAGCTACAATAAGAACTAGAACGACAATAAGAACGTAGTCTGAACGCATCTTTAGTCTTCCGTCTCTTGAGAGGATCTTTAAAATCACGACGAAGCTTTCTTGGGGACTAAACTGTGGATGCTCCGCTTCAGACTGACCAGCTCCGGGATATATGCTTCAGTACTCTAGAGGACATGATCCCAAAGCGTGGATGGGCAGATCTTGTCCCCACGTGGGCTGTTGTGCCACTGAGCTTAGTTCAGTTATAGTCGTTTCACTTTCTTTACAAGAATTCGGTAATAATAAAAGGTAAACTCTCTTACGTCGCTAACTCCTTCTGAAGGCCAAAATCATCATTGATCATTTACTGTGAGCGCTGTTGTATATCAGTAAACGAAATGTTACTGTCTTTTTTGCCATTGTTTTGTCACTGCACCGTGTCCTGTTTCATGTCCGTTTATGGCCTAGCACTGATTTTGTACCTCATCCTGTTGTCGTTGTATTGACCCGTGGTGTAATTGTGCTTGGCTGACACATGTATATTTTAATCATGTAATGCCCACTATAAGAAATTCCCAAATAAAAAAAAATTCTTTGAAACAGTGTTCTTTTAAGTCAAATAAAGTAAATATAATAATAAAATTGTGAAAGGTTTTATGTGGTTTCAAAGGTTATCACATATGCTACCATGACTTTAAAACTCATATAGACATTATATAAATGAATTTTTTTTAATTATTTTGTATCTAGTGAAAAAGCATATATTTTCTTATATATAAATGGAAATTATTAATTTTTCTTCGGATTAAATATTAAAATAGTGAAATTTCCCTGTTTGTTTAATACTTTTTTATCTAAGTTTCATGTGGGATATTACAGTAGAGGAAAAATATATGAATTAATCCTAAAAAATGGGCCAGAAAAATTCCAAGTAATTTCGACTCTCTGCACATACATTCGCCTTATAAAGGGTTAAGGGTTGGAACCAAAGCAACTCAAAATCGCATAGCAATATGAAGTCAGAAATATCGTTTTCATTTATATGGTAGTAATCAACTAAATAATCATTTCTTTCTTCAATATATAATCCATGCTTTAATCCGGATAACCATTCCTGTTAATAAATGATTTACCCTGAGTGTGCTTTTTTCTGAAAGATTCATTAGTTTGGATGAACCCCGCTTAGAAAGTTCACTATTACTCCCATCTGATTATTAAAAAGGTAGATGATGGCAAAGATTTTGACACTTCACTGCTATCATTCTGATTTGTTTTAATCCTTGTACCTCTTACATATTTTGTACAAGAGTTCTGAATAACCTTGAATAAACGGTTATAATCGCATTTAAAAGATACAAATAACAAAAATGTTTTGTTGATTCAACAAAGGTAGGTTCTATTTCAAAGAAACATTTTTGTTGAATGAACGAAATTTTTGTTAACTCAACGAAATATTTTGTTCATTTAACAAATTTGTTGTTAAAACCCAACAAAATTATTCGGTTTGGTTAAAAACCATCAAAATATTTGTTTAATCAACAAAATTTTGTTGAATTCAACAAAACATTCTTTTATGTGCATTCACAGTTCAACAGTAAATGTTTTTCTAAAAATGTGAATAAGACAGGGAAATATTTTCATTTAAACTTGTTATCGCTGAGTGTTTTGTGGAAATCAGATTTATTATTCAAGAAATTAAACTAAGAAAATAAACTAATGCTTAAATATTTGAGTGACTTACAAATTTCGTGACGGTCTAAAAATAGATCGCTGGGCGTTAATGGATTAATAATCACTTTTGCGGAGAAAAAGGTGCAGTGTTTGTCTATTTTCTTAACCAAGTTTCATAGACAATGAGCTTCCCTCTAAAAATATCATCTATGAATTTCCATTATTTTAACCCTTTGAGGCGCAACAATTTCCCAATGCTCAAAAAAAGGGCAGCCGTTGCCATCGCCCGACTTAACTACCAGCAAGATGGCAGACGATCGAAACGTTCATCGCGTGCCACAGATCTAGAGACCCTTTTTGACGACAGCTGGCTGTGCGCGGGCGCAGCCAGCTGTCGTCAACGGGATGGCAATGGCTGTCACACGGGATGGCAACGGCTGCCCTTTTTTCAGCATTGGGAAAGGGTTGCGCCTCAAAGGGTTAAAATGCCGTCCTATAGGGAGGATCTGGTCCTGCTCTGCGATCTGCAGATTGCATTATTAAAAACAACAGATTCTTTTTTTTTAAATGGATCATTATGAAAATAATCTACTTCCTTTTACTCAGGAAAAACAAACACGAACGACCTTTTCAGCAAACAAACTAAAAAACTACAAAATCCATCACCTCTACATAATGTACATTTAGCTTGGGCTATATTAGAATTATGAAGTGGCGTTGTGACAAATGAATCCATATTCGGAACACCATTAAATTTAAACCAATAAAATTAAAGTAACAAAACCGCGATCGATTAATTTTGAAAGATGCTGCAGGGCATCAAAAATAGTTTATGCCAAAAAGGTGTCAAGATAGGGGAATCAAAAATTCATTGTGATCGCAAAGTGACGTAATGTAACCTATTTTTAGCCCAGATGAACGACGACTCTCAAACGAGAAAAAATAAACAATTAAAAGTCTATTGCATTTTGAATGGAAATACAGATAGAAAACCAAAGTGAAGGAAATTGAGAACTGAAAAAATGAGTTAGCATGCATGCTTTTTAATAGATTAAATTTAAGAAACAAAGAGTAAATAAAACGTAGTAATTAATATGCGGTCTTACATCACAACCTATGCAACGCTTTCATACATATTACCTCCTGTGAAAAAAAAAAAAAACATTATCTGCACATCCAGTGAAATAACATCCCCACATCCCCCTATTAAATTTTCTAAAACATTCTCGCTCTTTCTTTTCAGTTATTTTGAAGACTTCCCACATTGCTTTGAATACGCCAGGTGTAACAGCAGTTTTAAATCATAATTGTTATTTAAGTTCGATAGTGGGCTGGCTTAATGCGCTCGAGAAGCCGCCGTGAAGCAAATTTTCGCGCTTGTTTTAATGACGGGGGGGGGGGGCTACGCGGAAACGCTGAATTCCGCAAAGTAATCTCTAAAGTTGTTGTTGAAACATGCTTAAGAAATTAAATAGTTCCTCAGTTCTGGGAATATTCCTTTTCAGAAGTGTCCAGTTTAACCTTTTACAGACCGAATTCAGATGAAGGCACATTTTAACCTTTCGGGGCGCAACCCTTTCCCAATGCTGAAAAAAGGGCAGCCGTTGCCATCGCACGACTTAACTACCAGCAAGATGGCGGACGATCAAAACGTTCATCGCGTGCCACAGATCTAGAGACCCTTTTTTGACGCAGCTGGCTGTGCCGCACAGCACAGGTTAAAGGGTTGTTTTTTTGCATATTTTGTCTTCTAATGCGTTAGTTAAATGATATTAGTCATTTAAATGCGGGGGGTTTTTGTATACAATTTTCACTGTGTTCCCAATTGCAAACATGGGTCATTTATGACTATACAGGGTTTCTACAGACCTGGAAAGTCAGGGAAATGAGTTTTGGTCAGGGAAAGTCAAGGATTTGGGAAAAAAGTCAGGGAAATTAGCAGAAATTGAAGAAAGGTCAGGGAAATTCAAGAAAAATTGAATTTCGCAGTAAAATCGAGGAAATATTTGCTGTTTGAACCTAAGTATAAATATAGTTTTTATTTTCGTTTTCTCATTCAACCTTATAACTAATTTTAAAATGTGTTCTTTATGAGCATATCTTGTGCAGTTGAAATATGCTTAATTTTATCCCAAATTATAACCAAACTTAGTTTTTGTTAGAATCCAATTATGTCAAATAAGATTCTTGTATATATTAATTTATTATTATTATTATTTGTAAAAAAGGGGGCAAAATATATAAAAAATTATTAATTAAAGCATGTAATGTTAAAAATAGAAATGCAAAATTCGGGAAAGAGCGCTAGATAAAGCCAAAGAAAAGCGTGATAGATGTCTGGGAAAATTAGGGAAAAGTCAGGAAAGCAAAAGCTGTGAAATCTGTAGAAACCCTGCTATACTTTTACATTGGTTTCAAAATGGAATATAGTGATGGGTAGCTTAAATAATAAATGAAATATTAAAAATTAAGGAAAGATTTATTTTTAAATTTAAGTAAAGATATGAATGAACCCCAGTGGAGCAATCGTTAGCGCCGTCCAACAGGTTCGGGGTTCGAATCTCGGGCTGGGAAAGGTCGATTCAGCCTTTCATCCCTTGAATGCGTCGATAAAATAAGGAGCGAGCTTGCTTGGGGTCAAACACTGTGGGCTTCGCGTCAGGCTGACCACCTGGCCGAGGCACATGCATCAGCACCCGAAAGCCCATGGTCCCGAAGGCGCGGTTGAGCAGCGCAGGCCTTGGCCCCGCAGAGGGGCTGTTGCGCCAGTGTTTCACTTTGAGAGATATGAATTAAGTTTGAACGCGGGAGGTGTATCCCACATAGCTCCGTAAAAATTTATGAAAATGGCTATTTTCATGATTTTTTTTTTCCAATTTCCCACTCATGATAGAAATACGACTTCTATTTCAAAAAATCAAGTGGTCTTTTAACTTTATCTGCTAGTTTTTTCAATTCACTATTGACAGAATTTAATTTTTGAATACATTTTTAATTTGATGTTCCTAACTGGGAACATTGGCCTGTGAAAGGTTAATACAACAATAAAATCTGCCTCAGCTTATTCTGTAAATTTTTTGCAACTGTACGAAAGTTTATAATTGTCCTCTCCAAGGATATCGGGGATAATATTAGGTGAACTGTAAAGTAATGTCATTTTTTTCGTACATCAGCCTAGCCAAAACGAGTGAAGCTAATAATGCGAAATTTAGCTCGCATGTGAGTTTTGCAGTGTCGGTAATCGATTGCAGAACATTTTCCAAAATTCTAACTTATGGAAAATAGGGAAGGAAAACGTTCTTTCCACGTACCCTGACTAATCTTCAAAGAATAAAGAGATATGTGCAGTAAAATTCTTGCCGTCAAATACAACGCTCAGGAATGCCTAAAAATCGATTTTAGAATTTCCTACTATATAGTTACGCTGATCCCTGACTCACTCTGGGCAACCACTTCATTCCGGGCAATCCCCTCAATATAAACATTTTACAGCCATTACTTCAAGAAGATTAAAAAGTTCAAAATGATTAAAAGGCAGAAAAAGCGTAATAACATCTACACCGTTTGTACGATGCGCTTGAAAATTTTCATAATTATGTATAAAAATATAAAAAACTGTCTGAGCTACTTTAAAAATATGAAAATCCACCGGTTCCCTCATTGTTGAGGCGATTTTTAGCTATTTTCAGTTTCCTTTTACTTCGGAGTAAAAAAAAGTGAATCATTTGCGTGACAAAATGAGCTGTTGCAATCGTTATGACGTTGTACTTCATCACTGTCATCAGACTTTGAAGGGAAAGTGTGATTCCAATTCGTTTAAAATTGTTTTTCCAGAGTAAATAGTTTAATTTTTTTAACAAATAAATCGCTTGCATGGTTATAACAATGGCTGTGTTCGCAAAATTAAATCTTTCCAATGCCAAAAGATTCCACGCGTTTCCGGAAGAGCATGAAATGCGATTTTAGTATATAATAAAAGTTGAATATGAACTAGTTTATTTTAGGTGGATGAAGATGAACTATATTGAGTATAGATATATTTTCGTTAAATGTTTCTTCTAGCGCTTGTTGTAATTGCCTCCATAGCGGGCTTTCACTTCTAGTTTCGAATAATGCTTGAAGAAGGTTAACCATTTTTCTTAAAAGCAAAAAAATACTGTCTATAAAATTCTCTCCTTTGAAATTTATTAATCCTATGGTTAAGTACAGCTTGTTTGTAATTCAGTACCTGTAGAAAGTTTATTTGTTTGTATTTTATGTATAGGAAAAACTACAGTACTTTCCAGTACACCTAATAAAACATAAAAAAAGTAGTTCCTTGTAGTAGTTTAACAAAAAAAAAACCACTCAAAAAACTGGTGTTAAAAGATGACATAAATAAAATTCTGTGTAGCAACATACATAAAAAGGTACTCATTTATACGATCATTTCGGCTGAAAAATCTTCGGCCTTCTTCAGTTGTCACCACAATCTTACAGAATTCTGGGAACTGAAAGATAAACAAAACCTTTGTTTTGTTTTCTTTATCTTTCAGTCCTTACTATTCTGTGAGACTGTGCTGAAAAATAAAAACAAAATCTTTTAGGGCCAACAAACTAAAAACTGCAAATCCATCACCCATGCTGCGCTTACATCCACACTCACTTGCGAAATTGAGAACTTTTCTTCTTATTATCTACGCGTCCAGTAAAATGAATAACATCCCCACGCATCCCTCTATTAAATTTTCTGAAACATTCTAACGCATTTCTTTTTAGTTATTTTGAAGACTTCCCACACTGCTTTGAATACGCCAGGTGTAGCAGCAGCTCTAAATCATAATTGTTATTTAAGTACGATAATGGTAGGGATGGACGCGAGACGACTTTTTTGCGAGACGAGACAGAGATTTACAACTTTTTTGCGAGACGAGACACACATTTTTAACATTACGATATAGGGATTTTTGCCAGACGAGACAAGATTTTAGGCTATTTTGCGAGACGCTTATTTTTCGTCTCGCGTCCATCCCTAGATAATGGGAAGGCTTAATGCGCTCGAGAAGCAGCCGTGGTGCAAATTTTCGCGCTTGTTTTAATGTTGGAGAGGGGGAGGGCGGGGGACACGCAGAAACGCTGAATTCTTGCAAAGTAATCTCAAAAGGTTTTGAAGTTACAGTTAAAACACGCTTAAGAAATTAAAGAGTTATCTCTATAAATATTCCTTTTCACAAAAGTATCCAAATTAAAATATTAAAATCTGCACAAGCGTAGTAATTTTTGAAAATATCTGGACAAAAGTTTCATATTGTTCGCTTTTCAAGGATCTCGGTGATACTGTATTTCTAAACAAAAATATTTTTAAAAATCGCTAAGTTTTCAGATATTTATATTTCTTTCAATGCATTTTTAAGAATCAGTTGTAAAATTTCAATTGGTCTAACAATGCCAGGCTTTCTTTGTTTTCCTGGAGTCAAAAACTACAAAATATCGACAAAAATAAAGTCTAGAAAAGAATGATTGTAAATTCTTAGCGGAAATTTTTTATTACTATGTTCCAATATATCCGAGCTTAATTTTAATCAGTGTTTAAAGATGTTGTAAATGCTTCCAAAAACGAAAATTTGAAAACAGTAATTTAAAACCGCGAAACAAATTTTCAGGTTGTTTAAAAGTAGTTAAAAGTATCTCTCTGTAGAATTAAAAAAAAAAGAACTAAATTTTACTCCTAAGAAGTGAGGAGTACTCCGAAGAATTGAAAACTGGGACAAGTTCATCAGGATTTTAAGTCCTTACGAGTGACTTTTTGTTCTTTTTTTTTAAGCGTAATTTTT
Source organism: Cheiracanthium punctorium (assembly GCA_038373885.1). Lineage (NCBI taxonomy): Eukaryota > Metazoa > Arthropoda > Arachnida > Araneae > Cheiracanthiidae > Cheiracanthium > Cheiracanthium punctorium. The sequence continues at coordinate 1,220,224 of JAWZYV010001978.1, forward strand.
TACATGGCCAAACAAAACCTTAAGCTGATTCCTATTTAAATACTATGACTTACTTTATGTAAATTAGCACATTATTGTTGTAGAATAATCCCAAAATCTCTCACGCTTTGATTATCATTAAACAGATATGTATAGCGGTTATTAACAGGTATGTATATTGTTACGGGAAATTTCATATAAGTGCCAACTTTACCATCACCCATGATATGTCTTCTTTTCATGTTCAAACCTTCGAAATTAACCCATTAAGCGTCCAAGCTCCCGTTACGGGAACATCTATTATTTTATTATTTTTTCTTTAAATATTTTAACGCAATTTACGAAATACACATTTTATATAAACATTTACACTATAGGGTGTGTTATACAGTGTAAATGTTTATATAAAATGTGTATTTCGTAAATTGCGGTAAAATATTTTAAGAAATATAATAGATTTTTCCGTAACGGGAGCTTTAGCGTTTAATGGGTTGAGAACTTTTCTCCTATTATCTGCTCGTCCAATAAAATAAAATCCCACACTACTCTATAAAATTTTCTAAAACATTCTTAAGCATTTCTTTTTCGTTTATTTAAAGACTTCCTCATCTCACTTTGAATACGCCCAGGTGTAGCAGCAGCTCTAAATCATAATTGTTATTTAAGTGCGATAATGGGCTGGCTTAATGCGCTCGAGAAGCAGCCTGTGAAGCAAATTCTCGCGCTTGTTTTAATGTTGGAGAGGGGGAGGGCGGGGGACACGCAGAAACGCCGAATTCTTGCGAAGTAATCTCAAAAGGTTTTGAAGTTACAGTTAAAACACGCTTAAGAAATTAGAATTATCTGTGGAAATATTCCTTTTCCCAAAAGTATCGAAATTAAAATATTAAAATCTACACAGTTTAATTATTGAAAATATCCGGATAAAAAGTTTGTGATTGTTCGCCCTTCGACGATATCAGTGACACTATTTTTCTAACCGAAAATATTTTTTAAAGTCGCTAAGTTTTCAGATATTCACATTAGAGGACACGCGGAAACGCTGAATTTTTGTGAAGTAATCTCAAAAGGTTTTGAAGTTAGAGTTAAAGCGCGATTAAGAAATTAAAGAATTCTTAATTCTCGGAACATTCCTTATCAAAAGTGGCCAGTTTATTGCATTATAATCGACACGACTTATTTCTGTTAATTTTTGAAAAATATCTGTACAAAAGTTTCTAATTGTTAGCTCAAAGGATAGCGGTGATATTATGTGTAGAATTGAAAATATTTATAAAAAATCGTTAAAATTCACGTAACGGAAGGATTTTTACCGAGTTCAAGAAAGGAGGAAGTGCTATGTTCAATGCGTGTGTGTATTGTGCGAGGTATCCTAATATGAATTGGTTTACATTAAAGCTATATGCCACAACATAAAATTAAAGCCCAGCAAGCACACACAGGTTCTCTGAACGTCTATTAACGTTCAGAAAACGTCTTCTGAATGTTAACCCTCTCGTCACCGAATTATGAAAAATCAGAGAAAACAAATCTGTCTAGCATTTAATGCATCTGAAATACTATTATAAATCATGCAAAAATATTTTTTTTCTAATGTCGATTAATATTTGTCGATAATAATAATTTTTCTAATAATAATTTCTGCATTTTCGAAGCATTTTGTTATGCTAAAATTAATTTAAAAGGATGCAGATATTAGGTAAAGGTTGAGGAATAAGAAAAAAATCTATACTTACCTTAAAAAGAAAAAAAACGGTAAAGAAGCAGCGTAAATATTTTCTTAATTTTTCTCCTGAAACAATGAAGCCAAAACTGTAAGAAATGATCTAAATTGACTAGTACTGCAATCTAGGCACGATTTATGCATCTAGTTAAGCGCCTCCTAAACTTTCTACATGAATTAATGATATTGATATCACTGAAAGAAAAAAATACTAAATTCAATTGTTTTCTCTCTAAATATTGCTATTTGAAATAGGAGCCTCATATGAAGTTCAGGGTGACAAGAGGGTTAATAGACGTTCAGAGAACCAGTGTGTGTTTGCTGGGAGGAATATTAAATACTTAGAATGCTTTGAAGCGCAACCAGTTTCCCAATGCTGAAAGAGTGCAACCATTGCCATCGCTCGATTTAACTACCAGCAAGATGGCGGTCGATCGAATCGTACATGTGAGGCACCGCACAGCCAGCTGTGTCAAAAATGCCCTTTAGCTCTGTGGCATGCGATGTACGATTCGATCGACCACCAGGTTGCTGGTAGTTAAATTTAGCGATGGCAACGGCTGCACTTTCTCGGCATTGGACAGTCTATCTAGTTTTTCTTCTACATCGATGTACATCTTCATCACATTCCCCAGCTCTCAGCAGATACGAGTACTGACAAAAATAGTTCTGACATCCATTTTACAAGCAAGCCTTCATTTTCACGGCGAATTGTGTGCGAAATAGAAAGGATTCTCAAGTAATTATATTCCCCTAAAGTATTTTATTGATATCATATTTATTCTTCGTGAATCAAAATAGTCAAAATCTCAGGGCGAGGACACGCTGGGTTAAAGGGTTAAACTGCAGCTTAATAATGATTCATGTGTAAATACAGTTTAACTCTGTTTAATACCCATGAAAAAGACATTCTTTGTCAAAAACAACAAAATATAAATACATAATACCAGCGTCGTCTGAGGAAGACTGCAGTAATACTAACTTTGCTGCTTGGTACATAGTATAAGCTACAGACACGCAGTAGCTTTTTACGAGAAATATTCTTTCTTTATCATCGGCAGAGAATTCCTTTTATTCCTGAATCTCACAAAGTTAGAATCTGTATCTAGAAGATATTTTCCCCCCTTTCATAAACATGTCCCAGAGACGATTCTTTTGGCGACATTGAAAGGGTAGCACCGAATTTATTCTTTATATAAATGTCTCAATAATAACGGTGGTGGGTTGAGACGACAAACAAAGACGTTTTCTTTTGACGATATTTCTTTACGTTTGCATAGTTCCGTTTTTTAATTCTAATATTCAACGAACTTGCTATAACTCTCATATCTCGAATATTCGTTTATATCGAAGTATAACTTCCTTATGAAATAGAAAAAAACAATTTAATATTTTTAACACAAAATCATCTCTATATCTCGAAGTCTTCCACTTTAAGTCAAGGTTTTGCAAAAGTTTTGGTACTTACGTATTATACCGGTAGTCCGCCAAGGCGAGCGAGTTTTCGCCAAGATAAATACCGGACACATGAAATTATTCATGGTTCGGAATACGATTGGCAACAGTTTGCCTGCACATTTGGCTAAAAAATAGTTTGATGGGAATGACCGCAGGGATAATACGTAAGTAACAAAGTTTCAATTTCATTTCATGTTTGGAAGTACATAGAATCAGAAAATAAATACAAAACAAAAAATCTGAAACCTTTTCAGATTTTGAATACGTACCAAAGTGCTATATATTAAAAGCGTATCATAATTTATGCGTCGTCCCTATTTTCTTCCTTATTCCATAAGGTTGGAAAGTATATCACTGTTCATGAGTGAGCAGTATTTTTCTTCCTTATTTTATAAAAATCATCTTTGGAATCGAAATCTATCTTAAAATCGGCTACTAAAACTATTTTACAATCTTCGCCAAGTATATTACAACAATACTTCACAGTTTTAAATATTGTTTCGAATGTGCATCATAATCCATGAGTGTGCCGTATTTGTCTTTCTTGGGTTGATTTCTACTTTAACGCCCCAACTCTCGCCAAGGTGGCGATCATTAAACATATAGAGTAACCATGACGATTTTTTGTATTTATGTGGTTTTTGTAATTTAGAATTAAAATGGCGGTTTGGAACAACCTGTAAGTACAGCATTCCGTTACATTTTTATTTATTTTGGTTTGCCAATTAATATAGTTTTAATAATCAAGTGTCTTCAAATTGCTTAACTAGTACGTTTATCACTCATTTGTTCACTTTAGTTTTCATGTAGTTGTTTAGGGAGCGTTGAAACTTGTGCATAACTCCTAGAGACCCATGACTTCCAAGCTCGCCAAAGGGCGGGGAATTTTTAGGTTGGCGAAAGTAGGGGCGTTAAAATAGGAATCAACTCTTTCTTGAACCATAAAGCACATCTTTGGAATCCAAATCTATCTTAACCTACGCCTATTGATTCTGTTTTAAAATCTTCACCAGGCATATTCGAACTATAGGCATATTCCAAATATATCTCTAGACATTTTAAATACTGTTTGGAATGAGCATCATAATCCATGAGTGTATCGTGTTTTCCTTCTTTGTTCCATAAAACACTTCTTCGGAATAGAAATCTATATTGAAATCGCCTACCAAAACTGTTTAACAACTTTCGCCAGGCATAGTCAAACTACACCTTTATAAATACCATTTGGAAAGTGTATCATAATCTATGATGTGTACCGTATTTGTTTTCACTATTCTATAAAACACTTCTTCGGAATTAAAATCTATATTTAAATCGTCTACTAAAACTATTTTACAATATTCGCCAGACGTTTTCTAACTATACTCAAAATATATTTATTTATATTAAATTGTCGCATTTTGGCACCCAGTTTAGCGATCATTTATCAAAAATTGCAAACCTTGTGCGACTTTCAACATTTTATTAACGCCTCCCCCCCCCCCTCCACATTATCTGGCAAACACATTTCAAAAGTGACTCGACGCGCTAATTGTACCAAAATCGTGTCTACACAAAAAGCAAGGTTGAAATTAATAGCATTCTGGTGCTAAAAAAAAAAAAGAAAAGAAAAGAAAAAACAGAATTTCTTTTTCTCTTCAAACTATGTATTCTTTACCATCCATTCATCTTGTTTTTCTACCCTGGTGAGACTAACCCAAGTATGAGAATAGAAAAAGAAACTTTCGCGACATACTTATTTTTTCCATTTTTTAAAATTTTAAATACTAACAATTAATTAACTATCCCAATAGTACAGAATATCGATTAACCATCATTTTTTTTAAAAAGTAAAAATTTTCTTGCAAAGGATGAAACTTGTAACAAGAACTTTTGTTAACTCAAAGTATTTGGCTGGTCCCTTGGGCTTCGAGGTATCGCAGGTTTGCTGTGCAAAAATTAGATTAGAACAACATTTATTTCACAAATAAAACACGAGGTTTATCCTTAGTGTTTTTAGACGCATAGAAAACAGTTTACAAGTGACAGTTTTGGTTTTAAAAGACAACAGACAAAATATATAGCGTTTTGCTTGAATCAAATGTACTCTGGAACTGTGGATTCTGTCGGATTGTCTTGTTTTCATGGATTATGGGATCTTAGGCACCTCAGCTTGTGCAGCATTTTACACCAACCCCAAATTCAAATTATATGGCTAGCAGCATTACCTGCCAAGGGTGTTAATTTCTACCACAAACTCCCGAAGAGTTCATTTCTACCTCATTCAGAAGCCGATAGATGACAGCACTACCGATCGTATGCGCGGCTCCTTAATTTTGAAGCAAATAAAAAGCAGAAGTCCCAAAACTTAGTTTTTCTCTCTATTTTTATGATTTTTTTATCAATTTTCCCACTAATGATAAAAAAGCAAATTTCATTTTAAAAAATCGAGTCATATTTTAACTATATCTGCTATTTTTTTCAAGTCAATATTGATAAAATTACATTTTTCAGTACATTTTTAATTTGATGTTATCAATTGGGAACATTGGTATGTACAAGGTTAAAACGATCCTTTAAGATTTTTTGTCATTCTGAACTGACGTACATATCCTTGGATTCTTTAAATTTGAATAAAATTATTTTAACTCATGTGAATGTGCAAATTCTGCCCACTACACGGTAAAAAAAATTCAAAAGCGTTACCCCAAAGTATGGGACAGCTCTTGCAGTTTAAAATTGCAGAAACGTTTCCGAACCATGCGGGTAAAGTATTTAGAAACGTTTCTGCATATTTCGGAAAAATATTTACATATTTTCCTGCTTTTTAGGTAAGGTTTCTGGAAAAGCTGTGTAACGTTTCTGTATATTTTGGTAAAATATTGAGTAACCTTTCGGTGTATTTCACAAAGGTTTCCGTATTAACGAGTAGCCTTTCTGAGTTTTTCAGAAAAAGTTGCATGCGCTAGATGAAGCGTTTCGAGTAACATGCACTAGATGGCAGCACCAAACTCTTACGGAAGGAGCGCTCAGGACCAGCGATCAGAATCGAACCGTCGACGGACGATTTCGTAGGTCAGCACGTTACCACGACGCTGTGATTGTCTTGCACTAATTTGCTTTAAAAGTAAACTGACTGCTGCAAAAGTTAGTTGTGGTATGGCTTGGTTTCAAACTTAAATTTTTTTTTGGAGTATTTTATAAATGGAGGGAAAATACCATAATTAATAAATATAAATTAAAAATCTTAAATCTTTTTTTTTAACTTAAATTATTTTCAGGAGATAATGTGCTGTTTTATTTAAGTATTCATCCGGCGACGTCACCTGGTGACTGGTCACAATTAAACTGCACAGTGACCACACAGTGGAGTTACATCACTCCCAAGTTACCAGACCCTTATTATCGCATGGGCAAATCGGGACTTTACCCAGGGCCCCCAGTTTCAAAAGTTGTTCTGAAATTATCTTTTATATGTCCAAATTTTATGAAAAAGAAAACAAATTTTATAGATGGGGACCCCCAAATTCATCAATGCCCCTGGACCCTGTTGGTCATAATCGGGCCCTGCAAGTTACAATGTGACAGTCCTGTGACAATTGTGACCCTCTGTGACGTCACAGCGACTCTTTTGTGACCATCTGTGCTATTAGGGAAGACGCGTTCACTCTTTTCCCCCCGTCACTGGGCACTTGGCGCATGCGCGAAGTCCCAAATAAAGATTTCCTTTCCCCGTAAATATTTTACGCCGAAATGTGGGTTATGTTTCCAAAATCGTGAGTTCGAGTAGAGCATCGGTAGGTTACGCTATACTTTCGGAAACCTTTCTGCTATAAGTATGTAACGTTTCTGAATTTTTTTACTGTGTAAGGCGCACATTTTATTTTTGTTTTGCCGTTACCCCCAAGAAATATTTGAATGTCATTGAAATTTCCTGGGTTGAATATGTGAATATTACCCTAGTAACACAACTTGTTCAGAAAACGTTCAGAAGACGTTCTTTGAAAGTTTTTTAAAGCAGTTATGCCGCTAGGGTTTATTGTGTTTTCTTTTTTCAAATTTCAAGCAGTTGAAAAGAAATTGTAGGACATCATTTACATTTAAAAGTTTCTTGGCAACCATCGTTTGTGGTTTTTTAACAATTCTTTACTAGTGAAACAGAAATTGATAATTACACTTTTATTCGAAAAAATATTCGAAAATGCGCTTTCGACTTGTCGTTTTAAGAGTAAGAGGTTTTTTTTAAAAAACAATTATGTGATTGCACTTTAATTTGAAATGTGATATTTATTTCGTGTGTGATGAAATTAAAAATTACAACTGCATGTTAATGTCATGTCTCTGTACTATTTCGTACAATGGGGAACTGAACTGTCTCCAAAAGAATGTCTGTAAAAATTTATATTTAGTAAGTTACATTAGTTGTCAGCGGGTATAAAAGAATCCAGAGAAAGGGCACACAGTAACTTTCTAAAAGAAATAGTCTTTCCCTATCATCGCCGGAGAATTCCTTTTGTTCCGGGGCACATAACACAGAATCTGTATCTGGAAGATATTTTTCCCCTCCCATAAACATGTCACAGGGAAAATTCGTTTGTCGACATTAAATGGAAAGCGCTGAATTTATTCGCTATATAAATATCATAATAAGCAGTAGACAATGATAGTGAGGAGAAAATGAAACAAAAGGCGTTTTCTTATATGGGTGGTATTTTTCCCAAAAGCATAGTTCATTAAGATTGGGGTGCCGTATAATTACTGGCAGAGTAGTGCTTAGGGGTGACAAACTGGGCAACTACCCAGGGCCTCTAAAAAAAATGTTGAATTCATAGATATCAAGTAACCAAATAAATTTCCTGGCATATAACTGAAAAGTGCACATCGGGAAGCATAGTAGCTTAGAAAAAATACAGAATTTCTAATTTCGTGTAGCTTTCTTTTTCAAATTTACAGCACGGTAGGTAGCTAAACTGCAGCTTTTACATTATGGAAACGTATTGCATGAAAAGTTTAATTAATTAGACAAATTTACTTGATTAGAATTAGTAGAAGTAGCGGGTTTTGATTAGAGGGGGAGGGGCAGGCCAAGATCCACAATTTAGTAAGTAGACAAATTTGAAAGATTTGCAATTATTTTTTTGTCGTGGGCCGTCCAGGTGGTGTAGTGGTTTAACCCATTTATGCCTAGTGTCCCTTTTTTGGGACGGCATTTTCGCTATTAGTCGAAAACGTTATTTATTTTTCCTAGCCTTTATTCATGAGTACTGAGCCTCAACTCTACAAAATATTTTAACTTGACCCAGTAGGATGTTCATATTTCGATTTTTATGCATAATGATTTTAAAAGAAATCATCCCTTGTTCAAGAAGTTGACATCAGAAATATATCTATTGTTTCTGTTGTCAGTAAAAATTGAAGAAAGTCGCAAAAATATCCAGGCACAAATGGGTTAAGGGGTCAGGTAACTTTGAGCGATGAAAATCCTTACGAAAATTCCCCATAACTTCGTTTGAAACAATTCTGTACACTTTCAATTTTTACCAGTTATTTAGAAAGCTTTTATTAGGCTTTTACAGCTCTTGAAATACTTCTACATATTAAATTAATTTTTTTTTATAACTAAATGCATTTAAGCTCATTCTTTGCCTCTTTATAGTCTTGCGCGCAGCATTTCATAAAATATACAGGGTGAATCTAAACTCTTGGGCAAAGCTTTAAGGGGTGATAGGGCACACAATAAGGAATCAAAATCACACAACTATGTGGGGTCGGCAACGTCGTCTTCGTATATCTGTTAATAATCACTTCGGGAAAAAGTGTTGAAACAACAGTGCACTTGCCGACCATTGTTTGTCAGAAACTAATGTATTTTTCTCCGAAAACAGAAGACTAAAATGGATAGTTTAAAAAGTTTATTTTTTTTCATGGATGAAATTTCCGAAGACGAGCCTATTGCTTATGAAACTTAGTTAAGAAATTAGAAGGACACTTCAATGCTTTTCCAAAAGTGATTATTACCGGGTAAGTTAAAACTGCGTTTCACCCCAGATTGCTATATGTGATTACGATTCCTCATTGTGTGCCCTATCACCCCTTAAAGTTTTGCCCAAGAGTTTAGATTCACCTTGTATATATCACAGTAACTTAAAATTTCAATACATACAAAAAAATATCACTTAATTAAAATGACGAAAAAAAAATTGTTAGTATATATGTAACGTTATAATTTTTGCATTTATTTGCATAATTAAGCAAATAATAGTTATAAAAGTTGCAATTATTCTTTTTTTTAAAGTAAAGTGTCTCAGCAAAATTATTTTTCGTCATTTTAATAATAAACAATTTTCCTATGCCTATAACAATTTTTATGTTAATGAGATACATATATTTTATGAAATTCTGCACGCAAGACTTTAAAGAGGCACAAAATCAGCTTGAATACTCTTAGTTTAAAAAAATTTTTATTTAGTAAGAACTATTTCAAGAGCTGTAAAAGGCTAATAAAAGCTTTCTAAATAATTGGTGAAAACAGAAAGTTTTAAAAATTATGACTTTTGGAGCTATTACAAATAAAGTCATGATCTATTTTCGTCGATATTTCCTATGCTCAAAGGTATCTGACCTCTGAAGAACCATTCTATCGCGCCTTGGGTCCAGGTCCGAATCCCGGCATGGGCATGAATGTTAATTTGTCCGTCCCTTCGTAGGAGGTAACGCTGGCCGCCCGTTGGGTGTCCCCATAATAAAATACCTACAATACCTTCTGGTAGTTGTAGTGAGAGTACATAATCGGCAAGTGCCTGCCTGTTGATTTTTTTTTTCTCCTGGGCCGCTAAATATGTTCCGACTAGAGCCGCTAAAATCCTAAGCACGACCCTGATAATTCCGACAAACTTTAAAAGGCGGTAGGGCAGGTAATAAGAATTCAGAATCACATAGCAATTAGAGGTCGGAAACATCGTCTTCGTGTGGCTTGTAATATTCATTTTGAAATAATAGTTAACTTTCCGAAAATTATTCGTTAAAAACTAATGTGCCTTTCACAGTAAACACGTGACTAAAATGGATAGCTTAACCCTTTAACGCGCAGTGTTCCCGATCTGTGAACACCAAACCCTGACGTTTTGTCTGTTGCTAGTCACGAAGAATAGGTTTAATTTCTATAAAAATAATTACGGGTGACATAGCTCCACGGGAATCCTTCACCTTTTAGCACGTCATTTTCCGTAAAAAAATGGTCACGATTATTTTTAACAGCACTGACATCTGCTGAAAAATGGAAGAATTCGAGAACAGCTGGATAGATTGTCCAATGCTGAAAAAAGGGCAGCAGTTGTTATCGCTCGACGTAACTACCATCAAAAAAGGGTCTCTAGATCTGTGGCCCGCGATGAACGTTTCGATCGTCCGCCCTCTTGCTGGTAGTTAAGTTGAGCGATGGTAATGGCTGCCCTTTTTTCAGCATTGGGAAAGGGTTGCGCCTCAAAGGATTAAAATAATGGAAATTCATAGATGATATTTTTAGAGGGAAGCTGATTGTCTATGAAACTTGGTTAAGAAAATAGACAAACACTGCACCTTTTTCCCCGCAAAAGTGATTATTAATCCATTAACGCCCAGCGATCTATTATTAGACCGTCACGAAATTTGTAAGTCACTCAAATATTTAAGCATTAGTTTATTTTCTTAGTTTAATTTCTTGAATAATAAATCTGATTTCCACAAAACACTCAGCGATAACAAGTTTAAATGAAAATATTTCCCTGTCTTATTCACATTTTTAGAAAAACATTTACTTTCTTCATACCACAGAAAGGTCGGAAATTTATTTATCACTTCTAGCATCAACATAAATTTGAGAATGTGCTGAAAAAAAAGTTGGGTTCTAATGGGTTAACCCTTTGAGGCGCAACCCTTTCCCAATGCTGGTAAAAGGGCAGCCGTTGCCATCGCTCGACTTAACTACCAGCAAGATGGCGGACTATCGAAACGTTCATCGCGTGCCACAGATCTAGAGACCCTTTTTTGACGACAGCTGGCTGTGCTCGCGCACAGCTGTCGTCTATAAAGGGTCTCTAGATCTGTGGCACTCGATGAACGTTTCGATCGTCCGCCATCTTGCTGGTAGTTAAGTCGAGCGATGGCAACGGCTGCCCTTTTTCCAGCATTGGGCAATCTATCCAGCTGTTCTCGCGTTCTTCCATTTTTCAGCAGATGTCAGTGCTGTTAAAAATGATCGTGACCATTCTTTTACGGGAAATAACGGCTAAAAAGTAAAGAATTCTCGTGGAGCTCTGTCACCCGCAACTATTTTTATAGCAATCCAATCTATTCTTCGTGACTGGCAACAGTCAAAACGTTAGAGTTGGGTGTTCCCAGAGCGGGATCACTCCGCCTTAAAGGGTTAATAGTTAAGGGAAATCGGCATTTTCGACCCCATATTGCTACGTGATTTCAATTTCTTATTATGTGCCCTACCTCCCCTTAAAGTTTGTCCCAGTCATTATGGGACACCCAGCAGAGAACGAGAACGATATTGCATTATGAAAGCACGAATTAAAATGCACTTTTCAACACGATTGCACCTGCGCTCACCCAGCTGCCTAAGGAATGGTTTACCAGTTTACTCCTACCATTTCAAAGAAACGCAACATGATTCTCCATATATTCTTATCGTTGCTTAATACTATTGCTCTGTAGACTAACTATGTTCCTTTTGCACACACGATTACACAAAACTAGGGTTAAAGAACTATAAGCAGATAAAAAATGATCATTCTTCATCAATAGCCCTTGTGACTGAATGATCCAAAATTTCTTTCAATGAATGTTTCATGTTTAATTTCTGGATAATATGTGTGATGTGCTTTAGTAATATGTGTGTGTGCTTTAGTAAAAAAATCTGGAGTGACTCCACTCGACTTTCCGAACACTTACGATTAAGATCATTACCAAGCATTTAAATAAACGATAGCACACTTTCAAGAATTTCTCCTCATATGCCATAAGGTAAAAGTAATCTTTCTCGTAGTCCTGTGGAAAAACTATTAAGTTTTATACACACCAAAATCAATACCGGTCTACGATGGTGGTTTATAACATGTGGTTTATAACTACGGTGGTTTATAACATGTATACCCAATTTTGTCTCAATGGAATGGACCGTTCAAACGCTAGAGCACTTTCAAGAATTTCCCCCATAGGCCATAATGTAAAAGAAATCTTTGTCGTAGTCCTGTAGAAAAACTATAAGTCCTATACACATCAATATCAATACCGGTCTTGCGACGATGGTTTATAACATATGTACCCAATTTGAGCTCAATCAAATGTCCCGTTTAGGAGCTATCGTGTTCACTCGCACACACACACGCATACACACACGCGCGCAACATACATGCATGTCGTAAAAATAGTCCTGTAGAAAAACTATAAGTCCTATACACATCAATATCAATACCGGTCTTGCGACGATGGTTTATAACATGTGTATCCAATTTGAGCTCAATCAAATGTCCCGTTTAAAAGCTATCGTGTTCACTCGCACACACACACACATACACACACGCGCGTATACATACATGCATGTCGTAAAAATAGTCCTGTAGAAAAACTATAAGTCCTATACACATCAATATCAATACCGGTCTTGCGACGATGGTTTATAACATATGTATCCAATTTGAGCTCAATCAAATGTCCCGTTTAGGAGCTATCGTGTTCACTCGCACACACACACGCATACACACACGCGCGCATACATACATGCATGTCGTAAAAATAGTCCTGTAGAAAAACTATAAGTCCTATACACATCAATATCAATACCGGTCTTGCGACGATGGTTTATAACATATGTATCCAATTTGAGCTCAATCAAATGTCCCGTTTAGGAGCTATCGTGTTCACTCGCACACACACACACATACACACACGCGCGCATACATACATGCATGTCGTAAAAATAGTCCTGTAGAAAAACTATAAGTCCTATACACATCAATATCAATACCGGTCTTGCGACGATGGTTTATAACATATGTATCCAATTTGAGCTCAATCAAATGTCCCGTTTAGGAGCTATCGTGTTCACTCGCACACACACACACATACACACACGCGCGCATACATACATGCATGTCGTAAAAATAGTCCTGTAGAAAAACTATAAGTCCTATACACATCAATATCAATACCGGTCTTGCGACGATGGTTTATAACATATGTATCCAATTTGAGCCATAAGTCGAAGCTATGTGTCACGTCACAGCCGCTAAAATACGTAGTATAAATGCATTCAGAAGACCTCAAAACGTGTCAATACATCAAAATCTCGAAGTCGAATTTTTTCATGATTACAATACTTTCCTTACATGTTACAAGATCGGAAAGTAAAAATGTAAAAGAAAATACTTTTAAAAATGGGGCGGCGGCCAGCTCGTCTCAAACCTGCTCTGGGGCCCAAAATTTCTGCTTGGTATTACCTTATTTTAATGCTTTCGCCAAGGGAGCATACATCAGATAGTATGCTATACACCAGTGATGGTTTAATGAAATTTTGTGGGTCGAGACATCTAGTTGGAAGATTAGTATATATTAGAGATGAGCTCGGACTCACATTTTTTAAAGCCCGAGCCCGAGGATTTTCAATTCGAACCCACCTGAGCCCGAGCGATGCTATTTAAGTCAAAGCCTGAGCCCATGCCCTTGTAGATAAATAAAACTCAACTACTCCATTGATGGAATATCATGAATTAGCAGTTTGTGCAGATTAAAGACAAATATAATAGCAAACTCTCGATGCACTTCCTAATTCTTTGAATTCAAGTTTATCAAATGATATAATTAATTTATTTATCCCATGAATCATTCTTTAAAATCTGTTTACAAGGAGTATGTTCAATAAAGGAGAAATTTCTCAACCCGAAGCCCGAACACAATTGTGAATTACAGAGACCAAGCCCAGTTCGGGCCCGGGCTCGGGCTCAGTCTTTTTGGATCGGACTGAGCCCATCTCATCTCTAGTATATACATACGCCCCCTCTTTTAATCCGTTCTTTCTATATGAATAAGTCTATATTTGTACTTTATACTGAAGTAAAAACAATCTTACACACATTTTATAAAACAATCAACATTTTATGCAACAATATAAACAATCTTACATTTTATAAACATAAAATACGGTTTAAATTGATAAATTAAAATGTCAGGCCTTCTTGAGACCCACTTTATAAAGAAAACAAAATTCCCCCATTTCGTAACTGTTTAAAATAGCTAAACATATAAGTACGTTTAGTGTTTCCCTTCGAAGTTATTCTAAACCCGTAACAGACAATCTAGCGCCAAAAAATAACTTTCCATGTTTAAAATGTGTAAAAAGATAACGGTTGTTATCTTTAAGAAATGAACGCTCAATTTATTTTCCAAAAATGGCATCTGAGGAGCAAACAATGCCATGACGATGGAACAGGAAGTAAGCACTTTCGAAAACGTTCTTTCCGGTTTCTCTCTAAGAGATTTTCCGCTTTTTGTTTTATTAACACTGCATTTTTTAGCAGAGTATTTTTAAAAATAGTTAAATGTTATTTTTTTTGTTTAATATGGAAATAAATTATACTTAATATACAGAACCACTGAAATGTGAAGTTGAAATTATTTTCTTTTTTACGGAATATAGTAATGATAAACGGCTTTCTTTTAATTACTGCCACATCCCTTTTTGACATCTATATTAAAAGAAGAAGATAAATTAGATTTAAATGATTGATCGTAAAAAGATATTTTTAATAGAAATTACTGAATTGCATATCATACACACAAATCATTTAACCCTTTGAGGCGCAACCCTTTCCCAATGCTGAAAAAAGGGCAGCCGTTGCCATCGCTCGACTTTGACGACAGCTGGCTGTGCCCGCGCACAGCCAGCTGTCGTCAAAAAAGGGTCTCTAGATCTGTGGCACGCGATGAACGTTTCGATCGTCCGCCATCTTGCTGGTAGTTAAGTCGAGCGATGGCAACGGCTGGCCTTTTTTTCGGCATTGGGCAATCTATCCAGCTGTTCTCGCGTTCTTCCATTTTTCAGCAGATGTCAGTGCTGTTAAAAATAATCGTGACCATTTCTTTACGGGAAATGACGTGCTAAAAAGTAAAGGATTCTCGTGGAGCTATGTCACCCGCAATTATTTTTATAGAAATCAAATCTATTCTAATTGTCAAAACGTCAGAGTTTGGTGTTTCCAGAGCGGGAACATTGCGCGTTAAAGGGTTAAAACGCATACGCCATCTTCAGTTTTAAGTATAAAGGAAGAAAAATATTTGTTTCAGTTATGGTTTAATGCCGTGTCAACTCTGACCTATTTTAATGGTAGGGTCCGAAAAAATAGTGTAAGCTCAGTATGTAAAAAGTTTATGTACATAGAATACGTTGTTTCACGTGCACAAAGCATTAAGTACTGAAAATGTTTCAAACGGAAAGTGACTGTCAAAAATATCAGAGAAATTTTGCCGGTCAACAGCGTAACTCTCAGAAACTTTGTTTTACTGCTAACCAAAAATCCATATTCCCGATACTTTTAATTACTCTTTATTATTTATATTGATAACAGATATTCGTTCATAATTTTAAAACGCATTCATTATTTTAAAATCAATCTTATTAAAATAAAATACACTTATGCGCCGAATTTTGTAAATCAGGAAAGTTTACTATTAAAATAAATAGTCATTACACAGTAAAATATCTGGCAAGAAAGATAATGCGAACGAAAATTGATTTCTAATAGGAAAAAATTACCAATAACTACGTCATTGGCAAAATCATGTCTGCTATAGCGAACAACGCTATTATCGGGACGCACAGTGGCCGGTCACAAAGACAGCGCCATCTAAGCCTCTCTGAAGCCAATCCAGCCACCCTTCGACATAGCTTTTGTGATAAATAGCCAAATATAGCAACTCCATCCGAAGAAAAAAGACGCCAAAATTGTGCCAGCGATGAGCTCGCCCCTATATGCTGGCTTAAAATAAGGGGGGAGGGGGGGGGACGGATCTGACGTTCTTTCAAGAGATTTTTTTAATCGTTAATTTTCAAATAGTATAAAATTCGTGCATTTTTAAATAAAAGATCAAAATGTAACATAATAGAAGAGACTTTTTAATTACAAGATAGGGCCGGTCCCTTCTGGCAATTAATGACGAACCGCTACTGCATTATCGTACCTACAAACTTATCATCTTTTTTTGAAAAGGCACCTACATTTTTATTTTTCCCTCAAATTTGAAATTTCAGTACCAATCTTCAATTTTCACTTAAAACATTTGGTTTCTCTGTTCTCAATTTACCATAAAGTATAAAATAATCAGGGTGTCCCATAAAGGTGGTAACAGGCTTTAATTCTTTACCTATTAGATATAAGTGGGCAGTGTAAATTGAAAAAAAAATGTTCAAGATAAGGTAGGAAATAAGACTGCGTTAAGAAAAAATTCCTCTCGATAATTTTCAAAAAGCTACACTTTTTGAATTTGTGTACGACCCTCGTACACGAAAATTCCCAATTAGTAAAATGGGCCCCATACACTGATAAGGTAATGGACAAAATTTGAGAACTATATTTTAAAAATTGTCAGAAATATGAAGACTAAAAGTATGCTGACTTAAACCACTTTCCAATGGCTCTCGAAGGGAAAACATCATGTCTGATGCTCGCATTTCAGGGTTCGTACAGAAATTACGAAAGAAAATCATTTTTTTTCTACACTCCAGCAACAAAAGTTTACATTCAAATTCGTGTATGGCGCCATATCCTCTTTATTTAAAAATATCTCTAAGACGTTTAATGATGAAACACTGAAAGTTTGTATATCGACACAATAATGTATGAGACACATTTTACTAACTAGGAAATTTTTTGTACGGGGATCGTGTACAAATTTAAAAAGTGTAAATTTTGGAAAATTAACGAGGGGAATTTTTTGTTAACAGAATATTATTTCCGACTTTATTTTGAATATTTTTTAAATTTGCATTACCCACTTATCTCTAATAGTTAATGAATTAAAGGCCGTTATCACCTTTGTGGGACACCCTGGTATATTACAGCCCTGAAGTTGAACAAATAAGCCAGGTACTGTATCAATATTTAGATACTCTATTAAGAAGTTAAATGTAACAATGCTGGCACTGGTAACACTGTACGCATCGTTATTTAAGGTTTGATAGTAAATGTATTTGTTGATAGTTTGAAAAGGACTGATCCCCACTGGTCAACGTCTGTGTGCTATTGTCTCAATCAACGTTTCTTAAACAGATGGATAGGGAGCTGTTGTCCGATTCAGTGGCCTCCTTAAACGCCAGATTGAACGCCCTTGAGTTTTTTTGGGGGGAAACGCCAAGGATATTGTTTATAGGACTGAATGCCCTGATGTACAGGAATTCAATCAGAGAATCACAGCTGCTATTCATTCCATAACTCCTCAGGTGCTTTCGAATACTTGGAATGAAATCGAATATCGTTTAGAAGTTTTGCGAGCACTTAAAGTATCTCATGTTTGTTTGTGTGCGAATTTGACAACGCTGTGATTGGGAATTACAGGGTTGTCCAAATTAAACTTTCCCAACTCAGAGGCCTGTGCTGGATGTTGTATGGGTCACAATGTGATGAAATTTTGAAAACAGACACTTCAGATCACGCGCTCGTGATTTATTAAAAAAAAATTATTATTACAAGAAGTTGCCGATAGGTGGCACTGTAATACTTGTAATTTGCATATTGCAACATTGTGATTTGCAGAAATAAATCTTCTGTGCCACGTATTCAGAAGACGAGCCCTACAGAAGTGGAAGAGAGACGCTGCACAGGCAGTTGTTTTTAGCTTGCTGATGCACAATGGCGAAATTGAAAGACAAAGCTCTGTTAGTGAAACTTTTCTACCAGAATGACAAGAACGCCTGTGCTGCGATAAGAGCATTCCGTCGGCTGAAGAACTTAACGCCGAGGACCAATGATACCGCACGCTTTACGAGACATGATGAAGAAGTTCGAAAGAACCGGACAGCTGGGAATTTTAACAGGTAGAGGACGACATGTTGTGGATTCTGCACGCCTACAAGACGTTGCTTTGGCGGTCGTGGACGCCCCTAGCCAATCGCCACATGGTGTTATCAGTGTGTCAACTGTTTCTCGTATTGTTGATATGCCCTGTTCGACCACGGCACACACAGAACATCTGTAGAACGTCTTGTTGATCTGCAGCGCCACCTATTGGCAACTTCTTATACTAATATTTTTTTAAATAAATTACGAACGCGTGATCTGAAGTGTCTGTTTTCAAAATTTCATCCCATTATGACCCATACAACATCCTGCACAGGCCTCTGAGTTGGGGAAGTTTAATTTGGACAACCCTGTATATTGAGAGCTACTGATTTTGTTATGTATGCAATCAACAATTACATTTAAATGCTACTGTGTTTAGATTTTTTATTTTATTTAATTTTATGCAGGCGTCCAGCAAATTTTCGAGCGTTCTGTATCATATGAAACGCTAAATTAATTTTTTAGAATGTTGCGGTTTGATAAATACATGCTTAAGATTGAAGCAAGACTTATATTTCTATATAAAGGGCGGATGGCACTGACGCTAAATAAAGGACCGCGTAAATACAGTACACCCTCTCGAAAAATATTCGAGTGAAGCAAAATTTCCTGTTTTAACTTTGCGAATAATTATTGAGTTTTTGAAAAACGCACAACTCGACAGAAATGTGAAAGGTTATAATTATGCATAGCTTAATTCATATTCTATAATAAAGAATTTTTAATATACAAAACTAAGGCAAGAAGTTCCTCGATTTTTTTTTTTTTTTTTTTTTTGAAAGGGTGTATCAAAGGACGATCAGGGTACGACGGCACAAAAAAAGGCAGGCAGAGCTAGGCGCCCCTTATAAAATTGCACTCATGAACACATAAACACTAATTTACATTTATTTTACGCAATTTTCAAAAAATGATCGCTTAATAAATGTATATATATGGTACCCTTAACTCAGGAAAATAATACATTTTATTTAATATAAATTAAACTACTGAACGTAAAAATTTGAAATTTTACACATTGTAAAATCACTTTTTGCATCTATTTCCATCAAAATTTGGCTTGGTTGCTTTTCATAATTTTTTTGAATATTAATTTAATAATTCATAATTTATATTAATATTTTATTATAAGTAGTTATTATAAGTAGGCCATGTTTTTAATATGCAAATAAGTAATCAAACAAATATTTTAAAAATATTTACTGAGTATTAGTTAATTAAACTAAAACTTATTTTCCATTTAAGATCTGAAACGCACTTTTCAACAAGCTTTTAATGATTCCTTAGAATTTCGGATATAATTCGATTGCCGTTTTAAATTGCAAAATCGAACTTTGTTGATTCAATTCACGTAAAGTAATAAAACTAATTCCCCACGATCAGCTTCATTATCGGATTTTATTTCTTTCCAGACTGTGATTATGTTTACAGACAAAACATTTTCCAAATGGCACTAAATTATTCTTTATTTCTTTCGATTAATGAAAGAATTCAAATGATTCCGAATAATCTATTGAATGTACAACCGTGGAACGATAATTATGGTCTCTGCCAAAGAAATGCATGATAATATTGTTTGTTCTGTCGGAATATAAAAAAAAGTCTGATGAAATATTATTTAATTCAATTTGCATTGTACGTACACCCTCCAAAAAATGTATTCGAGTAAGAAATAATTTCCTATTTTAGATTTGCGAATAATAATTGAGTTTTTGAAAAACGCACAACTTGACAGAGATACTTAAAGTCATATTTATACATAGCCTAATTCATATTCAATGATAAATAGTTTTTAATATACGAAACCCACGTATATTAAAAATTATTTATCATTGAATATGATAAATAATTTACTGGATGTTTACTGGTTTACTGGATACACTGAAAAAAAGTTTTGTTGATTCAACAAAATTTTAGTTAGCTTTATTTCAAAGAAATATTTTTGGTGAATCAACAAAAGTTTTGTTAATTCAACGAAATATTTTCTTAATTCGAAAAAAAAAAAATTGTTAAAACCAACAAAATTATTAGGTTAAAATGGCGTCAAACAAACTTTCGTCAAAAATATTATAACCAATATTTTTTTTTTCTAATTCTTTTTCGTAACTAAAATACAGAAAAACAATTTGCTCTCTTTTGATTTGGCGTTCGACTATTACAACTAGCTCAATTCTCGTGCCCAAGGGTTGCCAGTTGTACCTACAGCAATATTCATTTAGATTAGGTGGCGGTGTACTATAGTGTAAATTCCTTTGAAAAGAGCCAAAGTGAGCGTTAATTAAGACAAGATAGGATGTTGAAGAAAGCTCTTGGTACTCAAATACAGAGATTTGCACCATCCTCTGTTTATAAGGGCTCTAGTTTCGGAATATGTATCTAAATGACTCGAGTTTTTTTTTTCTTTGGGGAGCTACTTCTTACTATGGCGGAAAGCTGTAGTAGATTTAGCCAGGGTGCACCATGAGGAGGCCTGCGTGTTAAAACTGTTATGTAACGAAATGAATTTATCTTCTGCTTAGTCAGTCCACAGAGGCGGCTCACGTGATCTACTGGTCGCTCCGATTTGTTTTACGGCGGAAAATAGAGGAGATGGGTTCGGCAGGGAGAAGCAAACACACTCTGCAATCGCTGAAGGAAATTTCAATTCCAAGTATACTTTTCCGTCCCTCCCAGAGCTTTCTTCCTCTCTTTACCTGTTCCATTTTTGGCAGAGCGCCAAAGCTAGTCTCTTTCGCTTGGGAAAGCCTTACATATTTCGAAGGTAAACAGGAGTCAAATTTTGATACTCTCCGGCAGCTTTCCTTCCAAGAGATGCTTTGAGAAAGCGTAATTCTCTCCGATTCGATTTCCGCACTTCAATCCTGTATTAGTCTAAGAGCCAGCGACCGCCAGACCTTCGTCATAGTATAAAAGTTGAAACTTTCTCTGCGCATACCCCCAGCAGAGGTGGGAACAATCGGTCACTATAAAGTTTGGATGACCGTGGCTTTGGCAGGTAACAGATGGCAAAGGTGTATAAAATTGCAGAATATTTTCGTCATTTCATAAAGCTTAATTTTTTTTATGTTCTTCTTCGCAATACCAGAAATCACTTTATTTCTTGCCAGACACTTTTCCATCGTGGCAAACCCCCGCCAGACAACCTCAATGTCATGGAAAACTGTTGTGTTCGTAAACTCCCGCGACGAAGTAGGTCAAGCTGTCACAAGTGCCAAGCACTTTTTATACTGCTACTTCTGAACTTTCTTACGATGCTGCAGCGCGCTGGTAATAGAATTACATTTTCCATGACTTTGAGGTTGTCTGGCGAGGATTTGCCACGATGGAAAAGTGTCTGGCAAGGGATAAAGTGATTTCTAGTACTGCGAAGAAGAACATATAAAAAATTAAGCTGTATGAAATGACGAAAATTTTCTGCAATTTTATACACCTTTGCCACCTGTTACCTGCCAAAGCCAAGATCATAAAAACTTTATAGTGGCCGATTGTTCCTACCTCTATTGGGGAATATGCGCAGAGAAAGTTTCAGCTTTTATACTATGACGAAGGTCTGGCGGCCGCGTGCTCTTACTCTATATCTTCTAATCAGGACAGATTTAGCCCTAGTGTCCAGCAGTGTACATCCCTTCTCGGTGGGAATCCTACTTAATGTCACTTTCCAGTGAGTGCCCTACAATTGATGATTCACTTTCAAATCGCAAAAGAAATTGAAGCAATTTTCTTTTTAAATTTATACTGAAATACACTCAGCATAAAATAGCTTAAATAGTTGGAATCACATCACTAGCGCCGCATTAGTGAATATTTCGTCTTGTAGTGTTTGAGTAGTTAAGATTACGATGTTGGCAAAATCTCTTAGTACCTGCCCAGCCCGTGCTTCTGAGAATTATACCCTAGAGTCTTTACAAAGAGAAAATAGTAAAAGGGTTTTTCTTTCTCCATCATTAAACATTTGGTTAATTTCTTTTGAAAGTGAACCTCCTCTCTTTCACAGAGAACCCACGTTCAATCTGTTCGCTTCAATCGTTGCTAAGGTAAAAAGGTGAAGTTTTTTCTTTGTATAATGTGTATGTGTGCCTACCGTTGCTTCACGCAATGGTTTTCAAATGTTTCACTGGGACACAGCAATTATTCAACTACGCTGGCAAGCAGCATTATATACAAAAAGGAATCTTCACGGATGCGTATTCGTTGGCGAACAAGTTAAACTAAAGATTGAAAAAGATAATACGGTAATCTTTAAAAATTTCTAAACCATTTACAATTCAAACCGTTGTGCATAATGAAGATTTTTGCCTTGTTTCGGGAGCTACCATGGGCGAGTGGATGAAACACTGACAATGGAAGTAACTGAAATGTTATGGTCCATGGTTCTGTCCTGCCGCACGGATGTCGATCTAACATTATACAGTTTTGGATGATTTCCTTCTAGATGTAACATGAATACGCTTTTGAACCCCTTAAAAAGTCCTCCGCCCAGCGCATACCCCCTAGGCCGATACGCCTCATGTAGGTTTGCCTCAATGTACAATACAATACAACTGAATTCTTGATGCCAAATGGAGATACTTGGAGATATTTGTGACGACTAAATTAGACAAGGTAGCTGTAGATTCGGTGTTATATAAGGTGTAAATATGTCTAGCAACATCTCGAGGTTTTCTGGAAACCACCAAGAGTAGAGCACACACTTCAGTCGGGGATAATCTCGCTTTGGAATCTGAACATTAAAAAGGTGACTGAGTTAACGGCTTCAACAGTAACAATGCTGTTTATCTCTTTGAAACAGTTACTATAACTGAGGTATGAAATTTTTGTATCTGACAGTGAAGAGGAGATTAAGTTTATATCGTGTGCTTGAGCGGTACGTAGAAAGCGATGTATAAAGTTGTCTTTTCACTCGGTCTAATTCAAAGTTCATTTGAATTATAGGACCCCTACGTAACAATAAACAGTTATTCCTTCCTTCTATCAAATTTTAAATTTGAAAAATAATTTTGACGAAATTTTTCCAATAATTGAAAACAGCAAATGCACTGTGGTGAAAAAGTGGGATCAGTGAAATGAATTCGTAATCCGATCAAAGATTAAAAATATTTTTAGCCATATTTTATGTTCATATACGCCAAATGAAACGTGTATGCACGACACTTTACAGTAACAGGCTTAAAACGCCAGAGATTACGTTTGTATGTATTGCACTCATTAGGCTTCTTCGACATATTTAATTATTAATAAGCATGATAAAAAACAACGTTTAATAACTCTACAAAAATTATAATAACAGATTATTGCTATTATAATTTTTCTATTAGTGCTATTAAACGCTGTTTTTTTTTCTGAACTTAGTTATTACCTTCTGCTCCAATTTACGTTTTCGCTCATATTTAATAATTTACATTTTTATAAACACATAAAAAGTCAAGTAAGGTAAGAAAAAAAAATACATAAATGAAACTGCATTCCTGAACATGACTCTTATACTGCGGAAAAAACACTCAAAACTCTGGTGTTAAAAGATAAAGTAAATAAAAAACTTTGTAAAAAAACACACATAAGAAGTAACAGGTAAGTAGATACGTACGTTTCGACCAAAAATTTTTTTAGTCTTCCTCAGTCAAAGCCTTTCGTTACTAAGAACAGAGGAAACTGAAAAGAGATAAACAAGCAACTTGTTTATCTCTTACTTTATATATACTGTTATTACTTTATGACTCTTATACTGTTAAATAAAAGTTATATCAGAGACTAGGAGAAATTCACAAAGTTCCTTTATAGATTGTATTATGCACTTTTAGAACAAACAAACAAACAAAAATGAAAGAAAAAAACGAAGAAATAACTCAGAAGCACAAATATACTCTCATCATTTGTTCATTTGTGAATTATCACATTATTGTTTGAAGCACCCTTTATAAAAGAAAATATCGGATATTCCTGAAAAGTTTTATGTCTGGTGTAATTAAGGGAATTTTTTTCTTCGTTGAGTAAATTTAAACTATTCCAGCTTCAGATTGGTACATACACTTGTAAAATTAAACTAAATCATCAAATAAATAAATATACTACACCACTAAATTTAAAGTTTAGTATTTTATGCATTACTATGTCGTGATTTATACACTTTCAAGATCAAATTCAAACTCATCTCAAGTACGATATTAAAAACTTATACAAACAATTTGAATATCGAATGATGTAAATTTAAATTATACAAACTTAGTGTAAAAGAAACATTTTGACATTTCCGACATAGAACTATATTAACTTTTAATTATCTAATAATAACATTGAAAAATACTACTGGTGAAACAAAAATTGGATGGGAAAAATATAAGAAATACATAATTAAAACAATACTGGGTTTTCCAAACTCCTTTTTTTAATTGAATTACTTGAGAACATATAATAATAGCATGCATATTTATTTATTAAAGTATGAGTCTACGGGACATTTTCATTTTTTAAAAAGACAAATTTCAATGAAAAATCCGTGTTTTTAATTGAAATGGGGTATAAAACTAAAAATATAAACGCAGTTTCAAGGAAGTTCAATGTAAACTTTTAAATGTTGGCAAATTAAGTTAAATTTAATTTAAAAAATTGCATTTACGCCACACCCTATGTAAACAACTCTAACAATTCTTTTTTATAATCATATTTATACAGTACATAACTAACATATTTATCTGTGTTATGAACCACAATAGTTGCAAATTTTCTAGTAATTGTGAAAGCATTTCAATTTTTATATGAAAACTCAGTATTTTTTAAGAGTGTTTTGAATATTGTCACAAAATCAATAAATAAATGCAGAAGTATTGCACTCTGCCTCATAACAGCTAGTAATGATGCAAAACATCCTGAAGAAATTTCAAGTCAATATCTTAAAGATGTTATAAGATATAAAGTTTAACTTAAAGAAAATTTGCGAAAAAGACACTTTAAGATTTCAATACTGTACAAAATACTATCTACTGATTCGATATTTATTGCATAACTTATAGTTATCGTAGAAGCGAAAGTAAAACGGTCTTGAAATTCTAATCGTGTGAATTGTAAGCAAATTGAAAAAAAATAGAAAATTTACTCAAATCAAGTATTCTTTGGCATAGTCGCATACCTTGAGGTATGATATACCACTTATAATTTAAGATAAAAATTTTATGATTATGTGGAAAACATATTATTAATAATATCCTAATTACATTAATATAGACGTATGCATTTTTATATTTCGAAATTAATTTTACATTTTGACAGTTCATTTAAACACATGCTAAACACAATGTTTAAAGTTTTATATATGAATATCTAAAATTATCACTTACCTGTTAAACTTAGTATGTTTTATGTGCACACTTCTGTTTCACAGCGTTTGAAAACCTACTGAGTAATACACAAGACACGTGGTTGGTTCACTTACAGTAGATGCATTTTAAATGCACCTTGTGTATATTATAATAAGTTGTATCAATAACTGGCGCACAATTTCTGCTGGTTAGAGAATTGTTTGTTATGTATATTGACAAAATGAATCGTCTAATAATTTTCATTTACTTCTTACAACTATACGTAATTTTTCGTTTTCGTGAAAATCTGACATATTTTTTTAATTAAATTGTTTAATTAAATCTTTGTCTAGCTTATTGTAAAATAGTCTTATTGCCAAACAGCATTATATATCTGAATCTTGTTAATCAACTTCTATAAAGTATATTGAAAGATTTCAGCAGTTATTAAAGATATCACTGGAACACTTTAGTTCGCATATCCGAAGATTTAAAATAAATTTTTGTGTTATTTTATTGCTAAATAATAAACCAGAAAGTTCATCAATTGTATTTCTAATCTTGAAAGTTTATGGTATTATCATTAATTTAGTAACTCTATTCAGATAAAGCAATATTCCATATTTTAACAATAGATAGCATTTGTTATAGTTTTTTTCTGGAATTTATTTGCTCTTGCTTGAAAAATTTTTTATCTAAGATGATTTTATTCAATCGATGATTTTTTGATGAATAAATAATTGGGTGTTTTATCACTTTCTTTCTCTGCTTTGTTTTCAAATATTAACACCTATACTTTAAGTGTTTGTAATTTCCAAGCACATTTTAGGATGCATAAACAATTTAGTATCGTAGCATTTTAAATCTGTTTCTCATTACATGATATCTGGTCATGCATCAAACGAAATTACTTTCAGTAAGATATTGTATAAATATCACCTAGCTCGGTCTCTTCAATAACAGCTTCTACAAACACTAACATGAATTAAAAATATCATTTATCACACAGCAGCTGACTACATATAAGCTTCGATAAATTATGCATTGGAACAACGTAATCGTTGCCAAAAGTAGACACATAACTGCCACACATATTTAACATTATTCTATGTAAAATACTTTGATACAATAAGCTCGAATATCTAAAAAGAGTAACACAGCTTATATGTATATTTTCTCAGCTATGAATTACTCTAAAGTATACGAGGTTAATTACTTATCTATACACCAGGCACTTTAAAAACAATACTTATTTTAAGCACTTATTACAGGCCAAATATATTACTTTGAAAAAAAAGCTAATGTTGCTCTCTCAGAAAACATAATTTTGAAGTGAAATATATTGCTTGTAAATATACCATGTAGATATATATATTTCGGTTAGGAATAACCTTTTTACGATCAACATTGTACTAGCTATTTTACGTTTTTAACTAAATTTTTCTGCATCATATGATTAAAGCAACTGCTAGATGATATTTTTTAATTTAAATGTAATATTTATGAATGTAGACATCAACTAATTCCTGATGTTAGCTTATTTGACACTTAGCGATCAACATTAATGTGCAGTTAGCATAAATAGAATAACTCCTTTTTTATGACCATTATCATATGTTATCCAGAATTCTAGTCGCATAGCACTTTCATAAACGAGTATTTAGTAATACATATTTTTAAGTAGTTACTGTCAATTTTTTCGCACAAAAAACTATTTTCATTTCTTCGATTCAATGCAACTTATATTTCACGAATTTAAATCTGTAACCACTAAACAGAATTATTTTGCATTTCTATACATAATTAATAACAGCTTACGATTTAGCATTGTTTTAAATCAATATCATATCCTTGAACCTTTTACAAAAAATCGTTGTTTATATCTTTATTTACTACAGTACGGTATTTATATTACACTTTTCTAAAATATTAAATTAACTAATTTTCAATGAATGATTTTATTTTCCTACTAGCGTAAAATAAACATCAATTACAAAATAATTTCATAATTATCTTCTGCTCCGTTTCAACGTCCATCTCCATCTGTTAAATTTTATAATTATCTCAAGACTGTGCTTTGAAATATGTTTATATTTTGTGTTTTCAAGTCAGTATTAATGCTTATTCACAAAAATTAGTATCAATATCTCATTTTTCTTTTTTAATGAATATCAAACGGTGAATTTAAACCTCTCTTTGCAACTTTAAGTTTGAATAGGTGCCACTGATAACTTACTAATATCACACATGTAGTTTCTCATACCATTTTAACGATGCCAACCAATTCGATGCAACTTTCAAAATTGTGATAACAATAAACAACACTTCAGACAGAACCAAACACTTCAACTCCTCCCAGACAGCTACACAGCATGTGGGAACACAGATCCTGAAGCATGCCGCAAATCGAACTGAAGATAAATTCAAAAGACACGGGCTTTAAAAACGGCTATTGCGCCGTGCGCCTCAATTTCAACAGGTATTTATGTGCACGCCGTGTCTGTTATCGGACCGATTAACATCGCGTTTTGATTAGCGGGGGGTGTGGTTGGTGGTAAGCGGTGACGACGTACTCAGCAGCATCCCGATAGACAAAAAGTGTCGGCAGTAGTTAAAACGAAACACACAACAACACACGCACGTTTTCACTCAGGTAACGAGAGTAGCTTTTTGTGCGGCCCAAACGGGATAATCTCGGGTAGTGTCCCGGGTCTGCGCGAGGGGAGTTTTCGGCGGAAAAGATGCGGCGACGCTTGGCGCCCTGCGCGGACTTTTTCCTTTTCAGCCAAGTGTCCCGTCGCCAAGTGTGATGGGTAAAACTGTTTGAACGGGATGGGGAAGAACCGGATAAGATGTTTTTGGGGGAGATGCTGAGGTATCCTCCTCCTCTTGGGCGGGGGATGGGAGGTGAGGGTTAATTTCGAATGCCTCGCCTGTCCGGGATTGTCACGTGGCCTTCGATCTGACTGCTCGACTGAACGGGAGAGAAGTATTCATTGTTCTTCCGTTTTGGAGTCTGAGTTTATAAGATGTGTCTGTTTCTAACACTTTCCGATAAAGCTGAAAAAGTATTTCATTCATTTCGATCTGTCTCTCTGTCCGTCCGTCCGTGTTGTTTGTCGTAAATATGCATCGACTGTTGGGCACTATATCGTGTGCCCCATTAAAAATGGTGTACATAGCATGAACAGATTTTTTTAAAGAAGGATAAATTATTTTAACGAAGTTGGACTGTATATCTATTCCTATATACACTGCAAGAAATGCCTGTAATTTTACCACTCATATTGCTGTAAAATAATGCAGCACTGTGTGTTATAAATCCACTCAAAGATAACGTAATGACATTGATAACCCTAGTAGCACAATTACTCCAAAAAACGTTTAAAACACGTTTTTTAACGTCAAAAAATGGTGTACATAGCATGAACAGATTTTTTTAAAGAAGGATAAATTATTTTAACGAAGTTGGACTGTATATCTATTCCTATATACACTGCAAGAAATGACTGTAATTTTACCACTCATATTGCTGTAAAATAATGCAGCACTGTGTGTTATAAATCCACTCAAAGATAACGTAATGACATTGATAACCCTAGTAGCACAATTAGTCCAAAAAACGTTTAAAACACGTTTTTTAACGTCAAAAATGGTGTACATAGCATGAACAGATTTTTTTAAAGAATGATAAATTATTTTAACAAAGTTGGACTGTATATCTATTCCTATATACACTGCAAGAAATGCCTGTAATTTTACCACTCATATTGCTGTAAAATAATGCAGCACTGTGTGTTACAAATCCACTCAAAGATAACGTAATGACATTGATAACCCTAGTAGCACAATTAGTCCAAAAAACGTTTAAAACACTTTTTTTAACGTCAAAAAACGTGTTTCCAACGTAATTTAAACCTTTTTACTTTCCGAACATGTAACATGTAAGGAAAGTATTGTAATCATGAAAAAATTCGACTTCGAGATTTTGGTGTTTTTACACGTTTTGAGGGCTTCTGAATCCATTTATGCTATTTTTACGAGATGTATGTATGTATGTGTGTATGTGTGTGTGTGTGTGTGTGTGTGTGTGTATGTGTGTGTGTGTGTGTGTGTTTGTGTGTATGTGAGTGAACACGATAGCTCCTGAACGGAGCATTCGATTAAGCTCAAATTGGATATATATGTCATAAACCACCGTCGCAAGACCGGTATTGATTTTGGTGTGTATAGGACTTATAGTTTTTCTACAGGGATACGACAAAAATTTCTTTTACATTATGGCCTATGGGGGGAATTTCTTGAAAGTGCGCTAGCGTTTAAACGGTAGATTCAATTGAGCTCAAATTGGGTATACATGTTATAAGCCACCGTTGCAAGACCGGTATTGATTTTGGTGTGTATAGGACTTATAGTTTTTCTACAGGGCTACGACAAAGATTTCTTTTACATTATGGCCTATGGGGGGAATTTCTTGAAAGTGCGCTAGCGTTTAAACGATACATTCGATTGAGCTCAAATTCGGTATACATGTTATAAACCACCATCCTAAGACCGGTATTGATTTTGGTGTGTATAGGACTTATAGTTCTAAAGGGCTACGGCAAAACTTTCTTTTATGTTATGGCATAATGGCATATGGGGAGAAATTCTTGAAACTGCGCAAGCGTTTAAACGGTGCATTCGATTGAGTTTCAATTTGGTATATATGTTTGAAATATTCATCGATTAAAATTTATTTAAGTGCTTGGTAATGATCTTAATCGTAAGTGTTCGGAAAGTCGAGTGGAGTCACTCCAGATTTTTTTAACTAGTAGGCAATCACGAAGAACCTATAGCAATGATTGTATGGCAACTGGCACAGTCTACATCACAACGTGTTGGCGTCACGTTTACCCACACGTTGTGCTGTAAAATAATACAGCACTGTGTGTTGTAAATACAATCACAAAATGACGTAATGACGTTGATGAGCCAATCACGAAAGAACATAGTATAGCAAATTGTCACAGTCTACAGCTCAACTTGAAGATAAACGTGACGCCAACATCACAACGTGTTGGATGTTGCGCAGGGATGTTGTTTACCCGGATGTTGCGCAGTAATCATTATTTTCAGTACACTGGATAGTTATAATTAAGCTTTTCCTGTAAACATGGTTTTACAGCAGATTCTAACCAAATTGGGCTTATACTTGAGTTGCGTTCTAGAAATTTCGAAGAAAATATTAGTTCCAAAAATTTCCCTGGATGTCGCCTTGTATGAAAAAAGGGAAATTTAACAATAGAAACGGCTAATTCAAAATGTACAAGCAATATAAACATTTATTCAGTAGTTTTAGGTCATTTATTAACTAATTTTGATCACCTTTTGAGCTGAATGCACCATGCAAAGCGGCACCTTGTGTACATATTTTTGAACTAAACTTTTAAAAAAATCTTACTGTGCTTCTTGTGTACAGTGCGTAAGCGAAATTGGGTGGCAACCGGCTCACTCTTGTTTCAATTGCAGGATGCTGTTTATAGAGGAAATTTAATTATAATCACCAGGTATTTTACCATGCACTTTCATGAAAATTTCGAAAGCAGAATTTGTAATACTTAAGGCGTTTCTCCACTCTGTCGGGGCAAACGCTCATCGCAATGCTTTTCTATCGAGAAAACTTCCTTTATAAATTCAGAGTTTCAGAACGAACTACTGAATAATTTTCGATGATTCTTTTATTCTGAAAACATTCATCTAACAATTTTACGAAGAATTTCTCGAGCGCAACTAGAAGAACTTTAATTTTAGCAGAATGTTGTTCTTTTAACTGCATTTGAGAAAGTTTGGATAGTAATGGAATTACTGTCCATTTAATTGAACTAGATGAATTTTGATAAGTAAAATTTTTAGAGGAATGTTTTCTGAAAATGGAGGAAAAAATGCTTGAAAAATACTCCGTAGTTGGGTCGGAAAAGAGGTTTTTCCGTAGGGATGCATTGGAATGATCGTTTTCCCGGAGTGATTGGAGAATTCCCTTAACAGGGTTATGCAAAAATAATTCTAGTAGATCGGTGGTTCCCAACCTTTTTCTCCTTGCGAATCCCTTCCAAAATAGGAAAGAAATTGGCGAACTCCTTAAATATTCTCTGTGTACTGGTATATTATTTTCGCGAACACAATTTTATACACCTACCAAGTCCCTGGAGATTCGTGAACCACGGTAATAGATGACACTCTATGGACAATTATTGTTCAAAAGGTAATGCACAATCCCTGGACATATTAATGTGACCACCAGCAGATATATAACGTTTACTTTCCGAGCACGATAGCTCCTGAACGGAGCATTCGATTGAGCTCAAATTTATTATGGACTGCCTTCGCAGGATTGGCATTTATCTTAGTATGTATAGGATATATAGTTTTTTTACAGGACTACAAGAAAGAAATCTTATGCATTGCGGCCTATGAATTCAAGTTTTTGAAAGTGCTCTAGTGTCTAAAGGATACATTCGATTGAGTGCAAATTTTGTACGTATATTATAGGTCACTGTCATACACCCCTGAATAGAATTTTTTAGTGAGTATGATTTACAGTATTTCTGCAGGGCTTCACAAAGTATTCTTATACATTACTATTAAATGTTTAGAAAGTCGAGTGGTGTCACTACACATTTTTTATCTTTTCCCTCCTCTTCTGAGCTAATACTTCTATGAATAAATTGCTATTTTACGATAGTGGTAACTTTTTCACAATATTTACCAAAACAATTTTTATTAGCATTGAAAAACTAATGTAGTGCATGAAAAATATCTAATGGTCACATTAATTTATGCAGAGATTGTAAAGACGCTCATCCATTTCAGACAAAACAAAGTGAGTACATTTTATCAAGGTTTATATAATGATACTCTCCATCAAAAATAGAGAATGTAGCATTTATGATTCTTTTGCAGAATCACTCGAATTCAAATACGATAAAGTCTATAGTAGTATACAGACCTTCATCCGCTTCTAGCACACATCAAACTCATTCAGAATGCCATTTCAAGTCCTACCTTAACTACTCAAAGCTACAACACTATATGTTTAATATTACGGTACAGTCAACTTAATGTTAAATCGAAGGCCAAAAGGGACCAGCCAAATACTTCGAGTAATCAGAAGTTCGAGTTATTGCTATTTTCCCTCATTCCTCATTAAAATTTTAAATTTCTATGTGCTATAAATCGTGATTAGTCGATATTGTACTGTATAGTTTTAAAAGAATGATTTATTAGTATTTTAGACGATACAAATATGCACGATAAGTTTATTCCTATTTCTCGAACACGAATTATTCAACAGGAAAGGAAAGAAATAGCTTTATTTTCACCGCGAAATAAACTGAGTGCTAAGAAAAATGTAATTTAAAGAGATAGAAAAAAATTAATCCTAGTATGTTTGATTTTTTTTAATCATTCTGTGTTTTCCAAACTTGAAATGAAATCAAAACTTTAAAAGAATCGACTTAAAGAGGACTACTTCGAGTTATACAGAAACATTTTTGCTGAAAATATTAAATTGCATTGGTATATTATGAAAACTTCGAAATAAATGAATATTCGATTTATGAAGCTTAGAGTTATAGCGAATTAACTGTAGTACTAATTCTAATTATTTAAACTATTTGATACTCAGTCTATTTCAGTATAAATAGTGAAAGTAAAAAATTGTTTCAATTCCATTTACGCTTTAAAAGTTAATCAACTAATTAGCTTTGTCCGTGTGTTTCAGCACTGATTGTGTTTTGAAGGAAAAAGTACTTCTACAGGCAAAGGAAAACCACGTAGTTCTAACAAATTAGCTACGTCCTTGCATTTCAGCATTGATAGTGTATTAAAGGAAAAAGTACTTTTACAGGCAAAGTAGTTCCAACAAATTAGCTTTGACCGTGCATTTTTTTAGCATTGAGGGTGTATTGAAGGAAAAAGTACTTTTACAGGAATAGAAAAACTAGATCGAAAAATAAATAAAATAGTTCTTTTAAGTGGGAAATCGACTATTGTTTTAGCACAGGTAACTACTTGTTACAATTTCAAAACATTTTCTTTAGCTCTTTGATGAAAAAAAAATGTTGGGTAAGGTCGTTAAACCTTTGATTTTTCACTTTATTCCAATGAAATGTCTAGAAAGTTCAGTTTTGAATATTGTGCTGGTGCATAGAAGTTTGGAAATCTGGACTACTTCCAGAGTTAACAGAGTTAGTGGTGAACACGCAAAAAAAGACAGGCATCTGTACAAAAATGGTGGCCATTCTTTGGCCTGTATACTCTAGGGGGTGTCTAGTTTTAGGCATTTTCTACCATTTGCATTTCATTATTCGTTTTACCATTGAAGTGGAAAGTAGTTTTCATTCAAAGACGTGTTAATTATTTCTGTTACGAGTGTCTTAAACCTTTTGTTATCGCACCATTTGCGTTCTTTTAACCAAGAAAGCTGATGGCTTTTTTCTTTTCTTTTTTTTAAATTTATTTCGAGCCAATTTTTTAGTCTACGCTAATGAAATTTTTAATGAAAATAAGCAATGCATCATACATACTGAATTTTTCACAAAGTACTCCAAACACTGAGAATGAATGTCAAAAATGGTGATAAACAGAAGCATGAAGCACGTGATATGTTTATTTTACCTATCGATATAAATAAAATTAGACCTCCGTCTTTACATTAAATGGAATTGAAACATTTTGCAATTTCTATCCGTTTTAAGTAACTTGAGCTGAATTCCCCTGCAAAGTGCCCCGAGTGCACATTTTTGGAACTAAAGTTCTTTAAAAGCACTTCCTTCAGTTTATCTCATGCACAGCTCGTATGCAAAATTTTCTGGCAATCTCCTCAACGTTTTCAGCTTCAGAATCTAGTCAAGTCTTCAGAATCTTGTCCAGATTTTTGAACATAGAATCGGGGACATGTCCCCTATTTTGAAACAAAACTGGGGACATTTATAATTAATGAAATAATTAACAGTAATTTAATTAAAAAACAATGCAATAATTAAAAATTGTCCCAAATTCCTGTTTTACATTTCGGGGAGAGTTTGAAAAATGTCCTAAAATTGGGGACAGTCCCCGGAAAATGGGGATGTTCGGTCCCCTTACAATAGGAGAAGTTTAATTATAACCACCCTATATATTATTTATAGAACAAAGAAATTTGAAATACCTGTAATGCTAATTTCATACAATTTCGTATGTATAAGGAGCATTCAATAAATAAATAACCATGCACGCCTGATTCAAAAATGAGCTCTCTACTGATTATTTACTAAATTAACGTTTTATAAGAAGCTTTTTAATGAAATTGTATTTTGTCTTTCTGTCATCTTGTCACGCTTATAAAGCTCACGAAACAAGGCGTCTCTACTTTATTGAGGTTGGAAGTATTGAAGCCGTTGCTAACCACCATTTGGTCTAGTGTCTGGGATAGTAGGCTCTAGCCTAGGATATCCCGGTTCGATTCCTGGTTGAGGAAGAGGGGTTCCATGGTATAATGGTCAAGTGTTACGATAATTGTGAGAAACTTTCATAAAAAACTTCATTCTTCGTTAGAAATAAAACCTGTGTTTTATTTGTAACTGAAAAGCAAAAAATAAAAATTTAAGTCAAAATGTAATTTCTAAAAGTAAAAGCTCTTTATTATGGAGCCCTAAAAGGCATAAAATAAAAAAATTTCTTGTAAAGATATGTTGTAAATAAATGAAAATTTCATAAGTAAGAACACTTTTGAGGGAAAAAATAGATATTTCACTTTTGCAAGAGATGAAAATTTTTAAATGTTCAAAATATTTTAAAAAGCGTTCAAGACCAATATGCCACTTGAGCTGTATTTGATTGTAAGGCATTGATTTCGTCATTAATATCTGTACTTTAAAGATTTCGAATGCTTTTTAAAGCATTCTGATAATTTAAAAACATTGATCTCTTACAAAAGTGAAATATCTATCTATACTTTTCTCAAAAGTTTTCTTAGTTTTGAAATTTTCATTCATTAATAGCATATCTTTGCAAGAATAAATGTTTATTTCCTGCCTGTTAAGGCTCCAGAATATAAAGCTACTTTTAGACATTGTATATCTATTTTTTCTTTGTAACACGAAACATGAGAAAAGTGCACATTTTTCTCAAAAGTTTTCTTAGTTTTGGAATTTTCATTCATTAATAGCATATCTTTGCAAGAATAGATTCTATTTATGCTTTTTAGGGCTCCAGAATACAAACCCAGGTAGCACAAACTTGTTCAAAGGCCGTAATTTCCACGTTCAGATAGCACGTTACCATCCCGTACAGATTAACAGTGTCGCATACGTCAGAATATCTGTAAAACACGTACAATGCTCGTCAAAATCTGGGTCCAGTTCATTGTTATCCGCACGTACTTAAAACGTTGTACGGCTAATTATGCAGGACGTACTATAAAATTAAGTAAATAACCGATATTCTACAGATATTTTTGAATCAGTTTTGCCCCATATATTTTTTTCCACGCATTTTCCCCTCTATGCTGAAACCTCAAGTTATTTTAACCTGTTTCTGTCTAACGTCCGATCTCGAGACCTAAGGTGTGGGAAGCCAGCGTCCTAAACACTATGCTAATCTACCTCGAGGTGATAGGACTAAAGTTTGAAGTGACTGTTATGGTTGTCACGCCGTTGTTTGGCAAGATTGATCAGTATTGCCCGATCATCTTTTATTTTTCCATGGGATGAATCAAAATTAAAATAATGTTATGCGTGATTTATAGACTCTGCTAATAGGGAAATAATAGGGACTAATAGGGAAATAAGCATGATATAAACTTAAAAGCAGCACACGTTTTAAAACTTTCAATATCGCAACACTCATGTTGGGCAATATTAGCCAAAATCGAGGCAAACGACTGATTTTGAAATCAATTTTGTAGTATATTTGTATTTTATTTTGAAGAATTTCAATATTTAGAATTATAGAATCTTTTTTTTTTAATTCTATGGTCAAGTACATTCATGGCTGATGATAAATTATTTGTTATGTGGATGTGGCTTTCCAAATCAAGCAGTAATTAAGTTGTATTCAAGCTTGACAGTTCAAATGACTTAAATTCGGCGGGAAAATATTTGCTGATTCATCTTTTGTAATCACCAAGCTTGCTGCAAGCTTAAAATGAATTGAACTCTCAAGCTTATATTAATACGTCAAATTCAAAGGAATGTCAAGCTTGATTTAAGCTTACACGTTGGTTGAGGTGAGGTGTTGCTGGAACTTCTTTTGGCCCTCTAACGGGAGGTATTTTTGTCGTCACTGTGAACCGTACTACATGGAATGACTGTAGTATGTGGTGGTGTACATGAATTATAGAACGGATTATAGAATCTGTTGTCTGTACGTTAAGCAGTCCCAGTAAGAAAATTCTTTCATAGTAGATACTTCAGAGTACTGGAGTAAAACGTCAAGCTGAATTAGCCGAAGTACACATTTTGAACCAGAACGCGTTTTGCACAGTGTAAGACATGGTGATCACGTTCTGACAACCTGTGTGTGCTACCTGGGTAGCTTCTAATTTTAGAAATTGTATATTTATATTTTTGGAATAACACGAAACACAAGAAAAGTGCATACACCTCTCCGTATAAGGTCATCTATCCTTAAAAGTTTTTATTCTGTCGCAGTAAATATGGTATGAGTCATATTTATGAAAATTTAACAAATATGAGTCCTGACGCTTACACACAGATTGTTTATCATTCAATACCTGTTGAACAGTTATATGTTTGAATTTTATGTAACTACTTTACTGTATACCTAATATAAGTAGTCGAATTTGGATAAACAATATAAATTACGAAAAACTGGAGCATCTCGTTTGAGAGCATTTTAAAATCATTTTGGCAAAACTTTTCAAGAGTAAAATATTTGGTGTTCAGGAAAATAATGTAATTTTTTTTCTTCTGTCAATATTTTGCCGTGCTAAAATTACTGAAACTAATAATACGAAATTTGGTACATATTCGAGTTTTTTAGCGTAGGTGCTGGATTGAAGAGCATTTCCCAAAAATTAATCGGGGGACATGGGGGTAAAACAATCTCTCCACATACCCCCACATAATCTCACGTAAGAAGGAAAGAGATGTCCATAAAATTCCTGCTGTAAAATACAGCACTCACGAATACCTAAAAATCGATTTCAGAACATTTAGAATAGAACCCTCCGAGTACTTTTAGACGTGAACAAAAGGGGGAGGGTGTTCATTTTTCTTGAAAAAATATCTATAAATTTCTCGATTTAAAATTTAACAAGATGAGTCCTGACGCTTAGACACAGGTTGTTTTTCCTTCAGTACCTGTTGAATAGTTATTTGTTTTAAATTTTATGTAACTACTTGACTGTATGGCTAATATAAGTAGTCAAATTCGGATTTTAGTGACAGACATATTTAACCCATTTGTGCCTGAATATTTTTGCGACTTTCTTCGATTTTTACTGATAACAGAAATAATAGATATATTTCTGATGTCAACTTCTGGAAGAAGGGATGATTTCTTTTAAAATCATTATGCATAAAAATCGAAATATCAACATCCTACTTGGTCATGTTAAAATATTTTGTAGAGTTGAGGCTCAGTACTCATGAATAAAGGCTAGGAAAAATAAATAACGTTTTCGACTACTAGCGAAAATACCGTCCCAAAAAAGGGACACCAGGCATAAATGGGTTAAAATATATGAACATTTTCAGCGTATTCAGTATCTACTATTTTTCAATTCCTGCTATCAGTTCATACTCTCCCTATATATATTTATATATCTTGTTCAAATTTTCAATCATTAATAAAATACTTTTTATTCATCCACCCAAGTTTAAATACACTTTTTTAAATTTGTAGTCGATGACACTTGATGTTAATACAATTTTTTCAAATATTAGTTCATTAATTAAATTTAATTAATTAACTTTAGATCCTGTTACGTGGGATTAAAAATGAATGAAAACAATAAATTAAACAAACAAGCTGGATTAACGGTATCGACCCTTGCTTTACAAGGCGAAAGGAAAGAGAAAAGAAACTACAACACAACGCAAGCGACGATTAGCGTTGTCAATTTTTAAAGTCAAGTAGGAATTGACTTTAATTTTTTTTTTATATTACCTGTTCAGATATTTTTAAAGAAACAATTAAATAAACATTCTCAAAAAAAAAAAAATGACGTGTTATACTCTATCTCACTCATACATTTTGTTTAAAAACCGATGATATTCACCACCCAAAAAGCAAGCAGAATGAAAATGCATCATGCCAGACAGAGCCCAGAAACCTCTCCCTTATCGCTCTATAAAACCATCTCAAACATTACTCTATCCGTAAATGCGCGATATTTTATTTCTTAAAGCACGGGTAACAAGAAAAAGCAGAACCGTGGACAGTGTCGCATGTAATCCCTGAAGGCTTATTCCTTTCCTTTTTCGACGTACGTGATCGTAATGCAGAACACGTGATCTGCAGTCCGCTACGAAATGTACTTTTGCGCTAAGCTGCTGAATGCGCGAGCTGGACCAAAACGCCATTCTTGTGCCCAAATATTCCCAGTCGTGTTCAGAGCTATTATGATTTAACTTAGGCGGCGAGATAAACTTAGTGTAAATCACCTCGAAAAGCGCCAAATTAAGCGTTAACTACGCCAGGCTACAGGTGTTTTCACGAAGGACTCCTAAATTTGAAAATAAGTAACTCAAAAACGGTGATTGATAGAAGCATGGAACCAGTGGTATGTTTATCAAAAAAACCATACGAATTTGATGCAGAAACCATGAAATTTTAATTACAAATTGCACCAATAGACGACGCTGCAAGCGGTAAGAAGATTTTCATTTATTGTAACATGACCGTTCCTTTACTCAAAACTTACCGTTTGAGCTGTTTGAACCTCTTACAAAGTCGTCATTTCTCGAAAGGATTTTTTCTGTCGAGAAACGATATGTATTGCTTTTGAACTCAACAACCTTTAAACGCCACTCAACAACCTTTAAACGATGGACCTGCTATGGCATGTTTTACGCAAGATGGGACTCTCCTTCACCGTACAAAGACTTTTTTGACACTCTGGATGAATAATTCGATGATAGGATTATTGCGTTGAACTAATCGACATTTATAGGAAAAGGCATGAATTGACTTCCGTATTCTCTAGACTTCGCCCCTTTCCCAAACCCCTGAAATTTTTATGACGGCTTCGGCCCTGGCGTGTAGTGTGAAAGATGCGCATATTAATTGGATTTTGATGTGACTCTTCTCGGTGGCTGAGCTCTCTTTCCGGCATCCGTATTTCTGCTTAGAGTGCCATCTGTCGACGGAAATTCTAACTAAAATTTTGTGGCCTCAGTATCAAATTTTTTACGGTCATTTTAATTAATATACTAATTCTTTCATAGTTCTATCTCCACCGTTTTTTTTGATTCATTTATTTTTAGATGTCTGTTTGTGAAAAACCGTGTAAAATGTCGGAGAAATCTTAGTACTCCAAAATGGCGACTTGCACTGGCCTGTATTTTGGGGCGCTATACTTTGCGCACGTTCAGCAGGCGCTTAAATTTTCTTTGAATATTTCGAAGTAGCAGAAAAAACCTAATACACTCCCTTTTGGGATGATAAATAGAAATGAAATTTAAGTCCTCTTAACGTATGTAAGATGTATGAAGACATAGTTTTGACCAACCTGACTTTTAGTCGATTTTAAACTATTTTAAAGCTTTTTGTAGAAGATTTTATTTGGCTTATTTAAATATTCTGTCAGCTTTGCATTTTTAAACACTTTCCAACAAGGATTTCGGTTTGTCCATCTGTATGCCTTAGGGAATGCTAAAGAAGAATTCTAAAAAGACAGTGTGTGTGTGTGTAAAGAGTCACTCGTCTTCCTAATCTTCATCTAATTTTAGTAAAATGGTTAGAAGTGTGAATTTAAAAAACTAAAACCTAAAATGAAAACTTTTTGTAATTGATTCCTGATGGTCCGGTAAGAGAAAAATTACTATGAAGTATTTCTGTTCACTTGGAGACTGAGAAGTTAGCGAAAAATTTAGATCACATTTAATCCAGATTCCCATTGGAGAATAATTAGAAAAATTAAAACTTTAAAATTTCTAATTATCGATTCATGTATTGTGAGATAATATACATACATATGCATCTATTTTAGGTCAATTGATAATTGGGAAGGTGGCTTAAAATTGTAATAAGTGTAATTTATTTTTCAGTTTCAATCCCGGGTAGGATTACGATCCTAATCCCGTGGGACTAGTCCCGAAAACATTTTTGCGGGATCGGGATTGCATTCCTTCCGGGGATTGCATTTGTCTGCCCGGTCGCCCTTACTCTAACTGCCGTAAAGATGCACCAATTTCTGCCAAATTTACATATTTTATTCCTACGTACAGTACCACCCACTCTATTGATAATGGTGTATGTAATATTCATAGTTATTTTAGAGGCGTACTCAAAGAAATTTTCAATACATTACGCTCTACGGGCAGTCATTGTTTAAATCGTAATTTACAGATATTTGGGTATTTCATACAAACAGAATTGATATATGCCATTAAGGATAACAACATAAAGTTATCCATCAAAAATAATGGTTTCTATAATTTATAGTTCTTTTACAGGGGCACTCAGAAGAATACCAATGCACTGTCAATGGCAGTTTTACAGAGAATCACTCATACAAGCCCCATTTCAAGCACAATATGATCCCATTTCAAGCAGAATATGATCCTCTATATAGTTAGCTAATAGTCCAACGACGGGCGTACGTCTCCATCAAAAATTGCTCCGAATGTCGTCAAGTTTGTCGACTTTTGGAGGCTTATTTAATGCGTAAATGTTACTTTTAATGAGAATATTAGTGTCTGCAAAGGTGTCCAAATTGGTGTAAATAAAAGTGAAGTACAGTAAAAACATGCCGGCAGAAGATTGTAAAACAGGTTTACTTGGAGATTGTAACGTAGTTTTCAGTTCAAGGGTTTTGCAGAATAAAGGAGACAAGAACGACACACGGATAGATTATGATGCACATGCCAAACAGTATCTGTAAAGATCAATTATATGAAGTTATAATACGTTTGGTGAAGGTTGTAAAAAGAGATAACGAAGATTGTATTTCCAGCACAATGGAACAAGGAAGACAAATAGATCCGACTTATAGATTATGATATACTGTCTAACTGTTAGACAGTATATGTTAAGACTTAACCCTTTGAGGCGAAACCCTTTCCCAATGCTGAAAAGGGCAGCCGTCGCCATCGCTCGACTTAACTGCCAGCAAGATGGCGGACTGATCGAAACGTTCATCGCGTGTCACAGATCTAGAGACCCTTTTTTTGACGGCAGCTGGCTGTGCTCGCGCACAGCCAGCTGCGTCAAAGAAGGGTCTCTAGATCTGTGACACGCGATGAATGTTTCGATCGTCCGCCATCTTGCTGGTAGTTAAGTCGAGCGATGGCAACGGCTGCCAAATTTTCAGCATTGGGCAATCTATCCAGCTGTTCTCGCATTCTTCCATTTTTCAGCAGATGTCAGTGCTGTTAAAAATAATCGTGACTATTTTTTGTACGGGAAATGACGTGCTACAAAGTAAAGGATTCGGGTGGAGCTATGTCACCCGCAACTATTTTTATAGAAATCAAATCTATTCTTCGCGACTGGCAACAGTCAAAACGTCAGAGTTTGGTGTTAACAGAGCGGGAACACTGCGCGTTAAAGGATTAACATAACAGAAGACAAATATTACTAATACATGGATTATGAGAGGCTTTTCATATACAGGACACGTGTTTGAAATAATGTTTCAGATTTTGGAAACCGTGCAACAATTTAATGACATTTTATTTATTTTTCGATTCTTTTGAAACTGTATAAAGCTTGGACTATGAGGGAAATTGAAAATTTTGCATATATTTACATTTATGATCCACTATAAAGTTTTCCATCAAACTCAGCCAGCCCAGCACTATTCATTTTCTTACACAAAACGCCTACACTACACTTTCGCGAAAACGGAATTCGGGCGTATTCTGTTCCAAAACGTCACGGGAGTTAATCCCGGAGCTTTAGGGCCTAAAATGTCCCCCGTATCCTTACATCCACATTTCTATTCTCACTTCCTTATCTCAACAAATGTGAAAAAGTTTTCAATTTTCGCCTCGGAAAAATTTTCTGGCACTGCAAGGCAAAGATTACACGGTCGAATATCTCAAATGTATTGGAAAACTTGCGTAAAACGAACGTCAAATTTTTAACGTAAGCGCGACAGTTGAATTTCGCTTTTCACGTTTTTACTTTCCGAAACATGTGCCATCCAAGGAAAGTATTGCAATCATTAAAAAAACGAGAGTTTGAGATTTTGATGTATTTCCACGTTTTGGGATCTTCTGAATTCATTGATGCTATTTTTACGGTGATGTATGTTTATGTGTGTGTGTGTGTGTGTGTGTGTGTGTGTGTGTGAGTAAACGTGATCGCTCTTAACCCTTTGAGGCGCAACCCTTTCCCAATGCTAGAAAAAGGCCACGCGATGAACGTCTCGATCGACCGCCATCTTGCTGGTAGTTAAGTCGAGCGATGGCAACGGCTGCCCTTTTTCCAGCATTGGTCAATCTATCCAGTTGTTCTCGCATTCTTCCGTTTTCAGTAGATGTCAGTGCTTTTTAAAAATAACCGTCACAATTTGTTTTACGGGAAATGACGTGCTATAAAAAGTAAAGGTTTCTCGTGGAGCTATGTCCGCAACGATATTTATGGAAATCAAATCTATTCTTCGTGACTGGCAACAGTCAAAACGTCAGCGTTTGGTGTTCCCAGAGCGGGAACACTGCGCGTTAAAGGGTTAAACGATTCGATTGAGCTCAGATTAGGTATATACATCCTAGACTACTCTTGCACGATCAACACTGATTTTGGTGTGTATAGGACTTAGATTTTTTTTTTTTATGTCTACACAAAAGGATTATTTTCCACTATCCTCTACTTAAATTTATGCAAATGAATCGCACAATTACTTTTATAACCATAACATTCTTTGAGAAAGCAAATTTTTAAAATCTCTCCTTTGAAACTGGTCCACGTACCTTTCTTAATACAGTAAAATGACGCTAGAACGCAATTTATCTTACACGAATGCGATATTACGCGAGTTTTTCATCA
The DNA here is from genome assembly GCA_038373885.1 of Cheiracanthium punctorium. NCBI lineage: Eukaryota > Metazoa > Arthropoda > Arachnida > Araneae > Cheiracanthiidae > Cheiracanthium > Cheiracanthium punctorium. The sequence continues at coordinate 1,263,951 of JAWZYV010001978.1, forward strand.
AACTAACTCAGTTTGACGAACGTTTAACGTAACTCAGAGCTAACGCGAAGAACGGCAAGTAGCCGAAGCCAGAAGTCCGGATTGTGAGGGGTAAGTATCGTCTTCGTGATCTGCTACTGAAGAAGAGAAGCAATCAGAAAACGGTATTTCATCCATCGTAGCATCCCTGAAGACGGAAGTACCCAAAATCTCACATGGCTATATTCATTAGTCTACGTGAGAAATGGTAATGCATGGTTGGGAAACAGTTCGAGGGGGATTGATTATAAGTGTCTAAAGCTGGGGATCCCTTTAACTTCGCCCCTTCCAAGGAAGGCTAACAAGGAAGGCATGGTGGCGCCCCCACCTCAGCATACGTACAGTTTATTGTTCTTCAACAGTGAACATTGGGTCCCCTTTTCTACAAAATAATGTTATCAGTAAAGTTTGGATAAATACAAGGGGCATTCAAAAAGTAAGTTACACTACAGGCTGTGCCGCACAGCCAGCTGCGCCAAAAAAGGGTCTCTAGATCTGGGGCACGCAATGAACGTTTCGATCGTCTGCCATCTTGCTGGTCGTTAAGTCGAGCGATGGCAACGGCTGCCCTTTTTTATAGCATTGGACAATCTATCCAGCTGTTCTCGCATTCTTCCATTTTTCAGCAGATGTCAGTACTGTTTAAAAAATGATCGGGACCCTTTTTTTACGGGAAATGACGTGCTAAAAAGTAAAGGATTCTCGTGGGAGCTAGGTCACCCGCAACTATTTTTATAGAAATCAAATCTATTCTTCTTGACTGGCAACAGTCAAAACGTCAGAAATTGGTGTTCCCAGAGCAGGAACACTGCAATTTAAAAGGGTTAATGCCCTTTCTTAATTCTTTATATATTCAAGTTTATCAAATAATAATAAATCGTTTATTTCTCCCTTGAATCACTTTTTAAAATCTGTTTACGTGGAGTATGTTCAATAAAGGAGAAATTTGTCACAAGCCCGAACACAATCCTGAATTTCAGAGCCCGAGTCCGGTTCGGGCTGAGTTCGTCTCACCGTACGTTTTGCAAATCTTTATACTGGGAGGAAAAAAAACCCACATCGCGTGGAATTATTCTCCTTCACAAACCGACTCCATGGTTTTTTTTTCTTTTTGATTTTTTTTTCCTTCAGCAGACATAATCTTCGCCAAACCACCTACGAGTTCTTTCACCTTTTCCGTTCGATATCGCCCGAATCCTGTATTGAATTCTCGAGGTGTTTGTTTGCTGTTTGCTGAGGAATCCGAGACAGATGCTAATAGAATCGATTGCAACAGACGCCCAAATCGAATTTACATGGGAAAAGGGAATGGATTGTTGCGGCCAATAAACGGATTAACAGATGATTTTTTTGTGTTGGCGATTCGGTAATACAGGGTGTTCTATGTCTTTGCGGATTTTACTCCGGGCTATTCTTGGGGTAAATTTCGCTGGTACGGAACGATATTAACCCTTTCAGGCGCAACCTTTCCCAATGCTGAAAAAGAGGGCAGCCGTTGCCATCGCTCGACTTAACTACCAGCAAGATGGCGGAAGACGCAGCTGACGCAGCTTTTGGGTAAAAAAAAATGGTCACGATTATTTTTAACAGCACTGACATCTGCTGAAAATGGAAGAATGCGAGAACGGATGGATAGATTGCCCAATGCTGAAAAAAGGGCAGCCGTTGCCATCGCTCGATTTAACTACCAGCAAGATGACGGACGATCGACTCAGCTGGCTGTGCCCGCGCACAGCCGGCTGTCGCCAAAAAAGGGTCTCTAGATCTATGGCAAGCAACGAACGTTTCGATCGTCCGTCATCTTGCTGGTAGTTAAGTCGAGCGATGGCAACGGCTGCCCTTTTTTCAGCATTGGGGAAGTCGGTGTTTTTATTGTTATCACGGAGTTAGACTGTAGGAGATAACACGCTCCGTAGGGCTAGATTTGTGCTTTATCGACACATGTGGCGAGCAGTAAGAGTAAACTAAAAGCGAGATTGACGTTTGCATATGCATTGCAAACACTCTTCGCCTAAAAAATATGCATGCTGGTGTCACAAATGCTCCGTAGAAAATTAAGGAGAGTTAGATGCGCTTGAAACTGCGAATAAAATAAAATACTCGTTATTCAAGTAGATTTTTTCTAAACAGTGTAACATCATGATCAGAACTTCATACCTAGTTTGTTATATCTGCATGTAACACATACGGCACGCACACAGACGTCTTCTATTATAATAAGTAGATATACTATTATTATTGCAGTAATCACTGTAATCAGTGTCACTGTTAATTGAATTTTATAAAATTGCATATCTCACAATTATGAATTCAAGCAAGTTATATTGTCATTGTGAACACGTATCGGATTTGTGTACTTGGCTCCAAATCCCACTTATAAATCCTCGTCAGTAGGACAACACAAGGGGCCGGGACCTTCTCACTTCGCCCGTCTACCATTTCCAGTGACATAACCACTGTGCCATGGTGCGGCATATTCTATTATCGTCTGCGCAAGCTTCTCTCTTCTTTGTCAGCGATGCCATTTTTGGGAAAAAAGTGAACCTTACTTCAGAACGCCTTATGTATTTTATGTCTGCGCATTAAGATAATATACACACACATAGATTTAAAACCCCCTTCTCAACAAATTATTGCTTTGTAATTTTAGAAGCATAATCCACAGTCAATGACATTTCTTTAGTTGAAATATATATAGATATCTCTTTGTTTCGCAAAAATCAAATAAAAAATTCGGTACTTGTTGGTTACAGCATCTACTGAAATTTAGTAGACAAAACATTCGAGATATATCGCCAAGATGGTAATGGTGAAATCTCAAGAAAACGCTTCCATTCCTAGAGTCATTTGCAGTCCCAAAATCGCAGCTGCGATGTAGACGTAACCCTAATTTTGCAAAGCAAATTAGTTACCATGACAATCCGCAAGTACCAACATAACGCTGTTAACATGCCGTAGAACAGGATAGTCTGGTATACAACCCAAGGACCACATAAAGTACACCAAAGGAACCCGGCCCATCTCCTACTGATTGAATTTTTTTAAGCGGAAGTGCAGAAAAACATTTTTTTTTTTTTTTAGAAATTAGAAAAAATCGCATAGCAATTCAGCAACCTTTTCCCCTATCACAAGAAAGCAAGCAAATACGGGCAACTCCGCTTGACTGAATCGCGGATTGACCATAAACAGTTATTCTACGAGTAATAAGTTGTGCGCGCGCACATCTTGCTGGTTGTTAAATCTAGAGATTGCAACGGCTGCCCTTTTTTTCAGCATTGGGCAGTCTTCACAGTTGCTCTTCTATATCAATGTATTTTCATCATATTCTCCATTTTTTAGCAGATGCCAGTGCTGTTTAAAAAAAAATCCCGACAGCTTTACAAATAATCCTGACAATTTCTTACGGGAAAGGATGTGCTAAAAAGTAAAGGATTCTCGTATAACTATGTCGCCCCCGAGTATTTTAATGGAAATCAAATTTATTCTTCCTGACTGAGAACAGTAAAAACGTCACAGTTTTATGTCTTCACGGGGAGGAGACCGCACGTTAAAGGGTTAAACTGTCAAATTACTACGGTTTGGTAAATTAAAAATTTATTACATTAAGCGGGATATTCGTTTAACCGATACTTTATTAATCAGGTGAAGTTCGATTTTTTTTTTTTTTTTTTTTTTTTTTTTTTTTTTTTTTTTTGCAGATCTAGTCAAGGACTTTATTTGGACTCAGTCTTAACATCCACCTGCTTCTTTTATGATACCCTTAACTTTTTTTTCATGATTTTCTTTACAGATACATTTATAAAATGTATCCAATCACAAAAAATGCGCTTCCCACAAAATAACTTATATGCATTTCGTTATGCAAAGTGACCAGTTGTCCTGTTTTATACGGGATAATCCCATAGTTTGAGTTTTTGCATCCTATTTAGAAGCTGGTCTAATATTTTCATCCCTGTGACCACCGCCAGAAAACAGCCGTTCTTTGTTAAAAGTAATGATTTTGGGGGCCGCCCAATTTTTCATTTTCAAAACACAGCGGAAATTTAATCTGTGCAAACAAATTGGAAGTAAATGATGGTTCTAATCCTCTAGAGTGATAGTTCCATTTGGGACACCTTATACTTAATGATAACTATATTTTTTACAGATTTCACAACACAGTGTTATAAATAATTGTCTAAATGCATTTTACAGATTTGCACAGATGCAAAACAGTGTTATAAAGTAAGCCTCTTTCTTTCAAATGCCAAAAATCGTTTGACAAAATATGAGCCAATACGCCAACGCGATCTGTGTGCTGACGATGTTTGCGGTGGCGGGAAACTTTCGTTACAACCTAATACATTAACCCATTCGTGCCTGGATATTTTTGCGACTTTCTTCGATTTTTGCTAACACCAGCAGTAATTGATAAATTTCTGATTTCAACTTTCTGTACAAGGGACTATTTCATTTAAAATCATTACGTATAAAAATTGGCCATATTAAAATATTTTGCCGCGGCTCGCAGAAGGGAAACGTTGATTGTATTCTAACATTATCTAGTGTATTCCGTTGTTTTGTTTTGCTTTTGCAAAACTAGGGGCCAAATCCCCTATACTCGCTACGCGCACTTTTCGTATGAGGCATTTGGTTCCTAATAAGACTTATTCGTATAAACGCATAATTGACAAAATCCAAAGATTGGATCTGATAGAATGTTACCGAACTACACATTCCTTGATTCTTGCATGCTCCTTGGAACAACTTCACACTATTTTTAATTGTGTAAAGCATATGGAACACCTTGTGTATTTGTGACCCATGGCGATTTTTCATAATTTGGCGACTAACGTATACATATAGTTAATAATTATTCCTAAGAAAACAGTGATTCATATATTTTCTTTGATAAAAACTGCGAAACAGCTAGGATAGCTTGCCACCAATGGCGACTTTTCATTATTTGGCGATTTACACATGCTCATAACCGATAATCATCGTTCATGTAAGGTTTCCGTGAAAACAGTTATCCATACATTCATATACATAATCCTTTGCAGATTGGTTTATTTAGCACAGCGAAATATATCATCTCGCCACGCGGGCAAAAATCCAAGCTGTACTTGCTACAATGGCATAGTTAAAGCCGCCAAATACTTATACGGGTATCAAATACCCAAGCTGAACCTAACCGGCATTACTATAATATGCATTTGAATTATTTTTCATTTTCAAGATACAGGGTGCTAAAATTTTGTAACACACGTAATATTTAGATCCATCCTGCTTGCGATAGCCTTTTCCCAGATCGTACCTGATGCAAAAATGGCGCTCTTTCAATCAGTTACAATTATTATTAGAATAAGTAATAGAAAAACGAACTGGCGTCCATTTTAGACTCCTGTTATCGAAGAGAACTTACTATTTGAAAACTGTCAACTTTGTGTAACACACTTTGAGTTATTTATTTCGCATACTTTTAGTTTGGCATAAAATTAGTGTAGTTCTACTTCATGTTTGTCAATTTCACGCGATTCTACATACTTGTAGCTTTGTTGCAAAGAAATAAATGATTTTATTTTGGCGAAAATTGCCCAAACTGTTAACGAATATGTTTATTTTTTCAGTTTTTTATTAATATCTTCTAAAATAATTGGAATTTCGAAATCTAAGTCAGCTTATCGGCTACCCCGGAATTTTTCGAATCCGTGGACACCTTCGTCGAAACTCAAATCCTCAGGATATCGGAGTAGATAGCAGAACAAGCTTTTGACAGCGGAGGCGGTGGCAGCGGCCGTTACTTTTTTTTAGAATAGAGAGAAACCCCTCTTTAAGCAGCTAGGTAATTTAATAATGTTTGATAAACAATAAACTAAAATATTTAATAAACAATAAACTAATTTAAAATAGTTACAAGATTTCTTCTGTTGCAAAGGCATAAATTAGCACAAACCCGAGAGAGATGCACGACAGAAAATGAAACAGAAATAATTTAATACTCCTTAGGCGGTCCTGTACCATGCGATACACGGACCGGTACCGGTCCGTGTATCCATTCAGAGTGCCTTAAAATACTGACCTGGTAATTAATTTTTAAAATATTGTTTATAGATATATAATAAATTTTACAAAAATCAGTTACAGAATTTAGTGATACATTAATTCTACATTTAAGTTTTTAAACGGCCCTCGACAAAAAAATGCATTTAATAAAACGTGCCCCATACATTAATTAGGTGATGTACAAATTTTAAGCTTTTCATTGTAAAAAGGCTCAGAGATATGTTAGGCTATACGATCCATTGATATTAGTAATAATTTGAGTACATACACTGCGATGTACAAGAACACTTTTTGTAGCCCTGTATAAAACTGTAAGCACTATACACACGCCAAAATCAACACAGAATGTAAGACAGCGGCCTATAATATCCGTACCTAATTTGAGCTCAATCGAATGCACCATATAAACGCTAGTGCTCTTTCAAGAATTTGATTCTATAGACCATAATGTATAAGAATTATTTTCAGTAGCCTTGAACAAAAACTATACGCTGCACACACACCAAAATCTATACAGGTTGTGTGACAATGATCTATACGTATACTTACCCAATTCGAACGTTTTTGAATGCACTATTTAGACGCTTGCACACTTTTAAATGATCCATAATCTGTAATGTATAAGAGTTATTTTTTGCATACCTGTGAACATATTATTATATGTACACACAACAAACCCAACGCAGGTTTTTGGTCAAAATTCTTATTTACTTTACTACAAAATTTTTATTTAAGTTCGAGTAAGTGGATATCCACAGAAGATCATACCTGGTTACAATGTATCTGGTTAAAAATATGACGATACAGAGAAAAAAAATAATCCCAATTCCCATATTCTTCGCAACGATAAACAGTGAACAAATTCAGCGGCGAAATTCAAAAGTAAATTATGCAAAGGAGATGCTCTACCCATGCATATTACATAAATTAACCACCCAGTAATGGACAAGATCACGCAAGTGTGTAATATATTTTTTTTTCCGGTCTCCACTCACTTAAATCTCGATTAGCTTATAATTTTGTCATTAGTTGTAAGACAAACCTCCGAAAGATGCATACATCAAATTTTTATTTTTGCATTTTAGAAGTTCTGAAGGTGCAACAATGGGGATGCTAAATTTTTCATGAATAAACTGGCAACGTGTGAAAAGATGTTAAGAATATGAGAGAATGAACACAGCGGAAATATATTTTAATTGAAGCAGGTATTATATCGATGCAATAAAAAACATTCAAAAAGCTAATTTTAAAGCACAAAACAAGAATAAATATTTTGTGTGAATACAAATAGTAGATAAATTACTATTATTGTGTCATAAGTTTTTACACAAAATACACTGCTCAAAACAATTAAAGGATATTGTAAGTTTTATATAAAATAAAGATATAAGCGAATTTTTTTTTTTTTTGCCGAAAATGGAAGAAGAGAATCACAAATGCAAATTTTTCCGATTTTCAAACTGTGGAGCATGCTAATTTTGAGTTCGACGTCAAAAACGTCGCTTCAGCGGCAGCGAATGAAATTGGACTTTCAACTGAATAAACGATAATGAAGACAAGGATGATAGGCATTCAGTGACTGCTTTGTTTCGATGAGTACGATGTCTCACCGAAGTCATTTAACCGATTCAGAAGCTTGGAGAGTTGTCGGTAGGTTAGAAGGGGGCCAAACTCAAGCCGAAGTAGCGCAAGCCACTGGAGTGTCACAAAGTGTGATTTCCAGGATCTGGAACCGGTTTTTGGCGACTGGAAGTGCAGGCCGAAGACCAGGGCAAGGTCGTAGACGGGCAAAAACGCCCAATGAGGATCGTTATTTAGTGTTAACGGCTCAGAGACACCTGAATATGAACGCTACTCTTCTCCAACAATATGTTCGCTCGGCTACTGGCACCACGGTTTCAACTCAGACTGTCCGAAACCGGCTCCATGGTGTAGGTCTGTATGCTCGCCGACCGATGGTATGTGTTAGACTAACATCAAGGCATCGTCGCGACCGCAGGGAGTGGGCAACAGAGCATGTGAACTGGAGAACAAATGAATGGAGCAATGTTCTTTTTTCTGACGAGTCCCGTTTTTCAGTTCATCCTGATAATAGGCATAATTTCATCTGGAGGGACCGTGGCAGTAGGAATAACCTGCGTTCGTGCACGAAAGTGTCAGTTTTGGAGGGGGGTAGAGTGTTGGTGTACGGTGGCATCTCCATTGACGGGCGCAGAGACCTCTACATGATTCGAGATGGACCTCTGACTGGTCGCCGATATAAGGATGAGATCCTCAGACCTATTGTAGTCCCTTACGCTGCAGCAATCGGATATCACTTCATTTTAATGGACGATAACTGCAGGCCACATCGTTCTAACCTGGTGGAGGATTTCCTTTTCGAGGAAGGAATCGTACGAATGGAATGGCCAGCGTGTTCTCCAGAGCCAATAGAGCACGTTTGGGACGCTCTAGGAAGACGAGTTGCTGGCCGCCAACCACCCCCACAAACTCTCCAAGAACTGGAAAGAGCTCTTCTAGAAGAGTGGGACAGAATACCCCAACTCGTGATTAATAGCTTCATTGACTCCATGTCTCAAAGGTGTTCAACGTTGTTGGCCGTCCGTGGAAACCATACCCCCTACTGAACATGATTTCCTTTGAAGAAAACACCTTTTCTTATTCTTTTTTCTCATATGCACAAACTGTGTTTTTTTCCTTTTCTACACAAACGCGCAACAAAATGCATTTTTTTCTGTCAAACATGTGTAATTTATTCTCATATAACCTACTACGTCTGTCGGCCACGTATCAATCAGCTAAAAAGTTTCCCAGCCACAAGATCCACCTAAAACTGCAATATCCTTTAATTGTTTGAGCAGTGTAGTTACGGGGTGATCCAAAATTCAGGAAAACATTTAGTTTCAGAAACACATTTTTGACGACAGCTGGCTGTGCCGGCACAGCCAGATGTCGTCAAAAAAGGGTCTCTAGATCTGTGGCACGCGATGAACGTTTTGATCGTCCGCCATCTTGCTGGTAGTTAAGTCGAGCGATGGCAACGGCTGTCCTTTTTTCAGCATCGGGCAATCTATCCACAGCTGTTCTCGCATTCTTCCATTTTTCAGCAGATGTCAGTGCTGTTAAAATAATCGTGACCATTTTTTTACGGGAAATGACGTGCTAAAAAGTAAAGTATTCTCGCGGAGCTATGTCACCCGCAACTATTTTTATAGAAATCAAATCTCTTCTTCGTGACTGGCAACAGTCAAAACGTCAGAGTTTGGTGTTCCCAGAGCGGGAACACTGTGCGTTAAAGGGTTAAGAATATGAGAGAATGAACACAGCGGAAATATATTTTAATTGAAGCAGGTATATCGATTCAATAAATTATTCAAAAAGCTAATTTTAAAGCACAGAATAACAATAAATATTTTGTGTAACAACAGATAGTAGATAAATTACTATTATTGTGTCATAAGCAGACCGCGGATTATATGCAATTGCATATTTGCATATGCATTTGCATATTTCAGGTGTTTTTGATGATTTTGCATAAAATGACGCATTTTCTCTGTTGGATGCATATTTCAATCTCTTTAGCTTTGAATTTGTAACTTATTTTTACCTTCCTTTCAGTATTTTTTTTCTTTAACTCTTTAAGTCCCACGCTTTGAAAAATTTAAACAACCGCAGGTTCCCAGCAAAATAGCATACACGCGTTCAATTTTTACATTCCGAACATGTACCATGTAAGGAAAGTATTGTAATCATGAAAAAATTCGACTTCGAGATTTTGGAGTTTTTACGCGTTTTGAGGGCTTCTGAATCCATTTATGCTATTTTTACGAGATGTATGTATGTATGTGTGTGTGTATGTGTTTGTGTGTATGTGAGTGAACACGATAGCTCCTGAACGGAGCATTCGATTGAGCTCAAATTGGATATATATCTCATAAACCACCGTCGCAAGACCGGTATTGATTTTGGTGTGTATAGGACTTATAGTTTTTCTACAGGGCTACGACAAAAATTTCTCTTACATTATGGCCTATGGGGGGAAATTCTTGAAAGTGCGCTAGCGTTTAAACGGTGCATTCGATTGAGCTCAAATTGGGTATATATGTTATAAACCGCTATCTTAAGACCGATATTTATTTGGATGTGTATAGGACTTATAGTTTTTCTACAGGGCTACGACAATCTACAGGGCTATGCCATAATTTCTTTTATATTATGGCATAATGGCACATGGGGAGAAATTCTTGAAAGTGCGCAAGCGTTTAAACGGTGCATTCGATTGAGTTTCAATTTGGTATATATGCTTGAATTATTCATCGATTAAAATTTATTTAAATGCTTGGTAATGATCTTAATCGTAAGTGTTCGGAAAGTCGAGTGGAGTCACTCCAGATTTTTTTTTCGTGTGTACTTGCAACAATTTAAATTCGAAGTCAGCCTATATATTAAAATTTCAGAAATGGCTGGAATGAAAGCAAGCATGCTAACCCTGATGAAGACGTGTATTTCGGATTATGGAAAAGACCTAACTCCGTAAAAGATGTAGTTAATGCTTTGGACAGAGTCGATTCTTCTTCTTTTTTTCATTGCAGAAGAAATGCTTAGCGATATGTCTATCCGAAAAGGTCTATCGATAATCCAAACACATTTTTCCTTCTTAACATCAGACATCACAGATTTAGAATATCAAAATCTGCTTCTGAGTGATGTAATGAGTCAAGTTGTTAAAAGTACAGGAATGCGTTGGTAAGTTTCCAGAGTCATTAGGAAAAGAAGTCAGTGAGAAACTGAATTTTATTTTAAATAAAAATTCAGGATTTTTGGCAGTGAATAAAATAAATTTTATTAATGGTGAGGGGGAGTGAATTACCGGAAAAAGTAGAACCATCCAAAGCGAAATATTACAAGTACTGTCCAGTGACATTCGTCGATGTTGAAAGAGCATTTTCAGCATATAAAATGATTTTAGATGATAAAAGACAAAATATTACTATTGAAAATTTAGAAAAACACTTAGCTGTGTATTGCAACAAAAATTACTGAAAGCAGTTTTAATTCATATTTCATATCACTGTGAATAAAAATTTCTCATTCTGTCTTTCATGATGTTTTGAAGTTTCAAAGAGAACAAAATGTGTCATAATTGCAAGGTAAGTGATAGAAAATACGTATACAAGTAAATACGTTTTTATTTTCTGTTAACATGTGAGTATTTTTCAGTTATTTGGTGCTTACTTTTAGATTCTTAGGGCATAGTTTTAGATTTTTAGTGCATATTTTTAGATTTTTTGATGCATATTTGCATGCATATTTTATCACTTTTTAAGTGCATATAATCCGCGGTCTAGTCATAAGTTTTTACACAAAATAGTTACGGGGTGATCAAAAATTCAGGAAAAAATTTAAAAACTCATTAAAAAAGAATAAATAATGATAGACAATTACGGTTTGCACAGATGGGTTTAGAAAGTGATCGGAAATTTTTTAATGACAAGAAAGGTTGTAGATCCAAATGTTATCTATATGTGATATGCACAATGGAAAGCAAGTTTCCAAAAAATAATCCAAAATCTCAATAATCTTATCCATGCAAACTGCAATTTTGTATCGTTATGTCTTATTTTTTTAGAATTTTTAAACTTCGATGCACTGCAGTCAAATTTGCAGTTTGCATGGAAAGGATTAGAGAACTTTCCATTTTTTTAAATTGGGAACTTCCTTCCCATTGTGTATGTCAGCGCCACCTATCGGTATCATTTGGAACGACAATCTTTCTAATCATTAAAAAAGTCCGATCACCCTCTAAATCTTTTTGTGCAACCCGCAATTTTCTGTCATTATTTTTTCTTTTTTAATGAATCTTTAAGTTTTCACGGACTTTTTGATCGCCTCGTAATTTTATTTGTGTAGGAGAGGAGGGTACTATGGAATAGTCGGTAAATATGGAATGCCAACGTTTCGGCTCTGTAAGGTGCTTTTGTTACGTAGGTATCCCATGAACTCCTCCAAAGATTCCATATTACAAAACAGTGAGAGGTAACCGATTATTGTTGTCGTAACCCTCGCTATTTAAGGTATCTGCCTACGTGCGGAAAACTTTTTTTCAAAAGTGCAAAATTTTGGTGTGGTTCCTGCATTTTTATTTGAAAAGTCATAAAACATGATAGAAACAATAATTCATTTTACAAAAATTTCATAACTTTTTGAAAAAATTGCATTTTTGAAGAAAAATTTAGCAAAATTTCATACTTACTCTAACTGCTCTACACTGCATTTTTCTCAATATTTAGTAACTTCCTTCACACAGTATACTCCTACAACCCTAGTAGCACAATTAGTCCAAAAAACGTTTAAAACACGTTTTTTAGCGTCAAAAAACGTGTTTCCAACGTAATTTAAACGTTTTTTGAACTAGTTGTGCTACTAGGGAACACTTTTCCGTGTTTTGTACCAAAATTTTTATTGCATTTTTAAAATTCACTGAAATATATCCAATTATGTACAAAAGCGTTGAAATTTTTCAGAAAAAAATTCAATTTTTTGTCTAAGAGTACCTGTAAATTAATTTAATTTCATACGTATAGCTTAACTTTTGCTAACACACTTCAATATCAATAGAATGTTTATGTAAAATTTCATTAAGACATCTTTAACCCTCCAAGCGGCTGAGACGTAAAATCCCGTTCACTACATTCCAGTTTTCACTGCAATGCATCGATAATTTAAATTATTTATAACACCAAGGCATCATAAAATAAATTTCGATATTAAAGCTTATGGGTATTTTAGGAGTTAACTTTTTAATAATTACAGATCTTCCTATCAAAATTTTATTTTTTAAATAATTTTAAAGCTGCATGAAAATTTTGCAGTGAAAACAACTATACATTATTTGCCCATTTCCAAGACGCTCAGAGGGTTAAAATTTTTTGAGTAGTTACTGTTATCGTGACGCACGGTAACAAAGAATACAGTTTTCCAGAAAACGCATGTAAAGATTTTATTTTAGCATCAATGTTCAACTGGAAGGGACATTCAAACAATTGTATCTTCCTTTCTATTTATTGTAGAAGCAAAAGTAAAACAGTTTTGGAATATTAAGAATACGATCTTTCAAATAAAACAAAAATAGATTTTTTTCACAAAAATGGCCTTTTAGACCTAGGCAGATACCTTGACAAAGTGTGTTTGTGAATTTCAAGAGTTTTTGCAGATAAGTTTTCAAGCATTTTAACCTACTAGTATACACGTGACTTGAACACTGATGTTAAGCATAATGTACACTAAAAGAATTTTGTTGTCCTGTCTTTGGTCTGACAGTCTTTTGCCCATCCGTTTGAAGGTTCATTTTCTTGGATGGCCTGTCGCGTATTATGGAATACTAAGTATTAGTGTAATGGATTTCATGCCACCAACAAAAAACCAGAAAACGAACACACTGAATGTATCTCCTGTAACGGAAAATTCTTCATGAGACAAAAAAAAAAAGATCAATGGGGAGAAATTTGGATTCAATGCTTGCGATTTTCTCTGTGGTGAGCTCTTTTTGACTGTATAGGTGCAGAAAAATAAGACTATGTCTTTTGTAAATAGACTCAAAGCAGAAATTACTTAAACATAAAAACCTTGTTTTCATAAAATTTCTTTCTTGTCATCTTAAAAACATTGTTTTATTTTTAAAAGTAACCGTGTTTTATGAAGTGAGATTTGTTTTTCACCGGTTTAAATCATCTATTCCATATTACCCAATTATTTCATACTAAGAAACCTTCATTCGTTACTTTTTTTTTTAATAACTGTTTCTGTAACAACAAAATAGGGTTTTTCTTTACAGGTGACATTTCATGGCAATTATGGACTCGTGATGGTTATGGGTATTTTATTAAAAAAAACTGTAAAGTTATTTTTAGAAATGTAAATGGTAATCCATAATACGTATACCTCCTCTCCTCTATATTTAATAAATTCAAAATGGTGCCCATACATCAATCGTGTCGGCAGCGAAGTGGTAGCGACGTCGCAATTCGTAACGTTCGTGCTATCACAAATGAGACATAAATGCATACCATCAGTGACGTCTCTTCGTTATAAACATGTGACTTTACACTGTGATGTCCCAGTGTAATTAATAGTAAGTCACATGTGACGTCATACAAACTATTTCAGGTTCTGTTCATGGACGCAACCTCTCCGTGACGTACAAATCACTTGCATATGATATGGGATGTCACTGCCAACGTCACGAGGTCACAGTGCGATGTCACTGCGATATACAGGGTGTCCCATAAACACTCGCCAGAACTTTTATTCCTTAAATACTCGCAGGTATGTATAATGATTACACAGCAACTTGAGAAAAGGTACAGAATTCTACGAAACTAGTTATAAATTTAATGGAACAAAATTTGAAGTAATACAAAATTTTAAATTTTATATGTCCCCCCATACAAATAATTCCCAGTTAGCAAAATACGCCTTATACATTAATTAGTTGATGGGAAAAGCTTCAGTCTTTCATAATGAATAAATCGCAGTTTAAAAAATTGTAAAGAAACTTTGCGCTCTTAAAGCAATATGAGCTAAAAAGTAAAAAACTATCTTTAAGTGCACAGATTTCTTTCAACAGCATTATCATGTCAAACAGTTAGGAAAAATTTAACATTTTGAGTTCAGTTTAAAATAAGAATTGAGTGATTGAGAAAACAAAAATAATTGGAGTACCCACCTGCTATTAGTGGCCTTAATTTATATACTTTTTAATTATTTCCAGTTATTTGGAATGATAGTCACTATGATAATGTAAAGCAAAATGCACTCTAAATGCACATTTTTTTTTCAACATTAAAGTTATTTTTTGTCATCACTTTATTCTTATTTTAAACTTGCTAAATTTAAAGTGCTAAATTTAACCAACTGTGATGTTTTTGGGAATCACCTAAAAGCAGCTGTATATCAATAATGAAGTAAATTTGACCCTCTAAAAGAGCTTTAAAATTTATTCACGTCTTTTAAATGAAGATCAATGTAATAAAGCATGGCAAGCAGGTATTGAGTTGTGCTTGAAATGAATTGATATCTCTAAACGTCTATAGACCGTAATGTATTGGAATATTTTGGATGCTATTGTAAAAGAATTACATGCGACGAAAACACTATTTTCGATTAATATCTTTATTGTGTAATTCTTAATAACATATATCAATGTTTGTTTAAAATAGCTGCATGTTTCTAAAATATACTTTAAAAAATGGCTTCCCCATTGAGCGTCTTTTTAAAAAATCTTTTGTGTGCTTTTCTAAACAAACTATAAGTGCTACATACACCATTTTCAATAGGATACAGCTCATAGGACAATCATACATAAGTATAGTAATGATTTGTGCATATTTATCGCAGTTAGAGCTCTGACGAAGTGATAAACAGGCAGGCAGACAAGCCGAAATCAAACACACTATTTTAACATGTTGAAAAGCGTTTAAAAAAGTTGTAGCCTTATTCTCAAAGTTTGTGTGGCAATAAATGGCAAATGAATTCGACCCCAAATTAAAAATGGACCATGAGACGAAGGTATTGGTCTCTGCATAGATAAAAGACAAGATATCAAATCAACCACGTGATAATGGACGTGATCAAGCATATGAGAATATTCTTTCGCCACTTAAATCTCGATTAGATTATTTGCTACTTCTGAAACGAATTGCCGAAAGGACATGCGTGGATCAATTTTTATTTTATTTCGGATGTTAGAAACGGCTAAATATTTTACATATAAAATATAGAAATAAATAAAATACTCGTGAGAGTGGGCAGTTAGAGATATCCCTTTCTAAACTGTGATTGTAACGTTTCTGAATACCGCAAAGAGCGGGTAGTTAAGTTAGTTAACCCTCCGAGCGGCCTGGAGTTTGCCTAGTGATACCTTCAAAAAAGTTCCTGTGTATGGGATCTGTATCTCTCGAAAATGCACAAGAAAAACCTGCTTCCCCTATTTCCGCATGGAAGGCGTGGGGAACAAGGTAATTAACAAACTGCCGACGTGACAGCCTACCTACCGCCTGATAAATTACTTTGTATTGTAAGAGCACATGTCCGGTGAATCTGACCAACTGGTCTCCCTCACCTCTTTCCCCCCTAAATACTCGGGAATCTACGCAACGTTGTAGAAGTTCTTTTCTCGGTGGCTTACATGTACACTCACCTAGCGTGCCTATATACTAGGAGAGTGGCGACAATGGTTGAAAAACCAGTCACTGAGAGTGCGCGAGCTTGAGATTTTTACCAGGTTTAGGGTTACCGATAAATTGCTGCACTTCAGCGGTACTCGCCCATGTGGCGTTTTTTCTTTCTTTTTTTTTTTTTTTTTATCGTGCAGTAGATTGAGATGCTATCGAAGCGATAGCGTTTAATCTATAAGGTACTTGAAGATGAAGAATAAAGATATTTAAAAAAAATAATAATATTTCAAACTGTAATCGTGTATATTTTTTAATGCTGAAATTTTTTGAAATAGAAATATTTTACTAATTTCTTTCAATAAGAGATAATTTTCCATGCAATATTTTCGATGAAACTTATGATTTTGGATTACGAATAACATTCAATATATTTATGTTTTAATATAAAATTTTATAGAAAATGCAGTTTTTAGGAAAACAAGTACTATCACTTTGACGCAATTAATTCAGTTATAAAACCTTATTTAGGCTGTTGAAAGATATTTAGATTTTTTAACTGTATATAACATTTATAATATTAAGACTTTTTATAAAAACACTTTAAAAATTAAAAATTTATTTTAGTTGCACTGTTGTCTGTATGTTAAGCAATAAATTTAGGATGTCTGAAGACAGCCTAAAATCTTTTATGGAAATAAAAATAATACTGCTATTCAAATTTCCTGTTAAAGCATTCTAACACTAAAAAAAACAGTGCCATTGCTTAAAATATATTAGAGAAAATAAATCAATATTAGATATTTAGTACTATTACTAATTTAAAGCTTGAAGTACAAATGATGAAAAAAAAATAAATAAAGCAATTTATAAATATGTTATTTTGTTTACACAAAGCACACTAGATCTATCTGACGAAAGGGAGAAATGCCTTAGGGGGAAGACTTTTTTAATGGATTTCAAGAAGTTGGATTTCATGACAACAGGGGAACCCCCCCCCCAAAACTCCAGACCATTATTCATATTCCAGCCATATACCAATATGTTCAATGTTTTATCTACTTACAATGCATCGGCCACATTTTACTAATTGGAAATTTTTTGTACGGTGTCCGTATAAAAATTCAATTATTTATTTTTTTTTTCGATTTAATCTCCTGAAAATTTTTATCGATACTATAAAATTCTGGTTTTTTTACGTGACTTTCCTATTTATTGTATATGATCAATACTGTAAAATCACTTATTTTCACTTATTATTATCACTTATTTAAAAATGAAAGTGTACGAATAATTCAGATATAGGTTAAACTCTTAAAAGAAAGCTTCAACTTTGACATATTAAATGACACCTAGTATAAATCAACAAAAATTAACACATGTTATTCAGTTATATATTTTAATTTCATACAAAAAAGCGTTTAAGACCCACACGAACACACACACACACACAAAAGGATGGAGAGAGAATGAATGCTATTATACATTAGATTCTTTTCACTTTCAAACAGACAGCCGTGAATTGGCGAGTATAATTCTAGGCCAATCTCAATAAAAATATCGCGGAACATGACATTTTCATTTTATGAAGTTTAAACAGTAAATATTATCATTATACGCAACCCTATGATATAATTTCTGTTGTATATAATTTTTTTTAAGTTTCACAAAGTTGGA
Organism: Cheiracanthium punctorium; assembly: GCA_038373885.1. Taxonomy (NCBI): domain Eukaryota; kingdom Metazoa; phylum Arthropoda; class Arachnida; order Araneae; family Cheiracanthiidae; genus Cheiracanthium; species Cheiracanthium punctorium. The sequence goes on from JAWZYV010001978.1 coordinate 1,281,863, forward strand.
ACACCAATTATAATGTGTTCGTAACAAAACAAGTAGAAGAAAGGTGTATTTTAAGAGAGAAAAGAGTCATTCACAAACGAAACTATCACAAAAGTTTGTTATTTACAAATTACTTAGGAAAATCTCTTCTTTGAAATTTATTCGCCACAAATCGTCAGACATTTTAAAATGAAGAATCGAAACAGAAAATTAATGCAATTATTTATTCATCAGAAAAAGCGTTTTATACCAAGACCATTTCAAAACGCAATGCTTTTTCAATGGGGAGAAATCTGGACACTGCCTGGGGCGGTAAAAGTAGCTGCCTGACCAATGAGGGGATGACTTGTCGTTGTCATCACTCTCCTAGTATTGAGGCACGCTACACTCACCCAGAGCCAGATTTTTGTCTGATGAAGATTGGAAAAAGAGATATTTTGTTTTTTGTCCCCTCTCATAATGAGCAGGTAGTGAGAGTGGCGCTTGTGCTCTAAAAATAGTAAAATTAGTGATTATCTTTTTACTATACTTCTTTATCTGAAAAATTTCTTTATAAAGTTTTGATAATGAACGAAAAATAATATATCTAACGGGCCCCTTTCAAGATGAGGCCCTGGACACAGCCCCGATTTGCTCATGCGATAAGACCCCGTGTACATATTTTCAATAAAGTGTCCAATGTCAGATATATCTCATTTACCTGAACCTTATTTAAGACGCTGTCCTTCATAAAATGTGCAAAGTGTTCCATATAATTATTATTATTTCTTATATTTTTTTCGAACTGTGCATTTTTTCATAAAAGTTTATATAGTTAGTTAGGAAAGAGAAATAGGAAATTTGGCTTTCACTCGATCATTTTTGAAGTTGTAATGCAAAAAAAATATGACAGTTAAAAAAAAGAGAGAGAGAGAGTATAATGTACTTGTGTGTATGGTAATAAAGCTTTCATTTAAATTATCTCAAGCGTACGAGAAAAATAAAAATTAAAAATTCTTCGATGTTTCATTTAAAGGACTTGTTTAGTAAATTTGTTAAATGAAATATCTATATTAATCTTTGTTAGATAATAAACGTTTTTAAAGACCTTTATTTATGTTCTGCATATGCGAAAAAATTCCAAGAAAAATTAAGAGCACGAATCTGAGAAAGTAACACACTTAGGATTCATGCCATCTGAGATTTTTACCAAAAAATTCCCAGTTGTTATTTATCTTATCAATGTAGTAAATCCAGAATATTTTGTCTCAAAGTGAGTTGTTCATTTTTTATGGCCCACTAAAAAAGCAGACCCGTAGCCAGATTTTCTATTCAGGGGGGGGGGGGAACCCTCTTTTTTTCAGGGGGGAGGGCACCCTAACTTAAGTGGGGTGGCATCCTATATTTTTTTGAATGATAACATTTTTATCTATATTTCTCTTCATTAAATAATAGCATAAGTTTATAATTAAATAAATTCTGAAAAGTCCAAACGGCTTCCAAGAAGTAAAAGTTCCTTGGCTTAAACAGAATGGATTTAAAGTTGTCAAGATCATATTTGGAAGATGAGAACACAAAACAAAAATGACAGAGTATTACAAAGAAAAACTTTGTATATATAAAACTTTGATATATAAACTTTGATAACTTTACCTTATATACAAAAATTTTTCAAAGAATCTGCATTAAACTTTTTTTATGTGAAATTTTCTAAGGGGGATGGGGCTTAGCCCCACCTGGCACCCCTTTGGCTAAGGGCCTGTAAAAAAGTCCGTGCAGCACACAAAAGTGGGCATTTTTCTCAGACATAGAAAATGCTGTGGTCAAAAACTCTTTGCGGGAACAACTTGCCATGATATTTATTTCACATCTATAATGTTAGACGATAGAACTTCATGAAATATATGAGAAATCTGTGGCAGGTTATCGACGCAAAGTCACTGAAGGTCACAAAAACAGACATTTTATTTCTTTTTTTTTTTTTTTTTGTCATTTTTAAGGCTTAACCATAGCTTGCGCCTTCAAGTTGCTAAGGCAAAAGAGGAGTCCTTTGAAAGACATGTACTAGCACTTATAAAAAAAATGCAATTATAGTTGACGCAAGTTGAATGCGCTTTTAGATTTATAAGACCAAAATCTGAAAATTTTCCATTTTGACTGAAATTCGAAGTTTCATAAATTCTTGCGGCAGAAGTTTATTGAAAGTAATTCTTTTGGATCGTTTTTATGTGAATATATTGTATTTGAATGCTCAGCGCTCAGGGGCGTAGCCAAGGGGGGGGGTTAGGGGGTCATAACCCCCCATGAGGAATTTTTTGCTATACAAAATGTATATTCTTCACTCCCTTATCACACACATGTATGCGTATATGTTAGTTGCAGTAGTCGTAACCCCCCCATGAAAAATTTCTGGCTACGCCCCTGTCAGCGCTTATACAAAGTTTTGCGCGCAAGATTAGGACCCACTGGCGCATTGACTTAAATTGAATTAAATGAATTTAATTAAATTTAAATTATCTATATTTAATAATTTTAGCGACTTAAATTGCTAAATGTAAGCAGGGCCTGATTATGACCAACAGGGGCCCGGACATTGATGAATTTTGGGGGCCCCATCCGTGAATTTTTTTTTTCAAAAAAATTTGATATAAAAGAAGTCTATTTCAGAACATTTGAAATTGGGGGCCCTTTACAAAGTCCCGATTTTCCCATGCGATAATAAGCGATAATATTTGGAATGAGATAATATTTGGCTTATTATCGCATTTGGCTCTGAATTTTAGTATTTTTGGGGAAACGGGTGGATTTTCAAAATTTTAAGGTCGCCTACGTCTTCTATCATTTTGCGCATCTTTATGCAGTTAGAGGGAGTAATCAAAAGCGAAGCGCTGTTAATTTGTCAACGGTAAAGGTTAAAAAAACATGAGTACAAATTTTTGTCAATTTCAAATGTATGACGTACAACTGGCGCCATTCCCACATGTAATCCAAAAAAAAAAAAAAAAAAAATCCTTCGGAATTGGACCACTGAAATGCTTAATATATATTAATCCTTATATCAATGCTTTATTTAGGCGAAAACAATTTATTCGTTTTAATATTCTTAAAAGAAGTAGAAGTTTAATAATTTCGAGAAGCTATTTCAAACGATTTAAAATCGCAAAAATTTGCAAACCTACTTAGATTATGACGTATAATTTGTTAGAGTTAACCTTTTAACTCACTTGGAACGATTTCCTTCTTAGAAAAAGTCTGCATTTTAAATTACGCTTTTCTGCTTAATAATTTTTTTTTTTTTTTTTTTTTTTTAATAGCCGAATACTGGCAGCTTAGCAGTACGGGACTGATTTATAGCTATTATGCCAGACTTGGGGATCGTCTAGAGCGTGGAGAATCTTTTTTTCCCTACAATTTATCACTCTTAAAAAAAAAAAATCAGCTGATTACAAAGAAATCTCTAGGAAACAATGATTCCATTACTTGTTACTTTCCGAACATGCACAATGTAAGGAAAGTATTGTAATCATGAAAAAATTCGACTTCGAGACTTTGATGCATTTACACGTTTTGAGGTCTTCTGAATTCATTTATGCTGTTTTTACGAGATGAGTGTATGTATGTGTGTGTGTATGTGTGTGTGTGTGTGTATGTGAGTGAACACGATAGCTCCTAAACAGATCATTCGATTGAGCTCAAATTGGACATACATGTTATAAACCACCGTCGTAAGACCGGTACTGATTTTGGTGTATATAGGACTTATAGTTTTTCTACAGGGCTACGACAAAGATTTCTTTGACATTATAGTGTATGGGGAGAAAGTCTTGAAAGTGTGCTAGCGTTTAAATGGTGCACTCAATTGAGTTTCAATTTGGTATATATGTTTGAATTATTCATCGATTAAAATTTATTTAAATGCTTGGTAATGATCTAATCGTAAGTCTTCGGAAAGTCGAGTGGAGGCACTCCAGATTTCTTTAGTATGATGCCATAACTTTTCTTAGTATTACTACTAAAGCCATGTTTGCCAGTTGTTTACATGATTTTATTTAGCAGCAATACTAAGAAAAGTTATAGCATCTTTTTCAAAGAGATTTCTTAGTAATCCACAAAATTTTTTTTAGTGTAGGGCATCACCCAAAAGGATGTTATTTCCGGATCCGCAACTCTCATCCGTATACCAGCCTATATACAGCTAGAGGAGCTGCGGACCCACAGATTGATCGTTCACGTTTGCGCCATGTACATATAGCGGTTTTTGATCAGCCGAGATGTGAAAACGAATCCTTTCACTTTCTGCACACCAGGCTATTACGACTCCTTAAAAATTTATTTTAGGATGAATAGGAAAAATTAAATTACTTAATTAACTAAAACTTTTTTTAATTTATGTGTATTGAAAGAAGAAAGGGTTGTCACCCGATCGTTAACACTGCCAATATAGCTTTTGGGTCATCGTGTGACAATTGAGCAAGCTATGACAGCATATTTTAATATCCATAACGCTAGGTTCGAGTAAAAGTTTTCTGCATTTTATTCAGTTTCCGTATAGCTGGAATAATTTAAAATGCATGTGTAAAAAAAAATCATTACTTTCTTCGTCGTGAAGAACTGATACGCAGCTAGTTATAACATGTTATGTATATGTAAAAATAAATTACTCGAAATTCAAATTAAACATTTAATAATTTTGCGATTTCTCAAAATAATCAAACGAAAATCCCCACCTCTCTCTCCATGTGTTTATATATCATGGCTTTGATTTGCAACATCTCTTCGATTTGAACTTCATATTTCAAACAATTACACTAAAATTAATCTTTCTTTTTTAATTTAGGTAATTGTCAATTTTACTTATTTACTTTTTAGCCTATTTGGCAGCTTAGTTTAACCAATTGTTAAAGTAATCTCTTTTCCCGTGTGATGAGCGGGTACATCAGCTAATATAGAATAAAATAGAAATTAAAATTCGTATTGTTCAATTAAAAGCAGCATTAATAAAATAATAAATCGATGACAAACTGACGATTTCCATGTGAGCCGGTATAAATTTAAATGCTTCGAAATCTAAGATAAAATTTTTGGCTTTATATAAATTGCTCTATTTCTGTGTATTTCTTTACGTAACAATTTCTTTAATTCTTTACAGGTTGAAAAGTTTTTCTACCATGTATACATATTTACATAAATGAACTGACACACACACACATAACACAAAAACAACAAACAAAAATTTTGCAGTTCATTGTGGGAAGTTAATTTTTCTGGAAAGATGTTGTAGTTAGGGTAAAACTAAGACAGTGGAGGATCCTGAAAAGTTTCAACGGCAGGAGGCAATATGCGAGAAATTTTGTAAGAAAAATGGATCTTTTTAAATTAAAAATTTTGATTAAATAATACTTATCGTCTGAAACCAGGTTTAGGATGGTTGCTCTCATCATTCATTACTGAAAAGGCGATTTTGAGAAGATTCCTCTTCTCTTACATGTGTAATTTCTTAGCGTGGATCTTTGAACACTCCGCTAAACCGGCAGATTATTCAAAGACCTAGGTGAGCAGGGAAACCTCACAGATCATAGAGAGTAGTGTAGTGCATTTATTGCAAGCCTGCACTCAAGGTATCTGCCAAGTCGGAATGCCTTGGTCGGAGGACTTTTTCAGGTGTTCTTCCGCGTATTCAGGATAGACATCCAGCGAAACCGCCCGAAACCCCAGACCGTTAGATCGACAGCCGCGCGGTAGCCCAGAACTCTAGACTTTTACTCTTCAGCCATCTACCATTTTCAGCCCCTTGTGTACTGGGCCATGGTGGGAGGCCCACAGATCATAGAAGGGGAATCATCATCACTGAATCCAACTGGGATTTAATTTTATTTTATCTTAGACAACTGTTCTTTTCAACTAGTTATTTTAATTTTGTTTTAATCTTTAGGACGGAATAGAGCTTTACTGATAAATTTGATCGCGCATTTAATCGTGCTAATTTTCCAGTAAAATCAAACTCAAACATCAATAACTGAGGCCTAGTTTACAGCAATACAGTCTGGACACATACTTAACTTTCCTCACTATTTTTAGGAGGGACCAATGTCACTTTGATTAAATATTTACCTTACATTTCATTGTTTACATGAAAAATACTATAAGGACTTTTTGGCTTCTAATGTTTCAAGAATATTATTTTTATCATTCCAATTTTAATGAACTAACGCATTATGTAGAAGTTGTCTTTACTTTATTTTATAACACCAGACAGCTACTACATAATGCGTTAGTTCATTAAAATTGGAATGGGAAAAATAATATTCTTGAAACATAGTTGGTTGCCAAAACGTCCTTATAGTATTATTGATGTAAACAATGAAATGCAAGATAAACATTTAACCTAAGTGACATTGGACTCTCCTAAAAATAGTGAGGGAAGTTGAGTACGTGTTCCGACTGTCTTGTAATTTAATCACGGACTTAATCACGGATCAAGCTCTGTTATTGACGTTTGATTTTGATTTTACTGGAAACAACGCGATTAAATGCGCAATAAAATAAAGCTGAAAATCGCTTAAAAATGAGAGAGAAGGTGGATTTTCAGATTTTTAAAATAGTGCAGATCGTTTATATATATATTTTTTACATAATTATGAAATTTTTCAAGCCGATCGCACGAACTGTATGAATTTCATTAAAGTTTTACACAGTAACTTTTTAATCTGATTGGATTAATGACGGTAAAAGTTCTGTTTGGAAGTGGCGGTACCGGATTTGTTAGAGAGTGAATCACGGATCAGCGTAACTATATAATAGGATAATTACAGAGTTAATATTTATACAGGAGTTGTTTATGACATGTAAATTTGTATTAATTTAAATAATAATATGCAATACATTTCTTTAAAGCCCCTCTTCATCCGTAAGCATGTGTGCCCAAGACTCCATATATGTTAAATCGGTCTCTTCTAATAAAATATGCTTTTTTTTTTATATGCCAACTGTTTTGTTGTATTCGAGGAAACAGCTTTTCCTTTTCAGGTAAAATTTGATAGAAGTAAAATATTTACTCAAAATTTCTTATTTTCATTAAACATTTAAAATTATTATAAATGAAAAAGTATCCTGGAGATCTTTGAAAACTACGAAATATTCAAACTTATTTCCCGTGCCCGACCATGCTTAGAAGGGACTCCGGTTCAAACGATTACTTGTCTGAAAAAATACAGAAATCATTCGGCCTCTCTCTTCTTTAGTTAGAAAAGGTATGATCACTCACCACATCTGTAAATAATTTTCTGGGGGGTTGAAAGCTGCAATTAAAGTATCGTAGGCGTGTCTTGGCCATTGTGCTCTCTTCCCTCCTTTGCAACCCATCAATCTAAGTGTCACAGGTGTTTTGGCGAGTGGGGGTAAGCAGTAACGGGATTTTATGTCACAGCCGCTTTCGAAGCAGAAAAAAAGGAGCAGAAAATTATGTCTCAGCCGCTTTGAACAACGTTTACAGATGACGGGATTTTACGTCTCAGCCGCTTGGAGGGTTAACCTGGTTAGTTTACCAAGGTAGTTTCATAAGGAGTAACCTTGCACCTGAGAGTGGAAATGTACTAAAGAGCTCATCGCTGTTCAAAACCTGCTGGAAAAGCAAAATGCACTTTAAATAATGATTGTTCGCAGAGAGTAATGTACTGGAATTCTTTTAGGTACGCTTGTAATAAAGGTCCCACCATGACCGAATGGATAATCTGAAAATTTGGGAGGTTTTCTCCATATGTACCGTGAATACGCGTTTTTAACGCGCAGTGTTCCCGCTCTGGGAACACCAAACTCTGACGTTTTGACTGTTGCCAGTCACGAAGAACAGATTGGATTTCTATAAAAATAGTTGCGGATGACATAGCTCTACGAGAATCCTTTACTTTTTAGCACGTCCTTTAACGTAAAAAAACGCCTTTGAGGCGCAACCCTTCCCCAATGCTGAAAAAAGGGCAGCTGTTGCCATCGCTCGACTTAACTACCAGCAAGATGGCGGACGATCGAAACGTTCATCGCGTGCCACAGACCTAGAGATCCTTTTATGACGCAGCGAGCTGTGCCGGCACAGCCATCTGTTGTCAAAAAATGGTCTCTAGATCTGTGGCACGTGATGAACGTTTCGATCGTCCGCCATCTTGCTGGTAGTTATTTCGAGCGATGGCAACGGTTGCCCTTTTTTCAGCATTGGGAAAGGGTTGCGCCTCAAAGGGTTAAACTCTTATTAAAGAACTCTAAATGTTGCATTCGTTATTTTCAACAGGGTACGTGGTTACCGTACATTAGGAATAATACGTAATCGTTGATGCATATTTCTGGCAGAGTATGGACGTAAGTCGTAAACATTTTCTTTTTTGTTGCAAAATGCTTTAAAAAGTTCAAATGAAACATTTACGCAAAGTTATGAAAACTGCCCTCTGAATATTGCAACCAAGTTTTAAAAACTATTTGACGCTTTCATAAAACTATCTATGATAAATAATCTTCTTTGCCCTTTACCCCAAAACTAGTATTAAAAATGCATAAGGCAGGACATTTAAAGAGCTGAGTTTAATATTCGTGGAGAATCCAATATTCTTTTCTTATTTTTGATGCGTCTTTGAAAAATATGACGATTAATTTATAATTTGAAAAATAGGACGATATGAAAGGTTTCTCATAAATAAGAAAGCAAAACGCTCTAAACTGCCGGCACTGCTTCGACGTGAATGCAAATTTCTCACTTTATGTTATTGGTTTCGGAAAGTGACATTGAATAGATAGATATACAAATAAGCAGGAAAGAAAAAACTTGCAAAAAGCATGCATTTTTAAGACACTTTCGAGCATAAATGTCTTTACCATGGCCTATTGCAGTAATCCCCAACCGCCGGACAGCGGACCGGTACCGGTCCGTGGACCAAACGGTACCGGGCCGTTCAAGGAACATATTAAATGATTGCCGTGTTATTTACTGCGATGTATATCTCTATGATTTAGCATACTAATGGATTGAAATGTTAAATCACTTTATATTCATTTCGTTTTGTGTAACTGTATTTTACTATGAAGGCATGTTTAAATACAATAAAGTCAAAATTATTAAATGAAAACAGTCCAAAATATAAATAATAAATGCCCTCATTTCAATGGGCCGAGGTAAAATTATCAACCGACAAATTATGACCGACCCGGGGCGATAAAAAGAGTGGAGAGTATCTGCTTATTGTTTAAGAGACTGAACATGGTAGACGGTCGCGCGTTCGGACCCACCGAGCGGGTGTCGATCAAATGATCTGGAGTATTTTACAGATCTTACATGAGTATGCGTCAGAACCCCTTATAAAGTCCACCGACCAAGGCAACTCCCGTATAGGCAGACATGGGCGCCCATACCTATAGGCAGGGAGGGACCATGCCTCCACCTTGCTCTCAGGGAAAATATACCGTGTTTTCTCGCGTAATATTCGCATTCGCAGAATAGTCGCACCCCCGTTTTGAAGCACAAAAAATCGTCAAAATATTTTCTCCGCATAGAAGTCGCAGTCATGTACTTGATCTTCTTTATGTCTATAAAAATATTACTATATAAATCTGATGTGGACATCACATGACTTCCTTGTACGTCTATTAAATCATAAATATTTTCGAAGTACTTCATCTAAACTTATTTCGTTTGAAATAGATAAAGTACTGCAATAATACTTAAGTTTAACGATTTCTACCTAAATATTTGAGATATCTCCAAGCGGTTCAATCTAGAAGATTTGTTTTTGACACTTAATTGGGCGACATTTTGCCAAACGCCGACAAGCTTGAGCAGTGCCGGTCAAAATATTTTGCTAAGCTGTGCGAAATACAAAAATGCTCTCCCCCCCCCCTCCCCATATATGTAGCTAGAAAATTTTTCGGAGGGATAAATCGGGGATTTCACTATTTTCTATGGAGATATTCATTTTGTTATCCTTAACAATATATATCACGTTTGATTCGTTTGAACTAACTTAATACCTCTAAGATACGCTTTAAGGAATTTCTGCTCACAGAGCATAATGTACGGAAAATCTTTTGGTTGGACCTCTAAATAAACTCTCTAGTCGATTGGAACCGAAAAGGGAGGTGGACAACTAGAAGTTACAACAATCCTAAATATAGAATTTCAACTATCTACGGCTAGTAGTTTTTGAGATACGCGAGTTACATACAGACGTCAAGGAAAAACTGGCCAAAACGGACTTTGTGTCCGTCAAAATGGATTGTACATGCATTTATATGAACATGCATACGATGCGATGTCTTATATGAAAAGTAAATTTAGAGGTAATCAAAATCGGTTTTTTTTTTGTCAAAATCTGGATACCGAAATGTTTCGCGATCACATTACTCCCTTGTACGAAGTATAAGGAAGTAAAAACGTACATGGGTGAAATTGAATTCAATGAAACAGAAACGTAGTCAGAGGTTTGGATATCGGGATATCTACCCCCCCACCTCCAACCCCGAAAAGTTCGGATTAGCTATCATCAGCTTTATGTTGCACACATTCAGTTTATTTAATCACGCTTTATTTCACATCTGTGAAAAGTTTTCCAGGCTGCCCCCCCTGACACGAAGTATTTTTGGTAAACTTCATAGTAAGCAGCAAACTCAGCTAAAATTATCAGCTCGTGCAGCTAATGTGTAGGGAAGTATAAATATTCATTAACCCTTTGAGGCGCAACCCTTTCCCAATGCTGAAAAAAGGGCAGCCGTTGCCATCACTCGACTTAACTACCAGCAAGATGGCGGACGATCGAAACGTTCAACGTTTGCCACAGATCTAAAGACCCCTTTTTTGACACAGCTGTGCCGCACAGCCAGCTGCGTCAAAAAAAGGGTCTCTAGGATAATTAGGGGATAATTAACTCTAGAGGGGGGATAGCTGTTAAAAATAATCGTGATAATTTTTTTACGAGAAATGACGTGCTAAAAAGTAAAGGATTCCCGTGGAGCTATGTCACCAACTATTTTTATAGAAATCAAATCTATTCTTCGTGACTGGACACAGTCAAAACGTCAGAGTTTGGTGTTCCCAGAGTGGGAACACTGCGCGTTAAAAGCTAATGTGTTTTTAAAGATAAATAACTGAATAACTTTTCAGTAAAACTGAATAACTGAGATAAATAACAGGATAAATAACTGAAATAACTTTTCAGTAATGCAATACATAGGTATTACATAGTCGATAGAATAAAAACAATAAGTAGACTTTGGGGGGCCCCTTTTTTTGGCCGCCTAAAATCTACAAATTGATATGTTTGAACCCTTTAGTGCACTAGTAGTGTTCCCAGAGCGGGAACACTGCGCGTTAAAAGGTTAAGGGATCCAATAAAATTATCGTACCACAGAGATTTATCGTTGTATCCAGATTATACTGTATGGAATTCCGCGGTACCGGAAAAATTTTATCGTTATACAGGGATTTATCGTGTCGAATATCGTTATAGTCAGGTTTTACTGGGTAACATTAAAATTGTAAACCGAAATTATTTTGGAAGTAAACGAAAGACTAATCGCGATAGACGAAAATCGCGTAATCAAGGATCGTATGAGACTAGGTTTACTGTATTTATCGAAATGTCAACCAAACAAGCCGATGTGATCAGATGTCAAAACTATATAAATGAATGCTTTTAAATGTCGACATGCTCGACGACATTTTAAAATTACAGATTTAGAGTACTCCATGTTTTAAATTTGTTCAATTCACTCCGAAAGAAGAGGGACTGTTTATTTATGGTGAATAAATTTAAGATTGATCCGATTTTCAAAAGTGGAAAGTAGTACTTCCAGGTGAAAAAAAAACTTGCTTTATAGTGCGATTCCAATTTTATAACTTAAAGGTCCCTAAGAATGTCACAATGCATCCCCAAATTCTGCCATCATACATACCTTAAGAAAGTACATGAATTGTGAAGCTTTTTCTTAAAATACCTATAAATATCTGCAACTTAATTGCAATTAAAATTTTGGAATTCGAATTAAAAATTTAAGTAATTCACTTTCAGCAAAACGTATTCGGATTTTTTTTCCGAAATTTTTCTACGGAATTAAATTTATATTTAAAGAGTTACTCAACGTAAATACTCATCACGGGAGCTGTGTGCTGCAATTCCATGCAATTCCGATTAAAAAAATTAAATTATACAAGATTTATAAGCATTAAAACCTTAAGAGAATGTAATGGGCAAAAAATCATTTTCTGGGGGGAGTTTTGAAGCCAATAGTAACAGCCTGTTTAAAGGATACTAAACATTTGCAACAATGGGAGTTCCATTGAAACTCCAGAAGTCTAATAAGTACTGAGGATAGTAGCCTGATGTAGAGGTTAATCTCCAAACTATGCTACACTTCTGCGAGCCCAAAGATCTTCCCCTTGTAAAAAGATTAAAATAATGTATCAATGCAGCTGGAAGATAATCCACAGCAGCTGCTTGTCGGTGTTGTTAGGCAAGAATTCCTTATCTCGCATTAACCCTTTAACGCGCAGTGTTCCCGCTCTAGGTACACCAAACTCTGACGTTTTGACTTGCCAGTCACGAAGAATAGATTCGATTTCTATAAAAATAGTTGCGGGTGACATAGCTCCACGAGAATCCTTTACTTTTTACCACGCCATTTCCCGTAAAAAAATGGTCACGATTATTTTTAAACAGCACTGACATCTGCTGAAAAATGGAAGAATGCGAGAACAGCTGGATAGATTGCCCAATGCTGAAAAAAGGGCAGCCTTTGCCATCGTTCGACTTAACTACTAGCAAGATGGCGGAAGATCGAAACGTTCATCGCGTCAAAAAAGGGTCTAGATCTGTGGCACGCGATGAATGTTTCGATCGTCCACCATCTTGCTGGTAGTTAAGTCGAGCGATGGCAAAGGCTGCCCCTTTTTTAGCATAGGGAAAGGGTTGCGCCTCAAAGGGTTAACAGCAGTACGATAGAAAATTTTATTCAAAATTTATGTTTGCAAAAATTGTTAAACTAAAAAGTTTCCGAGGAATATACAAATACCATGTTAGAAGACTAGTTAAAAAATCATGAGATTATGGTACATAAATACAAATAAACTAATTTTGTCATTGGCTAAAAATTTTTTAGGGTGTCTATTTACAAGCTGTGGTATACACTTAAGCTACAAAATCATAATTAAACTTTTTCCCCATTTTACAAAATTTTCGATTTTAAAGAACTGTTGGGACATTCATCGAAAATTTTTGCCTAATTCCCTGTTTTAGATTTCTTTCTTAGTTTTATAAAACTTAATTTTTCCTTTATTACAGTATGTAATGTAGCTTATAAAAATAATTTATTTTTCAACTACCAAAAGCACTTTGATTGAATTTGTGTACCAGGCGCAGGACCTTAAAACTCTGTTTTAGGCTGTAACTAAAAGCTACCAATGTTGAGAAACAACATTAGAAATATATTTCAAAATGTAAAAGCTGGTGATAAAATGATTCAGGAGTTGTAAATGACTCATTTATTGGATATTAACCTAGTAATATTCTAAACTCTTATCTCTTTTATACATGTATATAAAATCTGAAAGTCTGAAAAACTAAACTATCTGTATAAAAAACGTATTGCTGAATATTGCTTTAATGATTTTCTGTTCAGATCATTATCCAATAAAATACACTGTTATTGTTCTTCAAATATATTGTGCTGTAAACATTTCAATTATGTTTTCGATTTCTTCAAAATTATTAAACTACAGAAGCTCAGTAATTAAGAAACGGAGGCTCATATCAATAAATTGAACTTTATTTTTGCGAAAAAACAAAATGTACAAATTTTAGTTTTATAGATACAAACTTCAAACCAATACACATGTCGTTTCAAGACCACTTTAGAAGGTAATGACATCTAAGGGGAATGACATACAATAGACATTAAAATGCATTAGATATATAACCAAAACAATTTCAATACACGATCACTTGCGACACCAATTGACAAAGATAATTTTTCTTCAAGTACACTAACACTGAAACATTATAAACAAAAACAGGAGAAGAGAAAAGTAATCTAAATAATTATACTGTTGAGAGTTGTGGCCACAACTTATTTTTAGCTGTGAATTGTTAAACATTTTGAATATTTTAAATTATAACTACCATATATACTTTAAATTTGAATGCAACAAAGTCATTTGAATTCAACAGTATATTTTACAATAATTTACAGATGAGTTAACAAGTTGTAAACGCCAAAACAGCTATCAACTGAAAAATTTAGAGATTGATCTCTAAATTTGATTGATTGATCTATCTATTTAACAAATAGTTATACCATTACTCCATTAAAGGAAACGTAATGTAGTCTTAAGCCAACTCGATGTATGCATACACCAGTACATTCTTTAACAATGTGTTCTGGTTTTAATAGAAGCTTTGTTTAAAAGGAATTTAGTATTTTGACAGCAATTGCAGAAGAATATCCATCCATTATTGAATTACACTAGATTATCAGCAATATAATATCTTAAAGCCTATTTTCAAATATGCATATTCTACATTAGCAGACATATGAAAAATTACATTATGGTAGAAATCGAGCTGCATAACTAGGTGCATCTTATTAAAAACTAAAATATTTCTTTTTGATACTTCTTTAAAAACTAAAGCAAATTTTGAATTTTCCTTCACTGAAAATCTGTTAACGATTCAGAGACTAGTTATTTCAGAAATTTTTGTGTTTTATAAAAATGTTTAAATTGAAAATATTAAACATAGAACTTATTGGTGAAAATGAATCAATGCCCAGATTAAAAGTAGATTAAATTGGGCATTTAATTTGTGAAATACACTCCCTCCTACCCCACTGCAGAAATAAATATTCAATGGGATTTTTTAATGCTTAAATTACAAATGAAAATGTATACTTTAGGTATATGACAGTTAAAAAGTATTGTCCATCGTTCCAGCTATTTCTAAAATAATACCGAATTGATAGAATTAAAAGCACAATGAAAACAGAAAATGATGCAAAAATTAAATTGCGTTAGTTTTTAAATACTACTAGTCCTTTCAGACCAGATTTATTTCTTTCGAACATATATGTAGCATTCAAAAAAGTATTTGAGTAGAAATCATATTTAATAATTTGTTTTCGCATTAAAAAAATTAAAAACTGGCACATAAATAGGAATTCGGTTATGTTTAATTATAATTTTCATATTTTTCAAGTTGTGCGATTTTCAAAAACTGATTATTTGAAAAGCTGAAGTAAGAAATTTCGCATATACTCTAGTACTTTTTTGAAAGAGTAATGTAATAAGCATGTAATAATTACAGGAAAATATTAACATCACAAAATCTCAGCGTCTTTATAGATCAAGACCAAAAGGACAGGGAAACTTTTAGTACAATCTTTTTTCAGTCCATCTAACAAGTGTCTTTATTCACATTAAAATGCTCTTGTGCATTTCAAAAACAAAATGGGGGAAAACCCTTGTTCGCTCGTAGATGAAATAAAAACACTGAAATGATTTAGAACACAAAATACAGAAAAATTTAGAGATTTACATAATACTTAGTTTGACAGACTAATGATTTAAACGTGCTCTTTCATAAATATGAGAAGTATGTTTTATGCAATAAAGTGATTATCGCGAGTTTATAGCTTAATTTATACACAATATCTCCCTCGCCAAAAGAAGTCTGCGGATCAGCGTCATAAATGAGGTGCTGGTCTCAGCTGCGAGTCTGACGTCTCTCGCTTCTTGATATAAAAAATCAAAACTTTCATTAAAATTTAGAAAAAAATATTTTTAAAATCTGTTTAATTCATAGTATACACAGTCTGCTTATAATAAACATAATATAACAGATTAAAGTAACTAGCAGATCTCTGCACGGTAAAACACTAGGATGAAAGAAATACACAATAAAAACCAAAATACTTGATCATTCAAAATTAAGTAGTTGTTAATTTGCTTCGGAAAGAAGTCTGGTGAACAGTGCTGCCACTATAGCCATCTCGTGACTGCACTGTGAGCCAGACTCACCAGAACAACAAAAACACAAAGATTACACCACTAAGTTTAATAGCAGATGTTCAAATTTAGATCTCTGAAAAATTAATAAGAAATTTTAGATTTCTTTAATGAACTATAAAATTTACACAATAACTTTACTCAGGCAGACAACTTATACTTAAAAGAATGGTATATTAACGTAAAAATAGCTAGAGTATTTTCATTTCATAATAAAGTCTTTACTAATCATACATTAATGCACTTAAATATGCTGGGATTTAAGGCATGACAGGATTTGCTTCGGCTGATTTTATACATGATTAAAGGCAAATTTACGATACTTAAAAATTCTGTCAAACTAAGTATTTTATAAGTGCTCTTATACATATGAGAAATATCGTTTATACCGTAAAGTGCATTAATTAAGCTATTAACTCCCGATTATCACATATGTACATAAAATTAGTTTCCTTGTGTCTTCAATTGTGGACTCCGTATATGAAAGGGTTTGAAAAGTACATTCATTTAATACTCAAGTTTTTGAAATTTAAAGATAATCTTTCCTGCGAATGCGCTTGCTTTAACATTTTCAAACTGCCACGTCTAAGCAGCGACGTTCAAATTATCTTACTACACCCGTTAAAATTTTATTTTCCAAGAAGTATTTCTTAAAAAAAATTAAAGTATTTATCTTTATTCACTACCTTTAAAAATGTATTTATTCATTTATTATATTTAAAATTGGAAACATTTTCCACTAAATAAATTAATTTTTACTAACATTAAAGAACAAGCAGATTACCAGATTTTCGCTTTTTCAACGAAACTGAGAACACCTCTTTCTTGTTAAAATTCGAAATAGATAGCTTTAAACTTATATTTGGAATGAAACTAATTCTATTAGAATTATTTTTGATAAAAATGTATTTCTAATAAACATTTTCCTACTTAAGAATTAAAAATTGTGCTTTCGAGGAAGCTCTATAGCATCAATTAAATCAAGAAAACTAATTTTTCACCATCATTGTGATTACCAAACAAAATATAGCTTCACTATCATTAAAGTCACGAGTAACTTTATGAAGAAAATTGAGTGTTTAAACGACTAACTCTTTTGAACTGAAAAGTCAATGGCTAAATTAGCATAGATAAACTACATTGAACGGTTTTTTTTTTCTACAGAAATGAACTGTATTTAGACATTAGAATATTAAATCCAACAAGTATCTATTTTAAGAATTACGTATAATTTAGATCGAAATAAAAAAACTAGCTGTAAAACGTTACACCGCATTTCTTAAACTTCAGCTGGCACACTTGCTGTTATAGAGCATAAGACCATTCGTTTTCCACTGTTCAGATGATAGTGATCAGCAAGGACCATCTACACAGAGAATTGGGACCCTTTATCTGATAAATCTCCACGACAAAAAATCTACCTCAATTTAAATTCTTATTTATTAAATCGATATCCAGTCAAAACAGCTTTTATAGGCTTATTAAAAAAACCCGTAGACCCAAACAGACATTACTCAGGAAAGTAGTCGAATTTCTAAAATCCTTAAACCTTCATTTTGAATGAAAAAAAAGGTAAAACTAATCAATATTACAAGACACTAGCCTTACCAGGCATAAGCTTTCTCTTACAAACCAATTTTTTAAAAGCTTTCTTGTAAGCATCTTTAATAACGATCTCATGGAGTGCCTCTCATTATTTGAAAAGGTTAACTTTTAAATCACTTTAAAGCATATTAAAACCAAACTTCAGTCTCCTCTTGCTCATTGTCTAATACAGCGTTTCTTAACCTGTAGGGCGCGACCCCCAAGGGGGGCGCAGAGTGTTTGTAGGAAGGGGGCGCGAGAAAAACCAAAGAGCAAGTAGTGATGCATGTTTTTAAAAAATTCATCTTATTTATTTTCATTTTTACTCAAAAATATATCCATTTTCGCTTAAAATGTTCATTCAAACTTTACTGATAACATTATTTTGTAGAAAATTCGACTCAATGTTCATTGTTAAAGATTAAAAAACTGAATGTATGCTGAAAAATGTTAGGGCGGGGGCGCCACCGTAAGTTAGCCTTTGTAGGGGGGCGACGTTAAAAAGGTTGAGAACCGCTGATCTAATACAATGTCGCAACAGATTCAACACAATTTTATCTTTCGGTAATTTCTACAGCCCTCCCTCTTCTTCCTCTAATCAAAATAGCAGGCTAATACAATGCACAATAATCCCTGGGCTAATTCGAGGGGTAATGAATTAGGCACAGTAATAAGACATTTTAAAAAAATTAAGAGTATTTTTGTTTGTGTGATTATGGCAACACTACGCTAGGGCGATCTGCCGAGGATGGGGGGTGCCTAGGTAGGACTTCTTAAGGGGCTGTGACGCGTATTCACGTTACATCTTGAAAAAAACAAACTCCAGACCGTTAGATCTACAGCCGAGCAATGGGACCTTCACACTTCGGCCATTCAATAGTATTTTACTGCCCACCCAGTCTTCCCACTTTGAAGCTTCTCGCACCGTAATAATTCGTTTCTATCAGTCTTTCTTTTAAAAAAAAAGAAAGGAAAAACGATTAACAGATTTGGATTTCTTAGGCCATACTTAAACGTCCATTACACGAACACACTAACAAGACTTTAAAAACACATTAGCCTTTAACGCGCAGTGTTCCCGCTCTGGGAACACTGAACTCTGACGTTTTGACTGTTGCCAGTCACGAAGAATAGATTTGATTTCTATAAAATTAGTTGCGGGTGACATAGCTCCACGAGAATCCTTCACTTTTTAGCACGTCATTTCCCGTAAAAAAATGGTCACGATTATTTTTAACAGCACTGACATCTGCTGAAAAATGGAAGAATGCGAGAACAGCCGGATAGATTGCCGGATTGTGCGCGGGCACAGCCAGCTACGTCAAAAAAGGATCTCTAGATCTATGGCACGAGATGAACGTTTCGATAGTCCGCCAACTTGCTGGTAGTTCAGTTGAGCGATGGCAACGGCTGCCTTTTTTTCAGCTTTGGGAAAGGGTTGCACTTCAAAGGATTAAAACAAATCTGCGATGATCGGTAAATTTCATCACTTCTCAAATGTTGACTGATTCCACTCAAATCTACCTCAGTACGTATTTAATGAAAATATTAATATTTCATCTTAAAGAAAATTCAACATTTGTATAAATGTATTGGTAGAAGTA